>OV815274.1:14810000-16260075 GCA_929108145.2 Limnephilus rhombicus | reverse complement strand
GAGGGGGGTGTATGGGAAAGGACGTGCAGAGAGAAACAATTTATTTCTTTGAATATGGCATTGTAACGCATGCCGGGAACCAGCTAGTTTATTATAAATATTGTTACCAATTATTGTTTAAAAATTATTTATCATTTTATTCTACGAAGCACCGCACAAAGAGGAGACCGATTAGTCCATCTCATTCTCTCTCGTACTAAATCCTATAGATGTATGTTTTTGTCTCTTTTTTCTGTATCATCGCGTTTCAAATCACAACGGTGCTAAAGAAGCTTTCACTTCAAAAAATCAAATGTAGTTCACACGCGGTAAAAGTAAAACCTTCGCCTCCACAATCTCAACCAATAGGAGCCTTGAAAAGTTTCATTTTATCTCATTCCCTCGCAGGCTAAATCCTATAGATGAATGTATTTGTCTCTTTTTCATCCGAGTTTCAAATCACAACGGTGGCAAAGACGTTTCCCTTCAATAATGTTTCTTTGTTTGTCCTTTGTTCTTTCCTAAATCACTAATCCGATTGCCATGAAACGTTGGTGATTTGTCCGCATACCCGTAATGGTTTCTATATTTGTAAGCTGTGGCATTATGAAATTGTTTCCTATATTATTCATCCAATTGCGATGAAACTTTGGTGATGTGTTGTGCGTGCGCCCGCGAAGGTTACTATATATAATGGTGAACTCTGGTGTTAAGAAATTTTTATAAAAAAGTTATAATAGGTGGCGCGTGAGTTGTTCGAAGAATGTGCGTATTTCATGAAGTTTAGCAGCAGGGAGGGAAGGCGGGAGGGGGAGGGTAATGCGGAAAGGGATGGGGAACGAACGAGGGGGGTGCGGGGAGGGGAGGGGGGAGGAGAATGATTGAGGGGGCGCAGTTTGCGGGGGGGGGACGGAGGAAAGCAGGAAAGTGGAGTAGTAAGGGGATGAGGGCGAGGAAGGGGAGGCGGAAGGAGAACGAGGACGAATGGGAAAGGACACGCGGGGCGAAATCATCTCTTTATTTTAATGGCATTGCAACGCTTGCCAGAAACTCGCTAGTTAATTCATAAAAATAGATTGAACTATAAACAACTATTATTACGTTGAACAAAAACAGTATTATCATTATATAGTAAATATGCTTTACGAGGCTTTTTGTATTTACCTAAAAATATAAGTGTTAAGTAAAAAGTTAATGAATGGCAGAATGTTTGTAGATGTTGTGTTATAAATGTTCTATTTTTATTAATACGAACCGCATTTTGTAAATACAAGGTGTATTTATTTGTGAAGACTTCCTGAGCACAATGCTTCAATGTAAATAACCAACGTCTTATTCATCAGCGCAGTCTATTATTTATTTAACCTGCCATTGCTCCAGTACATGCACTGAATATTTCCAACTCTCTCTGACATGTCAAGGAGATTTATTTCGCTTCTTCTTATGTTCATTTGCATAGCAAGACCAATCATTATGTACATGCCTTCTTTAATGAGCATGGTAGTGTGTTTTTGTTTTTAATATTCAATGTTTTCTTTCTGTCTTGTTTTCGGAAACGCATGTAGCTTTCATGTGCTATAAAGCACAAATAAATAAATGTGGGATTATATTTCTTCACCTTTGTATTTTTTTATTGCATTCTGGGTCAGCTTGTTTACTTTGAATTAACCTCACGATATCGGGGCCAAAATAAGATTAAGACAGCCTAACTTTGCGGCCCCTGAGTTCTGGATCCCCCTTCCCGTCTGTGCCACTTAGGTCTACCTTCGTAAGAAAGATGAATGAAGAAATTCCCAACAGTTATGTTTTCAGAAAAGCTTAGTCCAGGTATCTCTTTCGTGAATTCTTTTGATGTGTTACTGCCATGTCTATTCAGTAGACACTGCTGATTTCACAGTCAACGGTTTCCGTTAAAAAGATCGATACCGAAGTTGGCATTTGAGTCTGGGTATTGTGCATAGTCTTTGAAGGGTTATCAGGCTTATCTCTATTCAAGAATATTGATGAATGAAATTACAACAATGGAAAAACGTATCACGTCCACAATACTTTGATATGAAACGTGCTTTTAGTGTTAAAGCATTCCCGGAGCCTCACACGTTCTTACCTACAAACATAAACTAAATCTTAACCTTAACAATGTTCACTCGCACACCGAACACCCTATCTTTTCAAACCTGTCGGACTAGTACGAATTTCAACAACGTCTGAACCACCCAGTGCATTCATTAAAACCGTTCTAGTCGATTTCATTTTACCGCGAACGTATGGTTAAATTTTGATTGTTTTAGTTTGTGAGTATGAAATTTTCATCGCGGTTTTATAGGCATTTTTTTACGGAAAATTCGATATTATTTCCTACATCCCTGATATAAATAAAGTGTGCAATTAGTTTTTATTTCAGCAAAATGGCCATTGATTTATGTGGAGGAAATGTTCATTGTAAGCAATCAAATATTTTACGGGTTTTCACGGAAATAATATACGTCATAATTTATTTCTACATGTGAAATGACAAATGTATGACGTTTTTATTGTCACACGTCACGTATTTTTGATGATTTAATGTACCGAGGAGGAACATTGCTTTAAACACTGTGAGACCTGTATTAATTACCGAGTCTCAAGAACAACAACAATTAGTTAAAAAATCAGTACGGATTTATGTAAATTTGACAGACTTTTGTTTTCATTGGAATCACGAAATTTATCGCTGTCATTAAAATTGAAATAAACTTTGCTTTGAACATGGAAACACAACATTGATATCAAATAAGCTCAAGGATCGCAGGATAAACTCCAATCTCATGAAAATAGTAAGTTTTAATTACTTTCACATTCCTTTACAAAGAACCAATTGAACTTTTGTGAGAGTGTGTCGACTATAGTATAACATTTACTGTTGTGGCAAGACAATTGAAATATTTAGCGATGGACCCTAGAACTTTTCCAAATTTCTCGAATCTCTTATAATTTAGTATTTCACGCTTTTCAGTGAGTACTTCTCTCTTTCAGAAAGCATTAAGAGCTAATTTTCGCACGACGCGCAAAACAGTTATTATCGATACAAACTTTAGATGATTTATATTTTGTTTATCAAACAAATAATATTAGGTTTTTAATGAATAATATGTTTTTCTATACGCCGCCGGGGAAATAACATAACAAACACATTAATTGTATAAGTTCCATATTGTTGTACAATCCTTTGTTATTCTTAACTGAGTAAGTCAGTTGCGGCGTACCATTGTTTTGGGTTATAGAAAAATGTAAATCTGTGCAAACAAATTGATAAGTTCAAAATTCTCAGAGCCCTCGCACATTACAATTTTTGATTTTTATTTCCATTGTGAATTTGTTCTTGCTTACGTTTAAGTCAGGAGATTACGCTTCAATTCCCTCCGTAGTAAAATATGTGCTTTTTATGTTGGTTTTTTGGGTATATTTTATGGTTTAATAAATCTAAAGTGTATAAAAATTACTATGCAACCATTCTTCAGAGTGCAAAAGAGTTCTACAAGTAATTAAACTAAATCCCGTAATATTATTTTTGTAATCTGTTACGAAAATTTTACCTATTTTTGGGTGCTATTTTGAAGTTCCTATGAAGCCGAGCCCACGGCTGGTGGTGAAAAGCTTTAATATGTTTTTAAAAACAGAAAACAATATATTTGATTTAAATCATTATTAAGATATTCCTTGCTTTCATGAGATAAACCAAATTTGGATATAAGTAAGAAAAAGCTATTATATTGGAAATATGTTACCTACCAATACCGATTTAGTCAATAAGCTTCCTCCGGTTATACGTATTATAACGTTACTAAACAACAAGTCTTTTGTAAATCTCCACAGATCCTTTCAGTAAATAAAGACTTTAGAAGGTCGAACAGACCAAGAATCAACACGACCAAGTGCAACAGACCAAGAATCGCCCTATCGGCTTGAAAACTTGTTCAATATTAACTCATCCTTATATTTTAAGAATATCCTTAACACAAATCAAAAAAGAAAAACATTTAACTTCACACTGGGGTAACAACGGCATAATAATCTGTGTTCTGTGTCCAACCTTTAAATAACACGAATAAAAATATATAATTTAAAAATCGTATCGTAAATATGATCGTACCTAAAATGATTGTCATTCCCCCTTCGTATCGCAAAATTTAAACGTGAGGTACAGTTTGTCAAATAAGAGTAGAAAATATATGAGGGCGCCACTGTTGATCAAATGGCAATACTAAACACATATCTCATGGTGTTAAAGTAAAGCTGTGTAACCTACATTTTTATAAAAAATTAAAAAGGCACAATAATGGAAAAAATATTTTTTCGTTGCAGTATAGATACCCGCCGATCTCAAAATTAGAATTGCATATAGGTATATTATTATTAAAACTTTGCAATTTTGTGTTAATATGTATGAAGAATAACTATAATGTAATAAAATATAAAACACAGTTTAGAAATTGCTCACATTTATTTAATACTAGATAAAGTATCTAGCGTTGCCTGGGCTTTAGAACATGTCTCTAATTTAGATCTGAATATATTTAACTCATTCAGATCTAAAAGTAGTTTAACTAAACTCACCATTAGTGATTCTTCCTTTCTATCTGTTGTTAAATTCAAATTTATGTTTAATTAAATTAAAGCAAATCGCTTTATAAATCACCTTTTAATCAAATTTATGTCATGAAGAAAAAATGTTTTTTAAAATGTGGTTTACTGTGTTCTATACATTCAGTGTCACTGCACTTCAAAAAAAATATTTGACAGTTAAATTGGTGTTGCCAGTCTACAAATTTAGTAGTTCCAGTTTTTATATTTTCTACTCTTATTTGACAGACTATACGAATGTAGCTAATTTAATATGTAGGGGAGACCGGGGACAATAGTACCACGGGTCAGCAGGACCAAGGTGAATAACTCCCTAACTATAATAGGTACGCATACTATCTGTCGTCAGGCGATGGCCCTGATACATGCGGAAAATCGTCAGTAGCCCGTGGGACATGGTGCAACTCGGACGTCCGCAATCGGAAGAATAAATTTTTGAGCCCTAAACGTAACTTTTCTCGATTGCGTTCATTCGCTAATATTGCAATGACTATGTACTATTTGTTAGTATTTTGCTGTCTACACATTTCTTTGGACATTTGAGTTTATTTTAGGATGGGTTTTAAAGCGTTCGTGAGTAGGGATTGACCAAAAATTTGCTTTTTATTTTAAAATGACCCCTCGGGGATGGTTGTAACGATTTTTGCGGGGACGATTGTACCGGTACAATCGACCCCGCGCTACAACTAACCCCGAGGGTTATTTTAAAGATTCTGTGAGTACAGCTCTCAAATCATACGCTCAAGTGCATGTCCGTGCCCGTCCGCCATACTTTGAATGTCCAAATTCTTTTCACTTTATGTATTTATGTTAATGTTTTTTTTTTTTTTTTTTTTTTTTTTTTTTTTTTGCCGGCAACCCGGTCGTTTATTGTAATAATAATCATATACACACAAGTTAGTAGCCCGCCTCACTAACTTGTGTGTATATGATTATTATATGTTGATTAAAAGCAAATCCTGGTCCCGCGAAGATTGCACACAGCGAGAACCTGGATACATGTGTCATAAATGTGAATCTGAGTAAAAATTTGTACAATTATGTTTCTTTTGCATTTTGATAATTTCCTGGATATTTATAATGATCATTTTTCATAATATTTTCATTATTTCTAAATAAATAAATAAATAATATGATGAGAGGTTGTTTGTTATAAAACTTTTCTTTTGTATGGTTATGTAGCAGCCAGCCTCTGCTACCTCATGCTTTGGATTGTTTCCGAAAAATATTGATCTATCCAGAAGCGTCGCCCATATTAAAATGTTCGAATGCCGAACCATCGAGAACGTTTCGACCACCGCTCGTAATTACGTGACTCGATAGTAGGTACCTATCACATTGATACTGAGCTGCGTTGTATCTACATACCTGTACCTACCTCTCACGCGTTCCAGAAAAGGTTCGAAACATTGCGCGCCTGAAATGCACAGTTCGGGCGCTTTCGAGAAATTCGTCCAATGAAAAATTACTGCCACACAAAGCAACACTCCGACTTGTCGGGCTATATAAAGGCGCCCGGCAAAACGCACAGAGTTCAGTGTTACGGTTTTTTTTCATAGCGTTCAGCAAGCTCGCCTCAAGCAACCGCAGTTAACCTTGACCCAGTGAGAAACTACGTTCGTTTTGTTTACCAAGGCGCCGGTAGTGTAATAAATCTGTTTTGCTGTCCATTCCTGAATTGATTTGCAAATTTTAATTTTTGGTAGAACTCAATAAAGACTTCCAATACGCAACCTCATTGTTCTACATTGGCAACCTCCAACCACAAGTTCTACAGTTTTATAGTTTCTATAAGTTATTAGGCGACTGATCCCTCACTAAGCCAAGCATGTAAGCTATTTTTTGTTTGTTTGTTTTAAGTTTATTTGTTACGTTTGTGTTATGTTTTTTCAAAACTTAGTATATTTTCTTTATGTAGGTATATTGTACAAGTTTATATTTTTTTGTAAATTGTTTCTTAAAAAAAATTATATGTAGAATTTTTAGCCAGTGTGGTTGTTTGACCGTAGTACAATTTTTACTTCCCATAATATGGTAAGAGGTTATTTCTTATTTAATTTTACTTTTTTGTGGTTACATAGTTCCTATAAGCTATTAGGTGACCGATAACAAGCCAGCGTTTTTTAAAATTTTTTTTGTTACTGTTTTTTTTTTGTAATAAATGTTTTATTTTCGACAAGTCGTTTTTGAATACGTGTATTTTATGGTTACAAGTTTACATTATAATTATTTTAATTTAAAGAAGATTGTGATGTGTAATTGTTTGAGCCAGTGTATTTGTTCGTTGTATATTGTCATAATATAAATTATTTAAAAAGGTATATATATACAAATTATTTGGGGACAATTGTACCGCGGGGATAATTGTACCACAATGTTTTCATACACAATTTTATTATTTTTTTCTTCTCTTTTCTTGATTTAAAACATACTACGGTATTAATATATATATTTGCATTGTCATATTATTATATTAAAATAGTTAAGGTTCTTGGTATCACTTCAATTGACGAATTCTATAAGAGATTTCTTGTGGTCAGATAAATTGTGTATTACGTTCAATGTAATTGAAATTTTGAAAAGTAGTTTCATAAACCAACAAAAAAAACTGTTTTTCCTCACCGAAATTATTAAAATTAACTAACTTTATCCATAAATTCTGTGTTTTAATTTAAATTCCGCTACTGGTACAACTAACCCCGGGGTAGGGGTCAGTTGTAGCATTTCCCCGATCTGTTAATGCGCTTATAGCTTAATTTCTATAATATTTAGAAAAATAATAGAATAAGAATTTGGTAGACAACTAAATTATCTGCCGTCGAGTATGAGCATTTTTTTCATACGTGGAAAGTGGTCAAAGTCAAATTGGTACAACTGTCCCCGGTTTCCCCTAGCTTAAATTTAAACGTAAGGTATGTATGTAGCTAAGCTAATATGTAAAATAATGTATTTAGTGATGGAATTTTCTATGAATATGCACTTGAAATGAAAATAAGTAAATAAATAATATTCCTCCTTTTCTCATATTGAAGGGTAGATTCCTAAAATATGCGAACGCCAATTTGTATTCAGAACAGCAAATTACCCGCGAAAAGAAAAATTTGTCGCTCCTTGCGGAAAAGTCGGGACATTAATTTGCAGTTAGAGACGAAAGTGTCGGCAAATGGTTTGACATCAATAATTGACGTTTCGGAGTCTGACACATATTGTGAAACAGCGCTAGTAAATACATCTCTCTAGAGTAAAAAGAATCTGTCTCTTGACGTTGAAACGTTATAAATAACGACTTGACACAGTTCGCGGGAAGAAAAATAACAAGCCACGAATAACGACGAAAAATATTCATATTTCACGTGTCAATTTTTTAATTTGCTGCTACCGCGGTGTCGTTAAACATGTCCTACTGGCGGTGAAGTATTTTCCATTAAAATGAATGTATTTTGATATTTATGTTTGTGAATACTACGCGAGCTACCCACCGCCTGGAGTCAGTGGAACTAAAGAACACTTAATTGGGTTGCTAATAGTGCTGTCATTCATTTTCACTTAATATTATTGAAGTAAAACTTCTTTACGCACGTTTAACTTGGGGAGTAAGCTGGAGAATGCGTGACGAGAGCGTTACGAAAAGTGTGATCGGGCGAGGCGAACGGTCGGGCCTTTACGGACGCTTGACTTGAGGGGTAAGCTTGTGAATGCGTGACGAGAGCGTTATGAAAAGTGTAAGCGGGCGAGGCGAACGGAAGTTGAGAGGTAGATATAATCATTGATTAGAAAGATTATATTACATGCTCAAAAACAACGTCAACACTTCCCGTCCATTGACCACCTTCACGACACTCGACTTTCAAGGAACAATCCAATAGTCCCAATAAAAATCACGACGTCCCTCGGCCAACGGCAATTTTCGTACTTAGGACCTAAATTATTCAATATCATTCCTAATGATTGGAAAACTAAAAGTGCAAATGTTTTGCGCAAATTGATCAACGACTGGCTAATTGATTTAGGGAGGATCAAAAGCGAAAATATGTTGACCAATAGATAGTCTCATCATATAAAATAAAACAAAATTAAAAATATATAAGAAAAAAAAAAAAAAACAACATAAAAAAAAACACTCACTCATAGTTCCATTTATTACAAAAACACGTACTTATCATTTCAGAACACAATTGTCTATTCTTTTATCAATACCCTTCCCATTTTTCTACATTCAACTCCTGTGGAGATCTTTCTTTTTATTATACAAAATTACGTAAGCTATAACTTATACAAAATACGTACAAATATAATTTATACAAAATTGCGTACTATACGTAATATTACAAAAACACGTACTTATAACTTCAGAATTGTCTATTATTAATTATAATTATAATTGTCTATTATTTTATCAATACCCTTTCCATTGTTCTACATTCAAGTCTTACGGTGATCTTTCTTTTTAACATTACCATCTGGATTTTATTTACTTTACAGGTTTTATTTTATATTAAGTGCTCTAAGGGAAAATATCTTAGTAGGATGAAAAAATGAAGCAAGGAAAGGGAAATAAATACAATTTGTTATCAACCACTCTGTCATGTCACTATTTATACACTAGCTAACTTATGAAATATTTATATACAAATTGTTTTTATTCATTTGCTGCATCCTTTTCGAGTCACATTCTTTTTGAGTTTCTTCACCCGCTCGTAAAGTTAAGGGATACGTCACTCACGTTAATTATAATTATAATTATTTTTTGTAATCACTTTTAAACATCCACGTTAATTATAATATGGATATTGTCATCACGCTTGAAGAATGTCTCGATTCTCAATTTTTGCAAGCGATTTAAATGACCAAACATTTATCTATTGTTAAACAAGCATTCAATACTAAATTTGTACTTTAAGACATTGTTTTTTCTCTTCGCTTATTCTTCTTTTTTTTATGAGTTCAAAATTGTAGTTATTAACTAAAGTTTCTACGAGGAATTCAATCGTAACACTTGTTTCATTCAATAAATAATATGTTTATATAATTAATCAATGTAATATGAAATTATGATATGAACTACATTTGTCAATTTGACTGGCCTAAAACAGGATCCATTCCTAGTTGGCTAGTCAAAGTTTCCATATATGTTTCATTGTATAATTTTATAAATTTTATAAATATTTTATATAATTATTATTTTATAAAATAATTTTTTTATTAGATTATTATAATTATTATTATTATTAAAAAAAAAGATATAAGTTAGTGAAGTTTTACTTCAGTCGTGTGGTCTAAAGCACACTCGTTTTTTTAATTCGTTTATGTATTATCTAATCGTTGGCTTTTTAAACACTACCTAATCTGTCAAAAACATTGCAATAAAATATTTTTATTGTTCTTTCCTGTCAACTAGCTCAGCACCAGGGGCGGAACTAAACTTCTCCATCTTCTCCCCCTTGGGGATGGGGGTACATTGAGATTGGGAGCACATTTTGAAAGCCGTAAGCGTATAAGAAAATAGTAAACATCATAAAATACAGGGTGTCCGGGGATAAAGTGCATTAACTTCGGGAGGTGATTCTACATGATGGTAGGAGTAAAAAAGATTAACAACCTTTTTCTGAAATTCCAACATTTATTTTAAAAAGACGTACCCGCTAAAATTCCTTAGTGTGAGGTACGATCTTACTTGCTGAGCGCCCGCCGGGCACGATTGTGGCAACATTGCGTGGTTGTGACTGGCCCTATCGTAACAGCGGAAAATAATAAAGCTGGCGGCACACGCCGGCCGGTCTATTTTTATCTTTTTACCACAAAACAATCCCTTAAAGTTGGAATTTCGAAAAAATTTATTCATTTTTTTACTTAGAATATCATGTAGAATCACCTTCCGAAGTTAATGCACTTTATCCTCAGACACCCTGTATTTCTTTATGAAGGGGCCCAAGACAGCGCTCTAACACCTAATCGCGATTTGGAGATATATGTGTTGTGAAAACATGTTTTGCATTTTTTGGAAAGGTCAAATAAGAATAAAATATATGTGTATATTTTTTAATTTGTAGCTAATTACTTACAGAAATATAAAAAAAATACTGATGAAATTGCGAATATCGCACACTATACCCCGATCCTAGATTCTGTGGAACTATGGTACCCCCAACTGGAATAGATAAGTGACGAGAACGAAGGGAGTGAACTTTCATAAAAACACAGAAAAACTTTCACAAATACACAGAAAAGCGCCGCAGGTGAAAATTTTCACATGGCTTCCTCAGGACAAGGGAGTGGAATATGAATTATTATACAAACATTAAAAACGCAGCAGACAATTTTTTCTTAGCTCGAAGGGCAAACAAATGAATGCTTTAAATTTTTGTTTTTTGTAAAGTCAGTATCCTGACAATGGATTTCCACCCAGACGTCACGAGTTTAGCTAGCTTAATCCGCACATCAATGCACAAGCACCATTTTCCGCAAAAATAACTTTAAAAAATATTTTTTCCTAAGTTTTATTAAGTCCTGTGGCGTCTATGTGTATGGTTTTGCCACCTAGCCGGAACCCACTCCAAGTTTGGGGCCCAATGGAAAAATATGATATACATATTCATTTTCGTCCTGTGTCCTCAATGTGTACAATTTTCACAGTATCCCCTGGAAAGTCAGAATCCCAAAGCTGACATATTATGCCTTAAGGTACTTATTTCCTGTTGGGGTCTCCTGTGAGGAGCCCTTTCTATGGGCATGAGTTTCGGGGCACCGTCAGGCCAGGGACCCTAGACCGTGCCCCGCATGCCCAAAGATAAAGGCGAAACTGCAGGGAGGGAGGGGGGCAGATAGATCTAACGTCAGCATTTGCTGAAATAGGTAGGTAATATAATATTGTAGTTTTTTAAAAATATGAAAATGTTAAAATTATATTCCAATAAATGCCGACTAATCGGCGCCGAACTGATCTGAATCCATGATTGGATGACGTTTTTGTGATATATTTTTTAAGTATAGTTACGAAACACAAAAACTTATCTAAATTTGAAAATTTATTTCGTTGGAGAATGGTGGTCCCTCAATAGGCCGATCCTAAAGGCATCTTCAGAACCCGGGACAGTGGATATATCGCCTACAGATGCACTAAGTAAACCAAATTGTGTGTTTTGGGTTTAAGAAGATACAGCAAAACACATCAAACTGCCACAGTTGTTAACAACCATCGTTATTTTTCGGATTTGTTTGAAATCTGTTTATTTTGCCATATTGCACTTCAGAACTCTAAATTCAGAACTCTTAATAGTGCTAAATACCAGAATAATTTAGTATTGGGCGATTCCGCTATAGACAATTGATTTTTAAATTCCAGTTTATGTTATTTTTTTGATATCAGTGCAAAGGAGAAGGTCAATATTTAATAATAAAATAGAATGTTAATTTTTAAATTCCAGTATATTATGTTATTTTTTTGATATCAGTGCAAAGGAGAAGGTCAATATTTAATAATAAAGTAGAACATTAATATTTAAATTCAAGTATATGTTATTTTTTTTTGATATCAGTGCAAAAGAGAAGGTCAATATTTAATAATGAAGTAAAAAAAAATGGATTTTATTTCATATTTAAATTTTTGGCGCGCTTGGAAGCATTATCATTCGAAGAATCGAAAAATCGAATTGGAAAAATCACACCGTGAGTCCCAGGGGAGCTAATATCTTTTCTGATTTTTCTGTTTCCAGATTTCGATTGAGTTTCGCTAATATTGTCTTCATTTAATTAAATATTATAATTTGAGATTTTACTCATAAAGTTTAAAAAATTAAAAATAAATATTCATCCTAGACTTGCAGAAAAGTCAATAGATGTTGCGTATTAAAAAAAAAATGGATAAAAATTTATCCAGATACTATCTAGATTGAATTTAGTTCGAGTTGAATCTTGCAATCATATATAAAGATAGCAGCCAATAATATGTGCGATAAGAAAATGAAGATAATGTTGGTAGTTCTTAGTCGAAGTATGATACAGTGAAAAGTGACCGAATTAATATGGGTTCCGTAGCTCAATCGGTAGAGCTATTGCCATGTAAGCTAAAGGTCCTGGGTTTGAGTCCCAGCGGAGCCAATATCTTTTCTGATTTTTTTGTCTCCAGATTTCGATTGAGTTTCGCTAATATTGTCTTCATTTAATTAAATGTTAATTAATATTTTAGTGCCACGCGGTAAATTGGGAAGAACGAGGGAACACCTCCTTAACCACGATTTGTTGGAAAATGCCGCATAAATAAATGTATTTTTTTTGCAATAAAATATTGTTTTGTTATGGTTAGCGGAATTGTGTAGGCAAAAATCAGGAAAAATACTTTGGCACGTGACTAATAAACCATTCATTTTACCCCAGTAGTCCTGTTTGTGAATATTTTGTCACCTATATAAAAAAAAAAGATTACTCTAAAATAGGTTTTACCAACCCAGGATGACAGTACATAATCTAGAAAAAATTATGGCAAGAAAAATATTCTAGACTATAGCAACTGTTCTATTATTTACATAAACTATGTATTCGTGTTATTGTTTTATCGTGTTTGTGACTTAGAAAACATTTATTGTTCATTGTACAGAGGATCAAGTACTGTCCAGAGGAACATTACACAGTGACCGGAGGAACATACAGGGTATTGTTCCTCTGGACGAAAAACAAGTTTTATTTCAATTGCGTTTATTTCGCAATATACATAAAAAGTAGCTAATAAAAAATCAGATTACAATAGATCATTTATCTGACCTCCAAAATATGTCATTTTATAAAATAAATTGCTAATAGTTTAGAAGAAAAAAATAAAGTTTACTAAAAACTGGGAAATGTCCAGAGGAACACGTATTGCCCCTATAATTTGTCAAGGTTCTGTGTAAATTGGTTGAAATATATAATGTACCTATACAGGAGAATGTCTGTATGTGGTAGACGAGCGGGCTGGCAAGCGGGCGGTGTGGGTTTGATTTGTAGGCAAAGGAAGGTCACTGTCTACATTTGATTTCGAAAATAAAGCCCAGGCATGGCAGGGGGTTTCAGCTAGTCAATTATAATGCAGAAAAACTTATTAGGAAATTTCAATTTTTTTAATTTTCTTTATTCATTTTGTTTGTTACAGGTTTGTTTTACATGGTTTTTCGACTACCATGCTAGGCAAATGACCGTATTATGGTAGTCGAGATTCATAAGATGTTATATTAAGTATAATCATCCATACATGTACATGAAAGTACAATAGCATACATATTAAGGAAAATATTCATACCAGTATTAGGTACATGATCACATATAGGAAAGGAATTAAAAGTAGGTGAATCTTGTATAAATAAAAATAAAATAGAATAACAAATAAAAATAAGAGTAAAATAATAATAATATTTTAAGGATAATAGAAATAAAAATAAATATATAAATCATCTATACAGATGAACAATGATAGTCTTAGACCCCAAAAAACAAAAGCAGATATTCCTAGGCAGCGTACGAAATGGACGAACGATATAAAAAAATATGAAAAAAGCATGAGCGTAATATAAAGTTTTGGTTGAAAATTAATTTAGAGATAAGATTTTTTACTCGAGAAATATGAAAAAATAAGAGCAGTTTTTAAGATGGAAGGCATTCTTTATAATATCTTTATATTTACTCCCTGAGTAAATAACTAGTTCTGTATAATATTAATGGCATAAAGATCATCAGTTTTCGATTTCCTAATATCAATAATCAGTAAGTTTAACATTTTAGGCGCAATGTAAGAGAACTGTCGTTGGGCGAAAGCTGTTTTTGTTTGAGGAATTTTGCATTTTTGGTGTGATGAATAGCGGGTGTAAATATTTTGTTGAGCTTTGAGTGTTAAACATAGACATGCAAAATCATTTTTCCTTATGCGTACATATTTCACTAATGTGCCGGATGGTCATGCTTCCTGGTGTTGTTTTACAGCATACTTAATGTGTAAAACACAGATACGTTTAAACTGTATTTGATTTATGGTGAGCGTTCGATTATTGCTTTCCTCTTTATCTCAAAACTTATTATTAAAGAAGAAAATAATAATAATAATCTAAACGAGCATATGAAAGAGAACAAGACACAGAAAAAGATAATGGTCGCAACAGGGACTCGAACCAAGAACCTCTCGTCTTTCCGGGACGTGTGTTTACCAATTCCGCCATTGCGCCTTGTACTCTTCTTCTGTGTCTTGTACTCTTTCATATTTTCGTTTAGATTATTATCGATATCTTCTTCTTCAATTATATATTACTTTGATGGGAATAACCTTCAAAAGGTATAAAAAGAGAGTTTTTCTTATACAAATCCAAAACTTATTATTTGGAGATGTCCGACTAATCAACTGGATGATCGATAGTATGTAAAAAGAACTAGGAAAAAACAAAGGAAACAAAAAAACTTGGGCCTGGGTCCAATACCGAGGATCTCTCCGCTCCGTCACGCAGGTCGTTTAAAGCGTAAATCGGCGTTTTTGATGGTATCAAATGTTCGTCGTTAAGTCATCTGATACTGTCTATCGTACTCTGGCTCACTAGACAACATTCCTTATGAGATTACAACAGCTTATCCCTCTCTACCGTGATTATCGCTGGAACAAACTTTTTTATGTTCGCTGAATCGCCGAAAAGTAGTAAATCAAGTTTGTAAAATAGGCAGGTAAAATGAATATGAGCTTTATTTTGGGATTGCTTATCAAAAACACATGATTCACCAAAAATTATTCTGCGGCGTGCTCCTAAAAGGGTCAACGTCAGCTTTAATGAATTCGCGAGGCCCATATGGAATTATTGCTCGTTTTGGCAAATTTTTAACTTAAGACCCCAAAACACGAAATTATTTTATCAAAATCGAAAGATTCGGAAGAGAATGCAATTTTTAATAAAATCGCAAAAAAACGTACATCAAAAACTGTCTTTACCCTTTTCAGAAGCGAGCCAAATAATCATGTTTCGAGCAATCCATCAACAAGAAAACTTACTCCACAATGCCGAGTATTACAACTTTTTGTGACAATTTCTGAATTTTTACTTTATTTTTATGTGAATACTACACAAGAGTCACAACTGCTCCCGTCTGGAGCCAGTGAGACCAAGGCATCCCCAATTGGGGTGTGTTGTGAAGCTCAAGGTAGTAGGATGGAAAAGAATATGTGGATGGGAGAGGAAGTTGGGGAAATATCTGGCTGTTCAGATCTGGTCACCAAACACGGCTAAAGCTATTTAAATTCTGGCTGATGGTCGTACACCAGGGAGATACTGTGAGTATCTTCCGCTCTGGAACGTGCCGCAAATATACTATGTATTATTTTTAATTTAATTAATTATGATATAACACAAATTAATTTCCTTTCGCACGTCGGGATTTGAACACGGGTTCAGTCGGTTTGCTAGTCGAGAGCCTTACCACTCGACCAGGGTGGCCGTATAACAAATATTGCTGACTTAAATTGTGAACCAGAGTGTTATGTTCCAGTTGAATCCGTGTATATAATTTGAGTGATTTTCATATTTATTACAACAGTCCATCTCAAAGTAATAATAATATTGATAACAACTAATAATATTCAACCTTATCAATGGCGTAGAATCTTGCACATCAGATATCAAACCAGCATTTTACACTATTGTACAGGTAAGCTTTTGATGGACGGTAAGAACAAGGAAGATAGTCTATATCATTCGGGAATTTATTCACTACAATGCAGTGACTGTCCCGCTTATTATATATGCAAAACGGCACGAAACATAAACACCCCTATCAAAGAACATCTTAGATGTTTACATAGCACTGGCTTCTCGGAATTTGCAAACCACTTGATCGAAACAGACCACAAATTTGATAAAAACTTAGGCGTCATCCTAATTCATAAAAAACACTACAGGTATCAGGATGGATAACTCGGAGACACTAGAACTAAGGAAATCCAGAAACGTTAATAGTAAGGTACATAATTTATAACCAAATAAATTTAAATAATAGTCCAATACTAAGATTGTTCCCTATTGACAAAGAACACTCCCGTTCCCTTCCCAATTCTCAATCTACACTTACGCCTTCTTCCCCCTTCACTTGAGGAGTCTATCCCATTTTGTTAAAACATAATATATTATCTATAACACACATGTAACTTAATGTTAGTAGAGTATTATACTGCACTGAAGAAGCTACGATTGTAGCGAAACCCGGTCGACATAAAGTATATAAAATAAAAGTGGTGTTCACAAAGTTATTATTTTATTTTAAATTATAATGTCACATCACAAAATATCTGCTTCATAAGAACCAAAAAAATCTAATATTAATTTATGCTTAGCTAAATAAGATAGTACAATTTCAATGAATATCTATTGTTAATGCAGATGAATACCAAAACTTTAACATGATAAAAAAAGGTAAAGCAAACGTACAAATGAAAGTACCTTCAAATGATAATTTTGCGTTGATAAGACTGCGAACATTTTGAGCAAAACATATATATCTTGGAATATTTTTTGAGTTATTTAGTGTTATTTCCGTGGAAAAAGTAAATACTTACCTTGCTAGTGCAGACAATCTGATAAATCAGTTTTGTCTGATAATCCGCTTCCATCAAGATAATCCATCGATATCAGAGAAATACAACGTTATACTGTCTTAATGATGGTTTTACGTATAGTGTTAATACCAAGGGTGCTTCAAACGAAATAAATCTTGTTATTGCTCTCAGGTTACCCTAAACAAACATTCTTTATAACGTAGTCAAAAATGTTTTCCAACATCAATTAAAAAAATCTGAAAATGTTTGAAAACTTCGTAAACATGAATTATCAAAGCCGCATAATTCAAATATTTAAAAATTTGCAGAACCCAGGCCAAATATTGCTCTAAGGATTTCTATCGACGGAATTTAATAAAAAAACACGCACAAAAGCAAGATCTGATCAAGATTAATAGGTTTCGAAAGCGCCGGTTGTTTATCCAAGCCGGAGAGCTTAAATTTACACTTTAAACAAATTAATCTAGGACGTTTACGGCCGCTAAAGCAGCATCGCGCATCGTCCTAACAATCAAAAATATATTTAGTCCACGAGAAAATAGACGGACAGCTAGGTGGATTTATTATACTTGGCAACTTTTGACTTACCGCTTCTTTCGCTCGAGTTGAGGTGAAAGATGAATGGCCCACAGTCTGAAGTTTCGCACAGGCAGCTGCAGCGACGGAAATCCAATGTTTACATTTGCTTCATTCGTCGTCGGGGCATTCAACTAACTTTTTTAAGGGACGGTTTTGGGGTCAGTGCCGGTGCCGGTGCCGCGGAAGTGGGCATTCGGAACTCCTCTGCTTTGGCGGCGGTGGGAGCCCGGCGGGCCCGATCACTGGCAGCTAGCTTTATCACTGTCACACGCAGCACTAAGTATTTGGCACGTCCTTCGAGCACTTATTACGGGGGCCGGCTTGACTAATTCCTGCCGTCTTCTCAACTGGAAAACTTTCGTAAAATGGTCGAGCGAAAACGCGAGTGTCAATGACTTTTAATTAAACTAAACATCGCACGTTTTCGTTCCCATAACTTCTCGCTGGCGTTTTATCAAAAGTTTTTTTCGGAGAGCACTCGAAAAAATGTTTTTTTTTTAATGATAAGTATTTTCTTAAATAAAACCAATGAAGTTTCCCAACTTTCACGAAGAGAATATTTCTTCTTAAATTTTCCAAAACAATTTTGAAGCTGTTCTGAAATAATACTGATAGCGGCGGGTAAACGTAGTTGTCAAACGCTGGAGATTTTCCTGACGCAACCGCCCGCCGGAGGCAACGATGACACTGGCTGCCACTTGTTAGGCGGCGGTGTATATATGCCTTCGGCGGCCCTCCGCCCCCGCCCTGCCGCCCGCCCGCCCTCCCGCCCACCCGCTTTCCCCGCCACCCATTCGACAAGTGCACTTCGTACGGACCAGGAATTCTGTTCCCAAAGGACATGATGTTTTCCATGTAATATCCTTCAAGTACCACTATAATAATTTTCTATCTAAATTTATAATAACATCCCAATCCAATTGATGGAAAACTTGAAGTGACACGTGAAGGCAAACACATAATTTTCAATCACTGGCCTCTTCATGAAAAGGTCATAGACATCAATCGGTTTTCGTTAAGGAGAAGAGCTTAAGTATTTCGCAGCTCTTCAAAGATAAAAAATAATAATTTCTTGTTATTCTCATGAAACTCTGAAAGTATAAAATTACCATATTATTGCCTATGTCTGATAAATTGCCATTAAAGCTTAAGTACGTTTTTACCGTAGCGCGGAGGATAGGTCATAATATTCCATCTCGTGCTGTTCAGTGGTCTTTAACTTCGCGGTTTAACGATTTTAACCCTTCAGGAGAAGATTTTCTCGACGATAAAATATAACATAACTCTTTTTGAAATAGATTTGCATTGAAAATGATTCTCAGAAAAACATCACTCGATAGTGTTCACCAAAGATATTGAAGTAAGTGTGCACCCTCATACCAGTTACTTAATCTATCTATCTATCTATCTTTATAAATAAAAATGAATCGCAAAAATGTATGTACGCGCATAACTTCAAAACTTCAAATTGGATAATTCTTTTTTTTCTGTGATCGTTATTGTCACGACAAGGTTTATATAAAACTACTGGTGAGCTCTGGAATTATGAAATTTGTATAAAAAAAATGTAATAGGTGGCACGCGAGCTGTTTTAAAGCTGAATGTACCGGGAATGAATGTATGGAATGCGGGTGGGGGGAGGGGGAAGGGGGAGGGGAACTCGGGAGGGGTATTCGCGGGACGGGGGAAGGGGGGGGGGGAGTGGAGTGTGGAGAGGGAAGGTGGAGGAGGCCAAGTGGGAACGCGAGAGGGGAAGGTGACGCGGGAGAGGAAGGGGAGGCGAAAGGGGGACGGAAAGAATGGGAAAGGACACGCAGCGAAAATAAATTTCTTTATTAAATGGCATAGCAACGCATGCCGGGAACCAGATAGTTTAAAATTAAAATTAAAGTTTAACTGAGGTGTTTCTAAAATTGTACACAATAAGTTAGTTAATGCCTATTTGTTATTTGTTAATTGTTTGTTGTTCTGAGTTTCTTTTTATGAAAGCTTCATATTCGCATAAAAACACTCTATGCCGAATCTCAAATACCCACACACTATCATATAAGACATCATTTTTCGTTCAACGAACAACAAGTCTCATACATGGAGAAAATGATTCCTTTGACACTCGAAAAATAAATGTTACTATTTCCTTGAAGAAGAAGATAATACTAATAAATCTAAACGAAATATGAAACAGAACAAAATACAGAAAAACAAATAAGGTGGCGGAAGCAACTGGGACTTGAACCCAAGATCTTTCGACTTATAGAGACACAGAACTTATTAGGACCTATTCATTTCACATTATTTTTGTCGATCTCATATTTCGAAGTCCTACGGTCGTGGGCATAATTATTTAACCTTGTGGAAGCTTGACAAGCATACAATGATTTTATATATCAGCTGGCATCGCGTTCTCCCTCTGCGTCATGAGTTCAATTCCTCGGCTGGTTAAGTCTTCATCACGACACAAGCAATATAGTATCTGCTTACTGTGGTGTTATTAGGAGATATTCAAATTTTGTCTTTCTCAACCCTGAAGTAGTTCATTATGTTTCTGAACCCTAGTTATTATAGTTACCTATCGTGTAGCAAATCTTTATTATTGAGATTGGGTTTAATACGCTTTAATACGCGGTTATTTTTTTATTTTATTTTATTTATTTATTTTAGGGAAAGTTGACAGCAGATCTGCTAATACACAATAAAACAATAGTAAGATAGTTAATTATGCCACTGATGATAGTGAATGATTAATAAAGTGTGATATTATAAGTGTGTTTTCTTAAATTATTATTATTTTTTTTACAATATATGAAAGGGGAGGGGGGAGGAGGAACATAGAATTAGGATTAAGAGGCAAAGGACGGGAATATATAGGGATTAAACTTTCTAGTTTGAGTCATGTTGCTTACTGAGTTTTCGTTTTATGTCATGTAAAGTCGAGTTAAAGATGTCAATGTGGTAATAATTTAAGTTAAATGAGTGTGTTGATCTATAGATAAATGAGTTCTGTTTGGAGTTCGTCTTGCAAAGAGGGAGATTAAAAGTAAGTGACTGTCAGCTGTTGCGATTTGGAACATGGAATGATAGACGTTGAAGAAGATCAGGACTATCAATTAGGTTATGTGTAATTTTAAATAACATTACCGAATAAACCGTTCAAGGTTCAGAGGATGAAGCTGCTTGTTGTGTAACAACTTTTTTCTCTCGTGCCATTTGCGTCATTCTTTCAGCTGTATTCTTAGAAATGAAGTGTTAGGTGAGGTTAATAATTGAATAATTGTAAAACTAAGAAATTTGTAAAAAAAAATAAAAGTAACCATTCAAATGAGTCGTGGCACGGTTTACCGAGATTCGTACAAATACGGCTCATTACAAAGAACTAGGCTCAATTGTGCGGCTCGTTCATGAACGACTCATCAACGCATTGCTACCAAATTATTCAATTTATGCTACGGACACACTTGCTCATTAGAAGCCAAAGAGCATGCTACCTATAGCATAAGTGTCAGTGACGTTGCTAGTATTGAGCACGCTCATTTGAAGCCGAATGTGCATGCTTACAAATCAACAGTCGTTTGATTAATGATCATGCTCATTTGATTAGCGGGGGAAGGGGAAGTCTCTAAGCATGTGTGAACAGGCTAGCCTTTGAGCATGCTCATTTCAATCCGATCTCAGTTCGCATCTTCAAAAAATTTCAAAATAGCCCGCTGGAGAGATGAAAGAAACTTGTTTTTCGTGATTTATTATGGGAATCACGAATAAATTTGGAACACAAAGTTACTATAATACCCACAATAGATTCCCAAAATCGCCAAAAGTTTCTTTATCTCCAAAATGAAAGCACATTCTATTGAAATTAGAATTTATTTTTTATTGTTCAGTAATTTTCGGATTTGTTGACATCTTAGCACTAAATCAACAGTTTTATTTTCTGTCATCAGAATATTCTTAAAAAATTGCATTGCAAGCAATAAGATTATTTAGTTTAGTTCTTGGCGAATGGATTGACTCCATTTGACATTTATTTGACATGTGCATGCTCATTATGGAGCATGTGCGTTCAATTGTTGGCTTTGAGCATGCTCATTTACGAGGAAGCTCAAACCAAGCCTGCTCATTAATGAGCAAATGTGTACAGTTGACTATTTGACGCGAGCATACTCATTAATGAGCATGGTCATAAGCCGGCTTGTTAATGAGCATTTGTGTCAGTACCATAATGCAAGAATTTACTTATCATATGCAATATATAGCCAAATTTTTTAATTTGGACAATTCTCTTTTCAATCCAATGTGCAAATCATCGTCAAATTTTCCAATCTAGTAAACTTTTCATTCAATCGTACAATTCCAATACAAAAAGGGATAAACGTACAAAGTTTATTGAATATAGCTTTTTCCCGCGGCTTCCCCCTCCTCCCCCATCTCATTCAATCCTAGTACATTCAGTTTTTAAACAGCCCGCGTGCCACCTTTTACAATTTTTATTCAAATTTCCATTTTTCATGTATATCAAATTTGTTACCTAATATAGGTACCTATTTAAAATATCTAAAATTCTTGATTCGATGCAAATTATTAAGGGAGTACCTACATTAAATAAATTTATCAACTTAAAGATTTTCAAAAATAGAATTGTTTTGCAAAATGTCATTCTCAAACACGCGAACTGTCAAACGTGCGATAGTCGTTAGGTTTTCTGAAATTATCCAATTTTCTTAATTTTTCTCTCCGTGAGAACCATCCTCGTACTTCAAAGAATATTCTAAAAAAAGAATTAGCGAAATCGGTTCAGCTGCTCTCGAGATTTCCGGGGAGAAATGCAGATCCCGCCAATGTGGGGGATTTTAATAAAAATGCACTATGTAGATGAGAAAAGTGTGGAAAAGTTGAATAAAAAAGAAGTTAAGGTGCGCTCGGAAAAATTGAGGGAGATACAGCCGTTTAAAGTATGAATAAAATGTCACTTCCTGAACCGATACTACGCCATTGCCAATGTTTGGTTTATGCCGAAAACGATGTTTTTACCGCGTTTTAAGTGGAGAACTTTAATCTGGAAGGTGAAAGAAAGCGCGGAAAGCAATAAAAAAAAATGAATAAGTAATTAATTTGCAATTGCGTTCAGTAAAATTTCACTTTGCCAATCAACACTATTGACAGCCCACCCGCCATTTTTTCAATTGTCACTATAATGTTGGTATCCCTGACCTGATGCAAACAACAGCTAGACTATAGCCGACTTCGTGAGATACATGAGGCGCGTAATTATGAAATTTGTCTAGCGGACTTTTTTTCAACGATTTTTTAAACTGTTTATCACCTTCCAAATTAAAGTAACCTAACCTAAGACTACGCTAAACATGGTTTGTGTAACATGGTTTGTGCCCCTTTATAACGACTACTCGCGTCAACGCAAGAAAAACATCCCAGTTTTCAAATAGTTTAGCGGCTACGCTAGGTTTGTATAACATGGTTTATGTAACATGGTTTGTGCCGCTTTATAACGCCTACTCGCGTCAACGCAAGAAAAACATCCCACTTTTCTAGTAGTTTAGCGGCTACGCCACGTTTGTGTAACATGGTTTGTGACCATTATTAATTCTGTTTTTCATAATTACGCGCCTTATTATATATCACACGAAGTTGGCTACAATCGTATCAACCTTCGTTTATAGCAAGTCTGAGATACCAACATAAAAGTAACAAAATGGCGTAGTATAAGTTCACGAAGTGTCATTTTATTCATTCTTTAAACGGCTTTATCTCCCTCAATTTTGCCAAGCGCACCTTAATTTCTTTTTTATTCAACTTTTCCACACTTTTCTCATCTAGAAAGTGCATTTTTATTAAAATCCCCCACATTGGCGGGATCTGAATTTCACCCGATTTCCGCTTAGCAACAAATTCACCGATTCATTTTTATACATAAGAAAGATAAAAAATATAAAAAAGGTAAAGAACTAAGTATCGAAAACAAAATTTACAACGTACAGTATAAACCACGGGCGTAGCCAGGTTTTAGTTTCAGGGGGGGTTCAAGAAAATAAAACTACTGAAAGTGCATGCAATAACATTATATACCACCACCTTGGCAAATCAAAACAAAGGGGGGGGGGGGGAGTATTGTCGGACTTTTCAATTCTTGGGCATTAACTTTTATTTTCTATGTATATTGGTTACTTAATTATTTTTCTTCTTTCAGAGGTCCCCATTTATCTTTTTAGATAAATAATATCATTTTCAGATGTAATATTATTGATGTTGATACCTTAACTTTTCGGGGGTGGGGGGGGGGGGGGGGTTGAACCCCCAACCCCCCCCCTGGCTACGCCAGTGGGTTGGGGGTTCAACCCCTCCCCTGGTATAAACAGTGGTATAATACCCTGGCCAGTGGTATAAACAACAGCACGGGACAACCAAAAAACAACACAATAAAAATACACGAATGTTTAAATAACATCATCAGATCTGCAATTGCCCTAATTTGCAAACAAATTGACAATTTTTTTGATTTTACAGGAAGTTTTCAGTTTATAGTGCATAGTTTCAGGCATGCCAAGGTTGTTGTTATTTTGGGCTTTACAATAGTTGAAAAAATGTTTTACATTGTTACCAATCGAAAATTCCACATTCTTAATATAATTATTATAACAAATGTTTGATAATTTATTGCAATCTTTTTGCAGCTTGCTGAAAATTATAAAATCAGAAAGATTTGTTGTTTCTTTGTAAATTTCATGCGCTTTTTTCTTCTCAATTACTATGTTAATGAGGTCCTTGCTAAACCAGCGAGGGAAATTTGAAGATAATTTATAACAACAATAATTTTACCAATTAACGAATAAACTAAATGAATGAATAATTAACAAATAAACTAAACGAACGTTAAACTAAATGAACGAATTCTTTCCGCATTCAAACACTATTGTTAACCAATACTACTGCACACCTTAAAAAAATCAACTAAATGAACAAATTCTTTTCGTGTGCAAACTACTCCGAGTAGTAGTCCGCCGACAGTCGCGCGGATATCATAGCATATCTCTTTTGAATTTCAATATCTTTGGTATTGAACCACACATATAAGTATATTGCCAATATGTTAAGCTTGTGTACCTTTCGCGTAAGACGAAAGTTACGGAAGTGATTTTGCAGAGTTAACGATTAGGGAACGGAATATACTTCTCCCTGTCTAAGAGTTTATTGCTTAATATATATTTGCAGCACATTAACGACATAATTACACAGCGGAAATGATTTTGGAGAAGTTATGCATTCAGCCAAAGGGGGTAAGTTATAATATTATTAAATTAATGTCATAAATTAACTACAGAATTACATTAGGCAATTTCTGTGTGCCTAAATAATATAAGTAGGTGCTTACCCTCTCGTACGTTACACGGCTTAACTACCATGTAAAGTGTTTTAAATTTTATATGAGGGTGCTGGCACACGAATTTATTTACGGTAAGTGATATGATTACGTCCAAGTGTAAAAAAGAGTAGCTTTCTTTTATAACATTCGTTCTGAACATTTATGTAGGTTGTTGAGTGTCCTTCGTGGTTGAGCAGTTTCGATACCTGGTTACAAAGCCGGAAGTCGCCGGTGCAAATAGCCGTTCGAACTTTTGAACTCAAGAACGAGCCGTAGAAATGACCCGTTCTCACTTGACTAATGTCAACCGTGTACACATGTTGGGCGCGTGTTTCTCGACTATGCACCGGTGTTGAGAGGATCAATGACGCCAGTTCGTCGGAGCATCTTCCATTGCAATACCGGTAGAACAAGGACAGCATTCCCACCTGACGCCTGTGTTCTAAAGATTGCAATCCGTTTGTTAAGTTAATAATACATTGGCCGTGATAATCTAAAATCATGTATGCACACATTTACATTTTTTCAAGACCGATATTCGACTGTGCACTTACACAATACAATTTATAAAATTTTTACTTTATTTTTGGCAAAATTAATGTGGACGGATAACATATAAATTAATGAATAATAGAACATAATTGACGCAGTCTCTTAACATAGTCACTAGGCTTCGTATACGCTCTACGATTTCTGGTTCTCTCGATGTCCTTAGTCGGCTGGATCGTGGTTGAATTTTGAATTTTTGCACCCAGTTCTGAATCGTTTGGATTTTTGGAGATTGATTTGCTTTCCGTGTATTGTAATGAGAACTAAATTTTTGTCTAGCTTCGATCGCAGAATCGTTGTTATGATAGTACTCGCGAACGTAAAGCTCACGCAGTTATCCGGTAAATGACGCCATGAAACTAAATCCCTGTTAGGCGTAGTGGGTCCAACTTGGAATTTACGTTACCGCTAAAACCTAACGGAAAATCGGATAGAATTCTGTCAGTCACCGGGTCTTGACCATTTTTCATCCGTGCTGGGATGGGGATGGTTTGAGAATTTTAGAGATAAAAATTTCTCCATAAATTTTCGTATCCTTTCTTTCACCTATAAAAAAATAATGTTTTCTATTATTTTATTTTATTCCGCCAGGAAATCCCGTTAGACACAAAGTTCTGCCTTTTGATTTACCGATTTCCTGAAATAATTGAAAATTGGGGAATTCATTTGTATGGATAAAATGCCACCCGGTTTCCTCTTAAGCCTAGTACCTTCGAGTAAACCTTCGAGTCGCGTCGTCTCTATAATATATTAAATTGGTTTTTGAGGATTTTTATTTGATAGATATGAAGGAAAACCAACACGGCATAATAACGATATTTTTTTTTACATTAACTAGGAAAACAATTTCCCTCAGGGCCTATGTCGTCTGTTGTGTGGAGGATGATTTTGAGGAGAGGAAGGAGTGAACAAGAGTCTATCTCACAGGAGGAAGGAAACACAGAGGCCGGCAAATCGTTCCACCGCCGAGCGAGCGCCGATTTTTTTAACTCACAATTTAGTCTCACAAAAATAAAATAAAGCATATTTGTAGCCTTCCAGATACATTCAGTAACGAAATAGCGATAGACAACCATTCAGAATCGAAACTTTGTTCATAATGGTTTTAGTCGTTTTTGATGACTGGGTCTGAATAACCATGTACTTACCCAACTTTCCTTTTCCCATTATCTTTCCCTCCCCCCTTTTTTTATTTTTGTGTAGGTATATTTTTGTGTATACGAAAACAATGTGCAACAAAGTTGTGAATGATGAATACTCGGAGCAGGTGGATGAGTTTGTTTATTTGGGAAGTATGTTTACGAGAGATGGTAAGGCTGATAGAGATATTGAAAGAATGGTGAATGCTGGTAACTCTATCAATGTAGGACAGAACGCTGTTGGCACCAACAAAAAACTGTCCAAAGAAGCGAAGCTAGCTGTCCGTAATGGAGCACTGGTACCTATCCTGATATATGGCAGTGAGGCATGGAACTGGCAGAGGAAGGATGAAAGTAGAAATGAAATCACTGAGGCGTATGTGTGGTAAAACCATGTACGATCGTGTGAGAAACGTGGAGATACGCAAAGAATGCAAGGCTGATCGTAATGAGTAAGATTAAGGACCCGCAACCGGGCTCAAAAAGAAGAAGATGGAGAGATATGAAATTACGAATGTTAGAGGAGAGCGCTAACATTTAAAGCGTCAAAATCGATGAGAAAATTGCGAAAATGTTTAATAAAACACGACTCGTTTAAAATAGAGCACAAATCTCGTGGGGAGCATCTGAAGTATCATTTAAAGTTTAAAGAAACATTGTGAATTTTTTCACAAATATAATAGAAACAGACACAGCATGTGCCTAGTATGGTGGTCGAAAAATCCCCAATTCATGTAGCGAACAATTCAAAGAATAAAAAAACTTAAAAAAAAAGACTTGGTTGTAATAATTTTTTGGAGAATACTTTGCGATTTTTTTCTATCGAGGGAATTTCATCTAGACATTTTCAAAAATAACATATATTTTTTTAAGAGTTGTTTGGCGTTCCGTCCTCTCTGCCTACTCCAGCGCGGAATCGGAGTGATGGTTATTTAGTTAGTTACGTTTGGAATTTTGCATCCAGCTGAGCTTTTACATGTTTATTATTATTTGTTTTTAACACAAAGAACTTCTAAATGATCATGACATCACAAAAATTCCCCCATGAGAGATGAAAAAGTAATATATTATATTGGGAATAGTACAATCAAATAAAATCAAAGCAGAGCATGGCAGATTATTTAATTAGATTAGATAATTCTGCTTTCTAATATACTTTTACTAAGACCTGTTTATATTTAGTGATTGATACGTTTAGTATGTCAACATCCCTATAATCATTATTCAAATCAAAATACAATAAATATTGTGATTCCATCTTGCTGTTGTCACAATAAAACGGTAGATAATGCCTCGAAAATGGTTTGCGAGGTATACGGAAAGAAATCAAGTATAATAATAGTTCAGGGCCGTCGAATATTGAATTTATGACTTTATAACATAAAGTGGAACGTTCGCACGGCCCGTTTCGGCACTTTTCATACAAATCTTAATTTTGGATTTGAGATAAAAAATACTCAACCAAACTGAAAAATAATTTTTGTAATCAAAAGGTATATCAAATATCTAGTACGGATGTGAGCTTCTTTATATATTTTTGCTTTAAATTACAAGATGTAGGTCATTAAAGATTTCAGTGTTTCATGATATTAGAGGTAATTTGGACAATTATTTGTGAGTAAATAAAAAAAATTGAAAAATAATTTTAATACATTATTTATTTAAAAAAACTGCAGCAAAATAAAATAAAAAATAAAAGATCGTTAAAAAATTATATTTTGGGTTGTAATATTAATATATAAACCACAATTTTTTGTACCTACGTAAATAGGTAATTTGTGTTTTAAAATTACACCTATCAAAATGATTTATTTAATTTATGTTTATTTTTTATTTTATATGTAAAGGAATACCTACCTAGGAATGCATAAGGATTCCTTCATATTCGAATAATGAATTACTTTTCAAATATCATTCATTGATGTGTTGTCATGGTGACATACAAACACATTATTATTGTTTTTGACGAGCTATGTAGCAGAGATTCAAGTAATCAAGATATCAGAAAAATAAGTGTTAAAGTGTTATAATGTTTTCAAGATCGACAAATAAAATTCAAATGTAGTTTCTTTGTTAACAGAGCAACACATGATTTGTTTTGTCATTACCAATAAAGAAGTACAACCAATAGCAAAATTGTCTTATATATATTTCCTTTGATTATATAAATGTCTAGATATAGCGCTCGAGTGACGAAGCGCCAAAAAAAATATCTGCCAAATGTTGGCCGATAAGCTCGGCCTGTCCGCTCAGTGGCGACACTATCGTTGTACGGTAAACACGTGTTGTGTGACATTTGAAAATGACGATTTGCGCTATATCAGTGTGCAGGAATTACATAGGACGATTGAAAACAACTAAAAATGTTACCTATCATCGGTTAATAACCTTTAAATAACCATTCAGTTAAAGAAACAATTCAGTTTTAATAGTGTAATTTGGTCTTAGGACAACGCCGTTTGACCCCATGTTTTGACGCCATGTTTACAGGGTTGCCTGTTCTTCAAATTAAATTTTCCCGATAATTATTTCGAAGTAAAAACCGATCAGATTTACGGTCTTCTGCATCAAGTTAATTTGATAAGTTTGGCCGTGGAAAAATATTTGGCCTTATAATAATAATAATAATAATAATTTTATTTTAGTAATTTGTACATTTAAGTTTACAAATTTCTAATTTTTTTTATTTTTTTTTTTTTTTATTAGAAGAAAAAAGTTATAAAATATTACAGGAAATCAAATAAAAAATAAGATATTACAAAAAAGAAAAGTCCCAATAAACTACTTTTAAGTAGTTTGTCAATGGGTGCTTTTACTTTGAAGTTTTTTTTTTTTTTTTTTTTTTTTTTTTTTTTTTTTAAATAAAACTTATAATGCAGTTAGACATTTTTTGTGTTACGAGTACTACAAGAATGTTAATACAAACTTTTTCTTTCGGCGAGCCAATTTTTCAATATAATATTTGTTCTTACATTATTTGTACATTTTTTAATTTTAGCAGGTAACATATTTAAGCAGGTATCATGTAGTCCAGCGTTCTTTGTCCATATTTGTTTAAGTGCTTAGGTACGATTAGTCCTTCATTTAACGTAAATCGAGTATTGTAAGTGTGGTCCAGTCTATTTATGTATATAGGGCTATTCATATGCTGAAAAATAATTTTATGCCACAGAATTGCTCTTACTGAGAGAATTTTAAGATTCTGGTAAAAGTACGGAACATTGTGTCTTTGCTCGTATAAACTTTTATGAGCTAATAATTTAACTAATGAATTTTGGACAGATTGAACATGATTAACATTTGTCTTACAGGAAAGTCCCCAAGCTGTAATTCCGTACCTTATAATAGACTCAGCTAATGATAAATAAATTATTCGAAGTGTGCATATTGGAACATAGAATTTAAGTTTATATAATCTACTAACAATAGATCTCAGACGTTCACAGACTTTATTTATTTGTAAATCCCATTTGAAAAAGCAGTCAATAATTACACCTAAATAAACATATTCTTTAACCACTTCAATATTTTCGCATGTACACAATGCTGGGATACCAACATGTAAGCAATCTGAACCGTGTGTTTTTATTTCTGGTGTAATAATATTTGCCTTGGCATTGGGTGATCTAATATGTATCAATTTGGTTTTTTTTGCATTTATGATTAAACCAGAGTCATGAGACCATTTCAAAAGCTCAATGTAATCCTTTTGTAAGAGTTCAATACATAATTTTAAATCACTGCGAGAAATCACTAGTGCAGTATCATCCGCATATACAAAGTGTTTTACATGTTTAAAGATGTACTTAATAAAAGATACATAAATGATATATAAAATTGGACCTAATATGGAACCTTGAGGAACGCCAGCTAAAATTTTTCTTTTTTTACTTAAAGTGTTCAATAGCTTTATTTTCATGCATCGGTTGTTCAAGTAATTTTCAAATAGTTTTAGGAGCTTTCCTCTTATTCCTATGATTTCTAGTATCTGCAATAATTTTCTATGATTAATAGTGTCAAATGCTTTAGAATAATCTATAAATAAAACTAATACATGATTTTTACTATTTAGTTCATTATTTATGAAACTGGCAAATTTTTGAAGTAGCATTTCGGTACCCTTTTTTTTCTGGAATCCATATTGATTTGTATCAATAATAGAAAAATCTTCTAAATATTTTATTAATTTCAACTGAATGTATTTTTCAAGAATTTTTTCGAGTGATGGCAAAATACTAATCGGTCTATAATTACCCAATAGAGTGTGATCACCTCCTTTATAAATGGGTCTGATAATACTACATTTTAAGTCATCTGGAATTTTTGCTTCAAATAAAATTCTATTTACAAAATGGGCTATGATTGGAGCTAAAATTATTATATGTTTTTTAATATCACTCATTCTGATATTATCAATTCCAGGAGAAGAGCTTTTAAGTTGCCGCACAATGCTTTCTATATCAGAAATTTTGGCCCTTGGTAGGTACATGCTTTGAGGCCTCTTCTCTGGTTCAAAAGCAGTTGTCCTGTAATTACATTTATGTAACATATTGCAAACACTGTCAGAGAAATAATCAACAAAATCATTAGTTACATTTTCTTTGGTCCGATCTTTCATCAAATATTTGGAGGCAACTTGGTCACAATTATTTTTACATTTCTTACCTAAAATTTGATTACACTCGTCCCATGTCTTTTTTGAATCTTGAAATAGATTTTTGAATTTGTCATTATAGTATGAGGTTTTTAATTTAAGTAACAATTTATTTAAAACATTTCGATAACACTTATATTCTTTTTCATAGTATTTATTTGTTGGGGCATTTTTCCAACGCTTATATAAATAATCCCTTTTTTTAATTTTATATAGTGCATCACTAGATATCCAATCATTTATGGCATAAGGTCGGCTTTTAGGTTTTTTGCTTATTATAATTGTGCTGTTTTTATACAAGTCGTCAAAATAATTTTTAATTTTTAAATAAATAACCGAACATTCGGTTTCCTTTAGAAGCGACTTCCAGTCATAATTACAAATACGTTTATCAATCTGTTTTTGCGAAAGAATTTTGACGTTATTAGAATCGCTAGAATTGAAATTATCTACCGACTTATAGAGTATGCTTACAGCTGTTGTATTATGATCGGCAATATTATAATCACATACGCACGCGGAGATTGTACTGGTTAATCCAGTAGGTAATAATATTTCATATTCACTATATTTTTTCAAGTTTTATGTAGCTCCTACAATACATCTTGAACTTTGCAATTGGTGTGGACTTTAAAGTTTCTGGTAGTGTGTTATACAACTTCATTCCCTTGTACAGTAGACTGTTCTGCGTATTCGCTTTGTCCTTTTTTTGTAGCCTAATTTCCTTGCACGTCCTTGTGTTATATCTGTGAATGTCTTTATTGTATAAAATTTTATTTGAGAAGTATTTTGGTAACGTGTTGTTCAATATTTTGTGAATAAATACCATCGTGTTCAAGGTCAGCATCTGTTTCACGGTCAACCAATTTAGTTCCTTTAACATTTTAATAATTTTTGAAAATCTGTTTCGTCGAAGAATTATTCTCATTGCCCTGTTTTGGAGAATTTGTAACTTATTTTGTTCTCTTTCGTTACATAGGAAAAGTAAACTTGAGCAGTAGTTGAAGTGTGGAGCAATAATTGAATTGTATATGGTGATTGCTGTTTTTCTAGAAATTTTTGGCCGAATTCTTCCAAAAAAAGATATCTTTTTGCCAATTTTCTTTTGGGTGTATTCAGCATGTCTATTGAAGTTTAGTTTAGAATCTAATATAACTCCTAAGTATTTCATTTCAGTAACATTTTCAATAATTTCACCATCAATTTTAATTTTGCTTTCACTGGATGTCTTCTTGTATCCAATCACCATACATTTTGTTTTTTTTTGTATTTAATTTAAGCTTATTTATTTTTAGCCATCTTGATACATCATTTAGTTCATTATTTAAAATGTGTATTAGTTCTCCATAGTTATCTCCAATTAGGTATATTAGTGTATCATCGGCAAATAGTCGTACTTTGCATTTTGAAAATATTTTAACCATGTCATTAATATAGAGTATGAACAATAGAGGTCCAAGGACCGATCCCTGTGGTACTCCTAACTTATTTTCCATTGGTTTTGAAAATTGATTATTTATTTTTGTTACCTGCTTTCTGTCTCTCAAATACTCTTGTATTAATTTAATGGCTACAGATGAGAAACCAATTTATTTAAGCTTTCTTATTAGTATGTCTCGATCTATAGTTTCGAATGCCCTTTGAAAATCCAAAAATATTGCTAAGATAAATTTATTATTATTCATTCCTTCCTTCCATTCTTCGACAATTACGTTTAATGCTGTTTCACATGAGTTATTAGATCTGAACCCTGATTGCTCTTGGTATAAAATATCGTGTTTATCTAGATATTGCAAAATTTGTTCTTTTATTATAACTTCAAGAATCTGCTCATATTTTGGTAAGGTGTTGATTGGTCGAAATTCTTCACATTTTCTGGTATTTTTAACCTTTGGAACCGGTATAATAGTAGATAGTTTCCATGACTGTGGAAATTTTCCTTCTTCAATCGTCTCATTGATAATATTTAATAGAGTAGATCCAATTACTGGAAAAGCATCTCTTATTTTACTAATAGTTAATCCATCAGAACTATTCTTTGATTTTATTTTGTTTAAAATGTTAAATAAATATTCTGCATTTATTTTTCTGAAGACCAATGATTCTTTGTTTGGGTCGATATTATCACTTGTGGGATTAACAGCAATGTTGGGTATTAATTTGTTAATTTGAATGATACTTTCAATAAAATATTTATTAAAGTTATTAGCCATGTTTTCTTCGTTTATCTCTTTTGGAAAGTTTACAATTTTTATGTCGTCTTTGTTTTCGCCATGTAGTAATTCTTTTATGCTTTTCCAAATTTTTTTGGGATCCCCTTCTTCTGAGTTTATTTTATTTTTTATGTACTCATTATGCATTCTTTTTATGTCTTTGGAGTATTTGTTTCTCGCTTTTTTGTAGTTATCCCAATCCGTAATACTATTAGTAAGGCATGCTCTTTTGTAAAATGCATCTCTATCGTGCTGCATTGTACGTAGTTCGCTTGTGTACCATTTATTATTGTTTCTTTTATGTATCTTCTGTTCTGGAACAACTTTATCAATAGATTTTTTTAAGTTAAATATCATCTGGTCAGCTTTTTGGTTATATTCCATTTGATTTATTCCATTCCAATTAACAGTCTCTAAGGATTGAATGAAAATTTCCTTATTGTATTTTTTGTAATTTTTAAATGTTGTTATTTGTGTTTCGTTACTGGAGTTGCATTTTTCTCTGTCATTTATTAGAATTTGAATGATGTTATGGTCGGTAATTTTAGGATTATCTAGTACATTAATATTTAAGTTGAATTTATTTGAGATTACCAGATCAATCGTCGTTTTTGAGATATTTGTAATTCGTGTAAAATCTTTGACTAATTGTTTCATCCCTGCAGCTTGTATAATAGATTTCAGTTTTTTTGTGTATATGTCTGCATTTGCTTTAACATTTATATTAAAATCTCCAGCTATAACGTTTATATTTTCATCTTGTAATATTTCCATGCACCATCTTTGAAAATATGTTAAAAAGTCGCACTTGCTTGTGTTTGGTGATCTATAAATTACAGTGTATACACCTTTCTTGGTTCCTGATTTAATGGTGATGGCTAAGATCCAACAATGTTTTTCAAATTGATTGTTCGATATTACTTCATATGGAATTTTATTGCTTAAGAGAATCATCACTCCTCCTGTATGTCGACTATGTGAGTCGCAACGGATGGTATTATAATGTTCAAATCTAATTTCACTATCTTGAATATCTTCAGTAACATGTGTTTCACTCATCATAAGCATAAAAGGTTTCTTCTCCTCTAAAAGTATTTTTACCTCTTCGTAATGTGCCATGATGCTTTGTATATTCAGGTACATAATTTCATCTTTCTCGTAACTTTTTTTTATAAAAAGAGATTCTGCTCATTTTTGCTTCTAGTTTTCTTTTATAAATTGGGCATTCCTTGCTCATGGCTGAGTGACCACTATTTAGTTTCAGTCCTAATCTATTGCTAGTCATTATACAATTGATGCACTGAATATCCTCATCGGTGCAATCTTTAACATCATGATGTTTTGCGCATTTTGAACAAGATTTTAGGTTTCTGCAATCTATAGCCTTGTGATTAAACCCATTACATTTAAAACATCTCATGATATTTAAATTATCAAAAACCCTGCATCTGTCCCATCCAATATTTATTTTTTCTTCTTTTAACATCCTGTGGTATGTCTTTCCGTCAACGTCAGCATATATGGTGTAGCTTGTTTGATTTCGTAGATTTTTTGTTTCTTTTACAAATGTTACTTTTATTTTTGAGTGCTGTTCAAAAATAAACTCATTTTGACATTTAATTTTCCTTTCCATTTCTTCAAAAGAATATTTTTCGGTTAAGCCTATAATTTTGACAGATGGTTTTTTTTCTTGAGGGATTTTTACATCATATTTGTCACCTATCTTTGAAATTATTTGCTCCTCCATCTTTTGTATTGCAGCTACGTTCTTGCACTCCACTATTACTGCCCCTTGTTTAAAATTTCTAATTCCAGTAACACCAAAATTAACAGGATCTATGTTTTGTTTTATTTCATCTTTTGTTACTATATTTTTTTGATCCTTATCTTTCGGCTTAATAATGATGACAGGTTCATGTTTTTTACATTTACTTGGTTCTTCAATAGATTTACCATACTTCGTAATTTCAGCATACGATTTAGACTCAATATTTAATTTTAAATCTTCAATGTTCTTATCAATTTTATATAATGACTGATACAATCTGTCGAGTCCCTCCCCTTCTTTGATAGTTGGTGCCTTGTATTCTTGGACCATGGCTTCAATATGGTTCAACATTTCACACATTGCCTCAGTTAGGGAGGTTTTTTGATCCTTTGACAAGATGTTAGATGTTAATGTCTTATTAAAATTTTTCATTAAATTTTTTGCATTTTTTAACCTCTCTTCTGGAGTTAGGGAAGTCATTTTAAATTATTAACTTTTATTTAATAAAAATAAATAAATATTATTTTAATTTTTATAACTATCACCATCTATTGGGTAATAGTTGTATTAAAATATTTTCTTTTTGCAGATTACGCATGCATTGCCATCTGTTGATCAGTAGAGTAACTTAATTAATTTTATTACTGTATGTAGGTATTTACTGCCCTCTATTGAAAGGTAGCATAAATATACCATATGTAGGTAAACCATACAAGTTATTCAAAATCACAGTTATTTGACTTTATAAAATCAGTTTCTCTTATGAAAATGGTTCAGTACGTACATAATATTAGCCCCAGAATTACCGCAGCACAGTGATGCACTGTTACACCAGTTTTTAATGAACAAAATAAACTTTTTTGCGTATTTTTGTACTATTTTTACGGAGCAAAATTAAACTTGACGTCTGGCACTAACTGTTGTTGTTGTCGTTGTTGTTGTTGTCGTCGTTAAGATATCACTATAAGACAAAATTGGATAATATTAACCGGGATGTAAAATCTATACGAAAACTGTTTAAAAAACAAATTAAAAGGAAAGGTCATTAAGAATAAATAATAACAATCGATAGCTTTAGTTTTAAAAAGTTGCATTGTCTTTTTTAGAGTGACAAGATAGTTTTACCATTTTTAGGGATTTACCTGGATATGGGCCACCTTCTTTATTTGATGATGATAAAAATTTTAATTTAGACACAACGATACCTGCCGGCCAGTTGGCAGCGTCTATGAATGTATCTTTCTTATTTTCTGTATTTCTTATTTATTTTTTAAAAATAATCGGTAATTTTTGGGGATTAGTATCCATGGCTATTACGAATAATTTTTAGAAAAAAACTTTAGATTTGCCTTAATCACTATAAAATGAAACTTATTGCCTCACGGCAGGCGGAAAATAATGCATTTTAATTTTCAATGTCGTTAAATAAAATTTCACTTCCGACCGACACTTCGACAGCCCGCCCGCTGCCGCCCACCATTTGTCACATACACAAGCCCGCTACACAAACCCTGCGTAGCCAAACAAACCATTCAAAAACGTAGGCTGTTTTTTAAAGTAAAGATAACATACACAAGCCCGCTACGCAAACCCTGCGTAGCCAAACAAACCATTCAAAAACGTATTTTGACAGTGACAAAATGGCGGGCGGGCTGTCATAGTTTCGGTTCGGTTAGTTCATAGTTTTTTTCATAATTTACCAAAGAATCAAACAAAAATAAATCTCTTTTAACAATGATTTTATTTTCATTTATATCATTATATTTAGAACACTATCTTACTTAAATGAATTCAAAATTAAACGAATTATAGGTCGCGCTAAACCGAAACATATTTTTTACCCACTTTTATGGGAAATACTCGGGAGCTGGTATCACTCATCACGCCTACAGTGACGTTGAGCGCTTTACGTTAACAATATAAGTTACCTATACTTGTGTGCGTGTCACGCACACAAGCGTTTCAAATCTGGCCCGTTCTTTTTTCGGAGTTACAGCGCAACACTCTATCTAGACATTTATATAATCAAAGTATATTTCATCATATTTTTTTAATAAATATAGTAACTTTTTTAATAAATGATTTCGTTTACTCACAAATAATTAATTGTCAAAGATAAAATCATGAAATACTAAATTTTTTAATGGCCTATATCTTATAATTTTTTGTACATTAACTCTACACGGGAGGACGGGCTGCCCCATGTTCACTCCTTCCTCTCCTCAAAAAGACCCTCCACACAGCTTCTTCAAAGATGACATAGGCCCCGAGGGAAATTATTTTCCCTAAATTGTTGTAGGAGGTAATATATTTTAAAGCAAAAATAAATAATTAACCCACATCCGTATTAAATATTTGATATACATTTTAATTACAAAAATAGCTTTTCAGTTTGGTTGGGTATTTTGATATCAAATCCAAAATTAAAATTTGGGGAGGAATGCAGATCCCGCCAATGTGGGGGATTTTAATAAAAATGCACTTTCTAGATGAGAAAAGTGTGGAAAAGTTGAATAAAAAAGAAATTAAGGTGCGCTTGGCAAAATTGAGGGAGATACTGCCGTTTAAAGAATGAATAAAATGACACTTCGTGAACTTATACTACGCCATTTTGTTACTATTATGTTGGTATCTCAGACTTGCTATTAACGAAGGTTGATACGATTGTAGCCGACTTCATGTGTTAGATGAGACGCGTAATTATGAAATTTTTCTAGCGGACTTTTTTTCAACGATTTTTTAAACTGTTTATCACCTTCCAAATTAAAGTAACCTAACCTAAGACTACGCTAAACATGGTTTGTGTAACATGGTTTGTGCCCCTTTATAACGCCTACTCGCGTCAACGCAAGAAAAACATCCCAGCTTTCAAATAGTTTAGCGGCTACGCTAGGTTTGTGTGACATGGTTTATGTAACATGGTTTGTGCCCCTTTATAACGCCTACTCGTGTCAACGCAAGAAAAACATCCCAGTTTTCAAGTAGTTTAGCGGCTACGCCAGGTTTGTGTAACATGGTTTGTGACCATTATTAATTCTGTTTTTCATAATTACGCGCCTTATTATATATCACACGAAGTTGGCTACAATCGTATCAACCTTCGTTAATAGCAAGTCTGAGATACCAACATAATAGTAACAAAATGGCGTAGTATAAGTTCACGAAGTGTCATTTTATTCACTCTTTAAACGGCTGTATCTCCTTCAATTTTGCCAAGCGCACCTTAATTTCTTTTTTATTCAACTTTTCCACACTTTTCTCATCTAGAAAGTGCATTTTTATTAAAATCCCTCACATTGGCGGGATCTGCATTTCACCCAAGATTTGTATGAAATGAGCCGAAACGAGCCGCGCAAACGTTCCTCATAAGTCATTAACTTTTCTAAGTACAAATAATAATTTTAATAATATAATTGATACACATACTCTTGTAATTCCCATTCTGAAGTAAATAAACCTTTGAAATTTATTTTGAATTCTTTCTGTCATTAGTGAATGAATAACTTGGTGCTCACACTGTTGAGTTGTTCTCGATTTGACTCCTAACTAATGAAATGCATATATTTTTTATATATTGAATATTATCAAATTGGTTGCATATTCTTAATACAAAACCCATCATTTTCAAAGCTTTGTTTCATATGTTTTCAATACTATTCATAAAATTTCGTTTTTGATCAAAGTACACCCCAAATCACTTACCTCAGTTACAGTTATCATTGATGGAGTGATCATAAACGAATGGATTTTTTAATTCTATTAAACCTCGTCATTAGTCATTTGCTTACATTTAGTACTCTTGGCACAAAAAAGGTTGTAAAAAGTTATTTAACAATGTTTGACGGTTATTCATATTTCTTACAGGTTTGCATAATATTTTCATATCGTCTGCAAACATTAAAACTTGGACATCGTTGAAGATAGTAAGAATATCATTTACAGAGAGCAAAAATAAAATAGGTCCCAAAGGTGACAATTGGGAACACCTCTGGCAGCGATGAATTTATGCCGCGCAAAGCCATAAATTTTAATAGCCAATTGCTTGTTACTTAAATTACTTTTAAACCACATGTTTAAATACTCTTGCATTCCAAATTTATTAAGCTTTTTAAACAACAAATCTGTCGAATGTTTCGCTGAAACCGGTACAGACAGAATTAACTTGTAACTTCTTGGACATGAATTCGGATATAAAGTTTTGGTAATTTAAAAGTAGATTTTCCTGAAGTAAAACCACGGTGGTTAGGTGAAATTACTTGCTTAAAACAGTGAGTGATTTCATTTAGAAGAAGTTTCACAAAAAATTTTTGAAAAGTTGATTAAAGGCAGATCAGTCAGTAATTGTACCCTCAACAAAAACAAAAGTTAATGTTAAATCTCATTTTTATCTTCTTTTATAAATATTGGGGTGACCAAACTGTATTTCCATTTTTCAGGAAACAGTCCTGTTAGTAATGACTAGTTAAAAAGAAAATGTAGTGGATATGTGCTAGCCAGTGGAATATTATCTGGACCGCGCGCCGCTCTCACTTTGGATCCAGTTGTTTCAGCTGAGTCAATACAACGTTATATTCAATGTTTATATTAGCTCAATTTGAATAATGGTCCGAGGAAAGCTGCATGCTATTATTTTTATTTTATGATTTGATTTGGGAGGCGGGAAAGGGTACCGCCGCCCCGGGAACCTTTATTGGATAACCAACACCTCTGCCATAGGTCACCCCAAGTGGTTCGCTACGTTTGGTGATTTAGCAGGGGTGCCCGGGTTCATGGGGTGAGGTTTGTCTAGGTCTTGGAGGCGGATGACCGGGACACACTGAACCCCAGATTCCTACCCACCCCTTAAACCCTTTTCCTTCCCAGAACTCTCCTCTCCTTCCTTTCCTTAAAAAAACCCTCTACACAGCATCCCCAAAGATGACATAGGCCCTGATGGAAATTATTTTCCTCAGGGCCTCCTGTGTGGAGCTCATGTAAAAAAAAAAAAAAAAAATTGACTATCGTTGAGTCACGGACATAAAAAGAGTCAGCAAATAGGTTTTTTTTTTAGTTTTGAGTATCATTGCTCTTTTTTATTGCTAGCGCATGTCAGAGAGTATGCTAACATCATCATTTTTCATAGGTTTCGTGCAGTTCCAAAAATTTTTTATGTTTCCATTTATTGAAGTTTCTACTTACTTATATAATTATTGTGACAAATTTTAGACTAGGTTTTGCTGTCTTTTTTATTCTACGGAACTCGAGATAATTTGGTAGCTTTTTTTTACCTATTAATTGAATTAATTCTTTGTTATACCTTTTTGGATGCTTTAATTCTTTGAATTAAATTAAGGGTATACAGTCTGTGATAATGGCATTATGTTTGTAATAAAATGATTCCATAATATGGTTCATATCGCTCACCTCGAGAAACGACCGATCAACTTAGATGGTCATAATGATGATCATTCATTTCATTGATTGAAATTTTTGAAATTATAACTAGGAGTTGTTAGTTTATTACTGCTTTTTACATTATTTGGAATAGTTATTGGCAGAGGAGGATTGTGGTTTTGCACGGGAAGAACAGACTAATGCTTTACTGACTATTAGGTACATCCTCCTCGTTTGAAAAACCAGACCTAGTAGGCGATTATTCGTACTTTATTAAATTGTGTAAAAATTCAGATTGTTGACATATCCAAGATTTATTTTTTCAATTTTTATTTTATTTATTAACATTCAAACCTGCTAAACTACTTATGGAGTTTGTCAGCAGGTACATATAACATAACATGGTACAATGGTAAACAGTATGTAGGTATGTATAATGTTGATGATAAATTAACAATAAAGATAACTTGGTTAAATTACAGAATAGTATAAATATGTAAAAAGCAGTATAAGCCTTATATAACGAACAAGTACAAATGAATTTAATGTGAACAAATGAATATAATCAACATGTACTTCTGTAGTTTAATATACATAAGGTAATACACATTTATAATGATTTTCCATTTCCTTAGAATATGAATTCGAATTAGAAAAACGAGGTCTTAGTAGGGCATCAATATAAATCTTCAGTATCGAATAGCCATTTCCTTAAATTATATTTGACATTAGCTGTAAAAACATTTATATTTTTAATTGTCATTGGGGGTTTATTAAATATTCTGGAAACAATATATTTTAGGGTTCTTTCACCGTATTTATTGGTACGTTTCGGAACCACCAATCCTTCATTTTCAGTGAATCTTGTATTATGTTTATGGAAAACTCTTTCCCTCTACAAGGAATCAGACAATATAAGATGTTGACTTACAATATTATAAAACAATAATCCTCTGACAGGTAAAACATTCAGAGACTTGTACATTAATTTAGTGTTGCTTCTGTGTGCATTAGTATATTTATGGATTAACAATTTTCAAAGGGTGTTATGTAATGTTTGGATATAACTTATATTAGTTTTATAAGAATGTCCCCAAGAAGTGATTCCATAACGGATAGTGAATTCAGCCAGAGATAGGTAGATTAATTTTAAAGTACTTATAGGCATGAAATATTTTATTTTATAAATTCTACTCACAATATACCGTAGACGTTTACAAACATTAGTAAGATGTACATCCCATTTCATGTAGCAGTCAATAGTCACACCCAAATATACATCATTTTTGATAAAATCAATGGTTTCACATGAATAGGGCTGTGCAATATTTTTGTGTAAGCAGTCAAATGTATGAGTATATAACGAAGGGATTACATTATATCTGGCGTGTGGAGATCTTATGTGCATAATTTTAGTTTTTTTGGCATTTATTATGTGACCCGCGTCATGAGACCATTTTAGGAGAGCAATAAAATTATGATGCATAAGGTTCATTGCAGCAATCAGGTCCTCGTGCGATATTACGAGTGCCGTATCGTCTGCGTATACAAATTTTTAACGAATGAAAACAATTTACTCATAATTGAGACATATCTATATACGGGGTTGGCCCTAAAATTGACCCATATGCAACGCCTGATGAAATATATTTTCCTTTGCTAAATTTGTACAGAATTTTTACTGTTATCCGAAAATATTTTTTTAAGAAAACTAGTAGCTTTCCTCGAATTGCTATTGCCTCCATTGTTTCTAAAAGTTTATTTCTGTCAATGGTATCAAACGCCTTCGAGTTATCTATGAATAAAATCAACACATGTTTTTTAAAATTTAATTCATGATTTACGTGATTTGAAAATTCCTGAGGCAACATTTCCGTACTTTTTTCTTTTGAAAACTAGCAAGGAGAAGGATTCTAAAAAAACGTATTTTTCAAGTATTTTTCTAGGGCTGACAATATGCTAATCGGCCTATAATTTTGTACATCTGTATGTTTGCTGCCTTTGTAAATTGGTCTAATGATGCTACTTTTAAGTTCATCTGGAATCACTGCTTATGCTAAAATTGAACGAATTTTACGAACGAATGAACGAATTAACTACTTGGAGTTGATTTTTGGTTGATGGTTAAATTTGCTTCACTGTTGTTTTGCCTATTATCCAACTCCTTCCACAAACTTGTAATTTGTTGGCGTTGCGGTGCGGTTAGGTCAGGTTTAATTTTGATAATGTTTTTTCCAAAGGTATTGTTCTTTTCATCAACTCAAGTTTGGCTTGATGCGAATCCGACAGTATAAGCTTAGGTGCGAGGTAGAATGTGAGATCATGATTATGGTGGTAAGTTATAAAACTAAGATCGATCTCAAGAAAACCTGGTTTATTAAGCAGCAAAGTACGAGGGCTGTCCGTAAAATAAGGTCTCTAAGGTGCTGAGGTCGCGAGGAACAATTTTACGCGAGATACGGCAACACTGGCTTGTTGCCCGGTTCCCCTACGTCAAATCACCACCGATTTTGATGTTTCATAGCAGTACTAAACAGATAAAATGAAATGCCATATTACTCGGCCTTGACACACAATTGAGGAGTGTTTTCACAAAGAGAAATATCTACCCAAAACGTTTTTTAATATTTTATTCCCTATACAGGCATCCACGAAATGGCTAATTCAGATTTTCAAAAATCAATATATTTGGTATGATATTAGATTTTCAAGGCCAACAGTATTATAGTAATTTATTTTTGGAGTATAATGCCATGATGCACTTTCTCCTTCTGTAGCCAACGTTTTGGACAGCGTTTGTGTCCATAATCAGGGCAGATGTCTCAAATATGATTTGATGATGGTGAAATGTGAAAAATTTGGACGAAATGTCATCATCAACCTTAGTTATGTATGATGAATTTTTAAATATATCTATATAAAATTTGGGAGGCGGGAATGGGTACCGCCGACCCGGGAACCTTTATTGGATAACCAACACCTCTGCCATAGATCACCCCAAGTGGTTCGCTACGTTTGGTGATTTAGCAGGGGTGCCCGGGTTCATGGGGTGAGGTTTGTCTAGGTTTTGGAGGCGGATGACCAGGACATACTGAACCCAAGATTCCTACCCACCCCTTAAACCCTTTTCCTTCCTAGAACCCTCCTCTCCTTCCTTTCCTTAAAAAAAACCCTCCACACAGCATCATAGGTGAGCATAAAGATGACATAGGCCCTGAGGGAAATTATGTTCCTCAGGGCCTCCTGTGTGGAGCTCATGTAAAAAAAATATATATATAGATATATATTTTTTTTAAAGCACCAGCATCGCCCTGGTGTAAGACCACCATTCAGAATTGAAACGTTGCTTGAAATGGCTTCTGCCGTGTTTGGTGACCAGATCTGAATAGCCAGGTACTTCCGCGCCTTCCTCTTCCCTATCTCCTTCCCCTCCCCACTGCCTACAGCCTCACAACGTACCCCAATTGGGGATGCCATAGTCCCACTGGCTCCAGACGGGAGCAGTTGGGACTCTTGTGTGGTATACATGTAAATACGTACCTACCTTCCGTTTGCTATACGGAACATTTACAAGGGCCACATTAGTTATAAACGTGGTGTGCAATGTCGGATTGTGAGAAACTTGTTTTATTGCAACGGCGCATTGTATAATGCCTCTATTAGAATACACACATGTTTGAATTACGATGATTGGTGTCAGTGTCCCTACATTGAGTGCACTACACATATGAAGTACCAACTTCGGCCTCACCATTGATCCACATCTTAAATGGAATCTTCACACTCAAATAATTGCAAACAAAATAAGAAAAACCATGCACTTTTTCGGAACGATACGAAACTTTATCGACTTACAACACTTGAAAATGATTTATTTTGCAGTCTGTCAATCTATTATTGTGTATGGTATAGTAGCACGGGGAGGTGGCACTGCATTTGCACTAGACCCTATCATAAAGGCACAGAAAAATATTATGAAATTAATCCTTAGGCTACCTCTAATTACCGACTTGAACTTAATATTTTATATTATGAACGTGTTTGATGTTTGAATGCAAATATATGCAAAAACAATTCTCACATATCTATACACAAATATACATAAATACTATGAAAAAAGATTAAATACTCGAAATAATAACAAAGTCTTAGTACAAATTCCCATAATGCACACAACTTTGGGTCAACGAAGCTTCAGATACCTTGAAACAAGACTTTACAACATTCTTCCAGGCTTAATAAAAAATGTGGCTAACAAAAAAATTTCAAAGAAAACTTGGATTAAAAGTAATGATAGAGCCTTTACCGGGGCACTAACCCAATTCCGAAATTACTAATGATACCAATGCATTGGTTGGTATTATTCGAACTTATTATGAATGCAACCATTATATATTTTAATACAAGTATTATAAATTGACTTAACTGCCTCAACATAGGCGGATTATAAAAAAATTTTGTTCTTCAAGTACCTATTGTTAATTATAAAATTGCTTATCTATCTATACATATATAAAAATCAATTGCTGTTCGCTTGCCTCGCTAAAACTCGAGAACGGCTGGGCCCATTTAGCTGATTTTGGTTTTGAAATGTTTGTCGTAGTCCAGGGAAGGTTTAAATGGTGACCAAATATGGAAAAATTGCGAGGAAGAGAGTAAAAACAACAATTTAATTTTCTTATTCAAACTGTTCTATCTACTTTCCTGTCAATCATTTGACGTTCGTCCCTTCGGTATGGTAGACTCGGGTCCACTCGAATTGAAGAATTAAATTAAGGGTTTTGAATCGACATTTCTCGAATTATCGCGTATTTAAATTTTAATATTTCGGTGGTTGTCATTGTTGGTTCGTTCAGAATAACAAAATTGCAAACGTCAGAATAAAAGCAAACAAATTGTTGCCTTGGAAACGATGTTTTTTTTTTTAATTGGGCAATTCACCCGAAAAAGAGTGCTTTGTTGGCGTTGTAGTTAATATGTATGTCTAAAAATAATCGCCGAAATGTATGCATGCGCATAACTTCCGAACGACTGCACCAAATTGGTTAATTCTTTTTTTGTTCGTTATTTTGTATAAAACTACTGTTGAGCTCTTGTATTATGGAATTTGCATAAAAAATTGTAAAAGGTGGCACGCGAGCAGTTTGAGAACTGAATGTATCGGGAATGAATGTATGGAATGCGAGAGATTTGAGGGGGAGGCGAGAGGGTGTGGAGAGGGGAAGGAAGGTGTGGTGAAGGGGTTGGGGGAGGGAGAGGGGGGAGAGAAGGAAGTGTGGAGGGGTGTAGGAGGGTGGTGGGAAGGTGGAGGGGAAGGGGAAGGGTTGGGGGGAGGGGTAGGATAGGGGGATGGAGGGAGGGGGGTTTGGTGGGAGTGGAGTGGGGAGAGGGAAGGTGGAGCAGGCGGAGTGGGAATCACCCTAATACCATGTGAGCGAAGCCGCGGGAAAAAGCTAGCATTTTATGGGCAATCAAGATGCGGAAGTTGAAAGGCGTTGTGCTCATAATCCAACAGTGAAACGAACCGTTGTCCAAGAACTGCAAACGTTTCTTCATCAGAACAATGATTTAGTAAAAATATTTAAAATGGCATTAGATCGTGCGCCATCAGACAGCCATAATATTAAACAAAACACTGTGCTGGTTACTCTTTAACGCAAAAACTACTGAATGGATTTTAATGAAACTTTACGATAATATAGCTCATATATCAGAATAACATATAAGTGCTCTGGCATCATGAAATTTGTATAAAAAATTGCAATAGGTGGCACGCGAGCTGTTTGAAAACTTAATGTATCGGGAATGAATTTATGTAATGCAGGAGGGGGGAGGGGAACCCTGGAGGGTGGAGAACTTGGGAGGGGGAGAGGAACTCGGGAGGGGGATCCGCGGTAGGGGGGAGGCGAATACGGGAGGAGGGAGGGGATTTCAGGAGGGGGGTTCGCGGGATGAGGGAAGGGGGGGAGTAGAGTGAGAAGAGGGAAGGTGGAGGAGGAGGAGTGGGAACGGGGGAGGAAGGTGAACGGGACGAATGGGAAAGGACGCGCAGAGCGAAACAATTCCATTATTAAATGGCATAGCAACGCATTCCGGGTACCAGCTAGTTTCCTAATAAAAATACGGAATACCAGCTAACAAAGGTTTCAAAATTCTTTTTTAGATATCGTTATTCCGCCAGGGCTGCTAGAAGTTTATGATTCCACCCTTCTCCCGGTAAACCGAGCATCCGCCCCCGTTAGTCGCCATGCAAACGTCTTATCGTGGGCATCTACGGTCGAAGCAAATTCCTTGTGAATTGTGGACGCATACTTCTTGGTATGTAATATCTTTTTGTAATACTCGTAAGTTCAATCATAACTTTAAATTATGTTAGACACTACCTGCTTACGTTGACAGTGATTTTGGATCGGATGAACTTTTGCCCGTGATGAATATTATTTCTTTATATAGAACTGAATATGACTGAATATAAGTCTGGTGAAAATTTTAAACATCATCGTCCATCACTATCCATTATATTTTTTTTAGTGCTGACGGCTTTCCACGGAAAGTGCTGTTTTTAATTTGGCGCTCTGAAACTGGCATTATGAAATTAGTGACATGTTTTAGAAAAGTTTAAGCTAATCATCACTATTTTTTTTAGTTTGAATCTGGCAATCACACGTAAAGACAGCAGCCAATAAAATATGAGTTAAGAAAAGTGGTTGGTTCTTAGTCGAAGTATGAAAATAACCGAATCGGATATCGACACCTTAGCGCAGTGGTTAGCGCATTTGTCCGGAAAGTGAAAGGTCCTGGGTTCGAGTTCCAGAGGTGCAAATATCTTTTTCTGTTTCCAGATTTTCGATTGTCTTCATTTAATTAAAGATTTTTTCAAATTTAACATTTATGTAATGGGATTCATTTCCAAATCACCAATAAAACTAGCCAAAGTGATAACTTTAATTCAATAAACAATCATAAAACCGAATATAAATAAGTAAAGCGGAAAATCAAGTATAATTTGATCGGTCATTGGGGCCACAGTGCTGCGTAGGCCTACACTTAAACCGTTCTTATACCGGGCTTAAATCCAACGTGAAAGTGGCGTCCAAGAATCTATAATCTATTAAGTAAACAGTAATAAATAATAAACTATAAACTGGTAAACTTAAGAGGAACGTTTCGGCTCGAAATAAATCTTAATTTTGGATTTGAGATCAAAAGGTATTTTTAAAATTTAGTATCTACGTATATGAGCTACTCTATTTATTTTTGCTTAAATTAAGGCCATTATTTTTTTTCATTTAGTGATTTTACAGGCAAACTGGACAATTAATTATTTGTGAGTAAATGATAAACATTAAAAAAATAATTTTACCTCATCTTTATCTATAATATAAAACTGAATGGCTGAATGTGTTGCCAAGCGCATAACTGCACCAATTTAGATAATTCTTTTTTTTGTGTGTTCGTTATTGTCAGGAAAAGGTTTTTATAAAACTTTCGGCCAATTTTGGCATTATGAAATTTGTTAAAAAAAATTGCTATTGTTGGCACGCGAGGTTTGAAAACTGAATGTATCGAAAGCGGGAGGGAGGGAGAGATGGGGGAGGGGGGAGGTGGAGGAGGTGGAGTGGGAACCCCCCTTACACCATGCGAGCGAAGCCGCGGGAAAAAGCTAGTTATATAATAAAAATGAATCCCTGTTTTCCTTGGTCACGCCATAATTTCAGAACGACTTTACCAATTTCATTCATCTTTTTTTTAAAAGTTTTCTAATACTTTGTAGAAGGTTCTTACGGAAAGAAAAATTAAGGTAATTGGCAGAAAATTGGATAATTTCGGAAAACTTAACGATTATTTTAACTTCGCTCGTTTGACAGTTCGCGCGTTTGATGAAATTGAATTTACAAGGGAGAGGTATTTTTGTTCTTATAATATACAAAGATGAATATTTGTAGTATACGAAAAATTCAAATTTAAATAAAAAAATTGTAATGGGTGGCAGACGAGCTATTTGAAAACTGAATGAACTGGGACTGAACATATGGAACGCGGGAGGAGGGTTTGCGGGACGGGGGAACGGGAGAGGGTGGGCGGGGAAAGTGGAAGGGGAACGCGGGAGGTTAGGGGATGCGGGAAGGGAACGGGGATGCACGGGAAAGGACATGCAGGGAGAAACAATTTATTTCTTTGAATATGGCATTGCAACGCATGCCGGGAGCCAGCTAATTTATTATAAAAATAAGATGAAATATAAACTAAAAAAATTTATCATTTTAATGAGAGTAAATTGAAATTACAAATTACCCATTTACGTTGGGATTTTTTTTTGTCGTGTATATGTTAAAATTACCACCCCAAAAACGCATTAAAGTAACGATGTTTTATTTTTTTATTATTTTTAATCGTATTTTAAAAACAAATGTTTGTGGTTTAATAATTTTTTTAAAATCTTTTTCAATTACTCAAAAATAATAGCCGAAGTTATCTCTCGTTGGTTGCCTCGTGAAACATCAAAATCTTTAATGGCCTAAATCTTATAATTTAAAGCAAAAATGAATATAGTAGCTCATCAATGGGCCGAAACGGGCCACGCAAACGTTCTTCTTTAGTAAAAACCTTGATTTTTTGCTATAAGTCTAAATGATTTCAGTCGGTCACTTAACAACTGAAGAAATACTTAATAAAAATATTTTTATTTCTTGCTGAGTCATGACTTTACTTCTATTTTGGTATGTTAATAGATGCTTTTTGTCTTTGACTACATACAAGACCATACTTTTACATACTTAAAATTTACATAACATAATTTTCATGTCATTACTTTGTAACTCGGACGTAAGTCCTTTAATAAATAAATAACATCTAAATACGTAACGAAATTTTATCCCATGGTTCAAAATTTAATATTTGTAACGAGAGTAAGTAAGTTATCGGAAGAAGTTGTTCTGCGAATGGAAATTGGATTGGAAATTGGATGATGGGTACCGGATTCGAGATGCACTTTATAAATTTCCTGGCGCACGTTCTACGAGTATATTCAATACTCGTAAGTAATAAATTGTTTGCAATTTTGTCATGGAAGTATAACGGAATACTCTTCTCGACTCGCTTTCAATTAGGTGGACTTGCATTAAGTAATAGGTACACGTATCCCACGCGAGATTATTTACAATCTGAAATCTGGAGCGTGCACCATCAAATAATCCTAGTAATTCCCTGACCAGGGAATATCCGAGACAAAATAAAGTATACTGGACGTATTTAAGCTCCAAAGTCTGAAAGAAGTTTTGCAAGGTTAAACTCCATTCCTAAACCGCAAATTGTAGTAGATCCACATGGCGTAACCAACCATATGCAATTTTTGCATTTGGATTTTTTCGGAACCATTACAAAAATACAAGACTTTGGCCTGCAATAATCAAGTTTCCCCTGGAAACAGGGAGTTTATAAACTTAGATGTTTCGGATGGGATAAGGTTTACGTAGGCCAGACCGAACGGACGATCTCCGAAAGGATATCAAAACACTTTCGAGCATGTAAGCTCGGCTAACCTTACAAATCGGTAATTGGCGAGCATTTAATTGAAACTGGCCATTATTTTGTATTCGTTCCCGAAGTCCTGGAAAGACCCAAAACGCATAGAGCATGCGTACTTATGGATGCAAATGAAACTCACACAAATCCCTTTAACATTAAAAAAGACAACTGGGTTAAGCTCAATAGCTCTTGGTATCCGGTATTTGTCGACTACACCAAAACTAAACATGGAAAACCTTTTTAATTATACTATAATACCAGCTCTTAGAGGATTAGAGCTCGCAACAAAGTAAGCTCCACAATCTTCAATTACACATCTGTTCTGAAGTTGGACACTGTAATGCTGGCCAAAAAGTTGGCTAAAGAAGGAGGCAACGCAACAAGGTATAATACCCCAAAAATAAGTCGCGATGTTATTTAATATTAAATTTTGCATTTGTTTATGATTGATTGTTTAGGAATCGCGAACAAACACAATAATCGCATCCAGTTAAAAAAAATCACTTGAATGAAGATTGCTTACCTATACACGACCCATTTGTGGAGTAAACTTACAAATAGTGTGCACACAAACATGTTCGACCGTGACTTTGTGGGCATGAATTTCTGGGTGGGTAGTTTGGTGGTAGAAAAAGTAGTTACGTATTATAATATATTCATATGAATGAAGGGAATGAGTAAAAAATATTCATAGAAGAGTGGGTGTTTTTTGTGGGTAGTTTAAAAATGTTTTTGGTCCACCTTAACAAGAAGTAACAGCTTTCTAAGAAAAACGTTGTCATATTTATGTAGATTGATATTAGACAAGGAATTTAGATTGTTAAAAAAAATGTTAACCTTACATTCATAGCAGACCTACGTAAAAAAAATTGAAATATTTATTTGGCACCTGTTTAACTTTCAAAATATTTCAAGTAAATATTTAAAAATATATACGCTTCATTAAATTCCGTTAATGGCAGACTGATGACAGGCAATACAGCCGCCATTAAACAAATGATAAATGTTATTGAAATGTTATTATTCCACAAGACATACTCGTATTTAAAAACTGCGATAGTGTTTATTAATTCTAGCATGTTTTTTAAAAGTGTACACGACTATCATCATAATACATATTTTTTAAATAATCACCGACTGTCATCGAATCGGTGTTAATGTCTACGGAAATAATGGTTCCATGACAACTCAACACAGTGGCACTTCAACACACATTTTTAAAAGTGGTTCTTATTAATGGCCATTAATTAACCAGCCAGCGGCCGAGAATTCACATTTCGTCGAAAGATGTTCTTACGATCGTACAGGTCGGTTCCAATGAGAAAGGTAAATTATTCTCCGTACCAGATTTTTAAAATAGTAGCTCAATATCGATTTTATTTCATTCAAAATCAGGTTTAATTTAGACCTACATCCAAAAATGCTGAAACGCGTGATGATAAAACTACTTAAATTATGTACTTTTTGTAATTATTTTTTGATCATAAGTATTTATAATTTTTCAATAATGCCTAAGAAAAATAAGAATGTAAAAAAAACTTAAATATATTGGTTTGTAAGACCGTAAATAAAAATACAAACTGAAGTATTTTCGTCACAAAACACGTGGGCGGATATTTTTTTAAATGATTTTATTAAAATTAAAATTCTGAGACATTGCTTTCCGAGGTAATTCATTGATTTATTTTACTGCATGATTGTATGATTTGAAATGTGTGTTGTACATGGTGTCCCAAAAGAAAGTATATATTTTGTGGATCGATTTAAAAAAAAAATAAGGGTTCTATCGAAAAAATGTTTGTTAAATATTAAAATACACAATTTGGGAATTTATTTCTTAAAAACAATATTGTCCAAATGTAAACCCTCGCGTTCGCGGCATTAATTTAATCGAAGAGTAAAATTTCTCATGACGGCTCGGCAGGTAGGCTTCGTGATGGCCGCCATTTCGTGACGGATATTTTCTTTTAATTGCATCAGGGGAAGTCGGATTTTTTGCGTAAACTTTAGATTTGAGATAACCCCACAGGAAAAAGTCCATAGAGGTTATGTCAGGACCACGAGGAGGCCAATTTATGTCACCTCTCCTGGAGATCAATTTGCCAGGGAAAATTTCATGAACTCGTGGCAGAGACGTATTGGACGTATGTAATGTTGCTCCGTCTTGCTGGAACCATGTTCTTTGGTTATACCAGTAAGTTTTTAGGGGTGCAGCATTAGGTATTTGTGCAAAATGCTGTGTAACGATGATCTATGCACATTTAAAGCACTTGCGCGCTTCCGAATCGAAAAGTTTGAGTCGTCACAAAAAGACTGATACACACTCTCTACGTTTTTTACCGTTCTCGATGACCTTGGTCGCCCAGATTTTGGTTTTGCCAGCGTTGTACCGATCTCTTCAAACATTTTGACCCATTTTCGAATGAGAGGAATGCTTGACGCATCATTGAATTGACGAAAACCTCAAATGTTGCAGAATCTTCTACGCGCTACAGTAGCCGAATCACCATTTTTGTAAAACTCACGCACGCACAACGCGCGGTCGCTCCCGAGAAATGCTTTATAGCGACTAAATTCCCAAGAGCCAGACTACTGATTGACATATCCCCCGCGCCTCTCGGAAAAGTTGCGTTCACACACAAAGCAAAATAATTTTTTAATTTTTTAATTTTTTAATTTTTTATTTTTTATTATAGCGACTATATAAAAATTTTTTACATACAAAATGCAATGTGAAATTAAGTACAAAATATTGTATTTCTTAGTCCTCCTCACTAGGGGGTCCTGTGCCGAGGCGGACTAAAGTTATTTAAAAATAGTTCATTTGTCTTCTATGTCGTTTTTAGCATCTTCGCTAGGGTTTTCTCATTGACCTCTTTAAGCCATATTTTTATTCTTGATTTGTATTCAATTGGATTTTTTATTAGTTTTATGTCTTGGGAAAGGATGTTATGGAGTTTTGTTGCAAAGTATGTATAGTTTCTTTGTCCAAATGTGGTTTTATAACTTGGAATAATTTTTATATCATTTTGATTCGATCTAGTGTTATGCATACACGGTCTAGTAGAGGATTCATTATTTTTGAAGAGCTTCAATAATATATTTTTGGCATATATTTGTTGTACATTTGGTACGTCAAATTTATTGAAAATTTCAATTGAAAGTATTCTAATTGGTACTTTCAATATGGTCTTTATGATTCCTTTTTGAATCGTATTTAGGCTGTGTAGGTACGTATTTGCAGCAGATCCCCATCCTATGATTCCATATTCATTTCGAGAATGACATAACGCATAGTAGACCTTTTTCATATCCTTTTTATTTAGCACGTTTCTTAGATTTTTGAAGAAATATATAAGGCTTGTGAGTTTTTCCGTAATACCTTTGATGTGTAGGTCCCATCTAAGATTTTCGTCAATTATTACTCCGAGATATTTTGTTTTGTGTTTTTTCGATGACGGGGCAGTAACATTGTATATTATTTCCATGGCATTCATGTAATTTTAGTTCTAGTGATTTTATTGGTTGGCCCCTTGAGTTCATTGAAAATGTTATATATTTTGTTTTGCTTATATTAAGGGTAAGCGAGTTGATTTTAAGCCAATTTTGAAGTGCACTAAGCCCTTTTTCAACCTCATTAAATGTATCAGTCCAATTTTCTTCTTGAAATAATAAAACAGTATCATCAGCAAAACTGATTATGTTTCCTTATACTATATCTATATTTTTTCTTTTGGGACACCCTGTATAATACAAAATTTTGTTGGAAAATTTAACAAATCTGCCGATGACCTACGGTAAAACCTTATTGTACTAAAAACAAACATTTATTACAAGCAATAATTGTCAGCCTGAAACACTCATTTACATTGAAAAATCTCCCGAGAAAAGATACTTGTCGCCAACGGGACTTGAACCCGTGTCCTTCCGATTGCCGGTCGAATGCTCCTGACCACTGAGCTATGGGAGCTTATCAAATACCCGCCAAATAATTCAATATATGTATACTAGTGTTTCATTCAACAATTACTGCTTGTTATATTTTTTTAAATATTTTATTTGATAAGCCCCCATAGCTCAGTGGTCAGAGCATTCGACCGGCAATCGGAAGGACACGGGTTCAAGTCCCGTTGGCGGCAAGTATCTTTTCTCGGGAGATTTTTCAATGTAAATGAGTGTTTCAGGCTGACAATTATTGCTTGTAATAATTGTTACCCTTTGTGCTATGCATAAAAATCTTGTCTAAACGTTAGTTTATAAATTAAAAAATAATAAAAAACAAACATATTTTCTCAAAATTTAAGCCATAGCTTTACTAGATAAAAGAAAAATCTTTCTTAATCAATCTATAATTTTTTGTGGAAAAGAGTCAATACATCTAAAATTTGATTTAAAAATGACATATTTCCGGTTTTGTCTGATTTTTCCCTCAGTCGGTTCTTCATTACCCTCCAATTTCCATGGTAGACAAGTCCCTCCACTCTTCGCGGTTCTGCGCTGCATGGATAGCTGCGGACACCGAAGTACCGGACGACAGCGATATTTGGTCACTCCAGCGCATTGGTGATCTTCCTCTGCTTTTTTTGCTTTCCACTTTGCCAGTGACCAAGAGTTTCTCCATTCTCATCATTTTCATGAGTTTCTCCATGTTGGAGTCCTCAGCTTGGCGAGAAACATGTCCAAAGTACTTTAGATAAGGCAGATAGTTAAAAGCCTATTGTGGATGCCTAGCTCTTCCAGAATAGATACATTTGTGCGAGGTGCGTCTAGCTGTCCGTGGAATACTGAGAATTGTTATCATTTATGAATGTAATGACATATTGTTATGTGTTTGTGTTATATGATTAAAGGGAAATGTAATGATGAGCCTTGGTCGGGCTCGGGTGTAATCTGCAAGTCAACTTTGATTTCATCTCAGGAAATCTTGGACGCCAAACCCAGTCTAATGTCTGGGTATGTCAACAAGCGGAGATCACGATACTCAATTCTCAGAGTGTGGGCCATTTGGTTTCATAGCATTCCTGAAAAGGCTGCACAAGGAATCTACATAATAAAACAAAGAGTAGAGTAGAAAATCGGTACACTGTATTGACATGATAAGACATTGGAGGACCCACCACTTACCCGCCCTGGTATAGGTAACAGATGGTTACCCCTTCAAGGCTCTTGCAAGGACTCTAATTTTTTTGGTAAAAACGACTCTACATTTGAAAACGAAACTAAACCTCCAATGTCCCTGCATACGTTGTTAATAAGCAGCATGCAAGTGCTTAGCAGGAAATACAGATACAATATGTGTTAGTATGAGAAAATATAGACAAGACAGTGGGACAGGTTGGTGAAAGTCCACGAGGTGGCAAGCGCTGGGTGATTGTATCCAGCGTATCCTACAAGCACCTGTTTGGGAGGAAGACACAGTAGATAAGTAATAAGGGCATGGCAAACGGTTGGGAGTCCTCTCCAATCGATTGGCAGTCCCAGCAAGAATGCGCATGACGTTCGGTCTAGTCGTGAACCACACTCAGCTTCCGCGCCCCTTAGCCGGTTCCTCGGTGATGCCTCAAAGAAAAGTAAATGGGAGATTGGGGGGAAATACCCGACGACCCTAAGGAATTCAGCGTCGAGTAGCCGGAGGCAAGGCGAAGGAGAGCCGAGGTCGCCCCCCCAAACCTAAAGCCTGCACATGTTGCTGGGGGTGGCGCAATTGATTTTAGAGGGCACCGTGCCATCGTCAACCGACTCCTGTTGATGCAAGGACGAGGTCTAGCGCACCCCCAGAAGGGGAAAAAGAAACATAACAAAATAGATAGATGCAGTTCAGTTCAGCCTTCTGAGCGAAGCAAAGTAACATTGTGAGACTAAAAAGAAAAAGAGAACAAAGAAACCAAAACAAACTAAAAAAACAAAGTCGAGTATGTTAGTTGTATCAATAGTGTTCCTTGGAATATGAAGCTGGAAAAAAAATAAAATCACACAAAAATGATGGAAAATAATGAAAATAATAAACAGGTATCTCGATAAAACATCGTCTAGCATAGCTTGGTTAAATCTAAAAGAAACCATATGAAAAGAAATAAAATAGGCATAAAAAAGATAGTCACACAAAAATAAAAGAAATAGGAAAAAAAATGTATACAATAGAATAAGATAAAGGTACCAAAGATAGATATGATATAACAAAAAAAAAATGCAGATATAAAGCATAAAACATAAAATTCTTGCAGTAGATGTAATAAAGTAAAGGGAATGTCCGTGGATTCAAGAGCAGATACACCTGGCAACTACATGATTTTACAGCTAGTCAGCGACTCTAAGATCAGGCCATCTCTCAACCCAGACTTTCGTAAATTTCCTCAAACACTCAAAGTTCACCTTATTCGAAACGAGATCCGCGTTCCAAGCTGGTCTCGTAGTAACTTGCAAGCCATCGAGCATTTCCTCTCGGGCATCTGTCAAAATCTCGCAGTGCCACAGAATGTGCTCGGCTGTTTGATCAGTATTACCGCAAGCGCAGTTAGGATGGGGTGATAGAGAGAGACTATGAAGTCTCCCTCTGAACTCCCCATGACCGGGCAGAAGTTGGGTCACATGATGATCCCTAGTGATGTACGCCCCTTCCATTCTGAGTTTAACTGACGGGAAGAAGGAGAAAGTCCACCTTCCCGTATTTGACCTATCCCAACGTTCCTGCCATTCTCTCAAAGTTCTTTCTCGCATCTCTCTAAGAAGTCCTGGGAGGGAAACCACTCCACCTGGTATTAGCTCAATACCATGATGGGTTGCAGTTCTTCCTCTTGTTAGAAGCTTCTTTGTTAACACCTCCCTAATTTCAAGATCGATAGGCAAAACGCCGGCCAAAACTGGCAAAGCGTCCGAAGCGACTGTTCTGTACGCACCCGAAAGCGCCAGCAAGGGGACTCGCTGGCCTCTCTTGAGCGCCGAGAGTATGAGTGCATTCTCCAGGTGGTGCTCCCACACAGAGGCCGCATACGAGACTTGCGCCACGTAAGCCCCCCTGTATAGGAGTCGGAGCGCTGGAGAACGCAGTCCCCACTCAGCAGTAGAGATTCTTCTCAATTTCAAAAAGAGGGCCTGGGCCTTACTTGATACGCTTTTAACATGGGTCAAGAATGAGGACGCTCGATCCAAAGTGACGCCTAGGTATTTAGTGTTCTCAACGAATCGGATGTTGGTATCTCCCATTTTGATAGTGGGATTTCTACTTCTATTGAGGTTACCCTTCATCATCAGGAGTCCCATGGTCTTGTGGGGAGCGAAGGTCAGCCGATTTCTCTTTCCCCATTCTAAAGTCACACTTAAAACCTCTTCAGCTTTACTCTCAACTTCTTTTCTGCTGTTCCCCGAGACCAGATACAATTTGTCATCAGCGTTATCTACCGAGATACATCCTTCAGGCAAGGGCAGCCTGGAGGAATCGTCAAACAAAATGTTCCATAACTCAGGTCCAAGGATTGAACCCTGAGGACAACCCATGTCAACTATTCGTTCAATCAGATAGTCTCCAAAAGAAAGGATGACCGTTCTGTCGCAGAGGTAATCAGCGCAGATCTTGAACAGATTTTGTGGACATTTCCTATTTTTGAGCTTGACAAGTATCATCGGCCACCACGCATGATCGAAGGCACCAGTGATATCGAGGAAGATTCCTATTACGTACCTCTTTTGGCAAGCCTTCACCCAGTCAAGCGCATACGTGATGGCGTGCTCAGTGGACATACCGGGGACAAAACCGAACTGCTGCTGGCAGGGTGGGGATAAGGTTTGACGTAAACGCTGCCTAATCAGTTTCTTCAGGATCTTCCCCAGGACAGGTAGCAGGGTGATTGGACGGTACGCTTTCACGTCCGACCTTGGTTTATCGTTCCCCTTTGGTATAATCCTAAGCACGCCCCTCTTCCATTCAGAAGGGAAAGTTCCTCTTCTCATGCATGTATCCATCACCTGGAAGAGCTCCTCCTTAGCGTGGATCCATACTTGCTTCGCTATTATTCCATTGAGCCTATCATGCCCTGGTGCCTTCTTAAGACCCAAACCCTTGATTATCAGCTCGATTTCCACTTTAGTTACTGGTGTCATCCTAACCTCCTGGGCGAGGTTTCTCGGTGGGAGCCGTGACAGATTTCTAATCTGTTTGTGGTGGTCGCTTTCCCCAATTACTGAATCTATAGGAACTAACTTGCCCAGAAGTGTATTGAGAGTGGATGCCACGTCCACACTTTCAACGTTCATTCCGTCCTTTTCGGTTATTACGCTTGTCAAATACCGGTCAGAGCCTTTTCCCGTTTTATCAATGGCGCTGTGGATATCCCACGGGTTGGCGTTGCCCACTTCTTGTACCCAATTATGCCATGCAGCTCGTTTCGCTGAGAGGATTGCCTGTTTGAAGGCTTTACGGGAGACACTGAGTCGTGACTGAAGGGCGTATGTCTCCTTCTGCGTACACTCGCCGCGTCTGGACACGCTCAGGGCTCGATAGGCTCTCTTATAGGCCCCTTTCAGTGAAATCAGCTCACACGACCACCACGGCGTCCTGATAACTGTCTTTGGGTTTGATCTTCCCAAAGACTGCTCGGCAGCTGATACCACGGCTGCATTAAAAAAATTCCCCAGATTATCTGGATCTCTAGCTGCTACGTCGTGAAATCCCTTTAAAGTATCACGTAGAGCATCCCCAAAGTTATCCCAATTCGCCCGGGAGGTTTTGAAGTTCCAGGAGGATCTTGGAGCTTCCGTCTTTTTGACACCTACCACCGTAAAAGTTATTAGCCTGTGATCAGAGGCAATTGCGCTTTCATGAACTGTCCACTTTGATATCTTGGTCGCAACAGATCCAGAGCAGAGAGTTAGATCAATGTTGCTCTCACCAGAAGTGTTCGAGAAAGTGGTGTAGATACTTTGTTCATTTATTATGGATAGACCTTGCGCCGCAATGAGGTCTTCGACGGCGTCTGAGCGCTCCGTCCTATAATTACAGGAATCGAACCACAGTGGTGAGCGAGCGTTAACGTCTCCTCAAATAACTATGTTACGTCCTTTAAGCGCGTTTAGGGCGCGCGTCAGACTCAAGATATGTGGTCCTACTGGATTACAATATTTAAAGTAAACTGAGATCAAAAAGATCTCAGTTGTCCCAAATTTAATTGATACGCAGGTTTGGTATTCGTTCGACAATCCCGCTAGAAGGAGGGGGCTGATCAATGAAGTATTGACCAGAACACCCGCCCCCGGCGAGGCGCCAATTTCGAGTACCGCACCCGGAAAGATAACTGGTGTCTCACCTAGCCTGGTGTATTGCTCCTGAATTAGCAAGATGTCGATTTTTAGGTCAGACATGACCCGCAGCGCCTCGATCGTGGCCGCCCGTGACCTCTGCAGGTTGATCTGCCCTATGGAGAGAAATTTATTAATATCCATAATCGGTCATTCGGACCTGATTTTCTATGGCTGCTTTCTGGGCTGGGCACGATCTGTCACCCGTGGAGTGGTCAGCCGGTTTCTTGAACCTGGTGCACGTAGCACAGACAGCAATCTGTGTTTTCTTGGGGCAATCTTGGTAATCGTGGCCGGCCGCGGCGCAGTGTCGGCAGGTTATGACTTCCTGGGTACAGGATTTTGATATATGGCCATATTGATGGCATTTAAAGCAACGCGTAGCCCCGAGGTAATCGCGAGCTCTACACGCATTCCATCCAAGAAAACACAGACCGCTGTCAATGAGAATCTTTCTGGCCTCCGGATGGCAGGTAATAACCATATTCATGGTGCCGCTATCTCTTTTTCCAAATAAAGAGACTCTTCTCATCGTGCGAAGGTGGTCTTCTTTTGTGAGATTACACATACCTAATATGTTGTTATCATATATCTCACTGAAGAGGGGTATGTCGGACTCTGGTTCTCCCTTGGGCACATCATAGATTACTATCTTTGGTAACCTACCTTGAGGAGCGACCATTTTTATACCTTTAGCCGTTAATTTATCTGCTACTTTTTTGATATTGGACAGGCCATTGGGTGAGGTGGTCTGCAAGGCAATACCTGCGCCTCTAATTTTGCGGGTTTTCACCACTTGAAAACCGTCCTTCTTGGGGTCTAGAATCGAGGTCAGGTTTTTTTGCAGTTCTTCAGAAGTCTTTCCCTCAGGTTCGGTTGGGTTGAAGAGCAAGGTCGGTTGAAGTGCTGGTAATGGACGTTCGTAACCATTCATAGTAATGGTTTTGGAGGCAGGAGCCCCCGAGGCAACGCCAGCATAGGATTTTCTTGGAATAGGAATCTGTTCAGAGGGCTTCGTTGGTGCCAGATTATTTAGCATAATTATTTTATCCAATTTCGTTGTTATGCTTTTTTGGGAGGCTAAGACCGCAGACAGTGTTTGCGCTCTCGAAGTCGCCGCTGCGTGAGAAATTGCAAAGTTTAGCAAGCTTTTTTTAATTTCATCTAAAGATCTCGTAACTGTGGCTCTGGCCTCTTTGTTTAATTTATTTTTTCCATCAGAGATAGTCTGCGAAATAATCATCATCTGATCCCATATTGGGTTTAAAGTTTCAGCGTTAACCTCAGTTAGATCATTTTCTTCCGTAAGTAAGGAGTCCTCTTCTCTAACACGTTTCCTATTTGCCTGGTTGGGTGAGGATGCGAGAGGTTTTTCTGGGGCAACAGGTGATTCCTTACGGGTTTGAGTCTCAGTAGTGGGGTCATTTGTAGAGTGAGACTCACTCAGACGCTCACCGTGGATGCTAGTGAACGGGGATTCTGATGCGCGTCCACTCATACCTGTTAGGGTTGGGTCTCGTACACCTAGTGATTTCTCAAAAGCCGTGGTTCTTGGAGAGACATCCCGTGTCGAGCGAAGAGCTCTCCTCAGTTCGAGATTTTCCTTTGCCAAAAGTTTAAATTTAGTATTAACATCACCTGGATATTGTTCATCTTGGTCATCCGAATCGGAAGACGCCATTTTTTATCGCACTGTTACGATAAAACCGTCACGATTAAAAAAAAAAAATCTATTTAGAAATCAAGAAACTAAAATATTGAAACCAAAATACAAAAAAAAAAAAAAATACAAAAAAGAGGAAGAAGATGACTTTATATGTCATCGGGGAACGTCCCTTAACCTATGTATACACTTAGTATTAAAAAAAAACCGTTTAAATCAGTCAATTATCTGTTATTGTTAAAAGTGATGAAAAGTCACTTGACGAACTGACGTGTGATGAGATGGATATTTCAAAAAAATACACTACCGCCAGATTTAAAACTAAATCTTTAATAACTATGTTATTATGCCACCGAATTTGATGGGATTTTCACTATTAAGTAGGGAATTATAAACTATGTATGGATATTGTTGGTTATACGGGAACTTTAACACTCTAATTGTTTAGTTTCACACTTTAAAAGAATAATGTATGTCGCAAGGTTTGGCCTTTGGGCCAAAACCGGCTATTTTTTTTAAATCACAAATAAACTTTTGTTACGAACTTAAGACACTATATAACTTTTTTTTGAGGATAAATTAACCTAAATATATACCTAAAATCTTTATAAACATTGTGATCATAAACTTTACACCTTTGAGGTAAACCTCAGGTTAACGTCACTGCCGCACTTATAATTTAAAATTATTAGTTATTATTGGATATAAAACACTAAAAATACACTAATGTGGAGGGAATAACACCCTACGCACGTATGCGCAACAATATTTGCCTTTCTTTTAACTTTTACCAGATTTTTATTAAATTTAAACGGGATAAGTTATGAAAGCATCCGTACCAACAAAAGTTAGAACTGAACTGACATAATAAAACAAATGGTATGGACTCACCCCCGGGACCAATTTTGTAATTTATGCTATTCCTAGCTACACTAATTAAATTTACTGCCGCCGTACCCCCGATGTCGTGAGAACCAACACCACCTCCTGGTGGCAAGGGAGGTCCCAACTTCTGCGGCTCAGCTTGTGCCTGCGACCTCCACGGCGGTCGCATGGAAGGGATGATAGACCTGGACCCTCAGAGAAAGGGAGGAGTACCCAAACTCTCCTCCAAATTGTATAGGAAGGCTCGTCAGCAATCGAGGCGGAGTATTGTTCAACACTGCGGTATTCTCGGGTTTGTTCCATAAATAAACCCCCGGTGGGAATTCGATAGTTGCCCTGCATACAATCACGGGCGCGGCGAGTTATTATTTCAACCGATGACTCGGATAATGAGGTACAATAGTCTTTTCACTCGAACATCGCCAATTAACTCGTGTTCACTGGGACCCTCGCGAAACTCACGTTTTACGTGAATAAATCTTTGAAATTTATATTTAAAAAAACACAACGTGTTTCCTTCCCCCGAATGCAGATGCCCAAAACTTGGATTTCAATCACATCGTATTAAAACTTAAAAATTAAGTGACCGTTGTTTTCACGGCGTACCGCACATATCGCCGTAAAAACCAGAGTGCGGAAAACGGAAAAAACCAAACGCCGCCTACCGACGCGTTGAACGAAACTCCCCCAGCTTTGCCAACCTAACCAATTAAAATGCATTAAAAAAAATAGTACCTAACTTACGATAAATACAATCGCTTCATAACATTACCCCCCTTCCCACAAAAATGTTTGCCCTCAAACAAAACTACCAAAAATCTAAACATGCCCTGAACTATCTACGTTGGTCCCAAGGAGTACCTGGTAATAAAATAAAAATAAACAAACAGTAAATGTGAAATGCAAAATACAAATATCAGAAATGGAAAAGAAAAGAAAAATCCTTAAATAATACTCTTATGACGAATGAGTGCATCGTAACCCCAATCGCGCCTATCCTGCGTGTAGGCCGGATAGTAGGTTCACGATGCAACCATTCTCGAACTTAAAAACTAGTAAACCAATATAACCTAAGAACAACTTCTTGTAAGATGATACGTGAATGGACAACAAGCACCCTCAGCACTGGGAAAAAAAATTCTGGGTGGTTGTAATATTGACTCTTACCGAGCACTACCATTGACGTATCATCTGGAACAGAACACATAAACTAACTAAAAAGAGAAGTCTTAAAATTAAAAAAAACATACATTTTTATGATTAAATCACTCCTCCAAATACGTCAAGTTAAATTCTATGCATTTGGCATCACTGTTCCAAACACTATCACTGAATTTATATAGCCTCTCTTAGGCCGAAAATATTTGATGGGTTTACCATCTACACTTCACTGAATTTATATCCTTTAGGATAAAAACTAACCCTCTTTTGGAAGAGTATTCCTAACTAACCTCCTATTCTGGTCCTTGGGTGAATAATATTTAACCAACAACAATTATACATTGTAAAGGTAATTTTAATAGTGTACTACCACCGCATCGGATGGTGCCAAATAATTTTTTAATAGTATACAACCAACGCATCGGGTGGTGCCAAATAATTTTTAATAGTATACAACCAACGCATCGGGTGGTGCCAAAAAAAAAACACAACCAACTGTTTTAGAAGGTGTCATTTGTTAATAAGATGTGCAGCTATAATTTAGTGCAGCCATAAGTATACGTCCAACTCTATAGAAGGCGTAATCGGAAAGTAAAGAACAAATTTTATGGTTTTCACTGTAAACCGTTGCTCAACCATATAGTACATAATAACAATGTTATAAGTCTCTCAGGACAATAATAACAGAATACATCCAAAATCTTATACAAATATAATTGATTCTACTTCCTATGTTGGCTTAAAATGTGGAAGGATATGTGATATCATATCGTCCCACATTATAAGATCTCAAAAAAAATCTTATAAACAAGGTGGACATTACAAAACATTTTCTGTAACTAATAAAAACAAAATTAAAACGCTTTTCCAAAAGCTGAGGCTTAGCTGACGCAGCCTATGTTTATAGAGTAAAACAATATTTTGACAATTTACCAATAAAACAGAAGAAGAGCGAGAGAAAAAAAAAATACTTTGAATTTTAGCAATTACTTGCGTAACCTGACAAAATAAGGTCTAATAGTGTCAATGCACTGAAGGTGAATAACAATAATTCTTCATTTAAAATCACTTAGATAACAAAGAGATACAATCCCTGCGTCTCTGTGTTTTCTATGTAATCTGGAACAACAAATAATGACATTATCAAAAGCATGAACATAACCCAAAAAAAAGGTATGCCTGAAACACGCAGAGATAGTGTGCGGATATGCCCGCGTATTTCAGGATACAAGACTTACAACTAATAATCCTAACTTAATCATCTGTTCAGCCGACATCCGAATTTGCGTCTGTTTTAGCGTTAATACTATTGACAATTTATACATACACTTGCAGATATATAGTTTTAAATACATTCTCAACTCGAGCATTAGCACCAGAGTTGAGGATTTTATTGTAAGAAACAAACCAGCATCATCATTACCAATGTCAAACTTACAAAACACCCCCCCCGTGAAGTAATTACCCCATATCCAAGATGGCCAGAATTTCTAAGGTACTGAAGAGGAGGGACTACATAGGTATGTTGTCCAATTTGACGATATCCTTTACATGAAAGTCGCCAGACACTTTACCATTCAAGTCTGCTAAGGTATACACTAAGTCCGATTTTTTCTTTATTATAACATTTTGCACGAATCGTGGGTACAATTTTTGAGAAAAGTAATTTAACGCGTTAGACTGAATAAAGTTTCGTCTCCACACGACGTCACCAACTTGATAAGTGACGTTTTTCCTACGCAAATTGTAGTGGTTAGCCCCCCTTTTGTATGCCTTGAGTAGAGCATCTGAAACTTGTTCATACACGTCTGCCAAACCATGTAGCTTTTGTGCATATGTGGAAGGCGAAGCTTCCTTTTGCGCGTTGCTATCCCCATCATGAATAGGGTTACGGTGCAAATCCCCATCAAGTATCTGCTCACGGCCGTGCATTAGGAAATACGGTGTGAAGTTTGTCGCGCAATTGACAGTGTTATTCATCGCGGACTGAACCTGGGGCAAAAATTTTGACCAGTTGCGATGGTCTGATTCGACCAAAATTGATAAAGCAGTACCCAATGTCTGGTTGTACCTCTCAACCACGTTGTTTTGTGGGGTATACAGAGAGTTGTAAAACGGAGGTGGTATATTGTAACTTTGTAGTAGTTCTTTAAACTCCCGTGAGATGAACTGGCGACCGTTATCGCACACTATCGTACGAGGCACCCCGTGAACCAGGAAAACGTTCTCTTCCAAATTTTTAACTATGCTTTTCGCGGAGCCGTTGCGCAGCGGAAATAACCAAGTGAATTTAGAAAAAACGTCAACGCATGTTAATATTATCGTAAAGCCGGAGTAACTCCGAGGTAAGGGACCTACTAAATCTAATGACAGCATTTACATAGGTCTAGTGACACGTTTAGGGTTTGAGGATATTCCATTAGGAGGTGCCGTACTTATCTTATGGGCTTTACAAGTTTGGCAACGATTTACAAATTCCTTGACATCTTTATACATGTTCGGCCAGTAATACCTAAGTTGAAGCTTTTTATAGGTTTTGAAGACCCCTGGGTGACAGGCGCGCGCGGAGTCATGGGAGTCTGAAATAATATTTTTCCTATCCTCTTGAGGAATGACCCGTTTCCATGCGGTGTCCTCGCATAAGTCCAACTGGGTTTTTGTGTGACGATACAACTCGTTGTCTTTAATTTGGAAGTTCTGAAATCGTTGAGGGAATTCCTGACAACCTTTCCAAGCATTTAAATACCATTTATCAGTGGTATCACTAAGGTTAGATCCCGATATAAGAGCTACATCCATACGCGAAAGGACGTCCGGTACAATATGTTGAGTTCCCTTACAGTGAACAACATCAAAGGAAAATTGCGATAACCGTGAGCTCCATCGTGCAAGACGGCCACTAGGATTAGATAACGAACCTAACCACTTTAAACTTGAATGATCAGTAACAACTGTGAAATGCGCTCCTTCAATGTAAGGTCTAAAGTGCGTTACTGAATCCAATACTGCTAATAGTTCACGCTCTGTAATTCCGTAGTTGCGTTCGTGAGTATTTAAACACCTTGAATAATATGCAATCGGGTGCTCCAGCCCATCAATGGTCTGAATTAAAACTCCGCCTATTCCACCGGAGCTGGCGTCGCAGTGTATCGCGAAGGGTTTTGAAAAATCCGGGCAACTTAAAACCGGAGCTGATGTCAATGCTTTTTTCAACACGTTAAAAGCTGTCTCGGCCTCTGGAGACCAAGCAAAGTTGCTGATTCCTTTTTTCGAACCAGTGAGTCTTGTAAGAGGGGCGGCAATGCTCGAGAAACCCTTTATGAATCTTCTGAAGTAACCACATAATCCAATGAAGGCTCGGATTTGCTTTGCGTTCTTGGGTACCGGGAAGTTTTTTATACTGTCTATCTTTATGGGGTCTGTACGAAGACCTTGTGAGTCAACCATGTACCCGAGGTATTTGTGCTCGGCTTTGCAGAACTCCGATTTTTTCAGATTTATGGTTAGACCTGCGTCTCGTAGTCGTTCATAGACACGGTTCAATAAACAAAGATGTGATTCTAAGTCTTCTGATACCAAGATCAGGTCGTCTAAATAACAGAAGGCACTGTCGTCAAATTCTTAACCGAACAAAGCGTTGGCCAGTCTTTGCAGCTCACTTGGTGCGTTTTTAAGTCCGAAGGGCATCCGGGTGAATTCAAACAATCCACGACCGGGTACAACGAACGCTGTCTTCTGACAGGAGTCCTTATCTAATGCAATTTGCCAAAAGGCTTTAGATAAGTCTATAGACGAGATGTATCGGGCACCGCCTAGCTTGTCTAGGATCCTTGTTATGTATGGTAATGGATAGGAATCGCGTGTTGTAACATTGTTAATTTTCCTGGAGTCCAAACAAAAACGACCCGTTCCGTCTTTTTTTTGTACTATGAGCACTGGACTCGACCATGGAGATCGCGAAGGACGGATGACTCCAAGTTTTAACATCTCATCTACTTCTGCGTCAAGTTGACGTTGTCTTGCCGGAGACAGTGGGAAATAACGTTGTTTAATAGGCGGACCTGTTGTATGTATTTTGTGTTGGACTAGATGAGTCAACCCTAATCCCTTCTTTTCGTAAGAAATGGATTCGAATTTTTTGACAATGTCCGAAAGGGCTTTGTTTTCCGAATTTGTTAGAGAAGAGGCAGGCCGAATTGCTCTCACCTCATTGATTTGACCTTTTTGTTGAGGTACGCGAACTTTTGAGAACAGTTCCGGCGCGATTCGAAACTGTTTCCAGAAGTTCACCCCCAATACGAAATTAGGTGTTAACGTTGGAATGACGTAAAAGATAACTTCTCTTGTGGTTGAATTGTACATCACCGGCAAAGTTAAATACCCTAAAACAGGCTGGCTGGTACCGTCTGCTGTCGTAACGCTAAAATCTGTTTTTACTAATTCTACTCCTAACTCTAAAAAAATCTTATAACTATCCCCCCCTAAACAAGACAAGGAAGCACCACTGTCTAGCAGTGCTTTATAATTATTATTTAGAACAAAAATGTCGGCATAAGGACGCTCATCCTCTGTACTATCCTTCTCCTGTGGCAGTGCGTCCACCGCTTGAAGAGACGGGCTAGAAAGGAATTGTTGCACTAGGCGGAGCCAACGCTTCCACTCCCTCTTTCTTTGTGCACAAGAAGGGGCGCGGTAAGATTGACTCGTTTCTAGTTTTTTGGATCATTGGTATGTTTCTTATTGTTAATACTACTAACATGCGGTTTCCTATTGTCGCTATCTTTTTTCCAACAATTTGTTAACGAATGACCTTTGATCTTGCAATAAGTACAAACAAGAGATTTATTTTGTTGATTTGTTATATCCTGTTTAGCAAAATTATTCGTATTATTCCCCATAGGTCTTGAATTCCTAGAAGGGTTAAAATTATTATCATTGTTATTATTATTAAATGACCTGTAATTGTTTGTATTAGTGAAAGGCTTATTGTAACTATTGGGGAACGAATTAAATTTTTTAAAGTTACTGGGCTTATTTTGAGTGTCAACTAATTTTGGAATTGCTGTGGATGTTGAGGCTTCAGTGTACGACTCGAGTTTAGCAGCGCACCTCGTAAGTTCCTCAAACGAACAAAAGTCTCTGGATGACATCAAATTAGCATACATAGGCAACAATGCTTTCATGGCTACCCGCAAAAGTTTAACCTCGGGAATTTTGCAATCCAATTTATTGTTAAGCGCTTTAAGTCTCAAAGTGAATTCCAAAACTGACATTCCCTTTGGCTGTTTATAATTTAGAATCTCATTTTCCAGATCTAATTGCCTATCCTGTCCTTCGAATTGTTTTATTAATAAGCTGGATAAGTCATCCCATTCTAAGTCTGGACTATAAATTGACCTATACCATAGAAGTGCTAACCCGTCTAAAATTTCACTGAAAGATTTAACTAAGTCTTTGTGTGAAATGTTGCGTGTCCTACAACGCTCTTCGACCAAAAGCAGAAAATCTCTTACGCAGCTTTTACCATCGTACTTGACATCCCAATTTGTAAGCCCCCGCGATGATGAGTCTTTATAAATAACCTTGGTATGTTTAATAACCGTGACCTTCTCCTCTGTTTCATTGTCAGAATCTAGATCCGAATCACTTTCCTCCCTAACCACATCTAATGATTTCTTCATAGTTTTGTTAAAGGCGCGCGCTTGCGAACGCAACGCTTGGGCAGTGCCCTCCGGTTCGATGGATCGTGAAGTTAATTCCTTTATAAGTTCATCCTTGGATGCATTATTTACATTTGGAATCGGAGTAGACATTGTAACGGTAATGTGATAAGCTTGACACGAAAGCAGAATTGAAAAGAAAGAGAAGAAAATAAAATAAAATTACTTTATTCTTTGTTTTTGATGTTGTTGTTATTGTTATTGCTGTTAATGTACGTTGTAGTTGTACGTTGTTGTTATTGCGATATATTTTTTTTTTAAATGTGTATGTTGCCCATTTAAATGAATATTTTTTTTAGTTTATTAAATCAATATGTAAGTAGCTCATTTAAATATAAAAAATTTTGTCCATTTAAATTAATATGTAAGTAGCTCATTTAAATGAAAATTTAAAACGTCAGTTAGACATTAGTAAATAAACAATTTACAAGTATAATTTGTAGTAGGTTTTGACAGAGCTTTATACAAATTTTCCACTCGAAGCAAAAATGAATTACCCGCATTGTCATTAAAATCTCAATAAATATCTTAAATATTTGAATAATCTTTAATAATCATCCTCCATTCCTATTTAAACACATAATAAATTGATTTGTCTTCGGCTATTAGGTATTCTGACATGTAAACACAACAGTGTTTTGACATATGCCGAAGTCATAGGTAAAATGTAACGAGAAACCGTCATAGACAATCCGAGGTATTCTTAGAACAGCTAGCACTGATTAGTTCCGAAAAGAAAAAAAAATATAGAGCTCTACCTAGCACATTGTCCATAGTCTATGACCGATTTCTATGCTTTCAAACAATAACAATGAAAATGACAATCCATTTTAGGTTATAGATGGTAGGTATTTCAGATACTATGCATAACTGTGTGGTATTAAAAAAAACCAATAAATACGAGATTAATCATTTACAAGGTACCTACAATATTATTACGCATAGTATCTCTTTACGAATTCACGCCGGTAATAGTGCCAGCGAATTGAAATAATGAGATTTGTTGTCATTTCCAATCACCGTCACTGCAATCATAGGTTATGACAGCGACCAAGTTTAATAATAACAAACGAAATTAAGACCTCCACTGAACAGATGAATAATAATTTTTTGGGCTCTTTACATTACAGGGCGAAGAAAACATTTTCAGGAATGCTATAAATCGGGACCAGACAGCGTATGGAGCGCCATATTGTTATCAATTATGAATGTAATGACATATTGTTATGTGTTTGTGTTATATGATTAAAGGGAAATGTAATGATGAGCCTTGGTCGGGCTCGGGTGTAATCTGCAAGTCAACTTTGATTTCATCTCAGGAAATCTTGGACGCCAAACCCAGTCTAATGTCTGGGTATATCAACAAGCGGAGATCACGATACCCAATTCTCAGAGTGTGGGCCATTTGGTTTCATAGCATTCCTGAAAAGGCTGCACAAGGAATCTACATAATAAAACAAAGAGTAGAGTAGAAAATCGGTACACTGTATTGACATGATAAGACATAATAAAACAAATGGTATGGACTCACCCCCGGGACCAATTTTGTAATTTATGCTATTCCTAGCTACACTAATTAAATTTACTGCCGCCGTACCCCCGATGTCGTGAGAACCAACACCACCTCCTGGTGGCAAGGGAGGTCCCAACCTCTGCGGCTCAGCTTGTGCCTGCGACCTCCACGGCGGTCGCATGGAAGGGATGATAGACCTGGACCCTCAGAGAAAGGGAGGAGTACCCAAACTCTCCTCCAAATTGTATAGGAAGGCTCGTCAGCAATCGAGGCGGAGTATTGTTCAACACTGCGGTATTCTCGGGTTTGTTCCATAAATAAACCCCCGGTGGGAATTCGATAGTTGCCCTGCATACAATCACGGGCGCGGCGAGTTATTATTTTAACCGATGACTCGGATAATGAGGTACAATAGTCTTTTCACTCGAACATCGCCAATTAACTCGTGTTCACTGGGACCCTCGCGAAACTCACGTTTTACGTGAATAAATCTTTGAAATTTATATTTAAAAAAACACAACGTGTTTCCTTCCCCCGAATGCAGATGCCCAAAACTTGGATTTCAATCACATCGTATTAAAACTTAAAAATTAAGTGACCGTTGTTTTCACGGCGTACCGCACATATCGCCGTAAAAACCAGAGTGCGGAAAACGGAAAAAACCAAACGCCGCCTACCGACGCGTTGAACGAAACTCCCCCAGCTTTGCTAACCTAACCAATTAAAATGCATTTAAAAAAAATAGTACCTAACTTCCGATAAATACAATCGCTTCATAACAGAATTTTTCTCCAGCAGCACATTTCGAGAGCGTCTATCTGCTTCCTTTCGCCGTCTGCTTTCTTTGGCTAACACTCGAAAAGTGATTTATAGTCCAGTTCACAATCGGTAGAAGTGAAACCTTCACCCACACAATCTCAACCAACAGGAGCCTTGAAAAGTGAGCTCACAATCAAGACAATTCGTAGACACTGTATATAGGTAAGGTTTCATTTTGTCTCCTTCTCTTGCAGGCAAAATCGTATAGATTATAGATGTATGTGTTTGTCTCTTTTTTGTTTCACTTAAAAAGTGATAAAAAATAGCCCATTGCCTTACCTAATGCAACTTTTCATCTAGTTTCTCCATCTCTTTTCAAGGCTTCATATGACTTTCATGGGAGTGTTGCAGTTCCTCTGTCTTGAGTTGTCCGGTTACCGTGTTCATTTGAAGTCTCGTGGAAGATTTAGGTGCATTACGCGTTATATTTAAACATTATCATCGGTGTAAGGACCTACTTACACAGGCGTAAATTTAATGTATCAATATTTCAATGAGAGATAAGTTTAAATTTTGTACGCATTTTGCAAAAGAAATTTAGTGTTTGAAAACAAAAACAAATATAAGGTTAGGTTTTTTTGATATCTAACGTACCCGTATATAAAAAAATGTTACTTATATAAAAACATAGACCTAAGGAAACTAATAAGTTAAAAATAATTAATTTTAAATAAATGAAACAATGTTACTTCGTTTGAACCACTTGTATATTTGTTTAAAGCCGACCGCTTTCGGAACGATCGTTCCTTCCTCAGGGCAAATGTTTTTTTTTTTTTTTTTTTACATGAATACCGCACAAGAGTCCCCAACTGCTCCCGTCTGGAGCCAGTGGGACTATGACATCCCCAATGGGGGTATGTTGTGAGGCTGAAGGTAGTGGGGAGGGGAAGGAGATAGGGAAGAGGAAAGTGAGGAAGTACCTGGCTATTCAGATCTGGTCACCAAACACGGCTAAAGCCATTTCAAGCAACGTTTCAATTCTGAATGGTGGTCTTACACCAGGGCGATACTGAGAGTATCTTCCACTCTGGAACGTGCAGCAAATATACCATTTTATTTTAAATGAATAAATTGTGAAATAACACAAATTAATCAAATAAAATTTATTTGCCACGCCGGGATTCGATCCCGCGACCTTCGGAGTGCCAGTCAAGAGTCTTACCACTGGCCTACGCCGGCCGTCAAACGTATCCTGATTTGACAGTTACAAAATAGTGGATGGGAACAACGTATTATTTTACTAAGGATTGTGGTAGGGGTGGAGGCGTTGCTAGGCATTAATGAAGAGTTGGTGGGTAGGGGAACATTGGGCTGTCAGATAATATTTTTTGTTTGTTGATAATAGATTCGTTATTTTTAAGGGATTTTTTTTATTTCCAAGGCTTCTAAATTATCTAAGCATTTCCTCTATGGTTAATATAAAGAATATTTATCCCCATATTTTCTTCAAAACTGTGGTTATTTTCAATGATATGGTTAGCGAACTCAGAAAAATTATTATTATTAAGATACCTTAAATGTTGTTTGATTCTGATTCGAAAATTACGAGTTGTTTTTCCAATATAAAATGGAGGACAGTCATTAAATTTGAGTTTATATATTCCGGAATTAGTCAATTTAGTCTTTATCTTTAGCGTTCCTAAAAAAATTACCGATATTATTTCTTGTATAAAAAGCTGGTGATTTTTTGTAACTGTCAAATCAGTATACGTTTGCCCTGAGGAAGGAACGGTCATTCCGAAACCGGTCGGCTTTAAACAAATATAAAAGTGGTTCAAACAAAGTAACATTGTTTCATTTATCTATAATGGATAACCACAAAGTTATAGCTACATTCAAAAGTAATTAATTATAATTTCGACTGTTCAGTAGTAGGTGCAACTCTTCCCACGTTTCGATTCGTCCATGTTTAAATTTTCTGGTCCATGTTTAAAATTGTTTGCTAAATAAATTTTGTATTTGAAGAAACAACCAAAGATAGGTTAAGGTAATAAAATATTGTAAAATTCCGTAGAGTTGGGCGTATTTCTCTCCATGTGTAAATTCGTCCGCGTGTAATTCAACATTGGCACGTAAAATTCACGCCCGTGTTATCTCATCCTGAAACGTTAGTATCTTCTCTAGTGGTACCCCTAGCTATACTAATCCCAGCGAGAGATGTAAGTGACATCATTGTTCTAGTATCTTCTATCTTAACAAGACGCACGAATGTCGTTGACGTCTGTACGAGCTCCCGCTGGGACTTGTTTACTAGCACTCAATATCGCCCGTACAAGTGTTCCAACTGCCACTGCTATTGGGACTGCGAAATCGCCAATTGGAGTATGTTGTGGTTGAAGGGAGGGGAATGAGATAAAAAGGGGAATAACCAATTCACAATCTAAACATTGATATTGTCGTGTTTAGTCACCAGATTTGAATAGCCGGCACTTCCCAACCTTCTCCAACACGTCTTGTTTCACTGCCAATTTGTTCAAAACAACTGCTTTCCAAACATCTTGAATGCCATGTCTCAAGGAAGTGGAGACAGTTTTGGAAAATTCTCATTAAAAGACGACGATAAAAGTATTTCTATTCATAATTAATTTTCCAGTTTCTCATACCAAAAAAGTGTAGATCTTGCTGTACTGGCTCGTATTCGCAAACGGAAGAGTCTCTCCTTCTCGGTAAGAATTTCATCAAAGTTTCTTTGAAACTTTTTGTAGTTTATCAGCAATCTTGTACAAGAGAATATGTCAAGTGCCCGGATGTAGGTTGACTGTACACACGATATTATATTTTAAAAGTTCCGAGGTGAAATGCTGACGAAGGTTTATGAGAAGCACGCTTGTAGCAACTTCATCAATAAAAAACAAGGAGCTCTGAATGGGAATCTTTCGTTGAATACTTAAAGAGTTTTCACTAACTTTAATGTTTCTGACAGTATTTGGAATTAGTTGAATTAAACTACATATTTCATTAAACACAGTCCCGTGGAAAATAACAAGTTAAAAATAATTAATTATACTTTTGACGAGCTAATTAAATAAGTAATTAATCATCCAGAAATCAACAGCAGACGATTCGGATGAAAGCACTGCTGAGATGTTTTTCCACAAAATTGCGCCATTCTAATAACACCACTATTATTTTGATGTTTCACTGAAAAATGCTAAATACTTAAACATTTATTATTCTGCAGTCATTATGATGAGGATTTCCCGGTTCATTAAAAATTAAAAATTAAACTAATGTTGTAGCTACCTAGTTTGCACGCAGTGGAGGTTGTCCACCTCTTACCCGCCCTGGTATAAGTAACAGATGGTTACTCCTTCAAGGCTCTCGCAAGATTCAATTTTTTTTGTTAAACGAAGCTACATTTATTTATTTTGAACGAATCTAGACCTCTAGTGTCCTTGCATACGTTGTTAGTAAGCAGTATGCAAGTGATTAACAGGAAAAACAAAATGCAAAAAATAGGTTAGTAAGACAAAGATAAATTAAACAGGGCAAAAGAAAAACTCATTCATGAGGCTCCATGAGGCGGCATTGCGTCTGTAAAAACCTGCAATCACCTGCATAAAATGGAAAACTATAATTAAGTGCTACAATAAATCTCAAATCAATTGGCAAGTACCAACAAAAATGTGATAATAAACGTTGATAATACTTTTGCAGAAATGGTAGATATTCTGTTATGCACGGAATAAAGTTACAAGAATTTGGGTGGCGGGTATGAGTACCGCCGCCCTGAGAACCATTTATGGATAACCATCGTAGGTCACCACAAGAGGTTCGCTATGGGGTGAGGTTTGTCAAGGTCTTCGCGGCGGATGCGTTTGCCCACTTACTCTGTGATGTGCCTGGTCGGGAAAGGCTGTTCGAGGGAGACCTTCAGGACTCTCTCGATACAAATCATCTTGCACCGGAGTGGAAGAGATGAATTCATACGTCCTAAAACTACTACCTGACACATTGACCCCGAGATTCCTACTCACCCATCATACTTTTGTCCTTCCCAGAACTTCCTCTCCTTCATTTCCATAAAAAGAGCCTCCACACAGCATCCCCAACGACATCTCAGGTCCTGAGGAAATTTTTTCCTCAGGGCCTCCTGTGTGGAGTTAATGTAAAAAATAGCAGCACATTATATGGCTATAATAGAATAACAGAAGAATAATAGAAAGGGGTACATAAATATGCTCCCGAATTACAACGTATCCACTCTAACCAACCGGCGAACATACCTTGACCTCATGACTGTATATGAAATCTGCAACAACGTTATTGACTGTCCCGACCTACTGAAACTAATAAACTTCACAATACCACCCAGAGTAACAAGGCTTAACGATTTATTCCACATTAGCTGGACGCTGGACGCGCACAAATGCTGGTGTCAGGGATCCTATTAAAAGAATTCGCGAATCGTTTAATCAAATCAAAACCTCAAGGATTCTGACTTATTTTTTGACACACGCAATAATAATAATAACGTTTTATTTTTATTTATTTTTTTTAATTAAATTTATTTATTATTATTTTTTTTTTAATATTATTTTTTTAATTTTTTATTTATTTAGCGCAGTTTTGTGTCATTTCACTTCAAGTGCGCAGTACTTTTACTAGAAAATTGAAGGCTCTTTTCCTACAACGTACAACTTAGACATACTTTTTTTTTCTTAGAAATACTCTTTTTTTTTAAATTTCTGTATAACATTATTTGTTATTTATATATACAATATATATTTTTTCTCTTACCATCTGAATTTTTCCAAAAATAATTTGTAAACTTTTATAGGGATATTGCGCATTTCTCTCATCTCTATATTTGCAAAATAATATTCTTATATATATTCCTCTCTTCCCTAATTATAAGTAAAAATATTTGTACATGTTTTTATCTGCTGTAGGTCAATTCGTGAGAAATAGTTTGGATGCAGGTAAGTTCTCTAGTTGTTGTTTGTATATTCTTGTTAATTAAAATCTATATCTGTAACTTCTACTTAATAATTTAAAAAAACCCCTTATGCTCACGAATGTAAACATAATAATATTCTTCAGTATCACCCACGGGTTCTATATATTTGTATTAGCTACATTTACTCCACAATTACTGTCGCACTATGCGCGGAATTTTTATTAGATACAAATTCCAGATCTTAAATTAAAATAGGATTTTGAGATTATAAAATTAAATTATACGATTTGTGAAGCTGAAAGTAATTATTTATAAAATATTTGCCTTATGATTTTTCCCGTTCAACAACAAATATTATCGATTTTCTTTATGATTTCAGAAAAAATGAACATTATCTGTTAGTAAACTTGTCAAATCCCGAAATCTGTCAAAGATTTAAAAAAAAAAAAAACATTTCAAGTAAAGATTTATTAACTAATAAAAATAAAATAATTTATTAATTACAGGTAGATAACGCTTATTTGAATAATCTTTGAGTTTAATTGAACGTGAAAAACTTCATTCAGGATTAAATAACATCATCCCAGACAACTGAATTTAAATTCCGAGATGGTATTGCACCCATTTTACTAAAAATGAAACCATATTTTACATATTATTTAAATATTTTTTCTGTAGTAGCGTTATATTTTGCATTAGTCAGAAGTACACTAGAATATGCCTCGCATATTTGAAACCCGCAGTACAAAGTATAGATAGATAGCATAGAACATATTCAAAACAAATTAAAAATATCTTATATTCAAATTTAACAATAACTTTGAATGCACATTTCAAACTTTGCAACAAAGGCGAGCAATAGCTGATTTCATATTTATACACAAAATTTTAAATAAGAACTTTGACTGTACTGAACTTCTTTCCCTAGTTAATTTTAACATACCCTAAAGACGTACACGCCATCCATACAGAACTATTCCACACGTTTAATTTCAAGACAAATGCAGCAAGTAATCGCCAATCAATCGTGCTCTTCATATTCAATAATATTGGTCTAAATTCTAACATCGACATTTTATCCGATTCACTGCATAAATTTAAATTTAACGCACATACATACTTATATACATACTCACACACACACACATACACATACCTTCCCACTACGCACATCACCCGGTAATTTACTTAATAAACATACCATAGATAACACATTACAAAGAAACACATCATATGTAGTCACCATGAAATATACTTAATAATTGAATGTATCGCCCGAATAACGTTGCAAACAACAAAAACAAGATTTTTCAGAAACAAGAAAAAACGTTTTTTAAATGATTTTTTATTAGAAAACATCCCATTTTTTACAGTTTTATATTACTTAGACATAAACAAGGGTACATGTGAAAAAATATTTTAAAAAACCATTAAAATAAAGGAAATAATCGACATAAAACAAAAAAAAAGTGGAATAACGTTGCTTAAGCTGCCACTTGCAACGTTTTTTCCACTGTAGTGCATACATTTACTGAGCCGGTAGGTTTTCATAAAAGCTTCTGATATGTTATGTTATGTCGGCTCGCGCAACGTTTTTCCACTGAGACTGGCTCCCCAGCGCACTTTGGATGCTACTAAAAGAGGGAGATAGATTTTTTTCATAATGTGAAAGAGTAGGATAGATAGATGTACATATAAAGAACATTATTCCACCAAAAAATCACTTTACGATTTTTTGTTGTTTGCAACGTTATTCGGGCGATGCATTCAATTGTAAATTGTTTTCACCACGGCAACTATTGTACTGTTTGTTTTGTTTATAAATAAATAACGGAAATCGGGAAATTATAGCAAATTTTTTTTTATTCATTTTCGAATTCCTATAAAATAGTATAAGTATAGAAATAATAGCCAAATTACTATGTTATTTCGCAATTAATTAAATAAATAGAAAAAAAAACCAAAAACATGCATGCAATTACGAGATGGCAAGGGTGTGTTCATTCAAGATTCAAAGATTGTGGAAAATGCCACTGGGAAATAATTGCTCACCGCAATTATCCAAGAATTCCAATGTTATTTTTTCCACACTTTTAAATGAGTAATGTTCCATTTGCATTATTTAATTTCCGTACAAATGTTTCTCGGGGGAAATCATATCATAATATCTTGTTGCTAATAAAGTTATTGTCTCTGCATGAACTTTGACAAAGTTAAAAATAATTACGTTAATAGATTTACAGCTTTACGTGTTATGATAAACGTAGTAAATATCAGTATATATTTGTTCGGGTTGTAAGGTCGCCTTCTATGATTGCTCCACTACACTGGATAAAGAATTTAAAAGTTAAATAATTCGATGTTAGGTTAGCAAGAGAATTTAAAGAAAATTCGTCTCCGAAAAACAAACTGTTCTTTAATTTGTGTTAATGTCTCAAGAGCATTGTTATCAATGTAGTCATTAAAGATCACTGTGTTTTTTATTCGAGAAAATCGAACTATTTGACATATTGAGATATTTAAGTAAAGTCTATTTTCATTTTTTTGGTATTATACAATGGAAATATACAAGCAATATATTGGTTGCTTTTATTTAAAATTTTTATTAATGTAACCAATCTATTATGTGATTACTTTTTTAATAAAAGTGTAGGTATATTTATAAGTATCATAAATTGATTTAAAAATTACTGCCTCAACACAGGCTAGCCTAGTGAGGCAGATTACTGAAAAACCAAAATTTATAACTATTTTCTATTTTTCATTTATCTACTGTTCATATATATATATATATATATATATATATATATATATTTTCTGTTGATATCCTTTTGTACTTATGTAATTTTAAACCACTGTAAACATAACACTGAATATATACTTTTTAGTTATAATCTTGCAAATTTCATTCAATAAAGTTATTATTATTATTATTATTACACCAAATTAACAATTTATTGATATCATCTTGAAGAATGTTGCAAAGGTAAATATTTTGAATAATTTAAAAAATTTTGAGGTCATCAGCAAAAAGTAAGATAGATAAAACTGTTTTCAAACAGGAAAAATACGGGGAACTTACTGAAGCTCTATTTATAGAGATATAATATCATATGGTAACCCGTTTCATCGCTATAGCAAACATTTTATTAATTAACGCACAATTTAGTTACGATTTGAATATTATTTAAGGTTCATTCATAAAATGCAGGAAATATTAATTTTACTCCATTGAAATTATAATAAAGTTATAAAGTAAATTTATTTTACTAATAGATACACATGAAGCCTAAATGAGAGTTCGACCAAAATCAAAATGAATATTTGCTTCGAAAACTCAATTACTTTGTGGACATCACTGAATATTTTATTATATTTATTTAAAAACAAATATGTTTTTTTACGTACGGTAATAATGTTTATAGATACTTATTTAATTTTTAGTCCTTTTAAACATAGTTTTACCTCGCTAGTTAAGTAAGATTAATTTTATTACCGTGGTAATCATTTTCTCTCTCTTATTTTAGAAAACGTATCTACCAGAACATTAAATCCCGGAATCTTGAAAACCAGGATCCTGGGAATCCCGGACCCCTTTCGGCTCCGTTATCCCGGTGCTAGGCTTGTCTTAATCCCGAGATTTTTCTCAGTTTCACGACCTTGGTCCAATGGTGGGAATATCTTTTTTTATTGGCTGCATATCGTTTATTGCACGATATTCTCGATTTCTTGGGATACAGGTCGTAAACATTGTATTAGGTTGTATTTCTAGATTTTGGTTTAGGTTATATTTATTTTCCTTTTTTTACTTAGAAGTAAAGAAAGTTCTAATGAAGGTTGAATAACATTAACTGTTTAGTCTTGTGATATCACTACAGGGATTGTTCAGTTCAGGTGTATGAGTATTCAAATCTCAATTTCTTTTGTAATGAATAATTTGGGCAACAGTGGTTTTGCTTTTCAAATCAAAGAGTCATTTGCTCGTCGAATAAATACATCAGCTCGTGTACAGTTTTTGCATAAAGGCAATCAAGATTATGCGGAAAATAATTTAGACCCATTGTTACATTTTGGGCGTTTGAACAAAACGACGATTATCTCAACGGTTGCTGACATATTCAAATCAGTCGAAGAAAACACATCTTTCTGTGTTTCGGAATTAGACATTGAAATTGTAGAGGAAGTCCATTCAAAACTGTCTCTACAAGATATTAAGCTCGACGCTGCTTGACACAAGACAGTGTTTTTACTTACCACAAGGATTGAAAAATGCTAGCACCGTGATACCGGTTCTGAAAAAAATTTCCGGTATTAAAAACCATAGTACCTACCTATTAGGTATACATTTGTGGTATGTCACCCGTCTCCACAATAGCGAATACAGTCAGTCATGCGAAAAAAAATTTTTTTTGTACCTATGTACTTGAGAAAATTGGGACATTTATTGTACGGTAACCCGACAATTGGTCCGCGGCGTCAATTGATCCTGTGACAGTTGGTCCGCCGACAGTTTGTCCGGCTGACATTTGATCCTTCTGAAAATTGGTCCGGCCGACAGTTGATACTTCCGACAGTTGGTCAGGCTGATAGTTGATCCTTTAGAAAAGTTTTTCTTCAAGTAGGTGTGTAAAGAGGATATAGGGCCGTACAACCAAAGTCGATATACTTATATTTATTTATTGAAAAATGAGAAATACATGAAAAAACATAAGCTGCACATCTCACTAGAGCATTCCTGTAACGAGATATGCAGTTTTATAAAGTAATAAAAAAAAATACATATTAACTTTAAAAAAATAATTATAAACCTACAAAAGAAGCACCGAGAACAATTATTCAGACATGAATTATTAATAATTTAATTATAGCTGGGCAGTATGCTCATCGTTGGCAACAATAACATTAAACTGTAAATTAAAAATATAAGGTACCTATTAGTTGTGGCTTACCAGATGCATTCATAGGGTGACCATACCACAGTAGCATATAACTAAAGGCATCTTGTGGTATTGTAGTAAAAACAAAGTGTTTTAAATTATTGCATTAATAAAATGGTGCCACGAAGTGAATTTGCAAAATTTGAAGAAGTTAAACATAAAAAATCACGAAAGAAATTGCCTCCTTAGAATCGCATCCTGTAACTCAAACTGTATAAACATTAGTAGTGAAGAAAAAATAAAATATCTTGGAATAGTTATCGATAATAATCGTAACATCAAATAAATTCCACAGTAGACAGAATGAGAAAAATGATCTATATATTTTTGAGACTAAGAACTACTGTATCATTAAAAATGCTAAAAGATATTTATTATGCACTTGCGCACTCTGTACTACAATATGCTTGGGGGAGGGGGTGCATATAAATCATCCCTACCTCCATTGGAAACAATTCAATTTTTTTTTATTAAAAATCATCTTTAAAAATCCCTATTACTACCCAACAATAAATGTTTTCCAAAATTTTCCGGTTACCCCACTAACAAAAATTTATGACAAAATTGCACTTCTACAATTGCATAAAGATTTCTTTTATAAAAATAATTTACCACAATTAAATATTATCAAAAGAATAATATCTGTTGGAGGACTAACCGTGCCACTAGTACGGACTACAACAGCACAACATCACTATATATTCAAGGGCATAAAATTAATTAATAAATTACACCTTGATATACGATCGGAAAAAAACTACGACAAATATAAAAAAAAAAAAATTAAAATACTCTAGTACCACCTCATAACTTTCCTTATTGTTTAGAAGTATGTTTTTGCCTCATCAATTCTTTGAATCACATACATCGGTTCCTAAAGGGAATTGCTTGGAGGCTAGGATTAGAGCGAGGCAATTACTCGTATGCTGAAATTGAACAAACTCTAAACCTTTCTCCTTTAGAAGACCGTCGGATAAAATCTGATCTCATTTGTTTCTTCAAAATTATTAACTGTTTAATCGACTCGCCTACATTACTACAAGTCATCACATTTAATATACCTTCTCGTAGACTCAGAAATAAAGACCTGCTTTTCCTCAATCAGCACTCGACTAACTATGGTTATAACTCACCACTGTCCAGAATGTGTAGACTGGTCAACTCACGTCAAGACCTTGATTTTTTTGGTATTAGCTTAAATGATTTCTGTCGCTCTTTAAACAAATGAAGATATGTAATATTCACCCTAATTTTTGCAAGGTCTTGACGTGACTTGACACTTATTTTTCTTCTATTTTCACTGTTTGTCTTTGCTTTCATGTACCATCCGAATCCTTACATTGTTCATTTCTATACTTCGTGATACTTTGTTTTAAATTGGACGTAAGTCCGTAAATAAATAAATAAATAAATAAATAAATAAATATTAACTAACGTATATTTTTATTACTTTTATCCGTATTTTCTCATAAAATCACAAATATGTTTTGTTAAATTACTAATATTTTTTGTTTTAATTAAAACAGATGAAAAAATATTTTGTTGTCCTCTCCTAAACAAAAGCAGCTGCTTTATTAGGAGAGTGATTAAAATATTGATGTTATATTATGTTGTAAAATTGTAATCTTGTTAAATGTTTCAATAATTTTTTATTATTATTTATATATATATATATATATATATATATATATATATATATATATATATCTGACTATTCAGATCTAGTCAATTAATACGGCTAAAGCCATTTCATGTAATACGACTAAACCTACATACACTGTACACCAGCGTAAAAATTAAAAAAAATTGTATGATTTAACTTTTTATCCGACTATATACAGGCGGATCATGGACATATGAATATATCTGGACCTGCCCTAAGTGATAAAAACGTATTATTTCCACCTCCCCATGGAGCCGGCTATAGCTCCGCCTTGGAGCCAGCCGGGCTTACGAGAGCGTCGCTTGAATCTAAAAAATGTGACGTCATCATTCTTGTCCTGAGGAGCGCGCTGGTCACATCACACATTTTACGAAAAAAAGTGAGAGCTTGTGCTATACATTATGCCCTAATATATGTGAACGTAGTGAATGTGGGCGTTTCTCCAGTGAGTTACAGGGGTAAGTAAATTATGAAACATTTGTAAAAGTGTCTCAACTAAACACGGCAACAAAATATTCCCGTGTGAAAAAGGGCGAACTTTCTTTTGCCGATTTCGACTACGCAAATATGATAATAACGTGGCGGGCAATTCGCGCTCCCATGTACAAAGGTCTATTCATTAAAAAGCAGTTTTGCTTTTAAGAACTAAATGGTGATATTATAATGCGAGATGCCTATATACTGTCAGATTGATTTTTTAACAAATCACAGTCATCTTCCCCTCTTCACCCTCCATAGTTTGGTTTTACCCCTCATCTGTATCTTCTGGTCTATTAAATTTGGATGTCTATGAGGCGGAAATAAACAAATAATTACCGCCGCCCCGGAAATTCGATGAAATGATTTTTAGCAATTTTTAAACTAATTACTTCATTTAATTACTATTTTGTAATGATGTATCCCATTTTGTGGAATGCTCCGTAAAACAAAAAATGAAGAACAGATTAGTGAAAAACTTTACTTATTTTCACGGTGTGGCGTAGGTATGGATAAAACTGCCTTAAAGCGGGCCCAAGACCGGGCCCGGTTTAAGTAAACCGAGTCTGAATCGGCGCTTAGAAATCTAATGAGTAAGACGGCTAGATTACTGTAGAATTCACTTTAATAAAATCTTTTGTGTCGTGTTTTTGTCTACAAGGCTAAAGATATTAAATTAAGGATTACAAATCTTCGGTCGCTTTGTAATTTATGTCAAAATTTTAAGATGTAGGTATTTCGATTTGATGAAAACAAATTGATGTAATTTTCTCAAAGGAGTCTTCTGAGAACAAAATCCATTCCAATTTTGATACTTCAATGACAGAAGTAATTAATTCAATCTTCAGGTTAAACTCGCAAAGAAATTAACACGGCACCAGCGCGCTGTCTGCCTCCTAAAATACTCGAGGATTAATATAAAGGTACACAAATTCAATCTAAATCTAGAAAATTGTATAAAAATAAAACACACAACTAATAAATTAAAGGTGATAGATAGCCAATAAGCTTTTACTGTTTTGACAAGAGAAATACAAAGGGCCTCATAAAGCTAACCGAAAGATTATTTAAAATTAATGCCGTGCACGCGCCGCCGTGAAATATTAAAACTTCTTGTATTATGACAAGTGTTGTAAACTTTCGCGCTATTGGGAATAAACGTAGCCATAGAAGAATTATGCTCTCTTCACCAGAAATGAAAACATATAGATTTAATGAATTACTATTGGCTGTAAATAATTGTATCTACAATCAAAGCCATAGGCGGGGACCCGTACGTCCTGTTTTGCGCAAAGTTTTAAAACGATTTTTTTACCCTTAACCATTAAAAGCATTAAGAGGAAATACTAGCGGCGTTTTTTCCATACAAACGTATTCCCCGTTTATCTCTCTGGATTTTGATCCTATAGCATTTTTTTTATACATAATATAGATATTAACCACTAGCGTGTCGGTACGTCGTTTTGCTTTTTTTGATAATTTACTTCTTATAGAAGTTAGGACCTTCCAAAAATGAATAAAATTGCCTGGTTTAAACGCCGTCAAAAGACGTTCAGTATACAAACTAAACAATGTATTTTGAAAAAAAACAAAACGTACCGATATAGAATATTTTCTTTTCATACAGTTAGTGAAAAAAAAAGTAAAATCGGTCCAGTTTTGGAGAAGAAAAATGGGGAATACAAAACATCGATTTTGACGATTTTATTTATGTACTTTCGGCCCGATATGCAGTTGTCCCTTTCGCTCAGTTCCCCTGAGGGGGGCGCGGAGTGGAACAGAAGACATTGGTTACAATACCTATCGACGACATTTTTAAAGGACCGGCATAGCTCTTAAAGCTTAATTTGGTGTTTTTAACGTCTTTTTAATGTGATTAGCGCACAAGAGCTTCAACTGCTCTCTGCTTACCGGAGTCAGTACGACAGTAAACCGGTCGATTAAACTCAAACCTCCTTCACCTCCTCAGAGCACGTATTTCAAGTCCTAACAGTGCCCCCTGGTATACTAGTTGCACCGGGACAGGAGTGCTCCCGGCTGAGGTGTCACAACCTTATCGTATGGTATCGTAAATAAAGGCTCTCGTAAACTTTGTATTGAAGATTAAATTTGGTGGCCATGCATACTTAGATTTCCAGTTTTAATGCAGATTTTTTTTAATAGGTACCTACAATAACAGATTGCCAGAATAATAGTGTTTTTAATATCTCAGAAGTATTTATTATCTATTGTAACATATGACTAATGACTGTAGTAATCTATTTCAATTTCTATTTGGCCGAACAATTGTTAAAATATTTGCAAAAGAATAATACGTCCATTAATTTTAGTGTATTTATGAGGGTGCTTTATCATCCTATTCGGTTGGGTAATTAATAATATTAACGTGACGTAGGTAATCTTATATCAAGCTATTTATTCATACATGTGTACCCAACAGCGTAGGTATATAATAGGATCTGAAATTAACTATTCTTTTTCCCTTTCTTCCTAAGATCCCGCATAGTGTCATTTGTGCAAACTGTATCTAAATTTCTCTAAAAAAACAATAAACAGTTTTAATCTCAAGTGTCCTCACAGATAAGAATGGTCCCGTTAAGTTTTAACCTGTACATAGTATTGATAAAACAATATATGTACATTTTTATGCAGCATTGCGTTCATTAGTCAATTGTATTGTGCAGTGCCCGGACAACTCAACAACACACAACTTCAACACCTTCTTTGAAAAGTCATTAAATTGATGAAAAAAATGGCTAGGTAGGTTGGCACACTATACACGTAGTTTTGAATAAGTAATCGATAAATTTTTGGATGCAATTTTTTAGTCATTTGTTGTTAAAATGTTTTGTCTAGTTTGTAGTCGGAAGTAAGACTGAAGAAATATATTATAAATTTGTTCAGCGCCATTGAGGTGCTTTTTCACAACAACAGTGTTGTACAAATCATCCAAACATTATTACTATTATTGAGTGGACTGTATATACTGAATACATATGGATGTTTGTATCTTTTAGTTAAAGGGTCTTGATTGCGATATGATATAACTGTGTATTAACTGTATATTAACTGCGTATTAGCTGTGTATTAACTATACCTGTATATATATATATATGAAACACCTGAGTGTATAAATTTTACATATATAAAATGTAAACTCTTCTTCCACAAGCAAATGCTTTTAATGGAAGATAAGTAACATCATAATATATTCCTTTTTTTTAAGATACTTAAAAAATAAATAAAAATATTGCTGGAGGTGCTTAGATCAAACGCGGATATTTATTGATTTATTTACTCCCTTTCGACATTTTTCATATGAATTTTATGGTAAGGTGGCCAAATGACAGTAATATTTTATGGTAAGGTGGCCAATTGTACTCTAATTGCCTAAGAACTAAGGCAAAAATAAAATTTCCATGACAGGAAGTGAATTAAAGTTTTTAATGGTTCTCTGTAAAAATCCTAATGATTACATACTATTGCTTGTAATGTGATTTATGTGGTGTACAAAACTGTTTTATACACATAACATTGGATTCCTTGTAAAGTAGTTTCGATGGATAACGAAACTCTTTTTAAACGACTTCAAAAAGGAGGAGGTTCTCAATTCGACTGTATTTAAATTTTTTTTTTTAATGTTTGTTACCTCAGAACTTTCGAGTGGGTGAACCGATATTGATGATTTTTTTTTATTTGTAAGCTGATCCTTCCCGTATGATCCCATTTTAATTTGGTCTAGTTCCGACAATGGCATCCATGAGAAAACCATATAAGTCTTAAATTTGCATCAAGTATGTGCGCGACAAATGGACGAATAACTCAATACCACGCCAACCGATTTCGATGATTCTTTTTTTTATTGGAGAGGATGTACTTCAAGGATAGTTTGATGAGAGTTTGGTTAGGTTCTGATTATCGGATCCATGACAAAGTAACGGAACTCTTCAATTCTTAGGAGCAAATTAACGAAACTCGGCCGAATCTCTTAATTTGATCTTAACGTCGTTATGGTCAAATTATGTCTGTCTCATATGAGCAGCACGTTTAGTAGGTCTACCCATATTTAGACAAATTAGTTAGTGTACTTAAGATTCACTAAAAATCAAAAAATAAACAAAAATTTTAACAAAACAAAAAAACGACTTAAAAAAATGCACTAAAAAGTAAAAAAAATAATTTCGTATTCTTCTACAGCTTCATAATCAACTTACTTTTTCTACTCATCAATATGTAGGTACGATTGTTATTTTTAGCGTCGGTGTCAGCAAAAGTACCCGGCCCGGCGTGTTCACTTGACAGCTCCCCTCACGCCGCGGCCCCGCTCTCGCCTCTCGCCTCGTCAAGTCGCTTGTGCGACACAAGCACATCTCACCTATAACTATGTATGTAGTTACAAACCTACCTTGACTGACACCGACTCCAAAAATAACAATCGTACCTACATATTGATGAGTAAGTAGAAAAAGTAAGTTGATAATGAAGTTGTAGAAGAATACGAAATTATTTTTTTACTTTTTAGTGCATTTTTTGAAGTCGTTTTTTTGTTTTGTTAAAATTTTTGTATTTTGAAAATGACTTTAAGAATCAAATTTGTGCAATATTTAGTGGCTCTTCATTGGACTTTAGAGAGGATCCCCAGCATATTATATTGTAAGAACAATGAATGATTTGGAGTAACGTTTTGAGGTTGTAAATTCTAGTAAAGTGGGTATGGTTTTAAGTTGGAAATTGTACCATATATTGTGAATAATACAAAAAGTTTATTAATATGTATTCGATCCACTTCATTGTATCTTATCTTCTGATGGGCAGACGCATCCGCTGCCAAGACCCGGACAAACCTCACCCCTTGAACCCGGGCACCTCTGCTAAGTCACCAAATGTAGCGAACCACTTGGAGTGACCTGTGGCAGAGGTGTTGGTTATAATAAATGGTTCCCGGGGCGGCGGAACACATAATCCAAAATTATGCTTTATTTCATTTCCTGTATGCTTTACGTGCGCTCTTTTCTCAATTCTGAAGTGTTTTATGTCACCAGTGAAGCCTACGTAGAAAATTTAAAAAAAGACAGGTAAATGGTTTTTAATTGTTTTATTGTTTGATTCACCTCTGCCACATACGGGTGCTATTGTGTAACAAATTGTATCAGAACAGTGGTTTATGACACTCTTTGGCAAATAATGTTTACTTCGTAGATGCAAAAGAATAAAACCATTCGTTAAAAAAACTGGAACAAAATGTCTACTGGCATTTCTAAAAAAACACCTTTAACCTGTGAAAATATACGAATTTTATGCTTTCGTTTATACACTGTCTATATACTCGTATTATTATAAAGATGTGGGAAAGTTAACTTGATGTGTTTACTTAAACTCTGGAGAATGGTGCCAGCCTTAATTTTATATTTTAATGTAGGTTTTGTTACTGCTAATATATATTTACTGTTAATATATAAGTTTTATTTAATAATATTAAACGCAGTTTTTAAAAAAATATTAAAAAGTCCATTTTCAATCGGGTCGTAAAAACACGCCGTCAATTTGAAATTATTGAAATTTTAGTGGTGACGTCACTGTTCGACGTGACGTAACGTGACTGTAAAGTCATTGTATGGGAATGTATGATATGACACACGCCATTGTATTAATTTATTCGTTTATTTACATACTGTTTATAGAGATTTAGTTGTTGAAACATTTTTTAGGCCTTAATAATGTTTCAAAAATAAAGCTATCTCTTATTAGCCTATCTCTTTTATTGAAAGTATAGCTACTTCTAGGGAGAATACTTCGAACAACGGAACTCAAAATGGCGGCAGTTGATCAGCTGATTGTCTGATCCTATAGTAATTTTTCAGGAGTGATGACGTCACACGATTCACCATACATACGGTGGTTTTCGGGGGGTCTTGAAAAATTAAAACTTTGACAATTATTTTAACTAATAAAACTAACTCTAAAAATAAAAATAAAAATGCAGTTATTTAAGTTAGAAGGACATTATTCATTACAAAAAAAATGGACTGGAGTTCTCTATTGTAAGTATTGCATACTTTAAGCAAATTTTGGGCTAGTTCTACTCAAACAACCAAAGTCAATCCACCCCAGTCAAATTCGCTTAACATAAAAATTTTCAGGGTTTAAAATTAAACGATCAAAAATATATGTAGAGGCAAAAATAAAGTAATAAAGTTGGGTACCTATTTGGGGAAGTAGCTAAGCAGAGCTAGTTTAGAATAGGTAGTTAAGCTTTTTTCAAAATTAGAACTACTTAGATTTAGATTGTCAAAACAAAAGCAAGTTGTCATGTTGTTTTCTTGAAAATATAATACGTAATGTCTGTCCTGTTGTTTTCTTGAATATAATAAATAGTACAATTTATATTTCACATATATATTGTATGAGCTTATGTGGAAAGGGACAAAACATAATATACAGGAACAGTGAGAGGGTTAATTAACATCTTACATAGTGATAGAGAGAAAGAGACGGTGATGTCTAATGAATTATCCTTTGATTATATAAATGTCTAGATAGAGTGTTGCGCTGTAACTTCGAAAAAAAGAACAGGCCAGATTTGAAACGCTTGTGTGCGTCACACGCAGTAACTTATATTGTTAACGTTATGCGCTCAACGTCACTGTAGGCGTGATGAGTGATACCAGCGCCCGAGTATTTCCCATAAAAGTGGGTAAAAAATATGTTTCGGTTTAGCGGGACCTATAATTGGTTTAATTTTGAATTCATTTAAGTAAGACAGTTTTCTACATATAATGATATAAATGAAAAGAAAATAAGGTGATTATCGGTTCGGACTGGCCACGCTTAATACGAATAATTTTTAGAAAAAAACTTTAGATTCGCCTTAATTACTATAAAAGGACACTTTTTGGCTTTGGGGCGGCGGAAAATAATGCATTTTAATTTTCAATTGCATAAAACCAAAATTCACTTCGCGAACCGACGCAGCGAAAATCCGCGGCCGTAGCTGTCACTGTTATGGACTGTAACCGACTTCGTAGGATACCTACATGAAATACCGCGAATCACAAACCATGTTACACAAACCTAGCGTAGCCGCTAAACTACTTGAAAACTGGGATGTTTTTCTTGCCTTGACGCGAGTAGGCGTTATAAAGGGGCACATTCTTTTGTATCACAAACCAAGTTACACAAACAAGCCCGCTAGACAAATTTCATAATTACGCGCCTTATCCCACGAAGTCGGCTACAGTCGTATTAGCTCTTGTTAATTTATCAAGGATACCAACATAACAGTGACAGTTACGGCCGCGGATTTTCGCTGGGTCGGTTTGCGAAGTGAATTTTGGTTTTATGCAATTGAAAATTAAAATGCATTATTTTCCGCCGCCCCAAAGCCAAAAAGTTTTCTTTTATAGTAATTAAGGCGAATCTAAAGTTTTTTTCTAAAAATTATTCGTAATAAGCGTGGCCAGTCCGAACCGATATTTACCGAAAATAATTGTTAAAAGAGATTTATTTTTGTTTGATTATTTTTAAAAAATAAATAAGAAATACAGAAAATAAGAAAGATACATTCATAGACGCTGCCAACTGGCCGGCAGGTATCGTTGTGTCTAAATTTAAATTTTTATCATCACCAAATAAAGAAGGTGGCCCACATCCAGGTAAATCCATAAAAATGGTAAAACTATCTTGTCACACTAAAAAAGACAATGCAACTTTTTAAAACTAAAGCTATCGATAATTATTATTTATACTTAATGACCTTCCCTTTTAATTTGCTTTTTAAACAGTTTTCGTATAGATTTTACATCCCGGTTAATATTATCCAATTTTGTCTTCCAAATATTTTTCCACGGCCAAACTTATCAAATTAACTTGATGCAGAAGACCGTAAATCTGATCGGTTTTTACTTCGAAATAATTATCGGGAAAATTTAATTTGAAGAACAGGCAACCCTGTAAACATGGCGTCAAAACATGGGGTCAAACGGCGTTGTCCTAAGACCAAATTACACTATTAAAACTGAATAGTTTCTTTAACTGAATGGTTATTTAAAGGTTATTAACCGATGATAGGTAACATTTTTAGTTATTTTCAATCGTCCTATGTAATTCCTGCACACGGATATAGCGCAAATCGTTATTTTCAAATGTCACACAACACGTGTTTACCGGACAACGATAGTGTCGCCACTGAGCGGACAGGCCGAGCTTATCGGCCAACATTTGGCAGATTTTTTTTTTGGCGCCTCGTCACTCGAGCGCTATATCTAGACATTTATATAATCAAAGGAATTATCATATTATATTATATTCGAGTAGCTCGAAATAACGCAAGTTGTTAAAACAAAAACCCAAGTCATTAATAAAATTAGTTAAATATGTTCAATAGCCCGATATACTAGAAAATCCCATAAACTAGAAAAAAACCCTTAATCACTTTATCACCTGTTCAGTTGACGTTTTTCCATGTTATAATATGGTATTTCATTGGACATCACCTTCTCTTTCTCTCTATATATAAGTTGTTAATTCCTAACCCTCTCACTGTTCTTGTGTATTATTTATTTATTTATTTATCTATATAAGGTATGTTTGCATTACATTATTCGATGCCTGTCTCACTAGGGTATGTATACCTGTGTTGAGGTTTAGTTGAGGTATAATTATGTTTTGTCCCTTTCTATACGTTTACCTATATAAGCACACACAATGTGTATTTTTGATCAGTTTAATTTTATACCCTGAAGATGTTTATGTTAAGCGAAACCGGTCGGTATTAAAAAAATAAATAATTAAATCGTGGTTATAAACAAAGTGATTATTTTATTTCAATTTCTAAATGTTGTGTTGTCAAATGGTAATGTAATAAAATACATTTGGTAACACTGATTTATTGTAGTAAGCTTAAAGTTATGTTGGTAACACGAAATTTACAGGAAGTTTGTGTCAAAACATAATGTTTCTATGTGTGTGTGTGCTCTGATGCAATATATGATTTTTGGTTAAAACTCTCACAGCCTTACTAAAAAACCCCGTGAAAATTTTATTCAATTGACAAACGGCCGCAGATGTTAAAACATTACTAATTAAAAAATTGTTCATAGAAAGAAATACACATTGTTTACACAGCCTGAGAGGGTAGTTTATCTCTGTTTTAGTAATGACGTCTGAACGAAATTTGGAATTTTTCCAAAGTATTTTGAATGTTATATATATTTCTTATTTTTGATAGTGTGGTAAAAACAAATACCATTTATGAAAACTAGATAAAAATACCTTTTAGATTTGTGTATTTGAAAAACACTTTAGTTTTAAAAAATTGCCATATTTTAAGATTCAAACGCGGAAAAAATTGTGAAAAAATTTCTCACCAAAATATTTTTGATGAAAGTGTAGAGAAATTTATAAAAAAATAAATTAAAATACAGTCCTTTTATAAAATGAATTTGTAACGAAACTGTCACCTCACTTTTTCCTCGTGCATACAATAAAAAAATAATAAAAAGTTTTTTTATTGCCAATAAATTACCTAAAAAATAATACCGGCTATTATAAAAGATTTCTTGCATCTCTAAAGACGTTAATTTCTTTGATACGTTTAGAAACACATGTATTAGATATTAATATTTAAAAAAAAACACCACTTTTATGAAATTCTCATAAAATAAAATCCTTTAAATGTAAATTTGAATTTTCATGTACCATATAAAATAGTTTTTGACATTTCAATTTTCAAAGTACGATTTTTGTTATTATAACTTAACTAAAACTTATGAAAAACCACAAAAACACGGTAAATATATCAATTATATAAATATAGGAGTGAATTAGTCATATTAATAGAAATTACCATCACGTTTAAGTAATATTTCACACACATCAGCGTTTTAGCGCAAAAGTTCATTTATGAACGCGAACGACAAATGCGCAGGCGCCGCCACCTAGCGGTTATGAAGGAAAACAAACAATTAATACTTACACTATAAAAAATTACATTGTTGCCAGATTTAAAATACATTTTAAGAATAAATGTTATTAGTAATATTTCGTGTTTTAGTGTATTTTTGTTTTATTCATGTTGCGGCTGCAACACAGGTTATCGGTGTTGCTGTGGTTTTTTTTAATAAGGCTGCCAGAATTTATTATTTCCCTATCACTTCATGTTATCTAATGCAAAAACAGCGTACGGTTACCCCACGTGACCCTACATAATGCTATGCAAACATTTAGCTTTCACATTGGAAGCTAAAATGTTAGGATTATAATAGATGGAGAGCAAGATACAAGTATGATTATTACTGGAGAATTTGTATCTCAGGCGTGAACCTTAAGTAGGCGGCTATAAAATACTTTGTATGAGGATAGGTTATTTAGTAAAAGAGTTAAGTGCTTTGAGACAGTTAAATTAATTTATTTATAAGTACAAAAAAGAATCAGGGCTAGACTAAATCTGAATGGGCATATTATGGAGCGTTAGTACCGTTTAATCTTGAGGAGTTGATGAATGCGTGACGCCATATGTAGGCGATCCATCATGCTGCTTTGCTGCCTTCGGAGATGTGCGGTCAGCTCCCTCCGCTGCTTACATATGCTGAATGGCAGGCTGGAGCGACGAACAGGCCTCTAGTCCCGCGGTTACCCAGCGACGCGACGTCCCGTCTCAGGGCGGTTGCCAGCCAGCCGACTATGTTGATGAAGGCCAAGGTCAGCGATCTTCGGCCGCATCTCTGCGAGCACCTCTGGCTCCAGGTGCAGTTGGAAGGTCTTGTGATGACTGCGTCTGCAGATGCTGGATGTGAGTAAATCCAGAAGAAATAATGTGCTCCCATGGTACTCCGCTGCTAATCCAGGATTTTAATGATTGTCTCGATGGTCTTCAATAATGGATGCCGCTGATGGGGGCGGATTTATCAATCTTCACATGTTGTTAAAATAATGGCGAACTATTACTATGTGATTACGTCGACCCGCCACAGGGACGGTGGCCAAGGTCACCTGTGGCTGCTCAAAGAATGAAGAGCTCAGTCAGTCAAGGCCAGTCCTGCCTAGTGAGCCCCTCTGTGCAGATCTTCAGTATCACCAACTGAGCAAAGGTAAACATTTCAATGCTACCAATATAGAGATGTTGAATGTTAACAAACTTCACACTAAAAGTACCCATACACAGATAATTCACTTGTTACATTATTTTTTATGTAACAATAATTTTATTTGAAAATCGAACTTTACCAAATAACTGGATGTCACAGTTTCGCCATCCCTGTCTTATGGACCACTCAATTGGTAACCACGAGATTCTCCATGCCCTTGGGGTGTCTTTGGGCATAATGGCAAAATTATTGGAAATCACGATTCAGGTAGCAGAGAAAAGCTCTCCGCATCAAAATTTATTTAATCCAGTATTAAGCATTACACACTATTAAAATCCTTTAAAAGCGGGGAATAATGATAAAAATATCTTCCGTAAGAGGAAACCCAATTGTGTTCCGGTCACAACTTAAACCCCTCCCCACATCATCAATTATTATAAATGTAATTAATGGTTCTTTATTCTGTAATTATACTATATTTAACTCCGTTTACCATTCCGTGAGGGAAAATACAGACTTTGATCTTGAATAAATGAATAGTATTTGCATACATTAAAGTAGGCTTTGTTCACTATTTCCCAATTAATCAACAACTTCGTAAAAAAATAATTCCTTCATGAAAAATTTGCACGATCACGAGAAAAGGGCGGATGCAGAACGACCTATTTTTGTGATGCCAACGGTCTGGAACGAACTCCTGAACGGCTGAAATGATTCTATCGGATTATTTCTTTAGTATTTTGACGGCCGGCGTGGACTAGCGTTAACGCTTTTGACTCACAATCCGAAGGTCACGGGATCGATTAAAGAGCAAATAAATTTTATTTGATTAATTTGTGTTATTTCACGATTAATCCATTAAAAATAATATATACACGTTCCAGAATGGAAGATAACCTTAGTATCGCCCTGGTGTAAGACCACCATTCAGAATTGAAACGTTGCTTGAAATGGCTTTAGCCGTGTTTGGTGACCAGATCTGAATATCAGAATTCCCTACCTTCCTCTTCCCCATCTCCTTCCTTTCCCCAATATCTTCAACCTCACAACATACCCCAATTGGGGATGCAATAGACTCACTGGCTCCAGACGGGAGCAGCTAAGGCTCTTGTGACGTATTCATATAAAAAAAGTAAGGATCAAAAATATTCACACAAATTGAGAAAGTGTAGACTTATACCCACCTTATTTCTCATGTGTAAAGGTGTACTATTATACGAACGTACCCATACTACGTGACCCACTTTTTGCAATTTATAACCCCCCCCCCCCCCGATGACTAAAAACCTAAGCCCCCCGCCGCTCATTGTGACCAAGCGTGTTATTTTGAAGATCCCCCCCCCTGAACGGTTCACGTAGTATGGGTACGTTCACTAAAATGTTAAAGGCCTTTTGGCGTCAATTTAGAGCCGATAAATCGGCGTTTATTAAAATAATTTGTTATCAGATTTATACTATGCTGTAGAATAGTGTAGAATGTGTGGTAAAACCATGTACGATCGTCTGAGAAACGTCCGCAAAGAATGAAAGACTTATCTAAGCGTAATGAGTAAGATTAAGAAAGGGACGCTCCGATGGTTTGGGCATGTAGAGCGAATGAACGAGGAAAGGAGTGCAAGGAGAATATATGACGCAAATGTGACTGATAGAAAAAGTCGAGGACGTCCAAGATAAATATGGCACGACCAAGTGAATCAGATACTTGAGTCGGACCATGTCAAGAGTCAGAATAATGGTAGAGCATGTATGGGACGATGTATGAATGTAAACGAGTCAAGGAGTGTGTGCCAAGGCCAAGTTGTTTGTCGGTTCGACTTCTCTGCCTACCCTTGCGGGGAAACGGCGCGATGGTTAATTAGTTAGTTTTATACAATGTACTATATTAAACTACAGAATTCATAATTTATTAATTTATTATTTACCTTCTCCGTAAAACGGTTAAACACCATATATCTTGGAGAAGAATACAGATCAAAAACTGCATTCAGTTTTACTATTTTGTGACATGTGTCAATAGATAGTTGCTGAACTATCTGTAAGTGACATTGAAAATGTCGATGGTCAATGCTGAATCGTTAAGCAGTAGTTGAGTCGCTGTGTTTATTGGCGCGTTCTCATAGGCAGATGTTCTCACTTTCGGAGCATAAAAAAGTGCATGGGGTCTCCCACGAGTATATTTGTTAGGGACATTTTAATTAATGTCTTTTAATATATCTGGTACTATACGGATTGAGTATAGTACCAGAGATTAACTTTAAAAAATGTTTACCTAAAAATATTTTTCGGCGGGCTTCTAAGGTATTGAAATCAAAAGGATGTGTGCTGGAATGGATAGTATGTTTATTCCTTCATATACAGGTAACGCATAAACCTACAATTATTTAATAGTGGGCATTTCACATTACTCACTTCTCTAGGTTTAATCTTATCTGAGGTAGGTGTCATAAGTGTGCAATAGCAATATCATAATGTAATGTTATTTAGACAGAACATGATTAAATTTAAAGAAAAAAAATTAAAGTGAAAATGTTGGACAGTGTTATTAGAAATTCATAATGAATTCTATTTCCTCAGGTCTTCAACTTCCTTGTGATATTTTCTCATTAGCATCATATTATTTATCATATTATTTATCGCTACGTTAATAAATATGTAGTGAAATTAAACAAAATACTTTAGACCATGAGTTAAGTTCATAGGTTTTGCTTATTTTTGTACAGCTTATCTACTAGCTAAATAATTACAAAAAATAACGTGTATGGTATTATTTTCTTTCTGTTGCATAGGAAAAAAAAACGATACGCGTTATGCATCTTCTATTAGAACGATATTCGTTACAACTCAATCTATTCTATTGTCCACTATTAACTTGCCTCCAGAATTAATCGAAGCAAGAATCTTAAATCAATTACTATTCGTCCAAGTATTTTATTACGTTCTCGGTGCGATAATTAAAACCCCCTTCAACCGCTTCAGAAGAATATAAATCTAATAATATGAAACCCCAAAATGCTCTAAAGCTCTAGGTAGCTTTTGAAAACTTAATTAGCAATTAGCAAGGAGGTTTCCCGCGATGCAAAATGTGAAACACAAAACAGAGCTACGTTTTTATTGGGATCTCGTTATTAACTACATCAGATTAATCAAGACCCTCGATGTAACAGCAGAAAACGATGAAATGAACCATTCATTCCAACGCTTGGTAACTTTTGCTACCCTTTCTGTTTTAATTAGCTAGCAATTAATTTTCATGATATTTTATGATGCTGTCGTATACCCGGAATTTTTCGAGGTTATAGATGATTTGTGTAAAGTTTTAACATAAATTTTAGTAATCTTGGGCTAATACTTTAAGATGGAAGTAAAACTACTTAAAAAAATAAGAGGTTCTTTGAATGCAGCTAAAAAATACTGCTTGTTAAAAAATATGACATCTGAATTGCTGTTATTCGCAAAAATTCTTCTAACATTCATTCTAATATTCGCTAACATTCTTTAAGATTCGAATTTAGCTCTCCACTAATCTCCCCAACACCGATTTTGAATTCTTCTTCTTTCGTATGGTGGGGGGTCAGAGGGGGACATCTAGGTCTGCGAGCCAGTCCAGGACCTCAGGCGTTGCCCTGTGGACATCATCAATCCCGCCGGGGTATGAATAGAGCGGGCATTCTTTGACCACATGTCCGGTGGTCTGTACCGCACCGCATTCACACATCGCCGACACTTTAAGACCCCATCTGTACATCATATGGGCACAACGGCTATGGGAGCACCTTATCCCATTGATGACGGGCGTTTACGAGGCAATGAGAACCCAGGCTGTCTCTCAGTGGGGTCTTGTACGAGATGGGCATTTTTCACATTGGCCGATTGCCACTCAAGCTTCCGCCTATATTCTGGGTGAGAGATGATCGGAGGAGTCTTTCTCCTTCTGTCCAGAAGGGTTTTCGGGACTTCAAACGGCATGCCAGGTGAGAGACGACACCATTGATTTATTTACAGATTTTAAAGTTGCGGTGATGGTTTGCATTGTGGCATTAAGTTTAACGTCGACCATGGAAGTGTGGACGCTTCTAGCCCAAACTGGAGCACAGTATTCAGCTTCTGAAAAAACCATGGCAATGGATGCCGTTCTGAGCGCGTTGGCGCCGCATCCCCAGCTAGTAGCAGATAGCTTATTGACTAAGTTAGTCTTGCCCTGGATTTTTTACCCACTGTTTCCGTATGTTGCCGGTAGTTCAGGTTCCTGTCCAAAGTTACTCCAAGATAGCGCGGATGAGGCCCGTGGTAAATATGTTTTCACCAAACTGAACACAGAGTTTTGCGTTTGCCTGTGAATTACTGAGATGGAAAGCTGTCACAACTGTTTTTGACCCATTTGGCTTTAGTCGCCAACTTATCTAGCTAAGCAAAAGGGGACATTCTTCTCTGCGCGATGGCATCGTGAATACACGCCTGACTTGTGTTTTGTCTCTAAACCGCCAGACGGAAAACCTATGAACTTCGAGAACTGTCCTGAATAATTTCCCACATAGCCAACACAGGCCAGTCATGCTAAACAAAGGCATACAGATTCCGTTAATTACCAGTAACCCGATGTCACGGTGACATTTAATACAGGCAAAATGGCGAGAGTTCTCGCAATATGTTGACAGGGTTGTGGATAACACACCATCAAAGCCGAATTCCAACGACCGATTTTCGGACCTTTTGTTTGTAGCTGCGAAGAAATTCATTCCTAGAGGCTAAGGAAAAGTTATATAAGCAGGGAGTGAATTTTATTTTGAGAATTTCAAAATCCGCTTAGTTGGGTAGTTAGTTAGCTCCTTATATTAACAATTAAAACGGATTTTTAAAAAATATTTACAATACCCGGACATCGCTAAAGCTCTGTATTTTATTATTTTCACGATTTTACCTAAGTATTTATAGCTCATAAATGTGAAATAAAAGAGACAATTTTTTTATTTTACCACTTATTTTACTGAGCGATTGGTAGAATGGAACAAATAGTGGAAAAAAAAATTTACACATATTATTTACCGCATTGACAAACTTGAAAATTGCAAAAGTTGCTATGAACGTAGTGCATTGATGTCAAAAAGAGGAATAAGGTTTCGTGATTCTAACATTGTTTTTATTAAACCATCTTGTATCAAGGATCCACAGATAGCAGTTGAGGCTTCTGTTAAAAGTTTTCACACATCCCTCTATGCCTTGAGTGGGCAAGGAAAATTCTTTATCATTACATCGTCATTGTCGTGTGATCGGTAATGGCTTGTCAAATTGTCTCATCCCTTACAAATTTGATGAGCGGTGACTCGGTTACATTTTCTCAATTCATAACACCGTATAAATCATTCACCGAAAAATCAAAAATAGGCACTATTTTTCTCAACGCAAACTATCTTAACCATTTTCGGTTGTCGGGTAACATGGCTAACAACATGTTTTTGTGATACCCAAAAAACAATAAAAAAAAAATTTAAAATCACTGGACAAATATCGTGAAAGCACTACTGTTTCATGCAAATTTCTAGCACCGGAAATACATATTGGTTTGGTCTTAACGTTAAACCACATAGGCGCGTAAACTGTCGTTAAAGTTAGCAAATATTCTGAAGGTTTTAGAGTAGAAATGTAAAACCGAAGAATCCGCTTCGCTTTAGTGAGCCACCTGGAATTTACAATTTTACCTTTTTTTGACAATTTTTCATTGTGGAATCTGGAATCATCAATTTCATCAATCAGTCAATGTTTAACATTTTTTTCCGTATATACCGCTGATCTGTACTTAAATTATGGTCATTTCGCAGACTTGCCAAAAAACATTCAATGATTAGAATTTGAAATTAAAACACTTTTGTACTTTCTTCCACTTATTTATATTTCACCAGGACCGATTTCATCCTATACAAAAGTGTTTTAATTTCAAATTCTAATACAATGGAATTCGACCACGAATTAACAGTTCAAAAACTAGAAACATTGAATGATTTAATTTTCACGGCAGGAAGTTTTTCACACTTATTTAAGGATTTTACAATTATTCCTGTGAGACTTTGCGGTTCAGTCGTGGTTTTGTCGATACTGTTAAAAAGTAGTCGCAAAATGAGCTCATTTGCGTGTAACTGACAGACAATCCACTGTAAAGGTCGTTTGAGAAGTGATTCAAGACACCAAATCACAACTTTTTTGTAGCCTGTATTGACTGCAGTTCCATCGTATCTAATTGCGTCAAACGATATCGACAAATTTTACTCCTATACACAACATGCATCAATCTGAAATTCAGTCAACAACTTGTAATACAGCGGAAACATCATCTGCCTAACGTTCCGGCCACAACAGGGAAGGATTTCACTGCGGCACAGTCAGCATGACGCTGAATATTTTGTAATTATGCTTTATTCACAAAATACATCGTAATACATTTTCACAAGTAGGCAAAACATTCAAAAGTAATTCTCACCCAAATATCATATTGTCATAATGTTCAAAGAACGGATAGTATAAACCCTTAAATAACCTATCGAAAAATAGTTGAAAATTCAAAAGCAGCAGACAATAAAAAATACTACGTACCTAAACTTTGATAAACAAAGAACACCGAAGAGACGAAGGCCTAACACATACCCCCAATAAACACAATAATTTTCTGAGTTCCTTAAGAAGGTGAGGTCCAAGCCCATTTAGAGGGAAGCCCAATCCTCTAGATATGATTAAAAATTCATCAAGATCAAATCACTGTGTTTGAAACACGTTTGGGGTGGGAGGATTGAGTGCTCTGGAGGGAATAGTTTAACTATTGCTACGCGGTGTTACTATGCAATTATATTATTGGAGAATAAATAAACATATATTCTTTTTTGCTTAAGTACAAGCATTTCTAAATTTAGGGAAAACATTTTTGTGTTTTTAATATTTTTATGAAAAATTCAAAGTGGTGGCGATGTCCTAATAATAAGATAAGTACGTAACGGAGCACCAATCCCGCGTATGCCGAATTCTATATTACGAAAAAAAATCTCCATACTAGACCGATTCACACGTGTACATCCCAAAAACAAACGCCTTCTAGCTGATTCCGAGAGCAACAACGATCCAGACACCGCTTCTGATCTTCTCCAGTCTATAATGGTGGAATGAACTAATGGAAGAAATGAATTTCGAACACTCGAGCTGAAAAGCGTGGCAAACACTCAGGCGACTCGGAGCTGCAAATCAGCCAATTAAAACAACCTTCAAAGTGTCTCCTAATACTGTTGCTCACCAACTACTCCGCAGTTCAAAAACGACAACAAGGTCCAACATAAGCCACCAGATCAAAAAATCTCTGAGAGGCGCAGCTCCTAACGATGTGATCGCCGTTACAGCTGATGATGTAAACATCGCCCACACAACAAAAGCTGGGAAAGCAGGGGGATGCGACGGAGTTCTTCAAATTAACTAACCATCACGCCGTTTCACTCACATTCATATATCGTCTCATACATACTCTTCTATTATTCTAACTCTTGACATGGCCCGACTCAAGTATCCGATTCACTTGATCATACTATGTCTTCCTCGGGCGTCCCCGACTTCTTCTACCATTCACATTTGCGTCATATATTCTTCTTACACTACTTTCTTCATTCATTCGCTCTCATGCCCAAATCATCTGAGGGTCCTTTTCTTAATCTTACTCATTACGCTTACATCAGCCTTGATTTCTTTGCGGATTTTCACATTTCTCTCACGATCAGCACTTCATAGTTTTTTTTTCACAATTTATTTGGTTTTTCCTTCTTTCATTCATTATTCTTTGTATTCATCAAGTCGTGTGTAAGCATGAATGTATGTTGTGGAAGCCTACTTTATTAGGTACCTATTTTAGATTTTTATTTTTTGCCCCAATCTAAATCAAAAACGCCCATGCTTGTATGAAACCAATTATTCCCTACTTGTGACTTAGCTCCAAGACAACATAAAAAAAGAAACAGTGAAATTTATGGGTAAACTACACAAAACAGAAAATTGCTCGTGAAAGCAAGAAAAACATTTATTTTATGGAGCTTATTCTGGTGTAATTTAAGATGTCAATATCAAAAATATTATTGTCTTATATACTTCTGTATTCAACTTAATTAGAGCTGCATCCCATCTTTTTTTTATACTACGTATTTATATATTAAAAATAAGACAGGATGCATCACCGATTAAGTTCAATACAGTGATAATAATAATTCAGGGAATTTTTAGTGTGCATTCCTATCGTCATGGTTGTCATTTATTGGTAACCATAAGAAGACAAGAATAACAGAATAACTATTAAAACATTGCAAAAATTCACGAAAAAGAAAGTTATGAAGAAAATAAAAATTTTCGTACATTTTGTAAGGAACGAATACTCATATTTTGAAAGAACTGCAGCAATATTGTGATAGGTATAATATTTAACTGTGCGTGAATTCCAAAAATTCAAAAACGTTAAATGTCAATGCACTGATTGTTTTGCTTTTGTTCTTAACTTAATCATATAATGCTGCGCCTCTTTCTTACACACTAAATGTCAATAGTCGAAGATGAGACAAACAGTGAACGTATGTCTCTGCACCCCTCCAAAGGAAAAATACAATAAAAATAAATCTCTGAAATAAAACGCATTTTTTTTTTTACGTAAGCCCCACTCAGGACCTATGTCATCTTAGGGGATTCTGTGTGGAGGTTCTTTTTAAGTAAGGGTAGGATAGGAAGTTCTGGGAAGGAAAAAGGCATAATGGGGTGGATAGGAATCTTGAGGTCAGTGTATCCGGGAGTAAATCCATCCCTCCAACCGCGGTGCAAGGCCATTGCCTTGACCGGAATTGACCTTTCACCTTTACCTTTCCAGCCGGACTCTTTCGAGAGATTCAAAGAAAATAATAAAAATAAAAGAGAATCAAAGAGAGAAGGTCAAAAGGCCTCCCTCAACCAGCCTCTCTTGATCCGGCCCACCACGCAGCAGGTGGGCAGACGCAAAGTCACCCCACCCCACGGGCAACCCTGTTAAATCACCAAACGTAGCGAACCAATAGGGGTGACCTACGGCAGAGGTGTTGGTTATCCAATAAATGGTTCCCGGGGCGGCGGCACCCGTACCCGCTTCCTTTCAAAAATTCCCGTAAGGAGAAAAGTAATAAAATCACAAAAAAATATAAATACGTACACAACGCCATCTCCGATACTGACAAAAACAAAACACGGACAGTTGGGCATCGATATTGGCTTCATTGTGTAATTTTTAACTTAATAAAAAAACTTAATTTGATTCAACAGTTATTGATTCTGAGGCTGTACGAAGTTCGTCGGGTCGGCTAGTAATATATAAAACAAAGTCGGGTTAGTTACACTATTTATAACTCGAGATCGGCTGGACCGATTTTGATGATCTTTGATTTGTTGGATTTGTCTCCGCCCAGGATAACAGAATAACTATTAAAACACCGCAAAAATTCACGAAAAGGAAAGTTATGAAGAAAATTATTTTTTTCATACATTTTGTATGGAACAAATTCTCATATTTTGAAAGAACTGCAGCAATATTATGATAGGTATAATATTTAACGGTTCGTGAATTCCAAAAATTCAAAAACGTCAAATGTCAATGCGCTGATTGTTTCGCTTTTGTTCTTAATCATATAATGCTGCCCCTACTTCTTACACACAATGTCAATAGTCGAAAAAGAGACAAACGGTGAACGTATGTCTCTGCACCCCTCCAAAGGAAAAGTACAATAATAATAAATCTCTGAAATGAAACGCATTTTTTTACGTAAGCTCCACTCAGGACCTATGTCATCTTAGGGCATGCTGTGCGGGGGATCTTTTTAAGGAAGGGTAGGATAGGAAGTTCTGGGAAGGAAAAAGGCATGAGGGATGGATAGGAATCTGGAGGTCAGTGTATCCGGGAGTGAATCCATCCCTCCAACTGCGGTGCAAGGTCATTGCCTTGACCGGAATTGACCTTTCACTTTGACCTTTCGACCTGTTGGTCGAGAGAATCCGGCTGGAAAGGTTAAAAGGCCTCCCTCAACCAGTCTCTCTCGATCTGGCCCGCCACGCAGCAGGTGGGCAGACGCATCCGCTGCCAAGATCCGCGCAAAAGTCACCCCATGAACCCGGGCATCCCTGCTCAACCACCAAACGTAGCGAACCACTTGGGGTGACCTATGGTAGAGGTGTTAGTTATCCAATAAATGGTTCCCGGGGCGGAAGCACCCGTACCTGCTTCCTTTCAAAAATTCCCGTGAGTAAGTGGAAAAGTTAAAAATCACAAAAAATATAAATCCGTGCACAACGCCATCTCTGATACTGACAAAAACAAAACACGGACATTTGGGCACCGATAATTGCTTAATTGTGTAATTTTTAACTTAATAAAAAAACTTTATTTAATTCAACAGTTATTGATTCTGAGGCGATACGAAGTTCGTCTGGTCAGCTAGTTACAAATATAAACAACTGAATATCTACATACTCACGAAATTTCATAGAAATGCACTTTTATGGACTTTTTATATTTGTTAAGTTTGCAATTGAAAATTTCCAGTTTTGAAGTTATGTTTTTTTTTTTTTTTTTTTTTTTTATTTTTTTATTTATTTTTTATTTTATTTTTTATTTTTTTTTATTTTGGTAGAAAGCAGTCACTTTGTGGTTTGACATATTAATTAAAGGAAAACAATCACTTTGTTTGTAACCACGATTTATTGATTTAATTTTTATTTAAATAAAAATCAAATCAATAAATCGTGGTTACAAACAAAGTGATTGTTTTCCTTTAATTATTATGTTTTTTTGTAATTATTGCTTAGCCTATTCAAGCAAGAAGTTTGTTCAGAATTTTTTTAATTGATCTACTTCGAACAGGAAGGAGGAGCGTGCGGAGCCTGCGGATACATTAAATTGAATCTTATTTAGCAAACCTTGACGTTGAATATTATTGTTAAATATTTTTTATAATAGTGCATCTATATGATGCCATCGCAAACTCAATAAATCAATTTAAAATAAGATGCTGCCTTTGCATAATTATGAAATCTAACAAATGTCCTATAACAAAGTTATTTTAAGAATTTCTTTTGAATTGCTTCGTTTTAATTATGCTTAGGCAAAGTGAAGCTGCTTAATAATATAGACTTATTATTGGCATTTACAGCTTTGCGTCATCAGCAAATAATTCGATTTTAGAATATTTTACAACATTGGCCGAATCATTAATTCATGAAATGAAAAAAAAAATGAGAATTCTGTTGGATCCCCGAGGAAATTTTATTGACATCGGATTCAAAGCCTTTTATTACTACTGACTGTGATCTATGAATTATATATGATATATGTTAAAAAAAAATGCTGAAATACAATGTTACTTTTCACGTAGCATAAGAATTTTTTTTATAACAAAAAAAAATGTTCCGAAAAATACGTCAATAAGTTTATTGAAGTAATAATTTACTAATGTGAACTAAAATGTATCTGACCTCCCGAGCAAAATTTGTAATGGGTGAATTTACTGTTTGTACGAAGAATTTAGAAATCAACAATTAATCAAAAGAGTGTTTGTCTTAACCTAAATATTAAGAGCTTGGGTAAGCAACGAATGGAAACCATACCAAGATAGAAAGGATTCGCATAGTTTGGAACAGCGCCCTCATTAACATGAAGAAACTAAGAAACCGTGACCTAAAACTAATTTTGAGAATAAGAATGGATCGTTGTTTATTTGTTACTAAACCAAACATCGTGACGGAGCTTTTGAAACGTGAAACAGAGTGTGTGACTAATGCGTTCTTCATCGAATCGACAAATGATAAACATTAAAAGAACTCTGCAATAATACCTTGACCACATTATGACAACACCCAAACTCATGATCCAGGAAAAGATTGATGAAAAAATGGTAAGGGAAAAGGACGTCTATCATTTCGAAACTTGCGAGAGATGATTTGAATGCCGTTTTGTACCAAATAGTGTAGGGATAATATAGCCTTACTGATAACAAGTAGGTAAAGAAAGTCGTGGAAAGATTTTTAACTCTCTTGGTGTAGGCATAATATATATGTTGAATTTTTTAATCCGTAAACCACGGATTTTAAATTTTTTTCCCGGGTTACGAATAACCCAACAATGTTTGAAAATCTCCTACTACCACCACAGAAAGCCGAAAATGTTGCTTGTGTTGTGATGGAGGACTTGGCCAGCCGAGGAATCGAACACGCGACGCTCAGGTGGGACCCAAGCGCTATGCCCACTCAACCACTGACCGGTCAATTTCATTAATTTCATAACATTTATTCCAGTGAAATGAGACAGAGCGATATACAAATTTGGTTCATGGTAAATTTTTAACTTTTAACGTGGAATTAATGTAAAATTCTAAAGAGTCTCTGCATGGCGAGCGTTCCCGTGATTTGGTCAGGGCAGACGACTCTACAATCTAAATATTACCTTTCGGAGCGATACACGTCTGGATTTATTAAACAAAAAAGATTTCGAAATAAGCAAGGACATGTTGTGTTTTTATACGGATGAAACTCACAAATGTTAACATTTCGAAATTAGTAGTATGAATAAGTGTCCAATGTTTTTCTCCCTTTTAATGTTTTCAACTTTTGAAAAAGGCTAAAGTTTACCGTTAACACAAAATTGCAGTATTAATGTACGATAATATTATATACCAAAAAGCACTAACACATTTTTTGTCATTTATAATATTCATACCATGAGTTAAATTTATGAATGCGTTTGACTTAAATATCAATTTTTCTAACTATGGGCTAGGCGTGATTAATGTATTAAAACTCTAGTAAGCTATTATAATCGCATGGGCTATAAAAGCCAATTCGATTCATCCCGTCCCATTAGATTTTTATAAAGCTTCCACAGTAGCTTTATTGATTAAATGAAAATAATAAATTTCGTTTTTTTTACAATAGATTCGTACAAGAGGCCTCTACGGAAAAAATTTTTGGGGTTGCGGAATGGAGGGTCTTCTGGGTTCTGGGAAGGAAAAAAGTATCACAATTTCAGGCGTGGGTAGGAATTTGGGGGTCAATGTGTCCTTGAGTGATGGACGTATGTTTTTCTTCAACAACGGTGCAAAGCGGTGGGTCGAGAAAGTCCAGCTGGAGAGGTCAAAAGGGCTCCGTCTCTCCCGATACGTCCCGACATGCAGCAGGTGGGCAGATGCATCTATCGCCAAGACCCGGACAAACCTTACCCCATGAACCCGTGCACCCTTGCTAAGTCACCAAACGTAGTGAACTATTTGAGGTGACCTAAGGCAGGGTTTTGGTTATCCATTAAACGGTCCCGGGGCAGCGGTATCCATATCATATTTTAATTTAAAAATACCTAAATGTTTCAGAGCCAACTGCAACGGTCCCTTTTTTAGTATTTAGGATTTATCAGGATACAAAGTATACGAAAATTTAGACACAAAAGAATGGATAATTAAGCATCGGATACGCCATTAATTGGTTATGTTTTGTTGGCATCCTAGTGTTTCTGCGCAATTTTTTTCATTGTTGTTCCGCTGTTTCCTAATAATTATTAATTTTCTTCTTATTAATATAATATAAAACAAAGTCGGGTTAGATACACCATTTGTAACTCGAGAACGGCTGGAACGATTTTTATGAACTTTGATTTGTTGGATTTGTCTCCGCCCCGAATAGCAGAATAGCTATTAAAACATCGGAAAAATTCAAGAAAACAATAATTTTGAAGAAAATTCTTTTCCCCATACGTTTAGTATGGAACGAATTTTCATCTTTTGAAAGAGCTGCAGGAATATTGTGATAAGTATAATATTTAGTAGTGAGTGAATTCCAAAAATTCAAAAATGTCAAATGTCAATGCGTTGATTGTTTTGCTTTTGTTCTTAAACATTTAATGTTGCCCCTCTTTCTTACACACTAAATGTCAACAGTCGAAAATAGGACAAACGGTGAACGTATGTCTGCACCCCTCCAAAGGAAAATTACAATCTTATCTATTTAAAAATGAATCGCCTAAATGTATGTGGGTACGCGCATAACTTCCGAACGACTTTATCTATTTCATTCAAACTTTGGGGATTTGATGTGTGCAGTATGCATGCCCACGAAGATTTGGTGGTGAGCTCTGGCATTATGAAATTTGTACAAAAAAATTGTAATAGGTAACATGCGAGCTGTTTGAAAACTGAATGTACAGGGACTGAATGAATAGAAAGCGGGAAGGGGGAGGGGAACCCGTAAGGGGAGGGTGGAATTCGGGAGAGAGGAGGGGAACTCGGGAGGGGGGTTAGCGGGAGGGGAACCGGGAGAGTTAAGGGGAACTCGGGGGGGGGGCTCACGAGACGGGGGAAGCAGGCGAGGAGAGTAGGGAGAGGGAAGGCGGAGTGGGAACGCAAGAGGGGAAGGGGACGCGGGAGAGAAAGGGGAGGCTGAAGGGAAACAGGACGAATGGGAAAGGACACGCAGGGAGAAACAATTTCTTTATTAAGTGGCATAGCAACTGCATACCGGGAACTCGCTATAATAATATAAATGGAGCGACCGATCGATTTGTTTTGTATGCAAATTAACAGATGGCGGTGTGTGTTTAAAGGTTGGGTAACCATCCAGTAGATGGCGTTGTGTTTAGTTAGCCACAGCAACGCGTGGCGGGGTGTGCTAGCATACAATAAGTTACGATGTAATATGTCGATATCTTTGTGAAGTATTCCCCGTTGTTTGACTTTTTGTCGTTGTTTCGATATAAATTTGTGACGAGTTTTCTGGTTGTATCAGCGGTATCTCTATTAGTTAGTATAGAGAATGCATAATTAAATTAAAAAAATTATAAAAACTTATTTTTGGAGTGTGAACTGTGTCAACATTGTTAACCTACTTAACCCTTCAGTCTTTAAAATAATTTTACCTACAAGTCCCAACGATACGGTGAAATTTCATGAAGTTTTGAAATGCTGCCTAGGCATTGATTTTTTTTTTCATTAAATCCACGCAGGAAGCCCCGAGGGAAATTATTTATCTATGTCAAAGTCTCAATGTCTAGGGCAATGTTTTTGGGGAATTTGTATTTGAAATAAATATTGATATTCATAAATAAACATATTCAAAATGACCTGTCGAAACATTTTGGCTCGAACCCTCCAAAATTTTGAGAGAATTCGATATTTAGATATTTACATTGTGATTCATTTTGTGAAGACAATTAGTAAGAAAATGTTTTTCACTATTGATGCATTTTATACAATAAAAAAATATAAATAATTTGTTGACATTCAACTGTCAATGAAAAAGCACCGCCAATTTGTAATCGTACACTTCGACATTTTTCATTTTTTAGATTTTATCCATAGAATCAAATACAAATATTCTATACAAATTGAGAAGCAGTTATTTCTCCTTAAAACGACAATGAACCAATAAGATATCTATATATTATAGAAACAGAATAAAGTTCTTATGAAAGTATGGACGCCCCGGTCAGATCTATCCTTCAGATTCTCTAACGGAATACAGGGTGACCCGGGGTAAAGTGATTCTACGTAATAGTACAAGTAAAAAGGTAAATAACTCTTTTCGAAATTCCAACTTTTAGGGGTAGTTTTGAGGTAAAAACATAAAATTAGTCCGGCGTGTGCGGCCAGATTTATTATTTTCCGCTGTTACGATACGGGCCAATCACAATCGAGTCGGGCGCCCGGCAGGCTCTCAGCAAGTAAGATCGTACCTCACACTAAGGATTTTTAGTAGGTACTTCTTTTAGTATGTGAAAAAAAAAGTTGGAATTTCGGAAAAAGTTCTTATTGTTTTTTACTTTTACCATCATGTAGAATCACCTCCCGAAGTTGATGCACTTTACCCCCGGACACCCTGTATATGTTTGTGGCTAGCAATATCCTTGCGAGGCTTGGGGGTAGTTTTTTTTATATGAATACGGTACAAGTATTCCAACTGCTCGGGTCTGGAGCCAGTGGGACTATGGAATCCCCAATTAGAGTACGTTGAGAGATTGAAGGTAGTGGGGATGGGAAGGAGATAGAAGAGAGGAAGGTGGGAAAGTACCTGGCTATTCAGATCTGGTCACCAAACACGGCTAAAGCCATTTTAAGCAACGTTTCTATTCTGAATCTTGGTCTTACACCAGGGCGATACTGAGAGTATCTTCCACTCTGGAACATGCCGCAAATATGCTATATATTATTTAAATGAATAAATTGTGAAATAACACAAATTTATTTGCCACGCCGGGATTAGATCTCGCGACCTTCGCATTGCGAGTCAAGCGCCTTACCGCTGTACTAGGCAGGCCGTCTGTAGTAGTATTTAAAAAAATATTTTTGTTGCTGGTATGCACACTGAACAGTGCTGCGGTCCACTGAGGTCCACTGCGGTCCACAGTAAACAGTACAAAAAACAAAAAAAAACAGTACTCCCAAAAAATTACTTTTTCATTAGATAAATACCATTATTCATAGGCATCCCATCTACAAAATCGGAGAAAAGTCAAAAGTGATATAAAGCTGAATCACAATTTTTTTGTTTGAAAGTTTATATCGTATTATTTTCATTTTATAGATTTTTTTTTTAAATTTCTTAAAGCGATAGTAATTATAATTTAAACACGCCACGAAATGTTTCTAAAAGATGAGATAAGTGAGAAAGTTGTATTTCAGGATAACATTTCGAATGATTTCTTACAGTAATTCCGTAAGCGGAACATTTAAATGGACATTTAGCATTAATGTTCAAAAATCGTTTCAAGCAGAGCCATTGAAGTTACAGAAGAGTCATTCAAGTCATCCAGCTTTATAATGACTTCATCTGAGCGATTCTTTGAAGGTGTCGTTACTTCAACTTCAAATAGGAAGTTAAAATTCGTCAAAATAAAGGGAGTCTTTTTCACCAAAATCTAAATTCGAAACCAAAAAAAAGATTAAATATTTTAAACCCCCTTAACATCCCCAATCTGATGAACAATAAAGCATCAATAATAAATCACGAAACGAGTACGAATTTGGTTGACTCACTTTGTTTAATTCACTCTCACACAAATATTATGATATAATGAAAACATGTTTTATTCTTTTTATTTTTTGTAAGAATGAAATGAAAAATTGAGGAGTTGAAATAATGAAATTCTCACAGGGATATCGCGTGCTGAGGATTTCATTTACACATTAAAATTTAATCATTTGAATAAAATGAAGTTGTCAAAAGAATTATATCTTTACATAGTGTAAAGCAAAGTCGCATCCGCTGTCTGTCCGCTTAGATCTTTTAAATTACACAACGGATTTTTATGCGGTTTTCACCAATAGATAGAGTGATTCAAGAGGAAGGTTTAAGTTTATAATTTGTCAAGGTTTTGTGTAAATTGGCTGGAATATATCATTTATAAAGGGAGCGGTTGGGCAAGCGGGCAGCGGGTGTGGATTTGATATGTATGCAAATTAACAGATGGAGTTGGTTATAATGGTTGGGATATGGCGTTGTCAGTAGATGACGTTGTGTTGTAACGTGTGGCAGGGTCTGCTAGTATTATATAAATATACAACACAAGTTAATAAGAATAGTTTTTTTGAGTACTAATTTTAGCGCAAAAAAGATTTAATTAAAAAAAGAAAAAAAATCACTTCAATTACCAGATTTTTAACAATTTTAAAATTATTAAAACTTGCAAGGAAAAGTTGCAATAATATAATTTTTTTTTTGTTTTTATTATATATTCAATTCATAAAAATCGGTTTATTTATAAACGTGTTTTTCTGTGAAATTATTATTACGCGTGACTGCTTTTTCGACTTCTGAAAGAATTATCTAACTGTGTTTAGCCACTTACAGGCGATGAAATTATATAATAAATTTAGTTTTTAGTGCTTTTGAATGGTTTCAGTCTGTATTTCGTGTTAGTATGTTTTCGATTCAAAACTTCGGGCTGCGTTTCACTGGAGCAGACTGGTTACGCATTGCAATATGTTTTGTTTGTTCGAAAATTTAAATAAATATATATCACAAAGAGGGTACTTACTCACTCCTTAGATGTAGCAGAGACACCTAAATGGATTGTTTTCAAAAATAGAATTTAAGAAAATAACTGACACTGCCTGTTTCTTGGAAAATTTTCATGCATTGTGAAAACTTATGAGTTTGTGTACTGATTGACAAATTTCATCTCTTGTGCAAATTTTCAAGTCACCTAAGGATTGCATTGACTGAAATTAATTATTGATTGGATGAAATTACGGAGGCCTCCAAGCTACAAAAATTACAAAACAAGGTTGGTGGATCTGTAATTTTCCTGGAGTTTTTCTTTGTGCCATCCTTTGTGATATCAGAAATCAGATATTCAATCAGAAATAAAGAAAAATACTACCACCAGTCTAGAAAATTCCCTAGTGATGAAAAAATCAACACCTTCTACAAGAAATACCATAACAAACTTGCGCTTTTAATTAGACTGACAAAAGAAAAGTATTTTCGTAATAAAATAAAAAATGCTGGTCAAGACAGCAAAGAGTTTTGGAAAATCATCAATACAATAACCAACAAAAGCACGAAAAAAAAGTTACCAAAAGAAATTACTCATCACGGAATCAACACTGACGCCGAAAAAAATCCAAAACTGTGTGGTAACATTTGTAATGAATATTTTGCTAATGTCGGCCCTAATCTTGCTCGTAATATTATCCTAGACAACAAACAAACACAACAACCAGAGCACAACTCAACTATTGAAGAAGGTTTCCACACATTTGCTTCAGTAACTGATAAAGAAGTCGAAAGCGCTGTAATGGGTTTGCGAGGATCAGCAAGCCCTGGCTATGACAATATAACGGTAAAAACATTAAAAGCCGTTCATGAGATAATCAGCAAACCGATTGCTCATATAATAAGTGTAAGTCTAAAGAAGGGTGTATTCCCGAAAAACTATAAGAAGACTATTGTCACCCCTGTTTATAAATCTGGAGATGAAAAAAATATTTCCAACTATCGTCCCATAGCACTCACATCAAACATTGCAAAAATCTATGAAAAAATTGTTAAAAAACAACCCAACAATTACATAAAAGAAAAAAAGATAATGAGCCCAAACCAATTTGGGTTTAAGGACAATCTCAGCACTCAAGATGCAATTGCTAAATTAACTTCAACAATAATACAAAAATTAGATAATGGAGAAGTGTCTTGGTATATTCATCGACTTAAGCAAGGCATTTGATAGCATATCACACTCCAAACTAAATGAGAAACTCATGCAAATTGGATTGGACGGAACAGTACTGTCATGGTTCCAAAGTTATCTAAAAGAGAGATTTCAATACGTCAAAATAAATAATACACTAAGTGAACCTAAAACCTCATCATTTGGTATACCACAAGGAACTGTCATCGGTCCTATCCTTTTTATTATATATGTAAATCAAATGTTCACTCTTCCCATAGTTGGAGATATCATATCTTATGCAGACGACACTGTAGTTATCACTAAAGGGAAATCATGGGAGGAAACAATGAGCATAGCAAATATCAATATAAACATACTCAAAACATGGTTTGACCTAAATTGTCTCTCACTTAATACGGAGAAAACTTATTTTATTCCCTTTTCTTTGAAAGAAAAAAATGTCGAGAACAATATAACTATTAAAATCCATTCATCACAGTGTGAAAATAAAAAGGAATGCAACGATGAAACTTGCCTACCAATAACATGCAAAAATAATATAAAGTATCTGGGTGTCATAGTAGATAGACACTTAAAATGGAAAGAACAAGTCCAAAATACAGTAACCAGAATAAGAAAACTTATATACATATTTATTAGACTGAGAAACATCTTATCATCCAATATGATCAAAACTATCTATTTCTCTCTTGCCCAATCTATTCTACAATATGGTATAATCGGGTGGGGTGGGACTTTCAAAACTAACCTCTTACCTGTAGAAAGGGTACAGAGGTTGATTTTGAAAGTCATCTTACGAAAACCATCTGTATTTCCAACAACACAGCTATTTGACTCTTTTAGGGTTCTCAGTCTTAATAAAATTTTCAAAAAGAACTCATTATTGCAAACTCATAAAGATCATTTCAATCCATCAACAACAACATTCACAAACATAAACAACCGACCACGATCACGGGGCAATTTAGAAATTCCAAAATTTAAAACGAGTGCTTCCCAACACCATTATGCTTATCAAGGTATAAAATTTTTCAATGCTCTCCCATATAAAATCAAGTCTGAAAAAAATTATAAAGTTTTTAAATCCCAAATAAAAACACTAATAGACCAACCCGACACTAATTATAAGTTTTAAATTCATCATCACAATAATAACAACAACAAAAAAAAAACTAGAACATAATCTCTTAAAAATATTTCATCACCATATCAAATTTGAAAGCAAAGTACATACGCATTATTTGCAGGCACCAAATTGTTACAACTTTATTATATGTACCTACTCTGACAATACTGTCAGTTATTATGTCCACTTGTCTTCATGAATATATATTTTATTAATATAAGTACTTGTAATAACATACTCTGTGTAATTATGCATTTTACAATGGCACTCCAAAATTCAAGCACGAGAAATGTTTTCTCTATTGAATTGGGTAGTTTCATTAAAAATAAATTTACATATTGTTATAAGTTTTAAGAATCAAATGTTTTACTATGAATCTGTATACGTATGTATTTTTTTAAATAAAAAAAAAAATATATATATATATTTGTCGCGAGTAGAGTTTTCATAATCATATCCGTGAGTATTAGGTTCAGAGGGTTTGAGATTATTTATACATCTCAAACTCAAATTATAATGCATAATTATGGTCCTTCGATTACGGATACGTTCTGGCAAGGTAATATAGTAATTTGGAAATTCGGTTTACGTAATTTTGGTAAATTTCGGAATACCTATATTGTATTGCTGGTTCTATAATATTTCTCGGGTGTTAGTGAGAATTTGTGTATTAATTGACAAATCTCATTATACTCTATAATGCATAATTATCCTGCGGTCACGGATACGTTCTAGCAAGGTAATATAATAATTTGGAAATTCGGTTTACGTAATTTTGGTAAATTTCGGAATACCTATATTGTATTGCTAGTTCTAATAATATTTGTGGAATGGTAGTGGGAATTTGTGTATTAATTGACAAATCTCATTATACTCTATAACACTTAATTATTGTCCTACCCGAGCCTGATAATTCTTACAACATAAATTTTATAAAAAAGGTTTCAGATTTACGTAATTTTTGGTAATATTCTTGAAATACCTACCTCTTATAGAATTATTAAGAGAGCATCAATTTACGTATTTTTTTGGTAAATTTGAAGCAGAAAACTCAACATTACTGTTAATAGCTTATTTTCATAATTACATTAACAAAGGATTGTCGGATTACGTAATTTTTGGTAAATATCGAAATACCTGTTTTATTGTTAAAGTTAAACTTTTTATGTGATAAAATTGTTGTATTTCTTTAAAAATGCTGGGGATTACGGAAGAAATTTCAAATGATCAATATGATCGAATGCTTATATCGTTAACAGCAAAAAAGGGAAAACTTTTTTTACGTATTAATGATCTATTTAACTTGACAAAAAATGTCTCTGATTTCGATTTTAGGAATAATGAAACTTTCATGGTTGAGAGCGAATTAATAGATGAAATGTACATTCAGTTTGAAAACATTATTGACGATATTAATTATCGTCAGTTGACTTTAAATCCAGGGTTTCAACCGGAATATGAATCTTTGAACGCCTTTGAGGATCTGTTTTTAACAGTCAAACGAACTCGTAACCAGATACTAGCCTCGGCACGTACATTCTCGACTCAGAATAAGCACCAGAAATCTTGTATGTTTTGTAAAAAAACTGATCATGCAATTGCTGCTTGCTCTCGATTCAGGGCGGTGAGATCTCTACGAGCCCGTTTTGACTTTATAAAATCAAAACATTTATGTGTAAATTGTTTTAGCACATCACATACTGTAAATTCTTGCAAATCAACGCTTGTGTGCGATGTGTGCAAAAAATTGAATAATACCTTACTATACTTTGGTAGTGCGAATAATTTAAAATCAAACACTCACGTACATACGTCCGAAGTAAGAATCAATGAGAAGAAGTCTTCCCCCCCTCTAGTGCCATCCAGTAACAATGGAACGGGTAATTGCAATATGCAACTAGAGGAACCCTTGCACGTTAGCCCTTCATGCTTATTGCCCGCCAAAGTAACGCCTAATTTGATTAGTTTACTTTCAACTGCTCAAATATATGCGAAACTTAAAAATGGTAAGAAAATGATTGTTCAACGTTTAATTGATAATGGCTCGCAGAATAATTTGATTACGGTAGATTGTTGTAAGTCGCTGAATTTACCAATAATTCCTTTGAGTAAATCTTTTGTCAAAGAAATTGGTTCAGCTTCACGACCAATCTTCGGTTACGTCTATTTAGACATTGAGTCGCGCGTGTATCCAAATAATAAATGTAATATACACGCACTTGTCGTTGATAGTATCACAAATAAACTGCCTAATCACTGTATAATCAAAGGTGATATGAGGTTCTTAGTATTCTGTAGTAGGTCTGAAATTGCAGATGATGGATATTACATCCATCATGCCGCCATTCGTCCTGCTAATCCTATGCCTAGGATTGTGCTGGACGCTAGCGCTAAGACACATACAGGGCTGTCACTAAATGACATCTTGCATACTGGTCTCAATTTGCAAACTGATTGGTTTTTGCTTTTATTTGACTTTCGTCAGTTAGCCAAAGATATGAGACCACATTTCCCGGATACTGCCAATGTGGCAGAGTTTAAGTTGTATGTGGACGACCTGGTCTATTCTATTGCAGATGAATCCAGCGCCGTACGTCTTTCTCGAGAATTAATCTCGTTATTCAAGTCCGGTGCCTTTGATTTGGTCAAATGGACTACTAGTTCTCAAGTTGTACTTGAAAACCTTCCAGATTTTCACTGCAGTGCGGTGGACTTCACTGTTGGTTCTAACAATGCCTTTAAGGTGCTAGACCTCTCGTGGGAAACAGTTGATGACAGCTTCTTTTTTACGACTTCGTATGTTCAGAAGAAGTGTACAAAGTGGAACATACTCTCTATAGTCACCCGCTTATTCGATGTTCTCGGCTTGGTCGCCCCCATCATTTTGTACGCTAAATTGCTCATTAAAGAGCTATGGCTGTGCAACATTGGTTGGGATCACGGACATATGAATATACATGGACCTGCCCTAAGTGATAAAAACGTATTATTTCCCCCTCCACATGGCGCCGGCTGAAGCTCCGCCTTGGAACCGGCTCGCTCCATGGGGAGGGGATAGAGCCTCGCTTGAATCTAAAATGTGTGACGTCATCATTCTTTTGCCGTGAACAGCTAGAAGGTAACATCCATACATTTAACGAAATACAACGCCAAAACGGTAGCGTATTCTATACAATATATCTACATATCAATGTGCACATAGCGAATGTGGGCGGTTCTCCAGTATGCTCGTCGCTGGTTACAGGGGTAAGTAAATTATGAAACATTTGCGATAGTGTTTTAACTAAACACGGCAACAAAATATTGCTATGTGTATTGGGGCGAGTCTTTTTGGGGCGAGCATTTAGCCTTAGCAAATATGTTATTATCGTGGCAACCAATTCGCGCTCCCATGTAAAAAGGCCTATTCATTCAAAGCAGATTTTGCTTTTAAGAACTAAATGGTGATATTGTAATGCGAGATGCCTATTTACTGTTAGATTGATTGTATAACGAATCACAGTCATCTTTCCCCTCTTCGCCCTCCTTGGTTTGGTTTGACCCCTCACCTGTAACTGCTTGTCTAGTCATTTGGATGTCTATGGTTGGGATGATACCCCCCCCCCTGAGAGCATTATTCAAAGGTTTTTGTCACTCATACAGGAATTTCCTCTGATTTCTACGATTAAAATCCCGCATCATGTTGGTGTCCTAAAGGACAGCACAGTACTCATTGTCGCTTTCTGCGATGTGAGCCTGAATGGTTATGGCTGTGTGATATATTTATACATAACTGATCCATCTGGGAATATTACCGTGGGATTTTTTTGTGCAAAATCAAAGGTCTCTCCCACCAAAGGGACACCACTCGCTCGTTTGGAGCTATGTGCCGCGGTCTTGATGTCCAAACTAATACGGATGGTTCAAGATAATTATCGTTCGCGTTTTACTATTGCAGGGACATACGCGTTTCCAGATTCTAGCATTGCGCTTTCATGGATACATTCGTCGCCATATCGATGGTCGGTGTTTGTTAGTAATCACGTGGCTCAATGTCAGGAGAATTTGCCTCCTGAGAATTTTTATCATGTCGCCGTTAGCGAAAACCCTAGTGACTGCCTTTCACGTGGCATGCTTCCTTCCCAGCTCGTTTCACACGAACTATGGTGGAACGGCCCATCATGGATTCGCTGCCCACCTTCGGAGTGGCCAACAAAACCTTTTCATCTCACAAATACCGGTGAAATGCCTGGGCACAAAACTAATGTGCTCAAATAGTTCAGTGTGAACAATCGGTCCTGAGTGAACTGGCTCAGCGTATATCCACATGGGATAAACTTTTAAAGATAGTAGTTTATGTCCTCCGATTCGTAAAAAAGGTATCACTTTCCTCTAAAAAAGTTATGATTCGTTCTGTGCAGAGTTTTCATTTTAAAGAAGATATTGCTGAACTCCAGAAAGGCAAATTGTCCATATACAATTCAAAAAAGCTTCGGAATTTATTAGTTTTTCTCGATGAGGATAATTTGTTACGTATTGGGGGCGGCTTTCTAAATCGGATTTACCATTTGAGGTTAAACGTCCGGTTTTACTTCCTAAACATAACTGTGTTGTGGATCTTATCGTTGATCATTTCCATGTCATGTACTTTCATATAGGCCCTGGACTTCTTATGTCCATCTTACTGCAGCGCTATTGGATATTAGATGCCAGGACTTTTATTAGGGCAAAAGTGCGGAAATGCAATTACTACTTCCGCTTAAATCCATCGCATCCTACACTGAAAATGGCAGATTTACCTTCATACCGTGTTGTAGAAGCAAAGGCTTTCGTTCACACCAGTGTAGATTACGCAGGTCCCCTCCGTATTACGCTTGCTCGTCTGAGAGGACAACTTTCACAAAAGGCATATATTTTTTTTTGTGCCTTGTATCCAAAGCCATTCATATTGAGTTGGTCTTTGACCTAACTTCAAATGCTTTCAGCCGTTTTATTTCTCAGCGTGGCCATGTGTCGTTCTTGTATTCAGATAATGGCACCATTCATTCAGATAATGGTTCATCCTGGTACTGATAAAATTATTTGCGTTACGACGGTAAAGACAAGATATGGATTTTTTAAACGTCCTGTTGTTAAATTATATCCCATCCCAACGCAATAATTATATCATTATTTTATGTTAATATTTTATTAAAGTTTAATTATTTCGAACTTAACCATGACATTCTTTATTTAACACTTAGTTGACTTAGCAACATGATATTCTTTTTTTAACACTTAGTTGACTTAAAAACATGATTTTTATTTTATTTTTAAACATTTTTCAACTTAGTGATTTTATCCTTAATAAGTTTAATTTAACCTTTGTTTTTTTAAAGTTCCGCGAACTTCCAAGGCGGGGAGCATGGTTACGCATTGCAATATGTTTTGTTTGTTCGAAAATTTAAATAAATATATATCACAAAGAGGGTATTTACTCACTCCTTGGATTTAGCAGAGACGCCTAAATGGATTGTTTTCAAAAATAGAATCTAAAACAAGAAAATAACTGACACTGTCTGTTTCTTGGAAAATTTTCATGCATTGTGAAAAACTTATGAATTGTGTATTGATCGACAAATTTCATCTCTTGTGCAAATTTTCAAGTCACCTAAGGATTGCATTGACTGAAATTAATTATTGATTGGATGAAATTACGGAGGCCTCCAAGCATCAAGATCTACAAAACAAGGTTGGTGGATCTGTTATTTTCTCTGGAGTTTCTCTTTGTGCCATTTTTTGTGATATATTTGTTCGCGCAAGTAGAGTTTTTTCATAATCGTAATTTTTTGGGTATTAAGCCCAGAGGATCTGGGGTTATTTACACACCTCAGGCTCGCATATTATAATGCACAGACAGATAATTACAATAATTTAAAATAGTACTAATCATGTAGGCATAGTTTTTACATGATATGTATAAAAATTATATTATAATAAAAAGCAATAAAGTCACAAACTAAGTACAATATTTCAGATTATAAATTAAACTTTACAAATCACACTTATATTTAAATAAACAGGGTGTCCGGGGGTAAAGTGGATTAACTTCGGGAGGTGATTCTACATGACGGTAGGAGTAAAAAAGATTAACAACTTTTTCCGAAATTCCAATATTTTTTATCCCATACAAAAAGACGTACCTACTAAAAATCCTTACTGTGAGGTACGATCTTACTTGCTGAGAGCCTGCCGGGCGCCCGACTCGATTGTGATTGGCCCGTATCGTAATAGCGGAAAATAATAAATCTGGCCGCACACGCCGGACTAATTTTACCCTTTTACCTCAAAACTACCCCTAAAAGTTGGAATTTCGAAAAAAGTTATTTATCTTTTTTACTTGTACTATCATGTAGAATCACCTACCGAAGTTAATCCACTTTACCCCGGACACCCTCTATATTCCTCTTGAATTAAATTAGTGAAATGACGAGACGTAAGAAAACAAATATGTAGATGTACGCAAAATTTCTTTAATATTGGTAGTCGAGTCGACGACAAGCTGCTGCAGGTCTCAGGTCTCAGGTCCAGGATGTCAGCAAATAGGCGGCAGATAACAAAATATTATGTTTGATCAAAGGTTTTCATCATAACACAAGTCTCGCGTCATGCGTCACATGCAATGCATACACACATCCCGGATCTTAGAAAGTGTAATAATAACTTCGTGATTTGACTAATGAACTATTCGAAGTAGGTATGTAGAGAATATAGGGTATATAATGCTAATATGATGTATTTTTGAACCGGATAAGCAGATCCGCCAAATGGACACATCGACCGTTACGTCGCGGTAGCGTCGTTTAAATGTTGGGTTAGGCTAAGACCAAATAAGCAACTTAGTAGGGTTTTTATAACATTTTTTTCCATATCAAGAAAAACAAGACCTCCAACTGTATTTATATAGCCAGTTAATATTTTTAAAATCTCGATATCTCTACATATCTCTACATATTATAAATTTAAGTTCCCTGCGTCGTCTGTCTGTCTGTTCGCGATAAACTCGAGAACTACTGAACGGTTTTTCATGCGGTTTTCACCAATAGGTAGTGTGTTTCGTGAGGAAAGTTTAAGTATATAATTTGTTAAGGATTTGTGTAAATTGGTTGAAACATAACGATAATTGTTAGAAGTGTCGGAAAAAGTCAAGCCGCCTGGTGGCTTTCATCGAAAACGCTGCATAATCCCTTTGGGACATAACAAAACAATGCATTTTTATAGATCTACATAAAAGTCCGCGAAGGCATATATCTATCTTTTACGGATAGCTTACTGTAACCATTCAATCTTATAAAAAATGGTCACGTTCATTGCGGTAGTTGAAAAGTTATTTAGACGGATACAGTATTAATCTTTATTAACTTAAATACGTTAGTTACCCCAAGCATTACATGCACATTATTATAATCTTTCACACCATCTCTACGTATTATAAAATAAAGTCCTCCGCGGCATCTGTCTGTCTCTTAGCGATAAACTCAAAGATGGCTGTGGTTATAAAGGTTGGATAACCATCCAGTAGATGACGTTGTGTTTTATTAGCCACAGCAACGCGTGGCAGGGTGCCAAATAAAAACATGCGGAAATGAATGATAATTATACGATATGTCCCAACTATATATATAAAAATCAAAATATGTTTGTTTCTGGGTTTGTATGTATGGGGCCTATGCGTTGCTAAACCATTCATCCGATTGTGATGAAACTTTGGGGTTTGATGTGCGCACGCCCGCGATGATTTCTGTATACAATAAAGAGCTCTGGCATCATGAAATCACGCTTTGCTAAACCGTTCATCCGATTGTGATTAAATTTTGGTGATTTGATGCAAGGGTGATGGAGGGTGAGGGGTGGGGAGGAGGGGGGGTAGGATGGTAAAAGGGGTAGGGGAAGGGGTAGGGGGAGAGGGGAGGGGGGTAAAGGTTGGATAACCATCCAGTAGATGACGTTGTGTTTTATTAGCCACAGCAACGCGTGGCCGGGTGCCAAATAAAAACATGCGGAAATGAATGATAATTATATATGTCCCAACTATATATATAAAAATCAAAATATGTTTGTTTCTGGGTTTGTATGTATGGGGCCTATGCGTTGCTAAACCATTCATCCGATTGTGATGAAACTTTGGGGTATGATGTGCGCACGCCCGCGATGATTTCTGTATACAATAAAGAGCTCTGGCTTCATGAAATCACGCTTTGCTAAACCGTTCATCCGATTGTGATTAAATTTTGGTGATTTGATGCAAGGGTGGTGGTGGGTGAGGGGTGGGGGTGAGGGGGGGGGTAGGATGGTAAAAGGGGAAGGGGGATAGGGGAGGGGGGTAGGTGAAGGAGGCAGAGTGGGAACCCCCCTTACTCCATGCGAGCGAAGCCGCGGGAAAAAGCTAGTATGAAATGAAAATTTCGAGGTGCATACGAAGCCGTTCTATTAATAATATAAAGACCAAGCGGGGCTAAATTTGGAAAATTAAAGTGATTCGCACTTCATGTCAACAAAGAATCTACAAAATTAAAAAAAAAATCATTGGGTTAAGAAAAGTTTCATCAAATGTTATTACCTAAATACTGGTTTAGTTCAATGAATAATATTACTTACGTAATTATTTTTTTTTGAAATAGGCAATTCACTCAAAAAGAGTGCTTTGTGATATAGGTAAATTGTAACGACGGGTTTGAAGATTAAAACTTAAAATTTGATGTTTGACTACGGCGAGTTAATACTCGTACCTCATAAATACGGACACCAATTATAACGCTAAATCAGTTCAAAAATAATATGAAGGAAAAATTAGAGTTAGTATATCAGTTAATTAGGGGAAAATCATCGTTTATATTTTCAAAAAAATAACTGTGTAATTCAATAAAATCGTAAACTGCTCATCTCACTAGAGTTGGGCAGGGCACCTGTGTCGAGATGGGCAGCTTTACTATTGTAGAAATTATAAGAGAAAAAATACTTAAACATAATATAATATTAAAAGTATAAACCTATTTTCATATAAACAAAACACTAAGCAGTTCTTGAATAGTTGGCAAGTAATAAAATAAACAAGGGAGGAGGAGATTCCTGACCACGTATTTTTCAATTGTAAAAATCATTCTTCCTTCAAGAGCATATATCGTTTGCTTATTAAAATCACCCACCATTCTCCCCTCAGTATTTCGTATTTGCTGTGTCTCAACAATTCTCACGTTTTTTCAGTTCTATATAAGTCATCGATATATTAACTATAGATTAGCCCTCCCATACCCAATTCCAATCCCAAAGTGACACCACCTACGAGAAATTTCATAATACAACTACCCATCGAATTCCGTTGCATCTCTTGCGTGACGTAGTTGTTTTACTAGGAAGAAATTAAACATTTTTTATCAAATGTTGCTTTTCTCGATTCGCTACCTCGAATTCATATGTTATGTACATTTTTTTAGATATTCATATAACTGATTAAATTGTTAATAATAAAGTCCGTGATAGTCCATACCTAAAATGTTTCTAACTGCCTGAAATTTGTATTTTAAAAATGATCTTCGCAAAGCTAGTAATTCCGTTACCGCGAACTGCTGGAAAATAAATTAGCTCCACGCAGACCAACTAAAGGTACAAACTAATGCTTCTTGCGATCTTTTGACTGCGAGATAAAGGACTTTATTTTTGATAAATGTTCTCGTAAGCCAATATTTTTGGTTCCGGTGTCATTTTTAAGACCTACACTGTCTAGATATACTTGGTCTAGATATACTTGGTCGAAGATATAAGTTCATAGACTTGAATGATTTCAATTTTCGATTTGTCCTATCCCCACAGATTATCCTCAAAATTGTAACTATCTCTCTTAACTTTATCGGCACAAAGCACTCTTTTTAGGGTGAATTGCCTATTAAAAAAAAAAACTAAACAAGTCTTAGTGGCTAATAGTAATAAATATAAGTACGGTCATAATCGTAGAGTGATAATACTGACAAATGACAAGGGGGATAGAGAGAATAATTATTAACAACGATAAAAGTTAGAAAAAATATGTAAACAATAACAGGTAAATAATAATGCAATAGTATTAAATAAATTAATAATGTTAAATCAATATAAGTAGATATATTATTAAAAATAGGATTTACAAAATATAAATATTTAATAAATTATAAAACATACAACAAAACTTCATAACATCCTTCCCAAAGATATAAAACTAATAAAAAATATACATGAGTACAAATCAAGAACAAAAATATGTCTGAAAGAGGTCAACGAAAAAACCCTAATGAAAACACTAAAACGACATGGCAACAGCTCTTCATTTAATTAAATACTACAATTTGAGGTTTTACTTATAAAGTTAAAAATAAAATTAAATATATTAAATAACTTTAGTCCGCCCTCGGCACGGGACCCCTTAGTGAGGGGGATCAAGAAATACAATAGCTGTACTTAATTTCATCATTATATTTTGTATATACAATTATTTCATGTAGTCGCTTAAATACAAAAAAAATGTATAGGTATAAGTAATTTAAGTATATTAAGAGAATAATTTTAACTAGCTGTGAAAAATCCGCTCCGCAGGTTTTTACTGCTAGACCCTCCGGGCGGCTTTTAGTTCGGCTTCGCCCAGTTTGAGTGTAGGTAACCATTTTATAAATCCGATAAGAACTGGTTCCAAAAATAGCCAGTTCCTTGGATCCACTGTGACCCAGTGACAGCTAGTCACCGAGTTAAAGTAACCGTGACAGACAATGACGCCATATTATGTAATCTCTCCATATCCGGAAAGGTACTTAAATTCTATAAATCCGTAGTACTTATACCTAGGGAAGAAGCGTCCACACGCGAGTGGCGACATCTTATGACGAATTCTTGAATTCAAAACCGAATTACAACGGTAGTTTTGTTTGAAATCCCACTTACACAGTTGTTATTTGTGACGCAATGCATACGGCGTGGCGTCAACATGCACTCGAAACTGGATTCTGAAATTATGAAACTATTAATAAGGTAGGTATATGAAAATTAAGAAGATAATAACAATATGTAAATTAAGGTAAAAATAGGTAAATAGTAATAGGTAAGTAATAATGAGGAAATAATAATAAGTTAATACACATATTTAAATTAAGTAGGTGATAATAATAAAATAAAAGAATAATTATAATTATTAGTAGATAATATTAAGAACGATAATAATAAAAATTACACCTTTAAATTTATGTGACGAGAATGCCAACATTCTTATAACTAACTAATTCTTCTACTAACCAGGAATTATTAGATTCATGGTCAAATAAAATTATTCACGCAAAACACTTCAATTATCTCAACCAAACGTATGTTGACAAACTTTCGTCAAACAAATGGTTGAGTATTGGAGAGTTGAACGCAGAAATAGAAGGATTTATGCTTGCCATTCAAGATAGTCATTAATACTAAAAATTATAGAAAGCATATAATCAAAGATATAAATCAAATTGATGATTTATGTAGAAAATATTTGGCTTTTCCGGAAACTATAGAACATATTGTATCGGGATGTTCTATATTAGCGCCGTCAGAGTATACATTTAGGCACAATCAGGTTTTAAAAATAATCCACCAAAGTTTGGTAATTAAACATAACTCAATTGACTGCCGTAATATAGTAGGTTCCATATTATGAATATGAACCAAATTCATTTTTAGAAAATGAATTTAAAAAAATATATTATGATTAAACTATACTAACAGACAGAACAATTAGTCATAATAGACCTGATATAGTTTTACATGACAAAATTTAAAAAAAAAAACTTATATCATTGATGTAGCTATTCCAAGTCCCTGTAATATTAAAAAATCTGTTTCTGAAAAAATAAGAAAATATTCAGATTTAGGAAATGAGAATAAAAGAATTTGGCATTCACTATAAAAATATTACCATTTGTCATTTCGGCTACTGGCATTATACCTAGGTCTCTTATTCAAAATTTAGGCATATTAGATTTATCAAAGAATTTATATATAAAAAATGCAAAAATCAGTAATTTTAAATACATGTAGGATTACAAAAGATTTTTTAAATATTTATATTGAGGGATCAGTAGGATTTATAGGTCAAATTAGGAATTCCACAGAGCCGAACCCTCTTATATGAAAATATCTGGAGTCGGTGAATTATTTTCCCATTTGGTCTCTGGTAGGTTGACATGTTGTTTATGTATTATTTTGTATTTATAATACTTATATAGTGCAATTGCATAGCGTGGTTTGACTAGATGATCATTTGGGGAAGTGTGTAAAAGGGTTTAGTTTTTCCTGTAGGGAAAATTTAACCCGAACATTTAAATCTGGTGCATAAAATATAGAAGTACATATATAATAATAACAAATTAGTAAATTACATGACTGTAAAATCACCACACAAAATTAACAAAATCACGTGATAATTTTCTTGAATAAATTTACAGTACATACAGTTTTTACGGTGCATATTATAAAGCGAAGGAGCTTTATAAAAAAAACTCCTTTGACCAAAGGATGATCTGACATTTACCGGTTGATACATTAAAGAAGAACCCATTCTAGTGTTGCGAACTTGCTGAGATATTTCGGCAGAAATACTGTTGTTGAAAAAATTAAAGAGAGCCCGTATTTTGTAAAATTGCCTTAATGTCACCATTTTTTCGCTTTATAATAACTGTGAGGAAAACAATATTCTTTCTTATACATTATTTTTTAAATTATTTTTTGTGCAACATTCATAGGCCTAGGGTGGTCTTGTGACATGAACCCTAACAGACAACATTTAATGAAAAAATGGATTGACTGAGAGCATAATATACAATTTTATCTTTGTCTAATATGTTTCTTAAGGGTCGGGTATCAAACCGCGCTGACGCTGCAGTTAGGTATTTCTTGTACTTGTAGACAAACACGGCCGCAGCTGACCGCCTGCGTCTGACTAGAGGAGATGTGGGTATACTAGACACTACGGACTTAGGAAATAAAAATACACTTGCCTTATAAAATTAAAATTTAGTTCCTACTATAATAATGGATACAGCTTAACATACTAAGAATCATATTGTGGAATAGCGTGGATAGCTCATAGAGACATTTGCGCCTGGGTCAACTGCCCATTCACTGCAGTTAGGTATTTTTGGTAGTTGCAAACAAGCTCGGCCGCCGCGATCTACTGTGTATTTCGGTTAGATTCAGGCACGGCTGGTGAGCATTTTGATAAAATACGGAATAAAAATACACTTGCTTTGTAAAATTTTAATTTATTGCCAACATAATTGATACAGCTCGACAGACTATAAATCATATTATGCAAGGGTAAGGATACGTGGACTTTTTTTAGCCCCTGGACCTTTACAGACGTCTTAGTTTTTGACTCAATGTGACATAGAATCTAATGGTGTTTTGATGTGGAAAAATTTTTTGGTTCATATATTGTTTGTATAATGTTATTAATTTTTTTATAATTTTACCAAAAAATAATGGGTATGAATAAGTTACGACAACCAGTTTTTACTCTGCGCCTTAGAAATTAAAAAACCGGTAGTTTTGTTTTTGAAAGTTTATTTATATGCATACAATTTTTTTTTAATACCTAGTAAGAAAGAATATATTTTACAATTTATCTTTGATATATATAAAGTAGAACGAAGCACATTTAGAAAAAGACAGTCAAAAATATAAAGAAGTTCAGACAAATTTTTAAGAAACAACTAAATGTTTTATTTTTATTTTTATGTACCTTACAAAGTCCCAACTGTTATCAATCGCCTGGGGCCAGTGATTGGGGTATGTTGTGAGGCTGAATAAGGTGGGAGGGGAATAATATAGGGGAAGTACCTGGCTATTCAGATTTGGTCACCACACACGGCTAAAGCCATTTCAAGCAACGTTTCAATTCTGAATAGTGGTCTTACACCAGGGCGATACATAAAGTATCTTCCACTCTGTTTTTTTATAGAAGGCTGTTGAAAAGTTTTTTTTTCTTTGTATAAAACACGCTTAACTCGTGTTGTGCGTGTTACAGGTAAAATTGCAAATGTTATATGTAAGTTCAAAATAAATTAATTATTACCCACAATTATTATAGTTATTTCACAGCATTATCCAAAAATAACAAAGTTACTATTATATACTTGTTTACTATTATATAATTTTACAATTGAAAAATGTCCTCCACAACACAGGTGAATTGCTAGCGTGGAGGACATTATACTATACATTTGTAATGTAAACTTATTAATAAAAAAAAATACAAAACAATACAGAGTGATAAGTGTTAGCTCCTCATTTATTCATAAGACTGTCATTTTGTAATGACATCATCCTTTCTCCATGTCTATTATCGATAATTCTAAACATTCACAAAAAGTGTGGTAGATCATTCATTATAGCAAAAAGTTTATATGGAAGGCATTACTCAGGCCGCTTATGTTTATTTAAAAAAACTTACATGTTCACTGATAGTTTCTGTTATAACGACGTCATTTATATTGCTTCTGCTGCTTTCCTAAAAAAACATATAAAATAAATTTATTTGTAATAATACAACCCAGAATTTACCCAACATCGAAATTCCTTCGATTTATCAATGGATCTGACAGTCGTTGTTTTCAATAAAACTTAGTTACAATTTGAACGGAATCGGTAGAGAACTCAAAATGGTCGTCGAAATTATGCATTTTGACATTAAATTCGAGTTCGGTGAACCCCAAACTCCTTAAAACTGATTTTGAACCAAATCGTCAAAGTACTTAATATATTCAAGATGGATGCCGAAATTTTGCATTTTGACATTAGATCCGAGTTCAGTGCACGTCCAAACGCCCTAATCCTGATTTTGAACCAAATCGGTAGATAACTAAAGAAATTCAAGATGGATGCCGAAATTTTGCATTTGGACATTAGATCCGAGTTCAGTGCTCACCAATACTCCCTAATACTGATTTTGAACCAGATCAGTAGAGAACACGAGAAATTCAAGATGGATGCCGAAATGTTGCATTTTGACATTAGATCCGAGTTCAGTGCACGTCCAAACGCCCTAATCCTGATTTTGAACCAAATAGGTAGATAACTAGAGAAATTCAAGACGGATGCCGAAATGTTGCATTTGGACATTAGATCCGAGTTCAGTGCTCGCCAATACTCCCTAATACTGATTTTGAACCAGATCGGTAGAGAACACGAGAAATTCAAGATGGATGCCGAAATTTTGCATTTTGACATTAGATCCGAGTTCAGTGCACTCCTAAACGCCCGAATTCTGATATTGAATCAAATCGGTAGATAACTACAGAGAAATTCAAGATGGATTCCGAAATTTTTAGATGTCAAAAAGCAAAATGACTTCAGTCCACCTTCGAACTACCTGTGATAGAAATCAGTAAAAAATTAAATTTTTACATTATTACCTTATTCTCCTTTTCTTCCAGTGGGAGGGTCTATTTTTTATGGCACGGTAAGCAAGAATTCCTTTATTTTTACCCATTTTGAAGGTACCTGAAGTTTAAAAAAAAAAAATCTGTAAACTGTAAATCAAGTTAAAAATAATTTATTAGATAATGATAAATATATTTTATTTCTACTTACCCGGTTACTGTAACACCTATCTCCTCAATGATTCCTTCGAAAATCGAATAAACAGCGAACAAAATTGCTGCGAAAAAAATATGCGTGGTGTCACCTTGACCGCTATCTCACAACTGAATGAATTCTGTGAAATTCAACCGTTATATAAGACATGGCGCGGCGTATTATTTTGCCATACATTTTTGTATGGCGGAGAATAGTTGAAAAATTCAGAAAGTTTAGGCGAATTACAATAAAAATCTAGATACACTGAAGTGTTTTTAATTTAATAGCGTGTTTTAACATAGTGTTTACTCTGAGATTACGGAAGGATTTTTGGTAAAAATGTTTACAACAGGTTCAGGAGATATAATCGCGAAGGCCTTTTTCAGCGTTTTAACTAAAGTTGCAGTATGTATAACTTATAGAATTTGTAAGATAACAGTAAAAAAAATTTAATCACTAGTAACTTTACACATTTTTCTAACTACCCGTATATAATTTTCTAGTATTGCTGCTACGAGACGTGGATGCTACTGCTAATGCGGAGCGATGTTTTCCAAACCCGACCCTTAAGGTCTTGAAAAACACGATTGTTCCGTTTTCAATTTTCATCAATAATTAAGCCAAAATATTTAATATTGTCTACTCTTTCCAGAGGTTGACAATAACATTTCTGCTCACAATAATGCTCAATTGTTAAAGAGGTGTTTTGACTTTGTTCATTTGTCATTTCAGGTGTCGCCATATGGACCTCATCCACTCCGCTACATGTTCGGTGGTCTGCATCGCACCGCATTCACCGCCGAGTCTTTAAGGCCCCATCTATGCCTCATATTATATGGACACAACGGTTATGGGAGAACCTTATCCTATTGATGCCGGACCAGAGTTTGAGAGGCAATGAGAACCCAGGTTGTCTCTCAGTGGGGTCTTTTACGAGATGGGCAATTTCCACATTGTTTATTTATTGTGAGTGTGATCGGATTAATTCCTACCTATACAATGGGTTAAAACGAACAACTTGAAAAACGGTTAAGAGTTGATATCTTGCGATGGGTCAAATTGGTTGGTGAGTAGTTTAACGTTAAAAAAGATTTTACACTTTAGGTAATTAGCATCCTTGGATCAATTCTAATTATTTCTAATAATTCTACGCCTCTAGCGACCTATCGCAAGGTAGCCATTTAGGTCCTGTTCTCTTCCTACTATTTACTAACAACATCAAATCATGCTTCAAAAATGTAAAATTTATGCTCTTTACTGATGAAGTAAAAATTTACGAAGAAATTTCCTACATGAATGATTGCCAAGAGCCCCAATTAAATTTAAATGTATTTCGTAATTGGTGGTTACTAATAACCTATTTTTAAATATTACAAAATGCAAATCAATAACTTTCTATCGGAATAAATTTCCGATACTATTCAATTATGCAATAGACCGTATATCACTAGAAATATTAAGTAAAATAAAAGACTTCGGAGTTATATTGGATGAAAAACTAGAATTTGTACACCACATAAATCACTTTACAAAAAAGTATGAAATCCTATGGATTTTTACTGAGAACCATTAAAGACTTTAATTCCTGTCATGTTTGTCTCATTAGTTCGTAGCTCATTAGTTCGTAGCTCATTAGTTCGTAGCTCATTAGTTCGTAGCTAATTAGAATATAACTCTATCACCTCGGTCACCTCACTATAAACTTCATATAAAAAATGTCGAAAGAATTCAGTTCGATAATTCGTAATACGATTTATTAATTTTACAACAAAATTAACTAAACTTTTTTTAATAAATACCTTAAAAATACATATTCTTGAGGATCGGCAAAAGATAAGCGACCTATGTTTCTTTCTAAATAATACAAATTCGCAGCTCGACTGTTGCGCACTATTGAGTGTAGTCAATTAAAGACATATTTTAATGTCACCATTCACAAACAAATTATATAGCAAACTCGCCAATTACTCGCTTATACAGTTAAGCAAACAAATGTACTAAATGATATCGACATTTTTAATGTAACAATTTTTATGTTTAAAACTTACTCATTTTTAATTTTTTTTTTTATTATTTTATTTCGTCATCATCATCTTCTTCCCCAATCCTATACGGGTCGGGAAACCACTGCATCGACAAGGTTCCTCAATACGTCCTGTCTTGTGCTAATTGTTCGGCCTCCATGGCAGTCCCAACCTCTTCTCACAGTTTCTGGAGTTGCCTCGCCCAACTGTGTCTGGGGCGGCCCACTGGACGAACTCAGTATTTTCCTCGGAATTCGGTCACCAGACATTCTTAGTACGAGCCCAAACCAGCTCAGTTGCGATTTTTCTGTGAAGAGTAGCAGTGGTTCAATTTTTAGATCGTCTCGGATCGTCAAGTTTATTTTATGATCACATTGCGTAACTCCTGCCACTCCTCTTAACTAAAGTACCTTATTTCGGTAACTAGGATTCTAGAGCGTGTTCGTTCATTTAGCATCCATATCCGGTGGCCGTATGTCGGACGGTATATCGTTTTGAACACTGCCATCTTTGTCTTGATACTAATTTCTCCGTCTTGCGGTCCATCACTGGAGAATTTGACCCCGATGTATTTGAATCTGTCCACCTGTTTCACCTGAGTCACATTAGCGAATATGTTGCACTGAGTTTGGTCCTTTCCTATAACATTTCGATGTCATCAGCAAAAAGTAGGGAGCTGATTTTAGTATTGCCTAACAGTGCTGCATCCGGTGTTTGACTGTTTCATTAATTTAATTTAATTATTTTTATTAGACAATTGTGCAAAAAATGTATATATTTTGAACCATATGTAAAAGCCCCAAGGGTTTAAAAAAGAGTAAAATAATTTTTTTAAATTATGACAATACAGGTTTCGATTATATTGTTAAATTTTTTTTTGTGAAACGAATAACGTGAAAATTGGTCCAGCACTCATAAAATCACACAACATATCTTGAGCTGCTTCGAACTATCAAATATAAAATTAAGCCGACAAAAGAGCATAAAAATGTATGAAATCAATTTATTGGGATTAGTAGTGTGTTCGGGCCCTGCCACCAAAGGATCAGCCCTTTCAACGGTATCATTATCTTCTGTAATATTGATAATTGCGTTTCGCTAACAACTGATTGCTCGATCTGTATTAACCGAAGATAATATTGTTAATTCTGAATTTTAAATATGAGATTGACAACAATGATTTGAAAATAAGAAGTCTCAGCGGCCGAATCAGTTAAGGCGTTCGTCCTGGTAAGACGAGAGATCCTGGTTCCAAGTCTTATTTTTCGGCATTTTGTTATTTATTTAGATTTGTTAGTATTATCTTCTACTTTAATGATATGGTTTATGTTGGGTTAATACCATTAAAATTGCCTTATTTTTACAGGTATCGATTATAATGTTAAAAAAGCTTGAGGTGAAACACATAATATAGTGAAAGCGCTCGTAAAATCATTCTCGGGAGGCAGTATAGGTATTTCACCCGTTCCACAGATATCGACAAGTCTCCTAACCCAGGCTTATTTAATGTACGATATTCAGTGCGAAAGCACGCTACATAAAAACTTGTGAACACAATAATACTCGACGTTAATGACGCATCTCTGTGGGGCTGGCCTAAATGTATCGGACCGAGTGGCGAAACACAATTATTAACACAATGTTAAAATTAAAATACTGCATAAATAACAATGCTTTGTTGTTAAAAATCTAAAGGCCGTCGTTACCATTCAACTCGGATATGGTATAGATTGTAGAAATATATTAAATTATAAATTATAAATTAGAAACATATAAAATTACATACATTCCTTCCATGGGGTGAGGTCTAAGACATCAACAAATGTTTCCATTACATACATTCCTTTCATGGGGTGAGATCTAAGTCATCAAAATATATTTCCATTACATACATTCCTTTCACGGGGTGAGGTCTAAGTCATCAAAAAATGTTTCTATTACATACATTCCTTTCATGGGGTGAGGTCTAAGTCATCCTAGGTGTCTCCTACTGCGTGGCGGGACGGATCGGGAGAGACTTGTTGAGGGAGACCTTTTGACCTCTCCAGCCGGACTCCTTCGACCCATTGCCTTGCACCGTTGCGGTAGGGGTGGATTCATAAGACTGTCACTCCTGGACACATTGACTCCTAGATTCCTACCCACTCTTCATGCCTTTTGCCTACCTAGAACTTCCTCTTCTCTCTTCTTATAAAAATACCCTCTCACAGCAGATCTCTCCAACGATGACGCAACAATCTCAATCTCCAACAATCTCTCCCTGAAGGATTTTTTTTCAGGGCCTCCCAGGAGGAGATAATGAAAAAAAAAATAGAAATATTTTAATTACGGATGTGATTGATCCTAGAGTAGATGAGTTAACGAAATTTGATTTGGTACATTTCTAAGACGATTAAGGGAACGTACCCATACTACGTGACCTGTTCAGGGGGGGGGGGGGGGTCATCAAAATACCACGCTTGGTCACAACGGGGGGGGGGGGGGGGGGGGGCTTAGGTTTTTATCACGTAGTCAATCTAGAAATATCGCGTTTTTTTTCGAGCTAGGGGAGGTTTTTAAGTTCGCGGAATGGGAAGGTAAGTGATTAATGGGGGTACCGCTGAATTACTAATTTTTAGGATAAACACCGGGTTTTATCGTAATTAGGTCATTAGTCTTTGAGCTATCGTCGACCGAACACTTCAATCGGGAAGAAATTGTGAAATGTGGAGAAAATTGAGTTCCGCGCTGTTATAAAGTTCCTTTAAGTTAATTTAAAGATCGGAAAAATGTGTTAGGGTTAGTACCTAGGTGAATATGTTGAAAAGGAAAAATAATTTTGGTTTTTATTTCCACTCCTTACCCAATCCGCAAACTTAAAAACCCACCCTCGTACATTCAAATAAGTGTAAAAGTTCAGGGAACGTGTTTGTTGAAGATGATTGAGATGAAAAATGTTTATAAAAATAACAAGACTTTCGTTTCCGTAAATAACGTTCCGGTTTCAATATATTACATAAGACATAAGTTTTATCTTGATAATATTTTTTCCACTTGTAATGCATGCAATCTTGCTATCACGCAGCAAGCGCCGTATTAATAAAGACAAATACAAGCCAAATAATGCATTTTTTTATTTTTTGTTAGCAAAAAATGATTCGAAACCATATTTATGAAATACTACGTGAAAACTGTAGGGGGGGGGGGTCTTGGAATATACTACACGTGGTCACCGGGAGGGGGGGGGGGGTAAAAAATTGCAAAAAGTGTGTCACGTAGTATGGGTACGTTCCCTAATTAGTTATAATGTATAGATTCTTCAAGTTTCCACTGCAAAAAGTCGACTACCATAAAGTAACTTCATCTTTTTTAGAAAATGGCGTACATATTACAAATATTTTATAAAAATAAAAATATTTGTGGCATGTATGCACTGGGGATACCAAATGTGTATTATCAAAAACGCGATCAATAAAACTGGACTTGCAGAAAGCACTTGTCAAATATGCACCCTTTTAACGGGTTAAATTTACCGGTAATAATTTCCTTATTTTGGCGTACGCACCAGTCCTTCGTCTAAAGAATAGTTACCATAGGTAAGTTCATAAAAAAATCTACTAAGAGAATCCTGACTCTGGACCATACCGCGAAATAAGACCTCTTCTTCCCGGTTTATCGTGTTCTCATATATCTTGAATAATTATTAACATTTTTGATTTTTAACTTTATGAGTAAAATCTCAAATTATAATATTTAATTAAATGAAGACAATTTTTTATTCATTTTATTTTTAATACGCAGCATCTATTAACTTTTATTTATTTATTTATTTTAATTTTTTAAACTTTATGAGTAAAATCTCTTAGAATATTTAATTAAATGAAGACAATATTAGCGAAACTCAATCGAAAATCTCAAGAAAAATCAGAAAAAGATATTGGTTCCGCTGGGACACGAACCCAGGACCCTTTGCTTACATAGCAAGAGCTCTACTGATTGAGCTACGGAACCCATATCAAATTCGGTCAAATCGTATATAAAGATAGCAGCCAATAATATGTTCGTTAAGAAAATGAAGATAATGTTCGTAGTTCTTAGTCGAAGAATGATACAAAAAGTGACCGAATTTGATATGGGTTCCGTAGCTCAATCGGTAGAGCTCTTGCCATGTAAGCAAAGGGTCCTGGGTTCGTGTCCCAGCGGAGCCAATATCTTTTTCTGATTTTTCTGTCTCCAGATATTTGATTGAGTTTCGCTAATATTGTCTTCATTTAATTAAAAATTAATATTATACATTGTTTCAAAAAATATTTCACATCGTGCTTATTAATTATCACATATTTTGTTTTGGGCTTCTTTAAATGTCAACAAGAACTTTTTCCTGTGGCATATTTTTTCACATTCGCGTTAATAGGAGTTGGCCGGCGGCATATAAACTTGTGAAGAGTGGAGATAATAACACGAGGAAAAGTCAAAAACGAATAGATCACAACTTAGTTTTGACGACCTCCGTAGTCCAGTGGGTAAGACTCTTGACTCACAATCCGGAGGTCGCGGGTTCGAACCCGGCATGCGCAAATACATTTTATTTGATTAATTTGTGTTATTTCACAATTAATTCATTTTAAAATAATATATAGTATGTTTGCGGCATGTTCCAGAGTGGAAGATACTATCAGTATCGCCCTGGTGTAAGACCACCATTCAGAATTGAAACGTTGCTTGTAAATGGCTTTAGCCGTGTGTGGTGACCAGATCTGAATAGCCAGGTACTTCCCAACCTTCCTCTTCCCCACCTCCTTCCCCTCCCCACTACCTTTAGCCTCACAACATACCCCAATTGGGGATGCCATAGTCTCACTGGATTCAGACGGGAGCAGTTGAGATTCTTGTGCGGTATTCACTGTAAAAAAAAAAACGGGAAAACTTTCCTTTATCTATTCTGCCTCGCCGAGATTTATGTCAAACTTTTTTTTAAAATAACGAGCACGTTTTATTTTCCCAACACGAAGTTTATTTATTTCCTGAAAGGTCTGCCAAGCTCCCTTACCCTTGACAAAAAGTATTTTCCTCAATATTTTATTAAACATATTATTTTCAATACGGTTTTATGAAACAAACAAGTCGCGTGAAAACCCCGGATTTTAGAGCCCGGAACCCGGATATGTCAACAGGTTTTTTTAAACATAGTCAGTAAAATAAAAAAAAACAGTTGAAAATGTCATAAATCACCTTTTTATTTATTTTCAGACCTTAAAATTAAATTTAGTCATCTTTTGTCATCATTTTAAATGTACCTAACAAAACAGAATCTTATTACAGTTGTTTGTTTTATTTTTTATTTTATTTTAATTTTATTTATTTTAGAGAAAGTTGACAGCAAATCAGAGATTACAAAATAATACAATAATAAGATGTTGATTATGCCAATTATGAACTTTCCACTGATGATAGTTAATAATAAACAATAAAGTGTGACATTGTAAGGGTATTATCTTAGTTTCATTTTTTAGTTACAAAATATAAAAAAGGGGGGGGGGGGGGGGAGGAGGAACATAGGAATAGGATTAAGAGGCAAAGGACGGGAACATATATAGGGATTGAACTTTCTAGTTTGAGTCATGTTGCTTGGTGAGTTTTCGTTTTATGTCACGTAAAGTTGAGTTAAAAATGTCAATGTGGTAATAATTTAAGTTAAAGGAGTGTGTGGATCTGTAGATAAATGAGTTCTGTTTGGAGTTGGTCTTGCAAAGAGGGAGATTAAAGGTAAGCGACTGCCTGCTGTTGCGATTTGGAACATGGAATGATAGGCGTTGAAGAAGATCAGGACAATCGATTAAGTTATGTGTAATTTTAAATAACATTACCGAATCTGCTATATTTCTTCGACAAGTTAATGTTTGTATTTTGAAGAACTTTGCAGAGTCTTCTTTACTAACATGAGATCGAAAAGAGCGGAAATTGAGGTACCTTAAAAATCTATTTTGAATGCTTTCAATTCTATTTTTGTGCACTGCATAGCCTGGGTTCCACACCTGAGATGCGTATTCAAGGATACTACGAACATATGAGAAATCCAGTGTTTTGAAAGTAGTAAGGTCTTTAAATTGTTTACAGGAGCGGATTATGAAACCAAGCATAGAAGATGCGTTAGTGACTATATGGTCGATATGTTTATTGAAATTCAGTTTACTATCAAGTATAACCCCAAGGTCCTTACTTTCGAATTTGATAGACAACGGTATATGATTAATTGAGTATTCATGGATTAATACGTTTTTATTTCTAGTAAAGCGCACGATGAAGCATTTAGAAATATTTATTTCCAGACAATGGGCATTACCAGCGCCCTTGAGGTGATTTTTCACAAAAACGGCGCTATATAAATCATCCAAATATTATTATTATTATTACAATACGTGCTCAAACGTAGCAAATCATCTTGCAGCTTCTGACAGTCCTCGATTGAGTTTATAGGTGAAAATATTTTCATGTCATCTGCATACAGGATAGTTTGGGAGTTTAGAAAATAGTTACCAATATCATTGATATAGATGTTAAATAATAATGGTCCCAACAGGCTGCCTTGAGGAACTCCTGATGTAACAGCAACAGAATCTGATTTAAATCCAGGAACCACTACTATTTGGCTACGGTTGGAGATATAAGAAGAGAGCCAACGATAAAGATTGCCGTGATTACCAATCTCTAAGAGCTTGTTTAACAAGATTGAGTGATCGACCCTGTCAAACGCCTTACTAAAGTCGGTATAGATAGTGTCCACTTGTATTCGGTTATCCAAATTATCCTGGAGGTACTCTGCGAAAGTTAAAAGATTTGTGCTTGTTGATTTACCACTAATGAAACCGTGCTGGTTCGTATTCAGGCTAGGTTTAAGAGCAGCATATAGTTGATCACAGATTATTTTTTCAAAAATTTTGTTGAATATGCAAAGTTTGGAGATTGGCCTATAGTTTTTGACATCAGTTTTTTTACCATTCTTGAAGATGGGAGACACAAACGCGGATTTCCATATAACTGGGACCGTGCATTCGGTAAGAGATCGATTGAAAATCAAAGAGAGGGGTAAGGCTAGATTGTTTGCACATCGTTTAATAAAGATTGAAGGTATTTCGTCAGGACCAGCACCTTTGCAAGTATCAATTACCTTAAGGTATTTTAAGACGATTTCTCGCGTCACCTCAATATTGCTTATATTGGATGTATGGTTTCCGACGTCAGTTGGATTACGGGTAGGTGGATCGGAGGGTTTACTGAAAACCGAACTGAAATATTCTGAGAATATTTCAGTTCGGTTTTAATTTTAATTAATAATCAATTAGATTTTTTTTCTTTAAATAAAACCCAAAATATTAATATACCTTGTTATGAAAAAAAAACCTTATTTAAATATTAAACCTAACAAAATTGAATTAAATTTTTAAACAAAAATCTTAAAAGTACTGAGACCATTTTATTATTAAGTCTTACAATTTTGGAGGTAACTCTTTTAACTCAATAATAATTTATTGTTATTAAGTTTATTTTGTAGAACTCCATTTTAATTTTATTTTTATTTTATACTAGCAGACCCGGCCACACGTTGCCGTGGCTAACAAAACACAACGCTATTACCCAACCTTTATAAAATCCACTGACTCTGGACCATACCGCGAAATAAGACCTCTTCTTCCCGGTTTATTCTCTTCCGTGTACTCGTATATCTTGAATAATTATTAACATTTTTAATTTTTAACTTTATGAGTAAAATCTCAAATTATAATATTTAATTAAATGAAGACAATTTTTTATCCATTTTATTTTTAATACGCAATATCTATTAACTTTTCTGCAAGTCTAGGATGAATATTTATTTTAATTTTTTAAACTTTATGAGTAAAATCTCAAATTATAATATTTAATTAAATGAAGACAATATTAGTATATAACTCAATCGAAAATCTCAAGAAAAATCAGAAAAAGATATTGGTTCCGCTGGGACACGAACCCAGGACCCTTTGCTTACATGGAAAGAGCTCTACCGATTGAGCTACGGAACCAAAGATATTGAAATATAAGTAGATGTGCTATCTGCTGTTTTTACTGTGTGGGTCTGCGCTTTCGGGTGTCGCCGATATTGTTTACCAATTAACAAATAAACTAAAAGAACAAATAATTAACGAATAAACCAAACGAACGTTAAACTAAATGAACGAATTCTTTCCTTATTCAAAATATATTGTTAACCAATATTAATGCACATTTTCAAAAAATCAAGGAAATGAACAAACTCTTTTTGTATGAAAACTACGCTAATTAGCGCGTAGTCCGGCGACAGTTGCGCGGACACCATAGCATATCTCTTCTGTATTTGAATATCTTTGTACGGAACCCATATCAAATTCGGTCAATGATAAATTCGGTCCCATATCAAATTCGGTCAAATCATATATAATGATAGCAGCCAATAATATGTTCGTTAAGAAAACGAAGATAATGTTGGTAGTTCTTAGTCGAAGTATGATACAGTTAAAAGTGACCGTTGAATTAAAATGCCTTTAAATTCACCCGTTCGTCAATTAATTTTGCGTTCTCAATATCTGTGTTCTTATCTTTTAAATAAAGCACAGTGTCTTCAATAAGAGTTCATTCTGTGTTGTTATTAATTTTCGGCAAAAACATCCAGTCAAATTTTTCAAATTGTTTTAACGGTTTCAACCACTCTTCAATGTACGTTTTGAATTAATTGTACAAATCATGCGTGCATTTTTTAAACTTTTGTATCGTGTTTTTTTTTTGGCCCAAGACTTTAAATTTTTAAACCCGGACTATAAATGAAACCCGCCTGGACGCTCCCCGGACGCCCTCTAAACTAGGACAAATCCAGGGAAACCCGGACGGATGGCAACCCTAAGTAAAGGTGTAGCAAAGCGCAATTTAAACTATTTTCATTACAAACTTCAAGTTAATGGATGTGTTTGTTAAAAACGTTGTCACTTGTTACCTAGGTAGGTAATAATTAAACTTACAACTTATTTACTCGTACATAAATTACTTTTCCCCTTATTGTTCTTTTAAGGGAGTCGGACTGTTTACAGTAATTAAAGTTTGCAAAAAAAATTGCAAATTCCAACTGTATTAATAGCAAATTTTGGGGTGTTATGCCGTGTTGCGCTACTTCATCCTTTAGCCAACGTTTCGGACATCGTTACAGTGTCCATCATGAGGGTAGATGGGCATCTGTTCATCAGATGCACATCTGATGATCAGCATCAGGGCATCTTTTATTTCAAATCCTGCATAGTATTACGCAAATTCATTAAAATCTGCTTGAGAGCCCTGAAACTCTAGTTTGTTGGAATTTGCATTTTTTTTGCAAACTTCAATTACCGTAAACAGTCCGACTCCCCTGTAAGAACAATAAGGGAAAAGGGGAAAAGTAATTTATGAACGAGTATATAAGTTGTAAGTTTAATTATTACCTACCTAGGTGACAAGTGATAACGTTTTCAACAAACACATGAAGTTTGTAATGAAAATAGTTTACATTGCGCTTTGCTACACCTTTACTGAATAGCAATCACAGGAAATTGAACACTTTGTTTGAAAGTTGACATTGTTTCATAAAACCGCATTGAAAACAATATGTTTAACAAAATATTGAGGAAAATACTTTTTGTCAAGGGTAAGGGGCTTGGCAGACCTTTCAGGAAATAAATAAACTTCGTATTGGGAAAATAAAACGTGCTCGTTATTTTAAAATAAGTTTGACATAAATCTCGGCGAGGCAGAATAGATAAAGGAAAGTTTACCCGTTAAACTTAGTTGTGATATATTCGTTTTTGACTTTTCCTCGTGTTATTATATCCACTCTTCACAAGTTTATATGCCGCCGGCCAACTCCTATTGACGCGAATGCGAAAAAATATGCCATAGGAAAAAGTTTGACATTAAACAAGCCCAAAACAAAATATGTGATAATTAATAAGCACGATGTGAAATATGTTTTGAAACAATGTATAATATTAATTTTTAATTAAATGAAGACAATATTAGCGAAACTCAATCAAAAATCTGGAGACAGAAAAATCAGAAAAAGATATTGGCTCCGCTGGGACACGAACCCAGGACCCTTTGCTTACATGGCAAGAGCTCTGGCGATTGAGCTACGGAACCCATATCAAATTCGGTCACTTTTAACTGTATCATACTTCGACTAAGAACTACCAAAATTATCTTCATTTTCTTGACGAACACATTATTGGCTGCTATCTTTATATATGATTTGACAGAATTTAATAGCTCAATCGGTAGAGCTCTTGCCATGTGAGCAAAGGGTCCTGGGTTCGTGTCCCCGCGGACCCAATATCTTTTTCTGATTTTTCTGTCTCCAGATTTTCGATTGAGTTTCGCTAATATTGTCTTCATTTAATTAAATATTATAATTTGAGATTTTACTCATAAAGTTTAAAAAATTAAAATAAATATTATTTTCATTATTATTTTTAATTGATAAACTAACGTTTAAGACAAGATTTTTATGCATAGCGCAAAGGGTAACAATTATTATAAGCAATAATTATCAGCCTGAAACACTCACTTATATTAAAAAAATCTTCCTAGAAAAGATACATGCCGCCAACCCGTGAACCCGTGTCCTTCTGATTGCACTAGCAATGCCTCTCTCACAAAAATAAAGTTGGTTGTTTTCAGGTGGAAAAATGTAATAAGTAGTAATTGTTGAATGAAACACTAGTTTGTATTGAATTATTTGGCGGGTATTAGATAAGCCGACATAGCTCAGTGGTAGAGCACCTGACCGGCAATCAGAAGGACACGGGTTCAAGTCCCGTTGGCGGCATGTATCTTTTCTCGGAAGATTTTTTTCAATATAGATGAGTGTTTTAGGCTGATAATTATTGCTTATAATAATTGTTATAATAAATATGTTAATTATGAATATAAGGATTTATATTTTTTCTTGTTCTTATTCTTCCTCTAACTAAATTAAAACTAAATTAAAAAAATTGGGCTAAGTTTTAAAATGACGATTACCTGTATACAGTATACATAGATCGAGTTACGATAAAGTAAAAAAATTGTAAAGCGTTTTAAATTATACTGTAATACGAACGCAAAGATGATTGGAGCTGGCAACACGGAATCGTACCTACATAAGCAAGTACAAGTTCACCAAAATCTTCTATTACACATCTGCTCCGATGACGGACACTGCTACCCGAAACTTTGGCTAAAGAAGGAGGTAGCACAATACCCCAAAAATATTTCAAGATAATATCATAACCTTGTTGTTCAAAATGTCAGAAGCTAAATCGTGAATTTTTGAGATGTGGAAAGCTCATTCTATGAGGCCATTCATTTATTACGTAAGACGAATTTTGCTAGTTTTCGACCCCCTCCCCCCCTATTATTAGAAAAAATAAGAATAGGCCGACCCCCTCCCCCCTGTTTAATATTTATTACGTAAGAATCTGAAGGAAAAAATGAATACACGTTTGGTTTGTTTTAATGTTTATTTTTCAAAGTAACAATTTTTAGAAATGTTTATTTGTATCTACAAAGGTACTAATAATTTAAACTTAATAATTTAAACTTTGTGATCTTACGTAAGAACTATCGCGACTCCCTCCCACCCCCTTGTAAGAAAAAAATAAGACATGGTCGACCCCCTCCCCCCCTAAATCGTCTTACGTAATAATAGAGTACTCTATTCATTTTCCTATAACCTAACAACTATCTCTTAAATAAGAAGAGGTACGAGACTAAGTATTTTAAACGTTGATTTTATTTCGAAATGCCATTCCAACGTGCGAAGCGCTTTCACGTTTTTCAAAGTCGTTGAATTTATCAACTGGAAAACGAATTATAGAAAACTAGATCAGTTGAACTTTTCTTTTTAAATTCCTTCAATTAAATGTGAAAAAAACTGCGGCTCATAAAAAAATAATTTAAGAATCTAAAAACCCTTTTGAATTAAGAAGACATCCGCTGAACAAGTTTAATGAGGATCCATTAAGGAACCTTATTAAAAAGATGGCTAATTGTTTTTGTTCTTGACAAAATTACCAAAGAAGGAATGGACCAAAACTTAAGCCATAACTGATTAACAAAAACTTGAACATTATCTCGCTTATTTACTTAATATTCTAAAATGTTTGAAGTAATTGGCTGACGGAAAAATATCTTTGATAAATAATTTGTAAATAAACAAAAATATATCTATCGTCCCTGTTGTAATATTCAAATGTTAAGCTTTGTAATTTGAAACCCAAATTTCTCTTATCTGATAATGGTATATGTGTATCCTAATCAAGAATGGCAAATAATGTTAATAAATTTATTAATGTATTCGGATGTTGGGATTTTTGTTTCGACGAACTTCGCGAGAGAAATAGCTTGATTGTGGATATGGGTTAACGGGTTAAAGGTTATCAGCGCCCTTGAGGTGATTTTTCACAAAAACGACGCTCTAAAAATTATCCAATTATTATTATTGTACAGGATGATTCTTGTTATAGCTCGAAGGCTGGAATTTTTAATTGGCTTAAAATTGTTTGGAGATACCACAGCGAAAGTATTATTTTCTAACCTTGCTCGAAGCAATTGAATCGTTAGAAAAACTCTGTTGCTGCTTAGAATAGAAGACCAAAAATGGCGCTGAGGGTCTGTTCCGTTGACTTTTTTTCCTTTATTTTTCCCAATTGTTATATTTGTTATGTACGATATTATGAAAATCATAAGAATAATGGGAACTCACAACGGCGCAGCCAGTGCGTGGGTAATATAGTTACATACATTTTATTAAGCAAAAACGTAATTAAAATTTGTCTAAACTATTTTTACCTTAAGTGTATACAAAAGTGTATAGTGTAATAATAAGTGTATAGTATAATAATAAGTGCATAGTATAATAATAAGTGCATAGTATAATAATAAGTGCATAGTATAATAATAAGTGTATAGTGTAATAATAAGTGTAAGCTTTGTGAGAAACATAAAGTAATATAAATTAAAAAAATAATAATTCAACATAGTTCAATTAGTTTCAACATCTGTATTGTAACGTATTTAGGAAGTTTAGTCCAATAAAATTGCTGCGTTTTTCCATTTTTTTGGCATTCGTTTAGGGGGTATGAAAAACATTGTTATTTCTTATTTGATTGTGTTTTCATTTTTTTTTGTTTTGAAATTTTTTTTTATTATAATTTAGAAAATAGTAAAAATACATAATAATAATATGTTACTTATCATTTAATTTACGAGAATGCCAACATTCTTATAAATACTAACCAGGAATTATAGGATTCCTGGTCAAATAAAATTATTCATGCAAAACACTTCAATTATCTCAACCAAACGTATGTTGACAAACTTTCGTCAAACAAATGGTTGAGTATTGGAGAGTTGAGCGCAGAAATAGAAGGATTTATGCTTGCCATTCAAGATAGAGTCATTAATACTAAAAATTATAGGAAGCATATAATCAAAGATATAAATCAAATTGATGATTTATGTAGAAAATGTTTGGCTTTTCCGGAAACTATAGAACATATTATATCGGGATGTTCTATATTAGCGCCGTCCGAGTTTACATTTAGGCACAATCAGGTTTTAAAAATAATCCACCAAAGTTTGGTAATTAAACATAACTTGATTGACTGCCGTAATATAGTACCATATTATGAATATGAACCAAATTCATTTTTAGAAAATGAATTTTATAAAATACTAGCTGGTCCCGGCATGCGTTGCTCTGCCATTTAATAAAGAAATTGTTTCTCCCTGAGTGACCTTTCCCATTCGTCCCGTCCCCCTTCCGCCTCTCCTTCTTCTCCTGCGTCCTCTTCCCCTCTCGCGTTCCCACTGCGTCACCTCCACCTTCCCTCTCCCCACTCCACCCCCCCCCCCCTTCCCTCGTCCATCGAACCCCCCTCCCGAGTTCCCCTTCCCCCTCCCCCCTCCCGCGTTTCCCTACCACCTTCCCCGCCTTCCCTTTTCCCTTTCCCACCCCCTCGTTCAGCCAACCCTCCTCCTGCGTTCCATAAATATTCAATCCCAGTACATTCAGTTTTTAAACAGCCCGCGTGCCACCTTTTACAATTTTTATTCAAATTTCCATTTTTCAAGTATATTAAATTTGGTACCTAACATAGGTACCTATTTAATCTAAAATTCTTGATTATATTCAAACTATTAGGGGAGTACCTACTTTAAATAAATTTTTCAACTTTTCGAAAATAGAATCCTGATTGAACAATCATTCATTGTTTTGCAAAATGTCATTCTCTAACACGCGAACTGTCAAACGTGCGATGTTTTCTGTTATTATCTAATTTTCTGCGCAATTTTCTTAATTTTTCTCTCCGTAAGAACCATCCTCGAACTTCAAGGAATATTCTAAAAAAAGAATTAGCGAAATCGGTTCAGCCGCTCTCGAGATTTGCACTTACCAACAAATTTAGCGATTCATTTTTATATTATAGATATTATGATAAAACTATACTAACAGACAGAAAAATTAGTCATAATAGACCTGATATAGTTTTACATGACAAAATTAAAAAAAATAACTTATATCATTGATGTAGCTATTCCAAATTCCAGTAATATTCAAAAAACTGTTCAAATTAGAAAATACACAGATTTAGGAAATGAGATTAAAAGAATTTGGCATTCTCGGACTATAAAAATATTACCATTTGTTATTTCGGCTACTGGCATTATACCTAGGTCTCTGATTAAAAATTTAGGCATATTAGATTTGTCAAAAAATTTATATATAAAAATGCAAAAATCGGTAATTTTAAATACATGTAGGATTACAAAAGATTTTTTAAATATTTATATTGAGGGATCAGTAGGATTTATAGGTTCAATTAGGAATTCCACAGAGCCGAACCCTCTGATATGGAAATATCTGGAGTCGGTGAATTATAAAAAAAAATCATTAATAGTTTTAATTTACTCAGTTAGTAGAGAAATAATCTCAAGTCTAGTCTATTGGGGAGCTAGGATATTTACTTAAGCTATATATTTGAGAAAAAAAGTACTTGAAATAAATTATATATATATTCCATAGTTTGCAGTATAAATAGTTTACGTAGACTGAATATTTCAGCTTCTTTGTAAAATACATCTGTCGAGAATGTTCTATTTTATTTTTACAAACTAACTTTGATAATGTAATTTTGAGTTATTTATAAAGGTTTTATAAATGCAACAAGCGCACCACCTCATCCTATTATTCCGGAAATGATTGAAGATTGCACCAGAGAAAATAAATCATTTTCATTTCAATTGTCAATATTGAATACTTCTTTAAGTCTGTAAAATATGTATTTAAGATATCTTCATTTAGAAACTGCCAAGAAGATTGCCAATTTAAATTTGTATCAATATATACCCAAATATTTGATCTTTTCAACTTTTCCAGGTTCAAAGCAAGAAGAGCGTGATACTTGATTACAGTTAGCATTATGTATTCTAATTTGAAGGTTATTGGGTGAGTTGTTTTTTTTATAAACATTTTTGGAAAATGTTTTATTATAGTTTAAGAAGATTTTATTACTTTTTAGCAATGTTAAGACATAATATATCAAATATTTGTTCTTTTCAACTTTTTAAAGTTCAAAGCAAGAAGAGTATGTTTCTTAATTGCAGTAAGCATTTTGTATTCTAATTTTAAGGTAGTTGGGGGGGGGTTGTTTTTTATTTTTTTATAAAAATGTTTTATTATATAAACAATGTTTTATTATAGTTTAAGAAGAGTTTATTACTTTTTGGCCATGTTGAGACATATAAAATACATTTTGTTGCTTTTAATAAAGTTTCAAGGCAGAATTTTCCATTAACTAGTATTGATGTACCATCAGCAGCATAAGATACAATTTTCCTAGGGATTACAACATTACATAAATCATTTATATAAATTAGATATAGAATTGGGTCAATCTCAGTTCCTTGTGGTACTCTATTTTTTATCCCTATATCTGTACCTACTGTTTGGTTTTTTGTTTTCTGTCTTTTAGATAGTCCGTGAGAATTTTTATCTTTTTTGAAACCTATGAGAATAATTTGTATAAAAAGCTTTTCTTGCGTTTAAAAATACAGCTAGATTTTTTATTTTGATCAACGGATGTATATATTTTTTTGTCAGATCGAATATTGCGTCTTCAGTGCTTAGTTTACTTCTGAAGCTATTTTGATTTTGGGACAGAATTTTTGTTTTGTTCTAGGTAATTTATTTCTCTATTTTTAATTCATTTTTTAAATATTGAAACTAAAAAGATAGGTCTGTAATTGTCTAGCATTTGCGTTTCATCCGATATGTGAATTGGTATTAAAGTGAAGATTTTAAATTGTTCTGGAAAAGGTCCTTCTTTTAGGGATATATTAAAAATATGTTGAAACGGAATTAAAATGTATTGTTTTTTAATTGTATTACCTGATAAACCATCAATTCCCGTAGAATTTGTTGATTTTAGACCGTCAATATGTTTTTCAATTTCATTTGTTACGATGGGTGAAACATATTCTAAGGAGTTAATTGAATCGTAAGTTGAGAACAAATGCAAAGATGTCTATGGGCGTTGTAATATCAATTTTACTAGAAGATTCACGGACTCGATCTACTTACTACATTTGTAACGAAGTTGTTAAAGTTTTCTGCAATGGCCGTTATAATTCAGTTATAATATTGTTATTTATTTTAATCTCATTCACGTCAGTTAAATGCAAATTTTTTGTTTGTTATTTCGTTAATAATATTCCACTTTTTTTTCATTATTAATTTGTTAACAATAGTATTTCTTTTTACAACTTCTTATTAACCTGTTTAGTAAATTTCGGTACCTAAAATATTTTGTTTTCATAAAAGACATTATTCTGACGTTATTTTTTCCCAGGCTTTTTGATAGTTTAGCATCTCTCTGTATAGTTTATCTCTTTGTTTATTGGAGACTATCAGTCCTACAGTGATCCAAGGTTAATTTAAAAAAAATATTTTCTCTTAGGTTATACAATCTTGTGGAGTTTTAAAAAACAATTCTAATGCTGAATGTGGATTAGCTATTGATAGTATATTGTTCAATTTTTCTGAATGAACTAGATTGTTTAATGTGAGTGTAACAGTATCAGAATTTTCTTTTAAATTCGTGGTTAAGATATTTGTCCGTAAAATGTTGGGTAGTTTTTTTTTTTTAAATTAAAATTTCCGGGTTACCAATAAACTGACAATTTTTGAAAATCTCCTACTACCACCACAGAAAGCGGAAAATGTTGCTTGTGATCTAGCGACGTGCGGAAGTGGTCAGTTTTTAGAGTTTATTTTATTTATTTATTTATTATTAGTTTCAATAGCAAGGTTTGTACATGTATGTATAATGTATAGTATAAGTATAGATTCTTTTTTTTTCACAGACCTCCTCACTAGGATTTCCTGTTCTGAGGTGGCCTGTACTTTTTTTTAAATATTTGTATTTGGTTATGGATTGTCTTTATATCGTCTTCACGATGTTTGTAATTTTATTATCACTTTTATCTCTCAGCCATGTTTTTACTTTTGTTTTAAATATATTCATTTCCTTTATATTTTTGATTTGATCTGGTAGAGCATTGTATAATTTCATAGTATGGAAATTATTATTTCTCTGTCCAAAAGATGTGTTCAAACTGGGAGTTACCAGGATGTTATTGCTTACTGCCCTGGTTGAGTATTTATGTTGGGCAGTGGAGTATACATATATGTTTTTTTTCAGTTTAAATAAAATATTTTTTGAATAAAGTTTCTGTACATTGAAGACTTTAAAGTTATTAAATATTTCTTCCGTCGGAGTTCTAAGCGGAACTTTCAGTATTGTCTTTAGTACTTCTTTTTGGGCTATATTGAGTCGCTCTGTGTGAGTGCTCAAGGCAGACCCCCATCCAGTTATACCCATAGTTGAAGATGTAGTTTTAACGTGTTTGCGTGTTTTGACAAATATGTGATCTAGAGACATGGAATTATTCTGATTTTTCTTGCTGGAGAATTTATATATATGACTGATATCCTGCACACCACAAAAAATCTAAATATTCAATTATATAATTTGTTAGTATTCTCATAATTTATGGTGTTCTTTTGTTATTTTCATTTATGTATGTTGATATTGATATTACCAGTTAATATTGATTATTATGTTTTAATTGATAATTTAATGTTTAAGACAAGATTTTTATGCATAGCGCAAAGGGTAAAAATTATTATAAGTAATAATTATTAGCCTGAAACACTCATCTACATTAAAAAAATCTTCCGAGAAAAGATACATGCCGCCAACGGGACTTGAACCCGTGTCCTTCTGATTGCCGGAAAAATAAAGTTGGTTGTTTTTAGGTGGAAAAATGTAATAAGCAGAAATTGTTGAATGAAACACTACTATGTATTTAATTATTTGGCGGGTAGGAGATAAGCCGACGTAGCTCAGTGGTTAAAGAGCATTTGACCGGATATCAGAATGACGCGGGTTCGAGTCCCGTCGGCGGCATGCATCTTTTCTCGGGAGTTTTTTTTTCAATATTGATGAGTGTTTCAGGCTAATAATTATTACTTATAATAATAGTTAATATTGCCTTATTTCTTTTAATAATTTTTAAAGCGAATTAAGTTCGTTAGTGAAAAGAGATTCGTTTAATGAAGGTGATATATAGATAGTTAATGGCAGATAATTACAGTTATTGTGGATAAATGTTAATTTAATGGAATTAGCTGTTTTAAAATCTAGAATTTCGCAGGCAGTTTTCTTTATACAATTGTTCATAAATACAGTTTTCCATCGAGCCCAGTGTGTTTGCATTCAGATGAAATGGTTACACTGGCAGGTTATATGGTCTTCGGGCATATTTGTACCTACACCCATGTTTTCCTCCCGTCTTACCTACCTATCCTGATATATCCATCTTTCCATTGTCACCGGTTCAAGATTGATTCCTAACCGCGAACATCAGTGCAATTTCAACACCCGCGCGGTACTGACAGCCAAGTACTTTGGTCTCGTCGCCTTATATTCGAAACCCGGATCCGCGCAAGATACGTGTTTTCAACCGTGGAGTTTTCTTTAGTGCATGAGTGTGGGACCCCGGGATATCACGAGCAAGGTAGGATCATCTTGTTTTCGGTCGACATCCCACTTTTTCCTCTTCATCCTTTTCGTTTCAATAGTGGTAGGTAGAGATTTCAGACTCCGCGGAAGAAAATAACAACTTCCAATAGCTATCGAAACATTGGTCCTTTGCCGGATGTAGAATTTACCTTGATTCTTTACAGATTAGTTTAATTTCATAGAAAAATTTGAAAAACATTGACATTGAAAAATTTAATTATTTATTGACCTCTTTGAAGGGAACAGCTTTGTCATTGGTCAATACTATTCCACTGATTCAAGAAAATTATGAATTGGCGTGGGAAACATTGTGGAGCCATTATTCGGAATCTAGAGCATTATTTATACAGGGTGTTAAGGGACGTACTTGACTTACTTTAACCAGTGATTCCTGACATTATTTGGAGTAAAAAATGTAAATGAAATTTTGGTCTCCGGTGACTTTTTTTGACCACTTTTATTTTTTTTTTCAAAAAATTTTTCTTCAAAATCAAACAAAAAAAAATTTCTTCCGCATGTCGTCACTGGTCACTCAGCCGGGTGTCCGACGAACCCCTTAAACCGCCTCCAACTGTTAAGCAACTACCATTTTTTTATGTTTTTGTAGAAAAAAAAAAAAAACATCAAAAATGTCACCGGAGACTAAAATTTTATTTACATTTTTTACTCCAAATAATGTCAGGAATCACTGGTTAAAGTAAGTCAAGTACGTCCCTTAATACCCTGTATATTATGCCAACTCGATTTTAAATTGTAATTTTGCTAATAATGAAGAGATTTTGAATGTCTTGCGTGAAAACCTCTCGGGGTTTCGCGAATTACATCGAGGAAAATTATTTGAAGAATTCGTTTGTCATATGGTTCTGCAAAAAATAGATTTAAAAACGCGTCGGTCTTTTGAATCTCTTGTTAAAAAAGATGAAATACCGGATACTGGAAAATTAATAGAATTTTTAGCAACACAAAATCGAATAAATTTGCTTTCAGATATAAAAGATAAAAAGATTCCTAAGAGGGTATTATTTTCAAACGCGAGCTCAAACGAGCATAATGTTAATAAAATTACTTGTATAATGTGTAATCACACACATCACTTGACAAAGTGTCAAGACTTTCTATCACTAAATGTAGACAGTAGGAGGGACTTCGTAAAAAAGGAGAAGTTGTATTTCGATTGTTTGAATCCACATTTCATTAAAAATTGTAGATCAAAATTTCGTTGTAGAATATGCGTTGTAAGATGAAAGGTCTCTTTCGCCAAACAACCGCAGTACAGCAGCGGATGATTCTGTACAGTGTAATATTGCTTACGGGCTATCAAAACGTTCGATATTACCTACCGCGCTGGCAGAATTACTTGACTGTTCGGGACGTAAACACAGAGTACAGATTTTAATTGATACGGGTAGTGAAGTGTCGTTTATGTCTGAAAACCTATATAACATTTTGGGACTACATTCACAAAAATGGTATGGGAAAGTTCGGGGTGTAAACAATGCAATTGTCAACAACATACAGGGTTTAGTTAACTGTAAAATATACTCTATTCAAAATCACTGCTTTGTGAAAGGGCAAGCTATAATAATATCAAATATTACTTCTTAAATGCGCCCGTAGATTTACAAGAATCATTTGAAGATTTCAAACATTTAAATTTGGCTGACCCAGATTTCCAAAAGCCAGGAGACATTGATTTTCTAGTGGGATCAGATTTGATTGCGAACATATGGAGACAAGGATATGTGTCAAGCCTTAAATGTAATTTGCTAGCAGTGAATACGATATTCGGGTATGTTATCAAGGGTTCATGTGTACAAGGTTATAATTCAGCACAACCCGTTGTGACGTCAGCGTTAACTGCGGTTGAAAATAGTGACTTAAACAACGCGGTAACTCGTTTCTGGGAAATTGAAGAGGTTTCTCACGAAATTATTCAGAATAAGGACGATAATGAATGCCAAACCATATTTCAATCAACAGTCAACCGGGAATGGTGCGGCAGGTATATCGTGGCACTACCTTTCAAGAGCAGAGATCATGTGGATATCGGATGCACATTTGATATCGCCCTTAAGAGATTTTATAATCTTGAAAAACGCTTGTCATTAAATTCTACTTACTGTAAATATATGGAGGATTTCTTAGAGCAAGGTTTCATGACAAGAGTTTCCCCATCGATTGAGATACCGAATACTTATTACATTCCACATCATGCAGTTGTTCAAAAAATAGGAAATGATATTAAAATTCGGGTGGTCTTTGAGGCCTCATGTAAATCTGATAAACAAATTTCGCTAAACGATTGTTTATATTCGGGTCCAAAATTACAAAATGAAATAAGTCACATACTTTTAAAATTCCGTATATACCCGATAGTACTCACTACGGATATACAAAAAATGTTTTTACAAATTCGGTTGAGAGAAGAAGATACAAATTTTTAATGGATTCTTTGGCGTTCTTCACCTTTACAGCCGGTAGGGCAATATATACTTGGTACTGTCACATTTGGGGTGACTTCTTTGCCCTATTTGGCCATAAGAACTTTACATCAACTGGTGAAGGATGAAGGTACTCGATTTCCAAAGGCTTCTAAAGCACTGTTGTCGGACACATACGTGGACGACATCATTACCGGTGAATGGGAACCGGAAAGCACCGCTCAGCTGCAGACGGAGCTAAAAAAACTCCTTACAAAAGGAGGCTTTCAATTGAGAAAATAGATGAGCAATTCGCAGTCAGTTTTAAATAACATTCCAATTGAGCACCGGAGCCACACGAGCGGTAAAGTTGCAATTGATGATAGAACATCTTTCTCGTTGAAAATTTTAGGTTCATTTTGGAATCCTGATAAAGATACATTTTCGTACTCGGTAGAAGAAAAAGAAAAGGTTTTTACAAAACGTGCAATACTGAGCTGTGTTGCACGTATTTTCGATCCCATTGGATTAATAACACCTGTTGTTTTTAAGGTGAAATGCTTTCTACTGGAACTATGGAAATTAAAGCTAGGTTGGGATGACTCCCTCCCGGAAAATATTGTTAATTTATGGGAAAATTTCTTGGATGAATTACCTAGGTTATGGTTTTTACAAATACCGAGACATTGCAGTACAATAAAAAAACTCAAATTGTACTTTAGTAGGATTTTCAGATGCGAGCGAATTACGTTACGCGGCTTGTATATATTTGGTTACGAACAAAGCACAGCCTCAAATCACATTACTTACGAGTAAATCTAAAGTTGCACCACTGAAAATATTATCAATACCACGTCTCGAGCTTATGGGAGCTTACCTACTTTCAAAGCTGGTAAAAATGACGAAGTCATCGATAGAAACTCTCGTGAAAATTACAGAAATAATATTGTTTTCCGATTCCACCATAGTTTTATCATGGATTAAGACACCACCTCATAATTTGAAAACTTTTGTCGCGAACCGCGTTATCAAAATTATCGATGGAATCGAGGACGCAAAGTGGTACCACGTTGTGTCAAAAGAAAATCCAGCCGATTTTGCTTCTCGCGGTTTATGTCCATCGCAAATAATAGATAACAAATTGTGGTTTCAAGGGCCTCCTTGGTTGGCTCAGCCAAGTCAGAAGTGGCCATTGTCTTTACCCGAAAAATTAAAGGTTGAAGAGCTACCGGAAGTAAAATCCCACATCTCAACAGTTCACAGGCCGCTTGATTACTATGAGGGCCTACAATTTTTCCGATTTTCTTCTTGGAACCGTCTTCGGAATGTGGTCGCTAAGGTTTATTTACAATACGCAGCAACGGACCAAGGATGCTCGTAGATCTGGAATTCTGACCGGCGCAGAAATAAATCGCGCGGTCACCCTAATAGTAAAATGCTACCAGCAGTTTCATTTTCCCGAGGAATTCAGAATGCTGCAGAATGATGCGGTCAACTCAGTGGCATTTCAAAAATTAAATGTGTTTATTGACCACGAAAACATACTTCGCGTTGGCGGACGGCTCCACAACTCTCATTTAAAATATAATACTAAGTTCCCAATAATTTTGGCAAAAAACAGTAAGATTGCGGAACTGTTAATATCTTATTACCATAAGGCCTATCTACACGCTGGTTCACGAACTCTGCAATTCCTGATTCAGCAAAATTATTGGATTGTATCGGCACGTAATAAAATCAAGAAAATGGTATCCAAAAGTGTGAGACGCGCAGATTGCGAGCGTCCCCGCAAAATCCCCTCATAGACAGTCTTCCAGAAGCGCGTGTTACGCCCAAACGCGTATTCAGTCGTGTGGGGGTGGATTTGGCCGGCCCATACGTCCTAAAGGAAGGAAAACGCAGAGGTGCTAAGACATACAAGGCTTACTTTGCGATTTTTGTTTGCATGGCAACAAAGGCGATACATCTCGAGGTCCTTTTGGATCTCTCGTCTGAAGCCTTTATCGCTACCCTCGATAGGTTTGCTTCACGACGGGGTATTTGTCAGGCCGTTTATTCGGATTGCGGTACGAACTTTGTTGGGGCGAAACGCCATTTGATTGGAACACAATTTTTTTTAAATAGTTGTCGTAATGATGAACACGTCATGCGTACATGTTCAGAAAAGGGAATAGTGTGGAACTTTAACCCTCCCTCCAGTCCTCACTTCGGAGGACTATGGGAAGGGAACATTCGAGTCGTAAAAAATCATTTAAAACGAGTAATAGGGGACACTTCATTGACGTTTGAGGAATTTACAACCATATTACATAAAATAGAAGCCATATTAAATTTTCGTCCTCTCTGTCCTCTAACCTCAGACCCTGAGGACATTCAGGCCCTTACCTCAGGTCACTTTTTAGTTGGAGAACCGTTAATTTCGATTCCAGAATATAACTATTCGGAGGTTAAAATAAATCGTCTCAATCGGTGGGAACATTTAAAGAAAATGACACAACATTTTTGGCAGCGCTGGAATACAGAATATTTACAAGCGTTACAAAATCGAGTTAAATGGTATAAGGCTACCCGTAACCTTCAAGTAAATGACCTAGTGGTCATCAAAGATACTAGGAGTCCTCCATTGAAATGGCCGCTCGGCAGGATAAGGGAGGTGAAACCGGGTTCTGACGGGGTCGTAAGATTAGCCTCAGTACAAACCAGCGATGGTGTATATCTACGGCCTGTGGCAAAGCTTTGTCTTTTACCTGTAGAATAAGTGTAATGTGTACTTTGTAAGGTAATATAAATTTTGTGTAGGTAGAACCTATACCTTTTGTCATCCGACCGCTGTCTTCTCAGAGCAAGTAGAACTCCATCGCAGGATAGTGGAGATAAGGATTTAGAGGTCATGCATATAAAAGACGCTTATTTTACTAGTGAAAATTAATGTTAACTTTATTGCAGTTTGCAAGGGAAAATTGAACAAAGGAAAAGTAAACAAAACATAAATACCTTGAGCAATTATTAACTGATGTAGAAAGAGAGAGTCAACCAATTACGTTTAATTTTAATACCGCACACGTCCCGTCACCGTGACAGTCGTGACATTCCTCCAAAAGACGACAGCAATCCCCAAGACACCGTCCAGCACGTCATCCAACGGCGTGTAGAAAATCTCACCGGCCAAAGCAGAGCAAAGCCGCTTCATTCAAAGGGATTCCACCCAACAACCAGGCACAGCAGAAATACACCCATCAGGCGGTGTGTAGAAAATCTCGCCGGCCAAAGCAGAGCAAAGCCGCTTCATTCAAAGGGATTCCACCCAACAACCAGGCTCAGCAGATATACACCCATCAGGCGGTGTGTAGAAAATCTCGCCGGCCAAAGCAGAGCAAAGCCGCTTCATTCAAAGGGATTCCACCCAACAACCAGGCACAGCAGATATACACCCATCAGGCGGTGTGTAGAAAATCTCGCCGGCCAAAGCAGAGCAAGGCCGCTTCAATACATCGCCCGTTGATTACAGTTTAAATTCACTACCGCACGCGGTTCAAGCAATCACTCGGCATCCGGCGAGAAATTAAATAAAATAAACAGGCTTCTATGCCACTTGAGTCGTCACACGCTCACAGAAAGAAAAAATAAACTCATTCTAGGCTACATCGCACTAGAATCTTTGATAACAAAAAAACTCTCCTCCAAAATCTCCTCTCGCCTCGAAAAATTACGTGATATCCTCCGCCATCTTTCCTCGAATGACGTTTCCGGTCCCCTTGCAGTTTGGCCAACCAACAAAGTTAAAAAAAAAAGAAAAAAATAAATAAAGCATAGACAATAAACAGTACCTATTTTGAGCAGTACCTGCTCACGAAATAGATATGTTACATAAGAGAATAACTTTTTTTCTTTTTTATATGAATTTTGGTATAGGTTCATATATTTTTTGTTTTTTTGTTTTTGTTTTTTATGCCTTCAATGGTTTCGCATTGATGGCGATTCACCTATCTTTTGTTTTAGTTATGTTTTTCGAGTTATTATTTTTTCTATACATTCTAATAGATTTCTTTACATTCTGCACGTATAGTCTATAGTTTCACGAGCACCTAGTTTGTAAGGAATAGATTAAATGTTAGGAGTAGGTTTCTTTTCATACATTTGTATTTTTTCAAAATTGGCCAGTTTCGATGGGTATTGGAAAAATGATATTTTTGGCGGGCGGTATATGTTTGGGCATATTTGTACCTCTACCCATGTTTTCCTCCCGTCTTACCTACCTATCCTGATATATCCATCTTTCCATTGTCACCGGTTCAAGATTGATTCCTAACCGCGAACATCAGTGCAATTTCAACACCCGCGCGGTACTGACAGCCAAGTACTTTGGTCTCGTCGCCTTATATTCGAAACCCGGATCCGCGCAAGATACGTGTTTTCAACCGTGGAGTTTTCTTTAGTGCATGAGTGTGGGACCCCGGGATTAGATTAGGGACAGACTCCGCGGAAGAAAATAACAACTTCCAATAGCTATCGAAACATAGGGGATTATCTATTTGGGTTTATCTTTTTTTATTTATATATTTACGCTTTTTTTCGGGGCTTTTACATAAGTAATTATGTACATTTTATTAATTATGTACATTTTATTAACAAATTACAGTATGATTAAATAATAATAATGTCTTAAAGTAACAATTAATTCTAGGATAAAATTCTGGACTATCGAGAAGGAAACAGAATTTACCGAAGTGCGTTCTTAAGCTTTATTAATATTAAGAACTGAAAAATTAACATCTTCAAAGTGATTATTTGGTTCTCTTGTGCTTTTACAAATATAATTTTCATTCAAAAAATTTTCATCAGACATGTTGAAAGATAGAAGTTATTTGTACGTGCAATGCGGTTACGTGATCCTTTGTTCTGAGGGAATATCTTCCGGCTGATAATTATTAATGGATAATACATTAATGCCAGCAAAACAGGAAAGAATTTATTGTTTTAATAATTTATTATGAATTCTTCATAAAATATTGACTTATTTCTTAGCTAGAGTATTAAATAACGCAGTCTCTCATTTTCTGAAGGTTTCACTTCTACCGCATGTGAATTGGATACTCTGTTTTCTTTCCCAATAATTTTATATCATAGAAAATAGCATAATTTATCTTCAAATTAAACAATTTCGCATTAAGAGGAACGTTCCCGCGGCCCGTTTTGGCCCGCTTCACACAAGTCTTCATTTTGGATTTGAGATCAAAATACCTAACCAAACTGAAAAATTATTTTTGTGATCAAAAGATATATCAAATATAAAGTACGGATATAAGCTAAATTATTTATACTAGCTTTAAACTATAAGATATAGATCAGAAAAGGATTTTAATGTTTCACGATTTTGAGGTGACTTGAGCAATTATTTATTGAGTAAATTATAAAATTTAAAAAAATCATTTAATATATTTATTTTTAATATATGTTGAAAAGTAAAAAAAAAGTCAGAGTGTGCAATTCACACGCGGTAGAAGTGATACCTTCAGAAAACTAAAGTAGGCAAGAGTGGGGAGACTACGAAGCATTTTTTTTTTTATCTATGAGAAGGATGTTTTTTTCATATTTTTGTAGTCGAATCCCAGTGCACCTTTTCCTATACATTTGGTCATCTTATTAGTAAATATGTTTTCTTCTTCGGAGTCGCTTGATATCGCTTTCTTTTGTGTTTTCTTTTGTCTGTTCATTTTGGTGTGGTTTGAAGGCGCTTGATGCTACTACACCAAAGGAGACTTACGTGACACTGTGCTTTTAGCGTATTATATTGGAACCGAGTATTCTTGAATTAATTAAATATTTTATTGCCATCTCATTCTCTCGCAGGCTAAATCTTATAGATGTGTGTGTTTGTCTTTTTTCAGTGCCGTTCGTTTCCGTTTCATCGGGCTTAAAATCACAACGGTGCTAAAGAAGTTTTCACTTCAATAATATGTATTTAGTGTGACAACCGTAATAATTTAATTTTGAGAACTTTTAAGATTCTCGCATATGTGTTCTTCGTCTTCGTTAACGTACTCTGCTGAACCACGTTCAATTACCAACGTGGTATTCAACTAAAAATAATTTCACTTACTTCCCCGCAATATTTACCTCATGTTTTCCACGCCCACTGCTTATAAAAATCAACCCTCCTGTATAAATTACGAACATAAATAATTTGAAAAATGTATTAACAAATGAGATTCCTGAAAGGAACTCGACTTATGCAAACAAACGTTATTGTATTTCAATAATAGCCCTTTGTGTTTATAAATACACATAAAGGGCACTTTTAGAACTGAAAGGATATAATAAAGTAGTGTAGGTATATGGAATACTCTACGCAATAAAGCTAAAAGGGAACGGCTGCGCGGCCTTATTCATACAAATATTAAATTTGGATTCGAGGTGAAATAACGAACAAAAATAAAAACATTTTTTTTAAATCAAAAGGCATAAGTAATAAATGTACTAAATTATGTACTATATATATTTATCTTATTTTAAATTATAATAAACGGGCAAAAAAATAATTCAATTTTACATGATCACAGAGACAACTTTGGCATTTTTTGTGAGTTGGATAATATATATATTTTTTTATTGCCGGCAACCCGGGCGTTTATTGATCACATAAAAAACAAGTAAATAACACGCCCCACTAGGCGATGTCTGTTCTGAGACGGGAATCTACATATACATGCATACATGTACACATACATTCATACATGTATATATATGTACATACATATCCATCCAATAAAAATAATCTTGCCCTTCCTACTTTATGAATATTATAATGAAAAATAAAATTTAAAAAAAATATATTGTCGTAAAGATGATATTTTGAGAAGAAAATTTAAATTTTTACACGGCAAATTTGTGCTCCCATGTAAATCGGTCGTAATTTAAATTTATCTATCAAAATACTTTTTTTTAATTATTTTAATTTCTATTTCATCGTGTAGTAAGTAAATGGAGTAACTATTTTTTTAATAATTATCTTTAACTCACAATAAGGAACTCCAGTAAAAAATATTATGGCTTTAAAAAAATATGTTCATATAGAACAATAAACGCTGATTCTGAATTCATAAGTTTTATTTCATAATATTAAAATCAGAGTTTTTAAAAAATTATTAAAAAGTGCATTTTTAAACATCTCGTCAAAACACAGTGTCATGTTGGCATTATTGAAATGTTCAGTGGTGACGTCACAGTTCCTCGTGGCGTGACGTCACCGTAAAGTCATTGAATGGGAAATGTACGGGAATGTAGAAATGACAAAACCATCGTATTAATTTATTCATTTATTTACATACTGTTTATAGAGATTAAGTTGTTGTGTTTATTGAAACATTATTTAGGCCTAAATAATTCAGTATCAAAAATAGAGGTATCTCTATTAGTTTATCTCTATTATTCAAATATTGAAAAACTTTAAACTGTACGAAAAAATCGTATAAACATACTATATCATAATGCTACCTACTACTCCACGGCCAAATCAAAATGGCCGCAATGGAACAGCTGATATCGTTTGCCTACACTTTTGTGGGTGATGTTTCGTTTTTGATAATATTGATTTTAAAAGCTAAAAAAAATATAATTTCAAACAATGTTTATACCACTCTACCGTAATAATATTAAAAAATATAATAGTATAATAAATATAATATAATGAATAAATAATTCCACCTAAATAATGTTTTAACTTATAGAATAGTATCATCTTTCTTCCGTATAATTATCGTACAAAATGACAACACCTGTTGAAAATAAAAATAACTTTTCAGGAGTGATGACGTCACACGATTCATAACACAGTATGCGGTGGTTTTCGGGAATCTTGAAAAATAAAAAATTGACAATTATTTTAACTATTAAAACTAACTCTAAAAAAAAACATGCAGTTATTTAAGTTAGAATTCAACAAAAAAATTTTTAAAAAAATAGACTTGAGTTCTTTATTAAGTACCAAAGCGCCTCTAAAATCAAAACTTTAATGATCTTTGTTATATAATTTAAAATACAAATAAAGAAAAAGCACATACACCCGTACTAGACATTTCTTTTATATCCCTAGATAAAAAAATTATTTTATTTGTGGTTGGGTAGGTTAGGTATTAAATTCAAATTTTAAATTTGTCTGAAATAGGCCGTGCAGCCGTTTGTAAGTGTTTACCCCTACACATGGTGTTGGTGATGCAACATGTCATGTAAAATTCGAGATCAGACCGCTAATAATACACTTCTTATGTAGATGGCGATAAGGTTTAATTTATTGTTTAACACCAGTCGCCTGTTTAGATTTATTCACGAAAAAACATCGTGTTTTATTTTATTTTGCGAGGCTCAGGCACAAATATTTAAATGTTTCACTACCATTTTTTTAAGAATTTAATTTTCCACAAATTTCCATAAATTTCCACAACAATAAAACCATAACCGAAAAGAGGTTCGTAAGTTTTTTTTTTTTTTTACATGAATACCGCAGAAGAGTCCCTAACTGCTCCCGTCTGGAGCCAGTGAGACTATGGCATCCCCAATTGGGGTACGTTGTGAGGCTGAAGGTAGGGAAGAGGAAGGTGAAGGTATCCCCCTTCCACCTTCCCCTATCCTCGTTACCCCTTCCTCGAACCCCACCTCCTTCGTTACCCTCTCAGTCCTCTCTACCCTCCCTGCCGCTAAAATATATGAAATACACACATTTTCATTTTTACAAATTTCATAATGCCAGAGCTACCATTATATAGCCCAAAGCATTCGCTGGCGTGCGCATGACAAATCACCAAAGTTTTAGCGCAATCGGATCAAATATTGATTTTTATACAGGGTGTCCGGGGGTAAAGTGCATTAACCTCGGGAGGTGGTTCTACATGATGGTAGGAGTAAAAAAGATTAACAACTTTTTCCGAAATTCTAATTTTTTTTTCCCTTACAAAAAGACGTACCTAGTAAAAATCCTTAGTGTGAGGTACGATCTTACTTGCTGAGAGCCTGCCGGGCGCCCGACTCGATTGTGATTGGCCCGTATCGTAACAGCGGAAAATAATAAATCCGGCCGCACACGCCGGACTAATTTTATCTTTTTACCTCAAAACTACCCCTAAAAGTTGGAATTTCGAAAAAAGTTATTTATCTTTTTTACTTGTACTATCATTTAGAATCACCTCCAAAAGTTAATGCACTTCACCCCCGGACACCCTGTATATAATATTGGTTCCTACTCGCTACAGCATCGATTCACATCAAAATCAAGATGACGTAGCCTAGACTAGAACTAGAAAATTCTGTAGAAAAAAGTGAACTATTTATCCAAAAATAAACCTTTTTTATGACCGAATCGCTATAAAGAGCAATTATCTTGAAATGTTGAGAATACATTAACGATCCGGCTTTTTTTAAAATTATGATAGACTCTTACACATTGACAAGGCAGAATTTTTTTTGGCAATTTCATTTAAATTTAGACCAATATTTTCCTGTCAAGTGGACACAGCAGAACCAATTTCAAATCTTATCAACAGATGCTGTGAAGAGATTCCTAAAAAAATAAAACAAAAATAATATTTACCCCGGAGAAAACAAGTAAGTACCTATACAATATTGACTGAGCTGATTTGTACCTTTAGAAGAAAATAGTCGAAAGTTGCGATTTGAAATCTCTAATGGAAAACAAATAATGGTTTTTCAATTCCTATTAAATCTAAGAGCAGATAATGATCTCAGAAATACCCCAGTAATGAAGTTTTTTGTGATTACTGTGCAAGAGTCTCAAATACCTGGATTGGCGTCCGCAATAATTTAATCAAATAATTACCTCGTGAGGCTGAAGGAAGATGGTAGTGGATTGAAAAGGGAAAGGTGAGGAAGCTGAGGATATATATGTAAAGGAAATATATTCCCTTTAAATTTGAATCCTATAATGTCAATTAGAATGCAATCATCGATTGTCATTTGTTTTGTTATTCTATTATTTGATTGTTAGAAAAAAACCATTCAAAGTGATATTAATAAACATAAATGTCGTTTCTTAGTTAAAAAAAACTTTGCAACACAAGTGTTTTATTTAGAAATTAATAAAAAGGAATTAAACCTATCAACTTATTATAAAAGGACATTTCGTTTTAAACCAAAAATGGAGAAAATTCAATTCGAATTTACGCTATTACCTGGAGGCGATGGCAGGTCAAATATTATTAGCATTACAAAAATAGTCACAAGTGATGAAAAAGTGTTTACAATATCAGAAATGCTAGATCCGCCAGCTATCACGAGGAGATAATGAAAACTAGTGCTTTTGGAAAAATAAAAAATAGTTTGAAAAAAAGATACCAGCTTAGAAGAGTCTGGTTAACCACGACAGAAGAACTAAAAAAAACATATGTAGACGAAGATGGAAACCTACAGTTTGGAGACCAATACCTCGAAGAATTGGACGAAAAAAGTTTTCAAGTACATCAAAAAGAAGATGCATTAGGAAAATTAATTGAAAAGTTAATGGAAGATAAGCAACAGAGCTTAAAAAACATTGCTGAGAAGTTTGTTATAGAAAAATTCTGCACTAAAAATACAAATGCAAGCCAGTGGATGGAAGTGTTTGAAAAATAATGTTTGCGGTTTGATGTGACCATGGATGAAAAAAAAAATAGAAATACTCAGATTGTTCATGGATAAATCTTGTATAGACTGGTACAGTTCCATGATTATAAAACTAACAATGAACTCAGAGTGGTCAACATGGAAAAACAAATTCTGTGAATCATTTGCAAACAAAGGATGGAACCCTGTCACATACGCACTATCATTTAGATACAAAGATGGTTCTCTGTTGGATTATGCGATGAGAAAAGAAAAACTTCTATTGGATGTGAGAAGATCAATTGACACCGGTACTTTGATAGATCTTGTTGCTTCCGGACTACCAGAATTCATACTTAACAAGATCGATAGAGAAGGATTACAAGATAGTGTAGATTTGTTTAATGAAGTAAACAAGTATGAACATATGGTCAACAAAAAAAGATTTATGAATCAGAAAACATTTGGAAATGCAGAACATAATAAAAATGGGGGTAAAAATCCATGTAAAATTTGTGAAAAATTGAATAAGGGCATTCGTTACCACCCTGAAGCTACATGCTGGTTCAAAACAAAAGAGGATGAAAAATTTAAGAGAAATGCCATTAAACATGTAAACAATTCAGTGATAGAAACTGAATTAAATGAAAATGATCAAAAAAACTAATAGTAACACCATTAATTGTAGTGAACGTATGTCTTGCAGTATGAAAGAGACATGCGTGTATGAATAAATGGCGTGAATGTTGTCTACTCGTCCTCTCTTAGCATTTAGGCTTCCTACGACGCACCTCTGTACGACCTCGGAATAAACAGTAATAATCTACCCACGTAGTATTATTGAAATCCCACAGATCACCATCAAGAGGAATCTGGATCCACCACCAGGAGTTCAGAGTAATGGAGATAACCGGCCACGGTCATCTCATTTGGCGCAGCCGATAAAGGACGAAATTTAGGCAGCAGCAATCACATTTGGCGCGGTCGAAAAAAGTACCACGGGCAGCCAAATTGTTACATTGGGCGCGGTCTGAAAAAGGAACCACGGGCAGCCAAATCATCACATTTGGCGCGGTCGAAAAAGGAACCACGGGCAGCCAAATCATCACATTTGGCGCGGTCGGAAAAGGAACCACGAGCAGCCAAATTATCTCATTTGGGCAGCCGAAAAGGAACATAAAGGAAGGTTTATTTGGACTGATAAATGCCAAAATGCTTTTGAAACGATGAAAAACCTAATATGCTCACAACCGATCTTGGAAATTTTTGATCAAGATTTACCAATTAATATATATACAGATGCTTCTCTAGAGGGTGTTGGAGCTATTTTAAAACAGACACAATCTGATGGAAAAGAAAAACCTGTTGCTTACTTTTCGAAAAAATTAAACAGCGCACAGAAAAAGAAAAAAGCAATTTACTTAGAATGCTTAGCTATAAAAGAGGCAGTGAGATACTGGCAATACTGGTTGATAGGTAAACCATTTACAGTTTATTCAGATCACAAACCGCTGGAAAATATGAATATCAAATCTAGAACCGATGAAAAGCTGGGTGACTTAACATATTACTTATCCCAATATGATTTTCAAATTAAATATTCTCCAGGAAAGAACAATATTGAAGCTGATTGTCTAAGCAGAAACCCAGTCTTAGAACCAGATGAGAACCAAGATGAGCAATTAAAAGTTGTCTACTTAATAAAATTAGAAGATATCTTAAAAGATCAGGTCAAAAATGAGAAGATTCAGTGCAGAAAAGATAAATTGAAGATATCGAAGAATAATGTTTATTACAAGAAAGTAAAAAAAAAGAAAAAATAATTCTATCAGAAAAATTCAGCATAGATTTTATCAAAAATGTTCACACAGACCTAGGTCACATAGGAATTAATCAAATGCAAAAAAAATGATAAGCCCATGGTACACATCAGAAAACATGACAAACAATATAAAGAGAACTTGCGAAAGTTGTGCAGTATGTTTAAAGAACAAATCAAGAGGTCAAAATAAATATGGATTGATGTCCTACTTGGGTCCCGCAACAAAACCTTTTGAAATATGTTCTATTGATACGATAGGTGGTTTTGGGGGTTCACGGTCAACAAAGAGATACTTGCACCTGCTATCAGATCATTTCACGAGGTTTGCATATATTTTGACGACAAAAACTCAAAATACCAACGATTTCATCAAACTCTTAAACTCCACAGAAACTAATGACATTGGCATGATACTATCAGACCAATATCCGGGTCTTAATTCTAGAGAATTCAAAAAATTTTTGGATGAAAAAAATATTCCAATCATTTTTACTGCAGTATACTTGCCTTTCTCAAATGGATTAAATGAAAGATTAAATCAAATGCTAGTCAATAAAATTAGATGCAAAATCAACGAAAATGACTTAAAAGTGGCTTGGACAACTATAGCCCGTAATTGTGTAAAAAACTATAATGAAACGGAGCATACTGTCACTGGTTATGCGCCTCAGTACCTACTTAACGGCACAGTTGTTACGATTTTGCCAAATGAGTTAAAACTTAAGAAGACTGACATCGATTTGATTCAAGACAGAAAAAAAACTCTGGAAAATACTATAAAGTCACATAATTACAAGATGATTTACGATAAAACCAGGAGACATATTAACTTCAAAGTTGGTGATACTGTTTTTGTGGAGAATGGAAACAAACTTAACAGGAAGAAGCTCGACGAATTGAGAATCGGACCCTACAAAATCATAGAAAAATTATCAAACTCAATTTACAAGATAAATACTGGTCGAAAAAAATTAGAATCAAATTTTTTCCACATCTCGAAATTAATTCCAGCGCCTGCATTGATAAACCATGAAGAGGATATCGAAGATGAATGAAAATTTTTGCAATAATTTTCTTTCCCGCGGGGGGGGGGGGAGATGTAAAGGAAATATATTCCCTTTAAATTTGAATCCTATAATGTCAATTAGAATGCAATCATCGATTGTCATTTGTTTTGTTATTCTATTATTTGATTGTTAGAAAAAAAACATTCAAAGTGATATTAATAAACATAAATGTCGTTTCTTAGTTAAAAAAAACTTTGCAACACAAGTGTTTTATTTAGAAATTAATAAAAAGGAATTAAACCTATCAACTTATTATATATATATATATATATATATATATATATATAATAAGTTGATAGGTTTAATTCTATTTATATATATATATATATATATATATATATATATATATATATATATATATTATGATTAAGGTTTTCACGGGTGTAAGATGTAGAACAGTTTTCTCGGTTTACCCGCGTAACGTAGTCCTTTTAAAAGTCCTTTTAAGGACTACGTCCGTTAAAAGTCCTTTTATGGACTACGTTACGCGGGTAAACCGAGAAAACTGTTCTACATATATATATATATATATATATATATATATATATATATATATATATATATATATATATAGATATATATATATATATATATATATATATATATATATATATATATATATATATATATATATATATATATATATATATATTTACATGACTTTTAAATCACCAAGCAACGCAATGGTGACCTTTTGCCAGGGCGACACTGAGAGAATCTATCACTATTTAACGTGGTTCAAATTTAAGAAAGGCATATTATTTTTAAATTCTATTATTTTATTGATGACTAGCTTTTACCCGCGGCTTCGCTCTCATGTTATTAGGGGGAAATCTAATCCCACTCCCCTCTCCCGCTTTCCCCGCCCGCGAATCCCCTCGAGTTCCCCCTCCCCCCGGTACATTCAGTTTTCAAACAGCTCGCGTGCCACCTACTGTAATTTTTTTTATACAAATTTCATAATGCCAGAGCTCACCAGTAAATATATAGAAACATTCGCGAGCGTTCTCACAACAACTCACCAAAGTTTCCTCGCAATGGGATGAACGGTTTAGCAACGCATTTTCATGATGCCAGAACTCACTATTATACATAGTAACCATCGCGGGTATGCGCACATCAAATCCCTAAAGTTTAATCGCAATCGGAGGAATGGTTTAGCAATGCATAGGCATCTCATACATATATATACAAACACAGAAACAAACATATAAAATGTACGGTTCCATGTCAACTCAGAATGAAACCAACTCAGAAACACCTCAGAAAGGTCATTATAAGCTATGAAAAAATAATTTTAAAATAGCCGCTAACCTTAACCTAACTTAAACCAATTTTTTATATTTTTTATCATCACTCTTAATGACCTTTCTGAGGTGCTTCTGAGTTGGTTTCATTCTGAGTTGTCTGGTCACCAAAATATACACGTTAAATATAAACATAAAATAAAAGTAGATTATATTCGTAGTCCTCATCACTAGGACTTTCGGAAAAGTTTTCAGCGACTTTTATGGAACAACTTCATGGTTTGGGTAATGTTTTTTTCAGTAACTTCTTTGACGATGTTTATAATATACTAGTAAGTTATTTTTCCGATAGTTCCGCCAGGATTGATGTTCTTAAAGTTTTTTTAAATTTGTTTGATAGTGTGTGGGAGTGTGTTATATGACTTTACTCTTAAAAATCCAGAGGTTCATTGTCCAAAGCTTAGATAGATTAAGCTTATATGTACCCGTCTCAGAACAGACATCTTCTAGTGAGGCGGGTTACTTACTTGTTTGAACGTGATAATGTTATTTCAATAAACGCACGGGTTGCCGGCGATCAAAGAAAGCATATCTATTTGCTTGATGATGATTTCATGAATGTGTTGTGTTTGCCTATGAACCAGAATATTTTGACATAGATTTTTTTATAAAACTGTTTATAAGTTTCTGTTGTGGGCGTCCTTCTGGGGACCTTTATTATGATCTTTTAAGTTATCTTTTGTTGTTTGAGATGCTGCTGAGTTCCATCCTATTATTGCATAAAATGAAAATAGCATAAGTAAAATAAGCATAATACATCTCTTTAGACAGAGATCTCACTAAAAAGTCAACTAGGTAATTGGCAAGATGTTTAGTAATTTTTTGAAGAAGTACGTAGATAAATTTTGATAGCTTTTTTGAGGTTCTATCAATCTGTGAATATCAGTGAAGATTGTCGTCAATTACGATCCCAAGATATTTAATACTTTTGGTTAGGGTTACATAATGGCAAGAACAAATTTTTCTTTGTATTATGTTTTCATTCCCAAATGACTACTTTTTAAAACACTGTAAGATCTCGTGTTTAGATTTAATTTCAAACGAAAACGGTCTTGCAATACACAGCTTGTTACAATAATACACTTTTGTTAATTCAATTTCGTTTGTTATTCATATGATTACTTTTAACTAACTAACCATTACGTCGCATCCCCGCAGGAGTAGACAGAGATGGTAAACCGCCACGCAGCTCTATATCGGAACACACTTCTTGCTTCATGCACGATCGTGTATCGTCTAATACATACTCTTCTGTTATTCCGATTCTTGACATGACCCGAATTCACTTGATCGTCCCATCCTGGGGTGTTCCCAACTTCTTCTGCCATACAAAAAATCTTTGAACAGATAACTCTTTCGGCAATTATTCTTATCGCTCTTATCGATGTCTTTAATATATACCTATCCACTGGCTTTTGAATTACGGAAGAAACAAGATGAGAGAAGATTGGTATATTAGATAAGCCACTATCAGCAATGTCCTCAGTAACGAGAAAATACCTCAAAACCTAAGAACATTTATAATAAAACTGGCGAGTACCCGGCATGCGTTGCAATGCCACTCAAATAAAGAAATTGTTTCTCCTCATGCGTCCTCGTTACCGTCCCTGTTCCCCACCCGCGTCCTTTCCCCCTCCCGTGTTTCCCTTCCACCTTCCCCTCTCCGGCGACCTCCTGTCGCACGTCTCCTGGCACTGCGAGATCTTGATGGATGCTAGAGAGGAAATGCTCGATGGTTTGGACGTACCTATCAGACCAGTATGGAATACTGATCTGGTTTCGAATAAGACGAACTTCGAGTGTCTGAAGAAATTTGCAAGGGTCTGGGTTGAGAGATGGCCTGAGCTTAGAGTCGCTGACTAGAGATTTTTGACACCAGGTGTACTTGTTCCTGATCTACCACGGACTTTCTTTGATTTTACTCTTTACCATTTTGCCAGGATGTACAGTTTTCTATTTTCTTTTCTTTTACTATGTTTTTTATGTTTTGCGCTTTACAATTTTACACCTGTACATATTTTTTCTGCTTTTGGTTGTTTACTGCTTGATATTTTGGGTTTTAATGCATTCACAAATTTTCCTTTTCTTTTAGTCTTTATAAGCCTAGCGTAACTAAACGCTCAAGTTTTGTTATTTTTTTTTTATTTTTACGATCACATTACCTTATGTTTTACTGCAACCCTCATGCTTTTGAATTATTTTTTTTCTGTTAGTTAATTGGTGAACTTTCACACCAAGCGATGACTCCTACACGCTTTTTTTTATTTTTTCGTTTTTTTGGATTGGTTACTTGTATATTTTCTTTCAGTTACGTTTAAATGCGAGAACTGAACTCCGTTGTCTGTTATGTACCGTCCTCTTCCCCATTAAGGGGTAGGACTCTGGAGCGTGTCCCCGCCTATGTTTACTGGCTGACCCTACAGAACTGGTGGAGCTGCACCTGTCTTCCGCGCCACCCCCCGTGACATGAAGAGGCTGGGGAGAAGGCCGAACGGCGACCGAAAGCTGTCCGTCCCGCCTCCGGCGACCCGACGCTTTTCTCCCTAGGGTCTTCATCCTTGACTTCCATTTACTCTCGTCTAGGCACCACCGGTTAGCTGGCTTACGGACGACGCCGCCGGTTGTCGGGAGGCCGGACATTCATCCTTCTTCACTGTCTCGGGGACTGCCGGTTGACAGAGTGTGGCAATACCACTTCTTCACTGTATATACTCTCTGTTATCTGTTTTTCTTTTTTTTCTTTTGAACAGTGCTCGGCACCGCCCGCTGGATTGACCATAGTCATCCGCTGTCGTGAGCTTATTACTCACGACGGTTGCTGTATATTTTGTTCTTTTTTCTTTACTTTATTTTGGTTGAGGCTACTAACAACTCGTTTGACTGTCCATGAGGCTGATTACCTCCATGGGCTTTAGAATTGTAGAAGTGACTATAACAGTACAATCCTGTAGGCGCGCCTGCATACCGCCCTCTAACAACGTATGCGGGGACATTGAAGCTCTAGATTCGTTATACAAATGTTAAATGTAGAGTCGTTTATAAAAAAAAAAGTAGATTCTTGCGAGAGCTCCGAAGGGGCGACAATAAGTCGCCTATACCGGGGCGGGACAGTGGTGGGTGCTTCAATGTCCCGCGAACCCCTCCCTTCTCCTGCGTTCCATCCCGCTTTCTCCTCCCTTATCCCGCGTACCCCTTCCACCTCCCCCGCCTTCCCACCTACCTCGACCACTCACCCGTGAACCTCGACTCCTTCGTTCTCCTCCCCCTCAGATTACAATTCATATTCAACTAAAAACAGAAAAATTTCACAAACTATCATTGCAAAAAATATGTTGTACAGGGCCCTTGAGGTAATCTCTAAAACACCGCCATAAGATAGTTTTAAAATATTATTATTATTATTTGATTTCAATTCAACACAGTTTTGCATAACAAAGGAAAATCGCACAGCAAATACTGCACCTTAAAATACATACTACAAACCCGTGCTGATTTTAGGATGGCGATGAACACGAACATGCAAATGGAACGCTTTTGGCGGTAGAAACCCCTGCATTATTCTCATATAAATCTCAAGACTATGGTCACCCTAGAAGTCTACATGTTTACATTAATGTACTACCTAGCGCCATCAGTTTAGTAGATACCCATAATTTTAATCTGTAGAAACGTACAAAAATATTGTTCTTTCAATATCTGTATAATTTTTGGTAATTTTGTTAATTTGTAGAATTGTTAACCTCAACACAGGCTTGGCCTAGTAAGGTTATAAATTGTTTTGTAAACATTTTACCTGCAGTGTAAAAAACCAATAAATAAATAAATCAAATAAATTATTGGTGTTAGACTGCTCACGGTTTCCATGAAGGATATGGCTACAACATACCCTTGTTGATTTCGGGGTGGCAGCTGGTCTACTGAACACACAAATGGAAACACGCAAAGGAGGCACATCGGAGTAGGACGGTAAATCGATAAATTATTTTGTATGAGGGAAATCAACATTTAAAAAATCATTTGTCCTAAAATACCTACACAACAAAATACAGACATACTCGTATTGGCCAATATGAATACACCATTTACACAATCCTCTCATTTTCATATAAATTTACATACATCGGGAACCGCTATGGTTGCATTTACCTAATATGGTTGCATTTAATCCTAATAATATTGGTGCGTTGCATCCTTCATTCCTCTGTGTTTGGCTTCCCCATCCGCTTCCAGTCATCTCAATCGCCGCCCCCTCTGATGTACATTATTTTACACCGCCAATCTAAATCAATCAGTTCGCTCGCCATTTTCTTCAGAAACAAACTGTAGCCTAAGGAATCCGCTATCCGCCTTTTTTTATGAGTATCGCGCATGTATATAGTGAACCGCTAATAGCTAGAATAATCGGATGAAGCGGAGATTTTGCTCCAAATACAAGGCGAGTCTTTCCCTTTGCGGCATATTTTCTTCTCTGTACAGTGGTCATTACAGGGTTCCGTGCTATGAACGTATCAGGCACGTAAAGAAATATGACACACACTACTGTGCCCACTGCAACGTATCGACAGCGTTCTCTTGTTTTGTACAATTTTATGCTCGGAGAAAATATTCTAGCCATGGATTTGTTGACGGTCCGATCATGGCACGCTATGGTGTTCATTGGTGACGGAACGGTCTGGTGGGCGTTGTTTCATATAAATTAATAGAAAGATTCGATTACGGTCATGGTACGATACGTTGTAACTTCACAACTCACGGTGATTCGTTCCATGTAAAATTACACATCAATGACTATGTTATAAACAGAAAAAGAATGAAACATCGATGTCCTACCGAAGGACGTTACCGACTACTCCCTGATAAAAAAATCGCAATTAAACATTCATTGCTAATATTCATGAGTGATATTTTAGGAGTTTCTCTGCCACTTGGTAAGTCATTCCAAAAATACCCCCTGGTAAAAAAAGATGAAATATGCTTACGGGAGAGACCTTTAGCCGGCGGAGGGTGAAGAATTGCTTTTTGTGTCAAATTTTTTTGGATATGGCTGGCCACTTGAATGCAATACATTATTATAAGATCTTGTTACTCTGTAAACAAGGGTTGTTTGCTCTGAGCGGATTTCCACACACTCCACCCTCCGCCCTCGCTAATATCAAACAACGTAAAAGCTTTTCGTGTAGGTTATAAGTAAAATCTGTGAAATATTGAAACATATTATTATTTTTAAATAAAAACCCGTGGGCTTGTAGGATATTAAACAGGCTAAGTACTGTATTTCTTTAGACATAATAAAGATTAATACGGTAATATTTATAAACGTACGTAGGTAGTCAAATAATAGGATGCTCGGCTGATCGTCGATTGAATCGAGTTAAAATTTAGGCGGTTTTGTATAATAAGATCATTTTTTTTTAATATATGGACTAAAACTTTTTAGGTGTACGAAAAAAATACAATAATCATCTTAAAACCCGATGCATTCATTTATGGTGGTCAATAATTCTGTTGGTAGGACGCTTGAATAGCAATGGGGGTAGAGTTCTCTCCTTTCAGAACACTTTAAGCTTTTTAAAATTTTAATTTTAAGGCAAATAAAATTTAATAAGATACGATTTTAGATTTTCAGGGCCAAAAATATTTTTGTTATTAGTTTTTGGGGTATTATGCCGTGTTGCGCTACCTCCTTCTTTAGCCAACGTTTCGGACAGCGTTGCAAATAGAGCGGACGATTTCCAAAAGGATATCAGAACACTTCCGTGCCTGTAAACTTGGCCACCCTGACAAATCGGCAATCGCCGAGCACTTAATCGAAACCGGCCATTACTTTCGATTTGTCCCCGAGGTCCTGGGAAGACCCAAAACTCATAGAGCACGCCTGATTACGGAGGCAATTGAAATTCACAAAAATCCTATAAATATTAATAGAGACGACGGAGCTAAGCTCAATAGTTCTTGGTATCCGGTAATTGACGGTTACATCAAAGCTAAACGCAAAAAAACATGTTGAAGTATATTGTAGCGCCAGCTCGTAGAGGAGTGGAGCTGGCGACACGGTATCGCTCCTAAGTAGATAAGTACAAACATCACCCCTAACTATTACACATCTGCCCTGATGATGGACACTGCAACGCTGTCCGAAACTTTGGCTAAAAAAGGAGGTAGCGCAACACGGCATAACACCCCAAAAACTAATAACAAAAAAAAATTTAATAACTTTGTTACTAAGTTCTGAAAGTTTTTTTAATTTTGTTTTTTTTTTAACTTTATGAGTAAAATCTTAAGTTATAATATTTAATTTAAAATAAAGCAATAACTTTGTAAACACCACTTTTATTTTTTATACTTTATGCCGACCGGGTTTCGCTACAACCATAGCTTCTTCAAGGCAGTATAATACTCTACTATCCTGACTCTACTCTACTGCCCTGAAGAAGCTACGGTTGTAGCGAAACCCGATCGGCATAAAGTATAAAAAATAAAAAGTGGTGTTGACAAAGTTATTGTTTTATTTTATATTAATAATGTCACACCACAAAGTATCCCGCTTCATATGAACAAAAATTATAATATTTAATTAAATGAAGACAATATTAGCGAATCTCGAGACAATAATGATTGCTATCTTTATGTAATAACTAGCTGACCAGGCCACGCGTTGCTGTGGCTAATAAAACACAACGTCATCTACTGGATGGTTATCCAACCTTTATAAACACCGCCGTCTTTGAGTTTATCGCAAAGAGGACTTTAATTTATAATACGTAGAGATGGTGTGAAAGATTATAATAATGTGCATGAAATGCTTGGGGTAACTAACGTATTTAAGTTAATAAGGATTAATACTGTATCTGTCTAAATAACTTTTCAATTACCGCAATGTACGTGACCATTTTTTTTAAAGATAGAATGGGTATAGTAAGCTATCCGTAAAAGATATGCCTTTGTGGACTTTTTTGTAGATCTATAAAAGAGGAATATTCCACCATGCATTGCTTTGTTATATCCCAAAAGGATTAGGCAGCGTTTTCGATGAAAGCTACCGGGCGGCTTGACTTTTCCGACACTTCTAAAAATTATCGTTATGTTTCAACCAATTTACACAAATCATTGACAAATTACATACCTTAATCTTCCTCACGAAACATTCTATCTATTGGTGAAAACCGCATGAAAATCCGTTCAGTAGTTTTTGAGTTTATCGCGAACAGACAGACAGACGACGCTGGGGACTTTAATTTATAATATGTAGAGATATGATTGCACGATTCAACTCGAACTAAATGCTATCTAGATAGTGTCTGGATAAATTTTTATCCATTTTATTTTTACCAATAATATGTGCGTTAAGAAAATGAAGATAATGTTAGTTCTTAGTCGAAGAATGATACAGTTAAAAGTGACCGAATTTGATATGGGTCCCGTAGCTCAACTGGTAGAGCACTTGCCATGTAAGCAAAGAGTCCTGGGTCCGAGTCCAAGTGGAGCCAATATCCTTTTCTGATTTTTCTGTCTTCAGATTTTTGATTGAGTTTCCCTAATATTGTCTTCATTTTATTATTTATTACTTTTAATATATTATATTTTTTAAGAATTTTTAAAAATTATTTGAGCGCATCTTTGAACTTAAGAAAATGGTCTCCAAACCTAATTTAACTAGAATTCCAACGAGGATTGTGAAACTACGAAGAACAATAATTTTTTTCGATGGTAAATTAAACCAATCCTACCAGAACTATCTTGAGTTCGTATTTTAACTAGATCTGCATAGTCAGAAAGTATATATGAAGATGGTTCTTAATCTGCTTTGATACTAATCACCTTATGTAACTCCCCCATTTGGTGTTCAACAGCCTCGTTGCCTGCGGGATTCGTTTGTAACATGATCATCAAATATATCCTGTAAATTTCAAAAACATGACTGCTATTTTTGTTTGCTTGCACAAAAAAACGACGCTTCATTTTCTCCCATCAAATTAAGTTCAGTCAAGCTTTTAAGATCCCTTGAACACTCCAGTCAGTAGGTACCAACCAGAACTAGGTATACTTCGTAAAATCTATTTTACTACTCTGTGTATTCTGATATACCTACGCTCTTTATGACTAAACCATCTAAGCGTCTCATAACGTTATATATTTTCCCGACGTTCCTCGGTTTTGCATTATAACTCCGGATCGATATCGCTTTTACGAGTAAGTGATTCAATTCCTTCGGCGTTAATCTGCTTAGATTATTTTTCTTCACTGGGTTCAACAACACGGAGACTCTTATAAGTTTGACGGATACATTAAAGAATCTATTGAATGCCGAACTAAGACGGCTGACAAACAGAAAAAAAACGCTGAATCAATAGCGGAGAAAAGGACAAGATTGAACTTTGCGGCGTAGAAAATGATCTCATTCCGATGAAACCAGAAATTAGTGATATGATGAATCTTATTTTGATGACTGAGATAAAGCTATTCGAAAAATAATATAATTTTATTCTACTTGCACGTGATATTTTTAAGCGGGTTCTGTGAATTCATATATTTTTTAATTTTAAACCTATTATGGTGAAAAGACTTTCCTATTATGAGCATTTTCCATCTAAACTGGCTTTTTAAATCTATGAATTCTCAACACGCTAATTCGATGCTTTACATTTGGGGATGTTCACAAAGCAAGTGTAGTACTAGATTTTTATATTTTTTTAAAACAAGTGTATTTGAAAAAAACTTACGGGACATTGTTGATTCACTTATTTTTCCACATAACCGCCATCCCATTCAATGCATGTGGTGAGCCGTGGCACAAGTTTCTTTATACGCTCCTCGAAAAACTCTCCCACCAGTTCCTTCCCCCACTTCAGAACCCTTTTCTGCACCTGCTCGTCGGTTGAAAATTTGGTTTCATCCAGATATGTCTTTTGGGAGGTGAAAAGATGATAATCTGAGGACGCCAAGTAAGGGAAATATAGGAGGTGGTTCAAAACATCCCAATCAAATGAGTCCAACAGCGTGTTAGTGGCTAAGGCTGCGTGAGGACGGACGTTTTCGTGAAACAAGCACACTTCTCTGGTCATTATTCCCCTCCTTTTGTTTTGAATGCTCTTTTGAGTTTTTTAGGGTATCACAATGTCGTTGTGCATTGATGGTCTCCACTTAAGGCAGAAATTGACCCAAATTGCCAAAACACTGAGGCCATCGTTTTTTGGCGGAAATTTTGGTTTTGAATTTTTGGCAGATGGGCAATTAGTGTGACATCACTTTGACGACTTTGTTTTTTTTTTCCAGGCGTGTAATAAGTCACCCACTATCATCTCCAGTCACAATAGAGCTCAGAAATCCTCACCTTTTTTCTTGTAGTTGTTATTCCTTCCGCGAGTAAAAAGCGGATAACAGCACTTGGCTAAATTTTTTGCCGACATCTTTCACGCAACTGGACACCAGACCAATATAATCAATGTGAGTTTACGTACTATCGTGTTCCTGCAATGTTCGTTCTGGTCAGAAGACCCCCCTCTACCATTCAGTGCTGCCAACCCCCAAAAAATGACCGTAATCGTCACATCAAACTTACTTTTTGAACATGCCCTTACATTATTAAGTTAAGGTTTTATCAAAGCTCAAACAAATTGTGGGCGGCTTACGCTTATATATTGGATTGAAATATGGTTTTCCTGTATTGAGGGAATATGGCCAGCAAATAATATAATATTTGATTGTAATAGGTTGTTTCAATCAAAATTAGACTACGAATTTAATTAATCTCACGAGATGAGTTAATCTCACGAATAAGCACAAACCTTAACAATTGCAATTGAAGAAGAATAGAAATTGAAGAAGTATTTACAAATTGCCTTTATGTCGTTCTGTCGTTATTCAGTTAAAAACGCTCCGTGTAATGTAAAGAAGGATAATTAAAAAATGATTTTAAAGTTTACCATGAAAATACACTTACCTATCGCTTTCCTTGACGATCCCTACCCAGAGTATTATATTTTACGAATTCGCTTATTTACAACGCACAAGATCATTCTTTTGTTGAAAAATAATAATGATGTTGAAGTACCTAAATCAAAAGAAGAGCTCATAAATTTTATTTAGCTTTATCCAGCAAGGCTTCAAGCAGAGCACAAATGAGATTGATAGAAATCTCAAATAACAATTTTCTCTGAATACAATTTTCCCTTTGCCACTTGATGAGGAAAGCAAAAAATAGAGCAGTGCTAGGAGAAAGAACTCGGATAAAGTGGTCGATCGAACCAGACGATGTATACGAGTAGGTACGTACCCCTCGAGACTCGCCTGATAAAAGATATCAGATTGTAAGACAAATTTGTCTATCTTCATATTTTTTCCGTCCCCTTGACAAAAAAGGCGATTTGTTTGCAGGGCGTGCGTGGACTGACGAGCACAAATTCGGAAGTGACAAATTGGTAAATACTACTTTTTGGCTCACTTTCTTCCAGTTCTTACCTTCCTTTTGTTTTACTGCGTGAATCGTTACAGTTAAGGCTTTGAAACTATGATGACGGATTAAGAATATTAATGGGAAAATGAGACATTTTTCGCCTTTCCGTCGCAGGTTAGTGTCGTATTCAAAGTGAAAGAAGTCTAATTGAGAAATAGTAATGAAACGTTGAGTAATAATGTGAAAAGTAGCAGGTATTTTCCAGAAGAACAAATTGTGCATTTTCTTAGCATTGATAGCAATAAAGAAATACATTTTAAACTGCGGTGTTATTTACCGCGAACGTATATTTTAGAAGATGTGTGAGAAACCCGTCATATTATTTTTAAATTATCCTACAGTTATTAAATTTTCATTTGTTTATAAAATAACTAGCTGACCCAGCAAATGTTGTTCTGTCATATAAATTATTTCTAGTGAATATTTTGGTTGTTAAATAAAAAATAACGAATGTATTGTGTGCGGGGATGGGATCTATGACAGAAAGAGGAATGGAGCACTGTAGACGATGCCCGCCGATAAAAAAAATCATTTTCTCAATTCAATGCATTTCATTAAAGTAACGGACATATTCATTGTTTGATCCCTTAAAACTTAAAAGTTAAATGTAAAGTGAAAAAAAGTAATATACTTTTATCCTATAGTAGGAAAATGAAAGGAAGAAATTCAATATTAATTTCGAAGAACAATTGAGTGAACGATATTTTTTGTCAGTCCGTCTTTAGCCAACACAAATAAGCTCGATGGTTTGTCCACGCGCGAACATGACGTCGAATGAAATATCAAAAAGGCGCGACGCTTCTTGTGAATGTCTTGCGCATGTGTGGATGAAAGTTTAATGAGGCGGATCTGTCATTCAACGACATAAATAATTTCGTTATGTTTGAAGTACGAACGACGGTTAAATTTGTTCATAAAAATACTAAAATCACGATTAAAAAATGGGAGGGTCGTGATTAAAAAATGAGAGGTGGGGGTAGGAAGGTGAAAATTTGGGGTTAGATATATATTTTTTTGATGCCAAATAAAAAAAAATACAAAAAAAAAATTGTCAAAAATTTTTTTTTTTTGTGGATAGGGACACCCTAATCACCTACCGATATGCAATATACTTTAAAACCTATTCTCATACCTACCAAATATACGTAAAAAATTTCATAAAAATCGGTCCAGCCGTTTCGGAGGAGTGTGACCACAAACACCGTGACACGAGATTTTTATACATAAGATTATTTGGTATAAATTTTATATCTTCTTCTAAATATGAGGCATATCTAAGTGTCGACCATCGAGAGATTACCATTCAGAATCTAAACATTGCTTGAAATGATTGTGACTACGTTTAGCGACCAGATTTGAATAGTCAGGTAGACCCCTTCCCTCTTACCAAGGTAACATCCCTCTTACCAAGTCTCCTCATCTTGAAAATATTCCCTAAATGGGGAAGCCTTAGTCCCAATGGGTGTGCAGTTGAGATCCTATTATATTGAAGAATAACATTATTCTATGTTGCTCTTTGTTTTGGAATTTTTTTAAAATTCTTTCAATTAAAAATAACATTTTTTTTTTACATGAGCTCCACACAGGACGCCCTGAGGAAAATAATTTCCCTCAGGACCTATGTCATCTTTGGGGATGCTGTGTGGAGGGTTATTTTTAAGGAAAAGAAGGAGAGGAGAGTTCTGGGAAGGAAAAGGGTTTTAGGGGTGGGTAGGAATCTGGGGTTCAGTGTGTCTTGGTCATCCGCCTCCAAGACCTAGACAAACCTCACCCCATGAACCCGGGCACCCCTGCTAAATCACCAAACGTAGCGAACCGCTTGGGGGTTATCCAATAAAGGATACTAGTATGAAATTATACTTCTGATCATCTTTTAAATTTATTCATCTAGTAATATAGATTCTTCCCAGAGCAAAGACCTTTCAAAAGTGTTAAACTGTAAATAAGTTAAACATTCGGTATCGGCTCAGCGGCTGTCTAGGGACAACATCTTACGTCGGCATCCTGGCATAGGGATGTCGAAAGTGAAAAAAATATCGATGTATCGATATTTATTAAAATATCAATATCGACGTCCATATAGACATATATTTCCGCCGCCCCGGGAACCTTTATTGGATAACCGACACCTCTGCCATAGGTCACCCCAAGTGGTTCGCTAAGTTTGGTGTTTTAGCAGGGGTGCCCGGGTCCATGGGGTGAGGTTTGTCAAGGTCTTGGAGGCGGATGACCTGGACACATTGAACCCCAGATTCCTACCCCCCCCCTTTAACCCTTTTCCTTCCCAGAACTCTCCTCTCCTTCCTTTCCTAAAAAAACCCTCCACAGAGCATCCCAAAGATGACATAGGCCCTGAGAGAAATCATTTTCCTCTGGGCCTCCTGTGTCGAGCTCATGTAAAAAAAAATATATATATATATATCGAGGAAAAAATATCGATGTGTCGATATATCGGTCAAATTTTCAAAAGATTTTCCCGTTTTAAAATAATAGTTGATTCAGCTCAATATTATGAATAGTAATTTTTATACACAATATGCATTATTTTAATGTACAAAAATCTCAACAAAAACGAAGGTATTTTTATCAGTATCATTTTTATTAGGTAATAATAACAATAATATCAAAAACTTAAAGCGGTCTTCTAACTTATATATAAACCGAGACGCATACAAAGTTTGTATGCGTCTCAGTAACATTCTATTGGCGTATTAATCTGTCAAAAAGGACTTCGTGTTTGAAACAAGGTATAGTCAATAATCAAGAAAATAGGGAACCAACACACAGAAGTGGCTTAGAAAAAATTGGCGAAAAATAGCACACATTTCTATGTATGTACCCACACATGTGAGATAGTATTAGTGATCACAAATACTAAAATGCAAAGACAATAGATTTGTAAGCTATAGTTAAAAATTTCAATCGCCAGATGTCATGACACAATACAGTTACTTTTCCGTTCGTTCCTATACGGTTTTGGATTCTTATTTATTTATTTATTTATTTATTTAGACGCCCATTGGGCTTTTACATACATTGTTATTAGTATTATTACATTAACTATATGGCATATAAAAGTTTAAGTACATATATGAATAAAATAATTATTATATGTGTAGTACCTACATAAATGTTTTACAAATAATATAGAATACCATTATGGAGAACAGTTTTTTTTTTTGTACTTACAAACAAAAATAACGGGATTGAAATTAATCAGCATTAGTAGGGACTTAAGCATAATCGAAATATAAATTAAATTACAATATTAATTTGTAAAGTTACATATATATATTAAAGTTTAAAAGTCTAAAAGAAAAGAGTGAAATAAATAGAAGCTAAAAAGGGTTTTTCACTATGGAATGGTGAAGTCATACATTTCAGCAAAGTGTTTATGTAGATTTCGTTTAAGCACTGCTACGGAATCTCTAAATATATCAACGACATTACCAAATTTATTACCAAAATTTTGTATTCGATTTAGGGATATGTGCGCTTGATAATTTGTTTTGAAATTGTCACAGAAAAACGTGGAATTTTGTCTCGTATTTTTGGAAGGTACAAATAATTTTATTGTGGCCAGAATTTCAGGGCTGTCGATTCTATAATTAATAATTTTATTTAGTAGAACAAGGTCGGAGATAATTCGCCTATCTGACAGCGTAATCAAATTTAGTTGGTGCATCAGCTGGATATAATTTATATTTTGGATTGGAATATTTAGTTTAAAGTTAATAAATCGTAGAAATTTGTGTTGTACCCTTTCAATATTGTTGGAATGTATTTTATAAAAGGGGGACCAAATAGGCGAATTATACTCTACTTGACTTCTTACTAAAGATGTGTACAGTGTTTTCAGACATTCTAATGACTTGAAGTCGCATGCGGTTCTACATATAAAACCAAGCATTTTTAAGGCTTTATTTGTGATTTCATTTACATGCGGATTGAATGTTAACTGTTCATCAAATATAACACCCAAGTCCCTGATTTGAGTGACAGCTGTCAATTTTACGTTATTTAGCGAATATACATAAATTATATGATTTCGTATTTTACAAAAACGAATGACCTGACATTTTTTAATATTAAGAAACAGAGAGTTGATGATGCACCAACGATATAGTTTATTTAAATTAAGTTGCAAAGTATAACAATCGTCTAAACTACGTATTGTTTTATATATTTTCAAGTCATCTGCGAAGAGAAGAACTTCCACATCTTTAAATATGCTAACAATATCATTAATAAATAACAAAAAAAGAATTGGTCCCAGGTGAGACCCCTGAGGAACCCCACTTGTGGCTTCGAAAACGTAAGATTCCACAGATTTTATTTTCACACATAGCTCTCTTTTACTAAGATAACTATCAATACAACTTAATAGATTACCCTTGATGCCCAACATACTTAATTTTTGTACAAGGATATGTCGCCTTACTTTGTCAAAGGCTTTGGAAAAATCAGTATAAATTGAATCCACCTGATGCTTCAAGGCAAGAGAATCAGTTATGTAATTTTCGTATATGATCAAGTTACTTAGAGTGGATTTACCTGTGATAAAGCCATGCTGGTTGGGTACAATAATATTATTAATTTGTTTAATAATGACATCTAGGACTAACGATTCAAATAGTTTGGGAATAGCGGACAATATACATATTGGTCTGTAGTTAGATACATCGCTTTTATCTCCCTTTTTATGAATAGGCGTAAGATAGCTTTTTTTCCACTGATTTGGAAAACACCCTGACGACAAAGACTTATTAAATAGTTTAAATAGTGGATAAGTCAAACTGCGAACACAAGATTTTAAATATGTTGGAGGGAAACCATCCGGTCCAGCGGATTTATTAGTATCTAATGCTTTTATAGCCTTTTCTATAGCGTTTATTTCAATAAAACAATGGTTTAGGTTAAGTGATTCTTCAAGTGATATATCGTTTGGGATTTCATTATCAGGAATACTATCATCATAAACACTTTTGAATAAATCTGCAAAAAGATTGACAATGCCTTCGGTACTGTCCGCACAATTGTTATTCAGATGCATAATATTTGGTAAACTACAGTCATTTTTTCGCTGAGCATTAGAAAAGTTCCACAATTTTTTTACATTATCATGAACCTCCATTTCTATTAAACTAATATAATCATTATAACATTTTTTGGACAATTCTTTGCACTGCCTTCTTAAGTTAGTAAACGTTATATAATCATCTACGTTTCTAGATTGCTTAAATATTCGGTGAGTTTGTTTTTTAGTATAAATTAATTCTTTTAATTCTTTTGAAAACCATGTGGGGTAAAAGGATGCATTAAAATTAAATTTTGGAACATGACGTTCTTTTGAAGTGTTTAGGATTGAATAAAACTGTTGGACTTGATTTTCAATATTGTTTTCATCTTCTAGAAATGACCAGTCTATATGGTCAAGATAATTAATAATATTTGTGTAGTCAGCTTTATTAAAATTGTACGATGAAGTTTTTAATTTCTACAATTTTCTAGACACATTTGTAATAATAATATCTAACGCTGGATGGTGTTGGTCTAAAGGTAATAACAATTCGTCCGATTTTTCTACCACTGTCCTTAAGTCACTAGAAAATACTAGGTCAAGCATTCGGTTATAAGAATTATGCACTTTATTTAACTGTTTAAGTCCTAGGAAAAAAGACATATCGAGCATTTCCTTTGATTTGGCACACTGCACTTCTGTTTCGTTAATAATCACTTCATTGTTCTTATCGAAAGACCAGTCAATTTTCGGAAGATTGTAATCGCCTACAATTATAAATTTGGCTTTAGGATATTTATATTTTAGTGTTTCTACATCCTCGATGTGGTTTTTGTATATTTGCAGATCTGACATTGGTGGAATATAAGTACAGGCTATAATGATTTTTGTTGATGAAATATTTAGCATTACAAAGATGTGTTCAACGTTTTTGTGTTTAACTGGCAATTTTCTAGATGAAATGTTTTTGGATATGCACACCATTACACCTCCTCCTTTTGATTTGTTGCTCGTAATGGGGTCACGGTCAAGACGGTAAATGTTATATTGGTTAAGGCCTAATTCCGATGAATTGATGTCCTCATTTAACCATGTTTCTGTTAATAACAATATATCATGTGGGATTGTGGGAGAAGTTATTTCTAGTGACATTAGTAACATAAATAAAAAAATATCGTTGTTCATACAATTTTTGATATTGGATATTTTGTATCGATATATCGATTCATCGGATTAAAATATATCGGCTAAAAATATCGATGTATTGAATTAAAAATATCGATACATCGATACTTTTTCAACAAGCCTACCTGGCGTGCTACGCGCGAATCCGCTGTGACAAGGAATTTGAAGGCTAGGGAGGTTTTTATCCACGAGTGAATTGAATATAGCTGATAAAATAATGGCGGTCTAAGCCTCTCATTTCCTTTTCAAGATCAGTTCTCAATCGGAGTAGGTATTTGCGAAAAAATACGAGTACTTTTCCTTGAACTATTCCAATTCATTAGTAGATGAAAAAGAAAACGATACAAATGGTTAGCCTAGAAGAGATAAAAGAGGAGAGATAGACAAAAAGGGAAATCCGTTTTCATTGAAGGACGGACGAATTCATTGGGATTCATTTTCATTGTTTTTTCGTAACTGAAACAAACTTGTATGTTTTGAAACAGGCAGTAATATGAGCAATATGAGTTCAATATGGATTTTAGGAAAAAGGTTATGACTCGTTCTTCCTCGAATAAACTCGGATTGAAAGGTTTGTTTTTGAGCCCGGATACAAACATACTAGATTTCATTACAATGTCTGATAATATTAATATTTTTTTATTAAATTTCTTGCGCAACCACAAATTTTACGCATATGCGAAATTACGCAATGTAATATTTTCCAAAAAAGACATTTACAAATAATGGTTAAAAAAGAAATTAAAAAATATATACAAATGAAAAAAAAATCGCTTCATAGAGGAGACTCTTTCAAGAATCAATAGATTTTCCTTTCTGAATCTCTCCTCGTTGACGAAAAATATATTGATCTCGGAAGAGCAAAGTTCAGGAGCAAAATGAGTCCATTGAGTATTTGAATCCCAGAATTCCCAGAAGAGAGTTCATCGGGTAGAGCCCCGGATAGTGGCCGCACTCCCTCATGTATAGACTCAGAAGCTTTTTTTTGAACCCTGTTCCACATGAGGGAGCACCTCACGAGGATTCCAGAGAGCCAAACCTCTCTCCAGTCTCCAGCCTACTGCGCACCAAGGAGAAGTATGTAAATCTCAGAGTACAGCCATTCCGAAAAATTTTAACGGTCCGGAGAACAAATCCTAACGTTTTTAAGGCCGACTGGAATACCCTTTCGACGTGACAACGAAATGTTAGCTTACTTTCTTGCATAATCCTAAGATCCTTTGCAGGTGAAACTAAGGAAATTACGACCAAGTATATTAAACCTACATATGGTAGGTGAGATTAAATGCTCTGGTGAATGTCAGGACTACACATTTTAAGACTCTGAAATGAATTTCGTTGACTGCATTCTGAAATGTTACGCCAGCTTGAAGACGCAGGCAATTATCAATATATCTAATTAGTAGAAATAATTTTAAGTTGTAAGTCAAAAAGAGAAAACGCGAAAAACGGATGACTCCAGAAAAGCTTAATGAAAATAGAAAAAAGAAGAAGCCCTAGGATTGACCCTTGGGGAACCCAAGAAATTACAAGCAACTCGGCGGATGAATTTTAATATTATCATCAATGTTATAAAAAAAACAGTGCACAAAGCTACTATTTCTGAAAAGCCAAACACTTCCCGTTCGTTCAAAACTTCCCTTTTTTTCCTTTTTTATCCCCCATTTCCTTCAGTCTCAAATCTTTCTCCAGTTGGGGTGCCATTCTTTCATTGGCTGCGGCAAGCAAAACTTTGTGTATTTTTACATTTTTTTTAAAGAATTTACCGATGGAGTATTTACATATTTACTGACCGAATATAAAGGTTTATGAATGCACCATTACTTGTGCATAGTTCGAAAACCTCGTAAAAATTATTCATTTATAGCCTTTTTAGCGCGAGGGAAAAACATTTACCCAGCTGCAAGTAATCAAAATGCTTTCATCTAGTTTTTTCGTATGGCATGAAAGAGTTAGTATCGAGTGGTGCCTGAATGTACTCGTGTTTAGTAGATTCTCAATACTGCTGTACTTCAGCCATTTATAAGGACCTCCGTTATTGCTTTCGGTGAACCAATCTCTGATAGTTATTTCAAATATTGTTATTTGTTGTTAAATTTTCCCGAATGAAATTTATTTTTATTTTTATGCGAAACAAAAATATTCAAAAAAAGCCAAAACTTTGTGGCTTGACTTATACAAATGAAAAAAGTTCTTTGTTTAAAACGACTTTATTTTATTTATATACGTTGAATTGGTTTCGATTGATCTCAACCTTCACCAGGACAATAAACGTGTAAACTTAATTACAGAGAAGAATAGAATAGACTACAAAAGAAAAAGCATATGAGAGAGGGAGAGAACTTCAGAGACTGGTTGATGGAAGGGTAGGTAGAGTGGTAGGGGAAGGGTGGAGGTTATACAGGGGGAGGGGGAACAACTTTAAAATAGGACTGTTGGTTAATACTAACTATTTTTAAAAAAGCAGTTTTAAACAAACAAGTAGAATTATCCGAGAGTCCGATTTTAAAGTTGTTCCCCAAACAGGTCGACGTGTATAAATAAAATGAAGTGGTTTTAAACAAAGAACTTTTTTCATTTGTATTAAAGTACTGTTTATTCAAATCAGAAAAAGTCTTGAACTGTGCTTTGAAGCTCTGACGTCACGAAATTAGCGAATAGTTGGTAGTTTGTTTTCAGTGCCTTTAGTGATTATGCCAAATATTTTTTCTTCTTCAAATTTAGCAAATTCACTTTGTGGCACCATTTTATTAATGAAATAATTAAAAACACTTTGTTTTTACCACAATAAACTTTATTTAAAAGTCAACATGTTTCAGGAACGATGTTCCCTTCATCAGGACATAAAATGTACTAAATACTAAATGATCAAACATAGAACGGCGTGGGTAGAAATGGAAGTAGTGGGGGAGGAGAAAGGTGGAAAGGGGAGGTGCTTAGAAGATCAACAAGGTGGAGGGGGGGGGGGGGGTGGAAAGGGGGTGCTTAGAAGAACAAAGACAAAAAATTACAATGGAAATATGTTTAAGATAGGGTTACTCACAAAATTAATTTGATTGTTAATAATATTTAAATTTCTATTGACATTTTTCCTAATTTCTAATATTTCTAAAAGATCTAAGTGAAAACCACTAACGTTAGTGTGTAAAATTTTAAAACCAGTATTTATATCAAATGAATGGTTAAATTCAATTAAATGGTTAGCAAATTCCGAATAATTATTACTATTTAGACATCTCAAATGTTCCTTAATCCTCGTTTCAAAATTTCTGCAAGTTTTACCTACGTAAAAATGATTGCAGTCATTACAATTCAATTGGTAAACTCCAGATTTTTTCATTTTTTGGTCTTTGTCCTTGTTATTTAAAATATAATTTTTTAATTTATTATTCGTATAAAAAGCAGGCTGTATTGTATTAGGAATTTTTTTCATGATTAAATTGGAGGTTTGATGATTTACAAACAATATTTTTCTCCATTGTTTTTTAATATTATCAGTAAGCAATGGGTAAATGTAGGACAAATGAAATTTTTTCTTATATTTTTTGTTTAATAAATCGTCTATTAATTTGGAGTTATAACCATTATTAGAAGCAATTATTTTAATGGTGTTAAGTTCAGCTTTGAAATTATTTGGGGATAATGGGATATTAATTAATCTATTGATCAAATAATGGAAAGCTAAGAGTTTTTGTGAAAATGGATGGTTAGATGAGTTGTGTATAATTATATCAGCGTATGTTTCTTTTCGAAAAATATTAAATTCAATCTTATTATTAATTATAGTTAGGTTTAAATCTAAGAAATTTATGCTACAATTAATTCCTATTTCTAATGTAAATTTAATGTTTTTGTGAATTTTGTTCAAAAAATTAAGGAACATTTGAAGTTGTCTTTTGGTACCGGTCCATATAACTAAAATATCATCTACGTAACGTTTGTAAAAATACATATATTTTAGTAATAAGGCAGAACTATTAAAGATTTTATTTTCTAAATGGTTTAAAAATATATCTGCTACTAACGAACTGGTACTTGACCTTATTTCAAATATTTTTTGCTTATTTTTCAGAACACCTTTCAGTGAAATGTAAGCGAATGAGGTATGTACATACACAAACAACTAAAACATAGAAATTTCATGGAGTATGTGGTTCGTTAAAGCTAACCGTAACACCTGATCAAAAGATACATTCAATGAATTTTATGAAACAACCAACATAAACATTATTTCACGTTTCGGCGGATAGCACGGTTGCAATGTTTGCCAAACAATAGTTTTGCGGTTTGGTAAACAAACTATTATTTCAGAACCGCGAGGGAATTGAATGCGAGATTTCCTCAATCTCTTCCCTCCAATATTAACGTATTTACCATTCCTGCATTCTGTATTAAACTATTGGACAAGCGTGTTTAACGTTAACATAATACACCGCAACGTAATCTAAAATTCGAGTAAATTAAATCGAAAGCAGTGTGAACTAGAGATGGGTACCTAAGTTCTGCATTTTACCGGGGGCCTCCAAGACATGCTGCATTTGAAAAGTACTTGAGGCCTTGGAGCAGGTCCCGGGAGCCACTTCCGACTCGCGAAGCCGTATAAGTCTCGCAAGCTAAGTTGACTTCATCACAGTACTCACACAGATGCAAAACTTTCATACAGTGTGTTTTATTTTAGGCTTTAAAAAACACAATTAATGATTATTTTGTAATTGAGAATTCGAAGCCAAAGCGTGTTGAAATCGGTCACATCGTTAATGAAAAAATACTGAAGGTTATCATTTTTTTTAATAACTAAATGTGATAATCTTCAGGATTGAATTCAAAAGGGTATTCATAAAAAAGACAAGGGCATTGCTTATAATTCTTAGCCATTTAATAGAACGCTGTAAATAACAAATTTCCATTGATAATGACCCTAATTTACGAAAATTACGGCATTTGGAAATTGTACCTAATTGTTTTTAGGAGAATAATTTTATTATTCGACCAGAAATATTTATTTTACAAAGCATGTTTAATGTTAATTGACATATTTCCTAGAAGTATAATTTACCCACATTTCCAAAGTTGTATTGTTTCCTAAAATATCATGATGTCGTAATAAATATTACACTTGCACACTTTAAAAACACTCTGTAAATCTTCAAATAAAGATTCGTATTAAAAATAATGAAAACTATTTATTATTTTGAATTTAAAAATTAGTCATTATTTCACTTGCGATATATAGGTGCACGTATGTTTAAATCAAATCACGAACCGAATGAATAGGACACCCCGTGAGTGCAGCCTCAAGGGGTGTCATAAAAACTTGCTTCTCTTCTAACTAGTTACAATAAGTGGGCGTAAGCAAGACAGAGTTAGTGGGCGTCGCTTGACGTTCACACAAATAGACTAATACATCAATTCTAAGCATTTTTATTGCTTCCAACTTAAGTTGTTTTACCTATTCCTCGGTGCCAGAGCGCGCAAAAGAACTCGAACGCGCGATTACTGCTCTCGACTCGCGAGCGGCTCGGACCGATACGCACAAGTTCAAACGGAGCCGTACCTCGGTGTCAACCCGCACAAGAATTCGGAGCCCCGGAGCCAGACAAAAACCCGCACGCGGATTTGGGCCCGTCACCCGTCGCACCCGAGCGCGACTTGTGCGATGTACATTTTGGCGAAGTTCAACGAATTTCATTCGTGTCACAAGACACCACGACAACGTGGTTCGAATGACTAAGCGACGGTTAATGCATGGCCGTTACAGTAACCATTTAAAAATAATGTATCATCGCTTTTAATATTTGAGCGGTTTAATTTATAATCTGTTATCACGCCGCGGTGCCCGTTGTTTGTTTATGCTTTCCAGAAGGAGAGGAGAGTTCTGGGAAGGAAGAGGGTTTAAGGGGTGGTTAGGAATCTGGGGTTCAGTGTGTCCTAGAAATCCGCCTCCAAGACCTAAACAAACCGAACCCTATGAACCCGGGTGCCCCTGCTAAATCACCAAACGTAGCGTAACTACTACTAACTAACGTAACTACTTAGGGTGACCTATGGCAGAGGTGTTGATTATCCAATAAAGGTTCCCGGGGCAGCGGTACCCATTCCCGCCTCCCAAATTTAAAGCTAATATAAAAAATATATATAAGTTCTTAATAATAATAGTTTTTAACAATGCCACTCTAAAAAGAGTCTTTGAATTCAACGACCTTGGCGTTATCTTTGACTCCAAATTACGCTTCTTGAATCACATTATTAGCATTACCAGTAAGGGATTACAAATGCTTGGATTTATCCTCAGAATCGCTAAAGACTTTAATAAAATAAAAACCATAAAATTACTATACACGTCTTTGGTTAGAAGTCAGGTTGAATACAATTCAAGCATTTGGTGTCCTCATTTCAACTCTCGTTGTTTACAAATTGAAATAAATTCAAAATAATTATTTACGTTTTATTAATTTCAAAATTGGTGTTCCTATTATTGAAATCAATTATGTCAATTAACGCAGTAAACTTAACTTATCGAAATTATCGGAAAGGCGAAAAATATTTGATCACCTTTTATTGTATAAAATTGTTCATTCAAGGTTGGACTGCCCTGACGCTATAAACTTGTTATCCTTACATATACCTCCAAAATATACTAGACGAAATATTTTATTTTACAACAATAACTTCGCTACGAATTCTGTGATGGAAGGAATACACAGATTGGGCAATGAACTAACTGATGTCGCTGACATTTTTAATTTAAATTTCGATTCATTTAAAGCCAAATTAGTCCATCACTTTATAGATGTAAATAATGAAGGAGAAATCATTTTATTTTATTTCAATTTTCTTTTGTTTATTGTTTTTTTATTGTTCTTATTTCAAAAGCATACAACGAGTAATTAAGTAAAAATTAATGTGTTTTGATTATTTTTAATGTTTTTGTTGCTCGTAGGTACATACGAGTTCTCTAAAGTCATCCATGTGGAATTAGCATTAGATGTATTCCTATTATTTTACATTGAGTTGATGCTTTATTTATATATTTTGTAATTTTTTATTTTATTTTGTGTTATACTGTTGTTATAAATGAAATTTGTATTTTATATGTAAAAGCCCACTAGGGCGTCAATAAATAAATAAATAAATATTAGCGCTCTCTCTCTAAGATTCGTATTCAAGTATCTCTTAATCTTGATCTTTTCACCGACCTTTTAACCGTCACTTAAAAATACACATTTTTAAAATTACTCGAATAATTTATTGCTAGATTGAGTTATTAGTGCGTGACAGTGGATCTTATCATTTAATTAGTCAACTCATCGGTACGGAAATGAAAGCCACAACCCAACAATAAACAATAATCAACGAGTTCGCAAACAAAACCGACCGGTAGAAAAGTAAAGGCTACTGTGACGTGTCACCAGGACTTACTACTCACTATTAGTGAGTACTGTGAGTAGTGAGTAGTGAGTAGTGAGTAGTGAGTAGTAGGAACCCAAATGCCTCCTCCGACCGGCGCGGCCGGTGGAGGCATTCGGGTTCCCGGTCCGGCTCCGAGTTTCGGGTTTGGGACCGAGCCCGAGTTCCACGACCGGGAGTTCACTTGGAGTAGTCGATTTAAAAAAAGGTTCAGGAGTAAGAACCGCTTCCCGCAAAGAACCCGAGTACAATAACGCATTCCAGCTGAACCGACACATCGCTATGTGAATGCGTATTTCGCGTAATTCAAGGTGCGTATATATACCTACTTCCAACAACATTTTTGTATGATCTTGCCAAACATCCCTGAGAAACAGCCTGCTGCGTGGAGGGTCTATTTGGGAAAGGAAAGAGAAGAAGTTTGGCGATGTTCCGAGAGAGCTGGCGAGGTCAAGAGGTCTCTCAACAAGTCTCTCCCGATCCGGCCTGCCACGCAGTTGGTGATCATATTCATCCGCCACCAAGATTCGGACCAACCTCTCCCCGTGAACCCGGGTATCCTTATTAAGTAGGCCAGAACCCGGGCATCCCTTGCACGCCTAAGAACCCGGGCACCCTTTCTAAACCATACAATAAACGAACCACTTGGGATGACCTATGGAAGATGGCAGCGGTGTTGGTAACGTAATAAATGGTTTCATTGAATTCAAATTCGAGTTCATCACTTAGCGTAATGCCAATTTTTTTAGTGATTAGAATTGTCACATGACGATCGAATAATTTCCGGGTACGCCGGTAACAAACTAATGTTAGTAGGTAAATCGATTTTTACCGTAATTTTTAATCGTTGATTACAGAAAAAAAGGTTTTGTTATTTACTATTGTTACGGAGGGCACCGAAGTTATTGTGAAGTTTTTAAGCTTAGCATTATTCGATTAATTCAGGGGGAGAGAGGGGGGGGGGGGGGAGTGGAGTGGGGAGAGGGGAGGTACAGGAACCTAGGACCTAACTAAGAACCCCCCTAATACCATACGAGCGAAGCCGGGGGTAAGAGCTAGTTAATTTATAAAGTAAAAATTATTTTAAAACTACTTTAACTTTTATTGTCAGTCAATTACATTGACGGCCGGCGTAGTCCAGGGGTAAGGCTCTTGACATCCCGCGACCTTACGACTAAGGTCGCGTGATCGAATGCCGGCGTGGCAAATAAATTTTATTTAATTAATTTGTGTTATTTCACAATTTATTCATTTAAAATAATATATAGTATATTTGGGGCACGTTCCAGAGGGGAAGATACTCTCAGTATCGCCCTGGTGTAAGACCACCATTCAGAATTGAAACGTTGCTTGAAATGGCGTTAGTCGTGTTTGGTGACTAGATCTGAATGGCCAGGTACTTCCCCACCTCCAACCTCCCTCTTCCCCATCTCCTTCCCTTCCCCATTACCTTCAGCCTCACAACATACCCCAATTGGGGATGCCATAGTCCCATGCCATCGTCCCAGTTGGGACTCTTGTGCGGTATAATGTAAAAAAAAAAAAATGTACGAACTAATTCTTGATCGCAATTTTTTTCTTTATCTCCAGACTCATTCTTCATTTTTATCATTATTACCATGCATTCATTATTTAAGATTTAAAAACCGTTCTCATCTTAGGCGAGATTACCAACTGTTTCTATTATTTCTTCTCTATTCTGTGTACTTAATGTACTGTACTTTATGTAATAGTTAGGTACCAAAGATATTGAAATATAAATTAAAATTGTAATGAACGTACCATATCCGTGTAATAATTTTATTTAATATACATTATAAGTTGTGTCGTAATGTACTATGCATGTATGTATGTGTAAGTATATGTCTCAATAAGTTTATTCATGTGCATCAATACACACAATCCTAAGTATTGTTCGCTTCAATTAGTGCAGACCCACTGCAAGTTCGCAAGGATTTTCAGCTTTTATGCAAGCCCTAAAGTATATCATACCATCATAAAAACATTTCAAACCAAAAACAATTAAACGCAATATCATATTTCACATTCCTTTGTTGTTTTGGTGTAAAATGGTGAAACCGATGAGACGCTGGAAATTTAATATCATTAGGTAAGCGGAAAGTGTCTTCGACATAAGCGTCGGCGTCGGTTGCACAATGCACTGCAGATAATATATTGTTATGGGAGAATTCTCATACCGTAGAGACCAATATTGTGTATGTCTGAGTATGTTTGTATGAAGAGTGGGCCGTCAGTATATGGTGGTTTTTTGAGTTATCGGATAAATCGGTGTTTATTGAAATACTATTTTTAACAGTTTCACAAAGGAAAATCAATGGTAATTAATTGTCTTCACGATTTAATTATATTCTTTAAGTGACCATCTCATTAGGTAATTGTTATTAAATTCAATTTACCTTTCAATTACCTGCGTGCTCCAGGTGATCTTTCGTCCTATTTAAAGTGAGTCAATGCAAAACAAATTGTAAACAAAACTCTTTCTTGAAAACTTGGGTAATAATTAATAACATCTGTCAAAAGATGACATTTTCAATTGTTGCAAGCTGAATAAATATAAAAATTCAAAACAAACCCCCCCAATAACTTTAAAATTATAATACATAATGCTAACTGTAATCATTACATGCTCCTCTTGATTCAAACATGGAAAAGTTAAAAAGATCATATATTTGGGTATATGTTTTAATAATAAGTGATTATTATAATATATGGTCTTGTCAATTTTTTCAAGTTCGAATCAAGAGAAATTACTAATACAAATTTAAATTGGCTATCACAATTTAATAATTTATCAAAGAATTTATATGTAAAAATGCAAAAATCAGTCATTTTTAATACATGTAGGATTACGTTTTTTTTTAAATATTTATATCGAGGGATCAGTATGATTTATAGGTCCAATTAGAAGTTCCACCGAGCCGAACCCTCTGATATGAAAATATCTGGAGTCGGTGAATTATTTTCCTATTTGGTCTCTGGTAGGTTGACATGTTGCTCTTGTATTATTTTGTATTTATTATACTTAAATAGTGTAATTGCGTAGCGTGAATTGACTAGATGATTATTTGTGGAAAAGTGAGTGAAAGGGTTTAGTTTTCCCTGTGTGGAAAATTTAACCCGGGCATACAATCTTAAGCCGTTTCTAAATTAAGATATCTTACGTACATACTTTAAAGACTGAAGGAAGTACTCAATTTTGATAAATTGAAAATGATTTATTTTTCTTTGATGCAATCTTCAATCATGTAAGGTATGATAGGATGGGGTGGTGATATATTATAAAACCCTTACAAATAATTCAAAATTATATTATCTAAATTATGTATAATAGAAATAGAACATTTTCTACAGATGCGTTATACAAAGAATCTAACTATTCAGTCTACGTATGCTATTTACATTGCAAAGTATGAAATATATCTTTAAAAACAAAAGCAAATTCGCAAAAAATTAAACCAGAATCAACATTAGAAATAATAATGTATTTTATAAACCTTAAACAAATACCAAACAAATGCAGACTCACAGCAGTTTTATAGGACCCCGTACTTTCAATCTTTTGCCGAAAAAAATTCAAGTGACAATTAAACTACCTCAATACTTAAACGAGTTAAAATTATGCCTTAATAATACAGATGTTAAAACTTTATTTATTTAATTTAAATCACTACATGTTTCCCACCAACCACACACTTATTTTTACACTATTGCATATTTTTGTACAAACAATTTAGACAAATTTTAATTATGTTTTTGCTTTATTTGCCCACTGTTATTTCTTTGTAGGTATAATAATAAAATACATATTACTATATTCGCATTGGTCTTATGATTTCATAATATTGTATTTATCAAATGTAAAAATTGAGAAAAATAAATGTTTTTCTGACGTGTCATGAGCAAGTTTTCTACTGTTATTTTTATAATTCTATCAACGGTTCCAAGTATTAATTTTTTAATTATTATTTTTAATTGTTAAACTAACGTTTACGACAAGATTTTTATGCATAGCACAGAGGGTAACAATTATTATAAGCAATAATTATCAGCCTGAAACACTCATCCACATTGAAAAATCTTCCGAGAAAAGATACATGACGCCAACAGGACTTGAACCCTTGCCCTTCTGATTGCCGGTCAGCTGCTCTCCCAATTGAGCTATGGCGGCTTATCTTATACCCGCCAAATAATTCAATATATACTAGTGTTTCATTCAACAATTACTGCTTATTATATTTTTTCCACCTGAAAACAACCAACTTTATTTTTGCGAGAGAGACACTGTTAGTGTTAAATCTCTCGTTAGATGGCGTCAAGACAAATTATGTCTTCATTTATTTTGACAAATTATGTCTTCAACTTGTCAAATATTAATTATATTAAATTAATTATATTAATCAGAAGGGCACGGGTTCAAGTCCCGTTGGCGTCATATATCTTTTCTCGGAAGATTTTTCAATGTGGATAAGTGTTTCAGGCTGATAATTATTGCTAATAATAATTAATTTTTTAGTTTAAAAAAAATTACATCGTTAAAACAACTTGTTTTTCAGACATTTTTCACCTTAAAATACACCTACTTACTAAAAAAGACGTTACTTTTGCGTTGTAGAAACAAATGAAGTTTTGTGCGTAAATAATTATTGCACTTAGGGTTAGTAAAATAATATATTTTTTAAACACGACCCTTCTATCAAAAACGATATATTATTTTTTTATTTATACTGTGTTTTTACAGATTATTCTCATACATGTGAGAACAACCCAGTCACAAATACTCAGTTAATTATACAAATAAGAAAAATAGGTAAAGATTTATATAAAATCAATCAGTTAAATTATACAATGGTAAAATTCTGAAATAGTTTAAATAAAAAAAATTGATAAAATAAAAGAAAAAACAGTTAGAAATTAAAAATTATAAAAATACAAAGTATACTCAAATGACAATATTAAAGAGAGGCAATACAATATACATAATTAAAGACACAAATGATACATAAAAAATTAGCACATATTTTTCAGCAATCGTAGAGCATTTTTTTTTTAATCCATATAAATTATCAGTAAAAATATCTACTGCAGCACACTCTATCTTATTATATAATCGACACATTTGGGTCAGAGGGCTAAAATAGGCGATATTATTTTTAAATGTGTTCAGGTTAAACATATTATGGCGTCTTAAACAATGGGAATTGGGAACATTTATATCAATATTGCTAAGACACAGTGTAGTATCAAGATGGCTGTGAATTATTTTATGTAAACATATTAGATCAGCCAATTGCCTTCTGACTTTGTGTATTAATTTTAAAGTATTCAAGTCGCATGTCGTATGATCTAAGATGTTCTTGTAATCCACATTTAAAAGATAACAGTCTTAGCATTTTTTTAAACTGATTCTACAATGTTTTCCTATTTGCAGTAATGTGGATTCCAAAAAGTGCTTCCAAATTCAACTTTACTTCTAATTAAGGCATTGTAAAGGGTTAGAATTGAAAGAGGATCTTCGAAAGGTTTACATATGTATTCTATGAATAAATCCCATCATTTTAAATGATTTGCACTTAATGTCGTTAATGTATACATCAAATATGAATTTAGAATCAAGAGTGATTCCTAGATCTCTTATGGAAAACACTTTTTTAAGAATAGTATTATTAATAACATAGGAAAAATCCTTTATTATTCTATTACGAGTGAAGTTTAAAGTGTAACATTTTTCAACATTTAAGTGCATATCATTGACAGTTTAAATAAATTTTTATTAATTAAAAATAATATAACGCACAACTGAAGACCCTGACGTATAATAATTTAAAAAGTTTGACGGCTCGCCCTCATATACCTACATGTGTGTATGTATATGTTTTTGTAGAGATATGTTTGTATTTGTGTGTTTGTGTATTTGTATGATACCCATTGTTTAACGCTGCATCAGTGATATGGGAGGTGTATTATGACTTGATACAATTTTGAAAAGCTTATTCCATCTGACGGGCTTTATTTTCCTTGTATTGTCTAGTTCTCAACAGAACATAAATGAAGTTACAAACTAATAAGGGAGGAACAAACCCTGCCGCCACTGATCCGATCTCTAAAGCCCAGAAACTAATTATAAAGATTATTCTAAAACTACCGATCACAAGCAGTTCGGATGAAATCTTTAGGAGAATCGGTGTTTTAGACATTAGGCAACTTTATGCCAAAAACACACTAATTTATCTATTCAAACATAGAATTGTTTTTGACAATATCTAAACTGTTCGTGATACGAGAACCAAAGGAAAAAATCTCTTACTTATCCTTTTCGTCAAAACAACGTTTGGTCAAAGAAACTTCTGGTACTTTGCAACAAAACTTTATAATTCGCTTCAACTGACCATTAGACAGCACACTAATTAGGTACGTAAAATACAAATCAGATACCAAGTCTTGGATCACTAGCAAGGACAGATCATATATTAACAATATAACAATATTTTTAGAACCTCCTAATGCATGCTTTCCCATTGGTATGATGTTGATTGTCGTTGTACTTTTACTTTAAATGTAAATAACACTGTTGTTGTTATCTTATTTTTGTTTTAAACTACTTATGCTAAAATGCGCCTGCTATCAACACAGGAATTACTAGTGAGAGAGGCACAGCATAATCACCTATGTAACTTAATAAAAAAAGATTATAATCAATATATATTATAAAAGAAAGTCCAAAAAAAATGTGCGGAACGCAAAAACTCAGAAACGAGTGCCGGTACGATCAAGAGAGTTATATGGTATGGTAGATCTCTATCCCCCCTAGGGAATAAGGGTATTCGTTTTTACCTAAAGGGCTTGCTTTTGAAGAAATAAGGGCTGAAAGTTCTAAGAAGACTCTAGAAATTTCAAGAAGAGTCTAGAAGATTCCGGAAACTTCTAGAAAAATTGATAAAACTCTGGAATGTTCTGGAAGAAGTGCAGGAGTATGTCAGCGAGTCTAGAAGGTTCCGAAAAGTTCAAGAAGGTTCTATGAAGCTGTAGAAAGTTCTCAAAGGAGTTCTCAGGAGAAGTGGAGGAGTGTGTCGGTGTGTCCAGAAGATCCCGGAAAATTCAAGAAGGTTCCATAAAGCTGTAGGAAGTTCTAAAAGGTTCGATAGGGCTGTAAAAAGTTCTGGAAGGAGCGGCGGAGTATGTCGGTGAGTCTATAAGGTTCCGGAAACTTCTAGAAGGTTCGATAAAGCTGTAGAATATTCTGGAAGGTGTGGCGGAGTATATCAGTGAGTCTAGAAGGTTCCTAAAAGTTCTATAAGGTTAGATAAAGCTGTAAAAAGTTCTGGAAGGAGTGGCGGATGTATTTCGGTGAGTCTAGAAGATTCCGAAAAGTTCTAGAAGACTTGATTAAGCTCTAGAAAGAAAGTATGTCGGTGAGTTTAGATGATTCCGAAAAGTTCTATTGGATTCGATAAAGCTGTAGAAAATTATGGAAGGAGCGATGGAGTGTGTCGGTGAGACTAGAAGGTTCTAGACAGATCTGGAAGGTTTCCTGTATGTTCTAGGATGTTATGGAAGGAGAAAGTTCTAGAAGCTTTCAGAAATGAGTGGCGGAGAGTTTCGGTGAGTCTGGAAGGTTCTGGAAAGTTCTAGATGTTTGCATAATATTAATATTCAATATACAAAAAAAGTATACAATATGCATGCCGATAAAACTAAAGACGAGTCCCGGTACGATAACGGGAGTTATATTGTGTTGTAGCCCTCCCCATCTATGAAGAAAGTTACAGTTTTTACCCGAAGGGCGTGCTTTTAAAAATATAAGGGCTGGAAGTTTCACCCCCTTAAAATTTCTAGAACAGTTCATAACATTCCAGAGTATTCTTGAGTATTCTACCACATTCCAGAACATCCAGGAACATTCTGGAATGTTGTGGAATGTTCGGGAATAGGATGGAACGTTCAGGAATATACCGGAACATCCCCAATCATTGTGGAACATTCCAGAACACTACTGAATGTTGTGGAATGATCTGGAACATTTGAAGTCTTTTTTGTATGGGGCTACCCGTATAGGGTATATAAAGCAAGATCCGTCGTGGATTCGAACGTCAATTCAATCTCACGTCAACTCCCTTAGCGAAGCTGGACACCCCAGTTAGAGTATTTGAGAGCATTCTATAACATTCCAAAACATCCAGGAACATTCTGGAAAATTTTGGAATGTTCGGGAATAGGGAATCGGGAACATCAATGTGAAACCTTCCAGAAACTCTCGAATGTTGTCCTAAGCGAAGCCGGGTAACCCAGCTAGTAATATATAAAACCATGTCGGGTTAGTTACACCATTTATAACTCGAGAACGGCTGTACCGATTTTTATGATCTTTGATTTTTTGGATTTACCTCCGCTCCGAATAGCAGAATAGATATTAAAACATCGAAAAAAATCAGAAAAAAAATTATTTTGAAGAAATTCCTTTTCCTCATACATTTTGTATGGAATGAATTCTCATCTTTTGAAAGAGCTGCAGGAATATACGTATAATATTGAGTAGTGAGTGAATTCCAAGAATTCGAAAACAAATGTCAATGCGCTGATTGTTTTGCCTTTGCTCTTACACATATAATGCTGCCCCTCTTTCTTACACACTAAATGTCGAAAATGGGACAAACGATGAACGTATGTCTTCACCCCTCCAATGGAAAAATACTTACTAATATTATAAACGCGAAAGTTTGTATGGAAGTTAATGTGTTTGTTACTATTTCACGCAAAAACTTCTGAATGGATTTTGATGAAACTGTACAATAATATAGCTCATACACCAGAATAATATACAGGGTGTTAAGGGATGTACTTGACTTACATTAACCAGTGATTCCTGACATTATTTGGAGTAAAAAATGTAAATGAAATTTTGGTCTCCGGTGAAATTTTTGATGTTTTTTTTATTTATTTTTTCTACAAAAACATAAAAAAATGATAGGTGTTGGACAGTTGGAGGCGGGGTGAGGGGTTGGTTTGTTACTCGGCTGAGTAACCAGTGATGACATGCAGAAGAAATTTTTTTGTGTTTGAATTTGGAGAAAAAAAAATTGAAAAAAAAAGTCATCAAAAAAAGTCACCGGAAGTCAAAGAGACCAAAATTTCATTTACATTTCTTACTCCAAATAATGTCAGGAATCACTGGGTAAAGTAAGTCAAGTACGTCCCTTAACACCCTGTATAGGCTATATATAATGGTAAGCTCTGACGTTATGAAATTTGTATTAATGAAAATGTGTGTATTTCATATATTTCAGCGGCAGGGAGGAAAGGCACTGGGAAGGGGAACGGGGGAGTTGGGGTTCGTGGAGAGGGAAGAGACGAGGGCGGGGGAAGTGCGAGGAAGGTGGAAGGGAACAGGGACGCAAGGGAAAGGACGTGCAGGGAAAATCAATTTATTTCTTTGAATATGGCTTTGCAACGCATGCCGGGAAACAGTTAGTAAAAAATAAAAATAAGTATGCGAAGAAGAAACTATCACCGAATGCGCTTGACTGTAAATAATTCTGCAACAAATAAAAACTGACTTATCAAATTATGTTTATATTAGGTAACTATAATATTTATGTAGTTGGAAAAAGAGTTTTTCGGTTTAGTGTCATAACTTTCTGCCGGTTCAATGTTCAAAGTGACCCGCGGAAGGGTTAACGACGTAAATATGGACTGAGTCACCTTTAGCAGCGCTCACATTCTGACGTCATGCTAATGGAAGTATTAAACATTCTACATTAATCACCGCAGCATCATAACTCCGGTTCTCGCACATAATATGAGAGATGATTATTTAAGTCATACATTCTACCAAAACCTAATAAAATAAGAACTAGTTTGGCAGAATCATTTGATAAAAGTTTTTGAACCACAAGTGTGAATGCAAGCGGTATAATTTCAGCGAGAAAAAATGACAATGGAAGTCAGGTTAACAATGAATTTTCTACCAATAATTTGTTTGTTGTAAGACCATCGTATGACAAGCTTAATTTAGAGAAGATTATAAATAGTTTTTGTTATTAGTTTTTGGGGTATTATGTCGTGTTGCGCCACCTCCTTCTTTAGCCAACGTTTCGGACAGCGTTGCAGTGTCCATCATCAGGGCAGATGTGTCAGATAGATAGATGTCAAGGAGGTAGCGCAACACGGCATAATACCCACAAAACTAATAACAAAAATATTTTTGGCCGTGAAAATCTAAAATCGTATCTAGATTATAAATAGATTCAAATCAATATGAGCGCAACCGGAAAATGGAGCGACGGTTTTTTCAACATTAGGAGACCCCGAGGAAAAAAAATCCCTCAGAGCATATGTCTTCTTTGGGGATGCTGTGTAGAGAATCTTTTTAGGAAAAGGGGGGTGAGGAAGTTCCGGAAAGGAAAAATGTATGAGGTGTTGGTAGGGTAGAGTGGGGATGGTTGAAACACTTTTACTTTAACATGTGTAGTAATATTTATTTTGTATTTATGGATATGATGTTTATACTAGATGTTCTAGTTTATATGTTTATACTGATCTATCTAGTTATCAAATTAAATTTATTGGATGGCCACAACTCGTACAGGTATGCTACAATAACCACTTAAAGACGATGGGGAAATTTTTTTCAATTATCCCCATAGTGTGGACGATTGAAACAGTATGTGGGGATAAATGAAACACTCTAAATAACTTTGGAATAATTGGAGTAATTTTAATCAATGTTAAATATTTTCATTGTTATAATAGCACTTAATGAGATCATGAATAGTGATTAAACATACCATAAGTATTTTAAGAACTATAAACATAAAATATCTTGAAATGAAACAACTTTAAATATATTTTTTATTACTTGTGTTTAAGTGCTCTTATGTATACTAACTACGAGTATTTGGCATAATCAACATAGTTTTACTGCGATATTATTCTGGAGCAGAATAATATCGCAGTAAAATAAGTTTTTACTTTCATACAAAAGTGCTAGTTTCAACCGTCACACTGTTTCAATCATAACAATGTTGAATTTACTTGAGAGCATTTTTTTCTGTGTAATAGTCAACAATTAAGAAGTCGAAAAAATAGAAATAATTTGAATTTGTTTTGCGATGTCACATAATTATACGAAATATCGCAATATTTTAGAAGAAAAAAACTTAAAATAATCGGTTAAGGGGCATTAAAATCTGTTAAACAAGTAATTAGTATCTTTTAAAAGAAAAGAAAAATCTGAGGATGCAATTCACAGTACACATACAGTAGACAAGAGTGGGAGACTATGAAGCACTTTTTTATCAATTTGAAGGGTGATTTTTTCATATTTTTGTCGTCGGATTCCAGTGCACATTTTCCTATTCATTTGGTTATTTTATTCGTATATGTTGTTTCTTCTCGGGAGTCGTTAGATGTAGTTTTCTTTTGCCTGTTCACTTTGAAATGGTTAGAAGATTAAATATTGATTTGACAATAAATTTTTTTTTTTGGATTTCGTAGGATGAATTCGCGATAAATGATTATCAAGTTGTGGCGGCCACTTGTGCCGCATTAATTGCGCCGCCACTGGACTCCGATCGAACGCGCTGGAAACTACGAAGTACCTACAGCCAGTATCAGACCACCAGTCGGTCAACATCTCAGCATGTAACGATCTCCGCACAAGTGCTCCTGCATGGCATCTACACACATCCAGGGCAGCTTCCCGAGGTCCATCACCACGTCTCAGCTACAAGGCTCATCGTGTCTTCTTTTGATGGCGAAGTTGATAATGATGTGTAAAAGAACTTTGTGGTCTAAAGATGGAATGGTGTGGCTTTGAAAATGAATCAGAAATTTGGTAAAATTTTCTTCTCGCATCCAGTCAGATATGTTTGCGGTACCGATACTACCAATTTGACTATCTTTTAAGAAATGGCTTAATTGACTCGTGGGAATATGAGCATCGGCGAAATTGAGTTGCCAATTGTGTTTGCTGTTACCACGGACATATGAATATATCTGGACCTGCCCTAAGTGATAAAAACGTATTATTTCCCCCTCCCCATGGAGCCAGCTCGAGCTCCTCCTTGGACCCGGTCGGGCTTTACGAGAGCCTCGCTTGAATAAAAAAATGTGATGACATCATTCTTGTCCTGACCAGCGCAGAGGTAACATCATACATTTTACGAAATAACACGGCAAAATATGAGAGCTTGTGCTATAGACCTACCTAGAACATAGCGAATATGGGCGTTTCTCTAGTGAGCTCGTCGCAGGTTACAGGGGTAAGTAAATTATGAAATATTTGTAAAAGTGTCTTAACTAAACACGGCAACAAAATATTGCTATGTGAATATAGGCGAACCTTTTCGGGGCAAGCATTTGTCCATCGCAAATATATTATTAACGTGGCAAGCAATTCGCGCTCCCATGTAAAAAGGTCTATTCATTCAAAGCAGATTTTGCTTTTAAGAACTAAATGGTGATATTATAATGCGAGATGCTTATATACTGTCAGATTGATTTTTTAACGAATCACAGTCATCTTTCCCCTCTTCGCCCCCCATAGTTTGGTTTTACCACTTATCTTTATCTTCTGGTCTATTGAATTTGGATGTCTATTGCTGCTACAGACAGTTACGAGAGTTCCTCGTTCGGCTGACGTTACTGCACCTACTTGCCGAGTTCCTCTTCTGGCTACAATCCGACTAGGTTTTTGAACAGTTGTGACACCGTTCTCATCTATGTTATAGATATCCTCGTTCGCTAAATTGTTGAAGAATTTATCAACATTATGTCAATTTAAACTTGTTGCTCGTGCCACACTGCATTTTTAAAAAAGTTCCATCCATATTCAAGATCACAGAAGTACATCTAGTGGGAAGACTTAATGATTTGAATTTCTGACCTTTTTTCATTATAACTTTTAAATTGTATCTATGATTGAAACGTTGAAATCATCCCACACAAGTTGTTTAAAACATCCCCACGCTGCATTTTCAACTTCAAAGTAAAAAATAACCCTGATAAATAGACATTAACGACACAAAAATGCATTATAAATACTCTAAATTAAATAAAGGAGAGAATGCAATAAAACATTTAGTCAAACTGCGAGAGTAAAATGAGCTTTAATGTAAACAAAAATGTCGTAAATATTTACTTTTTAGTGCGAAATCCAATAATGTCCCCTATGCACGATTGAGTCACTTGCCGGGTAGTGCGCTTTTGTAGAAACATTCTAACAGATCTAACAGAGTTTTGAGTGTTGTGTCACACTCTTAGGTATTATAGTTTTTGAGTAAATTAAGATGTTTCAATCATGACCGGTTTCAATCGTCCCTACTCTACCCTGCTCGTAATTGGGGTCAATATGTCCAGGAGAGATGGACGTATGAATCCACCCCTCCCACAGCGTTGCACGGCGATGGTCGAGAGAGTCCGGCTGGACAGGTCAAAAGTCTCTTCCAATCCGGCCAGCCACCAGTAGGTGGGTAAAGGCATCCGCCGCTAAGACCCAGAAAAACCTCATCCCTTAAACCCGGGCACCCCTGATAAGTCAACAAACGAAACGAATTACTTAGGGTGACCATGGCAGGAGTGTTGGTTATCCAATAAAAGGTTCGCGGAGCGGCCGTACCCATAGGGTTATTCTTAAAACATTAAAACGATAGGGGTCTTCGACTTTGATGCTGTGGGTTCGATTCCTGCAGGATTCCTTAGGGCCGATTTCCTCTTAGGCGATTCTGTTTGGAGGGCCTTTTTAAGGAAGGGAAAGATATGAAGTTCTGGGAAGGAAAAATGTATGAGAGGTGGGTGAGAATCTCAGGGTCAGTGTGTCCGGGAGTGGCGGATGTACGAATCCATCCCTCCAACTACAGTGTAAGGCGGTGAGTCGAGAGAGTCAGTCTGGAAAGGTCAAAAGGTCTTCCTTAACCAGTCTGTCTCGATCCGGCCCGCCACGCGACCTGGACAACCCTCACTCCATGAATCCGGGCACCCTTGCGAAGTAACCAAAAGTAGCGAACCACTTTAAGTGATCTATGGCAGAGGTGTTGGTTATCCAATAAATGGTTCCCGGGGCGGCGGTATCCATACCCGCCTCTCAATTGTGCACAGTTTTGAAACATTCATTGCTGCAGTATACTGTAAGTATAAAATAAAAAAAATAAATTTATTTATCACTTGCCAATGGTTATGCCATTCGGGAGAGCTGTCTAGTTGAATCGCTTCGATTATCGATATTATGTTTAAGACCGTTTAACCAGCCAGCGAACGAAAATTTATATTTCGTTGAAAGTTGTTCTTACGATCGTGCAGGGCGGTTACAACGAGAAAGATTAATTATTCTTTCTACCAGCTTTTTAAAATTATAACTCAATGTCGATTTTATTTCATTCCAAATTTGCTTTAATTTATACCTACATCCAAAAACGCTGAAAGGCGTGATGATAAAACTATTAAAAAAATGTACTTTTTGTAATTATTTTTTGATTATAAGTATTTATCATTTTTAAATAATGTCTAAATAAAATAAGAATGTAAAAAAAAATCTGAAATATATTAGTTTGCAACTGCGCAAATAAATACACAAACGGACCAATTTTCGTCAAGAAACACATGTACGTATACATATATTTTTTAATGATTTTATTTAAACTAAAATTAAAATTCTAAAACTTGCGGTACCCGGATAACGTGTTGATTTATTTTACTGCATGATTATATGATTTGAAATGGGTGTGGTATAATACAAAATCTTTTTTTGAAAATTTAACAAATCTGCCAACGACCTATGGTGCAACCTTATTACACTAAAAATAAACATTTTTACTCAAAATTTAAAACATGCGAATGCTAGATAAAAGAACAATCTTTCGAAACCCATTTATAATTTTTTGTGGAAAAGAGTCAATACTTCTAAAATCTAATTTAAAAATCACATATTTCTGGGTTTCTCCGGTAATACCCTATTAACATCAATGAAGCAAAATTCAAAGGACAAGCTTTGTTGCTGTTAATCTAAATCTGTTTGTCTCATCTAAAATATTTTTCTCTTTTAAAAACGCTTTGAATTTTTATTTTATTAAAATGGATAAATTAAATTGAATTCCCCAGCCTTTTGGAAAAGGTAAGTTTGGCACTTGTCTTCAGCGTGGTCTGTTATTTCAGAAAACTAAGATCTATATTACACATCTGCCCTGATGATGGACACTGCAACGCTGTCCTAAACGTTGGCTAAAGAAGGAGGTAGCGCAACACGGCATAATACCCCAAAAACTAATAAAAAAAAAATAAAAAAGATCTATATTATACATATTGTACTAACGGACATCCCCGACTTTTTTCACAATTCACTTCACTTTCATATGTTATTTACACTTCTTTGTTATGTACACTTCTTTATTCGCTCTGCATGACCAGACCATTTAAGCATCCCTTTCCTAATCTTATTTATTATGCTTCCAAGAATTTTTCGGATCTCCGCATTTTAAACACGATCGTGGTTTTACCACACATACCAACGCCCCGGGGATCGCATCTATATAGCATTCAGTCTACTTTCATCGTTTCTCTGACAGTTATTAGCCTAGATTCTACACAAAACGGTTGGTATCAGTACTCCATTGTAAACTGCTTATTTCGATTATTTGGACAATTTTATGTTAGCGGTTTTCCATTGGAGTTCCAATTTTCATCTCTCGTAAAAAACTTCTAAAATACATAAGCTCCAACACCTTTTTTAAAGAAAATTAAACTATGAACAGATTTTTTGCAAGAGCAGGTCTATATTGAAGCTTAAGAGGAATGTTCGCGCGGCCAGTTTCGGCCCGTTTCATACAAAACTTAATTTCGGATTTGCGATCAAAATACCCAACCAAACTGAAAAATTATTTTTGTACTTAAAAGGTATATCAAATATTTAGTACGGATTCGTACTATTTTATTTATTTTCGTTTTAAATTATTAATATAGGCCATTAACGATTTTAATGTTTCATGTTTTTAGAGGCAACTTTATTGCCCATAAATTTGCTTTATGGGCAATAAATTATGAGTAAGTGAAACACACTTTCAAAAATTATTTTTATTTTTAAAATATAATGAAAAATATATTAACAAATAAAACTTCTTGAAAATACGTTGTTTCGGTTATTAATTAACCGAATTCATTTAGCGATAATAAATTCTTTTTAGGGATCATAAATTAATTAACCGAATTCATTTAAAATGTTCTGACAATAATTAAATAGGTTAGCTTACAATTATTAATTAACAATGTGTAAATAGATGATTTGTAATTTAAATTTACACCCATCAAAATGATTTCATTTATTAATTTTTATTTTACATTTCATCATATTTTTATAATAAATATAGTAAAATTAGTTTTTTTAATGTATTTCCGTTACTCACACATAATTGTCGAAATTGCCTCTAAAATCGTGAAACACAAAATTTTTAATGGCCTATATCTTACAATTTAAAAGCTAAAAAAATGAAGTAGCTCATTCCCATACTAGGTAGGTATTTGATCACCCTTTGATAACAAAAATAAATTTTCAGTTCGGGTGGGTATTTTGACATCAAATCCGAAATTAAGATTTGTATGAAACGGACTGAAACGAGCTCCGCATAAGTTCCTCTTAACGCAATGCGTAGAGCGGTGATCGAAATTTGAAGGTGTTGTAATGCAAGTCAACTTTCTGAAGTAATATAGTATTCCATTTTTGTTCCCAATACGTTTCGTACCTAGTTTTTAAAAGGTTCACTTTATTTTTTACCACCTCCGTTGACCTTGGTGGGGCATGTTGGAGTATATCAAATTGTCACTAATAAAAAAATACATTTTTATATTGACTTAAGTTCAACCCTATATCTCGTGCTGAGATAATGCGTAAAAAAGAAACATACATATACACATACCTCGGTTGTTCTACTTTTTAATCTAGATAAAGTTGTCTCCACCAGAGATTGGAGAAAAATTCAACAGAATAATAACCAATATTATTATTTTATAATTACTTTAAAATCTACTGTACTAAAGACGTCGTGCGTTTAAAAAAAATATGTGTTTATATTTTTGTACTAAAAATTACGTGACCGAGTTGTAACTCCTCGTGATAGAAGTTATTTCATACAAATCATAGTTGTCTCCTGCCACCTCGACTTGGGTGTATTCTATAATGTTACAAAAAAATGATATGACGACATAAAATATTAAACTATTTTTAAACTCCAAAAGGTTAAAACCTATCAAGTAACAGCGATTATTATTTTATATGACGTTTACTAAAATATTTTAAAAGAATATTAAAAAACTTGTCTCCTACAACTTTTATATCGTACTTCAACTCTGTCACATGGGTTGTCATTCGAAATAGGTATTCACGCATCTCGTGTTTTGTCAACCCAGATGGGCATTTTAGGCTTCCTTCCCCCCTTGCTACAATTTCCCCTCTGAGATCCAGAGAGAATACATTTATGGTAAAAAACAAATATGACGGAGGGGTGGAAATGTGACGGAGTGTTAAAATTTACGTAGGTTAAAAAGAAGAACAACCCACACCTACACATTCATATATTAGAATTTCCGCACCTAAAGAAAAATACATGCACATTACTTTATTTAAAAAAAATGTCAAATAAACTAAGACACGACAGAGAACCGGTAGTCCCTACATAATTCTCGGCACCAAGATTATAAAGTTGATAAAATAATTAAAATGTAATGTATGCAAAACTACTTCATGCGCGTTCGATAAAGCGTTTTAAGCCATATATTTTTCCTGAGATAATCTATTTTGTCAACATATTATATCATCGCAGAATATTCCGACAGACGAGTAATATATTCCATCACCGAACAATGTCGTTAAGTTGGATCGGTTCCCAGAATTCTAATATCTTTTGTAATAAAATATTTATTATGGAATTAGCTCCGAATAGTGGAAATAATGCTACGAAAAACAAATCTGATTTTCTTTGTTCATCCGACAGAAATTATTACTATAATATATTAAAGTTTCAATCCGTATTCAGGCCGATTTAGTATTAGTAAATAAATTATAAAATAATATAAACTTTTACTGGAACTAGCCCCTTTTTTAGGTTTTAACAACTACGAGGGTAGTCTGAAAAGTTTCCGACCTGAACATAATGATGGCAGCACTCGTCAATAAAAGCTAGTGAATATAGTTGTGCATCTTTTGATAGTTACTCACCAAAGTTTCGACCATTTTGGACGCGCAGTTTTTAGTTGACAGTCGTCGGAGTGAGTCGGTGTGTGTATTTTTGATAAAATGGAAAAAATTGAGTATCGAGCTGTTATTAAATTTTTGTTTTTGAAAGGCAATATGCCTACGCAAATCAAAGATGAGTTAGACTCTATGTATGGGAACTCTGCACCATCATTTACCATAGTGAAATTTTGGGCAACTGAATTTAAACGTGGCCGTAAGAGCTTGGGAGACGATGAACGTTCGGGACGTCCAAAAACTGTAACTACTGACGATAACATTGCTAAACTTCACGAAGCAGTGTTAGACGACCGCCGAACTAAAGTGAGAGAGGTAGCAGAGGTTATGAAAATGTGCAAAGAACGTGTCTGTCACATATTAAATCAAGATTTAGACATGAGAAAGATGTCCGCGCTTTGGGTGCCGCGTTTTCTCACGTTAGACCAAAAATGCTGTTTCACCAAGACAACGCGCCGTCTCACACCTCAGCGGTTGCCATGGCAAAAATCCTCGAATTACGGTTTGAACTGCTTGACCATCCACCTTACTCACCAGATTTAGTTCCAAGCGACTTCTTTTTGTTCCCTTATCTAAAAACTGCGCAAAAAATAAAAAACAAAAATTTAATAACACCTCGATACTCAATTTTATCCATTGTCACAAAAACACACACATCGACTGTCAACTAAAACTGCGCGTATAAAATGGCCGAAATTTGGTGAGTAACTGTCAAAATATGCTCAACTACATTCACTAACTTTTATTGAGAGTTCGGATCGCACCGTGAAGCAGTATAGACGTGTATTGTGGTTACTTGCTGTGTTGCTGTCTACACTCAGATAAGAATTTATTGTTACCTTTTCGTTTTCGTTACTAATCCATTGTATTATTTGATTTACGATTGAGTGCGTACAGTCAGTCTAATAGACTCTATTATTTTTAATTATTAATTTTTGTAATTAATTTTTTGTTTGTTTTTTTTGTTAATTAATTTGTAATATGGAGGAGGATGAGAATCGGCCACCAGACCCTGAGTCCATATTTAATATTTCTGATGGCTATGATACTGACGGCAGTCAAGTATCTATAACTATTCCTTCCCGAAAACGACGACCTTCGCTTAGTCCTGATGTTCCTCTCAAAATTAAATCTATTTCTATTTCTCAAACCCAGCAATCCCCAATCCTTCATAATGATTCCATTTCTACAGAAGCTAAAACTATTGAATTGATGTATTCTAGTTCCTCTTCAGCTCCATTTATTGTTAATGTTCAAAAGACTGAACAGGGGAAAATAATTCATCCTCTGGATTTCGGAAAATTCATTTTTAGCTCTAAAAATAATAACCTTGGAATAATAAATGGTTCAATCAAGCCGGAAGGCAGATATAAATTATCCTTAGAATTTAAATCCTCCACCTTTGCTAATGACTTTGTTAAAAAAATTGGTTCTTTGTCAAATAATAAATTCAAAGCATTAATACCTACTTTCAACTTAACCAGAATGGGCAGATTGAAAGGTATACCTACCGATCTCTCTGAATCTGAAATTGTAGATGCTCTTAATGACTCCCAAGTTACTCCTAAAGTTTTAAAAGCTCGTCGTTTAAATTTCAAAGATTCTTCTTCTGGAACCACCATTTGGAAACCCTCTCAATCCGTAGTTATAACTTTTGAAGGCCAAATCTTACCATCCCGGGTGTTCATTTATTATAACTCTCTTCCCGTCGAAATATATAGATTCCCCACAATCCAGTGTTTCAACTGTTGCAGATTTGGGCATTCTAAACCCATTTGTCGTTCCCCTCCGCGTTGCTTCCATTGCGGAGAGGATCATCAATTTGAACAGTGTCAAAACTCAACTAAAAGCCCAATTTGCATTAATTGTAAGGGTAACCATACTGCTGTAAGTGTGGCCTGTCCAGAGTTGTCTAGACAGAGGAACATCAAGCAATCAATGGCTTCAGAAAATATTTCATACTTCCAGGCGTCTAAATTATTCCCTCCTGCAAAAAAATCTTTTGCAGAGATATCATCTAATCCATCTATCTTTCAATTTTCTTCCCCTAAATCTCCTCAGTCATCTTCCCACAGAGAAACCATTTTCAAGCCGTTAAAATCTAAACCTAAATTTATTCCTTCCTTTGATAAAAAACAACATAATGATCTTTTGCTTAACCCGAATGGGAATAATACATCTCAGGCTCCCAATGGGAATGCCTTAAAAAGTTATCCCTCTACCGATAATTTCCCTAAAGTTCTAACGGAAAATTCCTCTTTCATCCAAACTTTAATTACTCTCTTAATTTCGATTCTTTCAAATAACAATACTGTACCGTCCAACGCTGCTGAGTATATTAAATCTTTACTCTCCTGTCTCCCCAATGTATCCGAAACTGAGCAAAATTCTTCAATGGAATAGTAGAAGTCTATTCTCTAACAAAATTGAACTTGTAAAATTACTTGATGAACATAACATTTCAGTTGCTGCCATTTCTGAAACATGGTTAAAAACCTCGTATCATTTTAAGATCCCTGGTTATCATTGTCTCAGACATGATAGACCTGATGGTAAGGGTGGCTCTGCTCTTATCATTCATAACTCTATTCCTTTTAAAGAAATCTTTTTTCACTCCCTCCCCAATAGTTTTCAGATAGTAGCAGCTATTATATCTGATATTACAATACTATCAATATACATTCCTCCCTCTACTATTTTTGTTGAAAACGAATGGGCTTCGTTTATATCTCAGATTCGTCCCCCGTATATGTTACTCGGTGACTTTAATGCTCATTCTCCCTCTTGGGGTAGTGAATTAACAAACCGTTCTGGCCGTAATCTGTTAGATTTTATGGATACATATAATCTATGTATATTAAATGACGGATCACCAACTCGTTTGACTGCTCCTCAACATAGAAAAAGTGCGGTTGATTTGTCTCTTTGCTCATCTTCGTTGATACCAATATGTTCTTGGGACATTCTTGCAGATCCCCTTTCCAGTGACCATTTTCCTATAATAATCTCCTTCCACCATCTAACATCCTCTCATTCCTTTTCGACAGAAAATAGTTTTAAATTTAAAACTAAAGATGCGAATTGGAGAACTTTTTCTTTGGAATTGGACTCCATTATTCTTTCAACTAATTCTTCTCTGGTGAACATCAGATCTCAATGTGAATTATTTCCTAATATGCTAATAAAAGCCGCAGAAAAAACTCTTAAAAAACGTAATGATAACATTAAAATAAAACATTCCACTCCATGGTGGGATAAAGAATGCACTGATGTCGTTAACTCCAGAAAAAATGCAATTTCTATTTTCCGGAAATGTATGTCTTTCGAAAATTACCTTTCTGTGAAACGCGCTCAGGCAGAAGCTAAACGTATTTTGAAAAATAAAAAGCGGTCTGGATGGCGAAAATTCTGTGAAAGCCTGTCTCCGGAATCTCCTCAGTCTTCTGTTTGGTCCAATTTAAAAAAATTCGGTTCTTCTTATGCTCCGCAGCGTTCCAAACATATTCCAGAAGAAATTATTATAGGCTTTGCGGATAAGTTAGCGCCGCCATCAGTTGCCAGATTAGAAGAAATGCCTTCCTTTATTTGTTATCCAACTCATTCCAACTGGATGGACTCTCCTTTTTCAGTTAGTGAATTGAAACGAGTAATTAATTCCCTACCAGACTCTTCACCGGGCCCCGATGGAATATTATATAGTTTCATTAAAGCATTCTCGGACATGTCGGTTGAATATTTCTTATCCCTAATTAATTACATGTTCGAAACGGGATTTATCCCGGAAGTCTGGAAAGTTAAAAAAATCCTTCCGATTTTAAAACCAGGGAAAAACCCATCTGATATCTCTTCCTATCGTCCTATTGCTCTTTCGTCATGTTTAATTAAAGTAGCAGAACAGTTGATAAAGAACAGATTGGAATGGTTTGTTGAAAATCACAGAATTATCTCTCCAAATCAGTATGGCTTTCGGAAAAAGAAATCAACCATGGATAATTTAAGTGTGTTGACAACAGACATCCGTATCTCCCAGTCCCTTAATTCTTCAACATTGGCCACATTTCTTGATCTTTCGTCAGCTTACGACGATGTACTAATTAACGTATTGAAAGAAAAATTAATAAAATTAAAAATACCCTTAAAATTAGTTCAATTTATTATTAATTTGCTAACAGACAGATCCATTATTTTGCACTTTTCCTCAAAAACGATAAATCGCAAACTATGGAAAGGGCTACCCCAGGGGTCCGTAATCAGTCCATTGTTATTTAATATTTATATAAGTGACTTAGACATTGCAATTCCTTCATCTATCAAGAGACTTTATTTTGCTGATGATTTCCTTATATACTTATCTCACAAAAATCTATTCCACGCTGCGAAGGAATTAAATATGGCTTTACATAATATTAAAGTGTGGTTGTTGGCAAATGGGATGAATTTAGCTACTTCTAAAACCAAGGTCGTGGCTTTTACACGCAAAAGAAAATTACCCCCATTTTCTGTCTCTTTTGATAATGTCCCTCTCCAAATCGTTAAGCAAATTAAATTTCTTGGGCTACTTTTGGATCATAAACTTTCCTGGCTCCCGCATATTCAAAAAATTTCGTCTAAGTGTGAAAAGGGGCTTAATATGATGCGTGCTGTTTCGAGAGTATGGTGGGGATCTCATCCTACTACTCTTAAATTAATGTATAGTGCCCTTGTGCGAAGCCATTTGGATTATGGTACATTTCTTTTCGATCCTCTTCCTAAATATTTGGATAAAAAACTTGAAAGAATTCAATCCAAAGCTCTCAGAATGATTATTGGAGCGATGAAATCTTCTCCAATTAATTCTCTTCAGGTAGAATGTGTTGAGCCTCCCTTAATTTTGAGAAGACAATTTCTGGCTGATAAATATATTCTGAAATCTTTTTCTATATCGTGTCATCCTTTAGAACAAAGTCTTGATCATTTGTTCAACAATTTAAACAACGACAAAAGATTGACAGATAAAAATCGATTTCCTCTTCTTCTAAAAAGTTTTCTTTCATTCAAATCTCTTTCTTCTTCCTTGCAAAATCTACAGAAAGATCCAATCCTTCCTATTTTCACTATCCCATTTGATTCTATCAATTTTATCCCCAACATAATAACTTCTGATTTTCGGACTAACATTTTAACCTCATCTAATCAAAATGTCGAGGAAAATTTTAAAAACATTATTTCTTCCAAGTATCCTGGATTTTCACTCATTTATACAGATGGTTCTAAGTCTGAAAACAAAGATTGTGGAGCTGCGGTGCATATTCCCGAACTCAATTTAGATCTGTCTTATAAATTGCCTAAAGAAACTTCTATATTTACTGCAGAATGCTTCGCAATTGAACAAGCTTTAATTCAAATTCAGCTTCTCAATATTCGTCGAGCCTTACTGTGCACTGATTCTCTAAGCGCAGTACTGAAAATTTCTTCAAATGTCATTCATTATCCAGAAGATTACATTATTTGTAATATCAAAAATATCCTCAAATCATTGAATGAATTAAATTTCGAGACAATATTGGTTTGGATCCCTGGACATTTAGGAATTGAAGGTAACGAGAAAGCCGACTCCCTCGCTAAATTTGGAACAATATCTGGCTCTATTCCTTTAGATTTTAGAATTCCGTTCTCTGACGTCATCCCTATTCTTAAATTCAACATGATTCGCTCCTGGGAAGAAAATTGGGCTGATACGAAATCCCGAACTGGTGCTTTTTATGCTGGAATCCAAAACCATATTCCAAGTAAACCTTGGTTCCACGGCAAGAATAAATCCAAAAGATTTATTTCCTGTATCTCGAGAATGAGAATCGGTCACTGCTCTGTTGCATCCCACTTATTTAAAATCCGAGTCCTAGATAGTCCACTTTGTCAGTGCGGCGTGGAAAATGAGACTCTTGACCATGTATTCTTTAATTGTAAAAATCATTCTTCCTTCAAAGGCATTTATCGTTTACTTATTAAAATCACCCACCAATCTCCCCTTAGTATTCCATATTTGCTTTCTCTCAATAATTCAAGAGTTTTTTCCGTCCTATATAAGTTCATAGACTTAAATGACTTCAATATTTGAGATTTTCCATGCCCTTATAGATTTTTCATAAAATATAATCATCTCCCTTTATTTTAACGGCACATAGCACTCTTTTTAGGGTGAATTGCCTTAAACAAAAAAAAAAAAAACTTTTATTGACGAGTGCTGCCATCTTTATGTTCAGGTCGGAAACTTTTCAGACCACCCTCGTACATTTGCAAAAGGGATTTATACCAAATGTGGAATAATTTTATATTCTACTCGTATTCGGCCAGCGATGATAAAACCACGATCAGTGGCCAGTGAGAGTTAATATAATAAAAAGGAAATGTAAAAAGGATTATAATAAGCTAGCGTGTTTATTGGTCCATGTCCAAATACATTAAGCCTATGATCGTTTTGTAAGGCAAAAAACACAATTTTCGTTTGTTTTTATCCCGATTGTCGCGATTTGCGTAAAAGTTTTTATGCATCATCGGATAAAATGTCAATTACGATTACTGCGGACTGAAGGTCATAATCTAGCAGAACCTTTATCGACCTGTGCTGTGCTAGAACGTTTGACGTCACTTACTTAGTGTTGGAATAGCAAATGATGAGATACGTTTTTAGATTTTCACAGCCAAAAGTATTTTTGTTAATTTTTTTTGGGTGTTTTGCCGTGTTGCGCTACCTCCTTCTATAGCCAATGTTGGACATCAGATCTGCCCTGATGATGGACACTGCAAGCTGTCTGTGCAGATCTGCTGGATCTTCGACCGAGAATTTAACTCGGATTGCAACGCATGTGTGTACCAGTAAAATAACGGTTCCAAATCAAAACAGAACATTAAAGTGATAAAAATTAAAGGAAAAATCTTACCAAACCTAATTAACCTAATCCATCCTAGTAAAACCTAACCAAACCAAATCTAACCTAACTAAACCAAATCTAAAAACTCTTCTAACCTAACCTAACTTAACCTAATGTAACCTAACCTAATTTTTATCATGAACTGTTTGGTCACTGTTCTGTTTTATCCGGTTACGTAATCTAACATTGCTATTTAGATTACGTAACCGGTGTTAATTACGTGTTAATTTTAGATTACGTATTGCTATAAACGTATTCATTATAGATATTAAAAAAAATCTTTTTACATAGATTGATATATTTTTTATATAGATTGATGACGTTTTATGCGCTCTAAGTTTTATTTAAAAACATTTATTTTTTTAAAGTTAAGCTAACTTCGAGATCCTTCAAAAACCGTCGAAGAAGACCTTTCAGCAGAAACATAATTTGATACTTTAAATTTCAAACTTTCATCAAAACTTTAAATTTTTGAGAGGAATGAAGCATCATTGCTTGATTCGCTCGTCCATGCTTTTTACGAATGAGCAATAATTTATAACTCTGCTTGAAAAATACAATTCCAAGAGTCAGTCTTCGTTAATCTCGTCGCGGAGTTAAAAACTTGAAATAGCAACTATTCTTCATTAGTATGGTATATGGAACTCATTTCGAAACAAAGTTTGGTGATTATCTCTAAATGAGGGTAGACAAAATCCTTTTCGGATTTAAGTGTCTTTAATAAGCAGCTTTAAGCCCAGTTTGCAGTCAGAACGAGTGAACTGGAACGGTAGAGTAGATAAATTTGGTGTCGTTTACTGCGTTTTTCAAGATTTCACCAACAAGAATACGAGGATATACTTGTAATTCTTCTCTATGTGTCTTTTCAAAACTGTTTTTCAAATGCCAAAGTTTGCTCCGAAAGCAAGTTTAAATTTAATATTTTCGTATATAAATTTGAATTAAGTTTTAATAATAATCTCAATAAATAATAACGAGACGAGTTAATAAATATAAAAGGTCAGAATCGATAAAAATAAAACCCTGTGACATTTTACTTGTAAAGCCCTGTCATTAGTTATAATTACAGTGCTTTACAAGTAAAGTAAACGATTTACAGTGACACTATTATATTTATATACAAAATCGATAAAATCCTGGTTTTATTTTCTGTCCTTTTATATTTTTGGTACGGTATCTGATATTTAAAAACATTATTTGATAATGTGGACCACTAGATGCCAGCAATAGTTTTTTCTAGTTTGCCACCTCCTACCAGACCTGATGGCTCACAAGCAAACACAAAAGTCCAACTTGTAGATAAAATTTTTGCGGAAAATTCGACCTTCGGAGCTATTCCGTCGGCAGTTCCTCGTTAGCGCCATCGGTTACTCACTAACCACAAATAACTTCAATTTTGACGAAGCATTTTTAAATGATCCTGAAGTGTGGCTCTGTATCCTCCGGTTGAAAAAAAAAACGGTCATTCATCCTATTCCAAAGAAGGTTGACCGCTATCACCCGATCAACTACCGCCCTTTAGCGATCACATCTATTCTATCAAAGATGATGGAATATGTGATCAGCGACAAATTACTCACGTACCTCGAGAAGAACAAACTGCACAGGGCATTTCCAAGGCCTTTGATCAAGTTTGGCACCGAGGACTTGTCAACATTCTGCATTCTTACGGACCCGCATCCTTGTGTACATGGTTTGCCAACCTTTTGAGGGAGCCGATGGTTTTACTTCTTCCTCGCGTCCAAAAAATGCCGTTGCCCCAAAGGGGTCGGATCTGTCTCCGACTTTGTTTTAGTTGCACATTAATGACCTTTTATCGTACGTGATAGCTTTTTATCTGAAAAGCCCTGTTATTAATTAGTCTCATATACCGTTTACTTGAATAAATTATTCACAGGTGTGCAGAATTATAACAAACTTATACGTTAGTTAAAGATATTAAATTTACCTATTGAACTTAGAAGTTAGTCCCAAGGAATCGAATGAATTATAACTGATGTGGTCGCGCGTTGTTAATTTGAGGTGCTCCTCTACAGCACGAATATAAAGTATTGGGATTTATCTTACGAATTTCGAAGGATTTTAAAATTTTTAAAACAGTCAAACTACTTTACACTTCTCTTTTTAGAAGCCAACTAGAATTTAACTTCACCATTTGGAATCCGTATTACATGATGTACATCGTACACATGAAAATTCCCTTGAGCGTGTCCAACATAAATTCTTACGTCACGTTAATTTTAAATTGATAATATCCATTGAAAACATTAATTACTTCTCCCTGTTACATCTACTGGGACTTGATACATTAAAAGAATTTAAATAAAATAAAGAATTTTTTCCGACTTATTTTATTTATTTAAAATTGTTAATAACTTGATGAACTCCCCTGAACTTCTTTCGTTAATATGTTTTCATGTACCGAGTAGATCAGTTTGTCACAAATTACCTTACCATTGTAACAATACAGGTTCAAATGCTAAAATTATATTCCATAATAAATCGCCTGCATGATGCATGATGATGTGATAAATATTGAAAGATTATCAACTAGACATGGGCAGATTCATTCTCAGCAGTGAATTGATTCAGTCTGATTCCCTTGGCCTTTTGAATTGATTCCTTTTGGTCATTCCTTCAATTCAACTTAAAAAAAACCCTTGTTTAAGGGGTTAATGTAATATTTTCATTAAAAAAAAAATTGATACGGAAAATGTGTATTTATATTAGGCTAGCAATTAAATCTTAAAATTTAACAGTTTGTGGTTTCACCCCTAAAGTTTTAGTAATTTTATTTTATTTATTCAACTTAAAATTGTCCCACTTCACGTGATCTAATGTTTTTTTTTTTTAAATTTTCTTTATTCATTTTGTTTATTACAGGATTGTTTTACATGATATTTCGACTACCAAGCTAGGCTAGTATTATGGTAGTCGAGATTCATAAGATATTAAGTATATGATAATAATAATCATCCATATATATGTAGATGAAAGTACAAACATATAGCATACATATTAAGGAAAGTTTTCATACTAGTATTAGGTACAGGATCACATACAGGAAAGGAGTTAAACTAGGTGAATCTTGTATAAATAAAAATAAAATAGAATAACAAATAAAAATAAAAGTAACAAATAATAATATTTTAAGGATAATAGAAATAAAAAATAAGAATAAATATGTAAATCATCTATACAGATGAACAATGATAATCTTAGACTCCAAAAAACAAAAGGAAGTATTCCTAGGCAGCATATGAAATGGACGAACAATGTCAAAAAATATGAAAAAGGCAATATAATATAAAGTTAAAGTTTTGTAATATAAAGTGTAATATAAAGTTTTGATTGAAAATTAATTTAGAGATGAGATTTTTTACTCGAGAAATATGAAAAAATAAGAATAGTTTTTAAGATGTAAGGCATTCTCTATAATATTTCCTTCCCTGAGTAAATAACCAGTTCTGTATATTAATGGCATAAAGTATCAATACTCAGTAAGTTGAACATTTAAGGCGCGATGTAAGAGAACTGTCGTTGGGCGAAAGCTGTTTTTGTTGGAGGAATTTTGCATTTTTGGTGTGATGAATAGCGGGTGTAAATATTTTGTTGAGTTTTGAGTGTTAAATCATTTTTCCTTAAGTGTATGAGAATTGTCTTAACGTATAATTGTCTGATGTCTAGGATTGCGAATTTTTTAAAAAGTGGCTCTGATGGGTGAGATGGGTGACATTTTAATATAATCCTTAGTAGCAGCTTTTGAATTTAGATCATGGGATATATAATTGAAGCTGCACAGCCTCCCCATCCCACGATACCGTATGTGGCTATTGATTGGAATAGTGCAAAATAAATGCATCTAATTGTTTGAAGTTTTAGGATTGATCTGAGAGAGAGAAATATATAGCACAATTTGCGGAGTCTTTTTGTTGTGAAATTGACATGGTCCTCCCAACGCAGTTGGTCATCTATAACAATCCCCAGATATTTAATTTGGTCGGATTTTTTTAGGTTGGTACATGAGCAATAAGGAACTCCAGTGAAAAATATTATGGCTTTAAAAAAATATGTTCATGTAGACCAATAAACGCTGATTCTGAATTTATAAGTTTTATTTCATAATATTAAACGCAGAGTTTTTAAAAAATTATTAAAAAATACATTTTTAAACCTCTCCTCAAAATACAGCGTCAAGTTGGCATTACTGAAATGGTTAACGGTGACGTCACTGTTAACCTGCTAACCAATTCACCGAAGTGTATCAAGATGTATTGACATTTGAAATCTTACGCCTTACGCCACGAAAGACACGCACGCCATTCAACATTTCGTGTTTTTTGGTTATTTTCATACTGTTAAAGAGATTTAGATAAATAATAGTTATTGTGTTTATTGAAAACAATATTTAGGCTCTCAACAATTAAAATTATGACGTAAAAGGGCTATATTTGAGGTTAAGCATAGTCATAAATAAGTCATGGTTTACGATACATCGGTCGTATTTTCGAATTGTTTTTTACTAAAAGGGCTTTTTATACAAGTTATTACACAATCGTCATAATCAGTATATTATAAATACCAGTGTTTCTGTATCTGTTATACATAAAACAATGTACAGTCACGCCACAAAATTCGAGGTTTACGATGTCACTAGTATTTGCAATAAAAAAGATGATTTATTGTTTTTATATTGCACTTTGTTAAAATACAATAACAGTACCGGTTAAATGTGGACATTTTACCAATGTTTTTCTATATTAAAAGCAGTTAATCTTGAATAAAAAACACACCTTACACCTAAAAGTCATCCCAAAGCATTCCGCCTGATTCCGCCATTGATTTTTCTGGATTTTTCATTCAAACAGGGAAGTTCTGCCCAAAAAAATTATTTCCCTAGATTTCGAAGTGAAATTTCCCTAGAATTTCACATTTACGCAATTACCTACGTAGCCACCTGATTGTGTAACACTAATCCTGTTATATGTTAATTAATATGATTAATTAATAGAAGATATCGGAATTTGGTAAATATACTTATAATACTGTGCTTTTCCAAATAAAACACTTTTTGCTACGTGAAATAATAATTTAAAAGTACGAATACACTCGCCACTGAATTCCAAATAAAAAAAAAAAACACTTTGCACAGTAAAAATCAAAAATGTTTTTTTTTCAGAGGTCCCATTTATCTTTTAAGATACATAATATCATTTTGAGTTGTCAGTGTTAAAAATAACATTGCATGTAAGTACATGAACAATAATTAAGATTCATAGGAATTCCAAAAAATATATATACATATATTTTATATATATTTCATATAAAATATATGAGGGAGCGGGCCGGATCGGTAGAGTCGGGACGTGAAATAAAAGGCGTCAGTCAGTGAAGTGAGTCAGTCTTTATTGTTGCGCTACGTAGCGAGGTCGGAGCTGAGCGGAGTGGCAGTGGTGCCGATAGTTATGCTGCTGCGTGATGATGAGTGAAGAAGGTCAGAAGACTACGGTGGTGAAGATCACAGGTCTTCAGGGAGCCGGCGTGTTGCTCTACACCATGGCGGTGTAGAAGTTACCTTGGTCCAGGCGGTCGACCATCGTCGTGTTGACGAGGTATGGCGGCTGTGTGGCCTTAGAGTCGACACACACACGTGACGCAGGAAGGAACCTTGAGAGGCGATGAGGATGCTGGTTGCTGGCTCGTTGCCGGTTGTGGTTGCTGGTTGTGGTTGCTGGCTTATTGCCGGTTGCTGGCTCGTTGCCGGGTGCTGGTTGCTGGTTGTGGTTGCTGGCTTGTTGCCGGTTGCTGGCTCGTTGCCGGTTGTTGGTTGGTGAAGTTCCTCGAAGGTGCTGGAAACGTTCCTGGTGTCATACTAGACAAATGCTGTTCACTTGCTGACTGCGCAGGGCCGGTGCCCAGCGCAGGCACGTACCTAGTCGCGGCACTGCTCGGACTGTGTTGCTTACTGCCTACTCGACCGATGAATGAAGACTGAACTGGTACTCAGCGAGCGAGCGCTTGCTTATATACTCGCGGCGAGTAATTACTCTCATGGTAGGCAAGGCTGGGTGAATTCACGCAAAGCTGAGAAATCGCTCGAACCTTCTGTGGGCACTTGTATGGTACAGCCACACGTTCTAGGCCTTTCGCGTAAGTGGCGGAATTATTATTTATGAAGCGGCGCAGCCGTAGTAACTGTAGGTAGATGTAGTATCGGCCGTAGGCAGGTCCGGTCTGGAGTGTTCCTTAACCAGTGGCGCTGCGATGGTTTTATCAGAGCGGGTTAAGTGACCGCTACATATATATAAAAAAATATAAATAATACCAGTAATATTGTCATATGTAATAAAAAATTTGCCAGAGTTCGAAATTTCCCTAGATTTTGTCCTGATTTCCCTTTTCCCTAAAAAATATTTTTCTCCCCTAAATCTAGGGAAATTTCCCTAGACATAACATCACTGATTCAAAATGACAACTTGAAAATAAATAAACTATCGGTGGGTGAAGACGTTACACAATCCACCATAGATACGGTGCTTTTCGGGGGGTCTTGGAAAATTAAAACTTTGACAATTATTTTAAGTATTAAAACTAATTATAAAAATAAAAATAAAAGTGCAGTTATTTTAGTTTGAAGGTCTTTATTCATAAAAAAAATAAAAAAAATTGGACTGGAGTTCTCTATTATTGTGGGGAGACGTAGGGGTAATATGGTTCTGTGAGAATGAGTGAATGATAAGATTAGGACAGTTTTGAGGAGGAGTGACTTTACGTATTGAGAAAAGTAAATATTTTCTTTTGTCAATATTAAGAGTCAGAAGGTTGTCGTCTAACCAATGTTTTACTTTATTTAGGCCCTTATTTTATTTTTCCATAGTTGAGTTCCAATTTTCAGCTTCAAAGATGATTACCGTATCATCGGCAAAATATATTATAGTTTCCATCAATTTCCAAGTTACATAAACTGTTAATATATATTAGAAAGAGAAGTGGGCCCAATACACTGCCTTGAGGCACACCGTACGTGATTGGTAAACTTGTACTTCTGTATTATTTAGCAGAATTTACAAGAGACGATTGTGACCTATTTGTTAGATAGTTCTCAAACCATTTGAGGGGAGTACCTTTTATGTAAATAAACATTTCAACAATTAAATGTGAATATTTTGTGACAGTTGACCACAGCCAATTGGCCTTATAATATCTGCAAATTCACATATTATCTACCTAACATCTGCGTCTAAAAGTAGGTAGGTAATTTTATTCTAATAGCGTTGGTAAGTACCAAAAAATAACCAACTATGTAAAGAAATTGACGGCTTTGCTAGCGGAGAGGAACGAACGAACCGCTCGAGTCGATTCGCGGCGGGCATAGAAGAATAAGTTAGTAACTTTTGATTAGTGTTTGCAGTTACTCGCTAGCGGCAGACCTAGTAAAGACTTTAGCGTTTCGGACGGACTGGGACCTGAGAGAGATCAACTCGTTTGAACTGGTCTTTGTCTCAACTGAAAAAGAAGCTAATGTTAATTCCCGAATATAGCGCTTCGGACATAGCTCGATAGCGACAGACTAGACACGCGGACTGGAACGGGTGGGACCTCAAATTGATGGGGACGGAGACAATACTGAATAGCGAATAAATGTATAAATTCCTCGCATAAGTGAAAGAGACGCGACGCGTCGTGGCTCGGAACTCAGAACTAATTCGGCTGACTCGCTGCGGGTTTTTGCTCGTGTGGGGGACAATGATAATATACCTACGCGTGTTTTTATGAATAGCGGCGCGGGAGTGGGATAGGTACTTAACTTTAGGCAACTTCGCGGTGCACCGCCCATAGAATAATATTTAAACATCTAGCAAACATTATAAATTATAATATTTAAATTGTTTACGGTACACATCATTCATTGAAATAATTTAACAGTAAAATAAATGGAAAATAAAAATTTACGGTGCTGTTAAAAATCGTAGGATACAAGGCCAAAGGTAAGGAATAAAGAATCAATTCCTTTTGAAATTGAGAATGAGATCGAGTGTGTCACAATATTGAATTTATTCATTTAATTCAGTCATTCAATTTTGCCCACATCTAGTGTAGTGTATACTCTGTATCCATTTCAGATTGTTGAATTCCTATGTAAAAGCCGTTAATCGGCGTTAATTCATAATAAATAAATATCACTCTTCATTAAAGATATTTTTCTTCATTCATTTGATTTTATTTTATTTTTTATATTACTCCCGCATAAGAGTCCCAACTGCTCCCGTCTGAAGCCAGTGAGACTATGGCATCCCCAATTGGGGTATGTTGTGAGGCTGAAGGTAGTGGGGAGGGGAAGGAGATAGGAAAGAGGAAGGTTGGAAAGTACCTGGCTATTCAGATCTGGTCATCAAACACGGCTAATGCCATTTCAGGCAACGCTTCAATTCTGAATGGTGGTCTTACACCAGGGCGATACTGAGAGTATCTTCCACTCTGAAACGTGCCGTAAATATACTGTGGCGACCAGAACAAATCTTCGCTACGTACATAACTGCAGCAACGGTCGCCCTATTGTAAAATCCATTGCAGCGTCACTGGTTAAGGAACACACCAGAAACAAATACCTAGGTGCAAGCCGTCATCGGCATCTACCTACGGCCGATAACTACTTCGCCTGGTAACAATTAGTGCGGCAACCTACTGGAAAGTTACAGTCTCAACAATAATCTATTAGCACGGCGACGGGAGTGTTCGCGAACTTTCTCAATTTGGCGCGGCGGTCGAATATCACACGCCTTCCTCGAAACTACTTCCCCGGCCGGCAAAAGCATAAAAGTCGGCAGCAGGCCTCATACTTCAGTCGTTAAGTCGCCTACTCAAGTCACACATAGTAACACAGTGCACAGTGCATCAGTGAATACATTCCAGTGCGGTACCCGCCAACCGGCCAGCCCCCCCGGTGACTCAGAGCCGGAACCTGGGCCCGTTTTTTTTTTTTTTTTTTAAAAAGAAAGACAAACATTCCCGGGTTACGAATAACCCAACAATGTTTGAAAATCTCCTACTACCACCACAGAAAGCCGAAAATGTTGCTTGTGTTGTGATGGAGGACTAAGCCAGCCGAGGAATCGAACACGCATCGCATCGGGTGGGACCCAAGCGCTATGCCCACTCAACCACTGATCGGTCAGTGGTTGAGTGGGCATAGCGCTTGGGCAAACAACCTTCGAGGACTCATCATCTCGCAGCTAACATGGTCCACCGCACCATCAGTTTTGGAGACTTAATTGCCCGCGACAACAAGGCCCGCCGCGTCTTCTGTCTAGGGTGCAGCAACGTCTCAGGCTTATTGAAACCCGTCGCGCTTCGCTGCCACTGAGACTTCTTTCTCCTCACAAGGTTGTCCACCGCTGTCCTTCTCCGCGACTCAAAGCGTCGAGCGACATCCTGGACGACTAGGTCTTCTCCACCACCACGGTGCAGAGCTACATGCTGGTGGCATGCAGACCCGTGGTCTGCTCCATCACAGCATCATCGACTTTCATCATCAACATCACCTCCATGCATCACTGCCAACACCACTTCTACTTGCACTCACTACTACTCGTGTCTACACCATCTGACTAATTGCTTCGTAGCGCATCAATAAAGACTTCGACTCACTGCATTGACTGACGCCTTTCATTTCTCTACCCGTCTCTGCCGATCCGCAGTCCGCTCCCTCAATACTATATATTATTTTAAATGAACCAATTGTGAAATAACTCAAATTAATTAACTAAAATTTATTTGCCACGCCGGGACTCGATCCCGCGACCTTCGGTATGCGAGTCAAGAGCCTTAACGCTAGATTACGCCGGCCGTCAAATACATATGGTTTTGGAATTTTCAACTTCCATCATACTAGGCACACGCGCGGATTGTGACAGTCGGATTACTTTACCGTTTTTTGCCTCGAGGAAAATAAATTCCCTCGGGGCCTATGTCATTTTTGGGGACGCTGTGTGGAGGGTATTTTTAAGGAAATTAAGAAGAGGAAGTTCTGAGGAGGGGTGGTTAGGAATCTGGCGGTCAGTGGTGTGTCCAGGAGTGATGGGGGTATAAATTCGTCTCTCCCGCTTCGGTGCAAGGGAATAGGTGTAGAGAGTCCGGCTGGAGAGGTCAAATGGTCTTTCTCAACCAGTCTTTCCCGATCCGGAAAAGACTGGTAGGTAATCGGACCACGCAGTAGGTAATTGGGCAATCGCATCCGCCGCAAAGATCTGGACAAACCCCACCCCATAAACCCGGACACCCTTGCTAAGTTATCAAAAAGGCAGGGGTTTTGATGGGCCAGTGAATGGTTCCCGTGGCTGTGGTACCCATACTCGCCTCCCAAATTATCATAAATTTTATAAATTATTATAAATTTGATAAGATCACCGATGCTGCCATGAAAGATTGACTCGTTGATATGATATTCCACAACGTTGTATGTTCGTGTGAAGATGTGTGTGTACGTAATACTTAAAAATCACATGTTTATGTCTCCCCAGTTTTCTATCTCATGAACCACAACTTACACTTACGACAGAGAGTAACATACAGCCAAATTATTAAACGTGGGCGCGGTGAATAGATGATACGAAAGCTGCCGACATATTCGATGATTCCCGAAGGAAATCGTCCCTGAATTAGATTGGGGAATGTGAGAATTTAATTTGAATAATGCTGCTAGTGCAATGAGCATATTATAATTTGAATTTGCGAGCCCATAATGGAAACATTGCAGTGCATTTGTATTCATGAACGAATTTCGCAGTATCTATCGAATAAATGGATGTAAATATAACATAGGTCTGCAAATTGACATTTTAATTTTTTTTTAAATGGTAGTGGATGAATTATATGTAATTCGGTATGCTGAATTCCTATTCCTGAAACCCATCACCTAAGGATTTTCCGCAAAGTTTCCGCCTTACACTACTTCTGTAGGTAATGTTCAAAAGAAAAAAAATCATAAAATTATACAAATTTAATTAATTTTTAGTCTTAAATATTTTATTTACATTATATACAATTATTAATCTATACAATATCTGCTTTTTTTAAATTCGAAGCTTCGTTTTGTGCTTTTTTTATGTGGGACGTTATATTAAAATTGTTGAGGTCCACTGGAGTCGCCTACTTGAAACTTATCACTAGAACTTTCTTCTGATTCACTTTCTGATGATGGCAAATCGTCTAGGCTTTGGGGTGCTTGTGGTGTAGGAATGCCAGGTCCGTGAGGGACTTGGCGGAGTGCCGAATCCATGTTTGAATAACAAATTTGTTTTATTTTTTATTTTTGGTACTATTGCACATACCCTTGCACATTGCACGAACAAAAGTAGCAGTCATCGTTGTGGTTTCGAGGCTCTCTCCAGATCATGGGAACACCAAAACGAAAAGATTTAAATTTACCTTTTGACCACATTCTAAGTCCTTCAATACACCCTGAACAAACTCTACGCGGGGCTCAAGATTTGTCCTGGTCCCCTATCTACACACCAAATATGCAAAATACACTTTTTAACAAAATCAGTAAAATTTCTTTGTTGTTTTTTCACTACAAATTCACCATAAATATAGCAAAAACTCTCAGTAGAATTTACACAACCTCTTGAAGTCATTTTTGAAACGCATGTTACGAAAGTTGAAACAGAAATAAATAAATGAAAGGGCATGGAAGGGAGTGGGCAACTTGGGAATTTCGGCATTCTCTTATCATACTACTAAGGAAAATCCAGATATATATGATTCAACGCTGATTAATTTTATCGTCACGAGTTACTAAATGTTTTGTTTCAATCTATAAAACATAACATTATCTTATAATAAGTTGGAATTAGTAAAAATATATATATTTCGGCAATAAACCCCGTTTTGCGCCTTAAGATAGGCAATCCCACAGTATTTTAAGTTTTCCGCAAAAACCTTAAGTGATGAAATTTTTTCGATAATTTTCCCGAATTCAACATTCAAAAATACAAGGAAATTACCTCTTATTTCAAAGAAAAAAAAACAGTCGCAGACCTGTTTAATTAGTGTGTAAATATCGGTTAGCTTTTAAATTGTCAATTTGTAATGGATGGAAAATATTACTTTAAGTACTTAATAATTTTAGACTACTGATGTTTCCAAGGTCATATCTATTGATTGGGTTTTTTTGTAAAACTTTCTTCAATATTATTCCACAATGGTGAGTAAACTACTCGGCGTCGCGTCGCCTGGGACCCTATTTAGATACCATTTTTAATGATGATTTCATTTATTATAAGCAATAATTATCAGCCTGAAACACTCATCTACATTGAAAAAATCTTCCAAGAAAAGATACATGCCGCCAACGGGACTTGAAGCCGTGTCCTTCTGATTGAAAGAAAAATAATATTGCAAAGCTGAAATCAGTTGAAAAATGTTGGGTTGCCCCAGAAAACCTCCAAATTTCATTTTGACGTTAAGAGTTTTTGAAGAGATTTTTATTATTACAATTAAATTAAAGTCTGTTTAAAAAGTAATATGCTTAATTAATTGTCTGTGGCTCGTTCGGGTTTTTCCGATTACAGGCGGTAACACCCGAGTGTTGTGATATAGTCTCACCGTCGCGCGTCGGTCCGAGCAGAGCTGACTTCCGAGCGTTCGGGCTCTTAGATTAACTAGCTATTGCGTTGTATGAGATATTTCACAATAATGTTTACGAGTGTACAAGTACCAACGAGTGCTATTATTAGAATTACCATATTATGATACTGCAGATATTCGGCCCTGTATCAAGGAGCATCATACCAGTAGGATTTTCGAGGACAATTCACTGCTTAATAGTCAAATCTAACACATGTAAACTACTATCATTAACCCCTGTGGAGTAAAATTCAAAAAAATTAGGTTCGGAACCTAAAACCTACTGTCAGTTATGTTCATAATAATTACTATATAATCCAACAGATTTCTCTGTCTCCCAGTCGCTCAGATCAGAGACTTAGGTGTTATATTTGATGAAAAGTTAACATTTACTCTACACGTAAATAAATAAAATGTAATAGAGCTATAAAAATGCTTGTTTTTATATGCAGAACAGCAAGTGATTTTAAGTCACTAGAATAATTGAAAATATCTCGTATGAAATATTTTTTTGTGAATATATTAAATATCGAAGGCAAATAGTAAAAATTCCACCAGATTCCGTCATATTATAATTTTTTTGTATACTTTAGTATCTTAGCTACTAAAAAAAATTGTAAGAAGTTGCTTTTGTACACCATTTTATCAATTATTGTACCTGAAAGCGAGGACTATCGGTTTTCATGAAAAACGGTTCTAGTTTTATCTATCACTGTATTTTGTTTTAGATGCAATTTCTGAAGTGGTTCGTACGAGATTCGAGTTATATGTGATTATGAAGAATTCTAGCGTTAAGAAATTTGATGATAAAGTAAAATTCCTGAAAAAATATCTTTTGGATACACATTTTCACCTAAATCTCTAGCGTTAAGAAATTTGATGATAAAGTAAAATTCCTGAAAAAATATCTTAGATACACATTGTCACCTGAATCAAAAAGAACGTTTTTAATGAAATAGTTGTTTTCCTTTGTAAATTGAAAATCAGATGGTTGATGTGTCGCAGAAACAATGACACCTTAATATTAAATAATAAATAATGGCTTGAAAGGGCTATTATATCTACGAATTTATTTATGTATTTATTTATTGTTGTTATACGCCCGTAGGGGCTTTTACAGAGATTATAAAATAATATTTAAGTTATCGAGGATTACACGTACATAGAATTTATACGAAAAGTTATAAAAGTGAAAAAGTTTTAAGAATATACAAGTAGTTTTTGAAGAAAAAACCACTTGTATATTCTTTCGTAAAACTGTGAAATATTTTAAACAATGTAATATTTGACAATAACATAGAACAAAATATAATATAAACATTACAATAACACATCAAATCGTAAAATATATTACACCCACGTTACAATAATTTGTAGGATTCCACAAAGTGTTGGTTTAAATTGCATTTTAGAATATAAAGGGAATCAGCGAATATATCTACAATACCACCGACTTTGTTGCCTAAATCATGCATCCTATTGGTAAGTGAGTGTGATTGATAGTTGGTTGTGTATGTGTTGCAAAAGAATGTTGTATTTTGTCTAGTATTGCTTGTCGGTACATGGAGTTTAATAGTAGCAACGATGGCAGGGCTGTCAATTAGGTAGTTCATAACTCTGTATAAATAAAATTAGTTCTGAAATATCGAATATGAAATATTAGTTCTGAAATATATATTCTTCTGTCAGACAGCGTAATTAAATTAAGACGATTCATCCAACTTAAATAATTAATGTTTTCTATTTGAATTTTGAGTTTGAAATTTAAGTACCTAAGAAATTTGTGTTGAACACGTTCTATTTTGTTAGAGTGTACTTTATAGAAAGGGGACCAAATGGGTGAATTATATTCCACTTGACTTCTAACTAATGAAGTGTAGAGTATTTTCATGCAATCCAAGGACTTAAAATCAGTTAGGGTTCTACAAAGGAAGCCAAGAATCTTTAAAGCCTTATTAGTTATAACATCTATATGTGCTGTGAATATTAGGTTTGGATCGAATATAACTCCCAAGTCGCGAATTTGTAATACTAGTGTTAATTTAACATTGTTTAAATTATATTCATGTAAGATATGAGAATGAGTTCTGGAAAATCGTATTACTTGACATTTCTCAATGTTCAAAAATAACATATTTTGTTCGCACCATTTAAAAAATTCATCTAAATTAACTTGTAAAATTAGGCAATCATATATATTTCGTATTCTTTTAAACAATTTTAGATCATCTGCAAAAAGTAGGACTTTTATATCTTTAAATATGTTTACAATGTCATTAATGAATATTAAAAAGAGTATTGGGCCGAGGTGGGACCCTTGCGGGACACCACTTATGGCCTCGAATACATAGGATTCTATAAAATTAATCCTAACACTAAGCACTCTATTACTGAGGTAACTGATAATCCATGTCAATAAACTACCTTTGATGCCTAACAGTCGGAGTTTGGATATAAGAATGTGATGTCGAACCTTATCAAATGCTTTACTGAAATCGGTGTATATAGAATCCACTTTTTGTTTCAAACTAAGGGATTCGGATATGTAATTATTATAGATAGTTAAATTACTTAAGGTAGATCGACCTCTAATAAAGCCATGTTGGTTAGGAACAATAATATTGTTGATAGGTTTTACAATGGTATCTAATACTAATGACTCGAAAAGTTTGGGTAAAGCAGACATAATACAAATAGGTCTATAGTTTGATATATCGCTTTGGTCACCTTTTTTATGAATAGGCGTTAAATAACTCTTTTTCCACAGAGCCGGAAAACAGCCAGATGCTAAGGATTTGCTAAAAAGTTTGTGTAAGGGATATATCAAATTATTAATGCAAGTTATTAAAAATATGGGAGGAATACCATCCGGTCCAGCAGATTTATTACTATCTAATGCGTTTATGCCCCTTTCTATGGATTATAATTTTATGAAACATTGGCTTAGGTTTAATGACTATTCCACTGAAGTACTGGAGACTGCATTGACGGGAATGTCTTTGTCATTAACACTTTTAAATGAGTCAGTAAAAGATTACCTACATTTTTCTTTAAAGTACCTGCTATTAGGATATCCGCAGTTGTCTTTTCGTTGAGATTTAGTAAAATTCCAGAATTTTTTCACATTGTGATGATGTACCTCATTTTCTATTACGTTAACATAGTTAGTATAGCATTTTATTGATAATTCTTTACATTGTTTTCGTAGTTTATAAAATGTTATATAATCGTTGGGATTTCTGTTTTATATTTTCTGTGAATACATTTTTTTAATTAATTAAATTAGTTGGTTCCCTTGTAAACCATTTCGGATAATTAGATGATGTGAAGCTAATCCTGGGAACAAATTGTTCTATAGGAGTATTTAAAATCGAGTAAAAGTGTTCTAATTGATCATTTATATTATTTTCCTCATCTAAAAAGGACCAATCTGTTTGGGTAAGGTACTCAGTAATTTTCGAAAGGTCACACATATTTAGTAAAAAAATATAAAATTGAAAAATATAAGATAAATTAAATGAGTCATAATGCTCACTTCATTTCGCAAGCTATTTATTAACAGTTATTCACGGAATAGATCGTCCTTATCGTCTTGTGACAATATATTATCGTTGCATAATTGCAAATCTTTCCCAGAAATAGTAAAAACAAAAAGAGGTCGACCCACGCTGTCGTTTGATATGTCATCTGAGCGTACGAAACGTCAAAAAGCTATGATATTGCAATCTAAAATATCGAAAAATAAACAAAAGGACAGTGAAAACAATTTCAAAAGAAGTACTGCAAATGCTAAAGATATCAGACCCTAATACGAATACAGGGAATGATTCGGTAGTTGAACAAAGTAGTGATGACGATAATATATTGTCACAAGACGATAAGGACGATCTATTCCGTGAATAAGTGTTAATAAATAGCTTGCGAAATGAAGTTCGCATTATGACTGATTTAATTTATCTTATATTTTTCAATTTTACATTTTTGTACTAAATATGTGTGACCTTTCGAAATTTTTTTTTCTTATATTTTTATTAACATGTCTATACCGAACTAAAAATTGAAAAAGGTTTGATGCAATTGCAACCACTGTTTTGATGCCAACTTTCGGGGTCATCCACCCCATTGTGCGACGCGCGATAATTCACGAATGCAGAGTTTCGGTTCGGCCGAAGGTTTGGCAGGTTTTCTGTCGAAAACGAAACTGATGCCTAGATTAATTAGATTTTTTTTGCCGAAAGTTGCCGAAACCGAAACCGAACCTTCGGTCGGTCAATATTTTTTATTCATCTTTATTAATCACTTTGCATTGATGATGTGATGTGCCTGTTTCACTAGGAACTCCTATGTTGAGAACAGGCGCAATTAATAAACAAAAAAAATAACAAAAAATAATAATAATATTATGTCTAAAATAAAAGACAATCAGCGTCGTACCATTGGAAATACGTACTTATAAAGAGGTTTTAATAAAATAGTTGAGGTTTGATCTATCTTGGCTGGTGATCCAAGACTTGGTTGGTGTCTAATTTATATTTCAAATCATTTGTGTCCTATCTAAAGGCTAGTGGAAGTGCATTATGTATCTTCGTTGCAAAGTATCAAAAATTTCTTTGTCCAAAATATTAATAATATGATTATTCAATTTATAAAAAAACCTGTTTTTTAATGAGCAAGTTTGTTCTGCTTTGTAATTATTATTACGCGTGAGAGCTGTTTCACCTCAAGGCATTATCAAACTATACTGACTGTAATTTCCGTGTAAATAAATCATTAAATGGCTTCTATATATTCATATGTCTATGGCTTCATCACAGTTTACTATTGCCCCTAGAACTTTTTTTTAAATAAATTGAATAACAATATTATTGAATGAATAAAAGAAACAACTTATTAGACCTTTCCTCGTAATTTAATCGGTCCAGATAGAGTAATTCCTAAATATTCCAAATAAAGAAGTTTCAGAGATGCCATACGAAACGAGATTGTTTTGCAAACTAAACGTCTATGGTCTATCATTTTATTTTTACAGCCAATTAAAAAAAAAATCACTGAAAACAAAAAATGGCAAGATTTATGTAGGATGCTGGAGTTAAGCGACAAAAAAAGATTGTAGAGCCTTTTAGATAATCCAGAAACATCGCTTTCATTCCAAACGTCTTTTCATGCCTATAAACTTTATACATTGATTTGAGGCCAGCCGTTGTAATATTATTTTTCCAAAGTTTATAAAAGTTAAAGTACAGTTTAATCCACGGTAAAGGTGGGGATTTAAACAGACATTATTTACAGGGCGTTCAGAGCTTTATGTGAAGCTGTTCCGTGTTTTTTCTTTGATAATCGCATTCTTTGTATTTTTTTATTCAAACCTTCCGCGATTTACCTTTGCATGCCGATATTCGTAGTTTTGCTGGAGTTTGTGAATAACAAGGAAAACATGGGCATTATTAAGTTAGTTTGATGTTTTTTGGGAATTCTCAGGATTACTCAAACACCAATTACAATGGTAAACATGTTTTGAAAGAAATCTTTTTATCCACATATGTGGGGATTTTACAGAGAGTGTTAGCAAAATTATAAAAAAACGCATGTTCTTTACAATACAATAAACTATCGTAGGTACCTGTATTTATACACAATTTAACAAATATAATTGTACAGGTGTTTAAAATAATCGCAATGTTGTTTAACATAATCGGTATGATGTTTAAAATAACCGGTATGATTTTTAAAATAATCGGTATGATGTTTAAAATAATCAATATGATGTTTAAAATAATCGGTTTGATATTTAAAATAATCAGTATGATGTTTAAAATAATCGGTATGATTTTTAAAATAATCAGTAAGATGTTTAAAATAATTAGTATGATGTTTATAATAATCGGTATGATGTTGTTTAAAATAATCGGTATGAGTCGAGATTGTCGAGTCGTGATTGTTTTTTGGGGAATTATACAGTGTCCTCCATCATTTAGAGCGCACGCCCTGATGTGCTAACGGATAATAAAGCGCAACACACGGCATGAAACTCTATATAACCATCATGTTGTTTCCCCGCAGGGGTAGGCAGAGAGGACGGACCGCCAAACAACTCAGTCTTGGCACACACTCCTTGCTTCGTTCACATTCATTGATCGTCTCATACATGCTCTCCTATTATTCTGACTCTTGACATGGCCCGACTCAAGTATCTGATCAAGATCACTTGGTCGTGCCATGTCTTTCTCGGGATACTTCTACCACTACTTCTACTACTACTTTCACCATTCACATTTGCGTCGTATATTTTCCTTACACTGCTTTCCTCAATCTAAAAATCAATAACGAATATAGTTAAGAAGTTTGGTAAAAAATGAAAATTTATAAAACTTTAAGTATTACGGGAATATCTTTACGTTTGTGTGATGTGTGATAAATCAAATAAGCAGATCGTAGATACAGGTTTATTTAACAAATTACATACGAACGTATGTAACGCACCATAATTTAATATTTAAATATGAACAATTGTATATGAAAGTCGAGAGCAAATAATAACGATTTACAAGACAGTGTATTGATCCGGCGCGGCAGCTTAAAGTAGATTAATTTGGATGATCTTCGTTGCAGCGCGATGCGCGAGATAGTAACTTGTGATAAGGATTGATTCCTATTGGTGTATGGGGGACCAATCGCATTGCCGTGCGACTGCAGATCGGTGACCTTGTTCGTCGTCCAAGTATAAATTCACTTTTCATAAACAAAATATTACCTATCATAAATTTCGAGAAATAAACTCAAAGAAACAATTCACGGAAAAATACGTTGTTAGCATATTTTTTTGGGGATTTTTATTTTATTCAACCAGGAATATATTAACTTCGACAATGACAACTTAAATTACGAAGGTCATAAGAATAGTATGATTAAAGCAATCTTCGCCTTTTCAAAAAGGATGATAAAAAGTAGATATTGTGAAAGTTTTTGTCAGCTGAGGCTATTCAAAGCGTGATATTCCAGTTTTGACTTGATTGCAAAAGGCAATGCTTAGTCAAAGAGTTATACAATTAGAGGAGTTATTGCTTACATCTCGTCGGAAATTGTTCCACTATTAGAATGCGATAAGCGGTGCGACGTTCAGCGTTATCACGTTGGAGGTCAAATGGAGTTATAAACAGCTTATAGCTTCCTGTCTCATCTAAATATAATACACCGATGTGTTTCACCAATTTTTTGATTAGAGGGCAACCATTATTACACAAAATTAGCGTTGGTACCTATATATTTTTTGCACAATAAAAAATAGTAGCTACATAATTTTCTCTTGAGATATAAAAACGAAATAATATGGACATATCGCTCCTAGATCCATTGAAACCTCTGCTTTTAAAACGACGTGTATAATAGAACGAGAGGTTTTTTTATGTTAGCTTCACATAGAAGGCTCTGAGGAAAAAAAATTGCCCCAGGCCCTAGGTCATCTTTGGGTATGCTGTGTATGTCTTTTTAGAGAAAGGAGAGGATTTTTTTTTTACATGAGCTCCACCCCGGAGGCTCATCGGCCTCCAAGACCTAGGCAAATCTCGCCCCATTAACCCGGGCACCCGTGCTAAATCGCCAAACGTAGTGAACCACTTGGGGTGACCTATGGCAGAGGTGTTGGTTATCCAATAAAGGTTCCCGGGGCGGCGGGACCCATTCCCGCCTCCCAAATTGAGGATGTTCTGTTAAGGAAAAGCGTATGATTGGTGGGTAGGAATCTGGGGATCAATGTGTTTTTTTTTTTAAATGAGCTCCACACAGGAGACGCTGAGGAAAATAATTTCCCTCAGGGCCTATGTCATCTTTGGGGATGCTGTGTGGAGGGTTTTTTTAAGGAAAGGAAGGAGAGGAGAGTTCTGGGAAGGAAAAGAGTTTAAGGAAGGGTAGGAATCTGGGGTTCAGTGTGTCTTGGTCATCCGCCTCCAAGACCTAGACAAACCTCACCCCATGAACCCGGGCACCCCTGCTTAGTCACCAAACGTAGCGAACCACTTGGGGTGACCTATGGCAGAGGTGTTGGTCATCCAATTAAGGTTCCCGAGGCGGCGGTACCCATTCCCGCCTCCCAAATTGAAATTGAATTGAAATTGTTTACGAGTGAAAGAAATATGATTCCATTCCTCCCACTGCGGTGCATGGCGATGAGTCGAGAGAGTCCGCCTGGAAAGGTCTAGATTAGGTTTCACTCAACCAATCTCTCCCGATCCGGCCCCCCATGTAGTAGGTGAGTAAACGCGTTCGCAGACTTAGACAAATCTCACCCCTTGTACCCGGGAACCTCTGCGAAGTCACAAAACGTAGCGAACCATTTGGGGTAACCTATGGCATGTACGATAATGATTGTATGTTATTTTGGGGGGGTGCAGAGACACGTTCACCGTTTGTCTCATTTTCAGCTATTGTTATAGAGGGTGTAAGACAGAACAGTTTTTAGTTAGTTTAACAATTAAAAATAATAATTAATATTTGACAAGTTTAAGTATTTCCCCAATAAATGAAGACATAATTTGTCTCGACGCCACCTAGCGAGGGATTTAACACTAACAGTGTCTCTCTCGCAAAAATAAAGTTGTTTGTTTTCAGGTGGAAAAAATATAATAAATAATAAGCAGTAATTGTTGAATGAAACACTAGTATATATTGAATCATTTGGCGGTTATAAGATAAGCCGCCATAGCTGAATTGGGAGAGCAGCTGACCGGCAATCAGATGGGCACGGGTTCAAGTCCCGTTGGCGTCATGTATTTTTTCTCGGAAGATTTTTCAATGTGGATGAGTGTTTCAGGCTGATAATTATTGCTTATAATAATTGTTACCCTTTGTGCTATGCATACAAATCTTGTCTTAAACGTTAATTAACAATTAAAAATAATAATTGAAAAATATATGAATATAATTCAAATTATCTCAAGGCAGTGTATTCAAATACCACCAAAATCTTTCTTACTCTCAAATTTCGGGATTATTTTGCGAGACTCAATCTTGGGACTTTTTGTAAATGATTTTGTAAACATATACCACATTTGCTGCAGAAGATTACAAAAAATATGGTTTAAATGATTCATAGTAACTTTTATATACACTAGAAATAACCCCTTAAAATGAAAATTTTCAAAACTTTGAAGTGAATCCGGAGAAAGTAGACCGTACCAAAAATTTGATAAATCTTAAACTCGTTATTTTGATCCGATTTGGCACGCTTTTATCGCTCTTAGAATTTAAAAATAACTGTTTTTTTAAATGACCCACCTTATTGTGTATCTCATTCTTTGAAAGAGCTGCAGTATGATTGTGATAAGGAACGTATGTTTATTACTTTTCTTGGTGTTTTGGTACCGTAATCGTGGGTCTTCACGATAATAACGCAGTCGTACCTATTTATCCACAGAAAAATTAATATGAAACTAGAAGTGCCTTCCATATATATTCGAATGTAGATAAATAAATGTTTCACTGACTTAGTTCTAGATCATTTGCAGCAGTTTGGGCCAGTACTTGCTTAATTTAAACGGAGTTTCACAGCCACGCTGGTGCCTAAGAGAATCTACAGCCGGCTGTTAATGTACAGGCGCCGGTAGGAGGGTAGTGGCGAGAAGTTTCGTTGGCGTTTGTCAGTTGAGTTCTGGGAGTACTTCGTGCGACAGCTGGACTTCAAGCCGTCGAAGGTCATGGCCCCGATACGCGTGAGCGAACCTAATTTAATTAAATCAACACGAGATAGTTTAACCATTTGCTTAACAATCATTAGCGTTTGATTAGGATCCCTTCTAAATATGTATTGATTATTTTTACAGGCGCCCTTCAGGATTTCCTAATAATGCAATCATTTTGTTTGATAACCAGACGTTTCTGAGATAACTAGCTTAACATTAATTGATAACCTGAGGTAATCAACCACCCCTGTAGATTTCATAACATAATTATCATGCTTTTCCTTTTAATGATGAGTCTTTGAGAATAAATCTGCATCCTTGTTACTGTTCATTCCCGTCTTTCTATTAATGATCTAACCACATGCACATACTTGTAATCCTATTATCGATTAATGTTTTATTATAATATGAGTAGTAATAATTATATCAATAGGATAGCGGTGATTCGGATATAGTAATTAGGTAAGTTCCACACCGTTACACATTTAGTTACACTTTCCTGACATTGTATATCGTCTCCCATTTGAATCTTCGGTGAATCTCAGTTTTATATGGAAATATAAGACTTAATTAAGCCTATCATAAAACACGCCCACGAGGCAATTCTTGCGTTATTCTTTATTCTACGTCTTCGCCGTTCGATTGCGGAGGTCGTCAAAATGATACGGTGCAAAGTTTCCCAAATTGAATAGTTCATATCCATGAATACAAGTCCTCGTATCTGTTTACCCAGTGGCGGAATACTACTACTAATAACCCCCCATTGTTTGAAGTAATCATTCGATGAATAGAAGCAAATAATCTATTGTACTGTGCAGGCGCCTTCAATAAATCAACGACAATATAGTTCTGGCAGTTATTAATTAAGTGTTGATTGAAAACGCCCAACGTCTGAGAAACTGCTCCGACATACTGCTGCGCGCGTTGCACGTAGGTTTATTACGGACATTATAAAATAAGAACACAAAAATGCGATGTGGGCGTGCTTCGTGATTCAAAAGTTTTGCAAATCGGGCCAATTTTTAATAGAAAAATGTATTTCACCATCATTATAAAATTCAAATGGGATTGCCATGGAACAAAGAATAATTGTTGATAGGAGACCCACCGCTTTCCCTCCCGCTATAAGTAATAAATGGTTACTCCTTCAAAGCGCACTACAAGGACTCATTTTTTTAAAATTAAACGAAGAGTCATGCATGTAAAAACTGCTCTAGATAGTGAAGTGTCATTGCACAGCAGAAATAAGTAACACGGATGTAGAAACTACTAGTAATACGATTTTTAAATGCTGTCAATGTTTATTCAATTGTCACACTGCAGCGCATGCACGGCGGACCGCGTACGATAATCACGTTTAACCACTGGAGCGACTGCGCAATTTAAAACTTTTTTCTCCGATTGCTCGAGATTTTTTAGTAATCACATTGAAAAAATCGTACCTCCAAATTTTAATATGGAGACATACAAACTGATAATAGTTCTACATATCCAATGAATTTACCTATCTTTTGTCGATTATCACATATTCGTAGGATTTATAAAGAAAATATTATAAAATCGTAAACTTCTACTTAATTGCTCACAATAATGGAAAATTTGCAAAAATTGGAAGCAAAGCAATCCGAGGTATTTTAAATGTTACCATATTGTCGCAAAAAGCGATCCAGTGTTTAAAAACCCAAACTTTATTCTATTTCGAATGTCGCTCGCAATAACTTCGTAATTTATACATTGTGAAAGGTCCCGTGGAGGGGGGGAACCACCTACCATCTGCCCTCGGCTAGCTCAATGCTCTCGGCAGACAGGTAAAACTCTCCTCACCAGGGTCGTAGGTAGAGCTAAAAGGGGGGGGGGGGTGGAAATGTACATAGGTAAAGGCCAAAACTCGTCCACGTTATTCGTCAAATGAAAGAGATTATTAGAAAGAGGAAACAATTCTGTATTGTCGGGTATACACAATTACAACCTTTAAACACAACATCAACATAACTAGAAAACACAATTCAACAACAGGTTCTGGCTAGGCGTATCCTACGAAGGGATCTCTCTATTTCTCTCTGGGGTGATCTTATGGAGCGCGTAAACTAGTGGGGACACATTCTAAAATAGAGGGATCGTGGTAACTCACGGCCGTGGTCTGCGGCAGGAAACAGGGGGGGGTCCAGGTCAGGTCCGCACAGGTAGCTCCAATCTTTTACCTGGCGGTAGTAACACGTCGGTAAAGCGGGCCATGGCACAAGCGGGGCACGCGACCGGTTCGGTTTATCTCTGTTAAGATCGACTCTTACATGGTTGTCGCTAAACTTGGTAATTCCGCGGGAATCTTATTGAGTGTATCGTGGAGCACGCGGTACACTCGGCGTCGGCTTGGACGGTTCTCGGGAGCGCTTGCTCTTGCAGGGACCGTGCGGGCAGGGGGGAGGAGGCGGTAATTCTTGCAAGCGGAAAGCGGTGTGCGACTTAGCAGAAGTTAGCGGCGTGATTGCTACAGTAGGGTGGCACATAACAAAATATTACATTAACCTCCCTTTTTCAAGCCTTGTCTGATAACTTCGCCTTCTTGAATCTCTGTTAATAATAAAGTTAATCCATTTTAAACATTAGGTAAACCTCCTTATCTAAATTATCTTGATAGAAATATCAACAAAAATTAAAAACTTGAACAAAATCACACAAATAGTTACCAAAAGTAGTAATAATTGATACTAAAACAAAAACATCAACGTTCTACAAAATTAAAAAGAAACATAACGATGATCAAAAGTCGCCTGTATTTGAGAAGGGTTGAGGATCAAACCAGGTGGTATAATATACAAAAAAATACTAATAAAATAGTAGGTACATAAATAATAAAGAAAAACATTGGAGGGGTCCCACCACTTTTCAAACGACGGTACACGGAAACTAATTGTGTACTTCCTACGCCGTACGTGTCAAGTTTTTAATTTTTTAATCGAACGAGCGACACTCCATTTAATTATTTTGAACGACTCTAGAGACCCCCAGTGTTCCAGCGTGGAGCAATAGTTAGAATATACATATTGACACTCAATTACACATATGTAGTACGGAAAAAATAACATAAAACGGTTTATTATAATTTCTTCTCGTTTTGCCGGATCTAATAAAAAACTTGAAAAGTGAAAAGTTTAAAATAAAATTAATATGCATATTTTAAAAATCATAACAAGATGTCCTCACACATAGTGAATATGTGTTAGAATTGGCCTGGTAGCAAAAAATCAAACGCTTATCTCCTAAAACCGAGGTTTCCATGAATAAATCTGAATTAAGGCTCTGCAACCGGGCCCGAAAAGAAGAAGATAGAGAGATACGAAATTACGAATGTTAGAGGAGAGCGCTAACATTTACAGCGACAAAATCGATGCAAAAATTGCGACAATTTTATTAAAAAACACGACTCGTTTAAAATAGAGCAAAAATCTCGCGGGCATTATCTTAAACAGCATTTAAAGAAACACTGTAATTTTTTCATACATATAACTTGTAAAATAACTGAAACAAACTTGTTAATAATAATTTTTGGAGCATGCTTTGCGATTTTTTTCTATCGAGGGAATTTTATATAATTTGCGTTTCGGCGCGGGCAAAGTCTAGATATTATCTTCAAGAATAACATATATTTTTTAAGATCTTTAAAACTTACCGTGTTTAAGGGAAATATGTAACAAATCCGGGTTGCGGGCCCTTAAAGAAGTGGGTAGAAACTCTCGAAGACCCCAAGGAATATAGCGATTCTCAGTTTACTAGAAGGGGGTCATCAAACTCATAAAGTTGAGGGAGGCGCCAGTGACTAGAAATGTAGACTTGAATGGAAACCAATGTCGCCACTGACTTAGAACCTTTTGATTTCAGTCCACTTAGAATATGCGCTGTCTCTCTTATACTTGCCTGACATTATATATCGCCATCCCATTTGAATTTTATAATGATGATGAAATATATGAAATTTAAGCAAATACAGATTTAAGAAATACTCCTTCCAGAATCGTGTATAATACTTAAACCTTGTATGTGCAAACCTTGGTACACAAATGTGATTTTTCATTTTAATGGATCCGGTTTGCTTAATGAATTTTTCACGTAACATACCTCCTATCTTCTATAATGCAACAATATGAACGGAGAGATCATAAAAAGCCAGTATAGGAATCCCAAAAGTACAAACATGCTGCCAATTATTTTTAGATCTCCACTAGATTAGTGATGTCGCTCAAAGTCCCTGTTTGCCATTTTAGTTTTTACAGGACCTATTAATCATCGACGAAATGGCGTCCTTTTGTCCGAGGTTCTACATTCCCTCCTTTATGCAGTAACACTTCGCCTGCATTCCTCATTCTACCCAATTGCCTCAGTGGGCGTGCGAGCTTCATATTATTTATTCTCATAATGGCCTACTAGATACTCGTATATCTTTTGCTAAAAAGGAATCGTCTGAATTTTTTGGGCCCATTCTCGCTGATAAATTATATAGCGTTGTTTTTGAGAAAAAAATTATCCCACGGCGCTGCCCCAATTAACCGCTTTATTTAGGTACTCATCAGTTGAGTTAAATATCTTATGTGGGGGTATTTCAACGTCTCGGTCAGCGTAATTAATTTTTTTGAAAATTGAACCCTTGAAATTAATAGTTTAAAATGGAATTGATAGTTGAACTGGCCGTGAATCAAATCAAACCTGTACCAACGAAAATACTTTTGGCCGTGAAAATATTTAAACGTAACCAAGCCTGTAGGTTTATCTTTATTGTTATGCATCAAGTCTCAGAGGTAAACGAAAATTTTAGTGCGTCTGTGATTTAGTCCTGGTAGGTAGGTACTTTTCGCCATCCGGTTCTCTATTTTAACCACTGAGCTATCATTTTATCTTTTTTTTTTTTTACACGAGCTCCATACAGGAGGCCCAGAGGTTTCCCTCAGGGCCTATATCATCTTTGGGGATGCTGTGTGGAGGTTTTTTTAAAAGGAAAGGAAGGAAAGGAGAGTTCTGGGAAGGAAAAGGGTTTAAGGGGTGGGTAGGAATATGGGGTTCAGTGTGTTCAGGTCATCCACCTCCAAGACCTAGACAAACCTCACCCCATGGATCCGGACACCCTTGCTAAATCACCAAACGTAGCGAACCACTTGGGGTTACCTGTGGCAGAGGTGTTGGTTATCCAATAAAGGTTCCCGGGGCGGCGGTACCAATTCCCGCCTCCCAAATTCTAAAATCTTGGTCCTTATCTCTAAACCTTGTATTTAAACGTTACTAAGATGTATTAAAACCATTAAAAAGCTTTATTGTTTGTTTAGATTAACGAATGCCGGTAACTCCATTAACGGTGGACTGAATGCCGTTGGCACTAATAAAAAAACTGTCAAAAAAAGCGAAGCTAGCAGTCCACAATGGAGTCCTGGTACCTACCCTGATGTATGGCAGTGAGGCATGGAACTGGCAGAGGAAGGATGAAAGTAAACTGAATGCTGTTGAAATGAGATCCCTGAGACGTATGTGTGGTAAAACAATGTATGATCGTGTGAGAAATGTGGATATCCGCAAAGAATGTAAGGCTGATGTAAGCATAATGAGTAAGATTAAGAAAGGGACCCTCAGATGGTTTGGGCATGTAGAGCGAATGAACGAAGGAAGTAGTGTAAGAAGAATATACGACGCGAATGTGAATGGTAGATGAAGTCGGGGACGCCCGAGGAAGACATGGCACGATCAAGTGAATCAGATACTTGAGTCGGGTCATGTCAAAAGTCAGAATAATAGAAGAGAATGTATGAGACGATGTATGAATGTGAGTGAGGCAAAGATTGTGTGCCAAGACCGAGTTGTTTGGCGGTCCGACCTCTCTGCCTACCCCTGCGGGGAAACGGCGTGATGGTTAGTTAGTTAGTTAGATTAACGATCTAAAAATTTAGAATTTTCAAAAAATATATATCTTCCTACTATCTTTCATTACAAAATATCTCAAAGGCTGAACATGGGTCTCTTCAAGACCCATGTTCACTCCTTCCTCTCCACAAAAATACCCTACACACAGCATCTCCAAAGATGATATAGAATCCGAGGGAAATTATTTCCCTCAGGGCCTCCTGTGTGGATTTTGAATAAAAAAAATGTTTTGTCAGATACAAGTCTTTCATGCAGCGTAGTAAATATGCATATAGTATTTTGCATGTTCTTAAAATAAAGTTGCTTTAAGTATTATTAGTAATCATTGGAGTAGGGGAAGGAGGGGCACGTTGTTACATCATCGATAAATCAAACACCAGAGCGAATTTTTTCATGCACGTCCATATTGGATATGCGTGAATTAGCCGACCACAGTGTCCCACAAAACGTCAATGAAAACGGATGTTTCAAAAAAATCTAATAAATAATATCTCATTGAAGAAAAAGATAACAATACTAATCCAAACAAAAATATGAAAGAGAACAAGACACAGAAAAATAAAAAAAGATAATGGTCGCAACTGGGACTCGAACAAGACCTCTCGTCTAACCGGGACGTGCGCGTAAACCAATTTCGCCATTGCCACCTTCTGTTAAATCATCATATTTGTCCATCTCATATTTCAAATTTTAGAATTAACAATAATATCTTCAACTAATTTTTTTATCCGTATTATGGGCAACTACCCTTTTTTGTTGGAAACATTTATTCGAACTTATTCATATGCAAAAATCTCTTTTCATTATCTTCAAAAGTTATAAAAAGATAAAAATTGCTAATAAATAAAATTGAATTTCGCGTGTGCAAAATAACTTTCGTTGAAAGAATATTGATTAGAAGTTATATTGTTTCCTTACGATAAAAGGTAAGTTAATTTATATTATATTTTTGAGATTCTGCATCCTTCTGATTAGTTTTTGAATATTTATCTTAACCGTTGTAAATTTCGTGTAAATAATATTACGCTTTTAATGTGAAATTCGTCAAAATGGCAAGTTGAGAATGATTTGGGGGGTAAGTTGTTACATATAACAATATGCCCCACATAGATGCTTTGTTTCTCAGGGAGGAACACATTCACTTTTAACCCTCATAAACTATGTAATATATTAATATATCTAGTTCTAGATACATTTTAAAATCGTTAGAAACTACAAGAAAAAATCGCAGAGCGGGAAAGTTTCGCAGGAAAATTAAAGAAGTCTTTCACGATATGCGACATTAATAGGAAGAAAAATATCTAAGAAGCTTACAAATAAAAATAAGGCAGACTGTTCTTCCTTGGACTCAAAAACCGCAAAGTGCCTATGTCTGGTGTGTTTTGAGAGTTACACCTGTTTCGCTAGTGCTAGTGCTAAAAAAGTTGTGTTGTTGATAACAGTGTGCACAATTTATAATAAATGTTATTTTGTTCTTGTGAATAAATGGTCGTCCAATAAAAAATATTTTTCATTTTTGTTACAACTAACGGTAGGGGGCCTCGCAGCCCCCTACCTACCGCTACAGTTCCCTAACCAAACGAATCCCTCGAAGCATTTCTCTATTTCAAATACCCAGGAGAACTCTCTGTCCACTTTCACCCCAGCGAGTTATTTTATTTCCTTTTATTCCGGCATATTCTTGTTCACATCACTTCGGATGATGTGATTTGTGATGTCCAGCCAGCGGTAAAGGCGACGGCCTTCTTCTTATATGTTTCCCGGTTGCAAGGGAGGTAGCCGCCTGCATTTCACTATACGTCCCAAAGCTTTCTATGGTAAAAAAAGCTCTCTGCGTTGTATGTCAGTTTGGAAATGTAAAATATATTTGTTCCATTTCATCCCCCTTTCGGAGGCGTTTTGAAAATAGATACACATTTATTCTAACCAATAATTTGTAGCCATGGATACATTGTTGACTATTGTGCAAAAAAAGAATCTATTATTTCGCATTAGGATTATATGTATTAATTGTTTTTGTCTTTAAATCGTAGAATTCTATTTAATTTAAAAAAATAATAATTTAAATTAAATTTACTAATATTAGCCGAACCTAATAATAACATTTCGTTCCATTCATTCAATAAAAAATAACATTCCTTCGATCCACTTTTGTTACCCTCCCAAAGAAAGCAAAAGCAAGAAAATGTAGTGACCACCGCACAATTAGTTAGATGAGCCAGATATTTTTGCGAATTATATACATGGACGCATATATCGCAAAGTGGAAGAAAATATAGGTGTAACACAATTTGGCTTCCGAAATGGGTTGGATACTCGGAAAGCGTTATTTAGTATTCAAATACTAATCCAATGATGTAGAGATGTTTATACAAATGTACATGCATGCTTCATTGACTTCCTTAAAGCGTTTGATAGAGTTAGACATGACAAAATGATTCAAATTCTGAAAACCTCAGGGATAGACGATAAAGATATAAGAATCATAGGTAATCTTTATTGGAACCAGAAAGGAGCAGTAAGAGTAGAGAAATGTCTAACGGACGAAGTAGAAATAAAGACAGGGTTGTATTCTTTCACCTATGCTGTTCAACTTATATTCAGAAGAAATATTCAATGAAGCTCTGCAAGCTACTCAAGGACTTGTTATAAATGGTAAGATTCTGAACAATCTGCGTTATGCAGATGATACGGCACTTCTAACGAGTAACATTGAGGATCTACAACTTTTGCTGAATCAACTAGTGAAGACTTGTGAGAATTTTGGGCTAGAACTGAATATAAATAAAACAAAATACATGCTGATAAGCAAAAAAACTCATTGGCTGAAAATCTTTATATTGCTGGAACAAAACTAGAGAAGGTACAGAGTATTGTATACTTGGACTGAAATGTAAATGATAGATAGGATCCTTCGGTTGAAATCAAATGCCGCATTGAGCAAGCTCGTACAACCTTTATCCGCATGAAAAAGATGTTCTGCAGTCATGATCTCAACCTTGGATTACGAATGCGAATGGTCAGATGCTACGTGTTTTCGATATTATTTTTATGGAATGGAAGCATGGACGCTTACTGAAGAACTAAGTAGGCTTCTTGAGCCATTCGAGATGTGGATCTACAAAAGAATACTTAAAATAAGCTGGATGGATAGGGTTACGAATGAAGATGTTATGGTTTGGATGAATAAAGAAAAATAAGTTATTAAAACTATAAAAATCTGAAAACTTCAATATGTTGGACATGTGATGAGACATCCAGAGAAGTATGAGATCTTAAATCTCGTAATGCAAGGAAAGATTGCTGGAAGGCGGGGCTCTGGAAGAAGGAGAACTTCATGGCTGAAAAACCTGAGACAGTGGTTTAGACAGTCTACCATAGAGGTGTTTCGGGCCGCAGTAAACAAAGTCCGCATAGCTAACATGATAACCAACGTCCATTGTACGGACAGGGCACAAGAAAAAGAAGAATACTAATAACATTATTAAATTTAATTTAAATTACGAGTAAATTTAAAATAATCGAATTGTTAGATTTTTCTCCCTTTGGGAATTCCCTCAGGACGGGTTGTTTAAAAAAATTAACAATTCATTAAATATTTGAAGTTAATTTACAATATGGTATTATATGCGTAATGGTATTATTGAATGTTTAGTACTGACGTCTCACCAGTTATTTATTGAAATATAGGTATGACAAAAGCCATCGGTATTAACAACATTTCATGTTATTCGATAGAGATTTAGTTGTTTAGTTTAGTTGTTATTATGTTTATTGGAACATTATTTAGGCGTAAATAATTCGGTATCAAAAATAGAATTATCTCTTTTAATTTATCTCTATTATTTAAAATATTGAAAAACTTTAAACTGTACGAAAAAATCGTACAATATGCTATATCATAATGCTACTTACTCCACTGCCAACTTTGCGATCTTTGAAATCCAAAATGGCCGTCATCGAACAGCTGATCGGCGCCTTATCTTATTTGCCCACAATTGTGCAGGTGATGCTTGGTTTTCGATAATATTGATTTTAAAAGCTAAAAAAATATTAATTTCAAACTATTTTTGTATCACTCTACCGTAATAATATTTAAAAATATAATAATAAAATAAATTTAATATAATAAATAAATAATTCTACCTAAAAATGTTTTAACTACTTATCGAATTGTATCATACTTTCTTCCACATAGATATAACTGTCATACAAAATGAACGACTGTTGAAAATAAAATAACTTATACGTGAGTGATGACGTCACACGATTCACTACACATACGGTGGTTTTCGGAGGATCTTGAAAAATTAAAACTTTGACAGTTATTTAAACTATTAAAACTAACTCTTAAAATAAAATAAAAGTATGCCGTTATTTAAGTTAGAAAATAAAAATTGGACTGGAGTTCCTTATTGTTTAAATGTTCCTTTTATGAATTTACCAACATAAATAATTACGAAAACAGTCGAAAACACTAATTAACATCATCATTATTGCTACAATCCTCACAGAAAGAAAAGTTACGCCGAATACAGGCATGGGTAATAATTACCTTTATCAAGTTTTATCACGTGTAGCTCACAACGCGGCCAATGCCCGACTGATTTCGCTCCAGAAACTTGTCGAGGAACTTAATAACTCCAACTACTGAAAAAACCGGCAACGTCGCATAAATAGTTTTAAAATTATGGGCAAACTTAAAAGGCGCGGGTAATCTTAACCGAACCCCCATCTCGCCGGGTTAACACGTGTTTCATTCCAAGTATAACCTCAATCATTACCATTACCATGCTATCAAGCCCTTGTTCTGGAAGACGGAAGAAGTCATACAAGGAGCTACATTTACGACCGGCTCCACACATCCAAAGACCTTCAAAAGACTGTACAATTAATTATTGTGAATGGTTATTATTGCATTCACTAATTACCACATCAAGGACGGGTTATTTAAGAAAAATGAACAATTCATGAATATTTGAAGTTAATTTTCACGTTCTGTTATTATATATTTATAGGCCAGTTGCTACATAAAACTGAAATAAGCACAGAACTTGAATAGAACTGACAAAGAACGTGAAAATTAACTTAAAATATTTAATGAATTGTTAATTTTTTTTAAACAACCCGTCCTGAGGGAATTCCCAAAGGGAGAAAAATCTAACAATTCGATTATTTTTAAATTTACTCGTAATTTAAATTAAATTTAATAATGTTATTAGTATTCTCCTTTTTCTTGTGCCCTGTCCGTACAATGGACGTTGGTTATCATGTTAGCTATGCGGACTTTGTTTACTGCGGCCCGAAACACCTCTATGGTAGACTGGCCAAACCACTGTCTCAGGTTTTTCAGCCATGAAGTTCTCCTTCTTCCAGAGCCCCGCCTTCCAGAAATCTTTCCTTGCATTACGAGATTTAAGATCTCATACTTCTCTGGATGTCTCATCACATGTCCAACATATTGAAGTTTTCAGATTTTTATAGTTTTAATAACTTATTTTTCTTTATTCATCCAAACCATAACATCTTCATTCGTAACCCTATCCATCCAGCTTATTTTAAGTATTCTTTTGTAGATCCACATCTCGAATGGCTCAAGAAGCCTACTTAGTTCTTCAGTAAGCGTCCATGCTTCCATTCCATAAAAATAATATCGAAAACACGTAGCATCTGACCATTCGCATTCGTAATCCAAGGTTGAGATCATGACTGCAGAACATCTTTTTCATGCGGATAAAGGTTGCACGAGCTTGCTCAATGCGGCATTTGATTTCAACCGAAGGATCCCATCTATCATTTATATTTCAGCCCAAGTATACAATACTCTGTACCTTCTCTAGTTTTGTTCCAGCAATATAAAGATTTTCAGCCAATGCGCTTTTTTGCTTATCAGGATGTATTTTGTTTTATTTATATTCAGTTCTAGCCCAAAATTCTCACAAGTCTTCACTACTTGATTCAGCAAAAGTTGTAGATCCTCAATGTTACTCGTTAGAAGTGCCGTATCATCTGCATAACGCAGATTGTTCAGAATCTTCCCATTTATAACGAGTCCTTGAGTAGCTTGCAGAGCTTCATTGAATATTTCTTCTGAATATAAGTTGAACAGCATAGGTGAAAGAATACAACCCTGTCGCACCCCTGTCTTTATTTCTACTTCGTCGGTTAGACATTTCTCTACTCTTACTGCTCCTTTCTGGTTCCAATAATTCAGGACAGACAGTTATGCTATTTACGATTTTATATAGCAACATCGCATCAGAAAATTGTCTGCGTACACTCAATGCATTATTTTTGAAAAAAAATGTTGCATCAAGATAATTGTTAAATCGATTGTGCGATTTGTAAGAAAGGTATTTTATGTTTTTTTTCTGAATCGATTCAATTTTGTTTACATGTACTGCATAAAACGGAGACCACACAGTTGACGCAAACTCTACATGGCTTCGTACATATGCAAAGTATAGTTGTTTGATAATTACAGTGTTTGTGAATTCTTTTGTATTTCTTACGATGAAACCAAGCATTTTAGCTGCTTTATTTGTTATTTGATTGATATGACATTGATATTATAACTTACTATCGAGGATCACACCTAGATCGCGAATATTGGAGCAGGTTTCAATTTTGTTTTCACTTAACAGATATTGATGTATAATTTTTTTGTCATTTCTTGTGAATATGATATGATGACACTTTAAACCGTTTAAAAATAACTGTTTATTCTTGCAATATTATCGCAATTTAATACAATCATTTAGGTCATTTATAGGTTTGCACAGTTTGGCTTCATCTGCAAATAATTCTAATTTGGAGTATTTTACGACATTCACTACGTCATTAATGTATAAAATAAAAATAAAAAAATGTACCGAGATGAGACCCTTGCTGGATGCCTGAGGAAATTTCTTTAAAATCAGAATTAAAACCCTTTATTGCTACCGCTTGTAATCTATTGTTACCACGTATGCCAATAGACCAAAGTTTCTTCATTAATAATTTTTTATTGATTTTATCAAAAGCTTTGGAAAAATCAGTATATAGAGCATCTACTTGAGTGCGGTTGTTCGTATGATTAAAAATAAATTTGGTGAATAAAACAAGATTGCTTTCTACACTTCTGCCTTTTATGAAGCCATGTTGTTGTTTTGTTATAATATGGTTTAGTTGTGAACTTAAACACTGACAGACTATTTTTTCCATTAACTTACTAAAAATTAATAATTTAGAAATGGGTCGATAGTTTTTAACATTACTTTTATCGCCATTTTTGTGGATTGGAGTTATGAAAGCTGTTTTCCAGATATCTGGTACAATGCCTTCAAGCATTGATTTATTGAATATAATACAGAGAGGTTTAGCAAGTGTTGGAGTAGGATGGAATATTATCATATCCTGCGCTCGTATTTATGTCAAATGCCCTTATTTCTCGTAATACAATTTCGTTTGTAAATTCAATTGAAGTGATGTTTATATTGTTTGACATATCTGTTATTTCTGATGTCGTAAAATTGTTTTCAGGTATATACAGATTGGAAATATTCCGAGAAGAAGTTACAGATTTCTTGACCATTTTCTGCTAGTTTACCTTCAAGGTGCATCACTCTAGGAAGTGATAATCTGCTTTTTTTAGATTATTAAAGTGATTCCAGAAAATTATTGGGTTACCAAGCATGTTTCTTTCAGTATTACGAATGTAGTTAACGTAAAGTTCTTGAGTTATTACTTTTTGCCTTGATCGTAATAGTGAAAAAGTTTGGTAGTCACAAGGATTTTTTAATTTATATATTTTTTTGTGAAATTTGCCTTTCTCCTTAATTATTTTGATAAGAGAGGTTGTATACCATTGGTTGTATACCAGCGGATAGTTACTATTTTTAATATGTTTAGTTGGTAAAAATTCCGTTATTATCTTGTTAAGTGTATCATAGAAGACATTAATACCAGTTTCAGTATTCAAATTATTTATTGTAGAATCCCAATCAATTTCATAAATTTTTGAGTTGTATAATAGTCTGCAAGTCTAAAATTAAATATTTTCTGCGGGTCTTTTTTTAAATTTTTGGGTTTTTTTATGGGAATTGAGATTAGTAGAGTTTTGTGGTGTATATCTTCTGATACCAGTGAATTTTCATTATTCATGATACGTAGTGCTGAATTGCTTGTGGTTATTCAAATTATTTCTATGTGGGTTATACTGTTTTAAGTTATTAAATGATATGGAACATATCTGGTTGCGTTTATTCCATTCTTCTCGTAACAAGAATATCGTTGGATATAACCTTATTCCGAGCAAATCTATAATGAATGACATGGTTTGATTAGGTTATTCTTTATGATACTTGTGAGATTTAAAGTAATCGTGGTAAGCAACATTATTTTAAGTCACAGAATTTTTAAATAATCGTTCAGCATTATTTTAAAGAGTTCCTATGAAGCTCTGTTTTTTTCTTCAGTCATTCACTATTTTATCTCACACCTTACCCAATATTTGATTGGTATAGTATCACAAGCGGATGGAACTCTTATTTGGTTTTAACTTGAAAATTTTACAAACCTTTGAATAATGTATGACAGTAGTGAGTTATTAAAATTGTATGCAAGATGAAAAGGCTCTGCGCTACCTAGAACATTTTATGCATTATGCATAAATTCATCCACAATGATCTTGCAGCACTAAAAGCTTACTATTTTAATGAACTTGGAAGCTGCAGGAAAACTTTATTTACATTTTTCGTCAAAGCTTAGAAGAAGCGAACTTGCTTAATGATGAGTGATATAATATCAATTATTTCGGTTGTGTGTCGGTAGCTCTGGTTTAATGAACTCTAGCACAAGGATTTGCTTTGAATTTAATTGGCATTTTCAGAATCGGAAGGCTGTACCTACATATTACTGGAAAATTATTATTGTTTTGTCTTTTCTCAGTTGGATTTATTATCTCGGTTTTTTTCACGGGTCTGCACTGTAATTGGTATATTTTAAGTAAATTATTATAATGAAAAATCATGCCGCCTTAAGTAACCAGTTGAGCGATTTTTGACATATTATGGCAATTTTTGGTGAGTTATTAAGATTAAAGACTAAGGACTGTCTGTTTCACAGAATTTTAACAATTCATTAACAATCAAGTTCAAAATTCTGAGAAACTTCTATTGAAGTATTGAGGAAGTTCTATTGCAGTTCTGAGAAAGTGAGCTGATATCGCGGCTGGTTCCCACCTAGACGTCGGGAGTTCAATTCCTCGGCTGGCTAAGTCTTCCATCACGACACAAAGAACATTTATACCGCTTATTGTGATGGTAGTAGGAGATTTTAAAATATTGTCAGGTTATTCGTAGCTAGGGAATGCTTGTCTTTCTTTATAAAAAAACAGATGTTCAATAGGGCTTTTCTGTAATAAATTTGCTGAATTATTACGAATGATAAACAATCCGTCCTGAGTATCTTGAAAATAAGCGATTACTTTTTTTATATCGCGCAAGAGCACGGAACACCCTAAGCCAAACAATTTTTTTTTATTAGAGCCTTAGGAGAAAAAGCAGAAGAAAAATTCGAAGTACCTGGCTATTCAGATTTGGTCACTAAACATAGTTAAATTCATTTGAAGTAACCATTCAATTCCAAACGGTAGTCTCTCACCAGAATGATTCTTAAGCCTATCAATCACTTAAGATTAAGATTAAATTTTGTTGTGAGGTCGTTATTTACTTCCACAAAAACCGAGAAACACAAGTCGGTGGTTTACTCATGCGGTATAATTTACACATTGATTTACGACAAATATAAATAACTCCATCCCAATCCGAAAACCTTCATTCGCAAGAAAGGGCCTAAAATCTCACCAGTCGAATTCTCCACCAAATAAATTAAGGCGTGTCTTAAAAAATGTACGTCAATTTATCATTCCGTCAGATTTTCAAATACCCCCAGAGCCTTAAACGTGAAGAGGGCCGGTGTTGGCAGGAATGCCTAAGTTTGAATGTCTACGTTAGGAATGGTTTCATTTTGCCGACTGGTTTTCTTGAAATGAATCAAGTATTATTTTATTTATGTAAGTTAGAATTTTATAATTTAGATTAAATTTTCACTGAGGCATTTTCAGGTAATGCTCTTTAATTGAAATCAGCGTAAGAAAGCAACCGTTTAAAAATGAAATGCTTTATTTTGTTGAATCATACCTACGAAATCATTTAATTTTCTATTGCTTGAAATTCTCTTATTGTAAATATAATTTAAAATGTAACAATAAAAATGATGAGGTATTCTCTAGATTAGTTCAGTACCTACCTAATTAATAGGATCACAGCGAAAATAAATTTGTCAGTGGAGCATTTCAGTGTGAATCGTTGGCAAAGTACTCGTTAGCATCTATTTATCTATTTAAGGAGGCTGATTTGGGTACCGCCGCCGCCGCCCGTAAAATATTTATTCGATACCCAACACTTCTGTCATAGGTCACACAAGCACATGTGTACACATCTGCCGGATCTGCCCTGATGATGGATACTACAACGCTGTTCGAAACGTTGGATAAAAAAGGAGGTAGCGCAACACGGCATAACAGCCCAAAAACAAATAACGAAAATACTTTTGGCCGTAGAAAAAAACCAAAATTCCCCCCGACAGAGTTAAAATGTTTTTACGTGTGGCGTATCATTGAATATACTCCCAATATCGCCCAGCTGGTTCCCATTCCCTTCTACGATTACTACGCAAAATCAACGGCTTGACAACGTGAACAAATCATGTGATTCCGTATTCCATTATCTTTGGTGATACCATACATACATAATACATACATAATAGATCTATAGTAGGTACTTATGTACATGGCAATATTCTCGATTGAATGGAATTGCAGCTTGCAATCATAATCCTCGAACATATCGATAGAATAATACACGCTTCAATTATCCAGATAAATGACAGTACGATATAGACGGGATGAATGGCATTGTACGGCCATGCACAGCGTTATGAGTGCTTCCATCCCACTTATCTCGAGCCCGGACGGAGCCCTGAACCGAATAGCGTAACTATTAGAGCGGACATTGGCGGCATGTTCGTACTGGCACGTACCCTTATCCCATAATGCAGTCTCTCGGTGCCTAAATCGCTTCAAGAATAGTTATCTTTGGATCCATTGAAGGAGTAGTAGAGGTATTGAAGATTTTTTTTGTGTTCAATGGCGTATGCCTCACACTATGTTAGAAACAAAACGTTTAACATTCACATTTCATATTATAATAACCTATTGATTTGTTTTAAACCACATTATTAAATCAAATAATATTATATTATTAAGCACAATTTAAAGACAACTAACTACTCATACGAAGTAGTAGATCAATTCACCTACCTGGGCTTCAGTCTGACAGAGAACAATGAGGATCCAGCAGAAATCAGAAGGAGAATCACAGCAGCCAACAAAACATACTTCTCTTTGCTGCCAGTGTTTAAATCATGTAGCGTCCACAGGAAAACCAAAGTAACCATATACAGGGTTTTTCATTAAGAGCTTCCTATCTTTAAATTTAAATAAAACAGAGTGTATGTGAGATATCATAGTTTTTTTTTCATTTGAAAGGCCCATCGATGCCATTATTTATGGAATATAAAATCCTTTAAATGTTCGCGCGGCTTCTCTTGGTCACGCGCATACGAAATGTCCTATTTTCCATGGCTCTGGGGCATAAATCACGCTGAATTTGACCGATGGCATGGGTTAAGTCGGCTTTGAGGGCTGTGGTTTGTGGCTTATTCGCATTGACCTCCAACTTAAGAGATCCAAGAGCGTCCAATACATTTTAAAAAATTCACTGTTTGGTGTGGATTTTGGGCTGGCGGCGTCATCGGTCCATATTTCTCTGAGAATGACGTTGGCCAGGCTATCACCGACAATGGCAAGCGCTAAAGGTTGACTTCTTTTGGCCTGAATTGGTTGATATGGACACCGACGACTTGCGGCGCTAACACGACGGTGCTAAGTGCCACAAATCTCATGACACAATGGACATCCTGAACGAAAGATTTGAGGACAAGGTCATTTCATGTGGAAGCCATGTGAACTGGCCACTGAAATTGTGCGATTTGACCCCATTGAATTTTTATTGTGAGGGTTTCCTTAAGTCGCAGGTCTACACAAATAAGCCGAAAACCACAGCGGCCCTCAAAACCAACGTAAACCAAACCAAGCTGACGGGAAATGGCGGCTATGTGTCCTTTGTATCGGAGCATACACGTGACGCAGGAAAGAACCTTGTAATAAAGAGACTCTTACCCCCCCCCCCCCTAATTATTTAAAAAACTTAAGAATATAATCCTTCTTAACTAACTCTGTACGTAGAGTTCGTCGCCTCCATGGTCGTATTCGTAGCCTTGTAGTTCCGTCGCTCAATCTTCTCTCCCCTTCATTCCTTTGGCAGCGCCTCGACACCCCTTTACATAATACGTTTTAGGTATACGTGGCGAGATTCTCTCAATTAATCAACTTGTAATTAACCCCTTAACGTTGTGTCATTTTTTGTTTTAAAGGTTTGATATGGTTAATCCAATTTAATTAATAATTTGTTTGTGGTAAACCCTTTGTTCTTTTAGGTATGGCGTGTTACAATTCATTAGGGTCCGATTTACAATGACTTACTTTAGCTAACTTGAAAATAACTAATGCTATCGTTCGTGCAACTTCCTCCCCTACTAACGTCAGTTCTATACTTGTTTGCTGATGATTATTTCTTCTGAATTAACCCGCGTCAACTTCCCTAGTACCTAGTACATAAATATACCTTTATACAGTGAATTGGGAAGATCCTACCTTTAATATAACGCTGCGAATCCTCTGCTATTCTTGAGACGCTAACATAAAAATAATTTGACATTTGTACTCTAGTTACGGATTTTCAATCAAAATTCAATCAAAACAGGCCCGGGATGCACAAATTCTACAGTCACAGTTGTAAGTGGAGTTTGTTAGTTAGTTTTGAGTTTGAGTAGGTATTTTTGGGAGATTACTAGGGATTGACATGAAACAAAATATGTCTTGCTTCAATTGGACTCCTACATTTCCGCAACTGACTTGGTGAGGTTCAATTAAAATCGCCCGGTCAGCCTCCAATTCCATCACCTCCAGAGAATATTTTGATGGTCGCAAGCGACGAATGAAAAATCGACATGTTTTGCTTCCTGTCGGGAAAGGGTTTGATGTGTATTTCCGGTTCGTAGGGTAATAGTGGGAGTGTTCTCAATCAATGCGCCGCCAAATTATAATGGTGATAATGCTAATGTTGCTTGATGAAATGTCATCCCATATCGCTTGATGTGAGGATCTGCTTCGATTTATGGTGTGGTAACCGATGTCCGGAAGTATTGAGGATTGCGTGGGTGGCACGAGGTTTTTATGATGATGATGATGATGATGCTGTAGAAGTCTTTCAGCATGTCGATGACTAGAGTTCCGTTCACTCCTATAGCATCGAACATGAACATTAAACCGAAGTGGATTAGACAAGCGGCAATGTCAGGAGGTCGGTGGAGCCGCTCCCTCCTCTGATCTCGTGAAGTTTGAATTTAGTAAAGATGGATTTTGATGTCATCGACCCTCGTCTCTGCAGTCACACAGCTCCCCAACAGTCCCGTTCTCCGTCCAGCACACCGCCTCGAACCAGTAGAAATGATGCTTACGTTTTCCTAGGTACGTTATAAACATGCGTCAGCCTTCAGCCGCGGTGATCATCGGTATTTGATTTGAATGAAAATACCTCCCCTCGCATGACGGAAACAGGCGTGACGGGGACAGTCCCCCATGTAGCGTCACGGGCATCCGCCCTACGATAGGTGATATCCCAAGCTTATCTCAAATATCAGCTCGAAGAAGGAATGTCAAGCTCGGCTTCCAGGGTGCTGGGTCCAGGAATGAATGGCACCGGGTCGTGAATCCGACTTCCATCCCTTTCATTTCCCCTGCTACGCTTTTGTCCAAAATACATTCCCAACCCGATGCTGGATGATGCCCTAATTCCAATTTTGGGGAAGATTATGAAAATTTATCCGGTTTCCGACAAAGAGCCGCCGATCGATTGCTAAAACAACTCTGTATGTCATGTTCTCTTCGTTCCGCTGACAAGGTAACTCCCCACGAGCGTAACCAAAGGGTAGTGAAGCCATCGCGAATTTCGTCACTTCTTTTACTTCATTACGGAGGTAGCCCGGCCAGATCGTTTTCTTCGTCCTGTATTTAATTGGCCTCCCGCGACAGCGACTCTTATCAGCTGATACCTCTGGAGGGGGCTAAAGAGGGGGGTTGTGGGAGCACGTCCTTTGCCTTCCAGACGTCCCCCAATGCCTTTATGACGATACATGTGATAGCATATACGTTGACATCATGAAAGGGCTCCTGCCTCGCTCTCAACTGCTTCAGGGCCGTCCAGAGACACAGGTTTCCAAGCCTCCATCACAAAGGATTCCAATTTAATTGAACCAAGCCTGTAATCATTGCTTGCTTCGCCCCCACATTTGGGAAATAGTGTAGCCCACCAGCAAATCGTTCACTTCGCCCCCGATCATAACTGCATAAGGTGTAACCTACAAACATGGAATAGGGAAGCTTAACTCAAAAATTAGTCCAGCAATCACCAGCTTCAGCGCCGTAACTCGTTCGGTTAAATTTGAAGGAAGGAAATTTGCTAAATAATAATAGCAGAGCGCGTCGCGCGCGATGTCTGAATACCTACTGATGGTCTCGTTCAATCGCAAATACTAAGGATTTAAGCTAGAATGTAAATTTTGTATAAAATATACCTAACGTAAAGTGCTATGCACACTTCCAAGCGTGAGTTTAAACAAAGTCAAAAGCTAGCTTATGTAGGTCTCTACATAACCGTTTTCCTGAGATCCCTGAAATTTGAATGGGAATTCTATTGTATACATTTGTTAGTAAACAGAAGCCTCATGCAATGCATCCTTTTTTCAAACCAATATATCTAGTACGTACAGACCTTGCCTAACAAATATCTTCAATTACTGAGTAAATTCTAAAGAGTTTTTTTTGAGAATAGGTATTCCTAATGTAATGTAATTTATTATATCCAAATAAACCCCTAACCTAGTATTTCTGATGTAATGTCTCGCAACACAATCGTAAGATACATAAATACCTCTTGTCCGTTAAAATTAACAAAACATCCCCAAAAGACCCTCTCCCCTTACAATCTTTGCACCTCGGCGACACCATTATGGTTATTGGTTTGAAAACTTCTTTAGCACCGTCGTGATTTGAAACTAGGTGAAACGAAACGTGCGACACTAAACACAGCTATAGAATTTATCCCGAGAGAGAATGAGATACTATAATCGATCTCCTCTTTGTGAGGTGCTTCGTAGCCTCCCCACTCCTGTCTCCTTGGGTTTTCTGAAGGTTTCACTTCTACCGCGTGTAAACTGCACAACTGTAATTTCTTTGTTTCTAAAATGCTGACAGCTGTTTTTTTTTTAATGAAACTTCTTTAACACCGTTGTGATTTTGAAACTCGATGAAGCGAGACGTGCGATACTAAACACATCTATAGGATTTATCCTGCTAGAGAATGAGACGGACTAATCAGTGTCTTCTTTGTGAGGTGCTTCGTAGCCTCCCCACTCCTGTCTCCTTGGGTTTTCTGAAGGTTTCACTTCTACCGCGTGTAAACTACACCACTGTAAATTCTTTGTTTCTAAAATGCTGACAGCTGTTTTTTTTGTTTTTATGAAAACTTCTTTAACACCGTTGTGATTTGAAACTAGATGAAACGGAAACGTGCGACACTAAACACATCTATAGAATTTATCCTGAGAGAGAATGAGATACTGTAATCGGTCTCCTCTTTGTGAGGCGCTTCGTAGCCTCCCCACTCCTGTCTCCTTGGGTTTTCTGAAGGTTTCACTTCTACCGCATGTAAACTGCACAACTGTAATTTCTTTGTTTCTAAAATGCTGACAGCTGTTTTTTTTAAATGAAACTTCTTTAACACCGTTGTGATTTGAAACTAGATGAAACGAAACGTGCGACACTAAACACATCCATAGGATTTGTCCTGCGAGAGAATGAGGTACTTTAATCGGTCTCCTCTTTGTGAAGTGCTTCGTAGCCTTCCCACTCCTGTCTCCTTGGGTTTTCTGAAGGTTTCACTCCTACCGCGTGTAAACTACACCACTGTAAATTCTTTATTTCTAAAATGCTGACAGCTATTTTTTTTTATGAAACTTCTTTAACACCGTTGTGATTTGAAACTCGATGAAACGGAAACTAACGCCACTAAACACATCTATAGAATTTATCCTGAGAGAGAATGAGATACTGTAATCGGTCTCCTCTTTGTGAGGCGCTTCGTAGCCTCCCCACTCCTGTCTCCTTGGGTTTTCTGAAGGTTTCACTTCTACCGCATGTAAACTGCACAACTGTAATTTCTTTGTTTCTAAAATGCTGACAGATATTTTTTTTAAATGAGACTTCTTTAACACCGTTGTGATTTGAAACTAGATGAAACGGAAACTAACGCCACTATACACACCCATAGGATTTGTCCTGCGAGAGAATGAGGTACTTTAATCGGTCTCCTCTTTGTGAAGTTCTTCGTAACCCATCGACCTTCTCTTGGTGCGGTGCTTCGTAGAATAAAATGTGAAATAATTTTAACACTTGGTAACGATATTATAATAAATAAACCTCACAATTAACGTATTCCTTATAATCTACATTAGTCTTAAATTCGTCATTCTTCCGAAGTTTAGTTTTCAGAAGGTTTCACCTCTACCGCATGCGGATTGCACTCTGATTCCGCACGTCCCATCGACTAGACAGGGAACCCGCCTAAAATGTCTAGTTACACAAAATTAAATGTTAGCTGTTGCCCGCAGTGTCAAAAGAAAGGAAGTCTAAATTTATTACCCGAACCCAAAACAATCGCCCACTATAAAGTATCTCACTCTCCGAAACCTAGAATTAAACTTGGCTTTTGTTTCTTTTTTTCGCAAGGCTCGTACTAAATATGTAATTTTAAACAAGCTTACCAAATAAATCCTCCATGCTGCATAATCCGATTTAATTTCCACATGCACTTTCACAAGACACAAACTCCTCATGCAATTTTTAACTGAATTGAAAACAAATGAATTCTGAATTTACGCCTGAATATTTTCACAAAATAGCGAACTTCCCGAAGTTAATTAAATTATTTTCGTCAATTTCAAAATTACTTTCTTTGTTCATGAGCCCCAACCGCTGTTATCACCCGTGTACCCCCAAGATTTCCACGCACCCCGCAAACTGTCCACGCAATTTCAACCATTGAATTATTTCCCGTCTACATGCCCGAACTACTGTTATTATTCCCTGTATAACCGCGACTCTGAAACACGTCCGTCTTCGAGACCGAAATTACCCTGACTCTCAAAATCCGTCCATCCCCGAGGCCGAATCTACCCTGACTCTCAAAATCCGTCCGTCCCCGAGACCGAACCTACCCTGACTGCCTTTCTTTAAAATTTGATTTCACTTCTTTTCCTTCCCTGCCCGTGTGTGCGGTCCAAATCCCATCGTTTTTTAATTTACCATCTTCTCTAAAAATCCTTCAAATATTGTTAAATCTCATGGCGATATATTTAACTTAATGACCGAATTTGTCAAATTTAATCACCATTTTCGAAGAATTCTGACGTTGTTCCATGTTTTTAGTTTTTTGTCGCAGTTTCAGAACTTCAAAATAGTAATTAATTATCATGTACTTGAAGGCCAGAATGTTACCCAAAACGACACGGTCACACGTGGCTCCAAGCCCTTTTTTTGCATTCAGAATGGCCTTCGCCGGGGGTCTTCATAAATTCATCAACCCCGTAGTTATCTGGATTTCAGAAATTATTTTAAGTTGTACAGCGCTTTTAGAAAACGGCGCCATTCAAACCACCCAAGTATTATTATTATTAAGGCGAGTTCATCACAACCTTGAGAGGCGATGAGGGTGATCTCTGGCAGCGGAACGCGATGGGTTTCGAATGCCAGAGAACGGGTTGCACCTTTATGAATAGCAAGCGCGTGCGGGCTTGGTAGTTGATAGGTCGGGTGACATCTCATGTCGAGGCGTGAACGGGCCGGACAGCGGATGGTAGTTGGAGAAGGAGTCCTGGAAGGTGTTGGAAATGTTCCTGGAGTCACACTGGATAAACGTTAATCACTTGTTGCGAGCGCGGCTGCCCGCGTGGGCTGGTAAAGTGTTACGGCACTGCACTATTGCTATCACTGCCCGGTGTGTAAGTGTCGAGCCATGAATCGAGACTAGACTGACTGAGCGCAGTGTTTAGTCGCTTGCGTTTATATGCGCGACCGGCAGAGTAGCTTGCTAGAGCGCCAGGTAATGTTGCGAATTCACGCAAAGCGGAGAAATTGCTCGAACGTTCCGTGGCTGTTGTATTGAGTGGCCGTAACTTCGAGGCCTTTCGCGTAAGTGGCGGAATTATTAACCGCTGTAGGTAGACATGTACCAGCAGTAGTATTCCGTAGTGTTTCTCGTTTGTTCCTACAGAACCAGTGGCGGCGCAAAGAATTAGGCGCAAGCGGGCGCTACATATTTATTAACGACATTTCATTAATTTTCGATAATATTCACTTTCTTCTATTTGCCGACGATCTAAAGATGTTTAAATCGATTGAAAATTCTTCTGATTGTTTATTTATTTATTTATTTAAACGCCCAAAGGGCTTTTACATATAACGCAGTACATTTTTTTATTACAAACAAAATAAAGAGTTGACAAAATACAGATATCATAAAATATAGAAAATAAAATAAAGGTTACATAAAATACAAGATGCAAAGTATTCCAGAACTATCTCGAATGTTGTCCCGAGCGAAGCCGGGTAACCCAGCTAGTATTAGATAATTTTCTAATATCCTCCATATCAACAATAATATTAATAAAAGTGCCTAAAATTGGTGTTCACAATAGTTAATGAAACAAGTTGAAATAGTTGGCACATAACGGCGTTTAAAGTTTGCCAAGTTAACAATTGTTATCAAAACATCCATATTGTATAAGTATTTGTTACCAAGACTATGTAAAGGTTGTATTGTTGTATATAATATGTATTCTTCTTTTCAATATAAATTGGGTAATGACTTGCTTATATTTGGTGAATGGTGTGTTGAATATGTCAACAACATCTTTATAGTCATTTCCCAAATTTTGTATGCGGCGAGCGGGGGTATACAACTGTGATTCACAATAGAACGGTAGATATTGCCTCGATGTTGGTTTGCGAGGTATATGAAAAGAAATCAAGTATAATAGTTCATGGCTGTCAATTATTGAATTTATGATTTTATATAAACATGTTAGGTCATTAACTATTCTACGTTCAGATAATTTTAATAAATTGAGTTGGCATAGTAGATAATCACAGTTGACACAATCCCTTGTAATACCCATTTTAAAATTAATAAATCTTAAGAATTCATTTTGAATTCTTTCTATCGTGCGCGAATGACTAGCGTAGCTAGGTGCCCATACTGTAGAGTTGTACTCAATTTGACTCCTAACCAAAGACATGTACAAATTTTTATAGGTTTGAATATTTTTAAATTGACTGCAAATTCTTATTATAAAGCCCAACATTTTCAAAGCTTTATTTGATGTAATTTAAATATGGTTTATAAAATTCAGTTTTTGATCAAAGTTTACACCCAAATCATCCACCTCGGTTACAGCTGTTAGCATTACATCATTGATGGAGTATTCGTAAATTATTGGATTTTTTATTCTATGAAATCTCATAATTAGACATTTACTTATATTTAGTTGTAGATAATTCTCTTGGCACCAAACAAAAAGTTTAAGCAAGTTATTTGACAATGTTTGACAGTCATTGATATTTCTTATGGCTTTGAATATTTTCATATCGTCCGCAAACATTAAAACTTGGACATCATTGAAAATAGAAAGAACATCGTTCACAAATATTAAAAATAAAATTGGTCCCAAATGTGATCCTTGGGGAACACCGCTGGTAGCAATAAATTTATATGAAATAAAACCATCAATTTTAACGGCCAATTGCCTGTTACTTAAATAACTGTTAAACCACATGTATAAATACCTTGCTATTCCTAATTTGTGTAGCTTTTTTAACAACAGGTCATGGTTAACTCTGTCGAATGCTTTGCTGAAATCAGTATAGACTGAATCAACTTGTAACTTCTTAGACATGGATTTGGATATAAAGTTTTGGTAAGTTAAGAGATTGGACAAAGTAGATTTTCCAGAAGTGAAACCATGTTGGTTAGGTGAAATTACTGGCTTGATACAGTGAATGATTTTATTTAAAATAAGTTTCTCAAACAATTTTGGAATAGTTGATAAAAGGCAAATGAACTTAAATAAACTTTATGAATGGTGCATCGCAAACAAATTATATCTTAATATCAACAAATGCCAAACGATCAGTTTTCATAGATCAAAAACCCCTTTACTATTCGACTATACAATTAACAATGCCATTCTAAAAAGAGTCTTTGAATACAACGACCTTGGCGTTATCTTTGACTCCAAATTACGCTTCTTGAATCACATTATTAGCATTACCAGTAAGTGATTACAAATGCTTGGATTTATCCTCAGAATCGCTAAAGACTTTAATAACATAAAAACCATAAAATTAATATACATACACGTCTTTTGTTAGAAGTCAGGTTGAATACAATTTAAGCATTTCGTGTCCTCATTTCAACTCTCATTGTTTACAAATTGAAAAAATTCAAAATAAATTTTTACGTTTTATTAATTTCAAAATTGGTATTTCTAATATTGAAATCAATTATGTCAATTTATGCAGTAAAATTAACTTATCGAAATTGTCTGAAAGGCGAAAAATATTTGATCTCCTTTTATTGTATAAAATTGTTCATTCAAGGTTGGACTGCCCTGACGCTATAAACTTGTTATCCTTACGTATACCTACAAAATATACTAGACGAAATATTTTATTTTACAACAATAACTTCGCTACGAATTCTGTGATGGAAGGAATACACAGGTTGGGCAATGAACTAACTGATGTTGACATTTTAAATTTAAATTTCGATTCATTTAAAGCCAAATTAGTCCAACACTTTTTAGATGTAAATCATGAATGAGAAATCATTTTATTTTATTTCAATTTACTTTTGTTTATTGTTTTTTTATTGTTCTTATTTCAAAAGCATACAACGAGTAATTAAGTAAAAATTAATGTGCTTTGATTATTTTTAATGTTTTTGTTGCTCGTAGGTATATGTACATACGAGTTCTCTAGAGTCATCCATCTGGAATTAGCATTAGATGTATTCCTATTATTTTACATAGAGTTTATGCTTTATTTGTATATTTTGTATTTTTTTATTTATTTTGTGTTATACTGTTGTTATAAATGAAATTTGTATTTTATATGTAAAAGCCCAATAGGGCGTCAATAAATAAATCTTATTTTAGATATTTTTACATTTTCGTTATATGCATCATGAATATTTTTGAACTCTGATATTTTCATAAAACATTTTGTAAAATTAGGGGAATAATCATCTGAAATACCAAGAACTAACAATGTATGTTATTTCGATTTTACTTTCAAAAAGTAAATAAAAACTTTGTTGTTAAGCCTCGATTACATCTAGCGAGTTAGTTAGTTACAAGCTACTATCTACCAAGTTTAAAAGGGGGTGAATCGGCGAGTGAGATTGTCATGATGACACACAAAAGGGTCCACTCGCTCAGTAGCGTAGGAAACTGAACTCGTAGGTCGCTACTAAAGCCACAGCCAGCCAGTAGCGAGAATAACGACGCCTGCGTGAACTAATTCTGTCAGATGTTTGACAGTCGAAATCAGCTGTTTGTTGGCCGCCATTTTGAGCGCATAAATAAACTAATCACGAGTAAGCGAGTAGCAAGTAAAGTTGATGACCTTTCAATTTTTTCGTAGATTGTCAACAATCTGCTAGTTAGCAAGTAATACGATTACACTGAGCGAGTTAACTAACAGATAGTGAATTTTCCAGATATATTATAACTGGAGTAGAATCGATTCTTACTTAATCGATTCGCCATGTTATTTGGGGATGTCACGGGTGTTAAAGTAATAAGTTGAATTTGAGTTTACTAACTTTTATGAATTTGAATCTCACATTTGCCTGACGGCAATACACGACAATAATTTCTACCTAAAGGGTAAAACGTGAGGATGGTGAACCACGCAACACAAGCAACCTGAACCAGTGAATAACCAAGAATAATATTCGATTTCCTGCCTTTCTGTCAGTAGCTGGTAGAAGGCACTAGAGTACCAGTGTTGCCATACTAAAAATAATGTTTTTTGTCTGTTGTGTGTTGTGCGTAAGTACTGTCCACAGTAGCTTGATAAACTCGCTCAATGTCATCGAGGCTTTAGTGTAACCTGTCGGATGACATTCACATAACCCGACAAACGTATGCTGCCTCCACGAACATATGTTGCGACTGAAAATCGCTTATGTAGGACAATAGATAGCATTGGAGGACCCACCACTTACCCGCCCTGGTATAGGTAACACATGGTTATCCCTTCAAGGCTCTTGCAAGGACTCTAATTTTTTGGTAAAAACGACTCTACATTTGATAACGAAACTAGACCTCCAATGTCCCTGCATACGTTGTTAGTAAGCAGTATGCAAGTGCTTAGCGGGAAATACAGATACAATAGGTGTTAGTATGATAAAATATAGACAAGACAATGGGACAGGTTGGTGAAAGTCCACGAGGTGGCAAGCGCTGGGTGATTGTATCCAGCGTATCCTACAAGCACCTGTTTGGGAAGAAGACACAGTAGATAAGTAATATGGGAATGGCAAACGGTTGGGAGTCCTCTTCAATCGATTGGCAGTCCCAGCAAGAATGCGCATGACATTCTGTCTAGTCGTGAACCACACTCAGCTTCCGCGCCCCTTAGCCGGTTCCTCGGTGATGCCTCAAAGAAAAGTAAATGGGAGATTGGGGGGAAATACCCGACGACCCTAAGGAATTCAGCGTCGAGTAGTCGGAGGCAAGGCGAAGGAGAGCCGAGGTCGTCCCTCCCAAACCTAAAGCCTGCACATGTTGCTGGGGGTGGCGCAATTAATTTTAGAGGGCACCGTGCCATCGTCGACCGACTCCTGTTGATGCAAGGACGAGGTCTAGCGCACCCCCAGAAGGGGAAAAAGAAACATAACAAAATAAATAGATGCAGTTCAGTTCAGCCTTTTGAGCGAAGCAAAGTACCATTGTGAGACTAAAAAGAAAAAGAGAACAAAGAAACCAAAACAAACTTAAAAAAAAAAACAAAGTCGAGTATGTTAGTTGAATCAATAGTGTTCCTTGGAATATGAAGCTGGAAAAAAAAAGAAAATCACAAAAAATTGATGAAAAATAATGAAAACAATAAACAGGTATCTTGATAAAACATCGTGTAGCAAAGCTTAGTGAAATCTAAAATAAACCATGTGAAAAGAAATAAAATAAGCATAAAAAAAGTAAGTCACAGAAAAATAAAATAAATATGAACAAAATGTATACAATAGAATAAGATAAAGGTACCTAAGATAAAGATGATATTATAACAACAAAAATATATATACAGATGTAAAGCATAAAATATACAATTCTAGCAGTAGATGTAATAAAGTAAAGAGAATGTCCGTGGATTCAAGAGCAGATACACCTGGTACCAACATGATTTTACAGCTAGTCAGCGACTCTAAGATCAGGCCATCTCTCAACCCAGACTTTCGTAAATTTCCTCAAACACTCCAAAGTTCACCTTATTTGAAACGAGATCCGCGTTCCAAGCTGGTCTCGTAGTAACTTGCAAGCCATCGAGCATTTCCTCTCGGACAATAGATAGGTAACTTATTATATAGGACTATATACAAGTACCTGGATGAACAGAGTTATCTTTTTCATCTCATTTCCCTCCCTACTACCTTCAGCCCTACAACATACCCCAATTGGGGATGCCATAGTCACACTGGCTCTCGACAGTTGGGATCAGTTTTTTTGCATTAACTCCACACAGGTGGCCCTGAAGAAAATAATTTCCCTCGTGGCGTATGTCATCTTTGAAGATGCTGTGTGGAAGGTTTTTTTGGGAGAGGAAGTACACAAGGATGCGGAAAGTTCGTAAGAAGGCAGTTTGTTGACAAGCTCTCAGTGCCAAACCCGGTCAAAGGCCTTGGAAATGTCTAGTGCAACCGTTTGGGTCTCACCAAAACGTTCCAAGCACCGCCCCCAAACATGCGTCACATGCGCGAAAAGATCACCGCGCGAGCTATTCCGCCGGAATCCGTATTGACGGTCGTTAATAATTAGTGACTCTTATATGGTATTCTCTTAAAAAAAAAAAAAAAATATATATATATATAAATATATTCCATCTGCTCCTTCCTCTTGTTCCTCTTCCTTTTCCAACACCTTACACATTAGTTAGTATTACAATTGTTGTGAAGATTAAAAAATACCTATATAAGAAATCGGTCAAGAAACGCATGAAAATTAAGTACATTTATTATTCTACGTACCTATGTCCAATTTGGGAGGCGGGAATGGATACCGCCGCCCCGGGAACCTTTATTGGATAACCAACACCTCTGCCATAGGTCACCCCAAGTGGTTCGCTACGTTTGGTGATTTATCAGGGTTGCCCGCGTTCATGGGGTGAGGTTTGTCTAGGTCTTGGAGGCGGATGACCAGGACACACTGAACCCCAGATTCCTACACACCCCTTAAAACCTTTTCCTTTACAGAAATCTCCTCTCCTTCCTTTCCTTAAAAAAACCCTCAACACAACATCCCCAAAGATGACATAGGGCCTGAGGGAAATCATTTTCCTGAGGGCCTCCTGTGTGGAGCTCATGTAAAAAAAATGTAGAAGTTATATTATAAGCAGACCGTACGTAAATGGCTTTACCGTTGTTTGATAATGCTATTGGAAGACGATAAAGTTGTCATGCTTTAATAATTAATTATACAGCCGAATTTATTTATAAATAACTTTTTTTTTTAAATACACCTATTTATTTGAATTTTACTTTTATTTGTTTGACGCTGTAATGTGTCCTTTAAGTGCCTTTATTGTAGTGTCGGGTAGTACTCGGCAAATGAAGAGAGTATAAGTAAATTGGTACTGGTATTTATTAGGCAGCCGCTCTTAAGCAAAAGAGGACAATAATTCACGCGTGCATTCCTTTAAATAGCATCTCGCAAGCACGCTATCTCGCTTGCTCTCGAACACTTTAATGCATACATCACAGACGCGAAATTTCGGATGTGGAAATTAAACCATTTTTCGGCACCAGATAAAACTGAAGCTCAAGAGATAGATTTGTTGTCGATGATATATCAATTTTTATATTTTAGCAATCAAGAAAATAAATAAAAGTAAGTTAATAAACTTTGTTTTGGTGGATTTTTTCACAAATTAAGTAATAATATTATTTCGTATTCTCTCTCTCTCTCCGATGGAGCAACAGCTCATATCGAGCTTTGGCCTTCTGCAACATTCGCCTTCAACTCCTCTTGTTCTCAGCGGCTGACTGGCACCTGTAGAAGCTGTGCTTCATCCCATTTTTACCTCGTCTTCCCACCTCAGTCTGGGTCTTTCCACTTTTCTCCTTCCACCTGGGTGTCCAGTCAAAATTCTTTTTGGGACGATTGTGTCCGGCATTCTCTGTACATACCTAGCCCCTCTCAACCTGTGGAGTCTCATATAGGCTGTGATATTAAATGTTCGCGCCACTGTTCCTCCTGTTTCACCGTTCCATATATTCTTCTCAACACTTTTCATTCAAAAGTATCCAGCATTTCATCCATCTTTGCCGCCAGTGTCAGCGCCTTACATCCATATGCCAAAACAGATCTAACAATGGTCTTATATATGGTTACTTTAGTTTTCCTGTGGACGCTACGTGGTTTAAACACTGGCAGCAAATAGAAGTACCTATGTGTTGTTGGCTGCTGTGATTCTCCTTCTGATGTTTTGTTGGATCCTCATAGTTCTCTGTCAGACTGGAGCCCAGGTAAGTGAATTGATCTACTACTTCGTATGAGTTGTTAGTTGTCTTTAAATTGTGCTTAATAATATAATTTTATTGAATAAAAACTTTCTAATAAAAAAGTGGTTTAAAACAAATCAATAGGTTATTATGGTATATATTGTGAATATTAAACGTTTTGAAACCAAACGTTTCTAACATAGTGTGAGGCATACGCCATTGAACACAAAAAAATCTGCAATACCTATACTACTCCTTCAATGGGTCCAAAAATAACTACTCTTGAATTGATTTAGACACCGAGAGACTGCATTATGGGATAAGGGTACGTGCCAGTACGAACATCCCGCCAATGTCCGCTCTAATAGTTACGCTATTCGGTTCAGGGCTCCGTCCGGGCTCGAGATAAGTGGGATGGAAGCACTCATAACGCTGTGCATGGCCGTACAATGCCATTCATCCCGTCTATATCGTACTGTCATTCATCTGGATATTTGAAGCATGTATTATTCTATCTATATGTTCGAGGATTATGATTGCAAGCTGCAATTCCATTCAATCGAGAATATTGCCATGTACCTAAGTACCTACCTTTCGGAGCCGCACGCAGCGAACATATCTATTATGTATGTATGGTATCACCAAAGATAATGGAATACGGAATCACATGATTTGTTCACGTTGTCCAGCCGTTGATTTTGCATTGTAAACGTAGAAGGGAATGGGAACCAGCTGGGCGATATTGAGTATATTTTGATCTTCAATGATATGCGACACGTAAAACCATTTTAACTCTGTCGGGGAGAATTTTGTGTTTTTTTTTTCTATCGCCGAGTTTTAGACATATGAACCGTAGTCCAATATTCGAGAGAAATTAGTATAAAAAGATATCAATACAATTTTCAAATCAAGTCAGATATTTATGAAATTTTTATACCCATAGACTAAAGAAGGATACTAGTAACTAGTAATGCCTTCCACATATATTTGAATTATAACGAATTTCGCCACTGTCTTTGTACCTTTTGATTCTAGACACTTTTACTTACCCAAAATAGTATAATAATAACAACTAACTAACTAACCATCACGCCGTTTCACCGCAGGGGTAGGCAGAGAGGACGAACCGCTAAACAACTCGATCTTGGCACACACTCCTTGCCTCGTTCACATTCATACATCGTCTCACAATAATTGGATAGAAACCCATTTGATACATTTGATCCTGATGATGTGAACATCGTTCACGAAACATGTTGATTGTGTATAAATAAAAGTGATGTAAACAAAGTTATTTGTCTTTTCATTAAAATAAATAATCCCATCACAAAGTGAAAACCTTACGAATTAAAAATATAATCAAAATAAAAAGAATACATTATGGTTCTATCACAAAAATACAGGGTGTTAAGGGACGTACTTGACTTACTTTAACCAGTGATTCCTGACATTATTTGGAATAAAAAATGTAAATGAAATTTTGGTCTCCGGTGTCATTTTTGATGTTTTTTTTTTTCTACAAAAATAATAAAAAAAATGGTAGTTGTTGAACAGTTGGAGGCGGGGTAAGGGGTTCGTCGGACACCCGGCTGAGTGACCAGTGACGACATGCGAAAGATTTTGTTTGATTTTGAAGAAAAAATTTTTGAAAAAAAAAAAGTGGTCAAAAAAAGTCACCGGAGACCAAAATTTCATTTACATTTTTTACTCCAAAAAATGTCAGGAATCACTGGTTAAAGTAAGTCGAGTACGTCCCGTAACACCCTGTATATTAATAAGATTTAAAGTACATATATTACAACAGTCTTTGGCAATTCTTATTATGAAACTGAGCATTTTTATTGCTTTGTTCGTAATATTAAACTTAATATTATTATGGTCGATTTTTTGTTAAAAACTGTTAACTACTGGAATATTGAATTTTTTTAATGAAAAAGCTTGACGTCTAGATTCTACATACTAGCTTTATTCTGGATTATTCGCTTATTTGAATGGGGTCAGGGACTGATACCGCGGAGCCCCAGTTTGCGTGATTTACAATGTCAATTGCAATTCACACGATTGTAAAGAACGGTATATTGACAATATAAACATTACGAATGTAGATACGTCGTGTTGACTAAGCGGTTTCACATGCGATCCGTAATGAGTCATATCGTATATATGAACGCTACAGTTACGCTTTAATGCAATATGCCAAAAAAAATACGTTAACATTAAATTATGACCGCCTGGAAAAACTGGGAAATTCCTTGAGTCTGAATCCGGAGTTTGCAAGTTCAATACTCGGAAGGACAAATGAATAACTTGTTTTGTTTTCATTTCATTTTCCTGGTCGGGCCCAGGGACCAAGCGATGTCGCTTCTACAAGGCGCCTTTAGGCGTTCCTGTTCTCCTTTGCAAGGAATTCGGTATCATTTGCCCCTGAAATCCTATCTTGGTTTAATGTCGTGGTGTTTAATAATAGATTTTTTTTTACATTAGCTCCATATAGGGGCCCTGAGGAAAATAATACTATCTAACTATAAAAACATATACCTACTATAAAAAGATATACTTCTGCGTGGGGATGATAAGATTAATAAAATATTATTTTTATTTCTGCTATATCGATCTATGCCTGTTTTATTTATATTATCAGTGACAAAAATATTGCAGTTCTATCTTATATGCCTGACACTTTTTTTTAGTAGCTGTGGCTTTTAGTTTAAGCGACTGTGGTCGTCTGGAGCCAGTGAGACTACGGCGTCCCCAATTTTAGGATGTTGTGAGGCTGAAGGAGGCTGGCTATTCAGATCTAGTCACTAAACACAGCTATCGCCATTTCAAGTAATAAGTCTTATTATACATTATATCCCACGTAAAATTACAAAAAAAATATAAAATATAACTTTTTTATCCGAATACATTACAATAGGCCCAACTTCTACCAACCGTCTGGAGCCAGTGAGACTATGGCATCCCCAATTTTAGAATGTTGTGAGGCTGAATGTAGTGAGGAGGGGAAGGAGATGTGGAAAATATACCTAGCTATTCACATCTAGTCACCGTATTTAGCCGTATTTGGTGACTCGATCAGAATAGCCAGGTATATTTTCCATATCTCCTTCACCTCCCCACTACCTTCCGTCTTATAACATACTGAAAATGGGGACGCCATACTCTCTCACTGACTCCAGACGGTTGGGACTCTTGTGTTGTATTCGGATAAAAAAGTTATATTACATGATTTTTGTGTTTTTACGCTGGTGTGTAGTGTTTATAAAATATAAGTATTAAACTTATTAATTGAAAATGCTTTGGTGGTTTGGCGTATTTGGTGACAAGATCTGAACAGTCTGGTATATTTTCCATATCTCGTTCCCCTCCCCACTACCTTCCGTCTTATAACCAATTTTTTTGTGTGCTTCATTTTATTTCATATGCTTATTCTATAATGATTCTGAATTAATTTCCTTTTTAGTTCCATTCAGTGGATTAAGCCCATTTTTAACCGGGGTGAAATAATGATTCATTGGTGTTATTTTCATCAAGAAAGTAATCTTTATGAACAAACCTTCGTATGTAGGTACCTACTAGAAAAAAATGTATGTTGTCTAAAAGAATGGTTACTTTTATATTCTTTATCAATACTGAATCTGCGTCTCGTTTGATAGGGGCATTGACATTGTGAAAAAAAAACTTTTCGATTTCTTCAATTGTATTGTGGTATTTTAAACCTTGAAGATAAAACTTTTTGTTGATTACCGTTGTAACATTTTCATTGAATTTATTTTTATTTGTAATAAGTTGAAAAAATTTTAAACGTTATAATAGATTAAATTTATTGAAATTTCGCGCATTTAAATAATCAGTACCTACGTTAACCTACTGCTACGTCCACTCCGTGGTCGAGGGGCAAGGTTCTCGACTAGCGATCCGGAAGTCGAGGGTTCAAATCACCGGAGTGCGCTAGTAAATTTTATTATAATATGATAGTTGCATAATTTGGGAATTTTTCGACTACCATACTATAGTCGAACAGATACCAAATGCACTCCCAAAATTCCGAAAAACCCAACTCGAAAGTCACTCCACCATTATATTATTAATATTTTTATATTTTTCATTTCTTATTTATTTATATGTCCCTCTTACATTAAACTGGATTCTAAAAACAATATTTCAGACGATATCTAATAATTACACGCTGCGAAACCAAATTTAGAAATTCCATTGGCGGTTATTCCCGTGAATTAGGCGACTAAATCCTTTGGAATTTCCATTGTTATTTATATCATGCTACTTACTATAAAAGCACTCAATTAATGATTCCACATTCAGTAATAAGTATTGTATTGACTTCATAAGATCAAAAACCAGACCATTACATTATTTTCGATATCTATACTTTATTAATGTCATTTTAACTGCGTTTATTTAATCGGTGTGATGTAATTACATATTGTGTGATCTAATATCAACGATACGAATTGCAGGCAGGTGAAAAAACGATAGTTTATAATGTTATCAAGTTTTTCCAGAAAATCCGTGACAATCCAGAATACATCAAAACATCGAACTTCAAGAATGTACATTTATTGGCAGCAGGCTTGCGGCCTCAACGGGATTGGAAGATTTTAAAAAGGATGTTGTGCGTCACAGTGTGATGGATTTTTATGACAATGGACAATATCTCACTCTTACAAATCTTAACAAAGTTCTGGTGGATAAAATATATATTTTTTTTTATCTCATGAGTCATTGCGATGTATTTTGCATGATATTGGTTTAAAATTCAAAATACGCAAAGATGGAAGAAAGTATTTAATGGGAAGATCAGACATTGCTACAGCGCGTGTAGACTTTTTGAGAAAAATGAATCAAAATGAAAATGAACTAGCGACGGACGGCAAATTTGGGAGGCGGGAATGGGTACCGCCGCCCCGGGAACCTTAATTGGATAACCAACACCTCTGCCACAGGTCACCCCAAGTGGTTCGCTATGTTTGGTGATTTAGCAGGGGTGCCCGGGTTTATGGGGTGAGGTTTGTCTAGGTCTTGGAGGCGGATGACTAGGACACACTGAACCCCAGATTCCTACCCACCCCTTAAACCCTTTTCCTTCCCAGAACTCTCCTCTCCTTCCTTTCATTAAAAAACCCTCCACACAGCATCCCCAAAGATGACAAAGGCCCTGAGGGAAATTATTTTCCTCAGGGCCTCCTGTGTGGAGCTCATGTAAAAAAAAAGTCTATTTGGATGAGACTTGGGTGAATCAAAATCACTCGATTACACACATGTGGCCAAATAGTGAGAGCAATAGGGGTATAAAAGTGCCAGTTAGAAAAGGAAGCCGGCTGATCATTTTGCATTGTGGTTCAGCAAAAACGGGTTTTATCACGGGAAGTAAATTTATATTACGTACGAAAAAGGTTAGGTCGAATACAGATTACCATTCTGAAATGAATTCCAAAGTCTTCAAAAATTGCTTTGAAAATAAGTTTGTGACATTCCTCGAAGAACCCCATGTGATTGGAATGTAAAATAAATATTTTTTAATCACAAATAAAAATTTATCAATGTAAAAAGTTCATTGTATTGTAAAAAGTATGTTGTTTTATGTTGATGTGCACATTTAGGTATTTTTGTCTTTAAAAAAATAAATTTGTAAAATCCCAGCCGGGGGTAAAAATCAAATATTATTAAAATTTAAATGTCTCATAAATTGGTTACCGCTTTATTAATTAGCATCTGATAAAAACTGTCTAAGAAATTTCTTGATTCTGAAATATATATGTAATATGAGTTACCGGACACCTTGTAGGTATTTTTAAACACCTACACATTTTCATTCAATCCTTATTCAGACTTAAATTCAGTCCCGAATATAATAAAAACATTTTGTTTAGTAAAATTAATTTTAAGTCGTGAACCTTCTCGTGTTGCTTTACCTGTAAATTTTATTACTGACTCTGGACTTTGAACGTTCATTTAGTTTCTGTTTGACTATACCATTTGTGTTTTCAAAATTTAATCATTCAAAATATTACAAGGCATACTTGCGGCACGTTCCAGAGCGGAGATAATCTCAGTACCGCCCTGGTGTGAGACCATCGTTCAGAATTGAAACGTTGCTTGAAATGGGTGTAGCCATGTTTGGTAACTACTTCTGAATAGCTAGGTACTTTTCAACATTTCTCTTCACCATATCCCCTTCCCACTTACCTATAGCCTCACAACATACCCCAATTGGGTCTATCATGGTCTTATTAGCTCCAGGTGGTTGGAAGCAGTTGGAACTTTTGTGCGGTATTCACTTAAATAAAATATATGACTATAAAAATATAAATAACTAAAGATAAATAATAAAGATCTGTTTACGAATAATAATAAGATCTCGTTTTACTGTACTGTTAATTTTTACATAGTATAAAATTAAGGCACTCCCACTGACTGTGAGCTTAGATCTTTTAAACTAGACAACGGATTTTCATGCGGTTTCCACCAATAGTTAGAATGATTCATGAGTAAGGTTTTTAGGTACAGGTATAATTTGTCAAGGTTTTGTGTAAATTGGTTGAAATATATAAATAAAGGGAGCGGGCTGGCAAGCGGGTGGTGTGGATTTGATATGTATGCAAATTAACAGATGGCGTTGGTTATAAAGGTTGGGTAATGGCGTTGTCAGTAGATGGCGTTGTGTTTCGCTAGCCACAGCAACGTGTTCATAAAATATTACATCCGGCAAAAAATTGGACTAAAATAAACCAAATAATATATTATTCTTGGAAGATTTGACTTTGTTCAAAGAAAATAAGACTTTTTAGGAAATCCTTGATGTTATTATTATCATCTAAAACCCCTTACTTTCATTTTCAACATCAAAAGCTTGTTAAATATATTTCCTCGCACTCGTATGAAGGATTGATTGTAGGTACTTGTACGGTAGGTAGGTACTATTCAAATGTAAGGCTGTGTGTGAGGTTTATCCCGGATTTGGAATCCCACAAAATCAAATTGAAATAACGATGGGCTTAGGGTACAGAAATATCACCTTTTCTCCTAGGCTTACCTTTGTAAGCCTGTGATCGTGTAATACACAAATGGATAAGTGAAAATGGATTGCAAAGGCGATTTATTTCGTTACGAGCTTAACAATATCTAGTTTAATCTTAGCTTTAAGACAGTTTTGAAGGTGTCTCGTATAATGGAAACATAATAAATATAATTGTCCTCCTGAACATTGAATAAAACTATCTCTTCCCTAATTACACAGGTCTACAAAAAAATAAAAATTGAGAGCTGTTTTGGTTTTTTTGCGTAATTCTTATGTTTTTGGGTGTGCTGATTCCGAAAATGACTTTCGTTTTGTCACAGAACGTCACGTTTTGTGATAATGTAGATATCTATGTTAAACAAGTTATCATCTTAAAATAAAAGATAAAAGACTAAAATAATTTTTTTATTTATAATTGCATAACAAAACTAATTTTTTTAATCTAAAATACATTGATAAGTAAGCACTAAACACATTTCTTTTTCCCAGTGAGACTCCTTTTGGTACATTTTCGCTTGTAGGAAGCATCTGGAAGGTCTCTCTGAAGCGTCCAATAGTAGTCTGCAATCATTGAGATGCTCCATCTTCCCTGGTATCTTTTTTCCATCTTCTTAATATCTTGGTGAAATTGTTCACCTTGCTTTTCACTCACATATCCTAAATTTTCTGGAAAGTAGTCTAGGTGGGAATGAAGAAAATGTACTTTTAAACTCATTAGGCAACCTAAAGCTTAAAATGCTTTTAACGATTTGTTTGTGGTTAGGGTCTTTGTTACTGCCCAAAAATTCAGGTTACTCTACCCGATTCCTAGTTCCCCTCCCTCCCTCCCTAGAACCCCCTACCCAAGTTCCCCTCCCCCCTCCCACATTCCATACATTCAGCCCCGATACATTCAGTCTTCACAGCTCGCTTGCCACCTATTGCAATTTTTTTTTATACAAATTTCATTATGCCAGAGCTCACCAGTAGTTTTATGCAAACCTTATCTTGACAATAACGAACACAAAAAAAAGAATTATCCAATTTGGTGCAGTCGTTCAAAAGTTATGCGCGTACATACATTTCTGCGATTAATTTTTATTTAATTAATTAATTTTTCGTAGTTTCACGATGCCAGAGCTCACTATATTATACAGAAACCACCGCGGGCATGCACATCAAATCCCCAAAGTTTCATCGCAATCGGATGAATGGTTTAGCAATGAAATGCTTATTGCCAGAGCTCACTATTGTATATACTATACCGTTTTTATATAGTATACCGTTTTGCAAAATAACCTGACGTTCTGGAATTTTTTGAGTATTTTTCTAGTTTTCAGAACACCTAAATACATAGAAATCAGTTGAAAACATCCAGACAGCATTTTTGTTGTAGACCTGTGTTCTTAAAGAAAAAAAAATATGGAAAATATTTTTAAGCTCTAAGATTAGAAAACAGACCATTTAAGTGAGTGTAACTCTGTTCCTGTTGTGATATAAAATAGTAGGTCGCACAGATAGAGTTGGTTTTATGTTGGCATGTACACTTCCTACGGTAGGTAATTCTTAAGGGGATATTCTAGACTAGAGGCATGAATTGTAGGTATTTTTTCAGGTACAATAAAAAAAAATGTATATATATATAAATTTACTGGTCATTCTTTTACCAAATATTTGTTAATGTTTGAAGAATATATTATAAAATAACTTTTTTCAATTTTACAAGATTATTTTATCATTTCCTCCACACAGAGGGTCTTGACGAAAATAATTCCCCTCGGGGCCTATTTCATCTTTGGGGATGCTTTATGGATGGTATTTTTAGGAAAGTAAGAATCGGAATAAGGATCGTTTCTGTCTCCGACTTTGTTTTTGTTGCACATCAACGACCTTTTGTCATGTGCACCAATTCACTGTTATGCGGATGACAGTACAGTTCATGATAGCTTTTTGTTTGACAAGCCCCCACAAACTCCAACAAGGGCTCATAAACTCCAACAGCTCGTAGGGCTTTGAAGCAAAGAATGGACGGTTACCTCGAGAGTGTTTTCTCTTGGGGTAAAAATAATCTCGTTGAATTTAATGTTTCAAAGACCCAATCTTGTCTGATTACGTCTAAAAGGGATCGAAATGAAAATCTAGTCTCTTTCAACGGAAGCAATCTTCCGAACAGGCCCTCCATTGATATGCTTGGTGTAACCCTAAGTGACCAGCTCAGGTATGGGGGCTCCATCGAAGCCAGAGTAAAGTTAGCCTCCCAAAAACTGGGCGTACTTTACAGGGCCCGCAGATACTTTAATAGTACACAACTGCTAACCTTGTACAAATCACAAGTACGCCCCACGGTTGAATTTGGCAGCCATCTCTGGTCTGGAGCTCCAAAATACCTGAAAAATACCCTCGACTCTGTGCAGAAACGGGCGGTCCGTTTGATAGGTTCTCCCATCTTAACAGACGGATTGCAATCTTTAGAGCACAGGCGTCGGGTGGGAATGCTATCCTTGTTCTACCGGTATTACAATGGAAGATGCTCCGAGGAACTAGCATCATTGATCCCCTCGGCACCCGTGCATAGTCGGGAAACACGCCAAACGCGTGCCCAAAATTTGTACACGGTTGACATTTGTCACATGAGAACGGGTCGTTTCTTCGACTCGTTCTTGTGTTCAACAGCTCGGCTGTGGAATGATTTGCCGGCCTCTGTGTTTCCTCCTTCCTACAAACATAGGTCTCTTCAAGACCAATGTTCATTCCTTCCTCTCCTCAAAAAGACCCTCCACACAGCATCCCAGATGACATAGGCCCTGAGGGAAATTATTTTCCTCAGGGCCTCCTGTGTGGAGTTAATGTAAAAAAAAAGAATGGGAAAATGTATAAGGGGTGGAAACGAATCTGGGTCAGTTTGTCCAGGAGTGACGAACATATTATGAATCTATCCCTCCCACTGTGGTGCAAGGCGATGTTCCGAGAGAGTCCTGCTGGATACGTCAAAGGTCTCCCTAAAATAGTTTCTCTCAATCCGGCCTACCACGCAGTTGTTGACAGATGCATCCACCGCCAAGATCCGGACAAACCTCATTCCATGAACTCGGGCACCCCTGCTCACCAAACGTAGCGAACCACTTGGGGTGACCTATGCAGAGGTGTTGGTAATCCATTAAATGGTTCCGGGGCGGCAGTATCCGTACCCGCCTCACAAATTTAACTACCCATTTTTCTGCAATCGAATGGCAACATTTGAAACGTTCTGTACGCATCCGAACTATCGAAGACCTCCGCTAATATTTCACAGTTAAATTTAGTTACAGGCTGTGAAATTATTATTTAAAAAATCGATGATATACTTTCATTAGAATTGTGATTCTGTTTCTAAAAGCATCAATTAAACAAAAAACGGCAATGACGAGGTACCACCACCTAACTGTGGCACAGTGTAAAGCGGCACCCAAACTCTTTGTGATTACTTTTTGAAGTTTGGGGCGGACTAAGTGGGCGGCATAAAATGGTGAAATTACCGCTTGGAAAGCGTTAAACGTTTTTAACCGGAATCCCTTTAAAAAATCTACATTTAGTTTTTTTTTTGTAATTAGTGACTTAAAGAGAGGGTGGGTCTTTTCCCTTTGTTATTATTATTAGGTTGCTTCAAAAGAGACAAATCTAAATTATTACCTTTATCAGAAGAAGACGTGAATTTTTTGGGGTGCCGGAGAGGGGATAGGGGGGAGGGGAGGGTTCGGCTCTTTAAAACTAATAATAAATTTGGGACTTACAGTTTAATAGCGTTTTTCTTCTTTTATTTAATATTAATTAAGTTTTATAAAGTAGTTTTAAAATAGGTATTTATTTTACATACTGTTAAAAACCTCAACTTTATAATTGGATAGTATCATCTAAGAAGGCACCTTGAATTAACTAATAAAATCGATGAATCGAGTGCCCTTTAAGCGAGTTAAATTTTCAAATTCTTTACATGTTTAAAAATAAAAGTTTATAGTGTAGTGAGGGGGCATACATAAATTACGTGAGCAGTTTTTCTTCCAATCTAGACCCCTCCCCCCCTTGGTCAGATAATTTTTTTCAAGTAACGTGAGTTTTTGCTGGACCCCCCCCCTTTTGAGCTCACGTAATTAATGTATGACCCCTGAAGAAAATTATGATTTTCATTGTATTGACCATGCGTCAAGTATTTGTAATGTTGTTATTTTATTTAATATTAGTACTTTGATTTAATATTAATTAATTTTTATAAAGCAGTTTTAAAATAAGTAGGTACTTATTTACAAACTGTTAAAAAACTCAACTTTTTAATTAGATAGTATCATCTAAGAGGGTTGAATTATCTAACAATATCGATGAATCGATTGCCTTTTAAGCAAGTTTAATTTTAAAATTGTTTACATATTTAAAAATAAAAGATTATATAAGCGTAGTTGAAGAAAATTATGATTTTTATCGCATTGACCGAGCGTCCAATATTTGAAATGTTGTACCCAAGTTATTTTAAATTTGAATTTTATTTTTTTGTGAAGGAATTTTAATTAAGATAAAAATAAATAAAATGTTGATGAAATCGCGATTTGAAAGGGAAAATTATAATCTCGAATCATTCCATTCACAGAAAAACGCCCACTTATGTACTTGTGCGGTATTAAACGGAATTCGGTTACTCAGACACGTCCATGCAATGGTTATTAATCTCAACTCTCGCCATGAACTCCTGCCAGTGGCAAGCACTAGAATTTTCTATTCAATTCTCCTTCGCTCAGTTTGTGATTAAATTTAAAAACAGAATTAAATAGCTTAGGAAATATACGAGTATACTAAGGAAGCACTCATAAGCGATTAAAGCTGTTTTTTTTAATATTAAATGCGTTTGATGGAAGCGATGTTAAATATATCATGTCTAATTTTCAAACATGATTAATTTTGGAAGATTACTTTTTGTAATGTATCATTATTAGTATATGATCAATTCTCATATTGTTTTAGTTGTCTACGGGCTATTCGGGTGACATAGTCTCGTTTAGGAGATGTGCCGAAAGTAACCGAAGGCAGGTGTGCTCATCATAATGCTGGAACCTTTCATACAAAACCCATCTTCCAGTTAGCACGGACGTCAGTCCTCCTAAGCTCTATTTGTAAATATCGAAACGTTAATAAAACAGTCACTGTGATCTCAAGAATCTAAGATCTTTTAATAAACACAATATAGTACAGTAGTGCAGACTATTGGCCTCAGCCAAAGATATTCAAATACAAAAGAGATATGCTACGGTGTCCGCGCAACTGTCGGCGGACTACGCCCTAATTAGAGTAGTTTGCATACAAAAATAATTTGTTCATTTCGTTGATTTTTTGAAGATGTGCGTTAGTATTGGCTAACAATATTGTTTGAATACGGAAAGAATTCGTTCATTTAGTTTAACGTTCGTTTGGTTTATTCGTTAATTATTCGTTCATTTAGTTTATTTGTTAATTGGTAAACAATATCGGCGACACCCGGAAGCGCAGTCCCACATAGTAAAAACTGCAGATAGCACATCTACTTATATTTCAATATCTTTAGCCTCAGCACTAATAAATAAGAATATCTCTAGAGAGGATATCCATAGATACTTTACACTTTTATAAAGCCTGATGAAGCTTGGGTACAGCCGTAACCTGGTCGGCATTTGACGCGTAAAAAGAATACTGTTAAAATAAAGTAAAGGATTTTTTGCTTTCTACATTGTCTTGCCACATGTTGGGTTTTGATAAAAAGACTTGTTTTTTTAAAACGATTGAAAAACATCGCTACTGTCGTTTAGTAAGTGCATTATTAACAGAGCCTTACGATACAAGCTTCCGCACGCATAGTTGTATAGAGCACGGTGTATGTCACACCTGCCGTAATGGAGGGAAAATCATATCGGTTTACCAGTTCCGGTTTGCTAACTGGGTACACAGTGCATACTGCATGCTTTGTGTCAACAGAGAACATGCAACCGGGAAATATCGATAACTGTAAGTACAGCATTCAGTGTACACTGGAACTATGTAAAGCGATATGGTAATGACGTGCACATAACCTGAAATACTGTTGACTCTCATATTGCCTTGAATCTTGATATAGAATGCTCTGCCATGCAATATAAGCCCATTTATTAAACAAACATCTTTCAATATTTGTTCTACATTAATATTTTGAAACTACTCGAGTAAAATAAACGAAGTGTTAAATTATTTCTCAGAAAAGACGGAGTAAAGGGAAGTTTTATAAAAAAATATATATAATGTAACGCATAGGCTTTCATTTTGTAATCAAATAAACCCTGAACAGATATTTCCTACAAGTTTTCTCCAACCTCAATCTATTTGGAAAAAGCGGCTGTAGACAATTTAAATAATACATTTATACTCCTAAACCTCAGTCAGGCCAAGTTTCAATGAAATAGAAACAAAAAAGTTACTTCCTGGCAAGTAATTTTAAATAGGACACGTTTGAATGTATTTGGGCACACAGAAAGTACCGATAGATTTAAAAGTTTTGTAAAATTTTCAGACCCCTCTGACGCCGAAAATGTCCAAAGATGCTGGGTGCGTAGTTTCGTTTTTTAATTCTGTTTAAATAAAACACTGCTACTCGTATAAGTTGGCAAATAAAGGAGGGCATAGCTATGTCATAACGTTATTAGGTGTGGTTGCCAAATTAAAAATTATTATATAGCGTTAGCTCATGTCGTTTACGCCACCGCAAACTTCCACGAGTATATGGGTATCCCAGTAGACTCGCGATTAGGGAATGCAAATCTCGCGAGATTGGGGCTCAAGCGAGACCTCGCGAGTTTAGAATAACAATACTGCGAGATCTCGCCAATTTCGAGATCTCGCGAGATTGGCAGTTTTGTGTGTTTTTTTTGCAAATAATCACAATATTTAAATAAATCAGGAAAAAAAATAATAAGTATTATAAGATAAACATTTATTTTCACGAATTTTTCAATAGACTTTTATGCATCAAACATTGTTTGACGTATTTGTCTATAATTTTTAATAAACTTCGTAGTAAACTTTGACGTACGTATCTATCAAATAACAAATGAAAGAAACAACCAGTCCTCTCATCTAATATCAAACAAAAATCTTTAAGTAATAAAACACAAAAAACAAAACATCGAGAAGTAAAAAAAAAATAAACTTAACAACTTCACATAAGAAACTTTTTTTGCATAAATAACCGAAAAAATACTTAAATGACATCAAACTCAATCACATAACACGTTAGCTAGCAACAACTATTAGTAAACAAAACAAATGCGCGCTAATGACGATGCACGTCGGCTCAATTTTCGACTAATCGCACGCACAAACGAATCTGAGACACCTCGTCTCAGATTCGTTTCCTCGTCTCAGACCTCAGGTCGCCGACTCACGCGCACCGAACGAAACCGACAGATCGCAACTCCGTCCGTGTCAGTCCGCGCTTCGAATAAGACGTTTTTATGCTCGAGTGCAATCTCGTTAAACTCGCGAGATCTCGCCCTTTTTTCGTCCGAGATCAATCTCGCTAAAAAAGGCCGAGATCTCGCGAGAACGAGATTGCATTCCCTACTCGCGATACAATTCGACAATGTTCTTTTTAGGTTTTATTTATTCATTCTATAGCTTCCAAACAAAAACAATGATTTTTTTTTTTTTTACATGAGCTCCACACAGGAGGCCCTGAGGAAAATAATTTCCCTCAGGGCCTATGTCATCTTTGAGGATGCTGTGTGGAGGGTTTTTTTTAAGGAAAAGGGAAGGAGAGGAGAGTTCTGGGAAGGAAAGGGGTTTAAGGGGTGGGTAGGAATCTGAGGTTCAGTATGTCCCGGTCATCCGTCTCCAAGACCTAGACAAACCTCACCCCATGAACCCGGGCACCCCTGCTAAATCACCAAACGTAGCGAACCACTATAACAATAATGATTGAATTATTTTTGGATTCTTCCAGTACACCTTTCACTACACAAGCAAGGGGACCCTTAAAATTATTTATTTATATGTTTAAAAAATCACATATGTACTTTAAAAGATTAAACTATTTTAATTTCTATGCAAAACTAACTAACCGACCACCACCTCGTTTCGCCGAAGGGGTGGGCATAGAGGATGGATCGCCAAACAACTGATTCTTGGCACATACTTCTTGCTTCATTCACATTCATGCATCATCTCGTACGTACCCTTCTGTTACTCTGACTCTGGACATAACTAGAATCAAATATTTAGTGCACTGGTTATTTCTCGCTTGAATTAATTTTAACATAATATAGCGTCACGGTGTTTGTTCGAGATAAACTCCCAAATTTGGCTTTCTATGTGTAATTTGATCCAACCTAGAAGATAGGATAGTTTTTATCTCGATTATTGACCATAGTATTTATTACTAACTAAACTAACTAACCATCACGCCGTTTCCCCGCAGGGGTAGGCAGAGAGGACGGACCGCCAAACAACTCGGTCTTGGCACACACTCTTTGCCTCACTCACATTCATACATCGTCTCATACATTCTCTTCTATTATTCTGACTTTTGACATGACCCGAATCAAGTATCTGATTCACTTGATCGTGCCATGTCTTCCTCGGGCGTCCCCGACTTCTTCTACCATTCACATTCGCGTCGTATATTCTTCTTACACTACTTCCTTCGTTCATTCGCTGTCGATGAGGCTCGCTACCCATCACATCGCCAACCCCTTGGTAGCGCAAAGAGGAGGACGGAACGGGAACAATGTCGAATTGGTACGTGGAATATCAGAGGAGGCATGGAAAGAAAGATGAATGAATTATGTGAAACAATGGATAGTAAATGTTTGGACGTACTTTGTGTGACAGAGAGTATGAAAAAAGAGAGCAGTACAATGCAGCACAACGATAGACTTGTCATCTGGTCTGGGAGACCAGATACAGAGAGGGCTTGTCAGGGTGTTGCAGCGTTACTGTCTCCCAGAATGGTTGAATGTATGTCGCAATATGAATGTGTAAGTCCGAGAATAATGTGGATCCGATTCAAAATAGGTTTGACAAAGGTGTTTCTGGTTAGTATTTATTACTCGAATTAAATAGTTTTGTTATAGGACATTGATTTGTAATTATTCGTAAGTTCCATAAGTTGGCGGTGTGAGTTAATTTATTGTCACAACACTTGGTTATCTAGGTTGGATAACCATCCAGTAGATGGCGCTGTATTTCATTGCCACAGCAACGCGTGGCCGGTTCAGCTAGTTTTTATATAATTTATAGTACTAATTCTGCAATACTTAGCGAAACGTGTTTTAAGCGAGGTGTGTTTATTTATTTAAAATATGTGAATTAAAAATAATGTTGATTGAGGTGATAAAATTTTTAATTTAACAACAGAATTATTTATTTTTCATGCATTAATATTCATTGCAAGTCACAACTTCTACGAAATTGAAAAATGATTACGTATTGTTTTTTAGTGTTTTAAAATTTCCAATTATCAAAATTGGGTGGTCACCTTTCCATTTCATCACGTGATTCGAAGTGTTACAAATCTGAAAATAAGCCGTTCCAGAAAGGAAATTTTAAACTTTATAACGATTATTATTACAATATCATATTATTTTTACGTCAATATTATTGATGAAGAAGTATATAATTTAATGTTAAATGCCTACCTCATCCAATGCTAATTTTACTACCATATTGTGGATTCCATAAAATAGAGGATTTATTTTTTTGCTTGTAATTATAATTGGCAATACCATAAAATAGATCTACATTTTATTTATTTATTTATTCAACGCCCAGGGGGCTTTTACGTGGTTGGTAGTACAATAAATGTATGACAGATGATTTTTCAACAGATAAAGAATAATAAAAATAAAATTAGATAAAAAATGCACACAAGTCACAAAAATACAAAAAAAATATAGTTTACAAAAATACAGATATGTTTAGGAATAGTAATGGAATAAGTTTTTTACAAGTTCCACAAAATTTGTCAAGTTGATGTTAAATATGTCGACATCACCTAAGTACTGATTCCCCATAGTGTGAAATCGTTGTATAGGAGAGTGGGCAATGTAGTTCCGCTTGTGAATGCTGCAGTAGAATAGTGTATTTTGTCGCGTGGTTACTGTCGGTATTCGTAAGTTTATGAGTTGTAGGAGTTCGCAACAGTCGAATTTAGAGTTAAGTATTTTGAATAAAAATGTTAAGTCGTTTATTTTACGTCGGTCTTCCAGTGTATGTATTTTTAGAATATTTAGTAATAGATCATATTTTAAGTCTTCTAGCGGGATACTTAATTTAAAATTTATAAAACGCAGAAACTTTTTTTGTATTCGCTCAATATTATTAACGTGAATTTTGTAAGATGGAGACCAAACTACCGAGTTATATTCAATTTGGCTTCTAACTAGAGATACATATTATGATTTAATGGCTTCTATGGAACTAAAGTTTTTGGTTGTTCTTAATACGAAGCCTAGTGTTTTCATATCTTTGTTCATAATTTGGTGGATATGATTGGCGAAACTTAGTTTTTCATCTAAAATAATTCCAAGATCTCTCATTTCCGTGACTCTGTCTAAAGCTGTGTTATTGATGGAATATTAGACTAAAACAGGATTTTTATTTCTGAATAAAGTCAAGGTTTTACACTTTTCTACATTTAAAAATAAATTATTTTGAACGCACCAATCTTTAAACTTACTAATATTTGACTGTAGTATATGGCAATGATTTATATCTGTTATTTTTTTGTATAGCTTGATGTCATCAGCAAAGAGCAATACCTCGAAATCATTGAAGCAATTGGTTATATCATTGATGAAAATGAAAGAAAAGTAAGTTCGCGAAATACGGGAATTTGATTAAGAAATTCGACATTCTATTGTCATCTGTCTTTTTCGCTTTCATTCAAGACGTCTAAGAAGGAATATTTTTTATGAGGATGACAAAATTATAATATTATGAGTTATCCCCAGCCGGTTCATTGATCAAAACATGCATCTATTGGGTTCACTCCCCCCAAATGGTGAATTAGATTAGATTTCCTCTTAAAATATTCTCGATTTAATCGGTTCTGATTTAAGTTATTGTCTTTGGAACCTTCATTTCACCAAAAAGCAATTACAGTTAAGCCATCGGCAAACAAATTGCTACAGGCCATTGAAACATAGTTAACGGACGACACTTTTCAAGGAATAATCTAATCAATGAGATTCATCTCACTTTCGGATTTTGTTAAATAATTTTATTTGTGTTCATGTTTTCATACCTAACAAGAAGAGTGCAGTTATTTTGTGAAACAAAATTTATTCCATTAATTTAAACGAGTTTTACTTGTGGAAATAAGAGATTCCGTGTCAGTCCAGGGCTCTAGACCTGATGACGATAATGAATTGTGCCGTTCCTTTCGGTGAAGTCTTAAGGTCTTTTAATCAGCAGCCGAAAATCCACATTTCGTCGAAAATTGTTCTTACGATCGCACAGGGCAGTTCCAATGAGAAAGATTAATTATTCTTCATACCAGCTTTTTAAAATTATAAGTCAATATCGATTTTATTTCATTCCAAATTTGCTTTAATTTTTACCTACATCCAAAAATGCTAAAAGGCGTGATGATAAAACTATTAAAATTATGTACTTTTTGTAATTATTTTTTTATTTCAAGTATTTATCATTTTTCAATAATGTCTAAGCAAAATAAGAATGTAAAAAAATCTGAAATATATTAGTTTTTAACTGCGCAAATAAATACACAAACGGACCAATTTTCGTCAAGAAACACATGTACTTATATATTTTTTAATGATTTTACTTGAACTGAATTTAAAATTCTAAAACAAACGTTTACTATATAATGTATTGATTTATTTTACTGCATGATTATATGATATGAAATGGGTGTTGTATAATTCAAAATCTTTTTTGAAAATTTAACAAATCTTCCAACGACCTTATTATAAAAAACCTTAACTTTATTATAATTTTTTTTTTTTTGAAAACTTAAAACATGCGTTTACTAGATAAAATAACAATTTTTCGAAATCACTTTATAATTTTTTGTGGAAAAGAGTCAACACGTCTAAAATCAGATTTAAAAATGACATTTTTCTGGTTTTTTATGGTTATACCCTCTTAAATATCCAGAACAATGCCTAGAAACAATACCCGATACTGATAGCAATACATGTCATCTTCTGGATACTCTTCAACCTCGCTGAGAGCAGCGGAGTTGAAGAGAATCCAGAAGATTTTTGGTCGTACGAACCAAATTCGGAATGAACGCGCGGTGTCGTCATTTTCTGCGAGTTTAGTTAAATTGTAAAAACTTTTCTTTCTTAATAAAAAGTCTCTGTTCCGAACTCACTCATTAAATTCATTTTATCAAACTACTGTACCTGAATATTTGCCTTCTGCTTTTTTTATTAATTTATGGATAATAATCCATTAAAAACATCATAATCACACGAATAAAAAAATCAGAGATGACAGTGAAGGGAGAGCACACTGCACACTGAAGGGAGAGCACACACATTGCTCAGAATCCTTTCCACGTTTTTCTAAAGAAGAAATGTTTAACATTTGTTCAATTTCATCATATGAGTACTCGTCTCTTTCAAGACCTAACCTCCAAACAATTCCTCTTAGGAAGCGATGTTGTACGCATTCGATGTGACAAATGTGGACACCATAGAAAGGAGACCAAATGACACTAGCATATTCAAGGTGAGGGCGAACCAGCAAACAGTAAAGTGTACTTAAATGTTCGAAGTCAGAGGTAATTCTATGAATGAAGCCAAATAATTTAAGTGATTTATTTACGATATTATTAATGTGATCACGGAAAGAAAGTTTGCAGTCCAGAGTAACCCCAAAGTCCTTGATAGATGTGACAGTAGATATTTAGTTTATAATCAAACTGAATAGGTTTTTTAGTTCTATAAAAGGACATAATTTTGCATTTATCAATATTAAGTTCCATGCAGTTCATTTTGCACCAATCGTTAAATGAATCAATATCTAGTTGAAATAATAAACAGTCAAGGTGGGATTTAATAATCTAAAGAATCTTAAGAATTTCTTTTATCTAAATATTTCGCTTCTTTTACATTATAATAATATAATCTATATAGGTATTCCCTTTTTATTTCGTACTTTTTAACTGAGTTTTTAAATTGGATTGTTCTCACCCACGTGCGAACAATTCGTAAAAATATTTTAAAGAATTTAAACCATAATAAATTCAATACGCTTGTTTTTGTGGTATCATCGAGCTTCAGTCTGACACACCGCATGTTATTTTACTCTCCGTCGTCGTGAAATTTCATAAAAAAAGAGGCAATATTTCAATGTGTTACATTCATTTCAAATTTCAGGAATGTTTCAGCGTGGTCGCTGTCACTCTTGACGGTAAAAGTGCTGAAGTAATCGTTAACATTTCATGAACGGGGTTTTGCAGCCATGGTTCCTAAAAATGATGGCATATTTGAATGTCGGGTAATAGTCAACACGACGATGAATTTAAATTGAAAAACATCAAGGAGAACATGAAAATGAGATTCTAAATGCCCCCTCTCCCATTTGTCAAGGCTGCTGGAAAATATTTTTCACAGCTGAAATATGATTATTGTTACAGTTTTTTTCGGAGTGAATGTTACAATAGAGGACATAGAGGTGACATGTAGTACGTACAAGGCCGAAGGTAAAATTTAAGACTTAGCAGTGTGTAATTATCAGTTTATATACCTTGAGTTTGATTTTTAAACGTCCATTGTGTTCGCATTTGTTTTACGGAAAATCCATATGAGGTTTAGTAAAGTATTGGAATTTTTCGTTTCCGGTAATTCAGACTCCTGTCCAAAGTTACTCCAAGATAGGGGGATGGGGGTCATGGTTTTGTAAGTTTTACGTTTGCCTGTGAATTACTGAGATGGAAAGCTGTCACAACTGTTTTCAACCCATTTGGCTTTAGTCGCCAATTGAGGAAAAATTCTTCCATAGCCAGAATATAAATTCTTCCATAGGTCAGAAATAAGGATCTCTTCTGCTGCGTTGAGGGTTTTGACTTGGGCTGTGATGGCAAAGTCATCTGCGTAAGCGAATTTTCGGCCCAGCGGTGATAGTAATCATGTAATTGTTTGAATGAGGTTTTCAATAAAATATTTATTAAAGTAATTAGATATTTTAATTTCATTTATCTCTTTTCGGTAGTTAATCGTTCTCATGTCATCATTGTTTTTTACAGCGCTTTTGTGAAATTTCACTTCACGTGGGGTTTTTCATATTACAACACATATACTTTAAAATATTTTCTGTGTAAATTAATTACTCCCAAAATGGTGCCTACGTTATAATGTATGCTATGAAAACTACATTTAAAAAAAGATTTCCAATTTAAAACAAGTCCTATTTTTCGTTTGGAATCTATATGTAAAGAGGACCACCATGAAAAAATAGTGTAAACGCCCACAGGAACACGATTCCGGTGAAGGTGGATTGAATAAAATTTTACACGTAATAAGTTTTAGGTCAGCGATAAGGTGGATGTTGTAAAAAAATCAATTTAGTTATGTGTGGTACATAATAACTTAACGACGACCGTTAGAATTACTTTTTTTCAGATGTGCCTACTTACTTTCCTTTGTCCCGCCTCCGATCACTCAACGCTGAATTTTTCTTAAGTCTTCAGGTATTTAACCTCTATTATTCAACCAACTTTCTTTGAGGCTTCACGGGGTGGTTGGCTAGGGGATACGGATGCTGGGTGTGGTTTATATCATGCTGAATGCAATTTGCATTTTTTATCGGTACTTGCCAAATGATTTGAGACTTAATTGTTTATCGTATGTTCTCTATCTATTTGTACAGGTGCTTCCAGGGTTTTTCACATGATGCAATGCTGCCTCATGAGCTTCTTGAATGAGTTTGGTTTTGCTTTAAATATTATTTTGCTTTTATTACTAACTTGATTTGTTGTATTATGTTTTTTTTCCTGTTAAGCACTTGCATACTGTTTTCTAACACCGTATGCAGAGACACTGGAGGTCTAGATTCGTTCAAAATAAATAAATGTAGCTTCGTTTAACAAAAAAATTAGAATCTTGCGAGAGCCTTGAAGGAGTAACCATCTGTTACTTATACCAGGGCGGGTAAGTGGTGGATAACCTCCACTGATGTGCCTACTTATGTTCTCTATTTTATGCAGGTGTTTGCAGGTTTTTACAGATGCTGGAGCCTCAGGAGATTTTTTTTTGCCCTGTTTAATTTATCTTTGTCTTACTAACCTATTTTTTTGCATTTTGTTTTTCCTGTTAAACATTTGCAAACTGCTTACAAATAACATGTGCAAGGACACTAGAGGTCTAGATTCGTTCAACACAAATAAATATAGCTTCGTTTAACAAAAAAAAAATGGAATCTTGCGAGAGCCTTGAAGGAGTAACCATCTGTTACTTACACCAGGGCGGGTAAGTGGTGGACAACCTTTAATGATGTGCCTACATGTTTTCACAATATTTTCAGCGGAAAAAATAAACGTTCTCTCTGCTCAACATTCGCTAATTTAATTATGCGAAAAGTTTTTTATGTATTCAAATACCATTTTTATTTATTCAATGAATATTTAAGTGCATATTAATGTAATAAATATAATAAAGAGTTCAAACATCGCAGATATTGTAATATTAAAGACGGGTCCATTGCGCGGGCAAACTCCAGACTATGGCCAGACGTTTGCTTTGACAGTCCCATAACAGACATTCAAAGTCATAAATTTTTGTAGTGTTTGAGTTTCCAGTGTTCGGCGTTTGAAGGTCATTTCGGCGCTTGGAGGACTTTCAAACAATTAATTAGAGTGAAGTTCGCGCAGTTCACACAATTTGACAACTGGTCTGGAATACGGACGTCCACGCGTACGCAATACTTGACGTTTGGCGTTTATTGCATGTCCTAAGTTACTATTGAATTTGAGATGCACAGATATTTTAATAGATATTTATTTATTAGGAAATATTTCCAACTAAATCGATTACTATTGAATTTAGAGTGCGTGAATAATTACGTAGCATCAAAAATAGAATAAATTTAAATTGGTCAATTTCTTTCGTGTCTCTGAAACCGATTTATAAATTAATAGACTTTATTTACAAGTGAGTTCACGAAAGAAATAATCATCCATTACGACAGTGTGTTTATTTAAAATCATAAATAATAATTTTAGGTCCGCGCAGTTGATAACCAAAAAACTTGACGTTTGACGTTTTTCGTTTACGTAAATGTTAAAATGCGTTCGATGTGGAAAAGATGCTACACCAGGAAGAAAACACAGACATTTATTTATCAGGAAAGATTTCCGACAAATATCGATTAGGTTTTGCACCAATAACATTATATAATAACGTCATTGTATTGCACGACCTAAAGTTACTAGAATTTAGAGTGCGTAAACATTTACGTCAAAAACAGAAAAATTAAAAATATTTGATATTATAGGTATTATAATTTTATTATCAAATATTTTGATTATTATATTATATTTAGGTTTAATAATATTTTAAACTCGTGATTATGCTCGCTCATGGCACATAACCGTAAAAGGCCAATCCGTTTTCCCCACACACGACCGCATCGCGTATCTTCTGTCAAAAAATGAATTCTCCCCCCCGCCAGCACCCGCCTGCCTTCCCGCTTTACCCGAGATGGGATGTTTAAGTTGTGTTTTTGTTTTGTTTTCCGCAGAACACGGGAAGCTCAAACACTACAAAAATTGTCAAACATTTATGACCTTCAATGTTTTGACCTTGACTATCAAAGCAAAAGTCTGGCGTTTTCGCGCCCAATGGACCCGACTTTAAAAAATCACCTGTATTCAGAATTAAAAGATAAAATCGAGCTTTAAGCCATTTTTAGAGCCTTTGTAAAAAAACATTTTCGACATACAAAAACTTATTATTTAAAAAAAAAATTAAATCTAATTTTATTTTGTCATAAACAAAATAGAAATCATCCTTTGCATCGAAAACAGCTGCTTTGATGGGTCTTGCGTACATTACGATTTAATGTTTAAAAAAACCTATTATTTACACGATAACATCCCTTTCTCAAGCACAATTTTATCTGATGAAAGTTAATAATTATTTACGGGATAATTTATTCACTTACATTCATTAATTTTTCTCGATTAGTTTTACACGCCAAGCATAAGAGAAATTTTAAAACAACTATGAATAATCGCGAGAACGCGCGAAACAAAAAAAAACCTCTGTGGATTGGTGACATTTTCAGACACAACATGTAGAATTAGTGCTGAAGAAGACGGCAATGGAATTCTTCGCAGGGCACACTAAATAAAAATTGAGTGCTGGAGCAATTTTTATCCTGGTACGTCTTCATTAAATACCTAACACTATAGAAGGAATGGCAGCCCTGTCTGCATTTTTCTTTTTACTGCATGAAAAGTATCTTTGGTTTTAGGTTGTTTTTTTTGCCTTTTTCTACATTCGAGCTTGAAGAAATAATAATTACATGTATTTTTTAGTTAGGCCAGTGAATGTTTAAAAGTAAATAACGCCACTTTTTTCATTAATTCTACACAGGAAGCCCCGAGGGAAATGATTTCCCTTGGGGTTTTAGTCATCTTTAGAAATACCGTGTATAGGGTATTTTGAGGACAGGCAGGAGATGAAGTTCTAGCAGGATGAGCAGGAATTTCGGGACAGTGTCTCCCAGAGTGACAGAAGTATGAATCCATCCCTCCCACTGCAGCGTAAGGCGATGTTCCGTTAAAACCCCGCTGAAGAGATCGAAAGGTCTCCACCAACCAGTTTCTCCCGATCAGACCTACCACACAGCTGGTGGGCAGATGCCTGCAACGCCAAGACCCGGCCAAACCTCACCCCATAAACCTGGGCACGCCTGCTAAGTCACCAAACGTAGCGAACCACTTGAAGTGACCTATAACAAAAGGTTTTGGTTATCCAATAAATGGTTGCCGAGGCGGCGGTACCCATACCCGCCTCCCAAATTGAAAACCCCCAAAGACAATAAGAGATAGTCCGATGGTAGTTGGCAGCGTATTTAACTCAGCCGGGAGGTTGTACATTCCTTTCTCATCTAGAACAATGATATAATTCGAAAATATATTTAAAAACATATACTATTAGTGGATGCTGGTATGGAGAAATAATTAAAAAAAAACCTTACCCAACAACTGTTACCCAGTTTTAAGGGGCTTGAAATGTATATAATTTGAAACAGCATTTTCTTATATAACTTTTAATTTTTTAAAGAATTTGAGAACATTTTATGTCTTTTTTTATATTATCAAATCTTAGTCGATTGGAGTAATTACACATTTATTTTATTATATATTTTTCTGTACTGCGCCCTTGAGGTGATTTTTACAAAACGCCGTTATAAAAATCATCCAAATATCATTTTATTGTGAAAGAAAAATTATTTTATCGCGTTAGTTTTCATGATATATTCATATGGGAAGAAATTCTTTCAGACTCTAATATCTTAAGACCACGCGAAGTGGTGAGAAATTGCTAACGGCTTTTCATAGAAATATTGTATACAAATTACTATCGGATTTACATTTCTTTTACGGGAGCTAAAAAGTATAAAAAGGCTATGATTTATACACAATGGTAGACAAGATTTATAGGTGGAAAGAAATACAGCGAGAATAAGAGCGATATTCGCTAAGGAAATTCTGACATCAGAAAATAGCAGAGAAGAGCCGAAAAGTGATTGAGTCTCGTATTGCACGGAGCGCAATCTTATTGTTACTCAAATCTCATCTGTCTAACACCTACATATTTAGTATCCATTGTGTAAACGTATTTATAATATGAGATTTCCTCAAGTTAAACTAACCAGCGTTATTTCTGTTCCTTGGTAAAGTTATGCGAGATTCGCGTACTTCATGTTTTTAATAAACTAAAAAACTTCTCATTTTATCGAACTTCGGTAGACTTCAGAGTAATGTTCTTTTATAAATTTAAGACTGTAGTAAATCGAAAGTAAGGCGCAGCCCTTTTCTCATTTTACGCACAGTGCACAGAGTTCGCCATTGTTATTGGAAAATGGAGATAAAAAGATATGATTTTTCACAACTTTTTTATTCGGTTGTAAAAAAACGCGGTCTTTTATTTTTAAATTCGTCTCGTCCTATTTGAATCTCACATCCCGAAAACACTGAATTCAGATTATTTTTTTGTAATTCCGAATGATTTATTATACTGCCAGGGCTAGTGAGACTACGGCAAAGAGATAGAATGGAGTGTTTGATACATAATATATGCTTACTTAGACTGGTCGAGGGAAGCGTGTTGACCTGTCCAGCCCGACTCTCTTGATTCAACGCCTTGCACCGCAGTTGGAGAGACGGATTTAAAGTTTCGTCACTCCTAGATGCACAGACCCTCAGATTCCTACTCACCCTTCACACCTTTTTCCTTCCCAGAACATCCTTTCACTTCTTTCAAAGGGTTGTTTGAATAGAACAGAAGTAGGTACACTTAATAAAACCCATTAAAAAACGGTTATTGATATTGAATTTCGATGAATAATTTTCGGCTAAAATCAAATTATACCAAAAATCAAAAAATAGAAGAAGTTAGCCTTTCTGTGAACAATTTAAAAAATACTTCCCTTTTCATGGAAAAGATTAACAATAATATAAACTTGAAAATTGCTTTGTATAATAATTCTTAGTAAAATGGTTTCGAATGAAAGGTGAATTTAATAACCTACAATTTTTAATTCTCCACGCATCTTAGTGAAAATTAATATCTTTTCCACGTTTCCCCCGAATAACAAAGCATTTTTAATGGTGTTATTTTCTTCGAGGAAAATAAATATTCATGTTTGAGGAACAATGGTCGTAAGACTGATAAATTTTGATGATGTCAATCTGATTTTTATTTAATAATCATTTTAAATAAAGCTGGATTGGACCAAGACGTCCACTAAATATTTATCATTTAAACTTTAAACTATTATATTTCACAATTTGATTTAGAAAAAAAAGCTTTTTGAGTTCTTGTTCCAAAACCTAACAAATTTTTCTGTTTTGTAAATATTTTTACTTAATTATATGTTTGCAGATAAAATAAAACGAAAGACGGATTATTTGGAAAAGTAATTAAAGACGTGAAGTGTTTTCTTTCGGACTGTGAAAGTGCGCTGCGTTGAAATAATGGTTGATGAAGTTATCGACAGTGTGGCGCGGGGTGTTTACGCGGTGGAGTTGGATGAGGCCAGCTCATGCGAATGAGGGTTCCTGAGCTCAAGGTGGAGTTCAGGAAGAGACATCTGCGAACTACTACGAGCTGCTCTTCTTGTCCAACGAGAACACGTTCAAGACGAAGAATACAATGACGAATACAGCCTGCCCTGATCAGGGTAAAGGCAGAAAGTGTTTCAAGTGCAATGGCTTCGGGCATATAGCATCCGAATGTGAAGGAAAACCAATGCATGTCTACGTAATATCACGACCAAGGGAGGAGAAGTATCAGACGATAGTGACAATTAATAACTATAAGAGTTTAGTTTTAGTTAGCGATTTAACATTGATACGTAAGAGTGAATACAAGCGAATAGGGGCACTGCTCCTTAGAAAAAACAAGGTATATTTTATGGATCTAGAGTCTGGTATGAATGCGACTATAGGCGAGTTTACTGCTAGCATAGCTAGTCACCTATCATGTTGTACCTGACATTATGTTGATGCATCCTATTCTCCTCGGTACAGATTTTTTGGATCAAGTCGAACTTCGCGTACGAAATGGGGAAGTTACGTTTTTGAAGTTAAGTAACGATAGTCGCGATGACGTGGACGATCCGGAACGATCTCACATTTTCCGGATTAATCTAATTAATAAAGCCAACGAAGTAGATTTATCTCATATCACAGAAAAATATTATAGGGGAGAAATTAGAAAGATTATCACAAATTTCGAACCTTAGAAAACGGAGGATGTTGGGATAAAAGCGAAAATAATATTAAAATCAGACGAACTGGTTGCTTCGCGACCGCGACGCGAAGTAATTGAAATTTTGAACTTGTGGACAGAGGAGGGCATCATCCGACCCTCAAATTCGGAGTACGCGAGTCCGATCGTTCTCGTGAGAAAGAAAGACCGGTCAGCTCGGTTTTGCGTATATTATCGTAAACGATTATTATCATAACGGATTTTCAAGATTTTACAGCCACAAGAAAAAAGAGAAATTGTGCCTTCGAGTAGATAGATGGGATGGTGATATAAAAAATACATGCGAGAAAGGGTATGATAGAGTGAATGAGTATGTAGTGCAGAATAGGTTAGTTTATACAGAGATATAAACAGTGAATTGTTCATTGTAGTGCCTAAGTGTTTGCAATATCAAATAATAAGACGAGCGCATGAGAAGAAGGGACATTTTGGAGTAAATGACTCTGAAGAAATTCTCAAGAAGGACTTTTGGTTATATCCGACGAAGTCGACTGATACAGCTGATGTACTTAATCGATTGCGAAATGAGTCAGCTATTTTTGTAAATTCTAGGAGGATCATTTTCGACAGAGGAACATCGTTTACGTCCAACGATTTCAAACAGTACTGCATGGAAGAAAATATTCAACGTTCACTCATTGCAACCGGATTACCGCGAGGAAATGGCCAAGTCGAAAGAATACGCCTTAAAGAAGATTTAAATTTACCTGAGCTGTTAGAGGATGAATGGGCCAATCGATTCGTCGAGGATCGAGAAGAATTACGAAGAGAAGCCAAAAACAAATTGAGACAACACAGGAAGAGAACCGTCGAGGGTTTAATAAAAAGCGGAAACCAGCGAGGAGTTACCAGGTCGGGGAATTTGTGGCCATTCAACGAACGCAGTTCGGCCCTGGATTAAAATTAAAGGGTAAATTCTTGGGGCCGTATCGTCTAACAAACACCTTGAGAAACGAGCGTTATTTAGTGGAGAAAGTTGGAGAACATGAAGGACCGCAGAATACATCTACTTCAGCCGACCATATGAAATTTTGGGCTATGGAGCCCGAAGATAACAATAGTGACGACGAGCGCGAGTCTATTGACGACATCTGAGGGCAGATGTCACAGCAGGATGGCCGAATGTAGAGGCAAAAATAAAGTAATAAAGTTGGGTATCTATTTGGGGAAGTAGCTAAGCAGAGCTAGTTAAGAATAGGTAGTTAAGCTTTTTTCAAAATTAGAACTATATATATTTAGATTATTAAAACAAAAGAAAAGTTGTCATGTTGTTGCCTTCTTTATACGTAATGTCTGTCCTGTTGTTTTCTTGAATATAATAAATTATAAAATTTATATTCTGCATATATATAAATAAAATGGAAGAAAATGTATACTTAAAATATTATTATTTATGCATTAAACCGCTTACTCGATTACGAAAAGTAAGTATTGATGTCGGGGGAGACCAAAAAACATGCAAAAAATATGCATTTAACATTTTAATTTTGTTAAAATTAATTGATTAGCGCGGTAACGCCATGTTTATTCATCGTTTTTATTTTAACATTTCATAGACAATGCTGCCAATCATAGAAAAAATATTTTTGCGTAAAACAAAGTGAATGCATCATTTACAAATTTGTACCTGTATTTATAACAGTAGAACATGAAAAGAAATGTATTAAAATAAGTGCACAAACCCGCTAGACAAACCCTGCTTTGCCAAAAAACCATTCAAAACCTGGGATGTTTTATAAAAGTATGATGAAAAGCGAGTTTATTTTAGAGAATTTATTTTATAAGATTGGTACTTCCGACAAATGTCATATTTGATGTCTATTAGTTAAAAAAGGAACATTCCGTATTATCCGTGCATCAAACTTCGACAACACGAACGTTCCGTGTTATCCGTGAGGTGGACTAACTGCATATTTACCAAAATATTAATGTTTTTTTATCGACCGTCAAAGAACGCCCGAGATTCGGGCTTCTTGGCTAGAATACCCCCTTAGACGAAATAAATCACTTTGTATACAATTGAATACAATTATCAACATGTTTCATTATCATGGTTTTTCCGTCAGGATTAATTTATAATTAAGAAATATTGTAAAAAACATATACAGTATACACAGATAAGTACCTACAGACAAAAACATTACAAAGAGTGGCGATAAATTAGTTAAAGATATTGTATAAATTATCTATTAATTTTTTTTATAAATTAACACAAAATACTCATAGAGTAATCAAATTGTAAAAATAACAAAAATACATTAAGATAAATAAAGAAAAGACCGTGTCCGTAGTCGATGAGTAAGGCTCTTGATTCGCAATCCGAGGAACTTCCCAACTTTCCTCTTCCCCATTTCCTTCCCCTCCCATTACCTTCAGCCTCACAACATAACCCAATTTGGGGATGTCATAGACGGGACTCACTTGCTCCAGACGGGAGCAGTTGGGACTTTTGTGCGGTATTCACATAATAAAAAATAAAAAAATAAGTGAAAAGAAAATAATTTTAAGAGATGAAGATAAATAGAAAGTGATTAGTTTTCATTTAATATTGAAGAAGTAATAACGTTTTCTTTATAAATTTTCCGTTTCCGTACTTTAACATATTCATCTTATACACTAGTATCTACATAGGATCACTCGCAAACTCTCATAGTCGGTGCGAAATGGCATGATAGTTCCTCATAACTGGCCACCCTTTCGGGACGTAAACATAAATGGGATCCAACCCTCATCTAATAAGCAATTATTTTAACGCCTACACGACGCATTAGGCGGTTAGACGTTAGACGTTAGTACAGCCACCGCTTAGTACCGAGGCTCCAACTGTTATTCAATAATATAACGGCCGGCGTTAACGTCAATTTGGCACTTAAGACGTAAATCAGTACATCTCCGCTGCGGGAAATTAGTTAAGGGACTTAAATTAATTATCCGGAAATTTGCACACTAAGGTCTTGTAACTTCATGGTAAATACCTATATATTTTTCAAAATACGATGAATAGGTTCTGGACAAAGAACTTTTTTATAAATCGAAATTTTCCTGGCAAACCCTTTAATTTCATTATAATTTTAATATCATGTAAAACTTTGTTATAGGTAACAGAGATTAAAACTACTTTGGTTAAGCACCATAATATTTAACTTATAGTTTTTACGGTTAGTTTATATTTATATATAAGTACCTCAAAGATTGTGTTTCATACCTCTATGTACAGTTTGTCAAATAAGAGTAGAAAACATAGGAGGGCGCCACTGTTGTTCAAATGGCAATATTAAAAATATAATCACGGTGATAATCTAAAGCTGTGTAACCTACATTTTTATTAAAAATTAAAAAGGCATAAAAGTGAAAAAAATGGTTTTTTTTAATTCCACTGATATCAAGATTAGAATTGCATATAGGTATATTATTGTATTATGCTAGCATTATGAAGAATAACGATATTGTAATAAAATATAAAGCACACTTTAGAAATTGCTCACATTTATTTAATTTTAGCTTAAGTACCTAGCGTTGCCCGTGCCTTAGATCATGTCTCTAATTTTAGATCGGAATATATTTAACACATTCAGATATAAAAGTATTGTAAAAACTCGCCACTAATGATTATTCCTTTCTACCTACTGTTAAATTCAAAATTATGTTTTTTTAAAACACAATTTAATCAAATTTATGTCATTAAGTAGGTGCTTCTTCGATTTAATTTTTTTAAGAGCAAAAAAATGTATTTTTAAATGTGTATACAGTGTTCTGTAATTTCAGTGAGAATTTTGTAAGAATATTTGACAGGTAAACTGGTGTTGCCAGCCTACAAATGTTTTAGTTCCATTTTTTATATTTTCCTCTCTTATTTGACAGACTCTATTTATAGTGTACAGTTTGGCAATTAAGTGTAGAAAATAAATGATGGCGCTGCGATCGTTTTCTAGTTTTAAATGGCAACACCAAGATGGCTCATAAGACAATGAATGTATGTTTTAAAAAACACTTCTGCCAAAATGCACATTTCATAGCGTATTTGTATTTTCAAAAATTTTGCACAAAAAACTGTAATTTAATAGAAGTAAAATAAAACAAAACAAAGTTTAAGTGGGCGTTTATTTCGATATGAAAACGTAGGTACTTGAAAATTTAAGTCTATTAATTCAACACCCGACATGTAATTATTGTCTTCGTCCTCGTGTGATTCTTCTTCCTCCGTGTCTTTATCTTCATCTAAACGCAGTTCATCGATATCATCATATGCCTCATACTGCCTCGTGCAAAATATTCTGCCTCAATTTTCATCACGTGTTTGCAACAATTTTTTCAATCATCAGCACTTAGGTATGCTATTACATATTTTATTATTATTATGCCCATTTTCCGTTTTCCCGGTGTTTCAAATTTTTCATCTGCCTTTTCCCCTTCCTTGACGATTCGTCTTACCGTTGATTCAGATTTACCTGTGAAAAATCATTAAAATTATTATTATAGAAGGTAGTTTTAAAAACACACACTAGATATGTAATATTCACTTGAAAAGAAAGAAATAGAGAGAAAACGAGAAAAAAGTAACTTTTCTACGAGTTTAAAGAAGTTGCATATTATTGTTTTTTGAGTTATTCCATTTTTCATGTGGCCGCATATTAACTGTCAAATGGAAGTGTCAGATACGGATTTTTTAAACATAACCTCAAATCAGTTTGTAATGGTTATTATCGCTCGAAAATTGGCATAAATCTTGTAATACTAATGAAATTTATTAAACAAACTATACTACGTACCAGTCATTTCTGCAGTTTTGTTTCATCACCTTCTAAAAAAGACAGAATCTTCTTCGCGTGACACTCGACTAGGCAGCATTGAAAAACGCAGAATATAACCCCTCTTGCATCACTATGTAATGGTTTATTCATTTTAATTAAATTCAGGCAAACTGTAAAAATTGAAGGTCTTCACTCAGGAGAATTTCTTTGGGTAGACTGGTTTTTTATAAATGAAGCACTTTTTGGTTTTCACTTTAAGTTCTTGATTTTTTATTGTTATGATTTGAATATTTACAAACTGACGACAATAACTTTCCCCACCCAACGGACAAGGGTTCAGTAGTATTTTAAATTCTTAGTGCAAGTTTTCGTAAAGAAGTAAGTTAATTTTACTGATGCAAGCCTTTTTATAACGGTTTCGTACACCTATATTTACCTTGTCTGTTGTGTGAGAAAGGGACAAAAAATAAAGATGATTCTATCGACATCTAACGAACAAATCAGACAACTCTTGGATCGCAATCCAACCTTTGATGGTAACTCAACCTCATAATTGGTTTGAGTCCTGGGTTTAAATCTAAACATATTCCGCCCCAAAATGGGCAGATATTTATTTTGAAATATCGAATCCATTTTTCTGCAAACCAAACAAATAACATTATGCAAACCAATTATGAGCCTAAATTAAATATTGACTTTGCTCAAAATCAAATTCAAATTCATTAAATTAATTTTAAAGTTATTCAATAACATAACACACTAAGACAATTCCGAAAAACAAACTACATATTTTTTTTTTTCAAAAACAAACAGAAACCATAACAATAATTACATATAAGCATATAATATAGACAGCACAAACATGTCGCGGCAGGTTTCCTGGTCATCCTTCCTTCCATAGTTCATTGTCACATTTGAATTATTACAATGTCTCTCCAGATATATCTATGCAGTTTGCAATTATAGCCAGCAGGCTATCCTGATTTATAAGCGTTCATTTTTAAGTGTTTTCACCCTTTTTTTTAAATATATGGATCTACAATCCTTTTTTGTTTTTATTATTTTTTATATCACTCCCTACCACACTCAAGTTTTTATTGCTATCCACATTTTAACACTGGAAATTTTTGATACTGTTCAACGTAAAAATTGTTGTTGCACTTTTTTACTTTCAACGTACAAATTTTTATATTTTTTTTCTTTTTACTATTTATTATTATTTATTATTTTTGTCCTTTTTTATGCACTCATTGTTTTATGCACTCATTGGGGATGTTGACATCTTCAGCTCCTCGTTATCGTCTATTGGCAATAGACACAGCTTTGAAATCGCCCTCTGAGTAGTTCCATGCGATGTTTTGAGAGTTGCCACACGCACTCTCCCGTCAGCTCCTGGATGGACCGCAATTACACGTCCGAGTTTCCACACACATGGTGGTAGGTTGTCTTCCTTCAAGACCACCATATCGCCTGGTTTTAGCTGCGCATTAGGTCCGCTGGTCCACTTCGTTCTGCCTTGGAGTTGAGCCAGGTATTCCAATCGCCACCTCGACCAAAAACATTGTATTAGTAAGGATAACTTTTGATAGTTATTTAGCCTGTTGACTGAAATATTTTGTAGATCTTGTTCTGGAATCGCCGCCAAGCTTTCACCAACAAGAAAGTGACCGGGACTGAGGGAGTTTAGGTCATTTGGATCATTTGACAATGGGGTAAGAGGTCTAGAATTTAAACAAGATTCAATCTGACACAAAACGGTATTAAATTCCTCATATGTTAATAAGGAGTTACTTGCTACTCGTTTCAAATGATATTTCACAGATTTTATCCCGGCTTCCCAAAGGCCTCCAAAGTGCGGCGCCCTTGGCGGAATGTACCCCCATTGAATTGATAGCTTTGATAATGATCTCTCGAATTCATCGCTAGAGCTTGACAAAAAATCATAAATATCCCGTAGCTGATTGTTCGCGCCTTTAAAATTAGTAGCATTATCCGAAAATAATTTACTCGGCCTTCCACGGCGCGCGATAAAACGTTTCAAGGCATTTAAAAAACTTTCTGTATTCAAAGACAGTACAAGTTCTAAGTGTATGGCTTTTGACACCATACATACAAATAAACATATATAAGCTTTTACGTTACTAGTTTTTCTGTGAGTACCCGACTTAATCAAAAAAGGTCCACAATAATCGATCCCGCTTATCGTAAAAGGTTTAGATTCCGTTATCCTTTTGGCTGGAAGGTCTGCCATTATTTGCTGCATCGTCTTTGGATTTGATCTATAACATATTATACATTTCCTTATAATCTTTTTCACTAAATTTTTTCCCATTATTGGCCAGAACTTCAATCTGATTATTGCCAATAAGGCTTGAGTACCTGCATGCAAATGTAAATGATGGTAGTTTTTTACAATTAATTCGGTTAAACTATGATGTGGTGGCAGCAAAATTGGATGTTGTTGATTTATTGACAGCAATTTTCCTTTGGAAAGCCTGCCGCCTACGCGAAGTAAATCATTATGCAAATAAGGATTTAGTGAGTGCAAATTACTACTTTTTAGGACATCCTTGCCCGACTGCAAGGCTCGTATCTCCTCCCTGAAGGAATAAGCTTGCGCTCTGGATATTAAAACATTCAAAGAGTCATTTAATTCACTTACTTTTAATTGACCATAACGCCTGAGCGATGGGTTCCTACAATTAAATAAAAACCTAAGTAAATAACCTGTTACTCTTTGCAATTTGGTTAGAGATGAGTATTTCCTAAAAATGTCCCAATCTTGCGTTACTGATGCCAACACTACAGTTTTTGTTTTCACCTCAGGTGGATCTATGTACGTAGATTCTCCGCATGGCCAACCGGATTCTGTAAGGGTTAGCCAATCGGGTCCGTGCCACCATATGGTGGATGTCAATAATTGAGAAGTCCTACTACCTCTGGATAGTACATCTGCAGCATTGTCCTCTGATTTCACATGCTTCCATTGTGCTGGTCGACTTGATTCTTGAATTTCGCTCACTCTGTTAGCAACAAAGGTGTTCCACCTAGCTGGTTGGTCCCTTATCCAACACAAGACTATCTGAGAATCACACCAGTAAGTAGTAGATACATCTGGCATACCAATAGCTCCTTTCACATAATTAATCAATCTTACTAACAATATAGCTCCACACAATTCTAGTTTAGGTAGAGATGTGCCTTTTAAGGGTGCCACCCTTGATTTAGAAATTATTAGATTGGAGTGGATTCCACCCGAGTCATCGGTGGAGACCATATACACGCAGGCCCCGTAGGCTTTCTGTGATGCGTCACAAAATCCATGCAAATGCAAATTCACATGATTTTGACAAATGATTTTCCTAGGTACCTTTAAATTATTTATCTGCGGCAATTCTTCTATATAAGCTCTCCAAACTTTCAAAATTTCAGGGGGTATATCTTCATCCCACTGAGTTTTGCTCTGCCACAAACGTTGCATTAATAGCTTCGCTACTACCGTTACAGGTCCTATCAGACCCAGGGGATCAAAAATGGATGCTATGCAGGATAACATCTGACGCTTGCTTCTAATTAGTTTTGTTATGGGCTCTACAGTATATTTCCAATAATCCTGCTGATTATTCCAAGAAAGACCTAATATCTTTCCTTCCTTTGAGTTATCCCTTATAATCATATCGCTAACCTCCTCCTGATTTGAGCATAGCGACGACAAATTTGACCGCCACTTTCTTAGGTTCATGCCAGCGGATGCTAGAATAGCAGATAGTTGCTTCTTGATTAATAAGCAATCTTCTTCACCAATGTCGCCAGCTATTAAGTCATCCATGTAAAAATTTTCTTTAAGAATTTGACTGACCTTGGGATTTGTGTTTTGATTTTCATTTCCTAGCTGCTCCAAACATCTGGTGGCTAAGAATGATGATGGTCCCAAACCGTAGGTGACTGTATTCAGCTGATAATGTTGAATCTCCTCGCTGGGTGAGTCTCTCCAAAGGATACGTTGTAAGTCTCTATCCTCCGGCTGCACTAATATCTGCCGGTACATTTTTTCTATGTCGGCCGTTAACGCGTACTGATGTTTTCTGAAATTCAATAGATGTGCACATAAATCCTTTTGCAATATCGGCCCAATCATGAGGGCATCATTTAGGGTAATTCCAGTTGAGGATTTAGCCGATCCATCGAATACGACTCTGGTCTTAGTAGTTGTACTAGATTCTTTGATCACCGCATGGTGAGGCAGATAGTAGTGTATTTGATTTGGTGACGGTGGTTCACATTGCGTCATATGACCTAAGTCCTTGTACTCCTGCATAAAATTCTTGTAATCTTTCATTAATTCTGGGTTTGAGGCTAATTTTTTCTCCAAATTATACAATCTCTTCTCCGCCATAGGGAGAGTTTCGCCTAGCTGTTTCGCACAGGGGCGTTGTGGTAAACTTACTATGAAACGGCCTCTGCCATCTCTTTCATGAGTAGCTGTGAAGCTTTCTTCACATGCTCGCTCCTCGTGATTCCTATGTTTAATAGGACTTAGCTCCTCTAATTTCCAAAAATTTTCAATTTGCTTATGTATTAAGTTTAGTGAAAGATTACAAATTTTTACTGGCCTCTTTTCTGAAGTGAAGATGTGTCCCGAAACCAGCCATCCAAATTCGGTTCGTTGCAATATTGGTCCGGAATCTTGAATCTTCATCCGGTCAGAGTGCAGAGTCTCCCAGAAGGTGTCAGCCCCGATCAACATGTCTATCGGGCCGGTTTCATTAAAGTTTGGATCTGCCAATTGCAATCCTTGGGGGATGCCGGTGCTTTTTTTCTGAAATGATATTTGCGGCAGATTACTGGTCACCTCCGACAATACTAGGCATTCAATCCTCTTTGAATATGGTGAATAATTAGAAGATATTTCCAAATCCACAATGTTTTTAATATGCTGTATTTTATTATGAATTCCGGTAATAGGGATATCAGTTTTTCTAATTTTTAATTGCAATTTAGAAGCGAATTCCTGGCTAATGAAATTAGACTGTGCTCCGGAGTCCAACAAAATTCTAGCTTTAATTGGATTTCCTTTATTATTTCTCCCGTTAATCACTGCCGTTGATAATAAAATGAAATTGTTGGATGTTTTCGATGCATGATTGTTAACAAGAGGTTCTTTTGAAGAAGTATCGCTTCCCTGATGACTTTGCATTTTATCTTCATTTTGTAAATGTAACAAAGTGTTGTGTGAGTTCGCACCACACTTGCGACAATTATATTTACTTTTACAATCTTGAAATTTATGTCCTACCGCCAAACATTTCAGACAAGCCTTCAAGCGACGTATTGTTGTCATTCTATCCTTTATTCCTAGATTTAAAAACTTTTGACAATTATAAATTCTATGATTTTGATTACAATTAATACATTTTAAATGTTGCGATGATAACGAAACATAAGTTTCTTTTTTAAAATTAGAAGGAAATCCCTTGGCATGATTCTGCCGCTTGTCGTTTGGTGCTGAGAATTCTAAAACTTGCACTCGTTCGTATAGACATCTCATGAATTCTTCATAAGTGGGAATTTTATTTTTTATTGGATATTGTTCCCAGCGCATTCTGGTTTCGCTATCCAATTTATTTGACAAAATATGAATTAATAATATATCCCAACTTTCAGTGGGTAGATTTAAATTATTTAATGCCTTTAAATGCAATTGGGCTTCATCTAATAATTTTCGTAATGCTACATGATTTTCTGATTTTATTTCTTGAAATTTAAACAATGCATTAACATGTTTATTTATTATTACCCTGTCATTCTGAAACCTATCCGTGATCATTTCCCACGCAATGAAATAATTATCTCGAGTTGTAGGTAAGGACGCAATCAGTCTTGCCGCATCATCATACAAACAAGATTTCAAATAATAGAATTTCTGAATAACATCTAATTCGTCGTTGTTGTCAATTAATGAAATGAATGCATCCCTGAAATGTAACCAATCTTCATAATTTCCGCTGAACTTTGGTAGTTCTAAAATTGGGAGCTTGACGCTTTTGGAACGGACGATTTTACCGGTTTCGTTGAATCTATCCTTGGCTTTTGCCAATATACTATAATATGAGTTTTCAAACATTTCTCGTTCGTTCCCCTTTTCTAATTCATCCTGCGATAATGTTTCAATTTTTTATTGCAACGCTTCGAAGATGTCTAGTAATGGTTCGAATTTTTGAATGCGTATTTCGACCTCAGAAAGTAATAACTCCCTGTTCTCTAAGTAATCTTTGAATCTGGTTAATTTGGCTTTACATATGCCGCGCTGGGCAATTAACACTTTTAAATCCATGATTTTCGTAAATAACAATCAATTTAACAATACTCACTGATCGTTCTGGAGTGGCCCAATCCTAACCACGGTTAAACACTAAAAACTTGCACTGTCTTTTACTCGAGATAGTTCCTTTTGTTTTAACAAAACACTAGAACACTAGATACATGTATTCAACAACAAAGAAAATCTATTGTTATTATTTTGTTATGAACGTTCGCGACGCGATCTGACTTTAAAGAAGCTGCTTTACCGACTGGAAAAAAACACTTCGGAAGTCAAACCAACGCTCAACGATCGCGTTCAGATTGTTCGAATAATCAATTAATACATTTCATGTATTATAATAATTATTCTTCTGTTTTTTGCGGTAGCATAATCATATGACTAGCCACAAAAAACCTTGTTAGTTTCAGTTGCAAATAAATAACGACAGTACTTCGTACTCGTCGCCTGCTCTACCGACAGTATCGAAAAATCAACATCAAAAACAAACCAATGAAAACACAAAAACTCCGATCTTTATGTTTTTTGCGACACTATAATCATAGCCAGCCACAAAAAATCTCGCCAATATCAATTGTAACAATTAGCCCGTTGCGATTTTTTATATCAACAACAATAAAATACCGAAGTGGTCTAACCGAATTTGTTTTTTCTATGGGATCAAATGGATAATTAAGGATGGTCACTTGCCCGTGTTGTGGATCCGCTTCATCAGAATTCTCCTGGTTTATTGCTGGTTCATGTCTGGCTTTCATTGATTTTTTGATCTGGTTCCCAGGATCGCATTCAGCCGAAAAAATCGTATCCGCTCGTGGGATCATACGGCTCGAAGGATCAAATGTAAAAATTGAAGGTCTTCACTCAGGAGAATTTCTTTGGGTAGACTGGTTTTTTATAAATGAAGCACTTTTTGGTTTTCACTTTAAGTTCTTGATTTTTTATTGTTATGATTTGAATATTTACAAACTGACGACAATAACTTTCCCCACCCAACGGACAAGGGTTCAGTAGTATTTTAAATTCTTAGTGCAAGTTTTCGTAAAGAAGTAAGTTAATTTTACTGATGCAAGCCTTTTTATAACGGTTTCGTACACCTATATTTACCTTGTCTGTTGTGTGAGAAAGGGACAAAAAATAAAGATGATTCTATCGACATCTAACGAACAAATCAGACAACTCTTGGATCGCAATCCAACCTTTGATGGTAACTCAACCTCATAATTGGTTTGAGTCCTGGGTTTAAATCTAAACACAAACAATGAATAAAAATATTACCAAATCAGCGATCTTCTACTCAGATTTAAGACAATAAATCAACCGTAACATGCGATAACATGACAGCCATAGGAAACGTCATATAATTCAGTGCTGGCATAGTAATGAACACGTTTGGTTCCAATTTATTTAATTTCTACACTTATTTGCCAAACTATACACATCTTGTAGGTGCTTACCCGAATACAACTATTTTTGATGAAAAATAATTCAAAATAAGATTTGTTCTCTGCTCATTTATCAGTGTCCAATTATTATTTTTTCCGAAATTGAAAAAATCGTATCATCGTGATTGGATTCAAGACACAAAATTCTTCTTTCACAACTTAATTAATTCATGAAGTGTGCCGCTGATGGAGGAATACTAGAAAAGAAAGAGTTAAATCGCCATTAGAAAGTGCGATAGCAATCAATAAGTATAAGGACAATGTATGACAGTAGGTCATCTTATACAGAATTCCGTGTTCAGTTTCAGTTTTTTAGAGTAAGCAAGTACCTAAGCGTATCTTGGCACCTCAGTCACACCAGTGATGTAGAATGTAGTATTCGGCTCAAAATAAAAACGCCTCCCGTTCCTATATCTCGTATGTCTTTCATACACACACTTTTTGCATGTCTATCTTTATCACAGATGAATAACGAGATTCGAGACCTTGGCGTGATTTTTGAAGCAAATCTCTCTTTCAAATCTCACATAACATAACAAATTGCTCGGATTTGTTCTTCGTAATGCGAGATCATTTACTAATGGAATTGCAATACGAAGAACATATGAAGCACTTGTCCGCAGCATCCTGGAATACAGCTCCATTATTTGGGCCCCCTCTGAACAAAACCATATCCTAGAAATAAAAAGAATACAAAAAAGGTTTATGCGTTACATGTATATGAGGGAATATAAATATACATACTACCCATTCCTGTATCCATCGTTGTTCTTAACAGGAATGCTTGATCTTAATACTTTAGAAGCCCGCCGAAAAATATTTTTGGGGAAACATTTTTTTAAGCTGATCTCCGGTACTGTACTGAATCTACATATGTTGAAGGAGATTAACCTATATGTCCCTAACACGTATACTCGTGGGAGATCCCACGCACTTTTTTATGCTCCGAAAGCGAAATCTTCTTCCTTTCAGACTGCGCCATTAAACAGAGCAATTCAACTGCTTAACGATTCTACATTGAGCATCGACATCTTCAATGTTACCTATAGAGAGTTCAGTAACTATCTTTTGACTTGTGTCTCAACATAGTTGAACTGTCCCCTTGAACTTTTTTTTTCTCTTGAATTTTGTAATCTTCTCCGTAATAATTTGGTGTATAACTGTTTTATGGAGAACCTGAAAAAATAAATAACTTTTGAACTAAGAATTTACTGAAAACGCAAAAGTGTTTCTTCTTGCCAAATTCCACCTTGAGTTTGTGGGACAACGGCTAGTCTATATATTATATGTATATAACGTCATTGCCAATATTTCTAGGAATGACGAGGCCTTTTCAACATTTTCGTTATACATTTTGGTGATTATTGACTATAATTGTTGATTTGGTAAACTTTCGAAATCACTGGACACGCTTAATATGAATATTTTTTAGAGAAAACCTTTAGATTCACTTTAATTACTGTAAAAGTCACTTATTTGCATTCGGGCGACGGAAAATACTGCATTCAAAATTTCTTTTACGTATAATGAAAATTTGCTTTCGTCAGAGATTAATGGTAAATTCACTTCGGGCTTCATTTTAATTCTTGTGTCTTAATTTTCAGTGTATCTATCCCGATGAAGGAACCTTTGGTTCTGAAACACGTTGATAATTTTCATTAAAATATTGGTAATAAAGTAAATTATTTTCATAAGTTGATTAAATATCTATTAGAAATTCATCATAATACAAAGTTTATTGGGCATATTATTCTCTATTTTACTATCTACTAGCTGATATCCCCGGCGATGCCCGGACTTTACACAGCGTTTTCGAAATCAAATGTAAACAGTGACCTTCCTCTTGTTTTGAAGGTCACATGTGCAAAATTTCATCAACCTCGGCGTAAAACTGTAGATTTGCATTTACATCAAATCCACACCACCCGCTTTCCAGCCCTCTCGTCCACCACATACAAACATTCTCCTTTATATTTCAACTAATTTACACAAAACCTTGACAAAGAATATACCTAAATCTTCCTATTAAATACTATTAAATCCCTATTAAATACCCAAATCACTATATCTATTGGTGAAAACCGCATGAAAATTCGTTCAGTAGTTTTTGAGTTTATCGCGAACAGACAGACAGACAGGAAGATTCTGGGTTGCATGGTCCCAAAAACTAATACCTCATTCGCTCAACGAAATTCTGGTTCATCGCTCCTAAAATATATAATGCTCTGAGTACCGACATAAAGTCAAATAATTCTAAATCATTTTATGTAGCACGTCAACAACATTGGATTTTTGAAAGGGGAAAAGCGTACTTCAAAGAATACATAACATTTATTTATGTTTTAATTTATGTATATACATATATGTTTTAATTTATATATTTGTATATAACACATGAGTTCTTAACGCTTAATCTTTATTATCAGTTTATGTATTTCAAAATTTGAATTTTCATTTTTATTTCTATTTTTCTTTAAAATATGATTTTTTTTCTTTATTTTTCATTTACTTTTATGTATTTCTTAATTTTTATTTAGTATGTTTAATTATCTGTTAAAATAAAATAGTTTTTTTTTAATTCCTACTTAAAATATTAAATTTATGACTACCACAACACGGGCATTGAAGCCAAAAAAAACCAAAAAATCTGTAACTAATAAAATTTTATGAACTAAAAATAAAAAATAAAATACAATAAAAAAAGACAGTCGCGGAGGAGGACTTAAATTTATAATATGTAGAGATTGTCTCCTGTCTCCAACGGGACTTCAAGCGATACTCAATCTTTTTTTAAATTCAGACGCAGATTAGAGAAATCACCGGTAAGTTTTCACACATAAAAAAATACAAGTCTCAATGGTAAGCGTATGGTTTCAGCGGACCAGATCCAAACTTTCCTAGTCATGCTTCATAGTTAACGCTGATTGCGCATTGACAGCTGACAGCTGACGTTTAATCACAGAATCTTATCAAAGCGATATTTATGAAGGCTTGATGGTATGTATATACATTTATTGTATTATTTATCCACAGTACCTACACATGCGTCGGACCCTACTACGACGGCGTGAAGGCTGTCACTCACATTTGCCTTCGGTATTTGGCGAAAAATCTAATAAAGTTTGACATAACGGCCGATAAGATACGGGGCCCTTACAAATCGTAAATTATCGTTCGCCAACAACTTGTCCGGATGTGCAAATGTCAATGTGATTGTCCCCATTCGATTAATGTAAATTCTGTAAAAGCAGGATAGGGTACAGCGCAATGAACGATAGTTACGTAGCTAAAAAATATTAAAATATTCATTAGAAAAACTAAACCCCACAGAACGCCAGAAAACGCCACAGGTTCCTACTTATATTTGAAAAAATTAAACAGTTTGAAGCTATATTTTACACACGCATGTTAATATTTTTAGGTACAATAAAGTTTTATTTTTACGTATTTTTTTCGATGAAATCGGATGATAGGATACGATAAACTTTTTTCATTTCGATTTTTCGGAGTTTTCTGTCAGATATTTTTCTATCTGCATTCTTACGTCCACAAGAATTAACAGATATTTATTTACTTTATAAACCTTACCGGTGTTAACATTTAACTGCTGACGTGATTTTTTGTTACGTGTACTCTGACGTCCCAACGCCCAGGCCCCTGCCTGGGCGTCCTATTACTTTAAATGTTTATATATTAGAGATCCATGAAAATTTTGTGGTCCAAAATATTATTTATTGGACAATTTAAATAGATTTAAATAATATAAAACACTTCTTAAAATTTTGCAAATTCACTTTGAGGTACCATTTTATTCATAAAATAATTAAAAACACTTTGTTTTTACCACGATAATCTTTATTTAAAAAGTCAACATGTTTCAAGAACGATGTTCTCTCAGTACATATAATGTCCTGATGAAGGGAACATCGTTCTGGAAACATGTTGACTTTTTAAATAAAGATTATCGTAGCAAAAACAAAGTGTTTTTAATTATTTCATTAAAAAAAATACTTTTTTTATTGTTAAGTAACTTATATTTGACATTTTGGATATTACGTAAAAAAAATTGGCAAAAATCACTTAAGATCAGAAATCAGTCTGTATTATCTATTAAACTAAATAAAAACAATGAATTCACTTTTATTAATATATTTTTATATTGTCCCGAATAAACTATATATATAAAACTTTAGTAAGGTTGTTTATGTTTATTTTTATAAACATAGTAAAAATCAACTTTAAAAAAGTCACTTAAGTACTGACGAATGGGCCAGAGATGCCCGCAAAAAAAAATTGAAATGAATTTACTTAAAGAAATTTAATTTTCAAAATTTAAAATTTAAAACTTACGGTTCTGGCGTCACTAAATTCGAAGCTACTGGGCGGCGTATACGTCACGTGCGAGGGAGGGGAGTATTTTGATATTATTATTGCTAGGACGGAGCGCCCCCCCCCCCCATCAACAGTTAAAGGTTAATTTCCGAAGTTTCAATATTTCCAACATCAAATTATAATTAATAATGAGCTTTACTTTACATTTCTCCCTAATAGCCGGGCAATGGGGGAACGGTTCCAAATTTAAAATCTACGGTGGTGAGACAATTTATTAAAAATTCAAAAAACTTAATTTATATCTCAGACTTCTGTTGGTGAAGTGCTATTAATTTTTTAATATTTTCAATTTCCGCCATTCATCACTTTCACGGGATGAAGCCGGACCAATGTTTTTGTTAGAAAAAGGAAAACTTTAATAAAACATTAATATCTTTGGTTTTATAAGTGGCGTTCATTGCTTTATTACCAAAGGTAGGCTGTGTGTAGTTTATCAAGTTCGGGTATGAATAAAAGTGCATTCAATATTTGATAATGCCCACTTTATGATCACCTCCGCTGATTGTCGTGGCCATAGAATAAAAAAAAAACACAAGAAATGTCTTGTTGACGTGTTTCGTGAACCAAATATTTGGCCAATCAGACCTTAAATTTCCAATACGAAATTGAAATGGGATGGAAATCTACGATATCGTGCCAGTTTGTGTGAGACTAAGCGCATGTTAAATAGAACATTTGTTTCTATTCAAATTTATACGGAACTCACTTCTAGTTTTCTTCTTTGTTCGGCAAACTGATTTTTTTTTTACATTAGCTCCACTCAGGAGGCCTTCAGGAAAGTAATTCAGCTCAGAGCCTATATCATCTTTGGGGATGCTGTGTGGAGGGTATTTTTAGGTAAGGAAGGAGAGGAATTTCTGGGAAGGAAAAGGGGTGGGTAGGAATTTGGTGGTCAGTGTGCTCAGGAGTGACAGACGTATGAATCCATCCCTCCCACTGCTGTGCACGGCGATGCAAGGATTTTTGCATTCCGATGCGACGATTTTTAATATATAAAAATACACATAAAAAACTTTACTTAAGTTTTATATATATAGTTTATTCGATACACTATTGAAATTTTATAATAAAAGTGAATTCATTGAAATAAAATCTAAAGCCAAATATCTCACTTTCAGAAAGGCGCTTGCTGACCTTCTGATGAGTGACTATGACAGTGTTTACAGCTTGTTTCACATACTCAGATAGTGAAATAAATTTATTCTTTTTTTATTTTATTTAAAACCGAGACGTGCAAACATAGCATATGTTGGTAATCTGTTTCTTACACTCAGATGAGGTGTATATATTGTTTACATGTGTGAGGAAGAATATATGTGTGTTTACGTGCAAGTATGTATGTATGTATATATGTGTACGTGTTGGTATTGCGTACATGCCTGTATATATATATATGTATATATATATATATATATATATATATATATATATATATGTAGAACAATTTTCTCGGTTTACCCGCGTAACGTAGTCCTTAAAAGAAATTTTTAACTCCTGACGTTTCGGACAGATCACACTGTCCATCTTCAGAGGCCTTATGTCTTGAGTTTTTGTCTCAAACTGATAGCTTTCGCATGTCTGTTCGGTCCAAAAGCTAAAACTTTAGTGAGTGCAAGTCACTTCTTATGTCTAGAACGAAGTACCCTGGTTGCAGGTGATTGATGGTGGAGGGGGTGGGGGGCGGGGCTGGCAGTAGATACCTGATTGGTTAAGCTAATTGGAGACACTACCGGTAATTTTGGAAATGCCGTTTTTGGGGTTTTTTTTTTTTTTTTTCAAAATTACCAGTAGGTGCAGATATGTGTGTGTGTGTGTGTGTGTTTATGTGTATATGGATGTGTGCACCTGAATATACATGCACGTACGCACGCACACATATAAAAATAAATATAAAAATTTTAATATTGATATGTATATTTTCATAATCTTCTTCTTACGCACTTCTTTTTCTCTTTTCTATTTTTTATTATAACTTTATCAATTTTCAACATCATTACATACTAGTACCATATGTTTACAGGTTTATTTTATTTACATGTTTATTTCACGCACTTCTTTTTCTCTTTTCTGTTTTTATCATAACTTTACAGATTTTCAACATCATTACATACTAGTACCATGTGTTTACACTAGATTTTACCCAAAGTAATTTTTTTTATTTTTTTTTTTATTTTAGCGACTATATAAAATTTTTTTTACATACAAAATGTGGTGAAATTAAGTATAAGGTATTGTACATCTTAGTCCTTCACACTAATTTTATTTAAATATAGTTCATTTGTCTTCTATGTCGTTTTTAGCGTCTTCGCTAGGGTTTTCTCATTGACCTCTTTAATCCATATTTTTATTCTTGATTTGTATTCAATTGGATTTTTTATTAGTTTTATGTCTTGGGGAAGGTTGTTATGGAGTTTTGTTGTAAAGTATACATAGTTTCTTTGTCCAAATGTGGTTTTATAACTTGGAATATTTTTTAAATCATTTTTATTCGATCTAGTGTTATGCATACACGATCTTTAATTGATCACCATGAAACAGGCAGCCGCCTAGTATGGTGATTTAATAAATCTAATCTACGTAAATGTCTAATATATGTAACATGTATTTTATAAATAAATAAATAAAATTGTTTTTATTTAGTTTAATAGAAAATACAGACTGATTTATGATCTCAAGTGATTTTTGCCAAATTTTTTTACGTAATATCCAAAATGTCAAATATAAGTTACTTTACAATAAAAAAGTTTTTTTTTTTTTAAATATATTTAAATTGTCTAATAAATAATAATTTGGACCTCAAAAATCTTCAATTTGGGAGGCGGGATTGGGTACCGCCGCCCCGGGAACCTTTATTGGATAACTGACACCTCTGCCATAGGTCACCCCAAGTGGTTCGCTACGTTTGGTGATTTAGCAGGGGTGCCCGGGTTTATGGGGTGAGGTTTGTCTAGGTATTGGAGGCGGATGACCAGGACAAAATGAACCCCAGATTCCTACCCACCCCTTAAACCCTTTTCCTTCCAAGAACTCTCCTCTCCTTCGTTTCTCGGAAAAAACCCTCCAAACAGCATCCTCAAAGATGATCCCCTATGTGGAGCTCATGTAAAAAAAAAACGAAAGGGACTCCCTCAATTAATTTCTTTCTATCCGGGCTGCCATGCAGCTGGTGGGCAGACGCATCCTCCGTCAAGCTCCGGACAAACTCCATGAACCCGGGCACTCCCGGGCACAAATGTATGCATCTGAAAATATATGTATATGTACTCGTTTCAGAACAGACATAGTCTAGTGAGGCGGGTAACTTACTTGTTTGCATACGATAAATTTAAAACAATAAACGCCAGGGTTGCCGGCCTAAACTAAACTAAACTTCTGCTAAGTCACCAAACATAGCGTACCACTTAGGGTGACCTGTGGAAGAGGTGTTGGTTATCCAATAAATGGTTCCCGGGGCGGCGGCATCCATTGATCTGCCTCTCAAATTGATAATAATTTATTGGTGTATTTATCTCTCTTACTCGTGTACTGATTTTTGTAGCCACGTTGGTTTTTTTTCTGTTAAATAATTCAGCCAAAGGATAAAAATGAATTCAGGATATTATAATAAACTTAACCCAGGTCAATCTATAACTGTGATCGAGTTTTCATTACGAGATAGCTTTTTGTTGGCTCGTTCGATATTTTGTAAATCTATAATATTAGGTACATATAAAAAACCTTGCTCATAATTTACATCAGTGAGCCCGTTTTTACAATGAAATGGCTTTTTGTTGAGGTTGTATTTTATAAAAGTCGTGCAGTATTTTATAAATCCATGGGATGGGAACTGTGGCCCTATACTCTCTTTGCCGAAAGGGAGAACACTGTTTGAAACTTGGGAAACTAACCGTGGTCAAGCAATTGATTTATAGCTGCGGCAGATTGCGTAAATTGGATATCAGTAGATCTTAAGCCCTTCGAATAGTAAGAACTTTCATGGTACCTACATACTTTGCAAAAATATTATCTACGATTCATTAGATTCATAGACTGAATGGGCATGGCCGGCTGACGGAATTTCTTTTAGATATTTTATTCGTGCCTCAATATTGTGGAAACTAGGAGATGTTGAATCACGTAATAATGAAACGGATGATATTGGCATTTATAGTACAAGTGATGTAATGTATACATATTTATGTAGGAACGGTAGAGCAATATCGATCCATCTCAAGATAGTTGGAAATTTGTAAGGTTCATCTCAAATGAAAGATTTAATTAGAGAGCAATTCTTATTAATAGAAAAATAAACAAACATAAATTTAAATACCGTAACAGGTGAGAGAAAGAGAGAGCTTCACAAAAACTCACCGCAAATCTAACGCAAGAACTTCTTGAATATCCTCCATCCGTGACCCGGACTCCGGACGTACGTGGCTCCTTCCCCAGGAAACCCTCGAGCATACAGGTATATGGAACTTCAGCGACCTCGTCCAGAAGTCCCAATCCGAGCAGCGAAAATTCTATCTCTAAAATAACACGCGCGCTTTGGTGTCTCAGACCACCGCTCCGTCATCTGGTGGGTAGAGCATCCGAAATTACACGTTCCAGTCGTATCTGACGACCTCCGCAACCAGCCAGTCTGCATAAAAACCCTTCTCGGAACAAATCCAGACATCAATATCAGGACCGCCTTGTCCGGCAAATTTCCTTTGATCCATCTGAGTCCAAATATGACTCCAATTAACATCACATTAACTTCACGTTAATTGGCACAAACATCTCGATGCTACTGCATCACAAAAAAATGTCTATCCGACATAAATCAAACATAACAAAACCTCCTTCATAAAATCTCCAAAATAAAAACCTACCATTTGGGATCACAAGTTTACGTCAGCCGCCATTTTCCTCCCCTCTTCTGCCGCGCTCTTTCCGGCGCGAGGCTACCAACTTGAGCATCGACTAACTGACAAACTAAATAATAAAAAAAAAATTAAACAAAACAGTACCTACTCGCGTATTAAAATTAATACGTTACAGCGATTGGGTATTGATTTTCTTTTCTAACAAAAATAAAATATTTTAAAATTCTTACACTTACAATCTAACTAATTTATTTGTAAGAGACAAACGGCTTATAATAAACACGTTGCAGTGGTTTGTCGTATTGCTTAGTAATGTTCTTATTGCTGCTCAAATTAGGTGGCGCTTATGGGTACCGCCACTCCGGAAATCATTTATTGAATAACCAACATTGTTGCTGTGGGTCGCTACAAGTGTTTCACTACGTTTGGTGTCTTAGCAGAAGTGCCCGAGTTCATAGGGGTAAGTTTGTCTAGGACCTGGCGGCGGATACGTTTGCCCGCCTTCTGCGTGGCGCTCCGGATAGGGAGAGAGTATTGAGGGAGAACTCTTGACTTCTTCAGCGGTACTCTATCGACCCATCGCCATAAACCGTAGTGGGAGAGATGGGTTGACAAGTCCGTTAATACTGGACACATTGACCCCAGATTCCTATTCACCCCTCATACCTCTTTCCTTTCGAAAACTTTTTCTTCTTTCTTTCCATCAAAATACCATCCACACAGCATCCCCAAAGATGACATAAAATCTGAGCGAATTTTTTTCGAGGGTCTCCTATGGGAGTTAATAAAAAAAATCTAATGTAAAAATAGTAGTAAAGTAGTAGTATCTAAGTATAGCAGTAGTAAAATAATAGTAGTAATATGAAAACCCTTAGGTGATTTCAATACAAAGAATTGATGCTTTAAAAATTCTTAAAAAAATAAAATACAATAACGTCACGTGGGGTAAGTGTACGCGGAGTCTAAGGCTGGCCGCATACGTCAGGTTTTTCCATCCGATTGCCTGATCAGACATAAAACGATTCGAAAACCGGATTGGTTTTAATACTGGATTGGACGGCCGGTGCGGAAAGGCGTGGCCTATTTTCATAACCGATCCGGTTTTCGAATCGGATGTGTTTATCCCATTTTCATAAGAAATGTATGGCTCGAATGCCTTCCGGTTGTCTGATCAGACAATCTGATGGAAAAATCTGATGTATGCGCCAAGTCTGAGTGTTCGCAGTGACGTTTCCGACAAGATCGTGCCTGTTTCGTGCCCGCGGTCCTAAATTCACTAGCGCTTTGGGTCGCATTGAAGCAGGACATGTATAGTATACAGTATACATGTCCTGCTTCAATGCATACATGTATACATTGTAAACAGAGAATCATAATTTGAAAATAAAAATTGGTAGGTAAATTACTTTTTTTTCATACTTTTCTAAAATTTTTCATCTGCTACCGATATGTTTGCTTACCGATCTGTGTGCTATTGTGTAACCAACTGTGTCAGAGCGATGCGGTCTATGATAATTTTTGGTGAAATATTGATGCAAAATGATACTTCTAATAAAGAAAACCACAAATCTGATTTTAACACTTACCCTACGGTATACGAATACTTAACCCACATATGGGGTAAGTGTACGCAATCGACATGCATTTAAACGTTTTTTATATAACTTTTTGATTTATGAACCATATGAGGTTTTTATGTTTGTTTGAGATGCCTTGATGATCAATCATATTAACAAACAAAAAAAAATAGTAAAATACCTAAAGCTTTTTAATTAAAAAATCCCAATGTAAAAATTGCGAAGGGTTACCCCACGTGACTCTAAGTATTTTTTTATTAACTCCGATCTAATAAACGGAGTCAAATGCCTTCAGAAGACTAAACAGCTATAATGCTTAATAATAATTATGCAGAAAAACTTGTTTATAAATAAAATTATTCTGTAAATTAAATAATAATATTAGTGAATAAATAAAAGCAAAAAAATGTACACATCAAAGCGTTGTTGTTTACTTCTTTGATATTTCACTTTTCCTTCCCCAGCACAACAAATCGCTCAGTTTCCTTTGGATGTGCTTGAGTGACGCCACCTCCGGTACCTACCATCTGACACTTGTCCCCCCAGTCAACACGAGTTCCACCCTTTTGAAGTATATTTAATCGTGTTTGTATATAAATATTATGTTTATTTATATAACGTACCAACCACACAGTAAAGTGTGTAAAATTCCCAGGGGAGCATTTTTTGGATATAGAGATACGAGTGTAATGTAATATGTAAAAGTATTTTTCTCTCGGTAGGAATCCTCTTGTAAAACAACTTATATTTTGTATACAAAAATTTTTTTAGCAATGAGTATTTTCCTTTCACATCGCGTATATTTACTATGTGTATTTCAGAAACGTGGACTTATTTAATGTTGGTTGTAAGCTCAAATCTAACCTATTAAAGTAACTAACTAATGTAACCTAACGAATGTAACCTAACTAATCTAACCTAAATTATGTAACCTAAGTAACCTGGTTCCATGAGAATCAACTGAACTCAACACCTCTTTGAAAGGTCATTAGAAGCAATGAAAAAAAATCGAGTGCAGTTCACACGCGGTTGAAGTGAAACCTTCACAATAACTTACAAATAACCTCTACTAAGAGGAGCCTTGAAAAGTGAGCTCATAATCAAAGCTGTCAATACGGTAAGGTTTCATTCTATCTCATTCTCTCCCAGGCTTAATCCTATAAATGTATGTGTTTGTCTTTTATTAGTGTCGCTTCCGTTTCATCGAGTTTAAAATCACAATGGTGCTAAAGAAGTTTCACTTCAAAAAATTTGGAAAATAGCCCATAAACTAACCTAACGTAACCTATAAAACCAATTTTTTAAATATATTTTTTCTTCACTTTTAATGACTTTTCAAAGCAGGTGTTGAGTTGATTTCATTCTGGGTTGCCCGGTCACCTATTAATTAAGTTGCCCTCTTAAAATTATTTACATAAATGCTGCGCAACAAATTCTGCAAAATATCAAAAAAAGATTTAGGAGTCTTTGAATGAATTTAAAAAAATTATTTTGCTATATAAACATAAATGATAACAGAAAAATATCTCAACATTTTACAAGATCATTGGTCTTCTGGGGTAATTGGTAAGGGTCGACCAAGATCTTGGTCTCGGTCTCGGCATTCTCGGCTACAAATTCTACCGAGAAATCTGTCTCGGTTAGTGCGTGAGAGAGCTGTCGATTGTGATTGGTCGGCTGGCAGTGAGGCGGGTTTTACTTACTGCCGCTGCCGCCACCGCACAGTGATTCGTTTCATACATGCTAGACGCTAAAAACTCTTACACATGATTAAATTATTTTTAACCCTCTATTGAGGTGTAGTCAACACTAATTTTATGAAGATAATACGAAGCGACGTGAGCTCCATCTATATCAAATTGTGTGTACTTATAACTGTCAATTGTGTGTCGCGGCTCGAACTCTGAGCAATAAGATTGTCTCCCGATATATTTGATTAATATAATTAAATTCATTGCTTTAAAGAATTGTTGTTATTCATAACCCTTCAAAAATAATAAAACAAAAATCCTTTTTTATTTTTTTTTTAATAATTTTTAAATAATGTGTTAAAAGAGTATTTGAGGTTTATAATAAAACAATTACATATATGTAAAAAGTAAAAAAAAGTGTATTTTGAGTTTAATAAATTGCTAAAATTACGCTCAAATTAAGGCTTATTTTCAAAGACATAAGCCTTATTTCTTTTTTTTTTTACTTTTTTTCACCACTTGCACTGAGCTTATCAAGTTCAAATGTACTTAAAATTTTGTTAAACATTCCCTCAAGCTTTTTTTTTCTTCGGCAAACTCTTCCATGTCACGAACAATTCCAGCCTGGAAATCTCGTATGTGGTTCCTGTAAAATGAAAAAATAGTAATAGTGTGGACTGGTGTGGGTTAATATCAAACTGATATGAATAGAATATTAGTTGCACTATTTAAAAAAAGATTTTTTTTTTGCGATTTTGATATACTCTCTGAGATAAGCTCTCGAGAAGATAGAAATTTAACATTTTTTATGCAAAAAAAAAAAAAAAACTATTATTTAATTTAATTATTTAAAAAACAAGTAAAATTATTTACACTAAAGTATTAAAAAAAAACTTTAAAAAATACCTTCCAGAGTAGCTTCCATTTTACAGAACCGAAAAAAAACACTTTTCAAACGAAGTACACAATTCTAAACGTCGAGCTGCAACGAGCGAATAAATGCAAATGATAATTTCAAAACACATTATCCGACTTTAGGCCTCTGGTATGAGTAAATGCGTGCACTAATCACCCCAATTAAGCATGCATTTATTATCCTGTCTACCTGGTAATGTCGCCATGACGTCATTGTTTGGGAATTCAAAAGTGACTTATTAGCGTCTATCTTGTATGAAACGAATCACCGCGTCGCGCTTTTCGTTCATTTTACTACTTTTGTAAACAAACAATTTGTTGAACAACATCATTTTGTTCAATTTCGATTATTAAAACTGTTTAAAATAAATTATTTTTACATTTTTAAACATACTACATTATGTGAAAATAGTGCATTTTCATTTTTTTCTCTCAATTTGTCTATTCTCGGTCTCGGCTCTCGGTCTCGGTCTCGACCGAGAATGAAAAACCTGTCTCGGTCGACCCTTAGTAATTAGTAATCCGTCCGTCCGGCAAGAAAATCAAGATTCAATATTTTTTCTTTTCTGCGGGTTTTTTATGTTGGTATTATTGCCGATTGAGCTTGAAAATCTAAAAATGTTTTCACTGTTTATGATGTTTCTTGAAATGAAATGTTTGCGGAAACGAGCAACCCAAACAGCAGAAGTCACTTGAGTTAAGTTTGTACTGGGCAAACGTTCCACTTCATGTCCCGTTTCCTCTTCACAAAGCTGCGATTCAAGTAATTTAGACTGCAAAAACCTTCAACAAATTTAGTATTGCGTTATGTACTGAAGGAGCAGGAAATGCGAGCCACGTCGAGGAAAGTTGTCTTTAAAAGAAAATTAATAAAGAAATTAAAAGAGATCACGTTGGGCTGAGTAAAATCTTGGACGACGTCATAAAAGCAGAAGGGGGAATAAGGATAATAATTAATACATTATTTATTTCATTTAACGGCTTATTAGTGAGAAAGGTTTGTGCATATTGTAAACATGAAAACAAATCACTGAGTAATGTTAAAGTTATCGTATATTATCTATTCGCGTAGATACCTAATTTTAATGAATCCATTACTTGAATAGTTAAAATGTAGAGCTATAAGACAAGTAGGAGAGATACTCTGAATAAAAGTTAGTATAAATATATAAATATAATAATTACTTGACAACATACAATCTGACATTCATATCTCACCTAATGACCTAACATAACCTAATCTTCAGGGTTGTTCAGGGGTTGATTTTTGATCTTAAAATATACATGAATGATATCGTCACAGATTACCGCCAGTTATTTTGTTTCCAGCGGCAGCAACTGTTCAATCAAAAAATTTGTCCCTATTTTCTAAAATAACTCGAACAATGCGCCTTTGAAAAAAACGGCGGCGTAGAAATGATCCAAACAATATTATTATTAATTAATTAATTTCTTTATTTAATTTCAACGGTATACATATACCATAAGAACTGATTACATGTCACAAAATCAAAAATAAAAATATAGAAATAATAAAAAAAATGTTTAACAGATGATTGTGGCATTTGAATGAGAAATGTCACCAGAGAGACAATTACGTACAAAAATCTAAAGTACAAATAGAATTAATATTGACTGAAAAGGTTTGATAGCATAGCCCTCTTGTACCTACCTTCCGTGCAGTTAAATAGATCTGACACATCTGCTTATCTATTAGTAACTTCATGTAACCTAGGTAAAAGGGAGTGTTTCGTATAATCAGTCCTATTATTGTTATATTTAAACAGGATTTTAGATCGAGTGGTTCTCGTGGGAATATGAAATTCAATGAGCTTAGTTAAATCAGGACTGTCTATGCTACCATATACAATTTTTAACATAAATATTAAGTCGGATACAATTCTTCGATCTGAGAGTCTTAATATATTTAATTCTTTCATCAAGTAATTGTAGTTTATGTTTTCAATGGGAATACCGAGTTTAAAATTAATATGTCTTAGAAATTTATGTTGAATTTTTTCGATTGAATCTGAATGTATTTTAAAATGGGGGACCAGATCGAGGAGTTATATTTGACTTGACTACGTACTAAGGATGTATACAAAAATTTTAGTGTTGAAATATTCCTAAAACCTCTGGAATTTCGAAGAATGAAGCCAAGCATTTTTATTCCTTTTTTACCGATTGTGGGAAATAAAGTTTAATTTAGAGTAAAAAATTATGCCCAGGTCATTAATTTCTTCAACAGAGGTAAGGGTAGAGTTATTAAGTACATACGGATGAATAATTGGTTGACTTATTCTTTAAAATCTCATTGCATGACACTTATTTATGTTCAGAAAAAGTTTGTTAACAGAACACCAATTAAATAAATCGTGTAAATTATTCTGTAGACAGATACAATCTTCAACAGTTTTAATTATTTTTAATATTTTCAAATCATCTGCAAAAAGCAACACATTTACATCTTTATCAAATATATCAACAATATCGTTTATAAACAGAAGAAACAAAATTGGGCTTAAATGAGACCCTTGTGGTACACCACTTGTAGCTAGAAATTGATTGGAAAGGAACAAATTAATTTTAACAAGTAGTACTCTATCAGATAGATAGCTTGCAAACCAGTCTTAAAGTTTTCCATCAATACCTAGCTTACGTAGCTTAACCAGTAGAATTTTATGACAAACTTTGTTGAAGGCCTTGATGAAATCCGTATATATAGAATCGACTTGAGTTCTTTTAGCTAATGCTTTTAATATATAGTTTTCATATAACGAAAGATTTGTTAGATATGATCTGCCCGATAAAAATCCGTGTTGATTTGGAACAATGAGATAATTAATAAATGGGGAAATTTGATCAAGCAATAGTTTTTCAAAGAATTTCGGGATTACAGATAGCTTACATATTGGTCTGTAGTTAGTGATATCACTTTTATTACCCTTATTCAATATGGGTGTTAGATAACAACGTTTCCAAATGTCAGGGAAGCAACCTGTGTCGAGAGATTGATTAAACAATAAACAAATTGGCTCAGTTAGAATTAAATTTTTATAAGAAAAAATATTTTTATATCTTTTGAAGGGGATTCTCATCGATTTAAAAAATCATTGAAGAAGAAAATAAAAATAATAATCTCAATGAAAATATGAAAGAGGACAAGACACAGAAAAAGACAATGGTCGCAACTGGCACTCAAACCCAGACCTCTCATCTAACCGGTACGTGCGCGTTAATCAATTTCGCTATTCTTCTTCTGTCTATTCTGGCTATTCTGTTCTTTGATGGAATTAATATTGAATATTCATTTAGACTTTTATAAAAATTCAATAATTGCATATGAATAAATTCGGATATATTTATCCGAGACGCTATCCAGATCACAAACCAATTATTATAATGATTGTTTCCAATAAAAAAGGGTAGTTGCCCATAATATGGAAAAAAAAGAATTAGTTGAAGATAATAATGCTAATTCTAAAAATTTTAAATATGAGATTGACTAATATGACGGTTTGACAGAAGAAGAATAGGGAAATTGGTTAACGCGCACGTCCCGGTTAGACGAGAGGTCTGGGTTCGAGTCCCCGCTGCGACCATTGTCTTTTTCTGTTTTTCTGTGTCGTGTTCTCTTTCATATTTTCGTTTAGATTATTATTGTTATCTTCTTCTTCAATAGTTAGTATTTTACTGGCGGAAAGTTATTCCGTTCAGTAACTTTAAAAAAAAAAAAAAACTACAAAAAAACAAAAAGAAAACTTTTACCCGAAATAAAAATCTAATTGAGGAAAAATTGTCTTATCGACTTAAAAAAAATTAATCCGAAAGCATTTTTAATATTCTCGTGAAAATTTAATTCCTGGAATCGAAGTGTTTATTCTCTAATCCCGAACTGGCGGCTTTGTTCGTTTATTTCGGTCCCTACTTTACATGTCCACCTATATTCAACTTATTCATGGTTTATAGGCGTGTGCGTATAACACTATGTACCGGAAGGATTCCTCTCACAATAGAATTTATCCTTCAAATTGGAAAGCCTTCTGCTAAATACGAACTTAACGAATATTCGAGTTGAGAGTTTCCGGTTGTATAATACTGGTAATATTTTAGAATCTTTCTCCCATTCCCATATTCGAAGAAATCGCTCCAATGGGAATAGTCTTCTACTATTCTGAAAATTATTTTCTTTTTATATAATTTGCTGATATCCACATGCGCCATTAAAATTGATTTGAAAAATATTAATGAAATAAAAATCATGGTGAATAATTTTCTTTGGAAAAAGGCTGTACATAAAAATACCTTCATAGCACTACTTCTTTGAAAAATCAATCATCAATATTCAATGCGGCGATTTGTAGCGCTGATCAGCCGGCGCGTATCGGTTGTTAGGTTGACAGATAGCCAGAGTAGCGCCTCACGACCTGTCAAGTTTTCGAGTAATTTGCGATATGTCAGAATAGGAATATATCAATTTTGTTCAGGAGGTTGATAAATTATTGTTATATAATATTAAGGTTGATAATTGATAAATTATTAATAAAATTATATTTTTGTTAAACAATTTTTTTTGGTAAATAAACAAGCAGGACCTCTGCCTTGCCGGCATTGTTTTGACCACTGAGCTTTTTCGAACGTATCAGCATTTATATTTTATGGCTGCTGTATTTATGTATAATCGCAAGATTCTACCCAAATGAAAGTAATAGTGTGATGGATAAATATATACAAGGGCTGTCCGTAAAATAAAGTCTGCAAGGTGCTGCACAATTCTACGCGCGATCCGGCAGCACTAGCGTTTAGCCTGGTTCAGCCACGCCAAATGACCACCACGTTGCACTTTCTGTGATGCCTAGTCTCAGCTTGGCAGCCATTCGCGATGGAGCTTCCGCTCGCCGCACCCGCCAGCTGTGAATTAAGCTCTATAACTCCTCTTTGTATTCAAAAAACAATAAACTTGTAGGTATTTATTCTCCGCTGCATAAAGTGTACGGAAAAACAGTGTATGAGCGCGAAAAGTTGGATTAGAGGGTCTCGTCCCCAGTTACAATTGAGTCCAAGAATTCCTCGCAATCGATGTCGTAGAAGGAATTCGGGCTCCTTCATCCCGTTGTTGTTTGTGATCTTGGGTGAGCATTTTTGGGACACACCTTGCGCAGACGTGGTATCCCAAATATTCTGTAAAAATTTTGTCAATAGTGGTCTTACTGATAATACCATATTACAGAGCTTCAAAAAAACAAATTACATGGCGTTATTTATACCTGGCGGGTGTGGCGAGTGGAAGCTCCATCGCGAACGGCTGCCACGCCGAGACTAAGCGTTACAGAGAGTGAGTTGTATTGTTTCAAAGACCTAAGAATTAATATACACTACCTAGTCCATGAGGCTATTGCTCGCCTGTTTTACTTCTTGACTTTTTGAACAGAAAATTTCGCACTGGTGCCTAGGATTTAAAAGGTCTGTACCGATGGAAATGTGATCTATATCTTTTTAAATCTACAGATTTTAAAGAAATCAAATGTCCTTCCAACTATAGGTACCTTTTAAACATCATCATCATCATCATTATCATTACATAGTATAAAATGAAGTCGCTCAAAATTTATGTGCGCGTTAATCTTTTAAACTACGCAACGGATTTTCATACGGTTTTCACGAATAGATAGAGTGATTGAAGAGGAATATTTATATGTGTAATACATGTAAATTATATTATAGAAAAGCCGAGAAATTAAAAGAAAACATATTTTTGTGCGATTTAAAACGGCTGGCGGGCCGTACTATAGTCACTTTTGAAATTCGTTCTACGGAAAAAATTGGAAAATAGATGTCCTAGAGTAAGTAGGTATTTGATTTTCCCTTTTCAAATATCCAATGTTGCTTTGCAAGCATTGTATAATTAGTGGCGATCGCTAATTATATTATTATATAAATAAATAATAATAATATAGTTGATTCAAGAGGAAGGTTTAAATCTATAATACATGCTAATTATAGTAGATAAAAGCCGAGAAATTCAAATATTTAATTCAGCCGATACAATTAGGAATTAAAAGAATTTAATCGGATTAAAATGTAGAATTATATCTAACCAATTATATTACTATTTTCACTCATTTGTTTTCTCTGTGCGTTTTAAATTTACACATAATTGTACTGAATGTCAGTTCGTAATTTTGCAAAACCTACAAAAAAATCAGATTAACAAATCGAATTATATATGACAAATTTTCAAAGGGTCAAAAAAGTGTAACTGTGACCAGTTGATTGATGTGTAAGTTTTTTCAAAGTTGATCACCATTCGTGGGATGCCTCGCTCACGTTCAAACATAGGCTGTCGTACTCGACACGCAAAGAGAAGATCGAACCGCACTGATCAAGAACGTTTAGATGATAATGAACATGTTCCAGTTAGAATTATTCAGAGGCAAGCAGAAGAACTGGCGAATCGTCGGGAAGAAAGACTTAAAAGCTTACGAGTAGAAGCACGAAGAAGACGAGCAGCACATTCATCTCAACAACGTCAAGAAGAAATAGATCGACGCCGAAGACGAATGCAAGTGCAACTTTTGAATAACCATGCTTCGTATCACCGAATTGCTTTTTCATACGAGCCAGATATTCAATTCAATACCTCATGTAAATTTGTTCAAATCGGTTAAATGGATAAAGATTGTCCACACTGCAAAGCGATGAAATTTAAAGGAGAAACTCAAGGAATGTGTTGTGTGAGGGGCAAAGTGAAGCTACCTGAAATTGATCAGCCAATAGCACTACTGATAAATTTGTTGCAAGGAATTACTGATGATTCAAAACATTTCGTCAAAAATATTAGAAAATACAATTCATGTTTTCAGATGACTTCATTTGGCGCTAACGTTATAACAGAAAATTTTATGCCGACGTTTAAAATTCAGGGACAAATTTACCATAAAGCTGGCTCTTTGCTTCCTTTTCACAGCAATCAACATAAATTTCTACATATTTTTCATGGGAGATCAAAATGATCAGTTGAATGCACGCTGTCAAATCTCTACTAAAGTCAAAAGGCATATTGTTGAGTCGTTGCAAAAAATGTTACATGATAACAATAATTTAATTCGAATGTTCAAAAATGCAATTGATCTCATGCCATCAGACAGCCATAAAATTATCATTAGTGCTGATCAAACACCAGCAAGTGAAATTGTCATGGTTGGAGAAGAATTTCATCCTCGCGATATCGTTTTGCAATGCAGAAATGATCAACTACAAAGAATTGCTGACACTAATAGGTGCTAATCTATAATTAAGTGATATAGTAAAAGCATTTAAGGTCTGAATAAATAAATACTTAAAAAAAATTTACGAATGTTTTTTTTTCTTCCCTTATATTCTACACTACAGTATAGTCACAGCAGATATTCAATTAAGCAATGTGTCTTCTTGGAAGATGCACAGTTGCTAGACAATTTTTGTTAACTCCTCTAATAATTAAAATCAGACAAAGCCACAGCGAAGCGTGGTCGGGTTCAGCTAGTATTTTATACTTCTTCACACTTAATACTTATACTTTAAACCATATTTTCACTTTAAATTTATATCTTGCCTTTTATTTACTAAAATTATTATTAACACATTACTTACTCCTTACTTTTCACCTTTTTTTTCTTAGATTTAACTTACATATATGCTATTATTCTTCATGCTGTTGTACTATTTATATGTAATGTCAATTATATTAATGGCACATGTTGTACCGTATATGTGTAAATAAATAAATACTTTTTGACTCCCAGATCAATGAAATTTATTAATTTTTCAAAAAAGAGATTCGATATTTGATCAATTTCACACAAAAAATAAATCGTTTCGTCAAAGGCCTTCTTTACTCTTTGCAGAAATATAACATACCACATATATTATGTATTACAATTATTATAATTTATTAGGGCTAGGGACTAGAGCAGTCTTCTTCTGCTGGCAGTACCAGCCAGAATGTGTATGGTGATCGGTCTGCCGTGAATGAATCTCAACGTCCGCGCCCTTTAGCCGGTTTCTCGGTTGTGCCTTGACGATAGTAAGTGGGAAGTAGGGGAACGTACCCGAAGACCCTAAGGATAGAAGCGTCGAGTTGCCGGAGGCAGGGCGGAAGGACGCTGAGTTCGCCCAGCCAAACCTCAGGCCCACACATGTCGCTGGGGGAGGCGCAGACGAGTTGTGAGAATTCCATTCCGAAAAAAAAAAAATTTACGCCAATGTATCCAGGAGCGAGGTCTAACTCACTCCCAAAATGGGTAAGTTGACATTACAGAACATTTACAGTTCAGTTTCAGCCACAAGGGTCGGAGCTTATTGCTGAATCGCTAAAACAGAAAAAGAATTGCAGAAAAAAAGAAAAAATAAAAATAAGGGAACATAATACTTAGTGAAGAATAACAGTTGGTTACAAGTAGCAGAATATATTATATACCATGTTTTTAATTTGGTCAGTAATAACAGAAATGTATCAATTTGTTTTGAGCAAAGGAGTCATCAGGACCTTCGCTCTCAATTCGGCACATCGAAGTCTGAAATGGGAGAAAAAGCAGAAATACACGAAGTACATAAAGATTTTAAACCACCAGGAATTTATCGAAGTAAAAACAAAATATTTTCAACTCTGCTTGGATCTAAAATCTAAGGAAACAAAGGCAGTGAAGATAAAGATATAAAAAAACAAAAAATCGGAGCAATGGTAATAAAAGAGATGAGAAAGAAAGGTCAGTGGTCATCAGGAGCAAATACACCAGGCATCTGAAACTAACAATGATTTTACAGCTGGTCAGCGACTTTAAGATCAGGCCATCAGATGACGCGAGAGGTATCCCATCCGACACAAGCGTTCTTCATATCACAATACTTGTTTTCATTATCTTTTCTTGCAGATGCTTGCAACATACGCAAGATGCCATTACCCTGCGAGCAGCCGCCTTTTATGTTTTTCTCTTATCTTTTTTAATTTGTTTATCCCTGACTTGATTTATATTTTTCGCATTTTGTATATTATGTAAGCACTTGCATACTGCTTCCTAACACTGTATGCAGGGACACTGGAGGTCTAGATTCGTTCAAACTTAAATGTAGATTAGTTCTTTAAAAAAAAATAGTCCTTGCGAGAGGTAAGGTCCCAGGGCGGGTAAGTGGTGGATACCTCCACTGTAAGTCTTCTTCTGCTACCTCTCCAGTTCTTCAGTTCACCTCATCTAGTTCTTCAGCTACCTCTCCATCATTAATACCAAAAGGGTTACGAATCAACGTTTGGATACCTTTCGATTCGGTTTTGTAGTAAATGAATAAATGTTCCGTGGACCATATTTTAGATCTCGCGGACCATCTGTGGTCCACTGGTTGGAAACCACTAGACTAGAGAATATTAGTATCCAGTGACTAACTGTAATAGTTATACTAGCTTTGACTAGTCACCTTTAACGAATAACTTACTAGGTAAAATGTTTGCGGATAACTCAACCCTCGATGACCAAGGTGCTGTCCCGACGTCGGTTCCTCACTGCGGTTTTCGTATGAAAAAGCTGAGGATCCGGCATCGGGAAGTACTCCATGTTTTACGAGGGCTTGATGTTAATAAAGCTAGTGGGCCTGACGGAATACCTGCCCTGGTACTGCAAAGGTGCGCTGCAGAAATAGCTCCAATTTTGACGAAGCTTTTTAAACTGTCCCTGAAGACTGGCTCTGTGCCCTCTGGTTGGAAAAAAGCGGTTATAGATCGTATTCCAAAGAAGGGTGACCGCTCCAACCCGGCCAACTACCGCCCCATAGCGATCACATCAGTTCTGTCTAAGGTGATGGAACGTGTGATCAACGACAAACTGCTCACATACCTCGAGAAGAACAAAATTATTAACGACCGTCAATACGGATTCCGGCGGAACCGCTCGTGCGGTGATCTTCTCGCGTATGTGACGCATGTTTGGGGGCGATGCCTGGAACGTTTCGGTGAGACCCAAACGGTTGCACTGGACATATCCAAGGCCTTTGACCGGGTTTGGCACCGAGGACTTGTCAACAAATTGCATTCTTACGGACTTCCCGCATCCTTGTGTACGTGGATTGCCGACTTCTTGAGGGAGAGGTCGATTCAGACGGTAGTCGATGGTTTCACCTCTTCCTCTCACTCGATAAATGCTGGCGTCCCGCAGGGATCGGTTCTGTCTCCAACTCTGTTTTTGTTGCACATCAATGACCTTTTGTCATGTGCACCAATTCACTGCTACGCGGATGCCAGTACAGTTCATGATAGCTTTTTGTTTGACAAGCCCCCAAAGGGCTCACAAACTCCAACAGCTCGTAAGGCTTTGAAGCAAAGAATGGACGGTTACCTCGAGAGTGTTTTCTCTTGGGGTAAAAATAATCTCGTTGAATTTAATGTTTCAAAGACCCAATCTTGTCTGATTACGTCTAAAAGGGATCGCAATGAAAATCTAGTCTCTTTCAACGGAAGCAATCTTCCGAACAGGCCCTCCATTGATTTGCTTGGTGTAACCCTAAGTGACCAGCTCAGGTATGGGGGCTCCATCAAAGCCAGAGTAAAGTTAGCCTCCCAAAAACTGGGCGTACTGTACAGGGCCCGCAGATACTTTAAAAGTACACAACTGCTAACCCTGTACAAATCGCAAGTGCGCCCCACGGTTGAATTTGGCAGCCACCTCTGGTCTGGAGCTCCAAAATACCTGAAAAATACCCTCGACTCTGTGCAGAAACGGGCGGTCCGTTTGATAGATTCTCCCATCTTAACAGACGGATTGCAATCTTTAGAGCACAGGCGTCGGGTGGGAATGCTATCCTTGTTCTACCGGTATTACAATGGAAGATGCTCCGAGGAACTAGCATCATTGATCCCTTCGGCACCGGTGCATAGTCGGGAAACACGCCAAACGCGTGCCCAACATTTGTTCACAGTTGACATTAGTCACATGAGAACGGGTCGTTTCTTCGACTCGTTCTTATGTTCAACAGCTCGGCTGTGGAATGATTTGCCGGCCTCTGTGTTTCCTCCTTCCTACAACATGGGTCTCTTTAAGACCAATGTTCATTCCTTCCTCTCCTCAAAAAGACCCTCCACACAGCATCCCAGATGACATAGGCCCTGAGGGAAATTATTTTCCTCAGGGCCTCCTGTGTCGAGTTAATGTAAAAAAAAAAAAAAAAATTATAACGAACCATTTATCAACAACATCATTCGGGTGGTAAATCTCTACTGAGCTATTGTGGTTTCACGTCGAAATGCAGAAGTCCAGCTTAGATTGATCACTTTAAATTTTGGTATGTCTGGATAAGTAGGTATCTGTATGTATGCATTGGTGCATATGTTTCTGTATACCTACACTCCCGATAATGATATACCTAGTTGTGTAACGTCACAGAGAAAAAATATTTTATCTAGTTTTTTGTCTATTATTTTTTTATATTAACTTTTAAACATTAACTTACAGGAGACAATTTCTAGAAATAATTTCCTTCAGGATTGTGTCATCATTGGGGATAATACGTTTAAGTTTACGTTCGAAAATGTAATATTCGAAAAGTTTTCCCACACCTATGTATATTTATTGCAAGTATAAAAACCATTTTAATTTCGTTTTAACGGTAATTTTCTTTCATGAATTATAATAACAAGTTTGACACATGCTTTAAACAAGTAGGTATAATGTATCTAACAAATATAATGTGTGAGTAGTGTGTTCGGGTCAACTTTGTTTGCGACTTTTACGTAATACTTATACATCTTTTCATAAAGCATAATATCTTTGTTGCAACTCCAGTGTTCAAGTGGTGGAGGATCTGTTTAGATAAAGGAGTTAGTGCTATAGCTGGGTTAACCTTAGAGCGCTATCTAGCACCGTGAGTATGTCGATAATACATAAAGACAGCAGCCATAAAATATGAAAGTTGATATGGTCGAATTATCTCAGTGGTCAAAACAATGCCCCGGCAAGGCAGAGGTCCTGGGTTCAATTCCCAAGTGCGATCGAATCTTTTTCTGTATCTTCTCTTTCACATTTTGCGTTTGAGAGTCGTTTGTCTTCATTGTCTGAGAGTGATTAATATTTTCATCATGATTGTCATACCGTCTTCATTATTCAATGATCAAATTTATTATTATTAACGAAATAATTACAAACACTTTGTTTTTACCACGATAAACTTTTTTTTATTTTTATTATGTGCATCTATATAAAAAGGTTTACATATATTTTTTTGGCCTTGCCTGTCTCACTAGGAAATCCTGTGTCGAGACAGACTAGTTTACAAATATTTTATAAATATATAATAAAGTACACTTTTCAATACAGCAAAAATATTTGACAAAAATTTTCAGGTTGGTTAGTGGTAACAATAATGAGATAGAGGATTATATTTGGGTGAGGTGACTAATTATTGCACGACCTTTTTCGATGATCCATTGTTTGATCAGGATTTTGTATTTGTTAATATTATTCGATTGTCTTGTTTTGTCAGGTATATTTAAAAGTCAACATGTTTCAAGAGCGATGTTCTCTTCATCAGGACATATAATGTACTAAAACTAAATAATCGAAAATAGAAAGACAGGCGTGGGTAGAAACGGAAGTAGTTTGGGAGGAGAGAGGTGGGAAGGGGAGGTGCTTAGAAGATCAACAAGGGGGAGGGGGGAGGGAGAGGTGGAAAGGGGGGTGCTTAGAAGAACAAAGTAAAAAATTACAATGGAAATATGTTTAAGATAGGGTTATTCACAAAATTAATTTGATTGTTAATAATATTTAAATTTCTATTGACATTTTTCCTAATTTCTAATATTTTTAAAAGATCTAAGTGAAAACCACTAACGATAGTGTGTAAAATTTTAAAACCAGTATTTATATCATTTATGGTCAGAATACGTTTGACCACAAATAATACGTCTGACCATAAACTGGTGTGCCAAATACTCAGTAAATACAAAAACATTTCCTTCTGACATGTGTACCATACGATAGTTGCTGCACCGTACTCACTAGTAGATCGCTTCGCCTCGGGACAGTCTTCTCATCAAATCCCGTCTTATCTCACTACTTTCCTTATAGCTCATTCACATGGTTCATTTATCTTTCATTTCGTGATTTCATTCCGCCTCTTTCCCTCGAAATGAACCGTGTGAACATGAAAGTGAAGAGACACAGTGCCGAATGAAGCATTCCAACAATGTTGGAATGCTTCCTTCGGCACTGTTCACTCGCAACCGGAATTTAACATCACGTGACGCGAATGATGTGTGTAAACACTCAAGTGAACAGTCTTTCACTCGCGAATTAGTCGACCGTGAATGTTCTGGCGTGAGGACGAGTAGCCGCGACGGCTTAAACGTCAAAATGCTCCGTTTAGTTCGCTTTTCGAAATAACTCCTACACGTCTTATAGAAATCGTTGTTTCTCCCTTACTATCATAGTGAAAAATATGATCTAACCGGTATTGGAAAAAGAAAATAATGTTCTATATATTCAACATAACAATTAAACACAAAATAATACGAATGAACACTTTTCTGATCGAATTTGAAAAAAAAATTATGAAAAAATGTGATTTTTTTATGAATTATTTTTATATGAAACGATAAAAAAGTGAGGTGATAGAAACGTTTATAATTTATTTGTCTTAACAAAATAAGTGTGTGTTTTTATATTTTTTTGTTACCAGTAATTTTAGTTAAAATAAAAGCAAGGATAGCCATTTTTTTAACTTTTTAAAGTTTACATTAAAATTTATTCTATTTAAAAAATTATGTGGTTATTTCTAATAATAAATTTTCGAAGAATATTTCATCACCTTTCCAAAGCAGTTTTTAGTTTTTGGATACGTTAATAAATATTCCATTTATATGGATTTTATTGCAAGCCGATGCCTATTTTGGAATAAAAAAAATTTCATGGTGTAAAAATACTGGTAGATATCAGTTTTCAGGTTATTATTTAACCATATGTTCATTTTATGGTGCTGAAATTTATTTACTGTTTACAAGAATCGCCAATTTCTCGTAATTTAGTTCGACGTTATCGGAAATGTCAATTGAAATCGTAAATATTCCCGAACTTAGCTGTCAGCACCGGACGAATTCCAATGCGCGCCGCGACTACGCTCGACGACTTCGTAGCGAGAATGTCGAGTGAACTTTTCCTTCGAAGGAACCGTGTGAACACGCGGTGAAACGAGAATGGAACATTTCATCGAGTAAACCTTCATCCGAGTGAACCATGTGACTTCAGCATTACCAACGCGTTGGGCCCAACAAGTGCGTGACTCGGATGAACTTGTCTTTTTTTTACATTAACTCCACACAGGAAGCCCTGAGGAAAATAACTTCCCTCCACACAGCATCTTCAAAGATGACATAGGTGTCATCTTTAAAGATGCTGTGTGGAGGGTCTTTTTGAGGAAAGGAAGGAGTGAACACGGGTCTTGAAGAGACCCATGTTGAAGGAGGGAGGAAACACAGAGGCCGGCAAATCGTTCCACAGCAGAGCCGTTGAACTCAAGAACGAGTCATAGAAACGACCCGTTCTCATGTGACTATTGTCAACCGTGTACAAATGTTGGGCGCGTGTTTGGCGTGTTTCCCGACTATGCACCGGTGCCAAGGGGATCAATGACGCTAGTTCCTCGGAGCATCTTCCATTGTAATACCGGTAGAACAAGGACAGCATTCCCACCTGACGCCTGTGCTCTAAAGATTTCAGTCCGTCTGTTAAGATGGGAGAATCTATCAAACGGACCGCCCGTTGCTGCACAGAGTCAAGGTTTTTTTTTTAGGTATTTTGGAGCTCCAGACCAGAGGTGGCTGCCAAATTCAACCATGGGGCGCACTAGCGATTTGTACAGGGTTAGCAGTTGTGTACTATTAAAGTATCTGCGGGCCCTGTACAGTGTACAGTACGCCCAGTTTCTGAGAGGCTAACTTAACTCTGGTTTCGATGGAGCCCTCGTACCTGAGCTGGTCACTTAGAGTTACACCAAGCATATCGATGGATGTCCTTACCCCAAGAGAAAACACTCTCGAGGTAACCGTCCATTCTTTGCTTCAAAACCCTCCAAGCTACTGGAGTTTGTGTGCCCTTTGGGGGCTTGTCAAACAAAAAGCTATCATGGACTGTACTGTCATTCGCGTAACAATGGATCGGTGCACATGAAAAGAGGTTATTGATGTGCAACAGAAATAGAGTCGGTGACAGAACCGATCCCTGTGGGACGCCAGCATTTATCGAATGCGAGGAAGAGGTGAAACCATCAGCAACCGCTTGAATCGACCTCTCCCTCAAAAAGTCGGCAACGTACACAAGGATGCGGGAAGTCCGTAAGAAGGCAGTTTGTTGACAAGCCCTCGGTGATAAACCCGCTCAAAGGCCTTGGAAATATCCAGTGCAACCGTTTGGGTCTCACCGAAACGTTCCAGGCACCGCCCCCAAACATGCGTCACATACGCGAGAAGATCACCGCATGAGCGGTTCCGCCGGAATCCGTATTGACGGTCGGTTCTGGGTTCTCTTTTTTAAAGATAAATTTTGTTTGAATTCTATGAATACATTTAAAATATATTCATAATATTCCCTTTTATATAAAAGTTGTATGGGTGTAAAAACAGTTTGTGGAAGCTAGCATTAAATATATTTTTAAGCAGTGGGTGTTTAATTTAGGTCACATCAGTAAAACAGTCTATTTAAATAAATCTGGGTGTATTTTAACGATCACGTTTACGTGATGACTGCATTATTCTACCCAGTTAAAACACCAGCTCAGTCCCCCCGAGTTTCTGTAGGAACTTCTTGTTCCGCTAGGAAAATAGAATCATTCAAAGGATTCTGGGATATCGTATCTATAAACAAAGAGTTTTAACAAACTGAGCAAAAAACAACCATCAGCGTGTTGGTATAAACGAAAACAAAAGATCTCATTACCGTCTGAGAAATGAGAAATCTGTTCAATTAATTATTTAATATAGTAATTAATTAATATAACTGACGATTTTAGTTTTTAGCTATTAAAGCACGCAACCTAATCTTTTTGAGTTTTTACCCTCAGAGGGCCATGCTAGTTGTTTTACAACCATATTGCCTTTTGAACGTTGGGCATGTATCAATTTGGGAGGCGGGATGGGTACCGCCGCCCTGGGAACCATTTATTGGATAACCAACCTGCCACAGGTCACCCCAAGTGGTTCGCTACGTTTGGTGACTTAGCAGGGGTGTCAGGGTTCATGGGGATGAGGTTTGTCTAGGCCTTGGTGGCGGATGCGTCGGCCCATCTACTGCGTGGCGGGCCGAATCGGGAAAACTGGTTGAGGGATTCTTTTCTCCAGCAGGGACTCTATCGAACCATTGCCTTACAAAGCAATGGAAGGGATGGATTCAAACATCTGCCTCTCCTGGACACACTAACCCCCAGATTCCTACCCACTCCGCATACAATTTTCCTTTCCACAATTGTTTTCCTTTCCTTAAAAAGACCCTTCACATAGCACCCCCAAAGATGACAAAGGCCCTCGGGGAATTTATTTTTCTCAGGGCCTCCTGTGTGGAGCTAATGTAAAAAAAATCATTGTTTAAAATTAATTGGGTATGTACTAATCAGCCTGTCCTTCGATACGCTGTATTTAGTTAGGAAGCAGCTCAAAAAATCCAACTGATCATTCATTAGAAAAATAATTTCTCGTAATAATTCTGTACATAAAATATGCAATAATTAGTATTTTTTGGGAATATAATGAGAATTAAATTACATCTACATCTAGAACTCAAAATATGCCTAGGAATCGCTGGAGGACTGTGAGGTATATTCCGTTATACTCAAAACACGTATCTTCAAATAAAAAAAGCGAAAGCTTAGAAGCCTATTTTTCTCCTTTGAATAGGTCACAACAATATAAAACAGTGCAATGCTTAGCCCGAAAAGAGCCACGGAGTAGACCAAAACAGAGATGGAGCGGTAACAATTTCAAAAGAAATGAAGAGAACAAAAATACAGACCGATAAACCGGCAAAAAATACTGGTAAGACAGGAAGGACCTGTTTACTAAGCAAGCAATGGGTTGAAGGTTAAGTAAGAATAAGAATAACAGCTTGTTGGGTACAGAATGCTTAGGTATGAAGATATCCGTCAATTCTTTAAAATCCCGAAATTAAATTGTAGGAGAATTATTTCTGATCAATTTTTATTGTACAGAATCCAAACTAATATGATATCTTCCCCGTATCCTTTACAAAAAATATATATTAGAGTTCCTGGTCGCAATGGCAGAAACGTATCCCCTTTTTTATAACAGCTGCTCCAACACCAACTACTTATAAAATGAATTCATACATCGAGCCTGCCACTATCATAACACACACCTCACGTATACAGAAATCTTCAATATAACTTTCAAAAAATTCAAAGCAACACTATTAGATAAATGTAATGCATCACAATACACCACTTAACATCTATATTTATATTTATTGTATTATTTATCAGATTTCTTTTCCTAATTTGCAATATATTTACATATTTCCTAGTTACATACATATCATACTTATACTCCTAAAAGATCATAAGTTTACCCTTTATTGTGTTTTTCTATATTCTTATCATGCATATTTAAGTATTTAGCTTCTCTTAACTATTTTTTTCTTAGTTTTTCTTTATGTTTTTCTTGTCTTGTCTAACTACTAAAAAAACAAAAAAAAACTATCAGCGAAAAAATGTTTTTAGGCTTACTGTTTTATTTAAGCACTCTTTTTTATGTATCTTTGTAAAGCTGTTTGTTTTCCAAATAAAGATATTATTATTATTTATTATATACGAAGTCGAAGGTCAGTATTCATTTGTAATTTTCAATCTATTTATTTAAATCACAATTTTCTACACATTGTAAAATTTTTGTTCGTAAATTCTATAGACTATGAAATAAATGGACCAGCCAATCAGGGAAAATGGAACAAACCGTGTTGCGCGGAGTGCGGGAGGCGTTGTTACCGTCCCACTCTCTGTGGTTTGTCAATTTATAAATCTAACAGTATACAGGTAACTCGCATTTTAATATCCCCATTCAGTCCTCGAAAATACAATCTGCTTAGTCCCAGTCTTTTTACAATGACGCACAAATTTCTGGCTGCGTAATAACCTTAACCGCAAATCCCAAACCGGGTAACAAAAGGTCGGGCTTGTTTCCAAATATTATTATTTTAATGAAATAATTAAAACATTTTGTTTTTACCACAATAAACTTTATTTAAAAGTCAACATGTTTCAAGAACGATATTCTCTTCATCAGGACATATAATGTACTAAAACTAAATGATCGAACATAGAAGACAGGCGTGGGTAGAAATGGAAGTAGTGCAGGAGGAGAGAGGTGGAAAGGGGCGGTGCTTAGAAGATCAACAAGGGGGAGGGGGGGGGGGGGGAGAGGTGGAAAGGCTTAGAAGAACAAAGACAAAAATTACAATGGAAATATGTTTAAGATAGGGTTATTCACAAAATTAATTTTATTGTTAATAATATTTAAATTTCTATTGACATTTTCCCCAATTTATAATATTTCTAAAAGATCTAAGTGAAAACCACTAACGTTAGTGTGTAAAATTTTAAAACCAGTATTTATATCAAATGAATGGTTAAATTCAATTAGATGGTTAGCAAATTCCGAATAATTATTGCTATTTAGACTTCTCAAATGTTCCTTAATCCTCGTTTCAAAATTTCTGCAAGTTTTACCTACGTAAAAATGATTGCAGTCATTACAATTCAATTGGTAAACTCCGGATTTTTTCATTTCTTGGTCTTTGTCCTTGTTATTAAAAATATGATTTTTCAATTTATTATTCGTATAAAAAGCAGGCTGTATTGTATTTGGAATTTTTTTCATGATTAAATCGGAGGTTTGATGATTTATAAACAATATTTTTCTCCACTGTTTTTTAATATTATCAGTAAGCAATGGGTAAATGTAGGACGAATGAAATTTTTTCTTATATTTTTTGTTTAATATATCGTCTGTTAATTTGGAGTTATAACCATTATTAGATGCAATTATTTTAATGGTGTTAAGTTCAGCTTTTAAATTATTTGTGGATAACGGGACATTAATTAATCTGTTGATCAAATAATGGAAAGCTAAGAGTTTTTGTGAAAATGGATGATTAGATGAGTTGTGTATAATTATATCAGCGTATGTTTCTTTTCGAAAAATATTAAAGTCAATCTTATTATTACTTATAGTTAGATTTAAACCTAAGAAATTTATGCTACAATTAATTCCTATTTCTAATGTAAATTTAATGTTTTTGTGAATTTTGTTCAAAAAATTAAGGAACATTTGAATTTGTCTTTTGATACCGGTCCATGTACATAAAATATCATCTACATAACGTTTGTAAAAATGCACATTTTTAAGTAATAAGGCAGAACTATTAAAGATTTTATTTTCTAAATGGTTTAAAAATATATCAGCTACTAACGGACTGGTACTTGACCCCATGCACCCCCCTTTCCACCTCTCCCCCCCCCCCTCCCCCATGTTGATCTGCTAAGCACCTCCCCTTTCCACCTCTCTCCTCCCACACTACTTCCATTTCTACCCACGCCTGTCTTCTATGTTCGATCATTTAGTTTTAGTACATTATATGTCCTGATGAAGAGAACATCGTTTTAGAACATGTTGACTGTTAAATAAAGTTTATTGTGGTAAAAACAAAGTGTTTTTATTATTTCATTAATAAAATGGTGCCACAAAGTGAATTTCCAAAATTTGAAGAAATATTATTATTTTGTTACAACATTTTGTTACTTTTATAAATTATAATTTACCAATCTCACTTAATTTTATCGGCTTGCATAAAAACGAACATCCAGATCCTGCAGAAGATTCCCACAATGACTGCGCTGTAAACCTTTGCCTAACTTTAGCGAACTTTTATTTTCTGTCCAGTATCTGGTTATTTCAATTGCACCCTTCGGGGGTCGATGTACGACTGATTTCGTATTTTATTTAAAGCATTCTCGAACCCTCTTGATGCCAAAAATATGGTCACGAGGTTTACCTCCAGCTCGTCGAAATGATATCCAGATTTCATGTTAGGAAGTCTATTCATTAGGATGTCTATTGTCTATGGTAAATTCACTTCCGGATTGAGAAGACTTGAAGACCCTTTTAAAATTCAAAACTCTTGTGTGTTTGTAAGGTATTTGAAAAAACAAATTGTTTTTTGGCTTACATACTTTAACGTTCTTGGTTAAAGAGTTTATGCAAAAGCAAGATTTGCTAAGCTAGTTTGATCTTCTTTCCAAATTATTTTATGGCGTTCTTCTCGGAATTGCAGGTGAATTGCCCAGCAATTAAACCAAATGGAAATAAATTTTTCTATGCTTAAACTTCGTACTTTTATTTTGTGACGAAAATGGGGTAAGTATTTTTTTGACAGATTTTCCAAGGTGTTCCATATTTAAAGTGAAAACAAGGGAGTTGGTTTTGTGAGAAGGATTATTGAAGGGCGAACAGAAGTTTTGAACGGAAAAACCCTTGGGATAAAGAGTATTTGAGGTTGGTTGGATGCTAAGTAATGTGTTGTGGAAAATATGTAATGAGTTGAATATGAGAAAATGAACGGAAAGGGAATACTTACGTGAATTATTATTTGCGTTTACCACTAAGTACTTGTGGACTATTTGGATGGTATTATTAAATTTAACACACAACCTTAGCGTTGATGAAACATGATAACCCATCACCATGTTAATATTATCTGGTGTCTAGTGTTTCAAGATGTAATGACAGATGGAGGAAGCTGGGAGGAAGATTGATGTTTCACACCTGTCGTGTGTGCTTGCTTACCTTACCTTCACTTGTCATTCTATATTAGAGATGCGAGGAAAGAGATATAGTGAGATATTTCACATGCATACGAGCATTGTTATGATAAAACGAGAATGTAAAAATGATAATAATGCATTCACGTCGTTTGTCAGAATCATAATACTCAAAAATAAATTATTGTACCAGTCCGTTTAACTCCATACAATAAGTATGATCGATTCTAAGGGAATATATAGAATTTCACTTGAATCTAAGAGAACTGATCAAATTTCATTCCAAACGTTAGTCTGTCAATTAAGAGTAGAAAATATTAAAAATTAAACTACAAAATTTGTAGGCTGGCAACACCAATTTAAACGTCATTTTTTAAAGCGCAATAACACTGAAAATATAGAACACTGTAAATCACATTAAAAAAATATTATTCGAGAAAAAAAAATCGAATAAGCACCGTTGTTGAGGTACCTACTTAATGACATATTTTGATATAATGATAATGATATTTTTGCAGTATTTTACAAAGTGATTTGCTTTCATTTAATTTAACAAAAAATTGAATTTAACAGTAGGTAGAAAGGAAGAATCACTGATGGTGAGTTTAGTTTCACTACTTTTAGATCTGAATGAGTAAAATATATTCAGATCTAAAATTAGAGACATGTAAAGCCCGGGCAACACTAGGTATTTAAGCTAGTATTAAATAAATGTAATTTCTAAACTGTGATTTATATGTTTTACAATTATTACATTATGTTAACACAAAATTGTAAAGGTTTAATAATACACCTATATGCAATTCTAATTTTGAGATCAGTGGGTAACTATATCGCAATGAAAAATATTTTTTTATAAAAATGTAGGTTACACAGCTTTACATTTTCACCGTGAGTTATTTGTTTAGTATTGCCATTTAAACAACAGTGGCGCCCTCCTTTGTTTTCTACTCTTATTTGACAAACTGTAAGGGCCGAAAATTTCTTTTCCTGGGACTTATGGACAAAAATACAAAAATTAACATTCGAATTCATAATTTATTTTTTTAATTTTTTTAATTTTTTTATTTTTATTTTATTTATTGGGGAAAATCAACAGATATTTTACACTTATAATAATAACATTAACAATACACATAATATCCAATAACAGATTTTCACATAACTAATTAAAATTATAATTAAAAAGTAAAAAAAAAGTAAGGGTCCTGTACCCGTAAGAAGTTAACAAAATTATATCCTTGAAAATTGTAAAAAAAAGATATGAAAACACAATATAAACTCTAATATAAACAAATAATCTGCTTACTAAATTTCAAAACATAAAGTAGTCAAGAGTCAGAAATCTGTGCTTACTCCACAACAGCAATAATAATAATATTTACATACCTACAACCCAGAGTGAACACAATAGTAAGTCAAATGACAAGCATGTCAATGGAAAGGATTCACAGCAATAACATAATAATTTGCAACACGGTCAAATAATTATGTAATGTTATCTATGACATACTTTTTAAAGGTACTTGAATTACATGAGAATATGTCCATATTGTTAAAATTCTTATCAAATACATTGCATGCTCTGAATATAAAAGCATTTTGTCTGAGATTAGTAGAACATTTTTGAAGGTGAAAAGGTGATTTTTCTCTTGTTCTAACGCCTGGGACTCTAAAATTAATCTCAGCCAAAAGGGGCGAACAATCAATAAAACCATTGATAATTTTATAAAGATATATTACATCTGCAGTCTTTTCTAATTTTTAATGATTTAAGTCCATAAAAGTCCAGCGAGCAGTTTATGTCACGATAACCAATATTAAACTTAAAATTTAAATGATGGACAAATTTTCTTCGGATGGCTTCAATGCGTTTAATATAAATTTTATATTAAGGATTCCATATCTGAGAAGCAAATTCAAGATGACTACGAACATTTGAGAAATACAATATTTTAAGAGTTTGAATGTTCTTGAATTCTTTTCCAAGACGGAATAAGAATCCTAACATTCTAAGGGCTTTCTTCACAATCATATTAATATGTGCCTCGAATGTAAGTTTACTATCAAGTAGATCACATAGATCACGAATTTGAGTAACCCCTTTGAGTGTTTGGCTGGCTATAAGGTAGTTATGGTCAAATTTAATTTTATTTCTAGTGAAGGTAATCACATAACATTTAGAAGTGTTCATGTTGAGATGATTAATTATACAGTAGTCATTAAGTCTATAAAGATCTTCCTGTAATTTAATGCTTATAAATAATGCGTATAATTGATTTTACTATTGTAAAGATGATTAATCAAAACTCTTAGGACATTAGTCATTATTATTTGGATGACTTGGCTAATTAAGCGCCCTAAACTTAGAGATTACCAACAGCAATGCGATAATCACATTTTCATTGGCAATTTATAACTAATCCACAAAAATACCGCGTAATCACATTTCAGTTGCAATTTATAACTAATCACATTTTCAGTTAAATTTATAACTGTGCAATTTGGGAGGTGGGTATGGGTACCGCCGCCCCGGGAACCATTTATTGGACAACCAACACCCCCGCCACAGGTCACCCCAAGTAGTTCGCTACGTTTGGTGACTTAGCAGGGGTGCCCGGTGCCCGGGTTCATGGGATGAGGTTTGTCTAGGTCTTGGTGGCGGATACATTTGCCCAACCACTGCGTGGTGGGCTGGATCGGAGGAGACTGATTGAGACCCTTCGCCTTGCACCGCAGTGTGAGGAATATATTCATACGTTCGTCATTCCTGGCCACACTGACCCCCAGATTCCTACCCACCCCTCATACTTTTTTCCTTCCCATATCTTCTTCTCCTTCCTTTCCCTTAAAAAAAACTCCACACAGCATCCTCAAAGATGACATAGGCCCATAGGGAAATTGTTGGAAAATGTAAAAAAAAAAAGACGAATCGTTTACACAAAAATACCGCGTAATCACATTTCAGTTGCAATTTATAATTTATCACATTTTCAGTTACAATTTATAACTAACAAAGAAGTATCGTTTCCACAAAAATACCGCGTTTTTACCATTAAACCAGAATAAAATCAAAAGATAATGTATTTTGAATTTTTTTTTTTTTTTTAAGTTTCTTTATTTTTTGAATTGTTCTTTACATGAATTGGGGATTTTTCGACCAACATACTAGGCACATGCCTGTGTTGTGGTAGTTGGTCTGTACGATGCCCTCAAAGTCGTGACCTAAATTTCACTCTTATTATTAAGTATGCATTACTCAACTTGGAAAGCATTTTAAAAAATATCTCCAAATATCTCCTTGTAGTTTTAACAATTTATTATAGGTCTGTTATTAAATTTTTATTTCCCAAAAAATTTACTGCATCTGCCCGCGACTAAGGATTTCATGATTTTTTTTCTAATAATTAATTAATTCTATCAAAAACTAGGTAAATGGTTATGAAGAGAATCCCGCACATTTAATGCTGTCTGTACGTGTTTTAGAGGTATAAAGGTAATGGTGCTGATTTTAAAATTTTATAATATTTACGCACCAGATTTTAATGTCAGGGTTAAATTTTCCTAACAGGAAAAACTAAACCCTTTCATACACTTCCCCAAATGATCATCTAGCCGATCCACGCTATACAATTGCACTATATAAGTATTATAAATACAAAACAATACAAGAACAACATACCAGAGACCAAATGGGAAAATAATTCACCAACTCCAGATATTTTCATATCAGAGGGTTCGGATCTGTGGAATTCCTAACTTGACCTATAAATCCTCCTGATCCCTCAATTTAAATATTTAAGAAATCTTTTGTAATCCTACATGTATCTAAAATTACTGATTTTTGCATTTTTATATACAAATTCTTTGACAAATCTAATATGCCTAAATTTTGAATGAGAGACCTAGGTATAATGCCAGTGGCCGAGATGACAAATGGTAATATTTTTATAGTCTGAGAATGCCAAATTCTTTTAATCTCATTTCCTAAATCTGTATATTTTCTTATTTTTTCAGAAACAGATTTTTTAATATTACAGGAATTTGGAATAGCTACATCATGGATATAACTTATTCTTTTAATTTTGTCATGTAAAACTATATCAGGTCTATTATGACTAATTCTTCTGTCTGTTAGTATAGTTTTATCATAATATATTCTATAAAATTCATTTTCTAAAAATTAATTTGGTTCATATTCATAATATGGTACTATATTTGTGGTCCTGGGGGACTTTAATGTTCATAACGAACCTTGGTTGAAGTTCTCAGGATCAACAGACTCGGCTGGACACCAAGCGGAATCCTTTGCCCTTTGCTACAGATTGGAGCAAATGGTTCACGAGCCTACAAGGGTTCCTGATGTCCAGACTCACCGTTCCAATCTGTTAGACCTATTTTTAACTACTGTGCCACACGGTTACAGGATTAAAGTCACAGCGCCTTTAGGATCGTCCGACCACTGCCTGGTGACGACATCAATCCCTATAAACTTCAGACCACCTAACGAGAGGCTGAAGAGAAAAGTGTGGCACTATAGGTCAGCAGATTGGTTCGGTTTTTAATGCTTTTCCGTGGTCAGCTGTCTGTTTTACGGACTTTGGATCCCTCAAGATGTGCCCAGGAAATTGGTGAAGTCATCACATCCGCGATGGATGGCATTATCCAATCTACTGTTAAGGAAACTGGTGTAGGCTCAAAGCCGTGGTTCAGTCGACAATGCGCTGAAGCAGTGCGACGAAAAAACACGGCTTACCGAGCCTAAAACACATCTAGAACATCCGAAGACAGAACAGTTTACAACAAAATGGCAAAGGAAACCAAGAGAATCATAAATAGGTCAAAATTCGAGCACGACCAGCAGATCAGCAGAAAGCTGACTGCATTCCCGCATGGCAGCAGGCAATTCTGATCGCTTGCGGGCTCAATAGGTCACAATTTCTGCAAATCCATGTAACAGTAATCATCAGTATGGACCTTCTGATTATTCTATCTAATGGTAGAGCGAGAGATTCTCTTCAGGATTGTGGGAATAAACGAATACAGGTTCCAACTTGTGAGGTTTAATTGGTTTAAGTAATAAAAGAGTTCATTTCCAAAACAACAAAATCCCAGTATATTTTTATAAAGAACATAACAATGTTGCCCTTTTGAGGGGCCGGGTTTCACATCCTCAAAAACATAACAGATTCTGACAATTTAACAGGAACATAATTAAGCAGAAAGAAATGTCGTACCTGCGGACCATGGATCTATATCTATATACTTCTACACTGAAGCGACCTCTTAATTTACTTGAAGATAGCGCGTTGATGAACCGCGGGCCATATTCTCACGCAATCTCCCGGATGCAAACCAGTAAAGACTCCCCAGGAAGGCCAGAGAATGAGGACTCCCCGCCAGAGAGTAGGGTCCAAGATCAGCACCAGTGCTCTGGTTGAGCCCCTCGGATAACCACGATTTCCGTCAGCACGCCTCATCAGGAAATGAACGCCAAGTAACCATCCGTCACAAATATGAGCAGCAGTGACCGTACCAGGTCATAAGAACTCTCCCTCGCGACGCTCTTCAATATGCCGGTCGCGATTATATAGGTAATTTACAACATCGTTATGCCGCGGACAAATATCGGTCACAATGGCGGCGACCAAACACATTAGACAACAGCGTTCCGATCACATCAGAAAGGAGCGTTCGCAAAAAATGCATCGATGTGCATCGCGATTAAAATCGTTTTAAACAAACAATTTGTAACAAAGGGATTATCCCATTTTTAAATCCAGAACTATCACTTAAGTGACTAGTCGAATTTGCACCGGCTTCCTGTACGGTGCGAATCCAAAAAGGTACCACCGGAAGTTTTTAAAAATCACGTTGCCAATCGAAAAAATCCAAAATACGGCGATTCAACAATTAAAGTAAGCGGCCAGGTGAAGGTTTACTAAGTCAGGCTAATAATTATTATGAAGTAATAATTATTATCGTGACATCCAGTCTGCCACCTCTTACCAGATCTGACGGCTCACTAGCAAATACCGCCACCGAAAAGGCTAACTTACTAGGTAAAATGTTTGCGGATAACTCAACCTTCGATGACCAATGTGCTGTCCCGACGTCGGTTCCTCACTGCGGTTTTCGTATGAAAAAGCTGAGGATCCGGCATCGGGAAGTACTCCATGTTTTACGAGGGCTTGATGTTAATAAAGCTAGTGGGCCTGACGGAATACCAGCCCTAGTAATGCAGAGGTGCGCTGCAGAAATAGCTCTAATTTTGACGAAGCTTTTTAAAATGTCCCTGAAGACTGGCTCTGTGCCCTCTGGTTGGAAAAAAGCGGTTATTGATCCTATTCCATACCTGACCTGGTATTACAGAGGTGCGCTGCAGAAATAGCTCCAGTTTTGACGAAGCTTTTCAAAATGTCCCTGAAGTCTGGCTCTGTGCCCTCTGGTTGGAAAAAAGCGATCATTCACCCTATTCCAAAGAAGGGTGACCGCTCCAACCCAGCCAACTACCGCCCCATATCGATCAAATCAGTTCTGTCTAAGGTGATGGAACGTGTGATCAACGACAAAATGCTCACATACCTCGAGAAGAATAAAATTATTAACGACCGTCAATACGGATTCCGGCGGAACCGCTGTTGCGGTGATCTTCTCGTATGTGACGCATGTTTGGGGGCGGTGCCTGGAACGATTCGGTGAGACCCAAACGGTTGCACTGGATATTTCCAAGGCCTTTGACCGGGTTTGGCACCGAGGGCTTGTCAACAAACTGTCTTCTTACGGACTTCCCGCATCCTTGTGTGCGTGGATTGCCGACTTTTTGAGGGAGAGGTCGATTCAGGCGGTTGCTGACGGTTTCACCTCTTCGTCGCATTCGATAAATGCTGGCGTCCCACAAGGATCGGTTCTGTCACCGACTTTGTTTCTGTTGCACATCAATGACCTCTTGTCATGTGCACCGATTCATTGTTACGCGGATGACAGTACAGTCCATGATAGCTTTTTGTTTGACAAGCCCCCAAAGGGCTCACAAACTCCAACAGCTCGTAGGGCTTTGAAGAAAAGAATGGACGGTTACCTCGAGAGTGTTTTCTCTTGGGGTAAAAATAATCTCGTTGAATTTAATGTTTCAAAGACCCAATCTTGTTTGATTACGTCTAAAAGGGATCGAAATGAAAATCTTGTCTCTTTCAACGGAAGCAATCTTCCGAACAGGCCCTCCATTGATATGCTTGGTGTAACCCTAAGTGACCAGCTCAGGTATGGGGGCTCCATCGAAGCCAGAGTAAAGTTAGCCTCCCAAAAGCTGGGCGTACTGTACAGGGCCCACAGATACTTTAATAGTACACAACTGCTAACCTTGTACAAATCACAAGTACGCCCCACGGTTGAATTTGGCAGCCATCTCTGGTCTGGAGCTCCAAAATACCTGAAAAATACCCTCGACTCTGTGCAGAAATGGGCGGTTCGTTTGATGGATTCTCCCATCTTAACAGACGGATTGCAATCTTTAGAGCACAGGCGTCGGGTGGGAATGCTATCCTTGTTCTACCGGTTTTACAATGGAAGATGCTCCGAGGAACTAGCATCATTGATCCCTTCGGCACCGGTGCATAGTCGGGAAACACGCCAAACGCGTGCCCAACATTTGTACACGGTTGACATTTGTCACATGAGAACGGGTCGTTTCTTCGACTCGTTCTTGTGTTCATCAGCTCAGCTGTGGAATGATTTGCCGGCCTCTGTGTTTCTTCCTTCCTACAACATGGGTCTCTTCAAGACCAATGTTCATTCCTTCCTCTCCTCAAAAAGACCCTCCACACAGCATCCCAGATGACATAGGCCCTGAGGGAAATTATTTTCCTCAGGGCCTCCCGTGTGGAGTTAATGTAAAAAAAAAATATTACGGCAGTCAATCAAGTTATGTTTTATTACCAAACTTTGGTGGATTATTTTTAAAACCTGATTGTGCCTAAATGTATACTCGGACGGCGCTAATATAGAACATCCCGATATAATATGTTCTATAGTTTCCGGAAAAGACAAACATTTTTTACATAAATCATCAATTTGATTTATATCGTTGATTATATGCTTCCTATAATGATTAGTATTAATGACTCTATCTTGGATGGCAAGCAAAAATCCTTCTATTTCTGCGCTCAACTATCCAATACTAAACCATTTGTTTGCTGAAAGATAATGTTTGTCAACATACGTTTAGTTGAGATGATTGAAGTGTTTTGCGTGAATAATTTTATTAGACCAGGAATCTAATAATTCCTGGTTAGTATTTATAAAAATGTTGGCATTCTCGTCATATAAATTTAAACGTGTAATGTTATATGTATCTTGCAAATTATTTTGTGCATTTCTGAACTATTAGCTTTCCTATGGAAAATTTTTCTAAGCATTTCTACCTGATTGTGTTTCAAAGATGATTGTGTTTTACTACACCTCTACCTCCTAAATGTCTAGGTAAATTAATTTGTTCTATAGCTTAATTTGGATGATGGCAATTAAACTTTATTAACGTCTTTCTAATTAATCTTTCTAAACTATCGAAATCTGTATTGGACCGTTTAATTATGCCAAACGAATATGTTAATAGAGGTATTGCCCAAGTATTTATTGCTTTTACTAAATTTTTAGCAGATAGATTGCATTAAAAAAAAATTCTGATCCTAGCTGGAAATTTAATCCTAATATAATTTTTAATACTGGTATGATCTAATCTCTTCGATTGCGGGTATCCTAAATATTTATAAACCTTTTCATATTTTTAATTTTGAAATTTCTAAATATACCCTCGTCTCCATCTACAATTTTGCCTTTGTCTATATGAATCGTTCTACATTTATCTGAACCAAAAGTCATTTTAATATCATCTGAAAAATGTTTAACTACCTTAATAATTTTCTCTAAATTTGATTCAGAATTCGAAAATAATTTTATATCATCCATATAATATAATAGATGTGAAACTATACTACTCTCCCTTATATTACCCTTAATTAGATTGCATTTTTAAATTTTTCTGATCCTAGTTTGAAATTTAATCCTAATATCATTTTTAATACTAGTATGATCTAATCTATTCGATTGCGGGTATCCTAAATATTTATAAACCTCACCCCCTTTCGTACTTTTAATTTTAAAATTTATAAATATACCCCCCTCTCCATCTACAAAAGAATTATTATTATAATTTACAAGTACAAGTATATTGCATTGGATTTAGTAATATAGATGTGGAACATTATAATGATTTGTGATCAATAAGATGGATCAAGAAAAAAAATATTTATGAGATATAATATTTTTGGTATGCTTCGTTATTCTTCTGTGCCATTCGTGTGGAAAAGTTTTTTTTTTAATGATTTTCGGCTATGTAATTATCGTTTTTTCGCACCCATACAATTATTCCCCGACTTTCCGGTTTATAAAAAAATGGTCTGATTTTTTTGGTTGAAATTTTCAAAAAAATCGCCAGTGTTTCAAAAATACGATTAAAAAAAATAAAAAAATACAGAATGTCTTAGTATATTTGCCTAAACCGGAAAAAAATAAAAAATGTGATGTAAGTGGCCAATTTTTTTCGAAAACAAATTTTTCGAACATCAATTGACCAAAACACTAGTTTTTCTATTTGATATGAGTATGTATTACATTACGTACAAGAGTATTTTATTATAGGATGGACAATATCAACTAACATAACCTAACCGAACCTAACCTAACCTAAGAGTATCTCGTTGGTCATAAGCAAGTGAAATATATATTTTAAAAGTTGATTAACAAATTCGACAAATATGTCTTTCGAAAAATAAATCTTTCGAAAAACTGAAATTCGAGCAATTGATTTTGAAAAAATGAATTCGAATAACATTTCTGCTCCCGTTGTACAGTTTCTATGGGTAACATTCCTGGCAGTGTTCACGCAAAGTATATTCACAGGTGTGGAATAATCCCCACTGTTATTACATTTTCCTTGCCAATCGCATATTTGTCTAAAGATGACGTGAGGAGGTTAATATTGTGAAAAAAAAAAACAGCAGGATTTTATTTTATTTTAAATCGATAACTCCTGTACGTTAGAGTAAGCTCCAACACACACCTCATAAGAATGTGGAAGAAATTTGGTTGGCTGGGGTGTTGATTATCCAATAAATAGTTCCCGGGGCGGCGGTACCCACACCATAGATAGTTTAATATTACTTTGAAAATTATGCTGATTATTGATGCTGTTATATAAATCGCCGCTAGGCACACGCCTTCCCTATTTGTTAAATAGGAACAACAATTATTCCATTATTTCACACATATCAAAATAATACTATTTGTGAAATGGAATAAACTTTTTTAATAAACGTAAACTAACTACGAATCTAATGACTTACATTTATGAAACTGCAAAGAAATACTTTTTAAATTCTACATGTTACAGGAGTTATGATTTTTGCCCCATCTCCCATACACCTCAATGCACGGTGTCGGTTCGAATATCTACGGCATCCTTGTCCGTGCGGTTAATTAACACCCGTTGATTATTTCAGTGTTTCGAATTCCGATATTTGATAAAGCTCAGAGATTGATACCGTAAATACGTTTGAAAATGCAGTCTTCTGGATTAACTCCCGTGCGGTAAGTTTTGGAGTGAAACACATTATTTAGAGGGATTATTTCCAGTTAACAATGTTTGCAAAAATGAATGAAATAAAGCAACTAGTAGACATTTAAAAATATATTTAGCTTTTTTTTAAATGAATACCTCACAAGAGTCTCAGCTGCTCCCGTCTGCAGGCAGTGAGTCTATTGCATCTCCAATTGGGGTATGTTGTGAGGCTGAAGGTAGTGGTGAAGGGAAGGAGATGGGGAAGAGGAAGGTAGGGAAGTACCTGGCTATTCAGGTCTGGTCACCAAGCACGGCTTAAGCCATCTCAAGCAACACAACGTTTCGATACTAAAGAGTATCTTCCACTCTGGAACGTACCGCAAATATACTATATATTATTTTAAATGAATCAATCGTGAAAAACACAAATTAATCAAATAAAATTTATTTGCCACGCAGGAATTCGATCCCGCTACCTTCAGATTGCGAGTCAAAAGCCTTACCGCTAGACCACGCCCATTGGCTTCTATTTCCTACCAACAATCAATATTTTCTATTTTTCAGTTGATCCATTTTGACGGCCTCCCTGGCGAAGGGTCTCTCGGCGTCTCGACTTGCAGGTTCTTTTTAATATAAATTTTATTTTATTTATTTATGTTATTTCACAATTTATTCATTTAAAATAATATTTAGTATATTCGCGGCACGTTTCAGAGGGTAAGATAATGTCAGTATCACTCCGTTGTAAGACCACCATTCAGAATTAAAACGTTGCTTGAAATGGTTTTGGCCGTGTTTGGTGACCAGATCTAAACAACCAGATCTATACTCCCCTACCTACCCCTTTCTCATTCCTTCCCCGCCCCACTGCCTTCAGTCTCACAAGATACCCCAATTGGGGATGCCTTAGGTTCACTAGCTCCAGACAGCTGGGAGAGTTGAGACTTGAGACCCTTGTGCAGTAATCATATAAAAATAAAAAATTTAAAAAATATGAATTTATACATATTTAAGATATCATATCATCTTCCTGATTATTATTATTTTGATTTTTTATTAAAGAATCGAAAATTCAATAATTAACTTTTTCTACAAGAACCAATATATCCAGCCCCTGCAATCAAATTATCATTAGAAAAATTTTGGTCGGCTTATAGCAGTCACGGTTTGAAAATGTCTTCAAAGGGCAAAATAGCTGTTACACGTGAAATTAGTACCTACATAGATAAGATTTTTTTAATTATTATATAAAGAAAATGAATTTTTTTTTTTGCCAATCGATTTTGCCGAGTAACCGATCAATTAATCTACCACCAATAAGCGAAAAAATGATTATGAAATGATGGAGGACTCAAAATCAGAGGATGCCTGTGATGCCGATAAGGGAACCGACGCCATGGACTACTTGGCTACTAACCAATATTTACGTATTACTTTTGAATGCAATTTTTTATTTTTATTTGAAAACACAGATCAAAACAATATATAACATTCGGAGAACTCGCCCGCATTCTAACTACATATTTCTCCCCCTAATTAACAGTTATCTTAAAAGTCTTCCAGTTAGTTGAACATCTCTGGTCTCTGATAAAAGTCTGACTTAACCAGTCGATAAAAGCAAAAATTTTATGTCTGTACTCATAACTTGACACTTCATTAACTCTTTCTACCATTCTGTTAAACCCTAAGTGTCTTAACATAGAAAACTCCGGTTTTTCATCATCAATAAATTTGAATTTGAAACTTATAAAAGGGTCTGCTATCATTCGTGATACGTTTGTAAAATGAATTTTCAGAAAAGTTAAATTGTCTGAAACAAAATAGACTGTCAGCAGTTCACCGTTCTGTGAACTTGAAAAAACTTTCGATTCAACCTTTTCGTATTTTTGCTAAATTATATGAAATTTAATACTTTCTAAGTCTTTTTCTCAAAAGATGCCCTGCACTTTAAAAGTTAATTTTCTTTGTAAAAGGTGTTAAAAGTGTGAGGAATGTTCATATTTTGAAAACTATTTCAATCGCTGATAATTACTTAATATGTATTTATATCAGAGAACTTCAGACAGATTTCATTTTCAAGTTCTGTTCATTTGGGTTCTTTGAAACATCTGGCTAATAAAGATATAATAACAACACTTGAAAAGAACCTTTAGAGAACTTTAAAATTGCTTTGAAATTTGATGATGGCTCTTAATGCCGGCGAATGAATGTTTCCCCGCTTCACTTCACATCCACTTCTCGTTTATAACGAGCTTATCTTTCAAAGGATGAACAATTTTCTGCCTCCGAGCAAATTTATGCGATGTCTTAAAGAATGAATGCTTTCTGGGGTACCTATTAGGAACGGAACTTCCTGAGAATGGCCGGAAGAAGTCTACGGTGATTTGTTGACCGGACCGGGAAAACGCCTGCAGTAAAATCGGCTAATAAGGCTACGTGACCCGCGGTTCAAAGGTCCGACGTATTTACACCCTCAGCTACAAATCCTGATGGTTGGAGTCCTTACCTTACCGGGATGTTAACCTAGCCGGGCGGTAGAGCTTGAAGGTGGAAACGGCAATATAATATGTCTTCGCGTAAATTTCACTCTGGCTAAAACAATTTGTTATGCGGAACATTGGATACTTTGTGGGAAAGCTCAAAGCTGTTTTGCTTTCCTCGGGCTTTCATTGACAGGAAAAAAATGAATAATTCACTCAGTTCGAGTCTCATTAACCTCAGAATCAGAATTAACAACTTTGTTTTGTCATATTAAAAATGTATTTATATCTGTTGAAATTAGCTAATCTAGAAATAGTTTTTAGTTAACTAGTAATATGAAGTAGATCTGAAACTCTTGGTAATTGATTGTTTTGATGGCTTAAAATTATTCATTTATACTTAAATTAATTTAAATTATTATATTCATAATTATTTTAATCTTCCTGCCCATATTGATAGAAAGCAATTTTGATAACAGTCTTTACTCTGTACATTTGCTGTGTATATTTGTGCGCGCCGTCCATATTGTTGTGTTTTGTTATATAAAAAGGCTTTCAGATTGGTGTTCATTTTTCACCCGCCGTCCTAGAAATATCCCTGTGTTATAGTAGCAATATTTGAAATTTTATTTCACTAAATCGACACCAACTTATGTGCGAACGCAGGAGCGTAAATGCGCGAGGGATTTGTAATAGAATTTATTTTCTTTGGTCAGAGCTTCTCTCCCATTATCTTCATCCAGCTATTAAGTTATATGTCCGGAGATGGTTAAACTTATATCACCATGGCGCTATAATCAAAACATCCCCATTGAGGTACCTACCTATCCAGTATTATGATCAAAATGGACATTATAGCCCTGTAAAGGCTTTATTTGGGTTCTTATTGAGGCCTCTAAGGATATAAAAAATAAGAACCGACTTTGTGCTTCTCGTAATGCGGGTAATTTTATTATTTTTATTACCGTTTCTGTGAAAATATCAGCCAGTTTGGGAACAAACGAAATCTAAAACCTATTTACGCAAACCAAACTCTCCCATGGTCGCCTTCCATCACATAGGAAATGTTTTCTCAGCGTCAGAATTCAGTTTTTTCGATATTTAGAAAAAAAAAATAGTACAATATTTTACGCATACGTGAATGGTACATAGACAATACTTTTGACATTATAGCTTATTATATTGATAATATTGTAGGCATTCCACCTAACTTAATATATTTCAACAAGGGTCAAAAGTTTTAGGAATTTTCGTAAAGAAAATTGGATTCTGCAGCTCCTTCAAGTATGAAAATATTTGTATGAAAGTGCAAGGAGTCTAGACACCTCTTGTCTGGAAGCTTTAAAGAAAGGGATGGGTCTCAGAACGCCCGAGATTATTATCTTCATCGGATGTCGTATCATTTGGTTAAGGTGATCTTTTTATTATTTCTCAGTGAAACCATTTGAATTCTCTTGAATTCCCCGAGTTTTATTTTAAACCAGCACCGAAGAGAAAGTTAGCAGAGATTCGTACCTCAATAGATCTTTTTGGCAAATATTTTCATTTGAAATTTATTTGATACCTTTGATGTATGTTTGAAATTGTAAGAAACAAGTAAATATCATTACCCACTGACATTTGTTATATGCCACTGTAATAATCAAATGCTAATAGAATAGTGACAAAACATAAAGAAAGAATAAAGTTAAATAAAAAAAAAATATTTTTTACAAACTCCATACGGGAAGATGTATTTTTACCTATCTATTGCGTATACAATTATCATTTGTGAGTTATTATTCAATAATAACTAACTATTCTGCTGAATGGTATGGTATCTCGTCATATCTTGAGAACTACAATAAGTAAAACATCTAAAATAAATAAATTAATAATAAAAGATCTATAATAAGATCGTAAATAAATGGTTTTACTTTTTGGTTTTCAATAAAAGTATTTTCTTAACTTATGAATTTAAAATACTATATAAAATGCTTATGTTTGTCTAGTTGTTCGTATAGGTACATGTAGATTAGAAACAGTCAAATTTAGAGTTTAATAATTTTAATAAAAAGGTTAGGTCGTGTAGGGGCGTGTAAATAGCCCCTGACACAAGGGATGACTAGCCTATGTAAAATTAACGAAAATTGAATTCTTCCATATGTGACACAAAAAACAGTTGACCCAGCAATCTCAAAAACCAAAGTGAAAACAAACAAACACTCACTCAGAGAATGCAGCTCAGCCACGATGTCCACACAAAAAGACACTTCTTTTCAATAAAAATGTCAAGGCGATATTGCATAATCTTGACAGATGTTTCGCACAGCAAGGAAGTTTCAACCATGAAAAATTTGCATATTCATAATGCGTGCCAAAAATCCAATCTTAGGTACAACAATAATTCACTCACTGGATGAATTATTCTTATGACTGACCAGGAGAGACATCTCTTGGCCTTTTACTGACACTCCCGTCAGAAGTAATTGCTTGATTCACAAAGGTAAGGAAACGCATGAATACACTGCATCTCAAGTCACATAGGTTCAATTCAATACAATACAAAACCCATAGATGGCGCCCTTATGGTCTTATAGCATAAATTATCAATTTAAAGAAATTAATGCCCAAATATATTTATGGCGCGTATCCATATTCCCCGCCTTGGAAGTTCGTAGAGCTTACAAAAGAAAGAATATAAAAATACAAATGAAACAAGAAATGAAATAGAAATAAAGTGACTATTCACCGGTAATATTCAGGAATGACACGCATTGGAAATTCGCAGAATCTCACAAAATAAAGAAAAATAACTAAAAATACAATGTAATAAAGTTCAATTGACCAAGATAACGGATATTAAGTAATGCCATGTCTGGGTCAGAGATCATTGAAACAATGACTAAAATAAAAAAAAATAAATAAATAAAAATAAACAAAAATAGATAAAATATAAAATTATTGCGTTGGAATGGGATATAATTTGACAACCGGACGTTTACAAGAACCAAATCTTGTCTTTACCGTCGCAACGCGAACAATTTTATCCATTCCGGGATGGATTTCAGTTATCACGCCTAAAGGCCAATTTAACGGAGGGGAATCTTCTTGTCCCACTAGTACGACAGTTCCGATATCAATCGGATGATCAGAAGTAGTCCACTTCTGCCTGACTTGCAAGGTGTGCAGATACTCTGAACGCCACTTGTTAGGAGCGGGCCCCCAAACATGTCCCAAGCTAGCTCTCAGGGGAGGCATGATTTACCCTCTATTCAGGTGGTGGGTCGCTCGAGGCTTCAGAAATTCCTTCGCATCTCAGTCGTCTGGCAGGATACTCCCCCTCTAGGAAACCCTCCTGCCGTAGCAGAATAATAACAGGATTGAGTTAACTAGATTCATGTATTGCAAATTTAAAACACAGTACATAGGTCATTACAGTACAATTCAACACAAGAAATACATACTACACAATCCTAGCTATCGTGTTTATAACCTCAAGATCCCTAAACGAAACTCTCTGAGTGATGGCTTTGCGCGGGAGTTTACAGTCTATCGTTAAAGGACACAATCAAATGAGGAAACAATTGTACAGCTTACATGATGTTGGGGGGTCTTCGTCTTCCGGCTTCCAGGGGCACCTCCCGAGTTTAGGACAGAACCGAAGTTTACACAGGCATGGTGAAATATCAGCGCTAAACCCGTAGGTTATTGAATTAACATTGCAGGTTATATTTGAGTACAATTCGAGCGATAGTACGCCGGGCGCGAACAGTGGGAATCAACGCGCGGGCTTAACGTGTGCCCGAGGCGGCTCGCAATTCTCAACTGGTGGAAGGGATCGCGTGCGGGTGGGCGGATGGGATAGGAAGTAGGAAGCAGGGAACAGGGGGGAGAGCAGGGTGTTGTGTAGTTTGCGGCGAATTAGGAGTTTGAATTCTTTGTCGTTTGGGCGTACCATAACACTTCCCCCCGCGCTTGGAAAAAAAGCGACGTGGCAATGGAGCTGTAGGGAAAAAAAATCCTCTTATGCTTCCATCGGGGTTTTTGAGAGATTCGTTGCTTGAGAGATTTCCTAGCTAGAACATACAGTTTTATGCTATAGTTTGGGTCACAATGTTTGTAGGGAATGGGTGGGGGTACATACAATGTTTGGACAAGACAAATTTGGGAAAAGTACATGGTGTAAAACAACATACAAGGTTATGCAATTGAAAATAACAATACACATGGTTATGCAATTGAAAGAATGACAATACACATGGTTATGCAATTGAAAGAATGACAATACACATGTACAAGAGAAGAGAAAAAAGTGTGTGATTCTAAGGTTTCATTGGTCTTGGAGCTAAGTTTGTGAAGCGTGGATTTGTTTGGTTTCGGAGAATTTCGAAGAAAAGGACGTGACTTCACGGATTCTAAGGATTACATTATCACTGTAATCAGACCCATTTGAGACAACGCTCAGGAGTACACTTGGGCCTTAGAAAACACTTGGTTTTGTCGAAGACGTCGAAGTTCACGAAGTGGAGACTGTGGTTGCTGTGCCGCGACTATGGTTACAGAGGTCATTGAAGAGAAGAATCCAGTATCTGCAGACATGCCAGTGCGAATCCTAAGTGTTATTATGGTAAACACGGATCGTATATAATGGTTATTGAAGCATAATGTAGCTCAAGATAACTTGTATTGGTGCGCATTCAGCGAATACTGGTGGGTCAAGGTAATGATGGTTTACACATGACGATATATGCGTCACTGCATGACAGAGCAAGAGACGACAAGGTTGGCATTGATAGCAAGAGTAAGAACAAACCTAAGAGCTAGCGTGCCCAAAAGGTAGTTTAGAGTGTCATAAAGTATAGTGGGACAACTCAGCTTGCTGTGGCACGACAAGACAACATACGTATGGGCGGTATGGTCTGTGCTTTCAGGAACAATTGCGTAGAAAATGGCAGCAGGAGAGACCTTGTAACCACAGCGCGTGCTGTCAGGAAGTGAAGCTCAGCTTGGCTGTTGGTGATGACATCCGCCTGGGCTTCTTTTTAAATCCGGGAGGAATTATTATTAGAGCAAAATTCTTGAAGTTTACCTGCCTAGGGACCAATGAAGAAAAGGTTTGGAGAGAAACAAAATGTGTCCAGATAATGAAATAACGAAATTTTAACCACCGACCCAGAGAGTGACGAAGAGAGATTCCTAACTAAATTGTGATTACATGAACATTTTCCTTTGCCAGGATGACTTGGCGTTTGCCTAGTGACAATATGTCTTGGTTAAAAAAACAACCGGCCCTCTATGGCCTATGCTAACATGAGATGGTAACATTTTCGTAGAATTTCAAAGAACGAGACAAAGAATCGTGAACTAGTCACGGCAAAGGGAAACCAATTCATGAATAAAGGTTGTCAAAAGGAGACAGACGGTACGCCAAGTGCATATCGTACATATCCAACATTCATGAATGTGTTTCGTGGAATTGAGAAAAGAGAGAAAAAAACTGGTGAGACATATGCAGAGATTGAGGGGGAAAACCTGTAGATAACCGGACAGTTACCTATTCGAACTCCAAGTGAGGGCGAGATATGGTCAACGACAGATTTTTCACTTCATAACATAAGTCTGAAACATGGGGAATGGGAGGAGGAGGGGAGAAGGGAGACGAGTTGCGAAACTTGCTAGAGACTGGACTAATTTCCGATTCAAACTCTATGTGAAAATGAAACATAATCAACCAGCAGATTTCCTGACTCTTTACATTTATCAAAAAGGATGAGGAGACATTTGAATACACATTATATCAAAGAGGCTAATCTTTCGCGTGTATTGGGAAAAAGATTAGGGGTCATTTTAAAAACTTCTACATGATTGTGAGAAAAGACAGACCCTTGCTCCAATTTCACAAACCTGGGGGTTTTCTTGTTCGTTCTCCAGACAACGAGTTAGGTGGTTTTTTGTGCTCAATCGATTAACTCCCACAGCACTATGCCCCATAATTGACAGTGAAGCTGAAAACTAGTCCTTTTGGGATAGTAGATATTCCTGGGCTTCTTTCCTTTTTGCAAAGAAGTAAAAAAAACAGGAAGTCCACGGGCATTGGCGTTGAATGACAACAAAGGGTTGTGGACTACATTTCGTAGATCGCACACAAAGGGTTTGATATTATTTCGTTCGCACGACTCATGGTAAGTGTTTTAACGTCTCCACGTATAGTGTACAAAATATGTAAGTACATACAAGATATAACTCAATTATAGACAGAAGTCAAAGAGTTTATACAATGCATCCTAAAGAAGATAGCAAAGCCGATATTATGTCGTTCACACGAATCACGGTAAGTATTGTTATTACGTCTCCACGTCTCGTGTACAGAGTTTATACACAGTTATACATAAAAGCGGTACTCATGACAAATAAATGACACACGACCGGAACAGGTTATACGAAAAGGGTGGTACTCATGGCAAATGAATGGCACACGACCAAAATAGAACGTACAAAATGGTTCTCATGACAAATGAATGGCACACGACCAAAATAGAATGTACAAAATGGTTCTCATGACAAATGAATGGCACACGACCAAAATAGAATGTACAAAATGGTTCTCATGACAAATGAATGGCACACGACCAAAATAGAATGTACAAAATGGTTCTCATGACAAATATGTCACACGACCAGCTCAATAACATTTAGCTATGAGAAAAAAGTGATTATGACGAACTTCTCGTATCGCGGCAGGTATTTTAAGGATCCCTCCTATAATGGTGGATGTTCTAAGGATCTCTCCTATAATGTAACAGGGTTACGTTTAAATACAACACAATAAACGTTAACTATGCTTGTTTTAACACAGTTTATAAAGATTTGTTAGATTAACTAACTCCGTAGCCCAGGAGCGTACGATAGGATAACAAGGAGGTAAACAATTTAATGTCACTTCGTATGTTATAAAGGCGGGGTGATGACAGAGTACATTTCTGTTTACACCATGTGACAAACAAAGACAGACCTACATGGTTTTACATACTGTCTATTGCAGCAAACTTCAGTGGGGACAAATAAAAGGGACCAATTGTGGTTTTACATACCCTTTGTGCGGTTACAACATACCAGGTTATGTGCAATTTAGGTTGCAAATACTTGGTTAAATGGCGAAACAGGAGTTGAATGCCTATGTTTGTAAAACGATGATCAAACAAAACATTGATGATTTACGTTAAACTGCGGTTATTTATGTACGGAAATCAGGGCTGCCGTTAGGTTTTATTAACCTTTTCCGTAAGGGTTGAAGCATGTAATACAAGACATACATGTTGTGAAGAGGGACAAATCGAGGACTTCTTATAACAACAAAAGACCGAGTATTTGGTTTTACGTACTTTAGTTGAAACGAGTCCATGAGGATTTGTACAAGGATGGAAAGACCAATTTAAAGGCTTTTCCTTTATTTATATACATATGATTTCAAAATGGATGTGTCAAAATCCAATTTGTTAGCAAAGAGCCCGGGTAGGACGCCATCAATTTTTGACATTTGAGAAAAAATTGAAAACTACTATACACAAGGAATGTGATTATGTGAGTAACCACTTATCTTTACCATGATGGGTAGAATATGGAGCATGTTGAGATGGTTTACTAGTCCTGGGTCGTGATTTAACGCTTTGGAGTTTACCAAATCGATTTTAGAACGACGCTCCAGTATTTACAGAACATAAAAAGGAAAAAATTGAAGAGATTCCTTCCGATATGATGAAAAAAAACAACAAACAAAAATGGTGAAAATTACAATATTGCATTACATGGCAAAGCGTGCCATGGCATGAACGTTGCGTAGTGTGAGGGGTTGAGAGGCAATGATTGGGTTCATGACTTCCCGAACACTGTCACTCGAGGGGTGTCTCTGCTCTAAAGTGATCAATTTTGGAACAGGTGAGAAAAAAGAAAGAAAAAAAATAAAAAAACGTGTGAGACAAAAATTACGGTGGTTGCCAATTCACGAACATGAACGGGGCAAACTACACCGTGGATTGTACATAAATTTACAAAAATGATTTTTTAACAATATTCGTTTTATCAACGAAAGGGTGGGCATGTAATTGACACTTTACACGCCGGCCATTGTAAGACTTGGTGTGCTTACAAAAAGGTTGTGGTGATACACACTGGATCATTTTAAGTTTGCTGAGATAGTGGGGGCAGTTTTACTTGACTCCTCACTTCCAGATTTTGCGATATCCTTAATATGGTAATTACCAATGTGTTTTCCAGAGCAGTCAGACAAGGAGTACACTAGATCTGATATCTTTCTTAGAACTTTGGCCTTCACGAAACGTGGTGCCAGCTTGGCAGAGAAATACATGGCTCCTTGGGAAAGTGTGTTGTTCTTTCTCCAAACTATGTCTCCTGTATTGAAGGTGACATGTTTCCTACGTAGGTTGTATCTGTCCGCACTCTTTTGATGAGCCAGGAGCAAAGCATCAGTGACTTCACTGTAGATGGCCGACAGTTCTTCCAGACGATGGGCATAGTTCGCGGTAGGGTTGCTTGTGGTGGCAATTGACGTAGGAAAGTTAGTGTTCCTATGTAGAGAACCATGAACAACTTGTTCCATACCGTGTTTTAAGAAGAAAGGTGTGTAACCAGTGGCCAGATTAATAGTGTTGTTCATTGCAGCCTGAATTTTATCTAGGTTTTTACACCAAGTACGTTGATCTTTATCAACTAGAATAGCCAGAGCTGTGTTGATTGTTTGGTTATAACGTTCGACGGTGTTATTTTGTGGAGTATACAAGGTATTATAGTAAATATCCTTGATTCCGTATTTGGCAAGAAAATCTTTGAATTCTTGGGCAATAAATTGTTTTCCGTTATCAACAATTACGGTTCTGGGTGTTCCGTAAGGTATAAAAATGTGTTTTTCCAGAAGTTTGATGATGGCGGACGCGTTGGCTCTTTTTAAAGGAAAGATCCAACAGAATTTAGTGAAAACATCCACTACACTAAGTATGTGCATGTGTCCGGCATAACTTCGGGGAAAGGGTCCGACGAGGTCCATTGACAATGATTGTAGGGGTCTGTCGGCACGTTTGGGATTACCCATTAGGCCGGCAGGTGCTGCCGTGCTATGTTTATAAGCTTTACAAGTTTCACATTTAGAGATGTAATTGCGAATTTGCTTGAAGAGACCAGGCCAGTAATACTTCAAGGAGATCTTTTTATACGTCTTGAAATTTCCTGGGTGTATGGAGTCGGGAGCACTATGATTGTCAATAATTATTTGTTCTCTACCTTCGAGGGGAACGACAAGTTTCCACGAGTAATCTTCGAGGATGGATAGTGGTACCTTGCAATTACGGTATAGTTGTCCTTCTTTTATGATAAAATTAGGAAACTTTTGTTGGTTATTTTTACAACCTTCGAAGATTTTCAAGTACCATTCATCTTTTGTAGATGGAGGGGGGGCAATTGTGTCAACATTTAATGAAGCCAGTTCAATTCTTGAAAGGGCGTCGGGAACAATATTGTCCGCGCCTTTACGGTGAACAACATCAAAATTGTATTGAGACAAACGGGAGGACCAACGAGCGAGCCTACCGGAGGGATTACTTAAAGAGATCAACCATTTCAAACTACTATGGTCTGTAACTACAGTAAATTTGCTACCGTCTATGTAACCGCGGAAATGGTGAACAGAATCCAATACAGCCAATAACTCTTTCTCGGTAATTCCGTAGTTTTTCTCGTGTTTGTTTAATGTACGGGAAAAATACGCTACAGGGTGTTCGCCATCTGGGAATTCTTGAGTAAGGACTCCACCGATTCCTACATTGGAGGCATCCGTGTGGAGGGTAAAAGAGAGTGCAAAATCCGGGCAATTCAGAACGGGAGCTTTTTGAAGGGCATTTTTTAGAGTTGTAAACGCTTCTTTAGCTTCGACAGACCATCGGAAATTGCTGACACCTTTACGGATGCCGGTAATTTTATTTAAGGGGGCTGCGATAGTGGAAAAGTCTTTGATGAATCTCCTGTAGTGACCTGCAAGTCCAAGGAAACCTTTGACTTCCTTCGCGTTTTTGGGTCGGGGAAAATTTGCCATGGCTTCCACCTTAGCGGGGTCTGTTCTTAGACCTTTTTCGTCGATAATGAATCCCAAATAACGTAGACGGGACTTACAGAATTCAGACTTCTTCAAGTTGATGGTTAAACCAGCGAACTTGAGTTGTTGAAAAACTTTTTCCAGCATTAATAGGTGTTTTTCAAAGGTATCGCTGACGATGATGAGGTCGTCAAGGTAACAAAACAGGCTGTTATCGACTTCAGGACCGAAAAGTTTGTCCATCAGTCTTTGTAACTCGGCGGGGCTGTTTTTTAGACCAAAGGGTAATCTTTTAAAATGGAACATTCCCCTACCAGGTACAACGAAAGCAGTTTTTTCGCACGATTCTGCGTCCAAGGGTATTTGCCAAAACGCTTTGCTGAGATCGACAGAAGAGATGAACTTGGCGTTACGCAGCTTGTCTAAGGTTGCGTGAACGTGAGGTAAGGGATACGCATCAGCTTCCGTGCAAGAGTTTAAACGTCTACTGTCGAGACAGAAACGTGCAGAGCCGTCTTTTTTAGAAACCAAAAGAGTTGGGTTGGTCCATGCACTTCTGCTGGGAACCACCACACCCATTTTTAACATTTCATCAAGTTCGTTTTCTAAAAGTTTAAGTTTTTGGGGGGCTAAGTTGTAATAACGTTGCTTGATGGGTGGGCCATTGGTTTTGATATGGTGTTCAACCAAATTTGTCAAACCTAATCCACATTTTTCGAAAGATAATGACTCGAATTTATTGACCATTTCTTTTAGTTGGAGAGCCTGGTCCGTGCTTAAATTTTCGTGAGGTATTATTGTGCGGATCTCACTAATTTGAGCAGCAGTGGAGGTTTCGCCAAGAGTATTAAATACTTGGGGAGCAACATTGAATGCCTTCCAGAAGTCAACGCCAAGGATGAAATTCTGGGATATAGAGGGCACTATTAGAAAATTGATTGTAACTATTTTATTGTTACAATTAATTGGCAGGGCAAGGGCACCGATGACCGGTTGGGAAACATTATCCGCAGTCGTCAGGTGTGTTGATTGGGGCGAAATTCTAAAATCACTGTTAACAAAAGGCAGGTGAGCATTGTTGCCAAGACAGCTGACAGATGCACCACTATCAAGTAATCCGGAAAAGGGCACATTGTTAACAGAGAAAAAAGCATAGGGTCTCCCATCTTTAGCTTGTTTGCAACAAACCGAAGAAACATTTAAGGTCTGGTTAAAATACTTAATGTGTGCTAACCAATCAGTCCATTCTTTAGACCTTGGTTCAGAATGGGTGCCTGAGAGGTTATTATTTAGTTTTTTGGCCTCTTCATGTAGAAATTTGGTGGGGGCTTGGAGAAATCCACCTGAGGTCTGACATCGCTTGGGTTTTGTAACCTTTCCATGTTGTGCCTTGATTTCTTGAAAATGTTGCGCAGTTCGTCGCTTGGAGGAGAGCGGTCCCTAGAGTGATGCCTCTTGAAAGTTCGGGGTTCCTTAGATTCCAGAAACCTTGCTTGCTTGAAACAAGTAGTGGCCAGATGGCCTACTTTTTTGCAAAAAGAGCACACTTTTTTGTTGTTGAATTCTGGTTTTAAACCAGACGAACGGCTTGGCACAACTACATTATTTGACACATTCTTTATGTTTTTCCTATCCTGGTACGATTCCAGAAGGAGACAGACTTCGTTTAGCTGGGCTAGGGATGCAATTTTCTGTGAGGTAATGATGTTCTCGTATTTGCTTAAAAGGCCATCAGTTATGACTGGTAATAGTTCAGCTTCCGAAACGGGATGTGAAAGCTTGATGTTAATGGATTCAGCCCTTTCTATGAATGTTGCTACAGGTTCATTTACTAGCTGTTTAATAGATAGTAAAGATAATTTGATCCGGTGCTGGGCTTCCGTTTTTCCGAAGCTCGAGATTAGGGCAGATCTGAGTTTATTCCAATCTTTGCATTTAGTTTTTTGAATGCGGTGCCAGGGTATCAATTCTGGGGAGATGAGTTCTATGAAGTTTTTTCGTAGAATCTCGAATGGGATATTTTTGATTGTAGCCGTTTCTTCAATACGGTCAATGAAATCCAGTACATCGGAGACGCCATTATATTTGATTTTCCACGAGGATAAATCGTAGGTTTTATCTTGTGTCAAGGTGGGTGCGATGTCCTGTTTTATCATTACTTGTGGCATAGGTTTTTCGTTAGGAACAAGATTATTCAAAACTTGCGTAGCCGAGCGTGAATTATTTTCGCTTGAGGGGGCGAGGTTTATTCTCTTAATGTACTTTTTGTTGAATAAAAGTGCATAAGCCTTTAATGTAGGTTTAGATTTGCTTGATGGCGAGAGTCCTCTATCCCTTAAAGCAGTTTGTAAGTGAGTTTTGGATAAGTTGTGCACGTTGGGAATGATGCCCAAATTGGATGATGCCATAGCTTGATTGTTTTCCATTGTGAGTTTCCCAGGTGGTGAAAAAAATTGCCAGGGGTCTTCTTTAGCAAACGCAAAATTAATTTTGTGAGGCACTTTTCACTTGGTAATCACTGGTTGGTATTTCTAAAATAGTTATAGAAAACTGTATTTCATACTACAATTTGGTATATATGACACCAGAATCTTTGTCAAAGGAAGGCACAAGAAAAAATTTTGCGTGGAAAGACCTAAGTAGTAAAGGTTTTTGTGTTTCACTGACCACTTTTGAGAAAACTTGTGAAATTCACAAGTATTTATTTTTTTTCCAAAAAAAATTTTGCCAGGACTGACCTTTAGAAAACGGGTTTTTTATTTTTCACAAACCACTTTGCACTGAGAAAGGCACTAAAATTCACAAAAGGCACTCTTCTGGCAAATAAGGACAAACTTCCGGATGAAAATAACTGAATATGGGATTTGTTACGAAACCACATTAAAATTATTTTATTTTTTCATGGAACCAATCATTGGTTTTATTATTATTTCACTTTTTTTTATGTAAGGAAAAAAACACAATTCACTTTACACTTATGCTGAAAAAAAAATGCGGTACCTATAACGTAGGATGTGGAAAGAAAGTCATTATTTTGTCCATTTGGTGAAATATACGTGGTACTAATTTGACAGACACAACAAGTGGGCCGATCGGTATATTGTGCAAGAAAACGTGAGTGTGAGATTTTTTAATTAAAGAATCCACAAGGTAATTGGAATTCCAAAACCAAATTTACAATAGCGATCTCCATTGCTTCCGACCTTAGTGACAGAAGGGCGATTTTATTATTCAAAACACTGCATAGTGACAGGGAATTGTTCTGCCTGATTCAAACGGATTTTTGCCGTTGGAGTTTGGCGCGATAAACGCACTTTTGTGCTTCGATGCGCGTGGGTGCGCGCGCAACTCAGAGATTAGGTATGTATTTACCGCGTGAAACATCGGGCCGTTGATTTGGCGCGAATTACTGTTGCTCGTCCGCTGCTTTGTGAACAAAGGGGTCGGCGCGTGCGCAGTCAGATTCGCGGTTTAAATGCTGCCGTCTTTCTGGTTAATACAAAATGGCCATGTTTTCAACTTTGACGCAATTTTTTTATAATTGCAATCAAATCTGCGTTATGGACTCAACTTGCACATGGATTTCTGTGGTTTCCCACAGAATTCATTATTCACTGGGTATAAAACACCAAGACACAGTACAATCAATGTTTACAAACAGTTCCTATGCGGGGAAGATTTCGACAGGGAGCACTCCGTAAGGCGACTGAGACAATGGCAAAAATGAAAAAAAATTCTGGGCCCCACTATGGACGCCAGTGTTAGGAGCGGGCCCCCAAACATGTCCCAAGCTAGCTCTCAGGGGAGGCATGATTTACCCTCTATTCAGGTGGTGGGTCGCTCGAGGCTTCAGAAATTCCTTCGCATCTCAGTCGTCTGGCAGGATACTCCCCCTCTAGGAAACCCTCCTGCCGTAGCAGAATAATAACAGGATTGAGTTAACTAGATTCATGTATTGCAAATTTAAAACACAGTACATAGGTCATTACAGTACAATTCAACACAAGAAATACATACTACACAATCCTAGCTATCGTGTTTATAACCTCAAGATCCCTAAACGAAACTCTCTGAGTGATGGCTTTGCGCGGGAGTTTACAGTCTATCGTTAAAGGACACAATCAAATGAGGAAACAATTGTACAGCTTACATGATGTTGGGGGGTCTTTGTCTTCCGGCTTCCAGGGGCACCTCCCGAGTTTAGGACAGAACCGAAGTTTACACAGGCATGGTGAAATATCAGCGCTAAACCCGTAGGTTATTGAATTAACATTGCAGGTTATATTTGAGTACAATTCGAGCGATAGTACGCCGGGCGCGAACAGTGGGAATCAACGCGCGGGCTTAACGTGTGCCCGAGGCGGCTCGCAATTCTCAACTGGTGGAAGGGATCGCGTGCGGGTGGGCGGATGGGATAGGAAGTAGGAAGCAGGGAACAGGGGGGAGAGCAGGGTGTTGTGTAGTTTGCGGCGAATTAGGAGTTTGAATTCTTTGTCGTTTGGGCGTACCATAACACACTTCTTCCAGAAGGACTGAACCATGCTGTCTAATAATTGCTTACGCTGAGTCAAATTGATTTTACCGTCTGCCAGGACAGAAGCAGGCAAGTACTGCAATGGTGTCGACATTAAAAAATGCGCAGGCGTAAGGACTTCTGGATAAGGGTCAGAAGACATAACTGTAAGTGGACGCGAATTCATTATGCACTCAATTTGAACTAGCACAGTCTGTAACTCCTCATAGGTGAGAAGCTGAGTTCCAATCACACGGTACAAGTTTGTCTTCATGCTCTTTATGTTCGACTCCCACATACCCCCAAAATGAGGCGCGCGTGGTGGAATCATTTTCCACTCTATACGACGCTTAGCGAGTTCGCGCTTTAATGAGGGCTCATATTCAGATTCAACCAAAAACTTGTAGAGGTCATCTAATTGTGCCTTCGCACCCACAAAATTAGTACCATTATCTGAATACAAGCATGTTACCGGGCCACGCCGAGAAATAAAACGGCTGAAAGCAGCCAGGAAAGCATTTGAAGTTAAGTCAGAGACCAACTCAATATGAATAGCCTTGGTCAAAAGGCATACGAATAGACAAATATATGCCTTTTGAGAATGTTGTCTTCTCCGACGAGTCAGCGTAATACGGAGTGGACCTGCGTAATCTACACCGGTATGTACGAAGGCCTTTGCTTCTGCAACACGATATGACGGTAAATCTGCCATCTTCGGTGTAGGATGCGATGGATTTAAGCGGAAGCAACAATTGCATTTCCGCACCATCGCCCTAATAACAGTCCTAGCATCTAATATCCAATAGCGTTGACGTAAGATAGACATAAGAAGTCCTGGGCCTGTATGACAGTTCACGACATGAAAGTGAGCGATGATCAGATCGACAACACAGTCATGTTTGGGAAGCAAAACCGGATGTTTAACCTCAAAAGGTAAATCCGATTTAGAAAGCCGCCCCCCAATACGTAACAGATTATCTCCATCAAGAAATAGAGATAAACTCTGAAGTCTTTTGGAATGAAATTTGCCTTCCTGGAGTGCAGCAATATCTCCTGCAAAATGAATACTCTGCACAGCACGAATCACAGCCTTTTCAGCAGTCATAAGATTATTGACCGTTCCAGAGGAAAGTGATATCTTTTTTATGAATCGGAGGACATAAACAACAATCCTTAGTAGTTTATCCCAAGTGGATATACGCTGAGCCAGTTCACTCAGGACCGATTTTTCACCCTGAAATGTTGCAATGAGCACATTAGCCTTGTGTTCAGGCATTTCACCAGTATTGGTAGGGTGAAACGGTTTTAATGGCCATTCCAAAGGTGGGCTGCGAATCCATGATGGGCCGTTCCACCATAAATCATGTGAAACGAGTTGGGAAGGAAGCATGCCACGAGAAAGGCAGTCGCTCGGGTTTTCACTACCAGCAACATGGTAAAAGTTCTCTGGAGACAAATTTTCTTGGCACTGAGCTACGCGATTACTAACAAACACCGACCAGCGATGCGGTGAAGAATGTATCCAAGAGAGCGCAACGGTAGAATCGGAAAACGCATATGTTCCTGCAATAGGAAGACGCTCAGAATAATTATCTTGAACCGTCCGTATTAATTTGGACATCAATACTGCGGCACAGAGCTCCAAACGAGCGAGGGTCGTCACTTTGGTGGGAGAAACCTTTGATTTTGCGCACAACAATCTCACTGTAATTTTTCCAAACAGATCAGTGGTGTGCAAATAAATCACACAGCCGTAACCATTCATGCTTGCATCGCAGAAAGCAACAACGAGCACCGTACTGTCTTTCAGGACACCAACATGGCGAGGGATTTTTATCATTGAAATTAGCGGAAATTCCTGTGTAAGCGCCGAAAACCGACGAATAACGCTATCAGGGGGTGTATCATCCCAACCAATGTTGCACAGCCATAGCTCTTTGATAAGTAATTTAGCGTACAGAATTACAGGGGCGACCAAGCCGAGGACATCAAATAAACGGGCGACTATGGAGAGTATGCTCCGCTTTGTGCACTTCTCCTGAACATAAGATGTCGTAAAGAAGAAGCTGTCATCAGCTGGTTCCCACGAAAGGCCCAACACCTTAGAGGTATTGTTAGAACCAACAGTGAAGTCCACTGGGCTGCGGTGAGAATCCGGGAGGTTCTCAAGTACAACTTGAGAATTACTAGTCCATTTTACTAAATCAAAGGCACCGGACTTAAACAACGAGATTAATTCTCGAGAAAGACGTATGGCGCTGGGCTCATCTGCAATAGAATAGACCAGGTCGTCCATATACAGCTTGGACTCTGCCACTTTGGCAGCATCCGGGTAATGTGGTCTCATATCCTGGGCCAACTGGCGAACCGTCCGCATTGCTAAGTATGGACTTGCCGTCAAGCCGAAAGGAACTCGATTGAACTGAAAAGTTCGTATGAGACCATTATTTGAGAATCGAAATAAGATCCTCAGGTATCTGCGATGCTTGCTAGGAACTTCAATCTGTAAATACATTTGCTTTATATCCGCAGTCATAGCGATGGGAAAAAGACGAAAGTCAAGCAAAAGCAGAAACAAATCGGCTTGCAAATTGGGACCAGTATGAATAATGTCATTCAGTGACAGCCCTGTGTGTGTTTTAGCACTAGCATCGAGCACAATACGAGGCATTGGTTTGTCTGGACGAGTGACAGCATGATGTGGGATGTAATATCCATCTTCTGTGATATCAGACTCTGAGACTTCTGATAGGTAATTATTTTCAATATATTCACTGATAACCTTGTTATAATTCTCCTGCAAAGCAGGGGAATGTTTAAATTTTCGCTCCAATGCCAAAAATCGGCGTTGGGCAGCAGTACGAGAATTACCCAATTGTCTTGGATCTTTACAGAAAGGTAAAGCAACAGAATATCTACCATCATCAGTGCGAGAAATTGATGAAGTAAAGAGATTCTCACATTCTGTCTCCTCCGGACTTAGAAATTTTATATTAGGTATCTCTTCTAACAGCCAAAATTTTTGCACTAAATCATTAAGTGCGAGTGCCGAGAATGATGTGTTTGTGTTGAGCACATTATTGGGGTAATCACCCATCAACACGAAACCGAAAGCGGTCGATAACGCGGGGGGTGCACTAGTACCCGATTCAACCCTGTTCCCTAAATAAATATATGGGAACAGTTGTGCACCGATGACGACATCCACGCATCCAGGAATATTCCATGTTAAGTCTGCGAGAGGTATGCCCTCTAAGTACCTCATATCACCCTTGGCTATATAGTGATTAGGTAATTGGTCGGTGATACTGTCAACGACAAGCGCATGTATATTATATTTATTCTCTGGGTATACGCGAGACTCAATATCCAAATACACGTAACCGAAAATTGGTCGAGACGTTGATCCAATTCCTTTGACAAACGAATTACTCAAAGGAATTATTGGTAAATTCAGCGTCTTACAACAATCGACCGTAATCAAATTATTTTGAGAGCCATTATCAATTAGGCACCGAACAATAACTTTATTTCCGTTTTTAAGCTTCGCGTATACTTGTGCGGTCGAAAGTAAAATAGAAGAGTTCGGTGTTACTTTGGCACAAAGCGAACACGAAGGATTGACATTCGCGGTCCCCTCCACTTGCTTATCACCAATGCCAGTTCCATTGATGCTGGATGACACTGGAGGGGGGACTGACGGTTCTTCACTGGTAGGTACTTGCGACGTATGTACATGAGTATTGGTTTTCATATTATTCACACTGCCGAAATGTAAGAATGTATGATGACGTTTATTGCACAAATCACAAACTAACCCCGATTTGCATGACTTGATTGTATGTGAACCACTAAGGCAATTTACACAGGCATTTTTCGATTTTATAAATTCAAATCGAGCCTGTGGGGAACTCATACATTTAAACTTTGAGCAAACGTTGATTAAATGATCAGTTTTGTTACACAGAATACATCCTTTCGGCGGAGCTGGGAAGCGCGGAATATTCGCATTACTCGCGACGAACGATTTAGTATTATTTGATCGGGAGGACGAAATGGGATGCGTTTTATTTACGACACCATGCGAGTTACTCGTTCGTTCTAAAATCTTTACTTGATCTTGTACAAACGAAACTAACTCATTATAAGAAGGAATTTCTTTATTACGAACTGTCAGCTCAAAGTTCTGAGCCGTCTGTGAATCAATTTTTCTTACCGCGCAGTGAAACAAAATAAAATCAGTTAAATCTTCAATACCTAACTGCTTTAATGCCGACACTGACGAAGAATATCTTTCAATGAAAGAATTGAGACTGGCAGATGTATTCGTGCAGTTTTTCGCATCGAGAATATTATTTAAATAATGTGTTCCTAGTGTACGTTTATCTTGATATTTTTTAACTAAACTCTCCCAAATGATCTGATATGTATCACCCGAAGGCACAATGCCTGCGGTTATGTTCAAAGCCCCGTGTGTGAGTTTTCCGACTAAGTACTGCACACGCTGCGAGTCAGTTAGCTGTCTATTATTATGGATATTGGCTTTAAATGACTCAAAAAATTTCGACCAACTTTCATTCTTACCATCGAAGGTTGGAAGATCTATTGCAGGAAGATTAATCATACACGGCTCCCGCGACTTATTTTGTGACGTCAGTGACTCTCTTACAGAAGTTTTCATATTCGATCTAGTTCGTTTGACCTTCAAAAAAAGATCATCAAAAGCATTTAAAGCTTGAAAATCTGGTTTAAATTCTGGATTTAAAGTTAACTGACGATCATTGATGCTATCTTTAATATTTTCAAATTGACTTCGCATTTGATCAATCATCTCTGACTGAGCCATAAACACTTCGTTATTTCTTGACTCAAAATTAGATATATTATTTGTTGCATTATACAGATCGTTCATACGAACAAAAAGCGGTTAAAAGAATAAGCGATCTGTCTTGAGCCTCATCAAAACCCTCCTCCGTAATTCTTGGCATTTTTTGTATATGCGAAAAGATTACCACAAAATTTTACAATAATGTTACAATGTTAATAATTAATTAATAATAATGTTGCGAATAATTATCCAAAATTACGACAATTCTGCGAACAATGTTAACAATTAATTAATAATAATAATGTTGCGAATAATTATCCAAAATTACGATAATTCTGCGAACATCCAAATATGTCATCCAAAAGCAAAAAACAAGACCAGCTATAGTTCTCAAAAAATGAGAGGTACTTCAAATTTACCAAAAAAAATACGTAAATTCAAACATCCATGTAATTAAGCTATAATCTCGAATTGAATGTATGAATGAATTAATAATCCAGGCTACGAAGGACCACTAAATATGTAGGGGCGTGTAAATAGCCCCTGACACAAGGGATGACTACCCTATGTAAAATTAACGAAAATTGAATTCTTCCCTATGTGACACAAAAAACAGTTGACCCAGCAATCTCAAAAACCAAAGTGAAAACAAACAAACACTCACTCAGAGAATGCAGCTCAGCCACGATGTCCACACAAAAAGACACTTCTTTTCAATAAAAATGTCAAGGCGATATTGCATAATCTTGACAGATGTTTCGCACAGCAAGGAAGTTTCAACCATGAAAAATTTGCATATTCATAATGCGTGCCAAAAATCCAATCTTAGGTACAACAATAATTCACTCACTGGATGAATTATTCTTATGACTGACCAGGAGAGACATCTCTTGGCCTTTTACTGACACTCCCGTCAGAAGTAATTGCTTGATTCACAAAGGTAAGGAAACGCATGAATACACTGCATCTCAAGTCACATAGGTTCAATTCAATACAATACAAAACCCATAGATGGCGCCCTTATGGTCTTATAGCATAAATTATCAATTTAAAGAAATTAATGCCCAAATATATTTATGGCGCGTATCCAGGTCGTTTATTTTTCGTCTGTTTTCTAAAGTTGGGATATTTAAAATATACATTAACGACGGGTAATTTATGTGCTCTAAAGGAACGTTATGTTTAAAATTTACGAAACGTAGGAATTTTCTTTGAATTCTTTGAATATAATGAATATGAATTTTGTAGAAGGGCGACCAGATTATGAAGTTATATTCTATTAGACTTCTAACAAGGGATGTGTACAATAGTTTAATGATTTTTTAACAATTCAAAGTTTATAATTGTTCTTAATACAAATCCTAATGTTTTCATACCCTTATTTGCAGTTTGTTGAATGTGAACCGTGAAGTCTAGTTTCTCATCCATTATTAATTTTATTTTATATGCCACCGAGCTGAACACAACTAAAAATTGATTGATTAACTTTACTGTTTCGAGAATCGATCTATTTTAATCCGCGTGTAATGTTCGAATTAAACAACGAAACATTATGTGTCGATGTAAGCTCGTAAATTTCTGGGTTGATTTTAACAAGCATAGGTTTTCTTCACGGGAAATTCAATGTAGTCTGAAACAAATGTGTAGTAGTAAAACTCGTAAATGACCAGCGAAATAGACCCATTTTGAACGGGAAATATCACGATAAAACTGGTGATTGATTGCCAACTTTTGTACTGGAAAGCGTTTAAGTTTTCATTAAATCTAGATTTTGTGCGATGGATGAATAATATACGATGGTCCATACATATTAAGCGAGGTCTTTGCGTAACCCAAAATGATACCATTTTTACCCAAAACGAGCTCAAGCGGCTCGGTTTGGGTAAAAATGCACTGCGGTAAAATACTGAATTGCAAAATTGACTATCCTGAATTACTTCAATTAATGAAAATTCATGTACACGAAAGATCTTCCGACTTTTACTTTAACAACACCAGGACACTGGCTTAAAAATAATACTCTGATATGTTTCATCTTAAAAAATATTAATATTAATATGATGTATTCCAATACTTTTTTTTATCTAGACACGATTAGACGTATGAACTTTCTCCTATTTTTGTTACATTGTGTATCTATTTATGTGATATAGTCTCTGTTCACATTTTTACCTATGTATTTTATTTTATTCTTTCGTTGTTACATTTTTACATAATAATATATATTTTTTTATATTTGAATTTTTAAGTATTTTCAGTAACAATAATAAAAACAACAATAGAATGAAAAACCCGTTGGGGCGTGTAATAAATACATAAATAATTATAAGAAAATAAGGTACCTACCAAAACACATAATGTAAGTTTGCTCACACATGTACATAATTTCTTAACTTTATACATCATTAAGAGGGTATAACGAGAAACCCGGAAATATGTCATTTTGAAATCAAATTTTAGACGTATTGACTCTTTTCCACAAAAAAATATAAATTGGTTTTGAAAGATTGTTATTTTATCTAGTAAACCTATGTTTTAAATTTTGAGAATTTTTTTTTTTTTAGTATAATGTTATATCTACCATAGGTAGTTGGCAGATTTGTTAAATTTTCAAACAAAAAAATTTATTTTACAAGACATATTTCATACCATGTAATCATACATTATTGTAAATCAATACGTTATCTAGTAAATGCATATTTCAAAAATTTTATTTTAGTTCAAATAAAATCATTAAAAAAATATCCGAAAACTTATTGACGACGAAAATTTCTCTATTTTGTCTATCTATTTCCGGTCTTACAAATTAACATGTTTAAGATTTTTTTAACATTTTTATTTTGCTTAAATTGAATAATTTTTATTTTACTTAGTTGAATAATGATAAATACTTATGATCAAAAAATTATTACAAAAGTACATAATTTTTATAGTTTTATCATCATGCCTTTCAGCATTTTTGGATGTAGGTATAAATTAAAGCTAATTTGGAATGAAATAAAATCGATATTGAGTAATAATTTTAAAAAGCTGGTACGGAGAATAATTAATCTTTCTCATTGGAACCGCCCTGTACGATCGTAAAAACATCTTTCGACGAAATGCGGATTTTCAGCCGCTGGCTGGTTAAAGGCCCAAGTGATTTGGTCGCCTTTAGGGGCGTTTAGCTATCTTGTACGTACAGTAGAGTAGTTGTCCTGCGGGTTGAAGATGGCTCAGTGCCAACGTACGGTATGAGAGAAGAAACACATTATTATTACATAGCGGATAAAGGCTAGGTGAAAACCCAAGGAGGAAACTTTGGAATTTTAGTCTGGAAGTTCGCCAAAATTAGCAATGCATTCGATGACTGTTATTCCAAATAGGCGATTAAAAATGTCTGGTTTCTACCAAACCAAATACATACTGTACAAATAGTTGCCCAAATATAAAAGTCTTCTAAATTGAACAGCATTCTGAGACTTGAACCCTATAATACGGCTGGCTACATTCGCAGTTCAGTGAAATAATAACTAACTTGAGGTGGAATGCGTTGGGCAGTGTATCGAGCTGGGTTTTAAAAGTTTTTAACGTATTTCGTTACTTTCCCTGAAAATTCCAAAATATTGAAGATGTGTGCAATGTGTGCATGTTACTTCAAATAGAATAGAAATAATCTTTGGCTTTGAGATGTTTACAACATTTTTATTGTCCTGCAGTTGTTAAAAAAGTGATTATTTTTTCAATTATGCATTTATACTTTCATAATATGTATTAGATATGCTTTCATTTTATGTATTAGATGTTTCAGAAACAAAGGTTCCTTCATCAGATACATACATAGTATACTAACACACCTAGATGGGTTTTTATTGCACATATCTTTAGGAAAGAAGCAAATTTTTTTTATTATTAAAATAGTGGTTTAGGGGTAAACATAAAATTATTCATTAACTGCTCTTTAATACATGGCGCTAGTTTAATTTTTTTGGAAAAAAAAAACTTTTTTTTCAAAAGTTTTGCTTCAAAATATTAAATAGATTTTTTTTGCGCCCGTACATATAGTACCCATATGAAAATTAATGAACAGTTTTGTCAGCACAAAAAATCAATTATTTCAAAAAGGCTTACGAATACAACATTGGATTTTAACAGCGACACATTAGAGCAGGGGTGCTCATACTTGAACTGCTGGCGATCTACCTCAATATTATTAGACTCCGATCGATCGACTCTGACATGGTGTGGCGGGGGGGGGGGGGGGGGGGGTAGAAATCTTTTTTTTTATTGCGTCCTCATTTTATGCCGATTTATATATCACATGTGACTGAGTTTTTTTTTTTACATGAACTCCACTTTTACAGAACCTATGTCATTTTTACGGATGCTGTGTGGGGGGATTTTTAAGGAAAGGAAGGAGGGGAGAGTTCTGGGAAGGAAAAGGGTTTAAGGGGTGAGTAGGATTCTGGAGTTCAGTGTGTCCTGGTCATCCGCCTCCAAGACCTAGACAAACCTCTCCCTATGAACCCGGGCACCCCTGCTAAAACACCAAACATAGCGAACCACTTGGGGTGGCCTATGGCAGAGGCGTTGGTTATCCAGTTAAGGTTCCCGGGGCGGCGGTACCTATTCCCACCTCCCAAATCTTCCAATAAAAATCATGTTCATAAATTCTGCTCTAATTTATGACTGATCGGAGATCGGGAATGGTACCCAAGGCGGGTTTTAATTTAAAATCGCTACTGCGTAAGAGTCTCGAAATAAAAGCTCCACACGGAACAGTCAATTTCTCAGAATTTGCGGCATAAGGCATGCAACTCAAATGCAAAGCTTCACTCGGTAAACGGTGAATCGACAACTTGTTATTTAATTTATCGTTTTATTGTGAACACAAAACTGGTTCAAATTAAATCTGAATGCGGTGAATTAAAACTTCACTCAGTGCATATATAGTCTGCAACTAGAATTTTATAATTGCACTTCGAATAAGAAAATGTTTTCCACCAAAATGTGTCAGCAGATGAATTCACAATTGGAATTACACCACATTTTGAACACAAAACTGATTTAGATAAAATTCTATGTGTGGTAATTAAAACTACACTCAGAACATAAAAATGATTTTTCTATGATTCTCACAGTACATAAATAGTCTGCGACTAGAATTTTATAACTGCACTTCAAATAAGAGAACTTTCAGAATATGAAAAAGGTTTTTCTTTGAATCAGTACATAAATAATCTGCAACTAGAATTTTTTAACAGCAATTTGAATTACAGAAGGTTTTCCTTCGAAATGTGTCAGCAGATGAATCCACAACTCGAATTTTACATTGTGAACACAAAACTGGTTTAAATTTAATCTGTGCGGCAAATTAAAACTGCACTCAGAACAAGAAAATGTTTTCTTTTATTCTGGCAGCACATGCATAGTCTGCAACAAAAATGTTATTACTGCACATCGAATAAAATAATGTTTTCCTTCTAAATGTTTCAGCAGATAAATCCACAACTGGAATTTAACATTTTAAACAAAGTTTAAATCAAATCTGTATACGGCAAATTAAAACTACACTCAGAACATGAAAATGGCTTCTCTTTGATTCTGGCAGCACATACATCTGCAACTTGAATTTTATGACTGCACTTCGAATAAGAGAATGTTTGCCTTCGAAATATTAAAACAGAAATTTTACATTATGAACTGGATTAAATTAAATCTGTGTGCGGCAAATTAAAACTACATATTGGTAAAAAGCACTAACTTTATGGCTCGCCATAATTTACAATAAAAAACACATAAATTTGTTTAAGACCACTTTTATTTTAAAACACTCTACCGGTTTCAGAAGCACCCTTCCTTCGTCAGGAGAATATTAAAACTAAACTATGATACAGAATGTTAGGTGTTTGAGTGGGAGGTGAGCAAAGGGGTGGGGGTAATTGCTGGATTTCCGGAAAGAACAAAGCGGTTAATTGGAAAAATATTTAGAATGGGACTGAAAGATAAATTAATTTGGTTATTCAAAATACTAGCATTATTATTTAGGGATTTTCTGATTTCTAGTGCTTCTAAATTATCTAATGTTTTGCTTTTATTGTTACAGTGAAGAATTTTAATCCCTGTGTCCTTATTAAAAGTGTGATCTGTAGAAATTAGGTGATTAGCAAACTCTGAAAAATTATTATTATTTAAGCATCTTAAATGTTCGGTGATTCTAATGTTTAGATTTCTAGTTGTTTTACCTATGTAGAACGAAGGAGAATCATTGCAACATAGTTGGTAAATGCCTGAGTGGCTTAATTTATGATCTCTATCTTTAGTGTTTTTTTAGTAATTTACCTAAATTGTTATCAGTATAGAACGCGGGCTTAATGTGGGCAGGTAAGTTTTTTGTACTAAGTGAGGAAAAGTTGGATATATATAAAATTCTGCGCCATTGAACGGGATTTATTATTTTATTATTATTTTCAGGTGTACCAAATAAAAATGTATTAGTTGAAATGAGTTTAAGTTTCTTATTTAGGATTTTATCAATTAAATTTGTGGAATAACCATTGTTTAGACGACGATAGAGGGATTTTTTGTTCTTTCCGGAAATCCCGCAATTACCCCCACCCCTTTGCTCTACTCCCACTCAAACACCTAACATTTTGTATCATAGTTTAGTTATAATATTCTCCTGACGAAGGAAGGGTGCTTCTGAAACCGGTAGACTGTTTTAAAATAAAAGTGGTCTTAAACAAATTTATGTGTTTTTTATTGTAAATTATGGCGAGCCACAAAGTTAGTGCTTTTTACCAATATGTAATATCGACGAGTACGGCCATCAAAGCAAAATTATATAAAAACTTTTCTATTAAATATAGAATGCTGAGTTTAGATATATATTTCTACCAGCGGTGTATAAAGAGTAAAGTGTTCCCAAATTATATTACCTGTAAATTCAATAAAATGTGCGTTTCTTCGAATAGTTCTGCATACCGAGCTAAGGTTGCTTGGTTAAAAGAGGATTTAAAAAGCGCGTTTAAACAAAGAAACGAGCTTAAACTTAAAATCATGCTTCTTCACACTGAACTAGTGCACGAACTACATCCAATCGAGTGGATTTTATTCGATGATAAAATAAGAACGTATACCTCGGAAAAAGCGTTCAAAAAACAAAGGAAATTAAATAAAAAACTTCAAAATCTGTGTAAATATAACATCAACAATCAGTGTCCAGATAAACCAGAACATATTTTCTTCGATCGTGTGCAGAATCTCTTTTCTCATGTGTTCGTCGCAGAAGAGATGAATTTATTATCTAAAGGACTAAAATATAATTTAAAATATAGTAAAAATAATATCCAAAGTGCTATTGAAAATGTGGCAGTAGATATTGAAACAGCTCTATCCCACCAACCTAAAACATTCCTGTACAAAAGTGCCGAAACCATTAAAAATCAAATAGAAAAAAATAAAATTAAAAAAGTCATCCATCCAGAGATTTTATGTATTAACAACATTCGAAAAACGTTGGCTGAAGAAGATTTAGTGCTAACCAGGGCGGACAAAGGAAATACAGTGATAGTAATGAATAGAATGGACTACCAGTGTAAAATGGAAGGCTTTGTAAAAGGTGACGATTTCGTTACCTTAACGAAAGACCCCACTAATAAATTTCAAACAGATGTTAAAAATTCAATTAAAGCATGTAAATCTCGAATTTTCAAAGACGATTATCCTAACCAAAATAAATTTTTACAATCTAATCCCAAAATCCCCAAATTATACGGATTTTTGAAAATACATAAAAGCCATAAACCCATCAGACCTGTTGTATCATGTTGTGCTTCCCCGAATTTCAAAATAGCTGCTAACATGACTAATGTCTTTAATAATATTAATGTATTTTCCCCAAAGTATACAATTAAGAACTCGTTTGAACTGATCAATGCAATTAAGGACTTGGTTATTCCCGGTTATGCCAAACTAATTTCCTTTGATGTTATTAACTTATTCCCAAATGTTCCAACTACTGATTGCCAAAAAATTATTGTAGATATTTTAAATTCCTCCAATTTGGATACTGATATGATTAATGACCTGTCTCGGTTATTCAACATGTGCCTTAAGCAAAATTATTTTCAATATAACAACAGTGTCTACCAACAGAATCAAGGCCTTCCGATAGGGGCTCCAACGAGTCCGCTGTTAGCAGACATTTTTATGGATAACTTAGAAAATAAGATTTTTAATTGTAATTCATCACTCTTAAATAATGTTCTAACTTGGAAGAGATATGTGGACGATATCTTCTGTATTTGGACAGGAACAGAGCGGCAACTGTCTAAATTCCTTCTTCTTATCAATTCATTCCATAAAAGCATCCAATTCACTTTAGAGGTAGGCAGTAATGCATCGATTAATTTTTTAGATTTAACACTTACTTCAATAAATAATAGAATTGATTTTAACATTTTTCGTAAACCGACGTACACAGATATAACTATACATAACATGTCAAATCATCCGGCTTCTCATAAACATTCTGCTTATCATTCAATGGTGCACCGGCTAGTAAGAATCCCTCTATCTTCTGTTAATTTCGCGATTGAACTTTCAAAAATTAAACAAATTGCTCTAAATAATGGTTATTCCACAAATTTAATTGATAAAATCCTAAATAAGAAACATAAACTCATTTCAACTAATACATTTTTATTTGGTACACCTGAAAATAATAAAAAAAATAATAAATCCCGTTCAATGGCGCAGAATTTTATATATATCCAACTTTTCCTCACTTAGTACAAAAAACTTACCTGCCCACATTAAGCCCGCGTTCTATACTGATAACAATTTAGGTAAATTACTAAAAACACTAAAGATAGAGATCATAAATTAAGCCACTCAGGCATTTACCAACTATGTTGCAATGATTGTCCTTCGTTCTACATAGGTAAAACAACTAGAAATGTAAACATTAGAATCACCGAACATTTAAGATGCTTAAATAATAATAATTTTTCAGAGTTTGCTAATCACCTAATTTCTACAGATCACACTTTTAATAAGGACACAGGGGTTAAAATTCTTCACTGTAACAATAAAAGCAAAAAATTAGATAATTTAGAAGCACTAGAAATCAGAAAATCCCTAAATAATAATGCTAGTATTTTGAATAACCAAATTAATTTATCTTTCAGTCCCATTCTAAATATTTTTCCAATTAACCGCTCTGTTCTTTCCGGAAATCCCGCAATTACCCCCACCCCTTTGCTCACCTCCCACTCAAACACCTAACATTCTGTATCATAGTTTAGTTATAATATTCTCCTGACGAAGGAAGGGTGCTTCTGAAACCGGTAGAGTGTTTTAAAATAAAAGTGGTCTTAAACAAATTTATGTGTTTTTTATTGTAAATTAAAACTACACTCAGATGAAAATGATTTTTCTTTATTCTGCCAGCACATACAGAGTCTGCAACTAGAATTTTATACGTCGAATAAGATAATGTTTTCCCTCGAAATATGTCAGCAGATGAATCCAGAACTGGAATTTACATTCTGATCACATAACTGGTTTTGAATTAAAAGTGAATCAATTCACCAGCCTCATTTTGAATTATTTATTAATAAACTTCATATCGCCTTCAAGTTACAACTCGGACTGACTGACTCATAAATAAACCAAACCACACACTAGCAACTAGATCGACAACTTCGGGCTTTTGAAGGGGGCAATTTTCAACAATATTTCACCATGAATATGCAATAATTTTACGATTTTTTTTCTATGGGGACTTGTGACGTCACACACCACAGATGAGGATAGAGTATACAACAACCAAAATGTGCGACCATTGACAATATAAGTTACAAATAAATTTTAAATAGAAAGGCGTGAAAAATGAGCGGTCTTATTAATTTAGGATCAACTAAAACAAGAACTGTGAATAGATCTATGTACATTGACAATTTTTTCTCGAGATCCACTAAAAAAGCACTCGCGATCGACCATTTGAGCATCCCTGCAATAGAGTATTTGTATGCCTTCTTGAAAGAATTGAGTTTTATACTATTAAATCTAATTACTCATATTCATATACTGAATGTATACGTACCGTACAGGCGCAAACAAACAATTTCAATATTTTTTATTTCTTGTAGAGCAATCCTTATGAGTTACAAAACTCATTTTATGATGGGAGGAACTAACAATTCACAGGTGGGACGTAATAGGTACAATTTTACGAAGGTATTTTGATATCAAAAATATAAATTTCACTTTCAGTATAGCATAAAAAACAAGTAAAAGACAGGTCAAGTAGCACAAAATACAAGAGAAAACAAGTAAAGAAAGAAAAACAATGATATATGTACAAAAATAAGGACATTTAATTAAATGAAGACAAAATAAGCTCGGTTTGCCCGGAAAGCGAGAGGTCCTGGGTTCGAGTCCCAGAGGTGCAAATATCTATTTCTGTTTTCAGATTTACGATTGAGTTTCGCTTATCATTGTCTTCATTTAATTAAATATTACAATTTGAGGTTTTAATCATAACGTTAAAATAAAAAAAAATAAAAAAATAAGGATAATTACAACTAAGGGAAAATAAAAGGAAACAAGACAGAACAAAACATGACAAGAAAATTACGTACGAGTATTTTTAATTTAAAATGTACTAAAAACAAATTATTTTAAAAACTAATTTGCAATTTTTTTATGCTGGGCGTTTTTATACATATCTGGAAGCGAATTATATAATGTGAAGGCAATATAGTTCAGAGATTTTAACCCATATTTTGAAGAGTATATTTGAGGAACGCGGATTTTATTTTAATTTCGAGTATTGTGATTGTGGGTGACTTGATTGTAAAGTGGCTTGATGTTAGTGTGAATTGATTGTTCAGTAATATGTGGGATGGTGCTTGTGATTTCATGTTTATGAAGGATGGTGATTGTGAGGATACCGGAAACTGAAAAGATGTCCCTGGCATGAGTGTTCCATGGAAGCCCAAAAACATTTCTGAGAGCTTGGTTTTGAACCAACCACCTGCAGGTCAACTTTAAATTTCTTTGAGGCAAAGCCGCAGATACAGAAGAGATAGAAAAGTTATAAATGTACCATGGCATGGTTTACTGAAGTTAGTAAAGGTATGGGTAGCAATCCTTGAATCCTGCGTAGTAGTGAGACCTGTCCAAAACCGTATACCTAAGGTAGAAGCTCTGTAGTTTAGTTAATTAAAATAAAATTTGGTTTACAAATTTTATTTTTATTAATGAATTTACTAAGGAACAACACATAAAAGAAACATAAGAAAATCTTAGTAATAAATGTATGAAAAAAAAAATACAAGACCTCCAATATTTCCGATTTTGCCCCGTGGGGTGGTTAAAACCGTAAACCGGGTTTGTTTTGTGTAAAATGCAGGCTTAAAACGGACTAGGCCTTTTATCGTAGATAAAGCCGAATCTTGATTGTTTCTGTATTTATTGATACGGTCTTGTAATGTGAATTTAGGCACTCCGTAGGTTTCTGTTGCTTTTAAGTATCCCATTGCTGCTTCAACTGCACTCAAAATTGCTGTCCTAATTTTTTCTGTATCCCAGTCTTGTCTGGTAGTTTTTCTTTGGTAATTACGCAGCTTGTTTGTAGCACGTGTAAACAATAAAAAAAAACTCTAATACAAATATTCTGGGTCAACATATACTGGCTGGTTTTACCCCATACGGTTGTGCCCCGAGAAAAAATACAGACATTCTTACAAAAATGTAAAAATGTTACGAAAAACACCTAAAAGTTATAGGTAAAATATACATACTTATAGTATTTGACCTTTCACTCACCTGCAAATGGATCATAAATGGCGCTCACTTGTCCATTTGGAGAAATAGTGCAGTTTAAAATATGTTTATTTAACCCTAGAAAGATAACCTACGCCTCAGAGGCGCCCGCGACGGTAAGAAAACGCTGTCTCTTTCTAATGAGCGCGCGCATCTAGCTGTCCTTTTTTATTAGCTCAGTCTTCGGTGCACAGCGTCGCTGGACGGCCATTTTTACGCGGTAAGTACCAGATTTTTGCAGTTATGACCAGGTAATGCGCTTCGAAGGCGCATGGTTATCTTTTGAGTGACTTTTAGTAATTTTATTTATTTTTTTATTTTTTTTATTTTAACTTTATGAGTAAAACCTCAAATTGTAATTAATTTAATTATTCATTTAATTAAATATGACTTTTAGTAAATTTGTTTATACTTACATTACATGTTTATTATAGGTATTTTTTTGTTGTTTTAGCATGAAATTTTTTTAACCTTCATCATGACGAGCCGAAGAATACTATTTGATGATGCAATATTGAGATTTATGGCTGGAGAAGATGATAACGAGCATGGTGGACATCAGGAAAGTGGCAGTGAAACAGAAGATCATGTGAGTGAAGATGAAATGCAGAGTGACTATGTAGATGAGTTCATCGATGATGAGGTGCCAGAAGAATTGAATGATACACAAAATGAAGACATTATAACTCCACCAGTATCTTCAGAGCCTGGAAGTTTGGAAACATTACGTCGTGACCGCCGTATAATTGTTCCTGATAAAAAACCAATAGGTGGCCAATGGCTATGCTCTATGGCGTACTGAACATGGCATTCGTCAATTCTTACGTCACACACTGTCACAACATTCTAGCGAAAATGAAAGCCTCTAAATAGAATGGAATATATGAAAAAGTTAAGCACTCAGTTATCTGAACCGTGGATGACGGAAAGACTCGAAGCTCCTACTTTGCTCAAGCGTGTGCGAGACAATATCACCAATATTCTTCCGAATCCGGATGTGCAGAGCTCTAGAGATAATGAAAAAGAACCTCCAGCCAAGAAAGGACGGTATTAAAGCTTTTGCTTAAGTAAAAAAAAAAGAATGTCAAAGATGACTTGATCCAAATGCAAAAAAACAGTTTTCCGGCAAACACAAAAAAAGATATTTGCTTTGAATGCCTCTAAACCAAATTTTTAGCAAAATAATTATAGTTTTGACTGATTATTTTATAGTTTAATTAGTTTTATAAATAGAAAATATAAATTTTATGATAATATTTTCCTGTTTACAGAATACGGTTAATTTTGTTGATTTTTTCTAGAGGTTTATTGATTTAATTTTAATGTTTAAAATAAATAAATAATTTCACTAAAAAAGTTTTGTATTATTAGTTCATTAATCACACATTAAAATAATCAGCTAAATAAGTACATTACGTAGGTATTTAATAAAAAAAAATCATTTATATATTATGCGCCTCTGCAGCGCATGGTTATCTTTTATGTACGGCAGAATAAGGTTATCTTTCTAGGGTTAAAAATATTATTGGGACATGTGGGAATATCTGTCACATCATCTTGCGGTTTGAATATCTCGCAATTCATTGTGATTATATTTTGAAGCACACCTTGCAAAAATAATTTTTCATGAAATTTACTATTAATTTTTTTGTTTTGTTATTTTCGTGTAATTAAAATGATGCCACAAAGTGAATAAACATTTTTTTTATAAGTCCAGTTTATTTTGATCACTGTAAATTTTACAGCACAAATCTTTCCCGTCTGCAACTGTGCGTTTTTAGTCTGTCTGGAGTCACCAATCGTACCGAATTACTTGGGGTGACCTATAACAGTGATGCTGTTTATCCAATATATGGTTTCCGAGACGGCGAAACCCATTCCCGCCTCCAAAATTGTAATAATACTCGTATTTGTTACAGTTGAGAAAGTTTAAAAAATAAATTTAGGTTTTATTTCAACCTTATTTAGAGACTTCTTGTTTGAAAATGGTCGTCTCTTGTAAGGTTTTAAAGTTTGGGCACAGAGGCGGCTGTCTATCGTTTACAGCAGTATATTATACAAGTACCTACTACAATTCCTTTCTTCAATTTGCCCTACTTCGACAGAACGAGAAACTCATATCGGTAAGTGTTTCCGATTTGGGTTGCCAAAAGTGTGAATACACAATAATATTATTTTAGCCATAACTAAGTGGATGAGATAATGCGTCGTTTACAGAACGTTCCACTTCACAAGAGTTTTTTTTTTCCTTTCTGTCAATATGACCGGGGTGTGAAGTTATTGGAACCGTTTTGAATTTATCGTATTTTTAAAGTGGCACAATACTATTTTATTCATCTGTCACTTGATGATAATTTCATCACATGCAAATATGTACTTTTTAAATAATTGTATTTATTTTAATATTTAATTAAATGAAGACAATATAAGCGAAACTTATCAAAAATAAGGAAACAGAAAAATCAGATAAAGATATTGGCACATTTTCGATTAAGTTTCGCTTGTATTTAATCTTCATTTAATTAAATATTACAATTTGAGGTTTAACTCATAAAGTTAAAAATAAAAATAAAGTATTTATTTAAGTTTAAAATTATACAACAGAAAAGAAGATTAAAATTAAAAAAAGTACATGAATATTTTAAGTACATTAATTAAAAAAAAAATATATGCAAACTGTTCAATAACGATGTCCAACCAAGACTTGTAAACAAAAAACAATATGTAAAAAAATGGTTGTTATATGGTCGACACATTTGCATAAGCTATAGGGAGAAGATTAAGTTAGTTATTTGGAAAGGAATATGAAAATTTAATTTAATTTGATTTTAATTTTTGCCTAAAGGGGTGGTTCCGCATGGTGATTTATGACTTTATGTCAATCTCTCAAAAAAAAGGTTTGTCGTTACCGAGGCTCGATCATTGTACCATTCTGGGTTTAATTAATGTACTTAAAATGTATCAACAAGAGCGGCAGGCCTGTACAATCCTAACCACCCTAGAGGGAACTATATCCTGATATTCTTTTTAAAACCACTTCTCCAAGGCGACCTCCATAATTTTTTGTTTACGCAAATATTAAAAATTATTTCCTTCTAAACCAAGATTCGCACCTTCCTCCCTCAAAATGCCTTTGCCGGGCCCCCCAAAGACGTCCTGTACCTTGAGCAGCATTTATTTTGAACAGATCTCGAACAGCATGGATTTTGCGCGTAACGTGCTCGCCGTACGAATCGACAAGGCATAATATCCCAAAATTAAATCACAATAATTCTTTTGACCTTGAAAATCTAAAATCATATCTATATTAAGGCCCATTAACCAGCAGCTGAGAATTCAAATTTCATCGAAAGATTGTCTTGCGAATGCAACGGTAAAGGGTGGTCCCGATGAGAAAGATTGATTATTCAAACGTTTTTAACTTATAACTCAATGTTAATTTTATTTTATTCAAAATTTGTTTTAATAAGTATATACCTACATTCAATTTAGCAATAAAAATCCTCAAACTCGTGATAACAAAATTATTAAAATTATGGACTTTTTATGGAAGTGTGTAAAATTTTTCAGTAATGCATAGCAAAATAAGCGAGAAAAAAGAAATATATCTGTTTGTGAGACCATAAATAATTATTTATTGTTATTAAGTTCATTTTGTAAAACTCCATTTTATTTTTTAATTTATTTTATATTTTATTATTCAACGTATAAAAACAGTTTATTATAAACAAGTTCTGCTTCTGCTTCGTAATTATTATTATACGTTACAGCTGTTTCGCCCTCTGAAGGCATTATCAAACTGTCAGATAATGTCAGAGGGCGAAACAATATACAGGGTGTTAAGGGACGTACTTGACTTACTTTATTAACCAGTGATTCCTGGCATTATTTGGAGTAAAAAATGTAAATGAAATTTTGGTCTCCGTTGATTTTTTTTGACGACTTTTTTTTTTCAAATTTTTTTCTTCAAAATCAAAAAAAAAAAATTCTTGCGCATGTCATCACTGGTCACTCAGCCGGGTGTCCGACGAACCCCTTACCCCGCCTCCAACTGTTCAACAACTAGCATTTTTTATGTTTTTGTAGAAAAAAAAAATAAACATCAAAAATGTCACCGGAGACCAAAATTTTATTTACATTTTTTCCTCCAAATAATGTCAGGAATCAATGGTTAAAGTAAGTCAAGTACGTCCCTTAATACCCTGTATAAAATAAAAAAAACATAAACACAAATAATTAGACAGAGTATTTTCGTCGCAAAACACGTGCTCGGAATTTTTTATGATTGTATTTTAACTAAAATAAAATTTTTGAAAAGTAGCTATCCTAGAAAATTGATTGATTTATTTTATTGTGTGATTATATCATTTTGTATAAAAATTTAACATCTGCCAACGACCGATGCGATGGTATAACCTTATTATAATAAAAACCAAAATATTTTCTCAAAATTTAAAACATGACTGTACTAGATAAATTAATGAAGACAACTTGTCACGGCCGATACCGCGACACGAGAATGTGACTGTAAATCCTTTTTTTGTTTCGATGAGTAAAGACCAACAATTGCGTTTTGAAATTTGATCATAGGAAATAGGATATGAGAGGTAGTCTCTTACCTTTGATGGCTTTTTGTGGCGTTTTAGGATCGATCCTGGATTCCCAATATATCGGCACAACACCAGGTTTAAGCCACGAACACTTTGATTTGATAAAAAATGAAATTTTGCGAATATTTGCGATATTTTGACGAGCAAGTTGTGACCCATGTCACTACGAAAATCCAACTGCCCAAGTAGGTAATGTAAACTTGGGCGGCAATAATAGCAAGTTCAATTTTTCCACATGTAGGTATTCCTGTATTTTTTTCCTGGTAGAGACTTTGAGGAAAGGAGGAAAAGAAAGGAATACATGATTGATGACGGACTTGGGGAATATGGATTAAGTTTTTTTAAAAACTGTTTCAGATCCAAACACAACTCAATCGAAAATCTGAAACAGAAAAATCAGAAAAATATAACAATTTGAGGTTTTACTCGTTAAGTCAAAAATAAAAAAAAATTAAAAAAGGACTAAATAAAATTTAAATCTTTCCATTTATATTTTTTTGTAGAAAAGAGTCGACACGTCTAGAATTTGATTTAAAAATGACATATTTCTGGTTGTGTCAGGTTATTTCCACGAATTTTGGCACATTCGTTAGTCGATTTCAATAGCCTCAAACACGGTTCCTTTGAAAAATTATTTATGTAACACATTCAGAATAGAGAATTCCAGTCTAATATTTTTTTTGACCTTCAAACTTAAATAACTGCATAATTTTTTAGAGTTAGTTTTAATAGTTAAAATAATTGTCAAAGTTTTAATTTTTCAAGACCCCCCAAAAACCAACGCATGTGTATTAAATCATCGTCATCACTCCTGTAAAGTTATTTTTATTTTCAACAGGTGTTGTCATTTTGTATGATAATTACACGGAAGAAAGATGATACTATTAGATAAGTTAGATAAAGATTTTTTTTTTTTACATGAGCTCCACTCAGGAGGCCCTGAGGAAAATAATTTCCCTAAGGGCCTATGTCATCTTTGAGGAAGCTGTGTGGAGGGTTTTTTTTTAAGGAAAGGAAGGAGAGGAGAGTTCTGGGAAGGAAAAGGGTTTAAGGGGTGGGTAGGAATCTGGGGTTCAGCATGTCCTGGTCATCCGCCTCCAAGACCTAGACAAACCTCACCCCATGAACCCGGGCACCCCTGCTAAATCACCAAACGTAGCGAACCACTTGGGGTGACCTATGGCAGAGGTGTTGGTTATCCAATAAAGGTTCCCGGGGCGGCGGTACCCATTCCCGCCCCCCAAATTGTAGAGATAAACTTATAGAGATATCTCTATTTTTGATACTGAATTATTTAGGCTTTAATATTGTTTCAATAAACACAACAACTAAATCTCTATAAACAGTATAAAATAACGAATAACATAAAATGTTGTTAAAACTGATGGCTTGTGTCATACCTATATAATCAAAGTTTCAATACAATGACTGGTGACGCGTGACGTCAGCACTAACAATTCAGTAATGCCAACTTCACAGTGTGTTTTGACGGGAGGTTTAAAAATGCCCTTTTTAATATTTTTTTAAGAACTCTACGTTTAATATTTTGAAATAAAACTTATATATTCAGAATCAGCGTTCATTGGTCTATATGAAAATATTTTTTTAAAGCCATCATATTTTTCACTGGAGTTCCTTATTGTTGAGAAAATAAATCTCGCAAAATATTTGGAAGCTTGCGGCACTTTATCATAGCCATATGTAGGTCGGTTATGAGAGGTTTTTCTCCGATTCTTTTTTGCCACGCTTTACGGTTTGGTTTGCACACCTTTAAAACCACAATAAATCAACCAGAAATACTGCACTCAACATAATTATGTTCTGGCTCTTTTTTTCTATTCACAGGTGAAGAACTCCCACTGTTTTGCCTGAATTTCTCTTCCCCATCCCAAACATTTGTTGTCTTGAATTAAAATTCGCTTAACGACAATCTGGTTCATCGCTCCTAAAATACACAATGCTTTGAGCACCGATATAAAGCCAAGTAATTTTATAACCCTTTTTACTACCCGTAAACGACATTGGAAATTTGAAAGGGGCGAGCTTTTTTATAGATTATATGAATTGAAAATTACGCTTTTCATATTTCATTATTCTTTTTGCATTCCTTTTTTAAGATCTTTAGTACTATTTTCTTTGAAATGCTTATTTTATCATTCAGTTTACTTTTTGTAATGGTTTATAAATATCTGTTTTTATTATTGCGTCTACAATCACTATTCTTATTATTACATAGTAATATATAGGCTATAGCCTATATAGGGTAGAGTGGGGATGGTTGAAACACTTTTACTTTAAATATTTGCAGTAATATTTCGTTTATATTTATGGATAAGATGTTTATACTAGATGTTCTATGATCTATCTAGTTATCAAATTAAATTTATTGAATGGCCACAACTCGTACAGGTAAGCTACAATAACCACTTAAAGACGATGGGGAAATCTGTTTCAATTATCCCCATAGTGTGGACGATTGAAACAGTATGTGGGGATAATTGAAACACTCTAAATATCTTTGAAATAATTGGAGTATTTTTAATCAATGTTAAGCATTTTCATTATTATAACAGTGCTCAATGATATCATGAATAGTGATTAAAAATATTACGGGTATTTTAAAAACCACAAACATAAATGTCTTGAAATAAAACAACTTTAAATATATTTTTTTAATATTTGTGTTTTAGAACTCTTATTTATACTAACTATGAGTATTTGGCATAATCAACATAGTTTTACTGGAAATTATCGTGGAGCAGAGTAGAACGGTATAAAAAAACAAGTTTTTTGCTTTCATACAAAAGTGCTTGTTTCAACCATCACACTGTTTCAATCATAACAATGTAGAATTTACCTCTGAATTGAGAGCATTTTTTCTGTGTAAAATTCAACAATTAAGAAGTCGAAAAAATAGAAAATAATTGAATCTGTGATTTGCGATGTGACATCATTATACAAAATAGGGCAATATTTTAGACCAAAAAACTTTAATAATCGGTTAAGGGGCATAAAAATCTTTTAAACAAGTAAATAGTAGATATCTATTTTTATTTTTTTACATGAGCTCCACACAGGAGGCCCTGAGGAACATAATTTCCCTCAGGGCCTACTTCATCTTTGTGCTCACCTATGATGCTGTGTGGAGCGTTTTTTTAAGGAAAGGAAGGAGAGGAGAGTTCTGGGAAGGAAAAGGGTTTAAGGGGTGGGTAGGAATCTTTTGTTCAGTTTGTCCTGGTCATCCGCCTCCAAGACGTAGACAAACCTCACCCCATGAACCCGGACACCCCTGCTAAATCACCAAACGTAGCGAATCACATGGGGTGGCCTATGGCAGAGGTGTTGGTTATCCAATAAAGGTTCCCGGAGCGGCGGTACCAATTCCCGCCTCCCAAATTAAAAGAAAAGAAAAATCTGAGTATGCAATTCACATGCGGTAGAAGTGAAACAAGAAATCTAAATTAGACAAGAGTGGAGAGACTACGAAGCAATTTTGAAGGATGATTTTTTTCAGATTTTTGTCGGATTCCAGTGCACCTTATCCTATACATTTGGTCATCTTACTCGTATTTGTGGTTTTTTCTTCAGAGTCGTTAGATGTAGTTTTCTCTAGCCTTTTCATTTTGGAATGGTTTGAAGATTAAATATTGATTTTACAATTTTTTTTTTAACAAAAAAACAAAAAAAGCCGTTTAGGATTTTGGATACATAAAAAATATTTTTTTCTTAAGGCTGCATTAATTTCGACAAATTCGAAACAACAATTCCTTTTTATTTCTAACCGATACCCACGTATGTAAGTTATTTATAATTAGGATTAATATAAGCAGTACCTTACCATTAAAATATTTATTTACCATTATTTGAAAATTTTATAACCCATTTTGCAATTATAAATTTAGCGTTAACCACGAGATTTAATTTTTATAGACGATGAATTAATGACTTTCGGGGGGATTTGTGTAGAAACGTGAGAAATTTTGGTAATGCGTTTGTCAGAATTAATTAATAAACTCCGCGGAAAGATGGAATTTCCAGGCCTGTCAAGGTGAATTCGACCATAGGTCCGTCCAAGCCGCTCCGGACCGCGCGCCAAATATTTACATATAATATCTTACGTCGAGCGTCGTAAAAAAGCGTCGTTGCTAAAGCGTCGATGACACAGGGCGAGTTTACAAGCTACTATCTGGGAAATTCACTATCTAACTAGCAGTGACTAACAGCTTGTTGACAATCTACGAAAAAAAGTTGAAAGGTCGTCAACTTTACTCGCCCACACGCTGGCTCCGCATGCTCGTGATTGGTTTATTTATGTTTCCAACATGGCTTCCGATAAACAGCTGATTTCGACCGTGAAACATCTGAAGAATTAGTTCACGCAGGCGCCGTTATTCTTGTTACTGGCGCTGGCAGCGACCTCAGTTTCCTACGCTTCTGAGCGAATGGACAGTTTTGTGTGTCATCATGACAATCTCACTCGCCGATTTACCCGCTTTTAAACTTAGTAGATAGTAGCTTGTAAACTCGCCCTGTGTCATCGACGCTTAAGATTCCCACATTATGTTGATGGGACAAATTCGACACTCGGTTTGTCCAATACACCGGTGTCGCGCATCGTATACTTGTGTATGTACATGTCTTCTTTACTTAAGAGGGTATTACCAGAGAAAACCAGATATTTGTCATTTTTAAATCAGATTTTAGACCTATTGACTCTTTTCCACAAAAAAATATAAATGGATTTCGAAAGATTTTCTTTTTTCTAGTATTCGCATGTTTTAAATTCTGAGATTTTTATTTTATTTTTAGTATAATAAGGTTACACCATATGTCATTGGCAGATTTGTTAAATTTTCAAAAAAGATTTTGTATTATACCACACTTATTTCAAATCATATACCTAATCATGCAGTAAAATAAATCAATACATTATCTAGATATCGCATGTTTTAGAATTTTAATTTTAAATTAAATAAAATCATTAAAAAATATATACTTACATGTGTTTCTTGACGAAAATTGGTCCGTTTGTGTGTTTATTTGCGAACTTACAAACTAATATATTTCAGATTTTTTTAATATTCTTATTTAACTTAGACTTTCGAAAAATGATAAATACTTATAATAAAAAAATAATTACAAAAAATCATTATTTTAATAGTTTTATCATCACGCCTTTCAGCATTTTGTGATGCAAATAAAAATTAAAGCAAATTTGGAATGAAATAAAATCGATATTGAATTGTTATTTTAAAAAGCTGGTAAGGAGAATAATTAAACTTTCTCATTGTAACCGCCCTGCACGATCGTAAGAACAACTTTCAATTAATAAAATAAATAAATCTCACTAACAGCCATTTATTTTTTTATTTATTTTTATTTTAATGAGAAAGTTTAAGAACCTAATAACCTTTTTTTATAGTAATACCCCACAATAGTCTCAGCTGCTCCCGTCTGCAGCCAGTCAGACTATAGCATCCCCAATTACGGTATGTTGTGAGGTAGTGGGGAGGGGAAGGAGATGGGGTAGAGGATGATGGGGAAGTACCTGGCTATTCAGATCTGGTCACCAAACATGGCTAACGCCATTTCAAACAACGTTTCAATTCAGACTGGTGGTCTTATACTAGGGCGATACTTAGAGTATCTTCCACTCTGCAACGTGCCGTAAATATATTATATAAATATTTAAATTTTGAAATGACACAAATTATTCAAATAAATTTATTTGCCTACGGGGGGATTCGATCCCGTGACCTTCGGATTGCGAGTCAAGTGCATTACCGCTAGACCACGCCGGCCGTCAAACCTAATTAGTGTACGTAAAAATAGTTGTTGCTTGTAGTAATTGCTGAAATGAAGTGTGATTTCCGTAATACGTGCTTAAAAATGCGGCGGCTTAAGGATTACTTAATAAAATATATGTATTTGTCGTACGACGCCAATCGAAGTCAAACAGCTAAACTTATCTCCTTTTATTCGGTTATAAGTTATACGACGACCTCCGTAGTCCAGTGGGTAAGACTCTTGACTCACAATCCGGAGGTCGCGGGTTCGAACCCGGCATGCGCAAATAAATTTTATTTGATTAATTTGTGTTATTTCACAATTAATTCATTTAAAATAATATATAGTATATTTGCGGCATGTTCCAGAGTGGAAGATACTATCAGTATCGCCCTGGGGTCCTAGCATGGTCGGTCGATATAGGTTTTATCGAAAATGTCGGTAACTTGACATCGCTACCGAGCACGACTGCAGGCCGCTAACGAGCAAATAACAGTTCACATCGACTAAGGGTTCCTAATTTATTTGACATAAACTGTTATTTCTTCGTTAGCGTCCTGCAGTCGTGCTCGGGAGCCATTTCAAGTTACCGACATTTTCGATAAAACCTATGTCGATCGACCATGCTAGGGGGCCTGGTGTAAGACCACCATTCAGAATTGAAACGTTGCTTGAAAATGGCTTTAGCCGTGTTTAGTGACCAGATCTGAATAGCCAGGTACTTCCCAACCTTCCTCTTCCCCACCTCCTTCCCCTCCCCACTACCTTAAGCCTCACAACATACCCCAATTGGGGATGCCATAGTCTCACTGGCTCCAGACGGGAGCAGTTGAGATTCTTGTGCGGTATTCACTGTAAAAAAAAAAAAAAAAACCGATATAACCAATCTCTATGTATTAGGTTTAGTTTATAAACAGACTTTCTTTTCCCAATTTCTTATGCATTTTACTTTCTCAATTCACTAATAATAATTTAATAACAAAATAACCCCTTAACCATTTAAAACATGCTTTTAAATCCTAAAAACAACATCTTTTACACCGTTTTAAAACATGCTTTTAAATCCTAAAAACAACATCTTTTACACCGTTTTAAAACATGCTTTTAAATCCTAAAAACAACATCTTTTACACCGTTTTAAAACATGCTTTTAAATCCGAAAAACAACATCTTTTACACCGTTTTACCTGGCGGTCATACGATGCAAATGACCGCCGACCGCAGTAGCGCCATCTGCTTTGAGCCTTCCAGATTACCTGCCATTAGTGAATTTTTTTATACGTCAAGAAAATTCTTCACCTTTATCACAGCGCGTAGAGAAAATCGGACGGCGCCGGAGGGTGTAGAATTAACAATGTCCAACATTTGTAGAGAGGGGAGAATGGGTGTCGCCAAAGGAAAAATGGGAATTTAATATGAGTTGACGCTTCAGTTTTGAAATCTAGGGCAGTTAAGATAATAATTATTGTTGCAACGCTCGTTTATTGGTGAATTTTATTTATTTATTTTTGGGAAAGTAGACAGTAGACAAAGTCACAAATGGGAGGCAGGTATGGGTACCGCCGCCCCGGGAATTGGATAAGAAACACCTCTGTATAGGTCACCCCAAGTGGTTCGCTATGTTTGGTGATTTAGCAGGGGTGCCCGGATTCATGGGGTGAGGTTTGTCTAGGTCTTGGAGGCGGATGACCAGGACACACTGAACCCCAGATTCCTACCCACCCCTTAAACCCTTTTCATTCCCAGAACTCTCCTCCCCTTCTTCCTAAAAAATACCCTCCACACAGCATCCCCAAAGATGACATAGGCCCTAAGGGAAATTATTTTCCTCAGGGCCTCCTGTATGGAGCTCATTCGAAAAAAAAATAATAGTCTTAAATAATTAAATATTAATAAAATAGATAATTATGCTAATTACGAACTATCCACTGACTATAGTGAATGATAAAAGTATAAAAATATGAATATGTTTTTTTTAAATAATAATTACTTACAACTAGTGAGTTCCCGGCATGCATTGTTATGCCACTAAATAAAGAAATTGTTTCATTCGTCCCGTTCCTCTTTCCGCCTCCCTTTCCTCTCCAGAGTCCCCTTCCCCTCACGCGTCCACTCTCCACCTTCACCGCCTTCCCTCTCCCCTTTCCCGCTTCCCCCGTCCCGCGAAACCCCTCCCGTGTTTCCCTCTCCCCTCCCGCATTCCATCCAGTCCCGGTATATTCAATTTTCCAACAGCTCTCATGCCACACGTTGCAATTTTTTTATACAAATTTCATAATGCCATGAGCGGAGTGAGATACTAGATTAGCAATGCGAAAGTCGCGGGTTCTATTCCCAGCGTGCGCAAATAAATTTCATTTGATTAATTTGTGTTATTTCACAATTTATTAATTAAAAAATAATACGTAGTAAACTTGCGGCACTTTCCAGAGTGGAAGACGCTCTCAGTATCGCCCTGGTGTAAGGCCATCATTTAGAATTGAAACGTTGATTGGAATGGCTTCAGCGGTGTTTAGTGACCAGATCTGAATAGCCTTCTTATTTCTCCACTTCCTCTCCCTCGTATCTTTCCGCTCACTGGTCTAACTGGTTCCAATCATACTCTTGTATGGTATTCACATGAAAAAAATATTTGTTTCACTTAATAAAAAAAAAACAAACGTTGACTCCACCCAGACGGACCTTAGTAAAATAATTTCTCTGAGGGCTTATATCATCTTGGGGGATGCTGTGTGAAGGTTATTTTAAAGGAAATAATGGGGAAGAAGTTCCGGGAAGGAAAATGGTGTGAGGGGTGGTTAAGAATCTGAGGGTCAGTGTGGCAATTTGTGGACAGACGCATCCGCCGCCAAGATTTTCCGGTCACCCCTGCTAAGTCAACAAACGTAGCGAACCACTTTGTGTGACCTTCGGCAGAAGAATTGGTTATCCAATAAATGGTTCCACATATAAAAGGCGGCGGCACCCGTTACCACCTCCCAAATTGGAAATATTATCTTTTACAAAATTAAGTCGTGAATTTCTAGAAAACAAATATTTACTCCATTTATATTATAGTATGTGATCACCGAGAAAATCTTTTTACTTTTAGGGTTGGATTGAGAAGCAAACAGCTAAGGGTTGGATGTGGAAGTAGGTTGTGAAAATATTCAGTTAAGGGATGTATGACCTGCGCCACCCCAACCCCGCCACCCACGTCAAACGCAGGCTCTATTCAACTGTATGAATATGGAAATACATGGTACATGGAACAGTGCCTTACAAAAATGTTATCTTCCTGAATATTTCTGGAAACCACTATCGAATTTATTTTTCGTATGAAAATCAATCTGCTGTCCGTTGCCAGAGGGATTATGGTATCAACTGGGGTATGTTGAGAGGACGAAGGGCGTGAGATGGAAGGGGAAGGAGATGAGAAAGAGGAAGGATTGGAAGCACTTGGCTCTTCAGAGGTACACTTATATATATATATATATATAATTACATTGCCTGCATTTTTTTATTACATTTGATAATGCAAGCCGTTACCCGCCTCACTATTTATTTGATGATGTCTGTTCTGACATGATGTTTGACTGACATTTGACTGAGGTCGGATCAGGTCTCTTAAACATGATAAAAGCCGTTTCACCCTGTACCCCAGGTTAGTCACAAAACGTAGCAAACCACTTGGGGTAACCTATGGCAGAGGTGTTGGTTATCCAATTAATGGTTCAGCGGTACACAAACCCACCTCCCAAATTGAAAAAGTGTGACACTGAAGTGATTGTCGGTGACGCCAGAGGAAGACATGACACAATCAAGTGAAACGAATATATATGGTATTTATATTAGGCTTATGTAATGAACGGAGAATGTATGACGTGAAAATGAATGATAGAAGAAGTCGAGGTCGACTTGAATTAAATACTTGTCGGTGGTAAAGCGAGGTGTATGTAAACGAAATAGAAAAGACTTCAGCTAGTAAGAATGTAAAAGGAGTTCTTTCTTTCTTCAATGTATTATTCGTGGATATGGTGTAAACATAGACATCCATTCGTATGTCCGTGGGTGTAAAGTAAAACCAGGCAGAGGTATCGTATCCACGTCATTCGAAAGAAATGTACGAATACGTCTTAACTTGCTTTTTATAATATTGATGGGTGACAATGAACATTCTTTTGCAATTGACGGAACCTTTACATTATAATTACATTCATTGAAATTTTTGAAGTTCAGTGACAGAAGAAAAAAAATTAATCTAATATTTTTACGAGTATATAAAATTGTAAATTATCGGTCGGATAGCCCTGATATATTAAAGTTGATTCACTTTCATGTACCTTCCATCAGATCAAGGTTTCTTGTACATGTAATATTCTGACAATTATACGTATGCCTCAGGCTACAATTCTGTTATAAGTAGATTACACAATTTTCCCTACAGAAATACAAGGCGTGGGTGGTTTGGTATATTTATGAAAAGACAGTACTGATCAAACATTTTAGCCATACGTATTTTAACGAGGTCACTGTATAACAAGTTTTATTTTAATTTTATTGTGTTTCATTTTAATGCTTTCATTAAGTTGTTAGTAATTTATTTTCTTTTTCTTTTGTTATGTGTAATAGGCCACTTGCATGGATTTCATAACGATTTGGAAAAAATCGGGTGAATAGATTTTTTTACTAAGATTACGAAAATGTTTGTAAAAATTTTTAGAAATGTAGTTTTTTTTTTTTTTTAAATAAATATATCCATTATTTGGGCTCGTGACGTCACTACATGAAAATGTCCCGTCTCCGAAAATGTTCCTATTAATTTTATAAAATTCCACAATGATTTATTTTTTTATAGGGCATCTCTTTGATTTCAGGCGAATTTTTGAATTTTGACATTTAACGTAAACTAGAGTTTTTGTTTGTTCTCTGCGAACTTATCATTTGGTTTGCCTTTTTGACAGATGTTACGAAGAGAACCCCGTACATTTAATGTTGTCTGTACGTTAGATATGATTTTAGATTTTCACGGCCAAAAGTATTTTTGTTGTTTGTTTTTGGGGTGTTATAACACCCCAAAAACAAACAACAAAAAATGTCTGTATGTGTTTTAGAGATATAATGGTTATGGTGGTGATTTTAACAAAATCAAATTTTATAATATTCTTGTTATTATTATAAATTACAAGTACAAGTATATTACATTGGATTTAGTAATATAGACGTTGTACATTATAATGATTTATGATAAATAAGATGGATCAAGGAAAAAAATATTTAGGAGATGTAATATTTTTGGAACGCCTCGTTATTCTCCTGTGCCATTCGTGTGGAAAACGTTCTTTTTTTAAAAATGATTTTCGGCTATGTAATTATCGTTTTTTCGCACCCATAAAATTATGTCCCGTCTTTCCGGTTTATAAAAAATGGTCTGATTTTTCGGATTTAAATTTTCCAAAAATCCCCAGGGTTTCAAAAATACGATTAAAAAAAATGAAATGTCTTAGAATATTTGTGTTATTTACAGACTTACAGCCTTACTAAAAAAAAACCACAGCGCGACCGATTAACTGTGTTATTGCAATAACATAAATAGAGCTCGTATACACTAAAAGACGTTTTATTACCAATAACGTTTCTTTCGTGGTCACGCTGTTAAAACGCATTGAAGATGTGTCAACGTTGTATATGGTTTAAATTTACTAGGAAACAATGTTGTTTTAATTTTTCTCCGCAAGGGGCATTATTGGCGCGCCTATGCATTAGTTCGTCGGCCCGTGACAGCCCGCGATGGTTTATTTATGGCCCGCGATGTCAAAACAGCTCGGTGTGTTTTATGGCGGGATATCGAAAAATTTGTGATTTTACTTAATAATTTCTATTATAGTGACGAATTTACTCTTCTGTTCACATAATTGATATATTAACCATGTTATTTGTGTGATTTACATCAGTTTAATCAAGTTATTGTACAAACGCCGTACTTTCAAAGTTGAACTGTCAGAATATTGTTTTTTATAGGTTACAAAAGATAAAATTTTCATTTAAGATCTTTATTTTAAGAGAATTTCTTAAAAGTGATAATTTTTTATAATATTAAAACCTAATACATGTGTTCGTAAACGTATCAAAAAAATTAACGTCTTTAGAGATGCAAGAAATCTGTTTTAAATTTCGGTATTATTTCTAAGTTTTTTTTTTGGCAATAAAAAAAACTTTGAAATTTTTTATTATTTTTTTATTGTATGCACGATAAAAAAGTGAGGTGATAGCTTCCTTCCAAATTTATTTCATAAAAGGACTGTGTTTTTTAAATTTTGATTTTATTTAAATTTCTCTACATTTTGGTCAAAAATGTTGTGGGAGGAAATTTTTTTCCATGTTTTTCCGAGTTTGAATCATAAAATATGGCAGTTTTTGAAAGCTAAAGTGTATTTCAAATACTCAAATCTAAAAGGTAATTTTATCTAGTTTTCATAAATGGTATTTGTTTTTACGACACCTTAAAAAATAAGAAATATATAGAACATTCAAAATACTATGGAAAAATTACAAATATCGTTCGGACATCAATGGTTAAAACAGAGATAAACTTCCCTCTCAGGCCGTGGAAACCATGTGTATTTCTTTCAAAGAACAAATTTTTAATTAGTAATGTTTTCACATCCGCGGCCGTTTGTCAATTGAATAAAATTTTCACTGGGTTTTTTAGTAAGGCTGTTAGAGTGTAGACTTGGGTGAGTGAGATCTTAATAAGATACAATAATGTACGCGAGTATATGATGAACATTTATTAGGTTCTTTACAGGTTATAGAGCTACGTCCTAACTAGCGTGCTGGCCATGGCGGTAGGGAAAGAGAGCGAGCAGATGCATACATCTCCTTTTATACCGAGATCTGTTGTCTCGCTCTTACATTTTCAAAAAGCAGGCGTGCCACCCAAAACCTTTCTTACATCCCCTCCTACTAAAATTGATTGTACCTAGCTACATATATTTTTTCCTATTTCTACATATTTCATTTCCTATATTACAATATTTTGTTTCATAAATTACAATATTATTTCAAATACTTAATTTTTTTTTAAATTAACACAACACTTTTTAAAATTAACTAACATTTAACCCGTTCTTTATGTTTTCCTTTTCTCCGTCTCGTCCGTCCACTCCTCCTCCTGGACAACGAAGTACTCTCATCTTGGGCGAAGTCTTCCCTGCCACGGGTTAGACCTGAAACATGGAGAAACAGAATTAGAGACTGTTCTATTACGTAACATACTGGAGAGATCTAATTCGTCCGTCGACAGTTCCAACGTGTCGGATGCACCGAATTCCAGCTTATCTCCCTCCTGCCATGAAACTTGGAATTTTTTTATATGGTCTAAATGTCTTTTTCACGCCATATTAGACTTGCTAATTTTTATGAAATATATTTTGCTACCTTTTTTATCAACAATAACCCCAGGGACCCATAATCTATTACCCTGAGATCTGAATTCTCTTGTCATCACTTTCTGACCTACATTAAAACCTGACTTAGTTCTACTCTTATATTGTCTTTTCTGATTGACTTGGCTCTGAATAACCCTTTGCATTACTTTGTTTTGTCGACTAGAACCTGAATTATTCGTTTTATCCTCAACTTTCCTAGGAATCAGAGAGTCAAATACTGTTCTAATTTTCCTTCCCATTAATAATACAGATGGCTCATACCCTTTTGTTGCATTCCTCTAGTCTGTTAAAAAGTTACCTAACTTTTCTTTATAATCTGAAGGAAATCTATTATATTTACAAATTTTTTAAATAAAGTTTTACAGGTCTTTACCGTATTCTCAGCTTGTCCGTTGCTACTAGGGTGGTTAACTGGACTAGTGATAAACCGTCTAAACCGGAAAAACAGGTGACGCAAGTGGCCTATTAAAAAAAATCTTTTCTTTCTTCACTGTACTACGACTGTTTAAAAAATATTGTATTTTTTTTAAATTTATTTATTTATTTAACGCCCAATGGGTTTTTACATTTTGGTAGTACAAATAATTCATGACAGATTATTTAACATATACAGAAATAATAAAAATAAAATTTCATAAAAAAGCACACAAGTCATAAAAATACAAAAATACAGCGATTTCATAGGTTTTCAGAAAAACAGATAGGTTTAGGAATAGTTTTGGAATAAGTTTTTTACAAGATCAACAAATTTGGCCAAGTTTATCTTAAATATGTCAATATCACCTAAGTACTGATTTCCCATAGTGTGAAATCGTTGTATCGGAGAGTGGGAAATGTAGTTCCGCTTATGAATGCTACCGTAGAATAGTGTATTTTGTCGTGTAGTTACTGACGGTATTCGTAAGTTTATGAGTTGCAGTAGTTCGCAACAGTCAAATTTAGAGTTAAGTATTTTGAATAAAAATGTTAAGTCGTTTATTTTACGTCTGTCTTCTAGTGTGTGTATTTTTAAAACATTTAATAATAAATTATATTTCAAGTCTTCTAGTGGGATATGTAATTTAAAATTTATAAAACGCAGAAATTTTTTTTGTATTCGCTCAATGTTACTAATGTGAATTTTGTAAGGTGGAGACCAAACTACCGAGTTATATTCCATTAGGCTTCTAACTAGAGATACATATAATAATTTAATGACTTAAACACATGTTTGTAAATGGCACTTTGTGCCGTAAATTTAAATAAATAAATAATATATTGATATTAATAACGAAATAGCAATAAGTTCCCAGACGATGATTCATTTGTATAATATTTTATTTATATACATGGATACATTAATTAATTTGCGGAATCGAAACATAAGTGTGAGTTAGTGCAGGAATTTTATCTATTTACAAGCACATTATATTTACTTGTTCAGTCTCAAAAAGTAATGATGAATCCTATTATTATACTATTATAAAGGTGAAAGTTTGAATGGATGTATGTTTGTTACTCTTTCACACAAAAACTACTGAATGGACTTTAAAAATTCTTTCACTAATAGAAAGCTACATTATTTGCTAGTTTTATAGGCTATATATATTGGTAAGCTCTGGCGTTATGAAAAATCTCTGGCGTTATGAAATTATTTATCGTACGTTTTCTGTCCCTAACAAAATCAATTTATTGCAAACGTCAGAAAAAAAGTAAACCGATTGTCGCCTTGGAAACTTTTATTTATTGTAAAAGTTTCAAAATGTCTATAGGCTTATGATTAGACATTCAACTATCTAGTACCTTCACTAGTCTTTTGAGTTTTCGTACAAGTCGTATGAGAAGGAAGCTTTTTATGAACGGTTTGTAGGACGATCGTCGATGACGTACCTACGATCTCTCCCTGGAACCATTACAATAAATTTAATTGGTGCATTTTTAAATAATTTAATAATTCATTAATAAATTTTCATGTAGGAAAAGTTTCCAAACTTCAGGACCTGCGAGAATATGGAAATAAAACCCGCTGCATGAAAAGTTTTAAACTCAGAGAGGTTAGCTTTGAACGTTCCACTCACGGTTGGTTTTCTGAAAATTCGTGAATAATGTAACATGGATAATATAAAGGTAGATATTACTACAATAGGTACTTTATAACTTACTCGGCAAGGAAGTTTGGACTGTTGTTTTACTTTCGGTCCGTGTATTTTTTGTTTACCACAAACATTTTTTTTGTTTTAGATAGGATAGAAATTTTCTGAGGAATTTTATACTCATTGATCAAATTTCTGAAACAATGCTCACAATAACCTGAGTGTTTGTGTTAAGATGCCCTTAGGTATTTTCAAATCACTTTTGGCCTCTGTGTTTCCTCCCTCTTACAATATGGGTCTCTTGAAGACCCATATTCACTCCTTCCTCTCCTCAAAAAGACCGTCCTCATGGTATTTTTAAAGATGACATAGGCTCTGAGGAAAATTATTTTTCTCATGGCCTCCTGTGTGCAGTTAATGTTAAAAAAACAGTGTTGGTGGGCATATATTAATTACGTGAGCAATTTTTCTTCAAATCTAGACCCCCCCCCCTCTTGGTGAGATAAATTTGGGCCACTTTATATATTCTTTTCAATTAACGTGCGATTTAGAGATTTAGCTGCCCCCCTCCTTTTGAGCTCACTAATTAATGTATGCCCCCTTACATGACGTGGACCAATTATTTTATTAGATACTTACTGTGATATCTAGTTAAATGCGGGGATGGAGTTAACAAAAAAAAATTTCTAGAAAAACTGCAATCACCATATACAATTCAATTATTGCTCCACACTTCAACTATTGCTCAAGTATACTTTTCCTATGTAACGAAAGAGAACAAAATAAGTTACAAATTCTCCAAAACAGGGCAATGAGAATAATTCTTCGACGAAACAGACTTTCAAAAATTATTAAAATGTTAAAGGAACTAAATTGGTTGACCGTGAAACAGATGCTGACCTTGAACACGATGGTATTTATCCACAAAATATTGAACAACACGTTACCAAAATACTTCACAAATAAAATTTTATACAATAAAGACATTCACAGATATAACACAAGGACGTGCAAGGAAATTAGGCTACAAAAAAAGAACAAAGCGAATACGCAGAACAGTCTACTGTACAAGGGAATGAAGTTGTATAACACACTACCAGAAACTTTAAAGTCCACACCAATTGGAAAGTTCAAGTTGTATTGTAGGAGCTACATAAAACTTGAAAAAATATAGTGAATATGAAATATTATTATCAATTAGAAATTTGTAAACTTAAATGTACAAATTACTAAAATAAAAAATATTATTATTATTATTAAAACATTTTAAGCAGTAACCGCAGATTTTTCAGAAAAATTGAAATGAACGAAAATTGGCACATGTGGTAATCTGCAATAATAATAAACCAACATCAATATTTCAAGTTGGGAGGTACCGCCGCCCCGGGAATAATTTATTAGATAACCAACCCAAGGGTCACCCAAGTGGTTCACTGCGTTTGGTATCTTGGTAGGTGTTCCCTGGTTCATGGGGTGAGGATTGTCTAGTAGGGTGGAGCGGTCTTGTATGGAGATTTTTTTTTCGTATTGTAGAATTCGGAATACGCGGTATTGGTGCTCCGTTATGTTCTTATCTTAAATAAAAAATATAAAAAATAAATATTTATAATTAGGACATCGCCACCACTTTTAATTTTTCATAAAAATATTGAAAACACCAAAATGTTCTCCAGATTCTTAGAAATGCTTGTATTCAAGTAAAAAAAGAATGTGTATTTATTTACTAGCTGACCCAACGAACTTCGTACCGCCTCAGAATCAATAGCTGTTGAATTAAATTCAGTTTTTTTATTAAGTTAAAAATTACGCAATGAAGCAATTATCAATGCGCAACTGTCCGTGTTTTGTTTTTGTCAGTATCAGAGATGGCGTTGTGTACGGATTTATATTTTTGTGATTTTCTTACTTTTACAATTACTTACGGGAATTCGGGAGGCGGATACGGGTGCCGCCGCCCCGGGAACCATTTATTGAATAACCAACACCTCTGCCATAGATCACGCCAAGTGGTTCGCTACGTTTGGTGATTTCGCAGGGGTGCCCGGGTTCATGAGGTGACTTATGTCCGGGTCTTGGCAGCTGATGCGTCTGCCCACCTGCTGCGTGGCGGGCCGGATCGAGAGAGACTGGTTGAGGGAGGCCTTTTGACCTTTCCAGCCGGACTCTCTCGACCCATTGCCTTGCACCACAGTTGGAGGGATGGATTCATACGTCCGTCACTCCCGGACACACTGACCCCCAGATTCTTACCCACCCCTCATACCTTTTTCCTTCTCAGAAATTTCTATCCTCCCCATTCCTTAAAAAGATCCTCCACACAGCATCCTCTAAGATGACATAAGTCCTGAGAGAAATTATTTTCCTCGGGGCCTCCTGTGTGGAACTTATGTAAAAAAATGCGTTTCATTTCAGAGATTTATTATAATTATTGTATTTTTCCTTTGGAGGTGTGCAGACATACGTTCACCATTTGTCTCATTTTCGACTATTGACATTGAGTGTGTAAGAAAGAAGGGCAGCATTATATGATTAAAAACAAATGCACAACAATCAACGCATTGACATTTGACGTTTTTGAATGTTTGGAATTCATGCACAGTTCAATATGATACCCCTCACAATATTGCTGCAGTTCTTTCAAAATAGGAGAATTCGTTCCATACAAAATGTATTGGGAAAATAAGTTTCTTTAAAGCTATTTATTTCGTTAACTTTTGTGATGTTTTAATAGTTATTATCCTATCCGGGGCGAAGACAAATCCAACAAATCAAAGATCATCAAAATCAGCACAGCCGTTCTCGAGTTATAAATAGTGTAACTAACCCGACTTTGTTTTATATATTAAGATTCTCCTTTGATGTAATTATAAAGAAACACCGTAGCAACAGTTAAACAGACTTAATCTTCCCACCCCAAACGTATTTCAAACACAGTGATTTGATCTAGACGAATTTTCCATCATATCTAGCGGATTGGGCTTCCCTCTAAACCAGTGGTTCCCGACCCTTTTTTGACCAGGGAACACCATGATATTTATTTGTTCTCATAGGGACCACATGGTAACAAAATGAGCTCTTCTTGGACTTCTTCAGCTACCTCTCCAAAACTAATACCAAAGGGGTTACGAATCAGCTTTAGGACACCTTTCGATTCGGTTTTGTAGTAAAATGTACAAAAATGTTTCGCTGACCACATTTTAGATCTCGCGGACCACATGGACTACCGGTTAGGAACCACTGCTCTAAACGGACTAGGACCTCCCCTTCCGAAGGAACTCAGAGAATTGTTGTGTTTATTGGGGGTATGTGTTAGGCCTTCGTCTCTTCGATGATTTTTATTTACAAAGTGCGCGTCGGTCGAGTTACAGTTTAGGTACGTTGTATTTTATAATGTGTGCTGCATTAGAATATTCAACTATTTTTGGACAAGCTTTTTAAGGGTTTATATTAACTGTTCTTTAAACTTCGAACATTATGGCAATGTGACATCTGGATTAGAATTACCTTTGACTGTTTTGCCTACTTGTGAAGATGTATTACGAGGTTTTTTGTGAATGAAGCATGACGAAAAAATATTTAGCATCATGCTGACCATGCTGCAGTGAAAACCTTCCCTGTTGTAGCCAGAACGTTAGGCAGATATTTTTTCAGCTGTATTACAAGATGTTGGTTCAATTTCACAGAACGATACATGTTGTGTATAGGAGTAATATTGGTCGTTATAGTTTGTTGCAATTGGATGCGATGGAACTGCAGTCAATACGGGTTACAAAAGAGTTGTGATTTGGTGTCTTGAATCACTTCTCAAGCGGCCTTTACAGTGTCTGTCTGTCAGTTACAGTCAGTTACAGTCAGTATCTGTCAGTTACATGCAAACGAGCTCATTTTGCGACTACTTTTTAACTGCATCGACTGGACCGCAAAGTCTCACTGGAATTATTGTAAAATCCTTAAATAAGTGTGAACAACTTCCTGTCCTGAAATTTAAAGTCATTCAATGTGCTTTGGCAAGTGTGAGAAATGAACAGGGTTTAAGTACAGATCAGCTGTATATGTGGAAAATATGTAAAACCATTGACTGATTGATGAGATTGATGATTCCAGATTCCGCAATGAAAACTTGTAAAAAAAATACTGGCAAAATTGTACATTCCAGGTGGCTCACTAAAACGAAGCGGGTTCTTCGGCTTTATATTTCTACCCTAAAACCATCAGAAAATTTGTTAACTTTAATGACAGTTTACGCACCTATGTGGTTCAACGTTAAGACCAACCATTATGTATTTCCGGTGTTAGACATTTGCATGAAACAATATTGCTTTCACGATATTTGTCCAGTGATTTTAAATATATTATTAATACAGTAATCCAGCACAATGGTTTTTTGGGTATCACAAAAACATATTGTTAGCCATCTTACCCGACAACCGAAAATGGTTAAGAGAGTTGGCGTTGAGAAGAATATTGGAAGCCCCCCAAATGAAAACGCAATCAGACGTTATTCGTACCTTCAAAGTGCCTTTTTGATTTTTCGGTAGATAATAATATTGGTGTTATGAATTGGGATAATATAACCGAGTCACCGCTCATCAAATTTGAAAAGGACGAGACAATTTGACAAGCCATTATCAATCACACCATAATTGACGATATCATGGTAAAGAATTTCCTTGCCCACTCAAGGCACAGAGGGGTGTGTGAAAATTGCAACAGAAGCCTCAGCTGCTGCCAGTGAACCCTTGAGACGAGATGACTTAATAAAAAAAGGTTATAGTCACGAAACCTTATGCCACTTTTTGACACCAAAATGCAGTACCGTTCATGGCAACTTTTGCAATTTTCAAGTTTTTCAATGCGGTAAATGTGTACATTTTTTATTTCCACTATTTGTTCCATTCTACCAATCTATGAATGTATTATCTGTAAAATAAATGGTAAAATACATAATTTATGTGTGTTTTATTTCGCGTATATGAGCTAATAATAGTAGTATAAATACTTAGGTAAAATCGTGAAAAAAATAAAATATAAAGCTTTGGCGATGTCCAGGTTTTGTGAATATATATTTTTTATTATTTTTGTTGTAATATGCCACTTGCATGGATTTCATAACGACTTGGAAAAAATTGTGTTGATAGATTTTTTTACTAAGATTACGAAAATGTTGTTAAAATTTTTTAGAAATGTACAGTTTTTTTTCTTTTTAAATAAATAAATCCATTATTTGGAATCGTGACATCAATCACTACATTAAAATGTCCCGTCTCCGAAAATGTTCCTATTAATTTTGTAAAATTCAACACTGATTTATTTTTTTATATAGCAACACTTTGATTTCATACGAAAAAAAATATTTATGGGATGTTATATTTTTGGTATGCCTTGTTATTCACCTGTGCCATTCGTGTGGAAAACGTTTTTTTTTTTAAATGGTGTTCAGCTATTTAATTATCGTTTTTTCGCACCCATTAAATTTTGTCCCGTATTACCGGTTTATAAAAAATGGTCTGATTTATCCGATTGAAATTTTCAAAAAATCGCCAGGGTTTCAAAAAAACTATTAAAAAATAAGGTATGTCTTAGAATATTTGCCTTAACCGGATTTTTTTTTTAAATGTGATGCAAGTGGCCTATTGTTTATGTATGGAGCATCTTTCCCAACTATGCCGATATCAAAATTCTCAAAAAAAAATTCACTCCATTCTATGTCTAGATCTGCTCACTACTGATCTGGTGAGGGAGACCTAACCTAGACGGATGGAAGGATGGATTCATACGTTTGTTACTCCTGGACACATTGACCCCAGTTTCAAACATAACGATCATGTAGGTACCTAAATACCTAATGTAAACGAAACCTGTCAATTTGACTGTCCTAGAACCGGAGATCATCCTAGTTGGACAGTCAAAGCTTCCTTAAATGCGGATGTACTTTTAAAACAAATAAATAATAAAAAAAAATTAAAAAAATACCCATTCCTCACACCGTTTTCCTATCTTCTCCTTTCTTTCTCCACACAGCATCCCCAAAGATGAGATACCGTCCAGGTATTTTTTTTCCTGAAGGCCTGCTGCGTGGACCTAATGTAAAAAATCTCAATTTGGGAGGCGGGAATGGGTACCGCCACCCCGGGAACCTTTATTGGATAACCAACACCTCTGCCATAGGTCACCCCAAGTGGTTCGCTACGTTTGGTGATTTAGCAGGGGTGCCTGGGTTCATGGGGTGAGCTTTGTCTAGGTCTTGGAGGCGGATGACCAGGACATACTGAACCCCAGATTCCTACCCACCCCAAACCCTTTTCCTTCCCAGAACTCTCCTCTCCTTCCTTTCCTTAAAAAACCCCTCCACATAGCATCCCCAAAGATGACATAGGCCCTTAGGGAAATTATTTTCCTCAGGGCCTCCTGTGTGGAGCTCATGTAAAAAAAAAAAATATATATATATATATATTAAAATTCTGAGTTTCTTATTTGAAATTGATCAAATTATAAAGTCAATATTACTCTCGGTAACAATTTGATGAGGGAATTATATAATTAGAAGATTATTAATGAAGGAGTGGGGTAATTTTCTTACTAACTACACATCACATAGTTCGCAGTCAGTTAATTTTCAACACCTCAAAGGCGAGTTGGTTGGTTGAGTTTGATCATCATAAGTGTTCTGAATAGTAACACTCAACGCAGCAGCGATTGATGTACTCCATCATTTACCTTTGTTTGCGTGAAATTTAAATTTATTCACCTTATTTATAGGATTAAAACTTCAACGATTCACCCAATTTTTGGTTTAGACATCACATACCGATTATCTTAAAATTAATTAATTTGAATTTTCTCTTTACTTCTGAACACACCATCTTTCTTTTTATTATTACTGGAATATTTATTAGGTTAAGAAATTACTAAATGTCGTATCTAGAATGAACGATGTATGTATGAAGAATGAGTTAATGATGAATGTAAGTAAGTCTAAAGTCATGGTCATGAAAGAGAGAGTATGAAAACAATGTACAACATAGGTGTGAATGATGAATACTTGGAGCAGGTGGATAATTTTGTGTACTTGGGAAGTATGTTTGCGAGAGATGGGAAGGATGATAGAGATATCGAAAGAAGGGTAAATGCAAGTGACTCCATTAATGCAGGACTGAACGCCGTTGGCGCCAACAAAAAACTGTTCAAGGAAGCGAAGTTAGCCGTCCATAATAGAGTTTCTGGTGCCTACCCTGACGTATGGCATGAGGCATGGAACTCGCAGAGGAAGGGTGAAAGTGACTGAATGCTGTAGAAATGAGATCTCTGAGGTGTATGTGTCGTAAAACCATGTACGATCGTGTGATAAGCGTGGAGATCCGTGAAGAATGCAAGACAGATGTAAGCGTAATAAGTAAGATTAAGAAAGTGACGCTCTGGTGGTTTGGGAATGTAGAGCGAATGAACGAAGAAAGGAGTGTAAAGAGAATATATGACGCAAATGTGAATGGTAGAAAAAGTCGGGGACGCCCGAAGAAGGCATCAGATTATCACATCGATCAAGTGATGATAGATGTCATGGCTCAACACAGCATGACAAGAGGTATGGCATTGCTTAATGCCCTACCTGCGGATATAAATGTGTTTGATATCACCGTACCATGTTTTAAAAAAACAATATACATGTATTGTTTGTTGTCAGAAAATTGTACCGTAATTGGACTCACCTGTCTGTCGTACAATAAAAAAAAAGAAAAAAAAAAGTGAATCAGATGCTGGAGTCGGGCCATGGTGAATGAATACATGGTCGTGAAGAGTCGGAATAATAGAAAAGCATGTATGAGACGCCGTATGAATGTGAACGAGGCAAGGAGTGTGTGCCAATATCGTTTTGTTTGGCGGTCCGTCCTCTCTGCCTACCCCTGCAGAAACAGCGTGATGGTTAGTTAGTTAGTTAATTATGTACGCAATAGGTACATTAAATGCGTAAAATTTTGTCATCAGTTGTATTATAAATGCACTGTGTATGCCTAAATAAACAAATAAATCTTTGAGAACGCTTTCATTTCTATAATATAAACTTGAAAATCTTGAGAAACTGTGTTGTAATTAGCACGGTTATACGGGGGATAATAAGGGACTTGACTGTACTTGACCTTGATTCCTGACATTATTTGCAGTAAAAATTAAAAGTAAAAATTTTTGTCTCTCTTCGGTGATATTTTGATTTTTTTTCCAAATTAAAAACATTGAATCAGTTAGAGTCGGGGTGAGGGGTCGGGTGGTTACTCGACTTCATTGGCCAGTGATGACATGTGGAATAAAAAAATGTGCTTACTTAATAAATTTAAAAAAAATCAAAAGTCAGATAGAGTGCAGATCAAAAGTGGAGATCAAAATTTCATTTACATACCTAGTTTACTTCAAATAATGTTAGCACTCACTGGTGAAAGTAAATCAGGTAAGTCCCTTAACATCTTGTATATATATATTTTTTTATTAATTCAGTTTTCAAGAAACTATTCTGAATGTAAAATCATAATTTTCATTCCAAGAAAGTGTAGTTTTTTTCATCCAAACTTTTTTCTGCGTAATGACGTGGTACGATATTTGGTAATAACCGGATGAATAAATAAAAAAAATCTTCATAAAGCAACAAAGGTCTAAAATGTGTGCAAAAAAGCAAATAATAAAGAGGATCATCTATATTCTATTGTGCAAAGTACATATATTACTCTGTAATGTAAAAAATCATTTGTCAAAAATGTTTAATCAGTTCAATATATTTATGTACCGGCCAATCATTGGGTGTTTGTATCACATACACACATTTACTCTGTTATATCTTATACCAGTGTCCTTCAGCGGAACGACTGCGTAGCCCTTGTCATATACATAAAATCTAATTTTGGATTTTATGCCAGTTATGTAAAGTTTATTTTTTCAATCACAAATACAAATATCACAATCACAAATATCTAGTTTGTATGAGTGCTAATTTATTTGTGTTTTAAATTATAAAATATAGGTTACTAATGAAATCATTTTTTGTAATTTTAGAGAGAACTTAAAAAAAAACTACGACCAAAAATAAATTACTTTCTAACTTGTTATATTAAATGATTATTCGGTGAAAATTATAAAATGGAGAATTTGAAAGTATTTATCGTAAGAACATTTTGTTAATGTTGTCTAACATTATTTTAATGTGCTCAGTTGGTAAGTGTTCAATTTATAAATAAATAAATAAATAAGCAGTTTTCAAACTTTCAAATATGACTTCAAAGTAAAATGTATCAAGTTGTGAATTAATTTTTCCTTAATGTGTTATTTTGCGCGAAAATTGCCTAAAAGCTTTCAACGTTTATCCTCCACTAGCAACATAAATCGGCCGCTAACGCAATTGCGTGCGAGGCTAAATCAGGTTTTTTGTTTGTAACACAAGATATATGGCACTGCGGAAGGATGCGAGAGTTTGGGGAAATTTTGGCAGCTATTAATGACTCAGATTTCCATTTCCTCACATTTGTGCCAAAGAAATCATTGCTGTGTATTTGAGAACTTCTTAGAAATAATACAGGCTTGAAAAATCAAAGTTATGAAGTTTGAAGAAAAACGATTAACGACTTGATAGTTATTTTAGATTTAGAGTGATGGGAACTCTCAGAACAACTTCGGTGAAAGACCACCATTCAGGATCGAAACGTCGTTTGAAATGGCTTTAGCCATGCTTATTGACCAGGTCAGGTTTTCGCAACCTTCTTCTTCCCAATCTCTTTACCATTCCCACTTCTTTAAGCCTCGTAATACACAGCAATTAAGAATGCCGTAGTCTTGCTGGCTCCGAATAGTTAAGAGCAGTTGGAGACTGTTGTGCAATTTCCTCACTGAAAAAGCGAGAGTTTCAATTTCCAGAATCAATTGAACTGTGGTATTCTTATTTGAGGATTGTAATTAGGTTGAAGGAAGTGAGCGAGGAAAATGAAAGGATTTTGGAATTACCGGACGTATCTGATCTCGTTATCAAATACATTCGTAATTATAGCCCTAACTTTTCGATTGACTCAAAACCTCAAAAGGGCGACACTAATAGTATTTTCCACTCTGGAGTGATTGACGAGTCTCTACATAATGTGAATAAACCCATAAAATTTAAATAGAAACGAGTTTTTCCACCTGGCCGTGTTTCGAGCCCGCTTCTTTAGGGTCCCAGGCAAATATGGGATATTACCAACAATAATACTCGCACAAATTCTACTTCCAATAATGGTTCTCGTGAACTTATAGAATGTCATGTTTCCTAAATCTTAGACAAGTCAACTTTTTATATAACTTCAATAATAATCTATTAGACTTAATTTTTAGCAATTCCAACAATATAAGTGTACAATATGCAAATGACAATGTTTCAACAAATAACTACCACCCACCACTTTTTGTTATATCTATATAAAATTTCAATTTAGAGTCTTTTAAAGAAAAAATATTTTTTTATGAAGCTGATTATCTTAAGATTAACAAGTTTCTCGCCAAATCAGACTGGAAGATAATTGTTATAAAATTAATGATATAATAGAATATTTTTATTGCATAATTAATAAATCAATTGAACTTTACGTCCCTATTACAAAATATAGGACATCTAATTACCCCAAAATGGTTTAGCAAAGAGCTAATTTGTACTATCGAGTCAAAAAAACTTGCACATAAAAAACATTCAAATTATCTCGAGCTCCGAATGACTATCTAATTTTTTCTAAATTACACAAAAGGGTGAAAAACATATCGATCTCCTGTTACAAAGAATTCCTGGAATATATTGAGAAATCGTTACAAAAGAAACCTCAAAATTTATTCAAATTCGCAAATAATCTTAATAGTAACGAATCTGGTGTTCCGTCTATCATATACTACAACGATAAAATTGCGGATACACCTCAAGGAATTACTGATTTATTTGCCGAATGCTTTGGCGAAGTATATGATGTAAACTCATCCAATAATCAAGTACCTCAATTTAAATCAAATATTTCTATTGATTTCAACGACCTTGTTATTGATGTTCTGCGTAAAATTACACTATTAGATACTCAGAAATCCGCTGGCCCGGACACCATACCTGCAATTTATTTAAAAAAACTGTGTATCTAACTTAAAAGGCCACCTAACCAATATATTTAATCTATCATTAGCATCAGGCCTTTTCCCACAAAAATGGAAGATCAGTTTCCTTAGTCCCATCTATAAAAAAGGTGATAAAACGGATGCTTCTAACTACAGACCTATTTGCATACAATCAGCAATAGAGAACTCCGGTCCAATTTTTTTATTTTTTTTTATAAATAATGACCCTCTAACTTAAATAACTGCATTTTTATTTTTGTTTTTAGAGTTAGTTTTAATAGTTAAAATAATTGTCAAAGTTTTAATTTTTCAAGACCCCCCGAAAACCACCGGAAATATGGTAAATCGTCTGACGTCATCACTCCTGAAAAATTAGTATATGATCGGGAAATCAGCTGATCAACTACTGCCATTTTGAAATTCCGTTGTTCGAAGTATTCTCCCTAGAAGAAGCATTACTATTTTTTTTGTGCAGTAGTTTTTGAACATTTTAAATATTTGAGATAAACTAATAGAGTTACCTCTATTTTTGATACTGAATTATTAAGGCTTAAATATTGTTTCAATTAATACAACAACTAAATCTCTATAAACAGTAAGAAATAAAGAATAACATGAAATGTTGTTAAAACTGACTTGGGCCATACCTACATTTCAATTGATTTCAATACAATGTGATACAATGACTGGTGACGCGTGACGTCAGCGCTAACCATTCAATCGTACCAACTTTACAGTGTATTTTAACGAGACGTTAAAAAATGCACTTTTTAATATTTTTTTAAGAACTCTACGTTTAATATTATGAAATTAAACTTATATATTCAGAATCAGCGTTTATTGGTCTATATGAAAATATTTTTTTAAAGCGATAATATTTTTCACTGGAGTTCCTTATTCCTAAATTGTTTGAATCCGTATTTTTATCAAAAATTTATGTTACGGACTCGTAAAATCGTTTCCCCTCACAAACATGGATTCATATCCGGTAGATCCACACTAACCAATTTAATTATATACGAATAATATATATCAGACAATCTAAATTCAAAATTTCAAATGGAAGCAGTTTACACAGATTTTAGCAAAGCATTCGATAAAGTTTCTCAAAAAATCTTATTAAACAAACTAGAAGTATGTATATGGGATAAAAGGAAATCTACCAAAATGGTTTGAGGCCTATTTGACATCTGGAAAACTATACGTTAATTTATCTAACCATATATCACACGAAATTGAAGCTTTAAGTGGGTTGCCTCAAGGTTCTCATCTAGGTCCGATTCTTTTTTGCTATTTATTAATGACATTAGGTACTTCAATATTTAAAGGTATCCATTTCCTTTTATTTGCTGAGGGCTTGAAAATTTACACTATTATAAGAACTGAGAGAAGGAGTGTCTTGTATTGCTAAATAAATTGGATTGATTATATAATTGGTGTAACATAAATGATTTATTTTTAAACATTAACAAATGTCAATCTTTAAGCTTTTCTCGAAATAAAAATCCAAGGCTCTTTCGATATCACATTAACAATGTGAATCTTTCTACAGTAACATTAGTAAAAGATTTGGGTGTCGTTTTTGATAACAAGATGACATTCGTCCCCCGCATTGATGCAATCACGAATAAAGCACTTAAATGTCTCGGTTTTATGTTAAGATCGTCCAAAGATCTAATGTATACAAATACACTCAAAACGCTATACATAACACTAGTCCGAAGCATTCTTGAATATAATTCCTCTCTCTGGTCGCCTTTATACAATGTACATTCACACAAAATTGAAAGAGTACAACTTAGATTTTTAAGGCATATAAATTATAAACTACACATTCAAATACAAAATTTAAATTATAATTATTTGATGCAATTGTTTAAACCACCTGAATTATCACAACGAAGAAAAACTGTGATGTTTTATTATTATTATTTAAAATCATCAACGGGTATTTGGATAGCCCTGAACTAGTGAATAAGATAAACTATCAAGTAGCCAACAATAAGAACACTAGACTCCATGCTCCATTTAACATAGTTGCTTCTCGCACTAATTTTGTGTTTAACTCTTATCTCCAGAGATTGCATCGTGTTCGGAATGAAACTTGCTCTGTTGACGTATTTTTTTATAAAAACATCGCTTATTTTAAAAAACGTATATGTATGCAGATCCAAAAATCCTTAAATATTCCAGATTGTTAACAGTAACAAATTTAATACCCACTGCTCTGTAACTGCTTTCATAGTACCTACTTACTTATTTATATATGTAATTGCTGTGTACCTTTTATTTATTTATTTTTTCATAATAATAACAAACTTACATAAAAATTCTTAAATGTTTCAAGTTGTTAACAGCAAAAAAATTTAATACCCACTGCTCTGTAACTACTTCCATAGTACCTAATTACTTCTTTATATATGTAATTGCTGTGTACCTTATATATATATATACATATTTATTTTTTCATAATAATAACTATTAATAATAAACTTACGTACATTTATAAAAGCACAAAAAAAATTTAATTACAAGAAATTTACGTACTTTTATATTAACCGCTAAAAAAAGTTTTACACCTCTGCCAACCGGTTTGCTTCGAGTACATAGACATCCAAATGGATAGACAAGCAGTTACAGGTGAGGGATCAAACCAAACTATGGAGGGCGAAGAGGGGAAAGATGACTGTGATTCGTTATACAATCAATCTGACAGTAAATAGGCATCTCGCATTACAATATCACCATTTAGTTCTTAAAAGCAAAATCTGCTTTGAATGAATAGACCTTTTTACATGGGAGCGCGAATTGCTTGCCACGATAATAACATATTTGCTAAGGCCAAATGCTCGCCCCAAAAAGACTCGCCCCAATACACATAGCAATATTTTGTTGCCGTGTTTAGTTAAAACACTATTACAAATGTTTCATAATTTACTTACCCCTGTATAGCATACGCTACCGTTTTGGCGTTGTATTTCGTTAAATGTATGGATGTTACCTTCTAGCTGTTCACGGCAAGAATGATGACGTCACACATTTTAGATTCAAGCGAGGCTCTATCCTCTCCCCATGGAGCGAGCCGGTTCCAAGGAGGAGCTCCAGCCGGCGCCATGTGGAGGGTGAAATAATACGTTTTTATCACTTAGGGCAGGTCCATGTATATTCATATGTCCGTGTTCGAGTATGTTTGTAATCATGTTCCGTGTAATATTGTGACAATAATTTCTAAAACTATTGTAGCCTGAGTCCAAATACGAATATGCTGGTTGAACTCCTTTGTTAACAATTTTCTTATCGAATACTCATACTTACTTGTGTTGTACCAACTTATGTCTGTCATGTTCTGTTTTTATTTTATGTACTATACACTTGTTATGATTCTACATAGCTGTTATAATGCTCCTGTACAATTTACCTTATTTGTAAAAGCCAACAACTAAAATTAATATTTGTTCGTAATACTAGCTTTTAGATTACACAAGCAAAATGTTTTAAGTTGGAAAAAAACGTCTCGCAAATAATTGATCCAATTAAAACTTACTTTACTCAAGGTGCCGACGTTCATCAGTCACCAACACACCAAAGAAGACTTCAGAGTTAATGGAAGCCTTCAGGCCCCACCAATATTTGCGCTCCTAGCGCCAGTGTTATGAGACCTCGGCTGCTCTCGAAAGTGAAACTAAATAACACTTAATATTAGCTACATTATTTGTTATATAGGTACTAAGATAAACCTGATAGAAGATGATCTGTCAAAACAATGAAAATTGGATATAGATTTTTTTTTTAAATAATACTTCTTTACGCACGCTTGACTTAGGGAGTAAGCTGGTGAATTCGTGACGAGAGCGTTACGAAAAGTGTGATCGGGCGAGGCGAACGGAAGTTGTGAGGGAGATATAAGTTAGTGAAGTTTTACTTCGAGGTCTAAAGCACACTCGCTTTTTCTTAAAATTAATTAAAACATTCATACCTCAAAACATTTTGACGCTTCTGTATGAAACGTATAAGGTGATGCACTCTCTGAAAAAAAAAATTAAAATCGATGGAAATCACGCACTCCTCGCGCTGGCGGTAATTTAGACTTTCTCACTTTTGAAATGTTTTCAGGATTACAAAAACTTTTTTTTCTTATTTTATAAATATAACTACATTAAGATTAACATAATGCATTTCAAGAGACTTTTGAAATTTGGCCTTTCGAAAACAAAATTTATAAGGTAATTCAATTCACAATTTATTTTGCTAAAGAAATAGTAATATTTATGTTATACCCGAGTTACAAGAATAAAATCGTGGCAATCAGTTAAAACTGCCATCTAAACATTCTTGGAAAATGCTGACCGCAATATCGTTATTTCATGTGCGCTCGAAGTAAATATGTATTAATTAATTTTGTGTTACGAACAGTCGTGATATTATAAATTGGTTTTAATTTTCCTTGATTGTCCGATATTTGAAAGATCTTTTCAAGTATCGACCTAAAATTGAATTAATGTTTTATGTGAGTACCGCACAAGAGTCCCAACTGTCCCCAACCGTCTGAAGCTGTGGAATCCCTAGTTAGTGTTGTGAGGCTGAAGGTATTGGGCAGTGGAAGGATATGAGGCAGAGGGTAGGGAAGTATCTGGCTACTCAGATCTGATCACCAAACACCGCTAAAAATATTTTAAACACTATTTCGGTTTTGAATGATTGTCTTTCACCAGAGCCAAGCCAAAAGTGTTTACTTCTCTAGAACGTGCCGCAAATGCAATATACCTTTATTATATTATTTGAAATGAATAAATTGTGAAATCACATAAATTAACCAGAAAATTTTGTAAACTTTTTTCGCCAATGAAGGAACTTTCGGTTCTGGAACTTAAAGATAATTTTTACAAGAAAATGATGTTTAAAAAGATATTTATTTTCTTTTAAATAAAATTTACTTGTTCACGTCGGGATTTAAACTCGTGACCTCCGGATTGGCAACCAGACTATTAGCCGCCAGTACCCGAATTTCTACCGATTTCTTACATATCTCCCTTAAACATATGAAGTTTTTAAGTTCTTAAAAAAAAATGTTATTTTTGAAGAAAATACCTAGACGCAAATTATATGAAATTCGCTGGATAGAAAAAAATCAAAGTATGCGCCGAAAATTATTATTAACCCGTATGTTTCAGTTATTTTACAAGTTTGTGAAAAATTTCAAAATATTTCTTTCAATGATGCTTAAGACACCTTCCGCAAGATTTTTGCTCTGTTTTAAACGAGTCGTGTTTGATTAAACTTTTTCACAATTTTCGCATCGATTTTATCGCTTTAAATATTAGCGTGCTCCTGTATCCCTCGTAATTATATGTATATTAAAATATATTTATTTTTTTACTCACAAAAAGATAGATAAATTACAATAAATTTTATACAACAATTAATTAGACAATATATGTATTTGATTTACCCCCACAAATAATCAGGGCTTGTGTGTACGGGGGGTGTTATTATATTGGTTTAATTTAAAAAAAAAATTATTCAGTTTAAATTTTCGGTATAATTTTTAAGCTGAGTTTAAAATTTTTTTATCTTACTGTTCATGTTTCTGATTTTTTCAGATAGTGACTTAAAAAAATTAACTCCAAGATATTTATGATTTAACTGTCCTATTGTTTTTTTTTTCCATTTTAGAGTAGGAAGTATTGATGTTTGTCTAAGTTTTCTGTTATTTTTAAAGGGTGCAACTTTATTGTGAATATTATCTTTATAAATTTGTAATGTTGCATGATAAAAGTATAATGCACTTAATTTTCTGACCTTAAATTGTTTGAATTACAATTCTGATGAATATGACAAGGGTTTTTTTAAAATTGTTTTTATTATTAGTTTTTGTGATATGTAAATTGTTTGTGTTTGATTTGTATATGGACCGCCCCATCCTATAATGCCGTATTGTATTGATTAATTGACAGAAAGCGAAGTATGTGGTTTTAATTAATTATTCGTTTAACATTTTATATACGTACATCTCATTCGAACTATGATTTACATTCTCCAATACAACGTTTGCATAGTCTTGGTAACAAATACTTAAACAATCTGGATGTATTTGACAATAATTTGAACTTAGCAAACTTCAAACGCCATATGTGCCAACTATTTATTTCTACCTATCCCGTAAACTAATGAGAACAACAATTTTAAAAATTACCTACTTTATGTCAACTACTATATTTTATGGACTATATTTTGTTTCTTATATTTTATGTTACCTGTATTTTGTTAACGCTTATATTTTATGTAACCTAAATTTTTTTTTTTTTTTTTTTAACCCTTATATTTTATGTAACCTATATTTTCTTTTTCACAAAAATTATGTTACTTGTATTGTGTATTGTATTTCGTAAACCCATTCTTTTCACTGTAATTAAAAAAATGTACTGCATTCTATGTAAAAGCCCTATGGGCGTTTAAATAAATAAATAAATAAAATATCTCTTAAACATCTAAATATATATGTTAGTTTCCTTTTTCTGTTGGTCAGAATATTTATATGTGTGGACCATTTTAAACGCTGGTCTATTATTATGCCCAGGTGCTTAATATTGGTCTTGCTTTCTATGTTTGTACATAATATATTACATTTATGGTTTTCTGTATTTGTCACAGAGTGGATTATTATGTTTATTTCTTTAGGTGTTTCTTGTTTTTTAATGAAAAATGGTAAATAATAGGTTTTTTAGAATTAAAAGTCAAGATGTTTTTTATCAAACCATAATTTTAGTGCATTGATATCTGTATTTGCCATTTTATTTCATTCAGACCATGTATTTGCTTTTAGTAGTAGGACTATATCGTCAGCGTAGGAGACAATGTCTCCATATTTCTAAATATGGAATATATCATTGACATATATAATAAATAACAGTGGTCCCAAAACTGTATCTTGGGGTTTGAAAAGTCGCTATATATCTCTCCATCTTCTTCTTTTTGAGCGCGGATGCGGCGCCTTAAGTATTATTAGTTTTTTTTTAATCGCGTTATATTGAAAGTGATGTATTTACGAATAAATTGTTATTTCAATATAAATATATATAAATATTTATTATGTTGTTTAAATTTGGGAAGCGGGTATGGTTACCGCCGCTCCGGGAACAATTTATTGGGTAACAAACACCTCTGCAATAAGTCACCCCAAGTGGTCCGCTACGTTTACTTAGCAGGGGTGCCCAGGTTCATGGGGTCAGGTTTGGCCGGATCATGGTGGTAGATGCGTCTGACCCCCAATTGCGTGGCAGGCCGGATCGGGAGAGACTGGTTCAGGGAGATCTTACGGCCTCTCCAGCAGGACTCTCAGCAGGGTTTGGACAGCAGTGGAAGATATGAATGCATTCGTCAGTCACTTCTGGATTCACTGACCCATCCCTCAAAATTTTTTCCTTCCTAGAACTTCCTTTCCCTAAAATGACCCTCCTTACAGCATCCCCAAAGCTGACATAGGCTCTGAGGGGAATTATTTTTCTCAGGGCCTCCTGTGTAAAGCTAATTAAAAAAAATAATAATAATAATTCCTGCTGACTAGCAACAACATTATCTTGCCCATCATCATACGTTGGAATGGTAAACTGCTCTTATTTTTTTTGCAATATACAGGCTTAGATGTCCGATTAAATCTAAGAGATTGGTCGATTGTTCAGAAAAAACGTTCTTCTGATTTTGACCCCTTTTCTAAAATTAACCTTTAGCTATTTAAGACAATGAAAATCGCGAGGGTATTTCGTCCGGCCGAGGTTCTCGTAAGTAATTAAGTCTATAAAAAGTTCCGAGTTTGTTTGCTAAAATTAAGTAAGCTTACGTAAGATAAAACGTTAGAATGCCTCCCTAGGAACATAGATTGAATGAAGATTCTTATCACCTACTAGAAAGCGTAATTAACGTAGTTATATATCTGTTTCCTTTCTAATTCGGAGTTAATTGCGTTTGAAGTGACGCGCGAGTCACAGGCGGTGTGACACGCCTTACACCACAAGGGTACGTACAATATCTTCCTACGTAATTAACCCTCACTTTGTAATTCTAATTTCTAAACTACACACCATAATGCCCTTAATTAAATTACTTGTGTCGATAGTGAGAAATAAAAATATTTATCTACACAAGTTTAAATTTCATTTTATTTTATATTTTATTCTTCTTTATATAAAATAGGCAAACAGGCAATTTTTTTTGTTTTTCTAAAAAGAAAGACACACATTTCTGGGTAACGAATAACCTGACAATATTTGAAAATCTCCTACCACCACCGCAGTAAGCGGAAAATGTTGCTTGTGTCGTGATCGAGGTATTAGTTAGCCGAGGAATCGAACACGGGACGCCTGGGTGGAACCCAAGCTCGATTCCAACTCATGCCTCGGTATATGTAGAGATCTGGAAAAACGAATAAAATATATATAAATGAATAATATTATATTCTCATATGTAGGTACCTACATAGATGCAACACGACAGCGGCACAACACCATTACGTTTGCCACAGTTCAAAGCTATAATTATTTTCCTGGTGGAATAAAAAGCGAAAAATTTATTCAAAATTAAACAAAAAAAACTTAATTGCACATTACAATGACAGATGCATAATCAGAATAATAGATTGATAACAGTCTTATGCATCAATACAGGTGTTTAGGGACGTACTTGACTTACTTTAACCAGTGATTCCTGACATTATTTGGAGTAAAAAATGTAAATGAAATTTTGGTCTCCGGTGACATTTTTGATGTTTAAAAAAAAAATGGTAGTTGTTGAACAGTTGGAGGCGGGGTAAGGGGTTCGCCGGACACCCGGCTGAGTGACCAGCGACGATATGCGGAAGAAATTATTTTTTGTTTGATTTTGAAGAAAAAAATTTTGAAAAAAAAAATTCCTCAAAAAAAGTTACCGGAGACCAAAATTTCATTTACATTTTTTACTCCAAATAATGCCAAGAATCACTGGTTAATAAAGTAAGTCAAGTACGTCCCTTAACACCCTGTATGCATTGTATACTAAAAACCGTTTTACACCATCTCTATTTTCAGCCCGATTCCGTATAGAGACCAAAGACAAAATTTTTCGCTTTACACGATCGCTATATTCATCTCTACTTTCATATCTAAGATTTCAGTTGACTGAAATCGTACAAAGAGTGTGTGGCGGTCTACCCTTCCTGCTTACTACTGCTGTGAAACGGTGCGATGGTCTATTAAATAAAAAAAGGAAATATTGCCAAATTTAACACTTCCGCCTTTCAGGGGGAGTAAAATCTGTATAAAACGCGTTGGGACTACAACACCCGTGACACTATATTTAAGATGAATATATACGTGAAATCCTATTTAGATACTATTTTGATTAATCTTTACGACGAATCGGCTTACAGTATAAACATAAAAAAATATGCTGCGGATAAATCGAAGCTTTTACTAGCTTTTCTATGTATTGAAATTAAAATAAAATTATTATTTACGTAACAAAATATATAAACGTAAACCACAAAAAAAAAAGTTTTTTCATGACTTAACCATGAAGTAATACAAGAAACAATTTTTTTTAAATACCCCTTTATGGCTAAGACTATTTTTGAGGTTTTCTATGTTCTAACTTTTTTTCGTTCTTATAAAATTATGCACAAAATAAATAAAAACCACTTTTTCGCTTACTAGCCTCGTGCAAAATGACGCTCGATTTTAAAATTTTGCAGGAATGAGATTCGAAATATTTCTAGCGTATATATTCCTAAGAGGAGAAAATTAACCGTGATTGTGTCCCCTAGATTCCCACCAGGCCCTTTATCAGCATAAGCTCCACCGGAAGTATGTTGCCTGTTGTATGCTGATGATGCGGTGCTGATTTCTAACAGTATGGAAGATCTACAGTCTCTCGTGTCTAGGATGAACGAAGTACGAGTATGTATGAAAAATGCGTTAATGACGAATGTAATTAGGTCTAAAGTCATTGTTTTTGAAAGAGAGAGTATGAAAACAATGTTCAACATAATTGTGAATGATGAGTATTTGGAGCAGGTGGATGAGTTTGTGTAATTGGGAAGTATGTTTACGAGAAATGGGAGGGCTGAAAGAGATATCGAAAGAAGGGTGAATGCAGGCAACTCTATTAATGGAGGACTGAACGCCGTTGGCGCCAACAAAAAAACTGTCCCGTCCATAATGAAGTGCTGGTACCTACCCTGATGTATGGCAGTGAGGCATGGAACTAGCAGAGGAAGGATAAAAGTAGACTGAATTCTGTAGAAATGAGATCCCTGAGGCGTATGTGTGGTAAAACCATGTACGATCATGTGAGAAATGTGGAGATCCGTAAATAATGCAAGGCTGATATAAGCGTAATGAGTAAGATTAAGACAGGGACGCTCAGATGGTTTGGGCATGTAGAGCGAATGAACGAGGAAAGGAGTGTAAGGAGAATATATGACGCAAATGTGAATGGTAGTACAAGTCGGGGACGCCCGAGGAAGACATGGCGAAGTGAAGTGAATCAGATACTTGAGTCGGGCCATGTGAAGAGTCGGAATAATAGAAGATCATGTATGAGATGATGTATGAATGTGAACGAGGCAAGGAGTGTGTGCCAAGATCGAGTTGTTTGGCGGTCCGCCCTCTCTGCCTGCCCCTGCAGCAAACGGCCTGATGGTTAGTTAGTTAGTTAGCTTCACCGCTCTGTTATGTAGAATTAGATCCAGTTTTGTAGAATTCATAATCTCAAAGCTTTACTCCAAACCATCCATAGCCCTGAACAACGCCGCCAGGTATGAAGCTAGTATAACAGCTAATTTTAATATATATAAAACAAAGTAGGGTTAATTACACTATTTATAACTCAAGATCGGCTGAACCGATTTTTATGATCTCTGATTTATTGAATTTGTATCCGCCACGAATAGCAGAATAACTATTAACACATCGGAAAAATTATCGAAAAAAAATAATGAAGAAAATTCTTTTCCTCATTCATTTTGTATGGAAAGAATTCTCATCTTTTCAAAGAGCTGCACCAAGATTGTGATAAATATAATATTGAATAGTGAGTAAATTCCAAAAATCCAAAAATATCAAATATCAATGCGCTGATTGTTTTACTTTTGTTCTTAAACATATAATGCTGCCATTCTTTCTTACACACTAAATGTCAATAATCGAAAATGATACAAACGTGTCTGCACCCCTCCGAAGGAAAAATACAACAATTATAATAATCTCCCTCTCACGCATCAAGAAAATGAGAAGCAAATCCCGTGGGTAAGTGGAAAAGTAAGAAAATCACAAAAAATATAAATCCGTATACAACGCCATGTTTGATACTGACAACAAAACACGGACAGTTGCGCGTCGATAATTGCTCCATTGTGTAATTTTTAACTTAATACAAAACTGTATTTAATTCAGCTAATAAGTTAACACAAGAGTTATTGATTCTGAGGCGGTACGAAGTTCGTCGTGTCAGCTAGTAATGTTTAAAGCGATGGTCACTCGAGAATAGGATTGAATTTCATCAAATGAAAAGGTTCCCCTAATGACGAAGGGTCTCAATTTCAATAATATAACCCGTAGCTAAATTTAATTCAGCTTCTGATTTACTCAAAGCAAAATATATTTCACTAGAATTCTGTTTCCGGGTGGGTTGTAGAATTTCCTTTTATTCGTGGTACCTTATCACTATTAACTAGTTCATTGACAACACAAATAGGGTATAATTATATTTTCAATCGCAATATCTATAATATAAGGGAGCGGGCCGGATCGGTAGAGACGGGGCGTGAAATAAAAGGGGTTAGTCGGTGTAGTGAGTCAGTCTTTATTATACTTGGGTCGAAGCGGAGCGGAGCTACAGTGGTGCCGGGAATGTTACTGATGCGTTGCTGATGAATGAGAAGAAGGTCAGGAGACTACGGCGATGAAGATCACTGGTCTTCAGGGAGCAAGCGTGTTGCTCTACACCATGGCGGTGTAGAAGTGACCTTGGTCCAGGTGGTCGACCGTCGTCGTGTTGACGAGGTATGGCGGCTGTGTGGCCTTTGAGTCGACACCCACTTTATTTAGATTCTCATTGGGATATTTTTGGGAACCCGGATCAAACGATTGATCCGGGTTCGCATTCTAGTAGTTCCTAAATCTATCTTTTCTTTTATCTATGTGTTTTCATTTTCATTGTTTGAATGTTATTAATTTTTATAATAAGTATTTAATAAAGGAAACTTAATAATAAAGATTTCACAATGCATGCAATGCGTGACTTCAAGTCAGTAGAATATTTTAAAATACTTATGTCATCTTAGGTACATTTCGTTAATGAGAAGTCTGGTAGAGTGTTATTTGCCTATTTGATCCCCATTTCACAAAGCACATTCCAAGAATACAGAAACGGTGCCAACGGAAATAATATCCTTATATTTATTAATTTTAAGCTGAATATTCAAATTCAAAATACTAATTATATAATTCTGATGAACAGCTAAATTTGATTACGCTGTTTAAAAGGCGGATTGACTCTTAAGTCTTGTTCAATATATAATTATTTAATGGTATTGACAGCCCCAAAATTCTCGCCAAAATAAAATTATGTATACCGATCGAGAAATACGAGTAAAAATCTGCGAGCCCTCGAGCACACCTAAAAATCGACTGCCTAATTTTGGTAATATATTTTGAAATGTTGTCATCACATTCAGAGATTCCGTGTTAGTGATGAAACGAAGTCTCCATAAATACTTTGCTGAAATATAAGAGTGTGCTACCCCGTGGGGATGATGTACATATATTTTTCTATGTTTTTATTTAATTTTTTAAATGTCTATTTATAATTTATTTTTTATATTTACCTTGTCAATCTTATTTTAAAGATATTTATTTGTTGTGTAATTTCGCTTGTGTTTAACTCATTGTAACTTATTTTATAAATCAAAACCAAGTACTTGCTCCACCACACAGCACTTTGTCACACCACAGTTCATTGCATGTAAAACCCCATGTAAATAACGGGACGTAAATAAATAAACAAGTTTTTTACATAAATGTCCCCAGACTAATGTGTCCGTAGCATTCATATTAAATTACACGCAAAGTAAACTAAATTTAGACCATCTTCTAAAATAATATTATTCAGTGAGTGACAGTGATGCAGTATGCGGTTGAGGGGCCAATACATGTACACACAACTAACTATACACGGTGTTTAGGAAATTATTTGAGTGAAACCTGACATTATTTGGAGAAAAAAATGTTAATGAAATTTTGGTCTCCGGTGACTTTTGGAAGTCTTTTTTTTTATTTTTTTCTCTTTAAAATCAAACAAAATAGAATTTCTTTCACTTGCCGTCACTAACTAACCGACCAACCTAACTGTCCAATATTTACTGATTTTTTAAATGTTTTTAGTTGGAAAAAAACACATAAAAATGTCACCGGAGACCCAAATTTTATTTAGAATTTTTACTCAAAAAAATAATTTCAGGAATAACTGGTTAAAAAAGTTAAGTCAAGAACGTCCATTAACACCCTGTATATTGTTTTCCAAGGTATCGAACAGTATTAATACTGTAACATCTACTTGGTTGAATTTCAGAACCCAGCTTCGAGTGCATGTCTGACGCCACGCCATACGCGCCGCTCCACAAATAACGTCTGTGTACGTGGAATTTCACACAAAGCTGTTATAATTAGGTTTCGAATTCAAGAAGTCGTCCCAAGATGTCGCCACTTCCGTCAGCAGGTCAGATGGGGACGTCTCCCCGCTAGGTATGAACTACAACGAATTTGCGAATATGTTGTATCTCTCCGGATATGGAAAGATTTGTAATGCATGTTGTATCAAGCGGCTATATATTACGTATGATGTCATTGCTCCATCTCGGTTACTTTGTCCCGGTGACTAGCTACGCTGGATGACAGTGGATCCGAGAACGTGCTATTTTTGAAACCAGCTCCTATTGGATTTATAAAATGGTCACCAACACTAACTGGGCGAAACGGAACTAAAAGCCGCCCGCAGGGCCCAGCAGTAAAGACCCGCGGAGCGGGTTTTTGACAGCTAGTTACGTAACTATTGTGGCCTTGTTGCAGGCAACCCCCCGCAACCAGCCACAAGTAAAAGGCCCGGCATTGGGTACCCGCCGCAACAAAACTTTATATCCAGAATATAAAAAAGTAAAAACAGTTATTTATAAAATTTCCGTCAACACACAGCAGAGTGTAGCTAATTTTACTTCTTAATATGAATATATACGTGAAATCCCATTCAGATATTATTTTGATTAATCTTTACGACGAATCGGCTTACAGTATGAACATCATAAAATATGCTACGGATAAATAAAAGCTTTTACTAGCTTTTCTATGCATTGATGTTACAATAAAATTATTATTTACGTAACAAAAAATATAAGCGTAAACCACCAAAAAAATGTTTTTTCATGACTTAACTATGAAGTAAACTTAACTTTTCATTCTAATTTTGAACATCTGGCTGTCACAGTTATTTTGTTTTCGTCTAGGAAAAAATAATCTTTTTTTATTATTTTAACTAATATTTTATGTTTTCTGGTCAATAAAAGTGTAGTGTGTTGTTCCTTGAGGATTCTTCTCCCCTCTGATCTTCCAGGAGTCACTTTTTGTCGCTGTTTTCCAGATATTTATAACCTTTTTTATTTCTGTCACTTTCCATACATTTTTTCTTTTGTAATTTTGTGAACAATGGAGGAGGACCCCCCTGGACACCCTAAAAAGCCCCCAGATCCTCCCCCTGACCCCCCAGATGGTGAAAATGTAGTAATTTCAGACAGTGAATCTGTCATTCTGACTTCCACAAAAAAAAGGAAGTTTAGTCCCTCTTCCTCAATAAAACATGACTCTACTTCTTCTTCTCAGTCTTCACCTGCTCTTCCTCAACCTCCTCCTACAAACTTTTATTCTCCTCATTCCTGTGGCCCGTTCATTGTGTACGCTCAAAAAACTGAGCAAGGTAAAACTATCCACCCTCTTGAATTTGGTAAATTTCTATCAAATAGCAAGAACCTTTCGATTCAGCCTGGAGGTGTAAAAGCTGAGGGTCGCTTCCGAATCTCTGTTGAATTCCTCTCAGGTTCAGCCGCCAACAACTTTATCAAAAACATATTTATTTCATCAAATTCTAAATTCAAGGCGTACATCCCAACTTTCAATGTCACTCGAATGGGCCTCGTCAGAGGTATCTCGACCGATCTGTCCATTCCAGAAATCCTGTCTTCACTTTCAACCCCCCAACATATCGGCAATCCCATAAAAGCCAGGAGGTTAAATTATAAGGACTCTTCTGAGGGCATCGTTTCCTGGAAGCCCTCCCAATCTGTCGTCATCACATTTGAAGGACAATCTCTTCCCTCCCATATTTATTTATTTTTCAACTCCTTACCAGTTGAAATGTATACTTATCCCACCACTCAATGTTACAATTGCTGTCGTTTTGGTCATACCAAGGCTGCATGCAGATCCCCTCCCAGATGTTTCAAATGTGGAGAAAACCATACGGCTGACCAATGTTCTTCTCTCTCTTTACCTAAATGTTTTAACTGCTCAGGTGCTCATTCCGCCATTAACTCTTCTTGTCCGGAACAATCTCGCCAAAAAAATATAAAAATTTCTATGGCCTCTGAGAACTTGTCTTTTCTGCAGGCTTCTAAATTATTCCCGCCTGTCAAAAAATCATTTGCTGAGGTTTTATCCAGTAACTCTTCATCCAACCCACTCGCCTCCTCTTCAACATCTTCTCGTTCAACTAAATTCACATACAAAAACCCTATCTCTAAACCGGCTCCTGGATACGATCAGCAACAACACAACTCACTTCTCTTAAATCCCAATGGTTCACCTCTTTCAAATGCCACAAATGGGTGCGCAAACAATTATAATTCATCCTCAACAAACCATCAAAAGCTTTCTGAACAATTCTCCCAAGATAATTCTTCATTTATTCAAACTCTTATTATGCTTCTAATTGACCTAATTTCTTCTCAAACTAATCTACCGTCCAACGCTGCTTCTATTATTTCCACATTAAAATCATTTATTCAAAATGGCTCTTCAAGATGTCAGAATTCTTCAGTGGAATAGCCGCAGTGCTATTTCTAACAAATCGAACCTTCTTAACCTATTAAATTCAAACCTTGTTTCTGTGGCTGCTATCTCGGAGACATGGTTTACTCCATCCACCCACTTTAATGTGGGAGGGTACTCCTGCCTCCGCGATGATCGCCCGGAAGGTACGGGTGGTGGTGCTGCCCTTTTTATTAAAAAATCCCTTCCGTTTTTCCCAATAAATAATATCAAACCCCCCAATGCTGACTTTCAAATGGTTGCAGCTAAAATAAAGGACACTTCCTTTGTTTCTATCTATCTTCCCCCAACATCGCACTTCAATAAACAAGCGTGGTTGCAAATTGTCCGTCAACTAAGCCCTCCTTTCTTTTTATTGGGTGATTTTAATGCCCATTTCCCCGTCTGGGGTTCTGCTTTCTGTGATCGAGACGGTCGAAGTGTGATGGATTTCCTAGATGAATCCAACCTTTTTCTTTTGAATGACGGATCTCCTACTAGAATCTCTCGCCCCAACACAAACCCCAGTGCAGTGGATCTCTCCATATGCTCTACTAATCTGTCACCTCTCTCCTCGTGGGTGGTGTCCCCCGACCCTTGCTCCAGTGATCATTTCCCGATCACCATCACTTATCAAACTTCTTTCCATTCAGACAAGTCCCATATTTCGATAAAGATTAAAACAAAACACACCAAATGGGACGAATTTAACTCACATATGGATAAGTTTATACAAAATTTATCCTATACCGATACATTATCTGTCAAAGATGACTACGATAACTTCAAATTAATGCTCGTAACTGCAATCAATAAATCAAATCCTCCCCCTAAAACCAAATCTCTCAAAAAACTCCCTCCGACTCCCTGGTGGGATGAGGAATGTTCCAAAGTAGTGAGAATTCGGAAAGCTAAATCTCTTTCCTATCGTCACAATATGACTATGGAGAACTATCTCATATACAAAAATGCCGAAGCCAATGCCAAAAGGGTATTGAGGTAAAAAAAAAGATCCGGGTGGTACAACTTCTGCAGTTCAGTATCTCCGAACACTCCAATTTCGGAAGTTTGGTCTATGATTCGAAGATTTCGATCCTCCTTCAGTCCAACATCTCCTCGAGCTTCTCATTCTAAATGGATAGACGAGTTCTTGGACAAAATTGCCCCCCCTTCTGTACCTAACTTAGATGAAATAACTCCAATCCACAACACTCCTATGTCTGATCATTGGCTAGACTCTCCATTCACTATAATTGAATTAAAAAATTGTTTATCAACAGTCAAGGACTCATCTCCAGGCAGAGATGGTATACCTTATAGCATTATCAAAAATAGTAATGATAATGTTCTAATTCACTTTTTAAGCATCTTAAATAAAATCTTCCAGACTGGCATAATTCCTGATGACTGGAGTTCTCAAATAATCATCCCAATTCTAAAATTAAACAAATCACCCAATTCTGGATCCAACTATAGTCCAATTGCTCTTTCATCCACCCTTAGTAAAATTTATGAAAAATTAATTAAAAACCGGTTAGAATTTTTTGTCTAGAGTAATCATCTTCTCTCTCCATCCCAATTTGGATTTAGGAAAAAGAAATCTACACAAGATAACCTTGCCATCATCAGCACTGATATTAATTTATCCATTTCTAACAAAGAAGTATGTCTTGCAGTCTTTATAGACATAGAAGGCGCCTTTGACAATGTTTCCATCCCAATTCTTAAAAAAAAACTTTTAGGCCTTGGCTTACCCCTCATGTTTGTCCAATCTATTATTAATCTTTTTCTCGATAGGAAAATTTTCATTGAGCTACCAGATGTTACTCCTCAGAGTAGGTCAATTTGGAAGGGTTTACCCCAAGGCGATGTATTATCCCCCTTACTGTATAATATATACACACACGATATGCATGTCACCATTCCCCCTCAAGTAAAAGTTGTTGAGTTCGCAGATGACATAGCTTTCTTCTTATCATCCAAAATCATTCCATCCGCCGTCAAATATCTTAATGAAGCCATGGATGCCCTTTGCACATGGCTCACTTTAAATGGTCTTGAACTTTCAGTACAAAAGAGTCAGTGTGTCACCTTCTCAAATCGTCATAATAACCCCCCTGTTCAAATTTTATTTAAAAACTCTCCAATCCCCAATGCTTCCGAAGTTAAATTTTTGGGAGTAACATTTGATAGGAAACTTAAATGGTCTTCCCACATTAATAATATAGTTACTAAATGTGAAAAAAATTTAAATATTATCAGATCATTGACTGGCGTTTGGTGGGGTGCACATCCTATCTGCATTAAGTTGCTCTACAATGCACTTATTCGAAGCCATCTCGACTATGCCTGCCCACTTTTGAGTACTGCATCCAAAAATGCACTCGGTAAATTAGACAAAATTCAATCTAAGTCATTGCGAATAATAACTGGCGCGATGCAATCGTCGCCTATCAATTCCCTTCAAGTCGAATGTTCTGATCCTCCTCTTTATTTAAGGCGTCAACTATTTGCTGACAAATTTGTTCTTAAATGTTTAAATTCTAAAAGTCATCAGGTTATTCCCAGAGTCTCGTTGTTCAACGACTCAACACATTCACATTCATCTACAATCAGAGCTCGAACTAAACCTCTCCCTGCCATCTGTAAAAATTTTCGCTCTCTCTCAGAGCTTCAAATTATCAAAAATGATCTTCTTCCTTTGTACAAATTAAAATATAGTCACGTCACCCTATCCCCAACGATTTTAGAAGGGATCGGCATCCTTAAAAGTCATTCCAATCTCCCAGCCCGTACTGTCAATAATATGTTCAATGACATTATTTCTTCTAAATGGCCCAACTCTTCTCTTTTATTTACTGATGGCTCCAAATCTCCGGACTCTCCTAACTGTGGTATTGGTATTAACGTTTACCACAATAATTCTAATGAAAGAATATTTTATTCAATTTCAAACCAATTTTCAATATTTTCTGCCGAGTGCATTGCGATTATTGAATCTCTCAAATATATAATAAAAAATAATTTTGAACATTCTCTTGTTCTCTCTGACTCTCTCAGTTCCCTCCAAAAACTTAAAACCAGTCCTCTTCTTCATCCTGATGATCACTTTGTATGTCTTATTCGAGTATTGATAACCTCCATTCAAAGCTCTGGAAAAACTGTCACTCTGATTTGGATTCCTGGACATGTTGGCATAGTGGGTAACGATATTGCTGATTCCTTGGCAAAACAAGGAGCGTCTAACCCTACCGTTACCCTCGTAAACCATATTCCCCTGTCTGATATTTTTTCCATCATCAAAGATAGATCCCGCAATGTTTGGACAGAGTATTGGAACATTGCTAGTCAATCCAAGGGTGCCCGTTACGCCTCAATACAAAGGACTATCCCATCAAAACCGTGGTTTCAAAAATTCCCCCATTTTTCCAAAAAAGAAATTTCCTTACTTATTCGTATGAGAATCGGACATTGTTCCGTTCCTTCTCACCTTTATAAAATTCATGTGCTTGACTCCCCAGATTGTAAGTTCTGTGGTCTAGATGTGGGAACTTTAGATCACATATTTTTTGACTGTCCCTCTCTAAATAAATATCCTCTCTTCTATCAAGCGTTATCAAAAATTGCCTCTCCTCCATTCAACATTTCATCTCTTCTAAGTCTGAACTCTACTCCAATCTTCCATAAAATTCTGAAATTTGCACATTTAAATAAAATTAATATATAAATTCACCTTTCCTTTCTCTGTAATTATAAATGATGGCCTAGAACACCCTTGAAGGGTGAAAGCCAGAAATAATTGAAAAAAAAAAAAAAACTATGAAGTAATACAAGAAACAATTTTTAAAAAATACCCCTTTATAGCTAAGACTATTTTTGAGGTTTTCCATGTTCAAACTAACTTTTTTTCGTTCTTATAAAATTATGCTCAAAATAAATAAAAACCACTTTTTCGCTTACTAGCCTCGTGCAAAAAGACGCCCGATTTTAAAATTTTGCAGGCATGAGATTCGAAATATTTCTAGCGTTTATATTCTTCTTAATCATTCACAGCCGGTTTCCGGGTGGAAAGTTCACCTCATTTTCTATCCTTTCTTTTGGGTTGAACCATACTCTCCTCCTAAAATCTCAATGAGGATTTTTTTAACGCACCAGATTTAAATGTCCGGGTTTAATTTTCCCCACAGGAAAAACTAAACCCTTTCACACACTTCCCAAATGATCATCTGGTCAATCCACGTTATGCAATTGCACTATATGTATTATAATTACAAAACAATACAAGAACAACATGTCAACCTACCAGAGACCAGATGGGAAAATAATTCACCGACTCCAGATATTTTCATATCAGAGGGTTCGGCTCTGTGGAATTTCTAATTGAACCTATAAATCCTACTGATCCCTCAATATAAATATTTAAAAAATCTTTTGTAATCCTACATGTATTTAAAATTACCGATTTTTGCATTTTTATGTATAAATTCTTTGACAAATCTAATACGCCTAAATTTTGAATCAGAGACCTAGGTATAATGCCAGTAGCCGAAATAACAAATGGTAATATTTTTATATTCCGAGAATGCCAAATTCTTTTAATCTCATTTCCTAAATCTGTGTATTTTCTAATTTTTTCAGAAACAGTTTTTTGAATATTACAGGAATTTGGAATAGCTACATCAATGATATAAGTTATTTTTTTTAATTTTGTCATGTAAAACTATATCAGGTCTATTATGACTAATTGTTCTGTCTGTTAGTATAGTTTTATCATAATATATTTTATAAAATTCATTTTCTAAAAATGAATTTGGTTCATATTCATAATATGGTACTATATTACGGCAGTCAATCAAGTTATGTTTAATTACCAAACTTTGGTGGATTATTTTTAAAACCTGATTGTGCCTAAATGTATACTCGGACGGCGCTAATATAGAACATCCCGATATAATATGTTCTATAGTTTCCGGAAAAGCCAAACATTTTCTACATAAATCATCAATTTGATTTATATCTTTGATTATATGCTTCCTATAATTTTTAGTATTAATGACTCTATCTTGAATGGCAAGCATAAATCCTTCTATTTCTGCGCTCAACTCTCCAATACTCAACCATTTGTTTGACGAAAGTTTGTCAACATACGTTTGGTTGAGATAATTGAAGTGTTTTGCATGAATAATTTTATTTGACCAGGAATCTAATAATTCCTGGTTAGTATTTATAAGAATGTTGGCATTCTCGTCATATAAATTTAAAGGTGTAATGTTTCTATCTGCCTAGATATGATTTATGATTTTAATTATATTATGATTATTATTTTTATTATGATTTTAATTATAACGGCAAAATAACATTTTGTTTATAACATGCGAACACCTCAGCACTAATTATCCTAGTGAGGTTTTCCCAAAACACTATTACGCACTTATTTACATGTACGAGGATTATTAACCTTTTTGTATTACTGAAACATAATCATCCATGTAAATTATAATTATCTGTAAAATGTATGTACGAGAATAGAAATAAATAATAATTTAAAAATTCGGTTTATGCTTCAGATTCAACCAAGCGAAATTCCTAGCTCATCCATTAGCTAGAAGAGCAATGCATCAAGTAAGAGAGTAGTCATACCAAAATACCATGTAGAAGGGGGTACCAATCAAGTGCCTACACAAGCTGCTTTAGAGCTGTTCCGACCTCATTATCACAGTACATACTACTGGCATTCGGTAATTCCTGCTTTAGGGTCAAATCTCTATTGGCTTGATACCTAACTACTGTAATATGATAACGGTCTAGAGATTAACCACTTATTTCACACACAGTACGATCAATACATACGTCACCTCAGTTAGACAAGGTTCTGACTTTTTTTTTCAAAAATCACTTTTGTATGCAAAACCATTTATTTTTCTCATTTCTACAACCAACATAATTTTGAGAGCATCTCTGTCGTATTTTCGTAGGTACTTGCATGACATACTTCTAACATCCCGCTTTTAAAGCATCTATTTATTTTACAAGGTTCCAACATCACTTTGAACCTTTTGCAATTACTACTTTGTATCTGAAAGTTTCGTTTTTACGAGGCACAATATAGTTTGTCACTTTAGTTGGAAAAGGTTCTAACTTCGCCTTACCATATTCTGAGATGTCAAAGTTTGCAAAGACAAATTCTCATAATCTATTTAACAATTTCTGATTTTGAGGTTAAATATTGTGTAAGTTATTTTGGTTTAACATATTTTAAAGGAAAATATTTAAGAGGTATAATCTTGGAATGGCATTAATTAGTAAAATGTAGATTTTTTACATAAGCTCCACACAGGAGGCCCTGAGGAAAATAATTTCCCTGAGGGCCTATGTCATCTTTGGGGATGCATCTGAGGTGTTGGTTATCCAATAAAGGTTCCCGGGGCGGCGGTACCCATTCCCGCCTCCGAAATTGAACCTTTTGCAATGAATTGTCGTGTCTTACCTGGTTGCATATGCTGCAATATCTGCCCGTTTAGGTATGTTCTAAAACAGTAATAATACAGTTTTTAAATACATTCCTATTTTTTTTTTTTTTTACAGTGAATACCGCACAAGAATCTCAACTGCTCCCGTCTGGAGCCAGTGAGACTATGGCATCCCCAATTGGGGTATGTTGTGAGGCTGAAGGTAGTGGGGAGGGGAAGGAAGTGGGGAAGAGAAAGGTTGGGAAGTACCTGGCTATTCAGATCTGGTCACCAAACACGGCTAAAGCCATTTTCAAGCAACGTTTCAATTCTGAATGGTGGTCGTACACCAGGGCGATACTGATAGTATCTTCCACTCTGGAACATGCCGCAAATATACTATACATTATTTTTAAATGAATTAATTGTGAAATAACACAAATTAATCAAATAAAATTTATTTGCGCATGACGGGTTCGAGCCCGCGACCTTCGGATTGTGAGTCAAGAGTCTTACCCACTGGACTACGGAGGTCGTCAAATACGGAGGTCGCCTATAAAATACTTTACACAAGATTCAACATCAAAATCAGAAATCGGTAAATAGATTATGAGAAATCGACTTTGCAAACTTTGGCACCTCATATCTCAGAACAAGGTAAAGTGAAGTTAGAACCCTCTCCAACCAAAGTGATGATTAATATACGTCTGTCATATTACTAGAGCAGTATTGAAAATGAAACTTTTATAATAGTTTTTAAGAAATTTGTCGGCAGGTTAAGGTGACCGCAAAATAGAAACTATAGTTTCCGAAATAAAAATTTAACCCCCACGTGAAAAACTTATTCAAACTTTGAAATAACAAAAAGTTACAAATTACACAGATGTGTGGTAAAACAGCTCTAATCCTGAATAGATTTTACCTTTTAGTAATTTGATTCCAACAAAATTACAAAGTTAAATGCGCGTTTAAATTATTAATCTACGGGGTACATAAAGCAGTTTTTTTAAACATCAGAGACAAACTTTGGGCAAGGATTAACAAAATGGTTTGTGTAGAAACATTTTTCAATTAGGTATTCAAATTTGTAAATCATTTGCTTAAAAAGGTTTTAGAATTTCTTTTGATCTTTCTTTCAAAGAAATTTTTGGAGAATTATGAACTCAAGACAAACAATCTTTTTAAATGTTGCCAGAAATGCGGTTAATATTTTCTTTATTATCAGTTACGTACTCCAGGGTACAGTTAATACCATTGATCAGTGTTACTCAATATGGGGCGCACGCTCCACCGCAACGGAGGGAATTTCATCTATTTATTAGATCATATTAGCCAATTTTCAAATATCTTAATATTACAAAATTTTGATGAAAAAAAGAGGCATTACTAGCGCACATGTCAATATCAATCGTAGTTAACGATGTGTTTGATGGGCTTGCATTATTAATAACTCAGAACCGTACAATATCACGGGTTATAATAATAATAATAAAAAATATTCATGTCAACAGATTTTCACAATTGTATGCATTCTTATCTATCGTTGATTCTATTGAAAAAAGGTCAATGCTCAGTTTTACATTCATGAATTCAGGATTTCTCCTGGAATGTGGCTGGTTTTCTGCAGTGCTTCTGGATTACGACAATTATTATTAATTACGACATCTATTCAACGACATAAGAAAGATACAAGATACGTTGTATTCGTGCTAATCAAATAAAAAAAATGTTGCAAGGCTGATGAAAAGGGTAGCCATTCAAAGTACATGTATATACAAATGGCTATATGAATGCTTAAATATGTGCACTGGACCTAGTTCAGCAAAACCACGGGCGTTGTCTCAGTAACGCATTTTTACTCTATTAATTCATCTAAGAACATGTCAAGCTTTTACACTAAAGAAACAAACGCAATTTTTTTTTTTGTTGATATATTTAATAATATTATTTTTTTATTTTTTTTACATGAGCTCCACACAGGAGGCCCTGAGAAAAATAATTTCCCTCGGGGTCTATGTCATCTTTGGGGATGCTGTGTGGAGGGTTTTTTTTTAAGGAAAGGAAGGAGAGGAGATTTCTGGGAAGGAAAAAGGTTTAAGGGGTGGGTAGGAATCTGGAGTTCAGTGTGTCTTGGTCATCCGCCTACAAGACCTAGACAAACCTCACCCTATGAACCCGGGCGCGTATTTCCAATCCCTAACGCGGTTGAGTCACTCTAGCGACTGAGCCGCGTTAGGGATTGGAAGGCGTAAATCGCCTTACAAACACTACCGCATTTCAGTCGCGTTAGTGACTGAACCGCGTTAGGGATTGTTATGCATAAATCACCTTACAAAAGCTATACCGATTCAGTCACCTACGCGCTTCGTTGCTCTATCTGTTTCTGTGAGGGTTTTTACTTAAAATATAAATTTTCTATGGAAAAAAAAAATTCTAACTAAAAAGCGCTGTCCATCCTCTCTGCTAACCTCTCTATAATTACGGTCGTCAACCTCACAGAAACAGATAGAGCAACGAAGCGCGTAGGTGACTGAATCGGTAAAGCTTTTGTAAGGTGATTTATGCATAACAATCCCTAACGCGGTTCAGTCACTAGCGCGACTGAAATGCGGTAGTGTTTCTAAGGCTATTTACGCCTTCCAATCCCTAACGCGGCTCAGTCGCTAGAGTGACTCAACCGCGTTAGGGATTGGAAATACGCAACCCGGGCACCCCTGCTAAATCACTTGGGGTGACCTATGGCGGAGGTGTTGGTTATCCAATAAATTTTCCCGGGGCGGCGGTACCCAATCCCGCCTCCCAAAGGAAAAAGGACAATTTGATAATGCCTTCAGAGGGCGAAACAGCTGTAACGCATAATAATAATTACGAAGCAGAAGCCGAACTTGTTTATAATAAACTGTTTTTATACATTGAATAAAAGTATTATTAAATATATAAAATAAATTTTAAAAAATTAAAATGGAATTCTACAAAATAAACTTAATAACAATAAATAAACGAACGCAATTTTGGAGGCGTGTGTGGGTACGCCGCAGGGGGAATCGTTTATTAGATAACCAACACCACTTCCATACGTCAGCCCAAGTAGTTCGCGTTTGGTTACTTGGGTGCCCGGGTTCATGGGGTGAGGTTTCTCTAGGTCTTGGCTAATAATGCATTTGCCCACCTTCTGCGTTGCGAGCGGAATCGGGAAATTGATTGAGGAAAACCTAACCTAGACCTCTCGACCAATCGCCTTGCACCGCAGGGGGGGGGGGGTGGATTCATATGTCCGAGACTCCTAGACACATTGATCCCCAGATTCATAGCACCCCTCACACCATTTTCATTCCCAGAACTTCCTCTCCTTCCCTTCCGTATCCAAAGATGACATGGCCTTGAGGGGTGTTTTTTCATCCGGGCCTCCTGTGTGGAGCTTATGTAAAAAACACGTTTCAAATAAAGAATTACTAAATAATAATATAAGTTTTAAAAGTTCTACTAACTGCTTCATCGCTTGTCTGATATTGATTTATATTTATCACTTCCAATTTTCAAAATTAAAACCTCATTGAACTTGGATAATGTTGCCTTCGCATTACACAGGAATACAATTTCAAATCAAGCACCCACCGAAAAACGGAATAAGCAGGTATGTTTAATTATTAGTTAATGAAACGCGTGGTGGGCTTCCTTTTGCAAACATGCAACGCTCACAATAAGTACATGTTTTCACACCGAGTGAAGAAAATCTCCGTCAGTCCAATTGGTGCGATTTTTTTTCCTTTTCAGGACGGGTGGTAAAGAGTTTTTAAACCGACAAGGTAGGGAAAGGTACAAAAAAGGTTGAAAAACACCGCCATAGAAGAACAATGCTTTTGGATATTAAGCCGTTTGTAGAGCTTTTAGATACTTCGCGTAAATCCTTCCCAATCTTTCCATCTTAATGAACTCGCCACTGCGCCGAGAGAATGCTTTTGGCAGTCCGCCATTACCTATTACTGGAAAAATTGTCGTAGGTTTTAAGATAAAAACATTCAGATGCAGACAGCACAGCCCTGATAAATGCATTTCGCCGCGGATTAACAGCAATCCTTGCAGATATTTTTTTTTATTTTTCTTGTTCTCCATAAAACAGTAGTACACTAATATAATCACTGGGAAGATTACAATTTGAGGTACATGCAAGTTTAAAAAGGTATGGGGCAGTTTTACCATTTTGCAATATGCATCAAATGGTAGTTGTTGAATTGTATGTAAGTGACGTTGGAAAACGGCTGCGCGGCCCGTTTCATACAAATCTTAATTTTGGATTTATATAACTAATCACGCCGCGCCGTAGGCAGAGAGGGCGGACCGCCAAACAACTCGGTCTTGGTACACACTCTTTGGCTCATTCAAATTCATACATACTATTCTATTATTCTGACTATCGACATGGCCCGTCTCAAGTATCTGATTCACTTGATCGTGCCATGTCTTCCTCAGGCGTCCCCGACTTCTTCTACCATTCACATTTGCATCACATATTCTTCTTACACTACTTTCTTCGTTCAGTCGCTATACATGTCCAAACCATCTGAGAGTCCCTTTCTTAATCTTACTCATTACGCTTACATCAGCCTTGCATTCTTTGCGGATCTCCACATTTCTCACACAATCATACATGGTTTTACCACCCATACGCCTCAGAGATCTCATTTCAACAGCATTCAGTCTGCTTTCATCCTTCCTCTGCCAATTCCAAGCCTCACTGCCATACATCAGGGTAGGTACCAGAACTCCATTGTGGACTGCTAACTTCGCGAGGCCAAAATGCATTGCATTCTTTGCGGATCTCCACATTTCTCACACAATCATACATGGTTTTACCACCCATACGCCTCAGGGATCTCATTTCAACAGCATTCAGTCTGCTTTCATCCTTCCACTGCCAATTCCAAGCCTCACTGCCATACATCAGGGTAGGTACCAGAACTCCATTGTGGACTGCTAACTTCGCGAGGTCAAAATACCTAACTAAGCTAAAAAGTTATTTTGTAATGAAATGTATATCGAATATATGATGCGCATACGCGCTACTCGTTTTATATATGATGAAATATAAAATTTAAAAAAATATATATATATTTAAAAAAAACATTTTGATGGGCATAAATTTAAATTATAAATGTCTGAAAACAAATTAGTCCTATATAAATATTAAAATTAATACCGAAAAAACGCACTTTTTACAATGTTTTATTTTGTTTTTTTACTATATTTGTAGCAATTATACTTCCTCCTTTCACCGCAGCCATGTCTGCGTTGTCTGGGGAGGGAGTCCTGTAGCAGCCAGCCTCTGCTACCTCATGATTTAGAATGTTTTCAAAAAGTACCTAGCGATCTTTCCAGAAGCAAATAAAAATAATATTAAAAATTTTAAATTAAGAACCATTGACAATTAAACGACGTTCGTTTGGTTTTTCCTAGAGACGCCAGTAGTTCTATAGATCTGTAACGCTGTCCATACATAAATTCATTTTGCAAATTATATTTTTAAAGTAGAACTCAATAAAAATCATACAACACCCAACCATAGTTCTACATATTAAAACGGTAGATAAGGAAAGATACATTTTTAAAAGTTATAATTAACTCACGAAAAATTCCAAAGTTGCCTTCCAAAAAACGCATATCCAATATCCATACTACATTTAGACGTTTGATTAAAAAAACAATTATTGAGGTTGGTTGGGTATTTTGGCCTCAAATCCTATCCTCAATCCAATCCTCTTAAGAGGAACGGCTAAGCCGCCTTTTACTACGCCAGTACAGTTTTTAAATGTTTATTTCGTTTTAAATTTTGAAAGCGTTTATCACCTTTCGTTTTAGGTTTTTAGGTGAGTTCAAAAATATTCCATTTATTTGATTTTATTGCAAAGCGGAAATATTTTTAACTTCCGACAGAATAGAAAAGAGGCACGACTACAAAAATAAATAAAGTAGGACACATCTAGATATAGATATTCCCTTTGATGACGAAATAATTTTTTTGGCTAGGTTAGATATTTTGGCCTCAAATCCAAAATTAAGACATTTATGAAAAGGGCTGCGCAGCCGTTCTCCTTGAGTAGTTGAGTCGCTCTGTTGATCGGCGCGTTTGAAAGGCAGAAATCCTCAAAAGTGAATGGGATCTCCCTCTATTAATGACATTTAAGTTAACGTTTTGAACATAAGTGAATTGAGTATAATTACAGAGATTAACACTAAAGAATGTTCACCTAAAAATATTTTTCGGCGGGCTTCTGAGATGTTGAAATCGGTCATTCCTGTTGAGAACAAGGTTGGATACAGGAAAGGATATATTCTCTCAAACAAATATAATGATAAATCTCTTTTGTACGTTTTCTTTTTCTATTATATTTTTAAACTAGAAATAGATTGCATTTTCGATTTAGTTGACGTTACCTACAACTAATGACAAACACATTGCAAACAAATAAACGCTGCCGCCATTGATCCGATCTCTAAAGCCCAGAAACTAATTATAAAGATTATTCTAAAACTACCGATCACAAGCAGTTCGGATGAAATCTTCCGGAGAATCGGTGTTTTGGACATTAGGCAACTTTATGCCAAAAATATACTAATTTATCTTTTCAAACATAGAACTGTTTCTGACAATATCCAAACTGTTCGTGATACGAGAACCAAAGGCCAAAATCTCTTACCTATCCCTTTCACCAAAACCACGTTTGGACAAAGAAACTTCAGGTACTTTGCAACAAAACTTTATAATACACTTCCACTGACCATTAGTCAACACACTAACCATGTAAAATACAAATCAGATACCAAGTTTTGGGTCCCTAGCTAAGACATATCATATATTAATAATATTTTTTGAACCTCCTAATGCATGCTTTCCCATTGGTACGTTGCTGATTGTCCTTGTACCTTTACTTTAAATGTAAATACCATTGTTGTTGTTATCCTTATTTTTGTTTTAAACTATTTATGAACTCCTAGTGAGACATGCACAGCACAATCATCTATGTAACTTAATAAATAAAGATAAAAAAATAAAATAAAATAAAAAACACAGAATGAAGAAGAACACAAGAAAAGTGATGTAGGCGTGTTTCGTAATACCAAAAGTTTGACCAATCGGACCTTATATTTCAAATACAGAACTGTATTTCATCATCATTGTGTAATTCAAACGTGATGGCGATATACCATGTCAGGTAGGTGTAAGAGAAACATAGCCCGTCGTAATTGGGCTCGAATCAAAAGTTAGCGACAATGGTTTCCATTAAAATCTACGTCGAAGACATTTCTTTTATCTGTTCAGTGATTAACTAACTCACAAACTAATCATAACGCCGTTCCCCCAATAGGGGAAGAGAGGATAGATGTCGACATACACTACTTGCTTCATTCATATTTAATATCATTTCATGTATTTTTTTATTTATTTATTTATCTTAAAAATGGTACATATTATGTACCTACTCTTCTGTTCCTCTAATTTGACTCAAATATTTGAATCTTTTGATTGTACTATATCTTAGGTCTTAATCATTTTCTTAATTAATTTTAAATGAATCATTAACGATAGTACCTCTTACAAGCTTTAAATTTCTCTTTGAAATATTTCGGCGAAATTAAGCAAAACACGAGAACTATTTCCCATAATTTGGTTCTGAAATTCAGTGTATTATTAATCTAACATCACAAGTATCAAGACTCCAGGTTTATCATAAAACCGCAAGAAGCCTTTGGAGGGATCTTATTAAAACCAAAATCAAATGGATCCGTATTAACGTTGAAATTTTGCCATCCACCTGTTTTCGGTGAAATAGTCTCCAAAAATCACCATAGTTTCTAAGACTAACTTGGTATTCCCATAGAAAATATTAATACTATGATTACTTGATGAAATAATTAAATTTGTTAAGACTCTCAGATCGTAGAATTATATCGGACTTAATAATTATGTTCTAAATTGTAAATGGTGGAATAGACAGTACTGATTTAATTAACCTCATTGAATTCCATGTACCCACAAGAGCCACTCGTTCTAAAATCCTACTTAAATGCAACAACAATAGGACTGAGTATACGAAACACTAGCTTGTACCTTTTTTAATTGAGTTAGTTTATACCACGTGAATATAAACTAATAAGCACAATGTAACATTTATTTTTAAACACATTAATTCTTTCTTCATTCTTCATACTTTCAGGCATTTCATCATACATATTTAGTCCTCTATACATTAGGCAGTTCTGTAATTTTGGTTTCTTCATTTGTGGCAATCGAACTCTGTTTATATTTCTCGTTTTGTTATTGTATACGACTCTATTAAAAACAATTTCCCCCTTAAAGTATTTTGGCATTTGGTTTTTCATAATTTTACGCACAAAAATTAACACATTAAATAATAGTAGTCTCTTTTTTATTGGAATCCAATTTAGCTCCTCTCTAATTTGATTAATTCTTACCTATTTGCCTTTCCCCAGTAAACATCTCATAGCTCTATTCTGTATAACTTCTAGTTTGTTAAAATTTCCTTCATTGGCCAAATATAACATCGTAGAGCAGTAATCCAAGGGTGGAGCAACGATAGTTGCTGTTTAATGAGCTCCGAGGTGTTTCTATTTAATGTCTTAGTCTTCTAAGAAAATTTAACTTATATTCAAAGTTTGGTGTGAAAGTCAGTTTTGAATCGAATAATATTCGATATTATTAATATTATTACACCCAGGTATTTGATTTTATTTATCTTTCCAATTTTTTCACCATTAATAATTGTCAAATTTAACCCTGTGTTACGCGTTTTATCAGAATTTTGTTTTGTTTACGTTCAGTTTCAAATTGTTTAATTTCAGCCATTTTGCTATATTTTGTAGGTCTTCTTTATTTTGTTAATTGCATCTGTGTAATCTTTACACGAAATATAGATTAAGGTATCGTCTACAAATAATCTAATTTTGCAATTTTTAATAGTTTTAATAATATCATTTATGTAAATTATAAATAGAATAGGACCTAATACCGACCCTTGCGGAACACCAAGGTTGTTTTCTATCGGTTCTGATTTTGAACTTTCAATTTTCGTTACTTGTTTTATTTCCTGTAAATATTCTTTGCATAGATTCAGAGCTACGTCAGAAAGACCTATGTCTTCAAGTTTTTCCAATAGAATTTTCCTTTCTATAGTTTCAAATGCTCTTTTGAAATGTAAGAATGTTTCTTTCTTCCATGTATCAACCACTATGATTATCGCCGCTTCGCAAGAGTTGTTGTTCCGGAATCCTGATTGCTCGTCACATAATATGTTATGTTTTTCCAAATACTCAACGAGTTGTGTTTTTATTACAATTTCTAGTACCTATTCGTATTTTGGTGACATATTTATTGGTCTAAATTCTTCACATTTTCTGGTATTAACAACTTTCGGAATCGGGATGACAATAGATGTATTTCCTGTGTTTGGAAATTTTCCAATTTTTAATGATTCATTTATTATATCCAGTAGATGATGTCCTGTCACTGGCATTGCATCTCTCAAAACTGTAAAACTTATTCCACCTGAACTCTCTTTTGATTTGGTGCTGTTAAGAATATGTAAAAGATATATTTCATCAACCTCTTTGAACACAAGTTTTTTCTCGGTTTAGCCGAACATTTCTCACGTAGATGTCTTTCTTCAGTATTGGTATACTCTGACGCAATTCTATTATCTCTTTACGAAATATTTGTTGAAGCAGTTTTGTACCATGTATCTGATGTGGAAATTCAATGACGTATTTCATCCCTTTATCTTCGGTTTGTAGTAATCCTTTTATGGATTTCCACATTTTTTTAATGTATCCCTTTTCAGAGATAATTTTGTTTTTGAAGTAATCGTTCTTATAAATTTTCAATTGTTTTGTGTATTTATTTCTCATATTTTTGAATGCTTCTTGAGGGTTTCTTGAGATTTTTGCAATTTTGTACAATCTATCTCTTTTATTTTGTATTGTTTGTAGTTCTATTATCATTTATTTGTTCCTCTTATTTTAGTAGTTCGGATTGGTGTTAACTTATCAATTACTTCTTGTAGATTATTTATTAATGATTTAGACTTTTCATTGTATTCCGTTTGATGAAGTTCATCCATATCACCCAGAAGTTCAATTAATCTTTCACCGCTATATTTTTTGTAGTTTCTGTATTTTATTATTTTGCTGGTTTTCGTCTTATTTATTTTTATGTACTCTGTAATATGGATAAGGTTACGATCGGTTATTTTTGGTTTATCAAGAACTTTTACTTTGGATTTATCTGTTATTCGTGTCTCACTTTTAACAAGTTGTTTCATTCTCAAAGTTTGAATATTTTTTTTTTAATATTTTAGTATATGTAACCTTAAAGTTTTTGAAATTTATGTTGAAGTCAACAGTTAAGATATTATCTTCTTCTACTTGGAGATTAAGGGTGCACCAGTTCTCTATAAATGATAGAAAGTCTTTGGTACTTGCATTTGGAGAATGGTAAATAACTCCATAAACGCCTTTCTTATATCCCGAAGTTATCCTTATTGCTAGTTTCCAGCAGTTCTTTTCGTACTGTGTGTTACAAATTACTTCATATAGTATGTCTTTCCTAATAATTATCACTGCTCCCCCTATATGGCTACTGTAGGAATCACACCGTACTATATTATATTCCTAAAAAGTAATTTCTCTGTCTTTAATGTCGCATGTTACGCGAGTCTCGCTTAATATTATCATTGTGGAATAAATTCGTTCGATCAGCATCTGGACCTCCTCACTATTCGATATCAAAATTTGAATATTTAAACATAGAATTCCTTGCATTTGGTTGCTTTTTATAAAAAAATTAACCTATTTCTACTCCACTTCTAATTTTCTTTTATGTACTCGACATTCGAAGCTCCACGCCGGATGATTTAAATCTAGGTTTTTCTTTAACTGGCTTTTAGTATTGATATAATTAATATACTTTTCTGTTCCTCTAATAGCCGTACATTCTTCACTTCAATGACCACCTGTATATTAAGAGCATATAAAGAAGCCTTTTTTACATTCGCTCCCTTTATGGTTAAACCCGTGGCATTTATAACACCTTTTAATGTCAAATGCATCAAATACTCTGACCCTTTCTCATCCAATATTTATTTTTTGCATTTGTAACATTATTCCATGTGTTTGTGAATCTACTTCCAAATAAAATATATATTCTTCTCATGTTTTCGATTTTTCGTTTTTTATTGCGGATACTTCCATTTTTTGTGGTTCTTCTGGAAACTTGTTATGAATTTAAATTTTCTGAACGATTTCTATTTCATCCATTTTGTGTCTTATTCCAACGACTTTTATTGATGGGAATCTTTTATCCGGGATCTTCGTTGTAAATTTTTTGCAGAACTTTGTTTTAATATCTTCCTGTAGTTTTTCAATGTGCTGACTGTTTCTGCATGTAACAACAATTTTCCGATCTTTTGCATTTTTTATTCCCATCACTCCTGTTTCAATTGGGTAAGTATTTTTTTAATGTCTTCTTCGGTTTTCTCCGTTGTCTGTTCTTCTTTCGGAGAGATAATATTTTTTTCCCCAAATTTTGACATTGCTTATTGTTTCCCGTGATTTCTTTTAATATTCTATTTTCACCAGAAATTTCGGCAATTTTTGCTGCCATTTCGCTTGCGACCCCCAAAATTGTAATTGTAGGTTACATGAGGTTACTAATAGATATGCAGATCTATTTAACTGCACTGAAGGTAGGTACAAGGGGGCTAAAATATCAATTTTTTTTAATCAATATTAATTTTATTTGTATTACTATGTAATTGTATCTCTGATATCACATATCAATTTAATCAGTGTTTATAGTATATTTATACCGTTTATATTAAATGAATTAAATTAAATTAAATAAACAGTTGGCTAAATCAATTTTTACATGAATTTTATTTGAGCGCTGGTTTTCAACAGTAGTTTATATTTAGTATTTATTTTAATATTTTTGGTATTATTTCGAACTTACAGTTTCCGTCCCACAAAGGTCATCGTATAAATGGATCTAATTCTCCTTCATCCTTCCTCATATCTTTTCCTTGTGAGGTACCTATGTACCTCACTAGGTATATAGATACTCACAATAAAACTAGTTTAAATTGTTTAGAAGAATTAAAAATATATATATTTATTCAGCAAAACCGTTGTACCAATGGCAAATAAGCTAGGGCCAAGTGTCGAATGAATCCATGATTTAATCACATTCATAAATAATAACACTTTTCTGTAACATGTGGGTGCCTCGGGGGAAACACTCCACAGGTAGACCGAAACGGAGGTGGACTGACTGTGAAAAGATACTGGGAAGAGAAATTCAATAAAATATTTCGGTCTGAGGAATGGAGACGATAGCTAAGGATTTCCGTTTGCCTGTTCAGTAGACGTCTCTGCCATCCCGAATTCATCACGAGTTTGTCGTTCTGATATCCCCGAATGAAACAGAGTCCATTTGAACGCCAGTAACACTGTTATGAAAATATTTAACTTTCTCATTGGAAGCTAAAATGTTAGGAATATAATACATGGAGAGCAAGAGACAAGTATAATTATTACTGGAGAATTTGTATCTCAGGCGTGGACCTTAAGCAGGCGGCTATAAAATACTTTGTATGAGGATAGGTTATTTAATAAAAGAGTTTAGTGCTTTGAGACAGTTAAATTAATTGATTAATTAAGTACAAATAATAATCAGGGCTAGACTAAATTCTGAATGGGCATATTATGGAGCGTTAGTACCGTTTTTTTTTTTTTTTAAGTTTCTTTATTCTTTGAATTGTTCGTGACATGAATTGGGGATTTTTCGACCACCATACTAGGCATACTAGGCAATACTAGGCCTGTGTTGTGGTGGTTTAATCTTGAGGAGTTGATGAATGGGTGAATGCCATCTGTAGGCGATCCATGATGCTGCTTGCTGGCTTCGGAGATGTGCGGTCAGCTCCCTCCGCTGCTGATATGAGCTGAACGGCAGGCTGGAGCGACGAACAGGCCTCCAGTCCCGCGGTTTCCCAGCGACGTCCCGTTCCAGGGCGGTTGCCAGCCAGCCGACTATGTTGATGACGGCCAAGGTGGGCGATCTTCGGCCGCATCTCTGCGAGCACCTCTGGCTCCAGGTATAGTCGGAAGGTCTTGTGATGACTGCGTCTGCAGATGCTGGATGTGGTTTTAATCCAGCAGAAATAATGTGCTCCCATGGTATTTTGCTGCTGATCCAGGATTTTAATGATTGTCCTGATGGTCTTCAATAATGGAAGCCGCTGATGGGCGCGGATTTATCAATCTTCACATGTTGTTAACATAATGGCGAACTAAGTCTATTTGATTACGTCGACCCGCCACAGGGACGGTGTCTGTGGTCACCTGTGGCTGCTCAAAGAATGAGAGCTCAAGGCCAGTGCTGCCTAGTGAACCCCTCTGTGCAGATCCTCAGTATCACCAACTGAGCAAAGGTAAACATTTCAATGCTCCCAATATAAAGATGTTGAATGTTAACAAACTTCACACTAAAAGTACCCATACACAGATTACATTATTTTTTACAACTATTATTATTATTTATTATTATTTACTATTTTTACGCACCAGATTTAAATGTTCGGGTTTAATTTTCCCCACAGGAAAAACTAAACCCTTTCACACACTTCCCAAATGATCATCTGGTCAATCCACGTTATGCAATTGCACTATATAAGTATTATAATTACAAAACAATACAAGAACAACATGTCAACCTACCAGAGACCAAATGGGAAAATAATTCACCGACTCCAGATATTTTCATATCAGAGGGTTCGGCTCTGTGGAATTCCTAATTGAACTTATAAATCCTACCGATCCCTCAATATAAATATTTAAAAAATCTTTTGTAATCCTGCATGTATTTAAAAATACCGATTTTTGCATTTTTATATATAAATTCTTTGACAAATCTAATACACCTAAATTTTGAATCAGAGACCTAGGTATAATGCCAGTAGCCGAAATAACAAATAGTAATATTTTTATATTCCGAGAATGCCAAATTCTTTTAATCTCATTTCCTAAATCTGTGTATTTTCTAATTTTTTTCAGAAACAGTTTTTTGAATATTACAGGAATTTGGAATAGCTACATCAATGATATAAGTTATTTTTTTAATTTTGACATGTAAAACTATATCAGGTCTATTATGACTAATTGTTCTGTCTGTTAGTATAGTTTTATCATAATATATTTTATAAAATTCATTTTCTAAAAATGAATTTGGTTCATATTCATAATATGGTACTATATTACGGCAGTCAATCAAGTTATGTTTAATTACCAAACTTTGGTGGATTATTTTTAAAACCTGATTGTGCCTAAATGTATACTCGGACGGCGCTAATATAGAACATCCCGATATAATATGTTCTATAGTTTCCGGAAAAGCCAAACATTTTCTACATAAATCATCAATTTGATTTATATCTTTGATTATATGCTTCCTATAATTTTTAGTATTAATGACTCTATCTTGAATGGCAAGCATAAATCCTTCTATTTCTGCGCTCAACTCTCCAATACTCAACCATTTGTTTGACGAAAGTTTGTCAACATACGTTTGGTTGAGATAATTGAAGTGTTTTGCATGAATAATTTTATTTGACCAGGAATCTAATAATTCCTGGTTAGTATTTATAAGAATGTTGGCATTCTCGTCATATAAATTTAAAGGTGTAATGTTTCTATCTGCCTTACAAATTATTTTGTGCATTTCTGAGCTATTAGCTTTCCTATGGAAAAAAATTCTAAGCATTTCTACCTGATTGTGTTTCAAAGATGTTATTTTGACTATACCTCTACCTCCTAAATTTCTAGGTAAATTAATTCGTTCTATAGCTGAATTTGGATGATTTTATTATTATTATTTACACTTGTTACATTATTTTTTACGTAACAACATACGGTTTTGTACCGTCGAAAGCATGAGATTTTCGTTAGACGATAAACAAACCCTGATTTCGGAATGGCAAAGGCATCTACTGAACACGCAAATGTAATGGGTTCTTCTTTTTAACCTACATTTTCATAAATTATTAGCTCAAACTAGAAAAAAAAATCTAACGCTTTTTTAGTCGGCACTTATAGTTTTTAAGACGCGTGAATTCCTATTCTATTGGTAAATGTTGTCGGCCGCAAAATTTACATATTTTTGTACAATTATCAGGACTTGAAAGATGGATGGACACACCTTTGCCACAAAATCTTTTATTTTGTTTTATCGATTAGTATTCATGAAATTTCTTGTACTTTTCTGTTATTATAAAGAATAAAGAACCTTTTTAGAAAACATGTAGGTATAGGATTTTATTTGTAATAAAACTGAAAATATTTATTTGGGAACCACTCTGTCACATTTTCACCTAAAGTGGAAATGTGACAGAGTGGTTATGGACGACTGCTGCGCTGTCTCTGGATCTCAGAGGGGAAATTGTAGCAAGGAGGGGTGGAGGCCTAAACTGCATGTCGGAGACGACAAACACGAGCTGCGGTTATACCTATTTCGAATGACAATCCACGTGACAGAATTAACCTAAGAACTAAAACATCAGATGTAAGAGACAAGTTTTTGAGATTTTTAAAATATTTTATTATACATCATAAAAAATAATAATCGCTGTTACTTGATAGGTTATACCTTGGTTATACCTTTTGCAGTTTAAAAATAGTATAATATTTTATGTTGTCGTATTTTTTTTTATAACATTATAGAATATAGCAAGTCGAGGTGGTGGGAGACAACTGTGATTTGTGTAAAATACACTTCTGTCACGAGGATTTACAAGTCTGTAACGTAATTTTAAATACAAAATTATAAACACTTTTTTTTTTAAACGCACACAGTCGTTACGTCTTTAGTACAATAGATTTGTAAATAATTATAAAATAATAATATTGGTACCTCTGTTGAACTTTTAGTAGGTTAAAAAGAAGAACAACCAAAATACGCCCCCAAGATAAAGCGCCAAGGCACGCCGCGATGATGATAGTCACCGAAACTCTTAACATTATGTTCGTGAAATGCGTTATGAAGATCGAGGCCAAGCTTCAAGTTCTTAGTAGTTCTTCACTAAAACTATTAAAATGATGGTCCCTATTCTTCCACTTACAAAGGTTAATGCAGAATGGTAAAACTTTTGAGCTTGGTGATATAATTAAAAAATCCGGTGCAGACTTTTCTTAGACGGGAAGTTAAAGGAAGTACGGTATTATGTCGAACACTGAAGAATTTTTTATGAAGATCTTAGCTTTACGGTGCGATATTCTGAAAAAATTTCAAATTTTAAAAATGTCAAACAAATAAAAAAATAAATAAAGACGAGATTAACACTTACTCTGGTGATTAAATAAAATTAATAATTTTTTGAATGCTCTTAGTTTATTATGAAACATTGAAAAAATGTTACGGAATTTTTTACGAAATCTAAAAAAAAAAATCTTTAATTTGACGAAATAAAAATAAATTTGGGAGGCAGGTATGGTACCGCCACCCCGGGGACCATTTATTGGATAACCAACACCTCTGCCGTAGGTCACCCCAAGTGGTTCGCTACGTTTGGCGACTTAGCAGGGGTGCCCGGGTTCATGGGATGAGGTTTGTCCGGGTCTTGACGGCGGATGCATCTGGCCACCAGCTGCATGGCAGGCCGAATCGGGAGAGAATGGTTGAGGGAGACCCTTTGACTTCTCCAGCCGTACTCTCTCGGAACATCGCCTTACACCGCAGTGGGACGGATGGTTTCTTCCCCCCTCACTCCTGGCAACACTGACCCCCAGATTCCTGAACACCCCTTATACCCTTTTCCTTCCCAGAACTTCTTCTCATTCCTTTCCTAAAAAGTTCCTCCACACAGCATCCCCAAATATGACAAAGGCATAATTCATCAAGAGTAAAGAAAAAGACTATTTCATCTTTTCGTATTGGAGATTATATTATTACAATAAGCACATTTAACTTTTTTTTCTGTATCCACTTTTTTTAGACCTCCGTAGTTCAGTGGGTAAGACTCTTGACTCACAATCCGGAGGTCGCGGGTTCGAACCCGGCATGCGCAAATAAATTTTATTTGATTAATTTGTGTTATTTCACAATTAATTCATTTAAAATAATATATAGTATATTTGCGGCATGTTCCAGAGTGGAAGATACTATCAGTATCGCCCTGGTGTAAGACCACCATTCAGAATTAAAACGTTGCTTGAAAATGGCTTTAGCCGTGTTTGGTGACCAGATCTGAATAGCCAGGTACTTCCCAACCTTCCTCTTCCCCACCTCCTTCCATTCCCCATTACCTTCAGCCTCACAACATACCCCTATTGCGGTTGCCATAGTTTCACTGGCTCCAGACGGGAGCAGTTGAGATTCTTGTGCGGCATTCACTGTAAAAAAAAAAAAAATAATAATTTATATATTTATTTGTAAGAGACAAACAGCTATTAAAATAAAGACATACATACATACAGAGTTAAATTAAGTCAAGCCAAAAAGGAAGATATTTAATGTAAGTGGAAATATGGGTTTCCTAAGTTGTAGGAGTGTTGTAAAGCTGAAGAAAGAAGAATCAGAAAAAATAGAAAGGTACCGGATTACCACGATCTCCAAACATAGTAATCAATTTCAAGTAACAAATGTGTTTAAATGCATCGATTTAAATCTCTCAGCGAGAATAAGTCCGAAAGAAGAACAAACAGTTATCCATAATTTAACTTGATTGAAATTTAACGTTTCATACCCGAACAAGAAGGTTCTATCTGACACAGCAATCAATGAAGTCATGCGATATTGGTCTCTAGAGAGTACTACACTAGAGTTCAATATTACAGAACATTACCGAGTTGTACAGAACATTGCCGATACAAGGACACCATTTATAGTAATCAATAAATAATATGCATTTAAAAATATATATTTTTGCTTATTCCAGATGAACCCGCGAACATTTGATCTAGAGCAGTGGTTCCCGACCTTTTTTTGGCCATGGACCACGTGATATTTATTTGTTCTTACAGGGACCACAAGTTTGACATTACTCACATGAGATCGGGTCGTTTCTAAGACTCGTTCTTGAGTTCAACAGCTCGGCTGTGGAACGATTTGCCGGCCTCTGTGTTTCCTACCTCCTACAACAAGGGACCCATATTCACCTGTTCCTCTCCTCAAAAAGACCCTCCGATACAGCATCCCCAAAGATGGATGTGTGGAGTTAATGTAAAAAAATAAAATGAAATAAAGGTAAAAGAATGAGCTCTTCTTGGACTTCTTCAACACTAATACCAAAAGGGTTACGAATCAGCTTTTGGATACTTTTTGATTTGGTTTTGTAGTAAAATAATCGAATGTTTCGTTGACCACATTTTAGATCACGCGGACCACCGGTTGGGAACTACTGATCTAGAGCCAAGGAGCATTTTGCTGTGGCACAGGCCTTTGAATTGAAGTACATCCGACGAATTTAACCCCAATTTTGGTTAAGGGTCCGCTTTCCGCAGAAAAAAATCGGTTTAATGGAGGTGAGGGTGTTTAGTTTCAAAAGCTAACCACAGGAGACGTATTTGAAGCGCGCGGAAGCCAACATTCTGATTTGAAACTCTGCTTTCTGAACGAACGTCGAACGTCGAAACACCACAAGCCAGTGTATCGTACGGCATATTTATGGTAGGGCTGCCACAATTTTAGAATATATATAAAAAATGTAGACATAGTTTGTCTCGACGCCACCTAGCGAGAGATTTAGCACTAACAATGCCTCTCTCACAAAAATAAAGTTGGTTGTTTTCAGGTGGAAAAATGTAATACACAGTAATATTGAATTATTATATATTGAATTATTTGGCGGGTATTAGATACGCCGCCATAGCTTAGTGGTGAGAGCACCTGACCGGCAATCAGAAGGACACGGGTTCAAGTCCCGTTGGCGGCAAGTATCTTTTCTCGGAAGATTTTTTCAATGTAGACGAGAGTTTCAGGCTGATAATTATTGCTTATAATAATTGTTACCATTATTCCATCTTAAAGTCTAGCACCAAAAATGTATACTGGTTTCTTCTTAATGTGAACCACATAGGTGCGTAAACTATTAGTGGTTAATCGAATAATGTCGTTAAAGTTAACATACCAGGGGTTCTAGCATGGTCGGTCGATATAGGTTTTATCGAAAATGACGGTAACTTGACATCGCTCCCGAGCACGACTGCAGGCCGCTAACGAGCAAATAACAGTTCACATCGACTAAGGGTTCCCAATTTATTTGACATAAACTGTTATTTCTTCGTTAGCTTCCTACAGTCGTGCTCGGGGGCGATTTCAAGTTACCGACATTTTCGATAAAACCTATGTCGATCGACTATGCTAGGGGGGCTGATAGTTTTTGATAAGAAATGTAAAGCCCGAGAATCCAGTTCGCTATAGTGTGCTATCTAAAGTTTAAAATTCTGTCCGGATACGTCCTTAGAAATATATACCAAATTGATTGGAATCGATTATTAACCGGGTGGTTTTTTCTTTATTGGATCTCGGTGAATTTTACTCCTGTCCACAACGCGAGATGTATCACTCGGTGAAATTAAGTTACAACAGAAATTAACATCTTGTAGTATATATAGCAGTAATGATGGGAATTCCTGCTTGATCCAATGCATTATAATATGTACGAACACAATATACTCTCATCCACTTTGTCAAATACATTTAAGCAAAAAATGATCTGTATTCTATGGTGTACCTAAAGGCAATATACTATGACCAATTTTATTTCTTATATATATAACTCATGAATATTGGAGGTAAGATATTTATGAAGATATATTATATATATATATATTTTTTTTTTTTTTTAAAGTAATTATCACAATAATAATATGTTACATATCATTCATCAGTTTTTTGGTTACCCGATTAGTAGAGAAATATTCTCGGGTCTAACTGAGGAGATAGTCTACGTACTTATGTTATATATTTACAACTAGTTATAGACAATCAGCCTTACTAAAAAACCCAGTGAAAATTTTATTCAATTGACAAACGGCTGCGGATGTGAAAACATTACTAATTAAAAATTTGTTCTTTGAAAGAAATAGACATGGTTTCCACGGCCTGGGAGGGTAGTTTATCTCTGTTTTAACCATTGATGTCCGAACGATATTTGTAATTTTCCCATAGTATTTTGAATGTTCAATATATTTCTTATTTTTGAAGGTGTCGTAAAAACAAATACCATTTATGAAAACTAGATAAAATTACCTTTTAGATTTGAGTATTTGAAATACACTTTAGCTTTCAAAAACTGCCGTATTTTAAGATTCAAACTCGGAAATAAATGGAAAAAAATTTCCTCCCACAACATTTTTGACCAAAATGTAGAGAAATTTAAATAAAATCAAAATTTAAAAAATACAGTCCTTTTGTGTAATAAATTAGGAAGGAAACTATCACCTCACTTTTTCATCGTGTATACAATAAAAAAATAATAAAAAATTTCAAAGTTTTTTTTATTGCCAAAAAAATAACTTAGAAATAATACCGAAATTTAAAACAGATTTCTTGCATCTCTAAAGACGTTTATTTTTTTGATACGTTTACGAACACATGTATTAGGTTTTAATATTATAAAAAATTATCACTTTTAAGAAATTCTCTTAAAATAAAGATCTTAAATGAAAATTTTATCTTTTAAGTAACCTATAAAAAATAATATTCTGACAGTTCAACTTTGAAAGTACGGCGTTTGTACAATAACTTGATTAAACTGATGTAAATCACACAAATAACATGGTAAATATATCAATTATGTGAACAGAAGAGTAAATTCGTCACTACAATAGAAATTATTAAGTAAAATCACTAATTTTTCGATATCCCGCCATAAAACACACCGAGCTGTTTTGACATCGCGGGCCATAAATAAACCATTGCGGGCTGTCACGGACCGACGAACTAATGCATAGGCGCGCCAATAATGCCCCTTGCGGAGAAAAATTAAAACAACATTGTTTCCTAGTAAATTAAAACCATATACAACGTTGTCACATCTTCAATGCGTTTTAACAGCGTGACCACGAAAGAAACGTTATTGGTAATAAAACGTCTTTTAGTGTAAACGAGCTCTATTTATGTTATTGCAATAACACAGTTAATCGGTCGCGCTGTGGTTTTTTTTTAGTAAGGCTGAATATGTATAGTTACAAAAATAAAAATATAATACTTTCAAAAATACTGCAAAAAATTACAAAATGTTATACAATAGGAAAAATACATATAATTATAGTAATAGAATATCAACAAAATATTAGCAGTAGAACATATTTAATAGAAAATATATTTGCATATATGTATATGACTAGAAAATATATTTGCTGATGACACTGTCTTAAAATACAAGTGAAGATTTATATTTGCTGATGACTCCATCTTAATATTCGATGATTAATCATGGCGAACAGTTTTTTTTTAATTTCTTTTTAAATACAGATATATATAAGTGTACAGTGGAGTTATATAAATTACATATCGGTAGAGAAATTATTTAAAATTGCAATCTCACCAAAGAAGAAGCTAGTTCTTGTGTTGATGAGCGAGTTACATTAATTATAACTGAAATAGAATAACATTATGCAATAGGTAAGTATATAATAGGATCAATTGAGACTTCTGGATTATCTATATGTGTAGGTGTACATATGTACATAGGATACGGTTACATACTAAAATATTATGCACTTTGGAAAAATTAGAAAAATATAAATAAAATAGAGATGAACATAGATTAATAATAAATAGAAAGAAAGAGAAAAACAGGTAATTATTTAGTTATTTATTTCTTATGAAGTGTAACTTCAGTTTGAGTTTCAGTTTATTGATGTCTTTGGTTTTTTTATTATTTCAATAGGAAGGTTGTTAAACTTTATTCCTAAATAGATGTAATTGTTTTGCATTAGTTTGGTATTAAATTTGCGTATTTTGATGTTGTCTTGATATCTTTTTGATAGTGAGTTTCAAATTTTTTGATGATATTTTCTTTGTAAATTTTAATAATTGCATTTTTCTTGAAGATATTCTCTACTCGAGGCACCGTGAAATCGGCGAAAAGCGTTTCTGTTGGATAAGTGGAGGGTTTCTTTAGGATTATTTGATTGATGATTAGTTATTAACAAAACTAATAATGGCCTAATAAAAGCATTGGCTAGACACAAACCTCCTCACACACTCGACATTTCTGGTTCATCGTTCCTAAAATATATATTGCATTGAATACTGACTTAAAGTCAAATAATTCTAAATCCCTTTTTACTGCCCGGGTACAACAATGGATATGTGAAAGAGGACGAGCTTACGTCAAAGAATACATGAATTCTCAACATTAAATTTTAATTATTAATTTTTAATATTTAAAAAAAAAATAAGTCAATTTTCTATAAAATATATATTTTTTTCTTTATTTTTCAGCATACTTTTAATTTTCATGATAATATTTAATATGTTTGTTATCTGTTTCTATAAAATAGCATTTTTTAGTTCTTATATGAATTATTTCGTGAATGACTGCCACAAAATGGGCATTAGCCTAGTGTAGTATTCGTAGTTGAAAAATCTGACAAAAAACTGTAACTTATAAAAAATTATTATATAATAAAAAATAAATAAATTTAAAGTAAGTCTACGTTGTGGCCACAAAAAGGAAGTATTTCACCACGGTATTTAAAAAAAAACATTTACAATATTAATGAGGGAAATTATTTTCCTCAGGCCATCTTTGGGAATGCTGTATGAAGGGTCTTTTGGGGGCGATAAAAGGACCAGATTATGTGAAAGAGGAAAGCAGGTGCCGGTAGCTCATTCTAAATACGAGGCGACTTACCCAAAAAAAATCGGAGAAACTACCCGTTCATAATAAGGTAATAGTAGTTAGTAACAAAAGAAAAAAGAAAATAATGATAATGGGCTTTTAGGATTCTGTGACCACATTAGGAGCCAGTATTTTTATCCAGTGTGCATCAATGCTGGATGATGGACTGAGGCGGGTTTCCATGGCGAGGATATTTCCAGAGCTGCTTATCCTTTCCCTCATTCCTGCCACCCTGGATCTAATAAGGGCTGCATAGTCGGGAACTCGCCCCTCGGTGAACATCCGGGAAGGGCTGCAATATCTGGGGAGACCAAACATTATGTGAAAGGCGTTGTTGTACTGAACCCGGAGTCTTTCTATAGTACTATTCTTGTAGTTTGCCCCGAGTTCGCACGTACACAGCGTTGCGCAGAAGGAAAGGAAGAGCGTCCTTTTTACAGCGGTACCTACTGCGTATTAGTGCATAGGCGGAATCTTCTGTTGAGTATGTTTGCTTTTACGCTGAGAGATCTTCTTTGCCTATCGATGTCATCATCGTTCATCAAATTACTGCTGATTATGTGTTCAAGGTATTGAGTGCACAGAATCAAGTAGTCTTACCAAAGGTTCCATGCCAACTGAGAATAAAGTCAACTCAACACTGTTGTGTGTTGTATTGTCCCATCTCTAATATTTAAATTCATTTTGCGCAGATCACTTCTCATTTAATCATTTTTGCTTAATTTCAATGTGTAGAGTCCTTTACTCATAACTTTCGCGTCTATGCCACCTTTTCCTAATTATTTCAACGCATTTTGTGTCTAAGCACTCTTTTGTCTGTGGTCATCCAAGCTTCCTCTTTGTGTCAATAAATAACCAGTTTGCATTTCTGCTAACTCATTATACAAATTAAAGACCCAGTGGTAAGATTAGAATCAATCTCTCTGTAAACTTTATATTCGTCTGAATAAACTAAAGGTTACAATAATCCAGTACTAAACATAAGTGTTTTTACGATGGTAACATAATTTAAATTATCACGCATCGTAACAGGGGTGCTGCGTCACCCCGTAATAATAAATTGAATAAAAAACTTTTGTTTAATAAAAACAAAACTTTTGTTTAATAAAAAACAAAACTTTTTATTATTGATACTAACTAAAGGAACACTCTTCTTGAGATCTATTAGGAACTAAATGATACTAGATTTCAAAAAATTATGTTTTTGGCAATTTAAATACAATTGAGACAAATTTCCACACGATGTTCAGGGCACGCAGGTTTTTTGCATTTTGAACAAAAAATCTTAACTTTTTGTCATTTATTTTATTATTCAGGTACCGCTCAAGCTTTTCATCATTACGAAACGCCATAATGAACTGAAAATAACATAATAAAAATATATAACACCCCACGCATACATGCAGAACGTTATCGACGTGTTGCCGCTCCCACCGCGCAATCGGCACTGACGGCTCACGGGAAGACAAAAGAATACACGAAATGCTAGAGCGAGAAAGCGAATATCTCGCGTGGGGTGATGGGGCACCCCTGTTATCATCCCAAGGTTAAAAAAGATTCCATGCAAATCATAACCTCTCACTGTACGTTTCCCTTGGTGTGGAAACGAAGAAGTCCAGACGCTGCTCACTTTACACCTGACGGCGGATTTCGGGAGACCACACCCTGGGACCCTACAAACACCTCTCTGAAAAGTCATTAAAAGCTATGAATTATTTTTTTTTGAAATAGCCCATAACCCTAACCTAACGTAACCTATTTAACCTTTTTTATTTATTTTTGTCCTCACTCTAAATGACTTTTCTGAAATGGTTCTGAGTTGGTTTCATCCCGAGTTGTCCGGTCACCCATACCAAGTATTGTGGGGTTCCAGCCCAGAGGTTACTCCCGAATTCAATTGTTTGAGATTTGTAGAGGTTAAGTAACTGGTTACAGTTGAAGAATTTGCTAGCCATGTACAAGATGCCCAGTTTTTTGGAAGCCAGATTCACTTGGGCTTCTACAGAGCCCCGATACTGGAGCCAGTCTGATATACTTACTCCAAGCATTTCAATGGAGTCTTTATTGGGGAGGGTGGATTTAGGACTTAGGACGAAACCCTGAGGGTCTTCCAAACTACTTTAAGTATTTAATATTAAATGTACCCAACTACTAATACATTTGTTTAACTTTCATGACGCGTCAAAATACGTCGTAAATAGCAATGAAGTGATGGTCATAAAAATTACACTACTTCAAACATAGCAAACATATTAAAACTTAATTTTAACCATATGTTGTAAGTATTGCTTTTGAAACATGTTGGTTTTTTAATCAATAAAAGTGATTAAAACAAAGTGCTAAATGATGAATAAAATTACACGCTTTACACAACAATATTATTGATCATTTGTGGAGGGTCATACATAAATATCAGCATTTGCAAAGTTTATTTTTAAATTAGCATATCTATTTTTATTTGGATTACTGACACCAATATACCCACGAATTATTTTCTGTCTACTGACTTTCCTCACAGCTTGTCTCTTGTGTCTGCATTTATTATTCGTATTTTCTTTACCTGAAACTGACAGTATTTCCGCTTTGACTGTATATTTATTAAAAAAAACTGGCCAAGACATTTCCACTGCAATAGATTTACCATTAAGTCGTTTCCTTGAGACGTTTATACAGAACATTTATATAAATTAGAACCTCATTTTTCGTCTTCGGTAAAGAAGTTATTAAGCAAATACCCATATAGTCTGCATTAAGGGGGTATTCCAGTCTAGAAAAAAAAATTCTACTCTTTTCGAAAGTTTAGATATTCAAGAATATTTCCTTAAAAGGATTTTTCAAAATTATAATTATTTTAAAATTTATAGCCATTTTGGTTCGACCGGTTTAGATAGAATCAGAATCTGAATAGAGCAAAACTTTAAGCGCGTTTTCCTCGAAACACCTTTTTTGAAATGTTTGTCAAATTGGCATAAATATCTATATAATTTAATGCCAACGAGAGTACTTGTAAAACATATTTCAATCGTACTGTGCGTATATTTCAATTATTTACTTATCATTTCTTGCGACAGCCACATTTTATTTATTTATTTATGTTTATTTAGGAAGCATACAGTTGTGTATAAAGCAGTTGTACATAAAATAGTGAACATAATTTTGAGGGAGCGGGCCGTATCGGCAGAGACGGGACGAGAAATAAAAGGCGTCAGTCGGCGTCTTCGGCTACGTAGCGAAGGTCGAAGCGGAGCGGTGTGACAGTGGTGCCGTTTGTGATGCTGCTGCGTGATGAGAGTGAAGAAGGTCAGGAGACTACGGCGGTAAAGATCACAGGTCTTCAGGGAGCCGGCGTGTTGCTCTACACCATGGCGGTGTAGAAGTGACCTTGGTCCAGGCGGTCGACCGTCGTCGTGTTGACGAGGTATGGCGGCTGTGTGGCCTTTGAGTCGACACACACACGTGACGCAGGAAGGAACCTTGAGAGGCGATGAGGGTGATCTCTGGCAGCGGAACGCGGTGGGTTCGAAATGCTAGAGAACGGGTTGCATCCCAAGCTGAAAGCACGGCGGGCTTTATGTGCTGCGGACGGAGACATCTCATGTCGAGGCGCGAATGGGCCGGACAGCGGATGGTGATTGGAGTAGTTCCTCGAAGGTGTTAAAAATGTTCCTGGAGTCACACTGGACAAACGTTATTCACTACCTGCTGACTGCGCGGGCTGTGCTCCGCGAGGGCAGGTAAAGAGTTACTACACTGCACTAGTTGTATCACTTCCCGGTGTGTGTGTTGCTTGACCGATGAATGAAGTAGGTACTGACTGACTAGACTTGAGACTGAGCTGTATGCGACCCGCGCTGACTTTTATACTTCTGCTGGCCGGGCAAGTAGTTTCGAGAACGGCGTGTGAAATTCGACCGCCGCGCCAAGGTGAGAAAGTTCGCGAACACTCCAGTCCCTAGTGCTGATATATTATTGTGGTGACGGGAACTTTCCAGTAGGTTGCCGCACTAATTGTTACCAGGTGATAGATGTACTATCGGCCGTAGATAGGTCCGGTAGCGGCTTGCATCTAGGTATTTATTTCTGGCGTGTTCCTAAACCAGTGGCGCTGCGATGGTTTTATCCGAGCGGGTTAAGTGACCACTATAATTTAAACCACTTAAGTTCCGTTTATAATATTTAGTTGTTAATGGTTAATGATTATGTGATTATGAATCAAGTGGTAATTAAACAATTATAGTAGGTATATAGTGTGAGCAATTTGTAAGAAAATATCAAAAAGGTGATAATAATCAATACAGAAATAATAGTTTCCAGTAGTTGTTTAAAATAAGAGTACATAGTGTTAAGTAAAAAGTTATTAAAAAGAAAATAATAAACAATAAATAATAGTTTTCATTTAAATACATTGTAAGGTTAGTTTGATTTTGAATGATTAAAGGGTATAATTGTATTGTTAAACAAACTGGGTATTCGGCACGCGAAACAAAATGATCAATTCAATCATTTTTTAATTACACGGATGACGAAACCAAAACCCCATGGCATCAAATCAAACATATGAACTCTACGGATACTAAGATCTCTAGTACATGAAGATTACAAAAAAATTTAGTTTCTAAGATAATCCACTCATACGAGTAATGTACATCGCAAACCAATATAACATCATAAATAAGTAGTTTCTAAACAACAGCCGTATCGTAAATTCGCTTTTCTAATAGGATAAATCTTATTCAGTAAATAATATAATGATTTTTGCCGAAACTTTTGGAATAAAAATAAATCTGTTGGCGGTAGAAGAAAAATCTTTTACATTATATTGGGCAGATGACTCGTTTGAAAAACTTGTTGGAAAGTTTCTTGTTAAAGTACTGAAAAACTATTATACAGTAGCTAATATTAAAATTAAATATTTGATTAATTTACCTTATTACTTATTCTTTTTTAAATTAAATTCTTATATCAATTGTTTAATAACCAGAGATAATTAAACAAACTGATTTCATCCTCCATCAAATGAACTATTTATTTATAAAATAGATGGTATTTAATTAAGACATTAACAGAGAGTACATACATTAAATCACGATTCTAGGCGGCTGCCTGGTTCGTGGTAACCATTGGAGTATAGTATTTTGTATGAAGTCTAGTGTAAACAAATGGATTGATTTTATCAACATGAATAATAAAGTCAACCGTTCGCTGGCTGAATTTTAGGTCTTTAAATTTTTCACTTAAACCCTTTTCCTTCCCAGAACTCTCCTCTCCTTCCCTTAAAAACCCTCCACACAGCATCCCCAAAGAAGACAAAAGGCCCTGAGGGAAATCATTTTCTTCAGGGCCTCATGTGTGGAGCTCATGTAAAAAAAATGTAAATAATAAAATTAGATGGAGCGTAAGAATTCATAATATATTGTAGGAACGGCGCCCTTGAGGTGATTTTTCACAGAAACGTCGCTCTAATTCAATTCTAAATTATCCAATTATTATTATTATTTTTATTGCGAGGATTAAACTAAAAATCTATTGATTACAAGAATGTCTCAGGGATAGACTCGAAGAGCTTGTTCCCATTAAGTTCTTAACAAAATGTATTCACTTGCGTTAATAAAACGTTTCACATGTCAGTAGAAATTCATATCTACATGAATTTAATTTAAGTTGATGGGGGCCATTATCATTTTTGGATGATGAAAATTACAAAAGTTGGCAATCAATAGAATTAGCAAATGGACTTTTTTTTTTTTTTTTTTTTTTTTTATTAGAAGAAAAAAGTTATAAAATATTACAGGAAATCAAAATAAAATAAGATATTACAAAAAAGAAAAGTCCCAATAAACTACTTTTAAGTAGTTTGTCAATGGGTGCTTTTACTTTGAAGTTTTTTTTTTTTTTTTTTTTTTTTTTTAAATAAAACTTATAATGCAGTTAGACATTTTTTGTGTTACGAGTACTACAAGAATGTTAATACAAACTTTTTCTTTCGGCGAGCCAATTTTTCAATATAATATTTGTTCTTACATTATTTGTACATTTTTTAATTTTAGCAGGTAACATATTTAAGCATGTAGGTATCATGTAGTCCAGCGTTCTTTGTCCATATTTGTTTAAGTGCTTAGGTACGATTAGTCCTTCATTTAACGTAAATCGAGTATTGTAAGTGTGGTCCAGTCTATTTATGTATATAGGGCTATTCATATGCTGAAAAATAATTTTATGCCACAGAATTGCTCTTACTGAGAGAATTTTAAGATTCTGGTAAAAGTACGGAACATTGTGTCTTTGCTCGTATAAACTTTTATGAGCTAATAATTTAACTAATGAATTTTGGACAGATTGAACATGATTAACATTTGTCTTACAGGAAAGTCCCCAAGCTGTAATTCCGTACCTTATAATAGACTCAGCTAATGATAAATAAATTATTCGAAGTGTGCATATTGGAACATAGAATTTAAGTTTATATAATCTACTAACAATAGATCTCAGACGTTCACAGACTTTATTTATTTGTAAATCCCATTTGAAAAAGCAGTCAATAATTACACCTAAATAAACATATTCTTTAACCACTTCAATATTTTCGCATGTACACAATGCTGGGATACCAACATGTAAGCAATCTGAACCGTGTGTTTTTATTTCTGGTGTAATAATATTTGTCTTGGCATTGGGTGATCTAATATGTATCAATTTGGTTTTTTTTGCATTTATGATTAAACCAGAGTCATGAGACCATTTCAAAAGCTCAATGTAATCCTTTTGTAAGAGTTCAATACATAATTTTAAATCACTGCGAGAAATCACTAGTGCAGTATCATCCGCATATACAAAGTGTTTTACATGTTTAAAGATGTACTTAATAAAAGATACAAAAATGATATATAAAATTGGACCTAATATGGAACCTTGAGGAACGCCAGCTAAAATTTTTCTTTTTTTACTTAAAGTGTTCAATAGCTTTATTTTCATGCATCGGTTGTTCAAGTAATTTTCAAATAGTTTTAGGAGCTTTCCTCTTATTCCTATGATTTCTAGTATCTGCAATAATTTTCTATGATTAATAGTGTCAAATGCTTTAGAATAATCTATAAATAAAACTAATACATGATTTTTACTATTTAGTTCATTATTTATGAAACTGGCAAATTTTTGAAGTAGCATTTCGGTACCCTTTTTTTTCTGGAATCCATATTGATTTGTATCAATAATAGAAAAATCTTCTAAATATTTTATTAATTTCAACTGAATGTATTTTTCAAGAATTTTTTCGAGTGATGGCAAAATACTAATCGGTCTATAATTACCCAATAGAGTGTGATCACCTCCTTTATAAATGGGTCTGATAATACTACATTTTAAGTCATCTGGAATTTTTGCTTCAAATAAAATTCTATTTACAAAATGGGCTATGATTGGAGCTAAAATTATTATATGTTTTTTAATATCACTCATTCTGATATTATCAATTCCAGGAGAAGAGCTTTTAAGTTGCCGCACAATGCTTTCTATATCAGAAATTTTGGCCCTTGGTAGGTACATGCTTTGAGGCATCTTCTCTGGTTCAAAAGCATTTGTCCTGTAATTACATTTATGTAACATATTGCAAACACTGTCAGAGAAATAATCAACAAAATCATTAGTTACATTTTCTTTGGTCCGATCTTTCATCAAATATTTGGAGGCAACTTGTTCACAATTATTTTTACATTTCTTACCTAAAATTTGATTACACTCGTCCCATGTCTTTTTTGAATCTTGAAATAGATTTTTGAATTTGTCATTATAGTATGAGGTTTTTAATTTAAGTAACAATTTATTTAAAACATTTCGATAGCACTTATATTCTTTTTCATAGTATTTATTTGTTGGGGCATTTTTCCAACGCTTATATAAATAATCCCTTTTTTTAATTTTATATAGTGCATCACTAGATATCCAATCATTTATGGCATAAGGTCGGCTTTTAGGTTTTTTGCTTATTATAATTGTGCTGTTTTTATACAAGTCGTCAAAATAATTTTTAATTTTTAAATAAATAACCGAACATTCGGTTTCCTTTAGAAGCGACTTCCAGTCATAATTACAAATACGTTTATCAATCTGTTTTTGCGAAAGAATTTTGACGTTATTAGAATCGCTAGAATTGAAATTATCTACCGACTTATAGAGTATGCTTACAGCTGTTGTATTATGATCGGCAATATTATAATCACATACGCACGCGGAGATTGTACTGGTTAATCCAGTAGGTAACTTTACGCTAACTCGCACAAAAAAGTGATCTAAGCAAGAACTAACAATTTTCCCTTGAACTATTACTTCTCGTGTAACATAATTTATACATTTTTTTAAATAGTTATTAGTAAGAATATTTTCATATTTTATAATGATAGCATCATTTTTATGTAATAAATTTAAATTTACATCACCGAAAAATATTACACTTTCATTTGATTTAATATTGTTTTCAAACACATTGGATATTTCTGACAAAAATGCTTGCTTATTTAAATTCGGGGGTCGGTATATTGCCAAGACATTTAGAGTACTGTTATTTGGAAGTGTCAATATTCCAAAAACGTTCTCAAAATATTTACTGTCCAGAAATATTTGCGAAAAGGAGAGGTTATTCTTTACATATAACAAAATGCCTCCACCGGATTTATGGTTTCTGCAATAGTGGTACGAATTGAAACCGGGAATATCATAAAGATTAACAAGTTCCGAACGAATTGCAGTTTCGCAAAGCATGAGTACGTCAATGTGATTTAAGCAGTCTTTAAAATAAACATGAAATAGGTCCCAATACCTACCTATAGATCTAATGTTTAGTTCCACAAAATTGAGTTTACTCGTTTCACGTTTCATTGTGTCTTGCTTACGAAGCCATTCGCACAGGTTATTTATCTTACAAAAATTTATGTCATTATCATCATCTATGAAACTAAAAGACATAATGTGTGTAACTAAAATACTTAATAACTAAAATATAAGTATGCAATTTTATTCCTGGCATTGGCATTTCATACTGATTTACGCAATTATTATAACTAATTGTTAAAATTGAAATTGACATTGAATGCATATTTAAATAAATTCGCAGCAATAATAATATCACGAATAATAATGAATAATAATAATTCATGCCCAAAAATAGTCCATCAAGGTTGACTTCAATTTGTTTTGGTGACAGTATTGAATAAACTGTCATTGTATTTCTAGTGATAATGTTATAGAGAAGAAACATAGTATAAAGTATATCAATTTTGTTTTGTGTAAATAATATTTCACAAGCCTTAACACTTTGAGAACAGGCTAAAATTTGAATCCATCGTTTTTGTTTTAAAATTTTACTGAAAAATATAATTAAATAATTTTTTAATATTTCTAATGATTCTTTAACACTTTGATGGTAGGTTAATAATATTATAATGATTTTTTTTGGTTTTAACATTTTACAGAAAGTTATAACTAAATTGTAGGAAGATTCAGAAAACAATCGCATTTTATGCAAACATATAAATTTCGATATTGTGTTTTTAATATTTGAGCATACCATGAGGGCTGTCACTGTTAAGAATTTAAAAGAAGGTGCATACCTATTCATAATTTATACGCCCTTGTGCAATAGTCATCATTTTTTTTAAATACGTACAATTTTTGCTGTTTGCTTTATGATTTGTATCGTTAGTTGACTTGAATGTGTTGTTTTGGAATTCACAATTTTTGCATTTTTCTTCTTTGTTTTTATTAGGGCAGTCTTTCCAGGGATGATCCATGGCGCAGTGTAGACACGTGGCATTCTTGTCCTTATTTAGGCAGTTGATAGCTGAGTGACCAAATTTCAAGCAATGAAAGCATTGCATAATTGGAATTGCGTCCTCCACCCGTACTCTGTAGTATCCAATATTTATTTTCTCTTTAGATATGAGATATTTCCTAAGTTTTCCACTTGTTTCGATTATGTAGTTCGTAAGATTATTTTGTCCTTTTGGTTTAAGCATTTTCACTAATTTAACTGAGTTTTTTGGATTTTCATCCATTATGATTTTGATTCCATCATTTTGTGTTTTAAATGATTCTATTATGTCTTCTTCAGATAAGTTGATAGGTAAGTTTCTTATGAATAATTTTGGGTTCTTTTTTTCTAGTTCTTTTGCGATCATGTTGTTTTTAAATACCGTATTTATTTCGTCCGTTAGTTTTTTTGCGTGATCTTTATTAGGGCAAGATATAATTAGTTTATTGTTTGATGCTTTTTGTACCCCATTTACTGCAATACCCAAATGCGATGTTTTAATTTTTTTAACTATCAAATCTCGAATATCATCAGATGTTGAATTTGTATTTTCACTTGCAACTATTAGTGAGTATTTGGCCTCTGGAATAGGTATTGAAAAGGTTGACTTATTATATGTTGTATTAACTGATTCATTTTTTTCCTTTAAATAATTTTCAATTTTTTCTGAATGTTTTTCTTCATTTAATATCAGTTTATTTTGTAGCTCAATTATTTTCTCTTGTAATTGAAGTTTTTCCTTGCACCATATTTCTTCTAGTTGGCTTATATCTTGTTCTATAATTATTCTCTGCTTCGCCTCTTTGATACTTGAGCATTTTTTAATTTCAGTTTTAATAGAGTCAATTAGTCCTTGTACGTTCCGGTCCATAATGAGTTATTTATTATGCGGGCTGTCTGGCGAATAAAACGTCAGTCAGCCTGCTAAGTTTACAACAATAATTTGTTTAACTGCTTGGCACTGTACTTAGGTGGTTACTGTGTTTATCGTAATTTCTGGGCGTGCGGTCTGCACGGCGACAGAAACTGAACTGACTAATAATGTGTTTCACACTCCCGAAATCAAAACCAAATTAATGCAAACACATTACGTTTTATTGGTCCTCGTACATTTAATCTTCTACCAAAACACATTCAGATGACAGATAAAATATCACTTTACATAAAAGAATTAAAATTATGGTTAAACACTTTTCCTAAAATTCTTTGTCAACCTTCATGCTGCACTTTTCAATATAATTCTACTGTAACTTCAAGACAAACTTTATTTACTTTCTTGGAACTATAACGAAAAATCTTTTGTATGTTACTTTTTTAACACAATATTTTCAAAGATACCTATGTTTTTAAACTTTCACTTCAAAATATTTTTTTTAAATTATGTATTAACTTTCATTTATAATAAAATAAAATATTATTTTAACCTCTTATGTGACGACATTTTTTGTTCAAAGTAGATCTTTGAATCCAACACCTTCATTTTGCTGTGACAAGTACAAGTCTTGAAATGACTGTTTTTTACGTCATGTATTTTTTACCCCCGTCTCCTTCGTCATTCAATGACATGTTTTTTTAATCCATCAAAGAAAATGACAATTTAATTGTTGATGTTGACAATGTAAATGTTGCTACCTCTGATCAGTGATGCGATAGATACTGTCATCCCAATAAATTATTTTGTTTTACGTATATTTTTCGGTAACAGTTTAAAATAAAAGATTGACAAAATAGAACTAGCAAATAACAATAGGTTAATAGGCATGTGGCGCGAATCTTACTGTCTCATCTCAAATGCACATTGGTTTTGAAATCTTTTTTCAAAAAAATACCACTGAAACAGAAAACGATTGGGATTGCGATTGGAACCTCTTACAAATTACAAAATATAAAAAAGAATTCTACAAGATAAGAAAAAAAACAATATTTTTTTTTTGAAAAAAAAAATGGAACAAATTTGCGCATTTCTGAGTTTACAGTAATTCAGATGACTAATCCTTAAATGACGAATCTCCAACGTCTTTTCAAGACTCAAAATTGCCAGCAGAAGCATGCCACGAAACTGGTACCATCTGTGCCGCTGTCTTACCAAAAGATATAAATATGAATTAAATTATTAATATAATTATTTGTTTAATATCAATTTACCAAAAGATGTGAATATTTATTAAATAATTATATAATATAAATCATGAATGGCATAGCGAAAAAAAGCATAGCACTAAAGATGTAAATATTTATTAAATAATTAAATTAATCATGAATGACATAGCAGAAGTGCAACTTGAAGACGTTATCGCGAAGTCGGAAGTGCCAGAAAAAAGGATTGATCGATGTAATATGTTCACAGAATTTTCGGCAATTTTGACGCCGAAAAGAAATAATTAATATAAACGACCAAGAAGTGTACTGATAAGCAATAAGTAATAAGCAATAGTTGATTTCTTATTTATTTTATTTATTTATTTATTTTCCATGTTCTCCGTAAAACGGTTATTCACCAATACATTATGGAGAAGATTACAAATTAGACAAAAAGTATAGAAAAAACACATAAAAAGGTCAGTTTCACTACTTTGTGACATACGTCAAAAGATAATTGTTAAACTGCCTGTAGGTTACGTTAAAAATGTCGATGGTCAATGCAGACTCGTTGAGCAGTTCAGCAGTTTTGATAGGCAGAAGTCCTCGCTTTTGGAGCATAAAAAGGGTATAGGACCTTCCACGAGTATACTTGTCTGGGACATATAAGTTAATCTCTTTCAAAATAGGTGGATTATGTATAGTTCCAGAGATTATCTTAAAAAAATGTTTTCCTAAAAATATTTTTCGGCGGGCTTCTAATGTATTAAGATCGAGCATTCCTGCTAAGAATAAAGATGGATACAGGAAAGGGTAGTACATATATTCCCTCATATATAGGTAACGCATGAATCTCTTTTGTACTTTTTCTATTTCGAGAATATGGTTTTGCTCAGAAGGGGCCCAAATAATGGAGCTATATTCCAGGATACTGCGAACAAGTGCTTCATACGTTCTTCGGATTGCGATTCCGTTGGTAAATGATCTTGAATTACGAAGAACAAATCCAAGCATTTTGTTGGCACGGGAGACAATATCAGACATATGGGATTTGAAAGAGAGATTTGCTTCAAAACTTACGCCAAGGTCTCGAATCTCATTTTTACGTGTTAGTTCATGTTTATTAATGTGGTAGGGGAACAGGAATGTATCTTTGGATCTTGTAAATGTAACGACACTGCATTTCTGAATGCTGAAGGGTAAGTTGTTCAGTTCCGACCATTTGACAAGAGAATCAAGATCGTTCTGCAGAAGAATGGAATCGATGTAACTTTTGATTGCTTTGAAAAGTTTTATATCGTCAGCAAAAAGGAGATATTTTTAGTGGTTTATGGTGTTGCCAATGTCATTGATGAATAAGAGAAAGAGAAGGGGTCCTAGATTCGATCCCTGGGGAATCCCGGAGTTAGTTTTGTATTCGTGAGAGAGATGGTGTCCGTAACTGACATACTGACGACGATTGCGTAAGTAGCTAGCCACAAAAGCGAGGAAATTCTGAGAGAATCCGATGTCACTTAATATTTTTAATAAAATATCATGGTCGACTTTATCAAATGCTTTCTCGAAGTCTGTATAAATCACATCAACATGTACAAAATTTTCAAATGAATTATTAATATAGGTGGTGAGATTCACAAGATTCGTTGAAGGCGAGAGTGTGGGACGAAATCCGTGCTGATTTTCGGTGAGTGCGTGTTTTGTTTGGTTATATATCTGTGAATAAATTATGGTTTCTAAAAGTTTTGCGGGTGCTGACAACACAGCTACAGGTCTGTAATTATCTATTTCTGACTTTTTTCCTTTTTTGTGTATAGGCGCTACTTTCGTTAGTTTCCACATTTCCGGAAAGATATTTTTGCGAAGTGATAGGTTAAAAATATGTTTTAGAGGTTGAATAAAATAACTTGCATATCTTTTGAGAATTATAGGTGGAATACAATCTGGGCCAACGGAGTATTTAGGTTTTAGCTTATGGAAAGCTGTAATAATATCGTCATCGTTAATTTCATGAATTTGTACAGGTAAAGAGTTAAATGACGATGAAGCAATAGAGGATATGTCAAGTTTGGGGATATTGTCGCTAAATACTGATTGAAAATAGTGTGCGAAACCTGCGGCGATCTCAGAAGATCCATCATATTTATTGTCTTTGTAGTTCATGTGGTTAAGTTTGTCACAGCCGCGGCGTTTATCGTTAGTGTATGACCAAAATCGAATTGGGTCTGTTATTATACTGTTCTCGGCCTCACGTGTAAAGTTAGTGTAGGCCTGACCAATTAACCGTTTGATTGATTTTCGCAAAGTTTTAAAGTTAGCTAAGGCATGTTCGGATTTTGTTTTTTTCCAAAGATGGTGCATTTTAGTTTTTTCTCGTATGAGGTGAATGATTTCCCCATTAAACCATTTCGGATATTGTCTAACATCTCTGAGCATACGTGTAGATCTTTTCTTAAAACAAATGTTGGATTTTCAACAGATAATATTAATAATATTTATTATTGAGCTGTTCATAAAACATTTCGACAGCTTATGTCATTCCTCTATCAATGTTTATTGATGTTTATCTACACTTGCATTAGACGAGTTGCACCCGCGATAATTTGATGTTGCAACCGCGATTGCTTAAAAAGCTAATAATTCGTTGCATGTTTTTGTTTTCTATGTATTTTTTAATTTTTTTAGTTGATTAATTTAACGCCTTACGAAATATCAAGGCACAACATAATAAATATTTCACAATTAACAGACTTTTGTGTTTTTGTGGGCCAAATTGGTTGCACCCGCGATCGCACTTTGAACCTCCCTCCTACTATTTAAATATTTCAATAAAATTCTTATGAACTTATAAAAAGTGAACATGTTAAAATGTAGCTCTTACAAGTAACTGGGTGTCTGTCCGTGGCATCGTAGCTCTTAGACGAATAGACCGATTATGATGTGGTTTTATTTATTTGAATTTATTTATTTATTTATTTTATTTCTGACTCGATCGTGATGGTTCTTATCTACAATTCATGAAAATCTGGACGTGTCAAGGTCATCATTTTTGTGTCGGGGTTACTTAAAATTTTGAAAACTTAAAAATTGGTGTAATCGGTGATCCATGTATTGTAGTCTAATAATAATAATAATAGGATACTTGGTAAAGTGCCATTTTTGTTAAAAATCACCTCTAGAACGCTGTAGATTTTTACTTCGTGATGAGATAATTATTGAATTAAAGTCAAGTTAGATATTATGTTTCTCATCAGAGTTTTTGCCACTGCCGGGGACTTATTGGTTTATTGTAGCTGAATTATATTTATTTTATAAATATATTTTTATGTGAATACTGCACCAAACAGTTCCAACTGCTGCAAACAGTCTTGTACAGTGAAGCTATGACATCCAATTTGGGTATGTTGTAAGGCTAAAGGTAGTGGGGAGTGAAAATAGATGAGGAAGAGGCAGTATCTAGCTTTCAGATCTGATTACGAAACACAGCAAAAGTCAGTTCAAGCAATGTTTCAATTCAGAATGGTGGTCTAACAACAGGGTGATACTAAGTGTTTTTTAAACTCTGGGATAATAGTAAATGCTGTATAACTTTGATTTGACAGATATTGGTACAGTACCTACATATAATGTGTTTATATTTCTGTTTCCTGTACTTTGGTATCTCTTGCACATTTTTTTTATTTATTTCTCACGCTTAAAAATAATTTCTCATACAATATGTGTTGTGTGTAAATACCCTCTATGTTTAAATTAAAAAAATAGTAATAATTATTTCTTCTCAACGCTTTTGAACTGCCCAATAAAATATGTTTTAAATTGAATCTTTGCGTTTTGAACGTTTAACATAAGATTTAAGCCACGTTTCAGGGCATTTTATCAAAATAATGTGCAAATCCCCAACTGACCTTAACCCTTACTAAGAACCCAACCTTCTCTTAATAGACAAGTATCCGCCTTCAGTACGGTTCAAGTTCAACTCGCATTGATAGGGGTCCCACAATCCAAATTTTATTCCCATATAAGTAGGTGCCACTGTTACAGAAAAAACTAGGTTAGGTTTAAGCAGTAATAAAATAATAGAAAAAAAAAATGTTTCTTGAAAATTAGAATACAAGTTACTCATAAAATTATCCTATAAAATGCCTTCCAGACAGGGGCTTTATAAGCCGTGTAGCCAAAGTATCATCGGCAAAATACACAAACAATAATCTCACTGATCTATAAGGCCAAAAAAAAAAACTAATGGTGATCGATAGGGCAAATAATGTTCACACCGACTTAGAAATCGCATAGGTGTGCATTCTATATAAGCCTGTAATCACTGTCTACGCCTACCATTCCTTGGTCGCATAAAAATATAAATAACTAGCTGACCGGTGAACATCGTACCCCCTCAGAATCAATAACTTTTGTGTTAATTTATTATCTGAATTAAATTCAGTTTTTTTATTAAGTTAAAAATTACACAATGAAGCAATTATCGAGCCGCAACTGTCCGTGTTTTGAATCAGAGATGACCTTGTGTACGATTTTATATTTTTGTGATTTTCTTACTTTTCCACTTACTTCCATAAATTACGTCACACGAATTTCATGATTTTTTTACCCCCCCCCCCCCCCCCCGTCCCTGTTACACATCATCACATTTATGAGACACCACCCCCTAGTGTGACATCTAAAAATAATCAAAACAGTAGTTCAATTTTTTTTACATGTGACGTCACAGAGCTGATGACCGCCCAATACCCCTTGTCACATTTCCTTCTGCCCTACCCCCCCCCCCTTAATGTGTGACGTAATTTCTGGATGGCCCCTTTACGGGAATCGTAATCGTAATCGTAAATATTTTTTTTTATACGTGGGAGGGAAATTTATTAATATTATTGTATTTTTCCTTTGGAAGGGTGATGACGAACAGTCAAAAATGAGACACGTTAACCGTTTGTCTCATTTTCGACTGTTGACATACTGTGTAAGAAAGACACGGAGCGTTATATGTTAATTAAAGAACAAAAGCGAAATAATCAGCGCATTGACATTTGACGTTTTTGAATTTTTGGAATTCACGCAAACTTCAACTAACCCAACATTGCTACACCTCTTTCAAAAGATGAAAATTCGTTCCATACAAAATGTATGATGAAATGAATTTTCTTCGTAACTTTCTTTTTCGTGAATTTTTGCGATGTTTTAATAGTTATTCTGTTATCCGGGGCGGAGACAAATCCAACAAATCAAAGATCATCAAAATCAGACCAGCCGTTCTCGAGTTATAAATAGTGTGACTAACCCGACTTTGTTTTTTATATAAAGATGTTAAACTTTATAAACTAATTGCAAGAAATAAATGTACGTATACTTTCAAAAGCATGCGCTAAGTTCCAACTACGACTCAACGGACTGTAACGTATCAAAAGCAGAAACTAGCTATGCCAAAAAATATCGCTCACGTCATTTATTCGATTTTTACTTTTAAACATAAAAAAAAATAGTTCATTTCTGATGTATGCGAATATAATTGATTACTATAATCAATAATTGTCAGCCTGAAACCTCATTTACATTGAAAAATCTTCCGAGAAAAGATACTTGAAAAAAAAAATTATTATATATATATATATATATATAATAATCCGTAATAGTTGAATGACACACGAGTATATATTGAATTGTTTGGCGGGTATTAGATAAGCCGCCATAGCTCAGTGGTCAGAGCATCCGACCGGTAATCAGAAGGACACGGGTTCATGTCCCGTTGGCGGCAAATATCTTTTCTCGGAAGATTTTTCAATGTAAATGAGTGTTTCAGGCTGACAATTATTGATTATAATAATTGTTACCCTTTGTGCTATGCATAAAAATCTTATCTTAAACATTAGTTTATAAATTAAAAATAATAATTAATAGATTACTCGTTTACGTTAGTGTCCAAATAGGCAGAGCTTTCGAGAACAAATTGTGATGGCCTGAAAATATAGCAATCAGTGCTATATTTATGATATTACATATATTAATTATTAATTAGTACAACTTTACCAACGAAACTATGATGTCTGTATTTATTTAGCGGAAAAGGGGGGAAATTAATAGGCTTGTAATATGCATAAATGAATGATTTGGCTTGTGAATCCCAACCAAATCAACTACAGCTAGCAGCTTAACCATTCTTAGTGAAAACTTCCCAGAAGGGAGTAACTAGTTATCTGTCGTAAGCTTGCTGTTTTCCCTTCTGCCTCCTTGATCCAAAACTGTGCACGCCACTGCGACTTCATATACCCAGGCTCGTCTATATGTGATGAAGGAGGCTGTGAAATAGAAGTTAAATGACGGATTTGCATGAGAAAATACGCCAATGCAAAATGCAAAAGGAATTATATATTATATGTAGTCACAATGGCGTAACGAAGACCACGAATATGAGAATCATCCGGTCGCGGATTTTCCTAATTTTCCTCAATCTAAACGGTATGGAAATACATACACTTAAAACCAGCGATAAAAGCGGAGGAAAATGACCATGCTACTATGGACAGACGCATAAATACACCCATTCTGGAAGAGCTAGGAATCCACAACAGGCTTTCAACAGTTACCTGCAACGTATTTTAAGACACTTTGGACACACTGCTAGCCAAACTGAAGACTACAACTTGGAGAAACTCGTAGTCACTAACAAAGTAGAAGGCGGGATAAGCAGAGGAAAGTCACCAATGCGCTGGAGTATTCCTGGCGTCCGGTAGGTCGACGTCCGCAGCTCTCCACGCAGCGCAGGAATGGAGGAGCCTTGTCCATCATTGAAATAAGAGTGAGGGTCACGATCTTCAACATTGAGGAACCGACTTAAAATTAAAATCTTCTTATATTCTTATAACCAAAACATTTAACAATAGTTTTAATATTATCGAAGGAAGCAAATACTTTGTGGTGTGACATTATATATTAAATTAAAAAACACACTTTGTAAAGCACCACTTTTTATTAGAATTGATATTTAACAGCCAACCAGGTTTCGCTCATCTCGAGCTTCATCAGGGCTTATTAGTTATTCTTATTAGTTATATCTTATTAGTTTTTACAGGCTTCATAGTTGTTATAATAAGCCCTGATGAAGCTCGAGATGAGCGAAACCTGGTTGGCTGTTAAATATCAATTCAAATAAAAAGTGGTGCTTTACAAAGTGTGTTTTTTAATTTTATATAATAGTTTTAATCTTTGGTTGTAAAGAGCCAATCTGCGAGAATCATTGCTGCAATTCAGCTAACATTTTGTACAGTAAATTTTATTAATACAATTTAAATCTCAACTTGGATTCCTAATTGGGTGCTTACCTGACAGACAACCCATGATTATCTTTATACCGAGTTTAAATCTGATGTAAATTCCCAGAAATTTCTGACATTTTGCCGTTAGGATAACCGAATATGTAATACGCTTATAACAGCATTATCTAGAATCTAGACTGAATATTTCAAAAGGATTTACACATTTAACGACATTACTTTGTAAATAAATAATAAACTTTCAAATATCAAACAATTTCGGAAGAAACGATGTTAATATAATTTCTTTGAATAACTTTAAATAATATCTGTTTAAGTAAATGCTATGAATTCTGAGGTTAAAGCCGGCTGGAGATATTGGCAACACAGCACACAATGCTAATAATAATGCACACAATAATAATAAATCAAATATTTTATTATCTGATTTATTTAGAATTGTCCAACTGTTCAGAGTCAGTTAGAACACAGCTTCTTCGATTTCAGTCATACCATCAGACTGGGGGTTATGGGAAGGATGTAATAACTAGGAAAGTTTGGGAAGTACCTGGCTATTGAGATCTGATCATTAAATACGGTTAAAACCATTTCAAGAGACGCAAACTCTTATTAAGACTTTGTAACAAACGAACAGTTCCAATTCCGGCAACGATTTAGTTCTCACTTTATTCAAACAAATAATGTTACGAAACACATCAATTTTTATCTCCCGTGGTCGTTGATACCTACAAGTTTAATTTCACGAGAAATCGTACCTTAGTCTACAAATGTAATAATAAATTAAGGTAAGCGCTGGAAGTAACTTCCTTTGAGGTTTCACGTTTCGTGTACCTAAATACTCGTATAGCCGTTGTGATTATTTTTAATAAATAAATAAAGTTTATTCCGGTATGTGGGGAGAATAGTGCAATCCCACACATTCCATTAGGGTTATGATACATAATATAAAAAATATTTGAAGAGAAAAAATAAATAAGAAAAGCAGGTAAATATGATTATAAATGCATGAAACAAAGATGATAAGATATAGGAAAATAAGAAGATAGTACCTAATAATTATTGGCTTTTAGAATTCTCTGACCACATTAGGAGCCAGTATTTTTCTCCAGTGTGCATCAATGCTGGGTGATTGACTGAGGCGGGCTTCCATGACTAGGATATTACCAGAGCTGCATATCCTTTCCCTCATTCCTGCCACCCTGGATCTAATAAGGGCTGCATAGCCGGGAACTCGCCCCTCCGTGAACATCTGGGAAGCGCTGCAATATCTGGGGAGAACAAACATTATGCGGAAGGCGTTGTTGTACTGAACCCGGAGTCTTTCTATACTACTCTTCTTGTAGTTTGCCCAGAGTTCGCACGTATACAGCGTTGCGCAGAAGGAAATGAAGAGCGTCCTTTTTACAGCAGTACTGCAAAGGCGGAATCTTCTGCTGATCATGTTTGCTTTTACGCTGAGAGCTCTTCTTTGCCTATCGTTGTCATCATCGTCCATCAGATTGCTGGTGATTATGTGTCCAAGGTATTTAGTTCTTTCAGCTAACCGCAGATTGACACCGTTCAGTGTAGCTGGAGGAATATTTTTTGGTCCTTGTCCATGTCTTATGACCATTAGAGCCGTTTTAGTGGTGTTATATAACATGTTTGTTTCTTTGGCAAACTCTTCGCAGATCTTCAAAAGAATACGTAGGCCCCTTATAGATGGTGCCATCAAGACCATGTCGTCCGCATAACTGATGTTGTTCAAACACTGTCCTCCGATTTGGCAGCCCACCCCTGCTTGTTTAGCCTGTCGGTAAGTTCGTCCATGTACAGGTTGAACAATATCGGGGACATGCATCCTCCCTGTCTGACGCCTCTCTTCAGGTGTTAAGGTTCTGAAAAACCATCTTTCCACTTTACTTAATGATATCCTTACATAGGTTTTTACTAGCTTGATGTCTATATTTGAAATTATCGACTTTATGTTATGCTTTCTAAATGTTACACATTTAACGATTTCCATCCAGTTCACATCAATTTATTTGTATCAGAATAGCCAAAAATTCTGAAATTTAACAGTAGGTACGATATTCGTACGTCAAAGGATATAATTTCCAACCAAATAATTACTGCAAAAATGAAGTACATTCCTAAAATTAAAATTAAAATATTAATTATTTTAACAAAATTTCTTACATCTAGTCGTAAGTTATCTAATTTGGGAATGCAATGCATAAATACTGGTTACGCATTGCAATATGTTTTGTTTGTTCGAAAATTTAAATAAATATATATCACAAAGATGGTACTTACTCACTCCTTGGATTTAACAGAGATACCTAAATGGATTGTTTTTTAAAATAGAATCTAAAACAAGAAAATAACTGACACTCTCTGTTTCTTGGAAAATTTTCATCATTGTGAAAAACTTATGAATTGTGTATTGATTGACAAATTTCATCTCTTGTGCAAATTTTCAAGTCAACTAAGGATTGCGTTGACTGAATTTAATTATTGATTGGATGACATTACGGAGGCCTCCAAGCATCAAGATCTACAAAACAAGGTTGGTGGATCCGTTATTTTCCCTGGAGTTTCTCTTTGTGCCATCCTTTGTGATAAATTTGTTTGCGCGAGTAGAGTTTTTTCATAATCATATCCGTGAGTATTAGGCTCAGAGGGTTTGAGATTATTTACACATCTCAAACTCATATTATAATGCAAATACTTTAAAAAACATCTGCCAAATAAAAAAACAGGGAAATGTACAATATGTACATATCTGAGAGATTGCCATTCCTTTTAAAACCATCCACTACTTAATTGGATATTGTTTTTTATTTACGCCTTGAATGCTTTTACATGCAACATTGGTTAGTTGTATAGGAGCATCATGTCAAGTATATAGTACATAAATAATAAACTGAGCATGAAAGACAAAAACAGGCACATCACAAGTAGGTATAAGAATTCCATTAGTAAGTTTTACAAAGGAGTTTAAAAACCAAATTCGTATTTGGCTTAGTCCAGTCAAAACAGGTAAAAAAGTGCTGAGTTTGCATTAATTCCCGACAGACTGGATTTTTGTATGTCTTGAATACGTCATTACAAATGCTATGTCAAAAGCCGCCATCGATCTCGCGTCAGCCTTGTTTTTTATCCGAGGTCAAAGGTCACAAATTTTTGTTTTTTGCATTTATCTCTAAAACAGTGAGAGCTACCGAAAAAATGCTGAGAAAAGTTTGTAGATCGTAAAATTCTTTACAAAAAAATGTCAAAATTTTTTTCCTACAAAGCACTGTTTTCGAGTAATCACGATTTCAAACGTTGAATGGCCATGCTTATGCGAGAGCGGTTAGAGCTCACACATTATTCCATCTTACTTTAGCAACAATAAAATCAAAATAACTTGTCATTGATGATCTAATCTAATCGTAAGGTTATTGAAAGTGGTGATGCGACGGCTGTAGCATTACTCGATCAGTTCAATCAAAAACTAAAGTAATATGAGTATTGATTGCTAAGGAGTTTATACGAGCTGAAGGTATAGGGGTTTGGCAAGGTCATTTAAATAGCGATCGAGAAATGCTTCCTTGCTTCCACGCATCAGGATATTTTCTTTATGCCAAATTGGGCACTTATGTTTGCAAGATATGCTACAATTGGAAAACTTGATTGATGATCCTCAGGTTTATGGAAGATTTGTACGATATTCACTATTAGACGTTCTGACAAATTAAATTGTGGAACTTCAACGGATATGGTCATTGCGCAATCCATGATGAAGTCAATGAAAACAGATGGAGGTGTTGCTCGAGGGAGAAGTATGCAAGAGAGCATCATAAGTAAATAGGTTTATGGCATTCATGCAATGAATACTGTATGTAAAAGATTGGAGGATCTCGCTAATGTTAGAATGGATACAACAGATCAGCATGTAAATGCAAGTGATTCCCGCAAAAATAGAGATATTGAAGACATCAAGAAACTTCGTGAATGGTTTTGATCACATGATCCTTTTCCTGAGTTCAACAAAATCATGTCCATAGCCAGTGGAGTAGCCAGTGACGATAACATTAATTGTCATAACTCTCGGGAAGTGGGAATTACTTCTATCAATAAAATGATAAAGTACTACCTCTATAAACCATGAACGGTACCATGAAAATCCATGATGAGAAGGTACCGATAGATCCTGTATTATTATTTCAACGCATGAGTATTGCGAAGACATTTGAAGATGAACATAAAAAATTCTTCAAATATGAATTAGCCCCTTACCCATGATCGCTCTTTGATGCAATTGGAAAGCCCAAGACACATAAGTGGTTGACAGTGGTGTCAAACATTTATGGTTGTTTTGAATGCTTGAATATTGAAGTCGAGAGCGCAAATGCTACCTACATCATCGATGGAGGATATCCGCTACATCGTGTTGTATGGGATTGAGAGGACACATTCGATTGTATTTTGGATAAATATCTTCAGTATGTTCATAGACACTTCGGTCACAACACTATCATAATATTTGTTGCTTATACTGATTACACGAGAAATATCAAAGCTGAAGAACAACGACGTCGAACTAAAAAAACATCTTCATCGTCTGATATCGTTTTTGATCGATCAATGACTGTTCCAACACACCAATAACAATTTATCGCTAATACTCATAATAAATCTCGCTTGATTGCGATGTTATGTGAAGAATTCGCAGCTGCCAATATTCTTGTGATACAAACTAATAATGATGCTGATGTCTTCATTATTAAAACCGCAATAGACCAATTCAGCAGCACCAATATAACTATTGTTGTTGGAGAAGATGTAGATTTATTAATAATACTGACTGCACGAACTCCAAGTGATAAGATCGTTTACTTTTTAAAACCTGAGAAAGCTCAAATACAAACGAAAATATATTCGTCACAAAGTACATATTTTATTCCAACATGCGATAACTGGCTGCAATACGACATCAGAAATTTTCAAAGGGGGCAAACCTGCAGTATTTATTGATTGTTTGAAAAACGTAATGATTTGATTGATGACGCAGAAATATTTACAAACATTAACTCTTCAGCAGGCGTCATCCTCCCCTACGGAATTCGCTTTCTCCTTGCTTTATATGGAGCTCCGAAAAAAATTGAATCGGTAGACAAGTATAGATTTTTGAATTTTGTGAAAAATACAAGGAACAATAAAAGAGTGCAGTTATCTTGTTTCCCTCCAACATCCGCTTCTACTTATCAACACTTGTTTCGTGTGTTCTACCAAGTGCAAGTGTGGCTGGGCAATCAACTGAATCCTGAAGACTGGGACTGGAAATTGATGAATAATAGTTTGGAGCCAATCCAGACCTTACTTCCACCTGCTCCAGAGAAACTGCTGAATACAATTTTTTGTAATTGCAAGAATGGCTGCACGAACAATTGTGGGTGCAGAAAAGTTGGATTGTTTGATTCACCAGTCTGTACCAATTGTCAAGGCCACTATTGCACAAATGCTGAATCAAATGCAAAGAATGAAGATTCTTTCGAAATTGGTAAGGATCTAACCGATATTTCTCACTTATTAGAGCAGTCAAGAAGAGTAAAAAGAGAGCGAGAAAGAAGAAACGAGAAATAATTTATTGTCTCATTAAATTTCCTCGATCGAAATACATCGGGGTTTTCCTACTGGGGAAACTACGATAAAAAAAAGCGTGGAGTACATTTATTACCTTAGAGGTGGTGCGGAAATGTATGCATACCTACGGTCTGAAATCGTGATAATTCGAGAACGGTGCTTTGTAGGAAAAAAAGAACTGATTCTTTTTGTGTAGAAAACTTTACAATATATATAACTTTTCTTACGATATTTTTCGGTAGCTCGCACCGTTTCAGTGATATACGCAAAAAGCAAAAATTTGTGACCTTTGACCTCCGATAAAAAACAACGCTCAAGCGAGATCGATTGGGACTTTTGACGTTAAAGTTGTAATGACGTATTTAAGACCTAAGATTTAAAAAATCAGCTTGCTGGGAATTAATGCAAACTGGAAAGTCCATTTTTTCTGGACTGTTACAGTATACAGTATACGATACAGTAGTTATTTTCACAATATTACTCAAAACATGATTCCAGTGTACCTCAGGTAATAAATAGGTGGGTGGTTTGGTATAATAATGGCTAATAGTTAGAAGCATATATTTAGCAATTAATATACAAATAGTTCATTTTCTGTAATTGTAAATGTAGTTTAATTTTTTTTTGCTACTATAAGTGCACGTAAGTTTCTTATTATTATTATAAAAAGAAGTAAGTAGGTATATGAAGGATTGTGTATTGAATTTGTTACTATTAACAATCATTGAAACATTTTAGGATTGTTTTTTTTTTTTACATGAATACCTCACTAGAGTCTCAGCTGCTCCCGTCTGGAGCCAGTGAGACTATGGTATCGCCAATAGGGATATGTTGTGGGGCTGAAGGTAGTGGCGAGGGGAAGGAAGGAAGGGATAGGGAAGAGGAGGGTGGGGAAGTACCTGGCTTATCCTATCTGATCACCAAACACGGCTAAAGCCATTTCAAGCAACGTTTCAATTCTGAATGGTGGTCTTACACCAGGATGATACTGAGAGTATCTTCTACTCTGGAACGTGCCGCAAATATACTATATTATTATTTTAAATGCAGTAATCGTAATAACACAAATTAGTCAAATAAAATTTATTTGCCCACGCCGGGATTCGATCCCACGACCTTCGGATTGCGAGTCAAGAGCCTTGCCCCTAGACCACGCCGGTCGTCGCCGGTTGTTCTATAACTCTATTGATATCATGCATAGGAAAGGGCATGCGTGAAATCGCTTCCTAGAAAGCCTGAACTTCCACGTCACTAAGACGGAGCCTCCTCGGCTCCTCACCAGAAATGGATCATTAAACGCATTCCGAGACGTTTCGCCTTATCTCGTGGCGTACTCGGATTCCTGAGAGATCCACTGGAGGGGGGGGGGGGGCGGAGTTTATGTGAAATCTCACGTTGTCTAAGCCCTTTAAAATCGAGTTTTATACGGCGTAACTTGCTAATACAGACAATGAACGCCATAAGGGTTGATTCGAAACAACTTGGTAGGCGGGAATGGGTACCGCCGCCCCGGGAACCTTTATTGGACAACCAACACCTCTGCCATAAGTCACCCCAAGTGGTTCGCTACGTTTGGTGATTTAGCAGGGGTGCCCAGGTTCATGGGGTGAGGTTTGTCTAGGTTTTGGAAGTGGATGACCAGGACATACTGAACCTCAGATTCCTACCCACTGCTTAAACCCCTTTCCTTCCCAGAACTCTCCTCTCCTTTCTTTCATGACATAGGCCCTGAGGGAAATTATTTTCCTCAAGGCCTCCTGTGTGGAGCTCATGTAAAAAAAAACCCTTGAAACTACGCATACATTCAATTAATTTATTATAATTACGCAAAGTTTGTTGTTTTTTTCAAAAATATTCTTTTCTGAATTATTACATACAAATTAAAAATTAATAAGTGGTAATTTATAAAAAATAATAATTGTAATAATGGCTTACTAAATTATATAAAAAATAAATAATTTTAATAATATATTGGCAATATTATCCACTCGCATTGATCACAGGAATGTCATGAATGTCTAAATTACATGAAAAAAAACTCGCCCGGGTAGCCGGCGTTTGAAGATTAAAATTGGATGGATATCAAAACTGAAAATATCACCATTAAAATATCTCCGATATTCGTTAATGGTTTTATTAGCGCAGGTATTCGATATGCTGTTAGATTTTTCGCCAATATTCTGTAAAAGAATTTTGATGGATGGGCAAAGTTTTGTTCATACATCATGTTTTAATAAAGTGAAATAAGATCGCGTGCCTTCCAAAAATCGCTCAAAATGATAAAGCTATTTTAGTTAAGCAAAGATACATAGCTTTTAGGCAATTGATTTTTGTTTTTGTCAATATGAAACATGTTAGAGTATTCCAATAGCACTAAGATGTTAGCAAACAGATTAAACATAATATTGGAAGGAAACGTCAATTTGCGAAATTGTCGGCCGCTTTCGTTGAAAAACTTTGTGAGAACAAACATAATATTCCCAAATTGCTACTTTAATTCCTTCAGTTACGGGATAACTTGTTTACACGTGGCTAAACGTCAGGTCTTTCTCTGGTAGTTGTTAATTAATGATTGCAGGGGAGTTATGGTAACGACTCCATTTGGATGGTGTGCTCGACACGAAAGAGGCTCGCACTTTGTAATCACCTATAAATTTCGTACAATAGGCCACTTGCATCACAAAAAAAAAAAATTGATTTAGGCAAATATTATAAGACATTGTGTATTTTTGAAACCCTGGCCATTGAAAATTTATTATTTATGCATTAAACCGCTTACTCGTTAATACCGAAAACTTTTTATCCAAACAGTTAGATTTAGCTTTATTATTACGAAAAGTGAGTATTTATGTCGGGGGAGACCAAAAAACATGCAAAAAATATGCATTTAACATTTTTATTTTGTTAAAATTAATTCAATCGCGCGGGGAACGCCATGTTTATTCATCGTTTTTATTTTAACATTTCATCAATGATGCCAATCATAGCGTAAAATAAAGTGAATGCATCATTGACAAGTTTGTACCTGTATTTATAACAGTAGAACATGGAAAGAAATGTATTAAAATAATTACACAAACCCTCTACACAAACCCTGCGTAGTCAAAAAAACCATTCAAAACCTGGGATGTTTTTTAAAAGTATGATGAAAAGCGAGTTTATTTTAGAGAATTTATTTTATAAGATTGGTACTTCCGACAAATGTCATATTTGGTTGTCTATTAATTAAAAAAGGAACATTCCGTATTATCCGTGCATCAAACTTCGACAACACGAACGTTCCGTATTATCCGTGAGGTGGACTAACTGCATATTTACCGAAAATTTTAATCCGACAAATCCGACCATTATTTATAAACCGGAAAGACGGGACATAATTTTATGGATGCAGCCGAAAATCATTTAAAAAAAAGAACGTTTTCCACACGAACGGCACAGGATAATAATGAGGCATACCAAAAATATTACATGTTATATTTTTTTTCCTTGATCCATCTTATTGATCATTAATCATTATAATGTTCAACGTCTATACTCAACTTGAAGATTATAATAATAATAAGAATATTACAAAAATTGTTTTTTTATTAAATCAGCACCATCACTTCTAAATGGGTACAGAAGGCATAAAATATACGGGGTTAAAACGTCAAACCAAATGATAAGTTCGCAGAGAACAAACAATAAATCTAGTGAATGTTAAATTTCCAATTCAAAAATTTTAAAGTTGCCTAGTAAAAAAAAATCAGTGTGGAATTTTATAAAATTAATAGAACATTATCGTAGATAGAATATTTTTATGTAGTGACGTCACAAGCCCAAATAATGGATCTGTTTAAAAAAAAAACTGTACATTTCTAAAAATTTTTACTGATATTTTCGTAATCTTTGTAAAAAAATCTATCCACACGTTTTTTTCCAAGTCGTTATGAAATCTATGCAAGTGGCCTATTTGAGTTAGTCACGAGCTGTGATCAAAAACTCACTAGCGTACTACCGACTAACAATATGTAGCCAATCAAACATTACGTTTACTACATCGTTAAATTATTTCGTGTAAATTGTGAAAGATTGTTGTAATAATGCTGAAAGTAGGTTCACCTCTGTATACCATAATTTCATTTCATAGACAAGATAAAAGCCGGTAAATGCACCTCTGTGATTTTTAAACATATAAAATATGCTTTCTATTTCTCCATTGGAAAGGAATACTTTGAACTTTTACCGAGTTAAGAAAGAAAAAGCAGATAAGGGTTTCCCTTTCAGTGCAAAAAGATATAAAAGACTGACTTATCTTTCTATATCACTGGTTCCAGTTAGTTCCACCCACCGTAATTTGGAATGTTTTCGCCAAACATTCTTGTTTGCTTTGGCATCATATTATTCTCCCAGAGTCAAGGTAAGTTTACCCGAGAATGTATTATAATATAATACGGTGGCGATTGACGACACCAGAACGGTCGGTGTTTGGCCAAGATAAAGTATTATTTATCTGAATTTTGACGTGCTTGTTCATCGATTCTACCTGCCAAACCGACATCTTGTTTGAATACGTGTGAATAATGAGACGCTTTGGATTTATAAGTTGTTTATAAATGTACATATTTCTTTATGAGTGACGTAAACCCGAGCCAAGACCGTTTATAATAGATATTTTGTTATGATAGATGTTTGTAAAGATGAGGCTTATCCTTGTTCCTAAAGCTTTCACCATCCCGTTACTGTTCACATTATTATTCACGTTTTTTTTTCCTTTCGACACATCTATCATGATGAAATATAAATGAAAACCAGTCTAAAATAGAAAATTCTACTAATTTCTTAGCTTGAGCTATATCACGTAGTATATAAGAATATGCACACAAAATTAACAGATTATGATGGTGGAATGTCATTATTTATCTAATTATATAAAAGAGAGTGTCTATGGCAGACAGTTTGATATAGCTGTGTGGGCTGACAACGGGCAGACAACTTTTGTTTGATTTTTTAAGCAAATCTACTGTTTTATTATGAGATTGATGAAATTTTGTACTCTTATTTGTTACCGTTACCAGTCTGAAGATGAAATTGTTATAATGTAGGTATCAATAACACAAAAGAAATATATAAATTAAGGCATCGTTCTTAGCTTATATACATAAAATCTAACTGCCGTACATTCTAATAAAGCAATCAGAGAGCTTAGCGAATTGTACGGGTCGCGGCGGCGGCGGTTGGTCACTGGTGACATATAGATAGCAATATTTAGTTTATTTGCCAACTAATTACGAAGGGACGATCGAAGGAGTGGGGTTGGGATGCCGGAAGCTGAAGGTGGTGGGTGCGGATGACAACCTGTCAGGGACATTGGTTGTAAATATTGGATGGGCAGATCAAATTATAATATTATATGATTATATGTAAGGTGATATATAATATGCCAGTGACCCTCTTTAAGCTCGACGAATTACTTGAGAAGTAAGTAATACTTTATTAATGAGCCTACTGCCAGGTTTACGAATCTATTTCAAAATAAGCTGTTTATCTGATTGAGATCAAACATAAAATAAAAACACTAAAAGTATCACACAGGAAGCCCTAAGGAAAATGATTCCCCTCACGGCCTATGTCATCTTTGGGGATGCTGTGTGGAGGGTATTTTTAGGAAAAGAAGGAGAGGAAGTTCTGGAAAGGAAAAAGGTATTAGGGGTGGATAGGAATCTAGGGGTCAGTGTGTCTAGGAGTGACGGACGTATGACTCCATCCCTCCCACTGCGGTGCAAGGCAATGTTCTGAGAAAGTACGGCTGGAGAAGTTAAAGGGACTCCCTTACCATTCTCTCAAGATCCGGCCTGCCATGTAGCTGGTGGGCAGACGCATCCGCCGCCAAGACCCTTACAAACCTCACCCCATGAACCCGGGCACCCTTGTTAGGTCACCAAACGTAGCGAACCACTTGGGGTAACCTATGACAGAGGTGTTTGTTATACAAAAAATTGTTCCCGGGCCGGCGCCGGTACCCATTCCCGCCTCCCAAATTGCTTACACGAGTGGTAGCAGTGGTAAGTGGTATATAAAGCATTCCACACGCCAATCTTAATATATAAAAATGAATGTTTCTTTGTTTCACCCTTACGCGTACCTAAACCATTCATATGATTGCGATGAAGCTTTGGTGATTTGATGCGTGGATGCCCGCGATGCTTACAATATATTATAATAGTGAGCTCTGGCGTTATGAAATTATTTCCAATACTATTCAACCGATTGCCGAAACTTTGGTGAGTTGCCGTGGTAAGGCTGTGTCTAGGTATGCTAGGTGTGTCTAAAATATGCTTCCATATACATACTGTTGAGCTCTGACTTTATGATATTTGTATAAAAAATTTGCAATAGGTGTCGGCGAGTTGTTTGAAAAAATAATAAATTTCATATTGTTTGGCAGCAGGGAAGGAAGGAGGGAAGAGGGGGGGATCGCATGAGGAGGACGAGGGAGGGGGAAAGGCAGGGAAGATAGTAGAGGTATGCGATTGGAGGAAGCGGAATGCGTGAGAGGTAAGGTGGGTAAGCGGGAAGGGAACGCGGAAGAGAAAGGGGACGCGGGAGGGGAACATAGGCTGCATCTTTATATACAAACATTAATGTTGATTGTTTCTCTCATATGTTTATGAAACTTTTGTGATGTGTTGTGCGCACGCCGGTGAAGGTTATTTTTTATATAGACTGGTGAGCCGCAGGGAGGGGCGGCGGAAGAGAGAGGGGAATTCGGGAGGAGGGGATGGAAGGAAGAGGAGAATGCGTAGAAGGTAGAAGGGGAAGGGGGGGTTGTGGGACCGCTGGAAGCGGAAGAGGAGAAGGTGAGGGCGGTGGAGAGGTAGGGGACGCGGGAGGAGAAGGGGAGGCGGAAGGGGAACAGGGACGAATGAGAAACAATTTCTTTACTTAAGTGGCATTGCAACGCATGCCGGGAACTCGCTAGTATGTATACATTCTTATTGTTGCCTCGCCGCGAACATAGATAATGGGCATACACTGGGAATTTAGTTGGTAAGCCATTTTTCGATTTACGATGTTATCAAGCTGATCCAATTTGAGGTCAAATTCGGTGCCTAGATGATAGTCTGGTGAATTCTATCTGGCATCGTACATTCAACTTTTCTCGTACGCACGACAGAATAATAAAGAGTTGGGAAACTGAATCCGAAATTGAATTTCGGAACCGAATATCGCATGTGTTGATTTAGTAATTTCCGTAGTTCTTTAACCAGTCTTGCGCCGACCACTGAAGTGAATGTTATGTAGTTTGTTTTTTTTATGACTTGTTGTTTCGATTATTGCAAATATAACTTTTCCATAATTACATAATATTTTTTTTAAATCAACTTAGACGGCAGGCTTCCTAACATCGTTTAATTAGTTATACGATTCGTGAAAGTTTTATAGTTCCTAAGTATGTTGATGAGCGTAGGGTACCGGGTCAAGTTAAAAAAGTTATTACAGGGAGGCAAAAATTGGAAATTTTGGATGGCCAAATTGTGGCAATTCAGTTATTAGTTTTATAACTTATTACTAATGAAAGTACTCTTAGGTTATTATATATTCTCCTTTATCTGTTGTGGCATGCAGACAAATTGATTGAAAAACTGGTTTTATAAATTCACCATAAAATCACAATAATTCCCGCAAGTAAATGAGAAAAAGAGGAGTGCGCTTTAGACCACACGACTGAAGTAAAACTTCACTAACTTATATCTCCCTCTCAACTTCCGTTCGCCTCGCCCGACCGTTCGCCTCGCCGTTCACACTTTTCATAACGCTCTCGTAACGCATTCACCAGCTTACTCCCCCAGTCAAGCGTGCCTAAAAGCCCGACCGCTCGCCTCGCCGGATCACACTTTTCGTAACGCTCTCGTCATGCATTCACCAGCTTGCTCCCCAAGTTTACTTTACAAAATCAAATTTATTCTTTATGTAGGGGATTTCCAACCCACCGCTTCTCTCCTCAAAGTCCATTGCGTAGACCATTATGGTAGTGGGTGTATCCGTATGGTTAGTGGATGTATCCATTGTCATGTCTCCGAAGCAAGGTATTTTTTACCTGACTTCTGGTGAAATTGATCAAACATTTTCAAATTTGGAAATTCTTTCATTAACAGAAAGTCATGGGGTCTGTCTGGGTCCTGGGAGTCATTTCTTTCAAATCGCTAAAGATCACGTATGTTAGGATTTTCCGTTCAGTAGTTCCAGACCCTCATGCGTGCCGTTACCCGATTGTGTAGCTATTAACCGTTACAGAATTTCTATGTTTGAAAAAATATCGTCTTTAATTATAATAATGAATTAAATGCGAAGCCTGATGTGAAATCACTATTTTCGATTAATCTTTACAAGGGGCCATTAATTTATTAAGTAAGACGATTTAGGGGGGAGGGGAGTTGAACATGTCTTATTTTTTCTTACAAGGGGGTGGGAGGGAGTCTCGATAGTTCTTAAGTAAGATCACAAAAATGCGCAAAGTTAAAATTATAAGTACCTTTGTAAGTACAAATAAAATTTTCTAAAAACTGTTGCTTTGAAAAATAAACATTAAAGCAAACGAAACGTGTATTCATTTTTTTCCTTTAGATTCTTGCGTAATAAATATTAAACAGGGGGGAGGGGGTCGTCCCATTCTTATTTTTATTATAATAGGGGGGGGGGGGGGTCGAAAACTTGCAAAATTCGTCTTACGTAATAAATGAAAGGCCCCCATCGAATTGGTTTATATTGCGAAAACCACCACATATGTTTTAAATATACCAAAGTTTTTCCTATCATTTAGATTAAGTAGAATTGAAATAAAATTATTAATTACTTTATCAACAAATATAGGCGTTAGTTACTAAAAAATGTATTTATTTATTAGAAATTTATGAACGCGTGTAAGACACAACTTTTTATTTTAGTGAGTTTTATGACTAAATTTATCTTTGATGGTTTCCCATAATTTATTAAGTATATATATATATATTAAAAATATATATATATGTTTATATATTTTTTAAATACATTAAAATAAAAAAAATTACCTACTTCGAATTATTAAGGTTCTTCTGTTATAAATACAGTCAATAATGCATTCACTTCATAACATGAATTTTTTTTTTTTATATAGCAATCGTATTTTTTCCATTATTGGCAGCATTGATTGATTGTCTATGAAATGTAACATATGGCGTATACCGCGTAAGTGAATTAATTTAAAAAAATGAAAATGTAACATACCTAGATATTTTTTGCATATTTTTTCGTCTCCCCGAAATAAATATTCACTTTTCGTGATAATGAAGCTAAATCTAACTGTTTGAATAAGAAATATTGCGTATTAAGCAGTGAGCGGAGTAAGAATAAATAATAATTTTGTTTCCTTATTTTGAGTATTCTTCTTATCTAGCATTTGAAAATGATTTCTGAAAAAGGACACATTAATATTATTATTTTTAGATCATTTTACAAAGCGCCGTTTACGAATAACACCTGGAAATTGTAACGGAAGTTTAATTAAGACGATCAAGCAGTTAAGTCAAATACGAGATAATTATTAGGTACCTAGTCGTATTTCTATTTACCTGCCAACTCTAAACTTTGAGATCCGCTATCTGGGTAACTCTCAAAGTTTTACAAGAAAACCTCCTCCTCGAAAACCCGAATATACAAGATTTTTAGGAACGTAGCTTCTTGACTTACTTTAACCAGTTATTCCTGACCTTATCTTCTCTTCTATATAAATTAAAAAATGAATCTCCGAAATGTATGTACGCGCATAACTTCCGAACGAATGCACCGAATAGGATATTTTTTTTTTGTTGTGTTCGTTATGCTCAGGGCAAGGTTTGTATAAAATAATTTGTATAAAAATGAATTGTCGAAATATATGTACGCGCACAACTTCCGAACTAATGCACTAAATGGGATAATTCTTTTTTGTTGTGTTCGTTATTGTCTGCTGAACACTGGCATTATGAAATTTGTATAAAAAATTGCAATAGGTGGAACGCGAGCTGTTTGAAAACTAAATGTATCGGGAATTAATATATGGAACTCGTGAGGAGGGGAGAGGGGAACCAGGGAGGGGGGAGGAAAACCTGGGAGGGGGAAGGAGAACTCGGGAGGGGGTTTGCGGGACGGGGGAAGGGGGGGGAGGGTGGAGTGGGGAGAGGGAAGGTGGAGGAGGCGGAGTGGAAACGCGAGAGGGGGAGAGGACGAATGAAGAGGAATGGGGGGGGGGGGCGGAAGGGGAACGGGACGAATGGGAAAGGACACGCAGGGAGAAACAATTGCTTTATTAAATGGCATAGAAATGCATGCCGGGTACCAGCTAGTTTGAAATAAAAAAAATGTAAGTGAAATTTTGGTCTCCGGTGACTTTTCAGATGTGTTTTTATTTAATTAATTTTTTTTTCAAAATGAAATTAAAAAAAAACATATCTTTCACACGTCATCACTGGTTACTCAGTCAAGTAACCAAAGAACCCTTCACCCCGCCTCTAACTGTACAATTATTAATGATTTTTTAAAATGTTTTTATTTGAAAAAAAAAACATAAAAAATGTCACCGGAACCCAAAATTTAATTTTTTCATACCAATTATTGTCAGGAATCACTGGTTAAAGTAAGCCAAGCACGTTCCTTAACACCCTGTATTTTATTAATAGGAAGTTAATCGGACAGGGTGCCGAGTTTCATGAAAAAAGTTTATGAATGCTTTTTAGTTTTATTAATTGGATTCAATTTAAAACAATAAATTCAATGTGTAAATTAATTTACTATTCCTTATAGCTAACCTGCTGAAGTATATGTAATAAATTTTTAACAATGAGACAGGAAATAAGAATTATTATTATGAGTTACAAAATATACTCATATATAATTTACAAAATATTATATTAAAACTCGTTTTAGATCATGTATACCTTATCAGAAAAGAGGAGCTCTTGTGCCTGATAAGGGAGCTACGATTCTTACTAAGGTTGTAATTTATAATATGTTTTGAATAAAATATTTACTTTTTATTGTAAGTTTTTTTTATTTTATTGTTTCATTTTATTTATTTATTCTGACTGGTTGATGATACAGCGTATTTAAGAAGGTTTTATTATAGTTTTAATGGCTTGGAAAATGTAATGATTTTGCATTTGATTTGTTTTAAAATGAGGCGTAATGAATTGGTTTCCATTTCTCATTGGTTTGTAAAATTCTTGATATTCTTTGTTATTTTTTTCATTGCACATTTTTATGATGGAAACTTGCTTCAATATGTCATCGACGTTTGGTACTGGAAACAATTTAATTTTAAACAAGTTTTCTAAAACCTAAATACATCTAAATTCAATTTTTGACCTAGTTAGATCATCTCCTTGACCGGCTAGTAGCCAATTAACCAACCAACAAACAACCAACACCTCTGCCATAGGTCACCCCAAGTGGTTTGCTACGTTTGGTGACTTATCAGGGGTGCCCGGGTTCATGGGGTGAGGTACGAGTCTCAGTGGCGGATGCGTCTGCCCACCAGCTGCATGGCAGGCCGGATCGGGAGAGAATGGTTGAGGGAGTCCCTTTGACTTCTCCAGCCGTTCTCTCTCGGAAAATCGCCTTGTGAGGGGATGAATTCATAAGTCTGTCACTCCTGGACACACTGACCCCCAGATTACTACCACCCCTTATACCCTTTTCCTTCCTAGAATTTCCTCTCCTTCCTTTCCTAAAAAAACCCTCCATATAGCATCCCCAAAGATGAAATAGGCCCTAAGGAGATTTCTTTTCCTCAGGGCCTCCTGGGGGGAGCTAATGTAAACAAAAAAACACCTGAGCCAAGTCCCATTTGGGTAGGACTCACAATTATTTCGTACAAATAACTGAAGTGATGTCATTCAATTAAAATGCGTTTAATATGTTGGCGTGTGTGTACGGGAGTGCCTCCAAAAGTGGGTATAAACTCGGACAATAGAGAGCGAGCATATCTGCCAAGTTTCAGCTCGATCAGATGTCGGAAAATGGGTTAATTTCCGCTTCCAATATTCCACTTAAAAAATTCTTCAAATACAGTTAACGTATTTTGTGGTATCATTTTAATTAAAAATATATCAAAAGGTTAGGTATATTCAGTATTTAACGTTATTCAGTTATTTTTTAATAACGATCGGGCTGAAAAAACGGTCATCTTTAAAACACGATTATCCCATCATTCAATCAAGAAAACAAAAGTGAAATTCAAATAGATGTTTTTAAAAAGCCAATTTTGCTTTATTTTCCCCCCTCGCATTATAAAATAGTATCGGGGAAGAATAATCCAATTAATTATATCCAACAATGGACTTCATAAAGTGTTATTCTTTTGTCAGCAAAACAATAACGAAAAATGCCATATTTCACATTATTAACACACAAAATAATTTTATTCCACACCGCTGCCAAAAAAATAATTCACTTAGACGGCCAAAAATGTTAATTTGCATAAAATGATAATTTGTGCTTATGTGTACATTTCGGGTTTATTTAGTTTTCTTTTGTGCCTTTTCTAAAAATTGCGGCTCTAAAAAGACATTTTGCGGATTTATTTAGGTCAGGAATTCTTTTTCAATGGCTCAGTACAACCCTCATAAATGTTCTTACGAATCTCGGGGCCACTTTGAAGGAAACAGGATGTCCGTTGTCCGCACCATGAATGATCAAAAAATCTTACTTGCGGACCCGAGGGAGCTGGACAGGGACTATAGAACATCAATGGATGCACTTGGTAGCATCGACCACGATATATGTATTACATATCGATGCTTGGCAGTCATAAACGTCACGGAACGACATACATACTTTACAGTCGGTGGCATCGCCAGTGTAAATTTCGTAAATAAAACATAGGATTTTAAATATTAAATTTTGCACAAGGTTATTATTTTCTAAATTTACGAACGACTATGTAAATCATTATAACTCATATATTATTACATTTTCTTTTGCTTAACCTTTAACTGCTGACGTGGCGCGCCTGGGCGGGCGGTTACTTTAAATGGTTATACTCGTATATCAGAGATCCATGAAAATGTGGAGGTCCAAACTATTATTTATTGGACAATTTAAATGTACGTAAATAAAATAGTGTTTTATTATTAAGTAACTTGTATTTGACAATTTGGATATTATATAGTATTTTTTGACAAAAATCATTTGAGATTAGGTATTAGTCTGTAATATCTATTAAACTATATTAAAAAAAAAAACAATGAATTCACTTTTATTATAATATTTCAACAGTGTCCCGAATAAACCATGTGTATAAAACTTGGGTAAAGTTATTTATGTTTATTTTTATATAGTAAAAATCAACTAAAAAAGTCACGTATCTACATAAGTACTGACGATGGGTCAGAGAGGCCCGCAAAAAAATTAAAATGAATTTACTTACAGAAATTTAACTTAAATTAAAAATTTAAAACTTACGTTTATGTTTATTTTTATATATGTAGTGTATCGTAAAAGCTTCCGCCTTGTAGAGACAGATGGCGGTGACATCAGCTATCGGTATAATCCGCTAGGTGGCAGGCAGCGTAGTGCTTAAGCTCTCCGGCAGGGGATCGGGGAAGCTGAGAGGGTGTGTTTGAATTATCACTGGCCAGAACCATTTTAGCCAGCTCCTAGTTAGGTTGACTACCGAATTCCATTGTATACGCGAAGTATAAATAAACGCAGATAACGAACCAGATTCTATTTATTTAAGAAGTTATCTCCATTCAAAGTGGGTTGAAGAATCTGCTAGTGTCTATCAAATAACAGAACACTACAGCTGGCGCAGCCGTGGATTATCTGCGTTTTTATTTTGTTGTCACACGACAGCAACAGTTTGGGACCAGGAGCTAAGGCAAGCGTGACTTGCAATTTTTTTTTCCTTCGTGGAGAAAGAAAAACACCAGGGTTTTCCAGGGCCGTGGAGGCCAGAATAATTTTTCTGTTTTAGGATCAGAAGAATATATTTACCAAAGGAAAAACCTATAACGGAAAAACATTTATTCACTGCCAAGGCGAACGGTGTTTACCGGACAATTTTATCACAGCCAAGGCGTGCGGTGATTATACACACAAATTCAAGGGCTACTTGGACACAGGACGACCAAGAAGAGTTCCGGAGATAAGTAGTTGCATTTTTTTGTGGAGGGAATTGTTGCGGGTTCTTTGTTTTTTTTTTGTGGTTATTGTGGTCTGTTTCTTTGTGGTATGGAGTCGGGAAGGATTCCGAGTTTTAATCATCTCGTGGGAGATTAGGCGTTGTTTAAGCTTAGACTGGAACAGTTTTTCGTCATAAATGATGATAAGTTAACAACGAACAAAAAAAATGCTTTTCTGTTGATTCTTTTAGAGCAAGAAACACTGTCTTTACTGATTAATTTGTGTTTTCCACTAAAATTAACGGATATAACTTTTGATAATTTATTGTCAACCCTAGATAAACATTGCACAAAAAGACGGTCGGTGTTTAAAGAACATACAGTTTTTTTTAACACTGCAAATAATTCGGTAAAGTCGGAGATTGACAGCATCATGAAGGATGCTAGTAACAGGCACTTTTCGAAGGCCACTGCTACTAAAAATCTCAAGTTCACCGGGAAGTCTCAAGGGGCTTCGAGCAGTAAATTTCCAGTACCACCGGGTGCGAATTTATTGTGCCGAATTTGTAAGAATACGAGTCAAAGTACCAATTCCTGCAAATTTTGTAACGCTAGATGCTACAAATGCAATGGGGTAGGTCATCTACAGAAATATTGTGTTAAGAATAATAATAATATAAATGTTTGGCTTTTCCGGAAACTATAGATTAGCGCCGTCCGAGTATACATTTAGGCACAATCAGGTTTTAAAAATAATCCACCAAAGTTTGGTAATTAAACATAACTTGATTGACTGCTGTAATATAGTACCATATTATGAATATGAACCAAATTCATTTTTAGAAAATGAATTTTATAAAATATATTATGATAAAACTATACTAACAGACAGAACAATTAGTCATAATAGACCTGATATAGTTTTACAAGACAAAATTAAAAAAAATAACTTATATCATTGATGTAGCTATTCCAAATTCCTGTAATATTCAAAAAACTGTTTCTGAAAAAATTAGAAAATACACAGATTTAGGAAATGAGATTAAAAGAATTTGGCATTCTCGGACTATAAAAATATTACCATTTGTTATTTCAGCTACTGGCATTATACCTAGGTCTCTGATTCAAAATTTAGGCGTATTAGATTTGTCAAAGAATTTATATATAAAAATGCAAAAATCGGTAATTTTAAATACATGTAGGATTACAAAAGATTTTTTAAATATTTATATTGAGGGATCAGTAGGATTTATAGGTTCAATTAGGAATTCCACAGAGCCGAACCCTCTGATATGAAAATATCTGGAGTCGGTGAATTATTTTCCCATCTGGTCTCTGGTAGGTTGACATGTTGTTCTTGTATTGTTTTGTAATTATAATACATATAGTGCAATTGCATAACGTGGATTGACCAGATGATCATTTGGGAAGTGTGTGAAAGGGTTTAGTTTTTCCTGTGGGGAAAATTAAACCCGGACATTTAAATCTGGTGTCAATCCAATTGGGGAGGATTTTTGTTGTAATAATCATATGATAGCCACAATTAAACCGTTCACAGCAGATATTTTAATAAATGACAAACATTTTAGAGCGATGGTCGATTCAGGTTCATCGTTATGTGTAATGCAGGACGAAATTTTTAAGCGTTATTTCGGTTCGGTAAAGTTATTGGCCGACAACCGGGTTATTTCAGGTTACGCAGGGAATGCATTAAAAGCTATTGGCAAAGTTATTTTTGACGTGAAGTACAAAAATAAAAACAACAATGTTACCTTCATTATTGTCACAGGGGGTACGGACTTATTTGTTGGGCTAGATTTCATGAATATTTTTGGGTTAGAAATCGCGGCGGTACAAGATACCAGTAATTCGATGGATTCAAGGAATCAGGATAAGGATAAATTTATTCACGAATTTCCGGAAGTTTTTTCTGACTAGTTGAGTAAATTTAAAAAAAATTAAAAGTTTTTTTTGTTATATTTTTTTCGTGTGTTTTGTAAATTTTGAGGTGTCTTTTATAGTGAATAAAGACGTGGGTCCAATGTTTTTTTTCAATGCTAGGCCGATCCCATTAACAATAAAAAGTAAGTTGAGTCTGAATTAAAGTCAATAGTAAAAGACAGAATAATTTCTCCGATTAATTAGTAGGGAGTTTGCTTCCCCGAGAGTACCAGTAAGTAGGAGGAAGGGTGATATCATTTTTGATATTAGAAGTTGTTTGTACATGGCGTTACTTACAACTTTACCGATCATATTTGTTTGCAGAATTTGTTTGTACATGGCGATACTTACAAGCTACCCGATCTCGTCCGTATTAGAATTTGTGGTACATGGCGTTACTCACAAATTATGCGTTCATTTTTTTTATTTTGGAAATTTTAGCTTTTTGTACATGGCGTTACTTAAGCGATAATTTCAAGATACCCGTAGCTTGGCGTTGGTACATGGCGAAACCTTCGAGCATTAGCTAAAGGATTGGGGTTGAACAAATTTTTCGGTTTGGTACGGAAGAGAATGACATTATGTGTAGACATTTTGGCGTTAATGAGGAGTTTAGGAGAAAAATTGTATGATTTTCTTAAGTGATTATCGGAATATTCCGCATGCTACGACAGGAATCGAACCCTCAGTTTAGGAATTTTGGAGGGGTAGGTTGTAGAAAGTTTTTTTTAGATCGGTAAGGCGTGTGTTCGGAACATTGCGAGAAAGAAACCGTAGTGTCCCTATCGCGTCTGATATGTCGGAATGCTGTACAGATGAGCTGAAGACGTCACTCCTTTTGAGAGATTTTAACCGGTGTTCTCCTGATTTCAGATATCCAGAGGGAATCAGAAGTCCACCACAGAACCAGCCACAAGACGATTACGTCCCAGACGTCTCTGAAAACCTCCAGGAAAAAATGCAGCTTCTTAAAGTGAAAATATTTAAATTCAGTATTGTGAAATATTTAGTTTATTTTGATTTTAGAGACATCTGTTTGTATAGCTTCGTGATTTTAAAATATTATGTTTATAAAATGAAATATGTAGCCAGGTTCCAAGTAAGCAGGGAGAAGATGTGGTGTATCGTAAAAGCTTCCGCCTTGTGGAGACAGATGGCGGTGTCATCAGCTATCGGTGTAATCCGCTAGATGGCAGGCAGCGTAGTGCTTAAGCTCTCCGGCAAGGGATCGGGGAAGCTGAGAGGGTGTGTTTGAATTATCACTGGCCAGAACCATTTTAGCCAGCTCCTAGTTAGGTTGACTACCGAATTCCATTGTATACGCGAAGTACAGATAAACGCAGATAACGAACCAGATTCTATTTATTTAAGAAGTTATCTCCATCCAAAGTGGGTTGGAGAATCTGCTAGTGTCTATCAAATAACAGAACACGACAATATAGTAAAAATCAACCAAAAAAGTCACATATCTATTTAAGTAAAATTTAAACCCATTTAAAACTTACGGCTCTGGCGTCGCTAAATTCGAAGCTACCGGAAGCGGCGTATGCGTCGCGGCGGAGGAGGAGAGTATTTAGATATTATTATTGTTGCTAGAACGGAGAGGCTCCACGTCAGCAGTTAAAGTTTAACGTAGTTCCTATAATCCTTAATTAATCTGCTATAGTTTCCGGATGCCAATTATAACATTTCATCCCTTTGTAGAGTAAACTATTTTATGAATTTGCTTTGTCCTGTTTCGGTAGTCTGATTTCATTGCAAGTCATAATTTAATAATCTTTAGCTCCTACTTGGCCACCTGCCAAGAAACGTGGTACAGACTGTACTCTGAGTTAGTTTGTGATAACCATATGATACCATAATAATAAAAAAACTGGTTTATATTTCTTCCGCAAAATGTCAATATAAAAAATTGCACCCCAAAGACCCCAAAGAAAAACCACACAACAGTGTCGACGTCGAGCGACATAATGTTAATTATCTAGAAGTACATATTGCAACATTAGCGTTGTCCTATTGCATTATTTTGAATAATAATTGTGCTGTGCTACCGATTAAATGTTTTATGAATGAAATTTATACTATTTATTTAGCAATATGCCACGGAATGTAAGTTATAATATTTCAGGAAGTTATGCGAAGCACGCTTAGAATGCCTTGGATATTAAAAAAATCTAGTAATATTTATTCGTTCTCGAAAAAGAAAATAGAAGTAGGTACACTTGTTAGTTAACATTACAAAAATTGTAGTAGTAACTTAAAATTAAATAAATACAGAACAGATGCATTCAGCGATTATTTTTTCTTTTTGCGGGATTGAGAGGTTTTTAAATGCTGAAAAGATCTGCATAGGTACAAGCAACACGCGCTAGTGGTGAGTTATTATATAAATAGTTTGTATTGTGGTTGTCACAATAAAAGCATTGGTGAGGTCTATTCGGTATTTAACGTTATTGAGTTATTTTTCAATAACAATGGGACTGAAAAAACGGTCACGTTTAAACACGATTATTCCTTGATTTCAAAACTACGAGCAACCTCCATGGTATTCTACAATCCTATGACTTGTATCTTTGCCCCATCGATGTTGGTACATATTTCATCTCCCTTTTGTGGGAAAAACCTTGTTTTATTTATGAATGTTTTGGGAATAAATGTATGAATGCAGGACACCGATATAATACGTAAAACATACAAGTTGTCATTCGCCATTATCCATGATAAAGAAAATATGTAATTCTCGTAGGTATGAATAAAGAGAAGATAGAAGCGAATAGATAATTTTATAAAGTATTGTAAATCTTTTTCATTTTAATGAACATCTCACATAAGTACCTACCCAAAATTACTGAATTTGTAACGTCATTTGAGTCTTCCATTTGAAAGATTATTATTATTTTTTTTTACATTAACTCGAGATGTCGAGAGAGGGTCGAGTGAGTCCGGCCGGAGAGTTTTGTTCGATCTCCTTCAACCAATCTTTCCCAGGCCAGCCCGCCATGCATAAGGTGAACAAAAGCTTTCGCCGTCAAGAATTAGAAAAACCTCACCCCATGAATTCGGGCACCCCAGCTAAGTCATCAAACGTAGCGAACCACTTGGGGTGACCATAATGTTATCCAATAAATATTTCCCAGGGCGGCGATACCCACACGAGCCTCTCAAATTGAAAATTTCACTGTTTTGAAAGGTAAAAAATAACAGCAAGATGAGAAATGAAGAATGACTTTGACGAATAAACCGAGCACTGCAATATACCGAAACCAGTAAAGAAGCGGCGAACAATCGGTCTCGAAACGAGCTAGAAAAAGTTGGATAAAATAAAAAGACGGCTAAAAAAACAATGATTGTGATTCACAATCATTGTTTGTTTTTCATAAATGTTTTTTTTTTATAAATAAAAAGCTCAATTGAAAATATTTACTATCTTCAAAAACTTAAGAAAATATTTTTTTTTCTAATAAATGTATGACCTAAAGACCTAAACCATACCATTCCATAATCTAAACAACTGTAGCAGGTAAATCCCTACATATTATAAATTAAAGTCCTCCGCCGCGTCTGTCTGTCTGTTTGCGATAAACTCAAAAACTGCTGAACGGATTTTAATGCGGTTTTCACCAATAGATATAGTTATTCATGAGGAAGGTTATGGTATAAAATTTGTTAAGGTTTTGTGTTAATTATGAAATATATAATATATAAAAGAGAATGTCTGTGTGCGGTTGGCAAGCGGGCGTGTGGATTTGATTTGTATGCAAATTAACAGATGGCGGTGTGAGATTTATCAAAGGTTAGGTAAATCCTAATCCATCCAGTAGAGGCGTTGTGTTTCATTAGCCACAGCAACGCGTGGCCGGGTCAGCTTGTAAAATAAATCAATATTACGTAATTTCTTCAAAAGCTAACTTTTGTTGTGGCACCATCTTAAATCAAAATAATCATCACTTATTTTAAACCAGTTTTATGCTTATTTTAAACTTATGCAGTATTTAAACAATCAAATTGGTTGTTGATTATTATTTTAAACTAGCTTTTTCCCGCGGCTTCGGTCGCATGGTATTAGGGGATTTCTACTCAGCCTCCTCCACATTCCCTCTCCCCACTACACTCCCCCCATCAATCCCCCTCCCCCTCCCCCCACCCCTCCCCCCACTCCACTCCCACCCATCAACCCCCTTCCCCCCACCCCCTACCCCTCCCCACAACCTCCTCCATCCTTCCCCTTTCCCCTTCCTTCCCTCCCCCCTCTCCCACCCCTCTCCCTCCCCTAACCCCCTTCCCCCCACCCTCCTCCCCCTCCCCTTCCCCCTCCCCACTCCCCCCACTCACCTCTCGCATTCCACCCATTCATTCCCGATACATTCAGTTTTCAAACTGCTCGCATGCCACCTGTTATAATTTCTTATACAAAATTCATAATGCCAGAACTCAACGGTAGGTTTATACAAAAAAAAACATAGTTATTAGGTACGAATTATTATTCTTCTTTTTATATTCTACCAAAAAATTAAGTACGGCAGTTTTATACTTAAAAAATGCGATACCGGTCTATCCAATTAAAACAATAATTGTTGTGTGACATTATGTCAAAATTTGAGAATGACATGTTGCAAAACAAAGATTCTTAAATAAAAATTCTATTTTAGAAAATATTTAAGCGAATTTATTTGAAGTACCTGCTTCCCTAATAATTTGAATCGATTAAAGAATTATAGATATCTTACTAATCGTGCCACCTATTGCAATTTTTTCATACAAATTTCGTAATGCCAGAGCTCTTAGCTAAAGCCATATGTTCATATTATTGTAAAGTTTTATTAAAATCCATTCTGTAAAGTAGGAATTAGTATTTTATATATATTTAAATTTTAACATTAAAGGAATGTTGTCCATAGTAACCTAATTAAAAAAAAACATCGTTTCCAAGGCGACAATTGGCGTTTGCAATAAATCGATTTTGTTAGCGACAGAAAACGTATGATAAATAATTTCATAACGCCAGAGATTATTCATAACGCCAGATCTTACCAATATATATAGCCTATAGATCTCGCAAATAATGTAACTTTCTATTAGTGAAAGAATTTTTAAACTCTATTCAGTAGTTTTTGCGTGAAAGGGTAACAAACATACATCCATACAAACTTTCACCATTATAATATTAGTAGGAGTAGGATATAACATTGTTTATTTTGTGGTCAATTTTTGTCAAAGGAATGCTTCTACCTTGAATATTAATTAAAAGAATAATATAACAATTCTAAGTATATTTAATAAAGCAACGTATTTAATAAGAAGTTATTATATTTAAAAAAAATAAGAGTTTCTAATTCACAAGCGGTAGAAGTGAAACTAGAAAGACGCTAGATGTCGCTTTCTTTTCTTTTGCTTGTTTTTTAAGTGGTTTGAAGATTGGATATTGATTTCACAAAATAAAAATGTTTTTTTTTTTTTAATTTCCTAGGATTCGAACCCCGTTCGCTTGATGTCTGTCTCTCTGGCCGCTGAGACTTGTCAGACACCTTGTCTACTGCGCTATGGAAGGCATGCGCCGAGGTGCGAATATACCGCATCATAATAGAACTGAGTATTTGCTTAGAACTGAGTTGTGACGCATTTCCGTTTCACCCAAATTTCAAGTCACTATCGGCGCTAAAGAAGTTTCATTTAAAAAAAAACTTCTTCACAAAATATTATTTTCCATGATGCTTTTCTTGAAACACTAATAGCCACTAAACACCACTTCCTCGGTGCAATAATTAAATTATTTATTACAACAATGCAAGTTGTGCGAGGCTTCATTATTGGTTAATTAAAGATGACACAGTCTGTCATGAAAGGTCTCTAATAGCTTAATTAATTACTTAGAATATTTTCCATCGTCTTCCAGGGGTTCATACCATCCGTTCATTATTCTACCACAAAAACTCAATTGATGACATAAGACGGACCAGCATAGTTCTGAAATAAAAAAATGCTAGTGTATTTGTGAGTATTTTCAACGTTGACCGGATAACTCACCAATGTGCAATTTCATCACTCCTTCGGCCGAAGGTCGCGGGATAGAATACCGGCGTGACAAATAAATCTTATTTGATTAAATTGTGTTATTTCACAATTAATTCATTAAAAATAATATATAGTATATTTGCGGCACGTTCCAGAGTGTAAGATACTGTCAGTATCGCCCTGGTGTAAGACCACTATTCAGAAGTGAAACGTTGCTTGACATGGCTTTCAGCCATGTTTGGTGACCAGATATTAATAGCCAGGTACTTCCCCATCTTCCTCTTCCCCATCTCCTTCCCCTTCCCACTACCTTCAGCCTCACAACATACCCCAATCGGGGATCACATAGTCTCACTGGCTCCAGACGGTAGCAGTTGGGACTCTTATGCGGTATTCATATAAAACATAAATATAAAATATGTGGAACCGTTTACAACCACCTATAGCACGAATTCATAATAAAAATGTAACATAGCTAATAATTTTGTCAGCATACTAGTCCCTGGGAGAGATCGTATGTACTTCATCGACAATCGTCCTAAAATCCATTCATAAAAATCTTCTTTCTCACACGTCTTGTTTGTTCTTATATTCTATAGACTTTTCGCGTACTTATGTTTATTTCGAATTGTAGAATTCTTATGGTATTGCCAGTTATAAAAAAAAGTAAAAAATATTAAATGATTTATTTCGTGAAACTCACGCAATGGCAATTCACCCAGGTACCTAGGAGGTAGACATTTCACATTAATTGCACACTTATTCGTTAATATTTTAACCTTAAAAATAATGTGAAATTATCGTTTTGAATTATAAAAGTTCTTCTCTGGGACGACTTATTATTAGACTTGTAACACTTCGAACTCAGATGCACGTATTGAAATGGTGGGGTGACCCGTGTTTGAACATTGGAAACGTCAATTGTAGAAGAATGGTAAGTCACCCATCAATATAATAAGAAGCAAGTTATGACGTACGTCCCTTTCGAATGCTACATGATGACGTGGATACGACCTCTGCCTGGTTTTACTTTACTGCCAAAATAATTTAAATTACTAATACTAATTATAATCTAATACTAATTATATTTTACTACTTGGAGCAGATGGATGAGTTGTATATCTGGGTAGTATGTTTATGAGAGATGGGAAGGCTGATAGAGATATTTAAAGAAGGGTAAATGCAGCTAACTCCATTAATGGAGAACTGAATGCCGTTGGCACTAATAAAAAACTGTCAAAAGAAAGAAGCTGACAGTCCACAGTGGAGTGGTGAGGCGTGGAACTGGCAGAGGAAGGATGAAAGTAAACTGAATGTGTTAAAATGAGATCCCTGAGGCGGATGTGTGATAAAATCGTGTATGATCGTGTGAGAAATGTGGATATCCGCAAATAATGATGTAAGCATAATGAATATTCTGATGCTGAAATTTTTGGCTTGCGTTATAATGTTTTTAGAAGGGACCGTGGCAGTTCCTCTAACCACAAAAGTGACGGAGGGGGTGTATTGATAGCCGTTTTACAAGAATATCAAACTAACCGCTGTAAGCATTGGGAAAGTACCTTGGAAGACGTATGGGTGACCATCAAATTCAGCCCGAATAAACTAACGAGATGTCTCTACATATGTGCTGTTTATATACCTCCCCCGTTGCTTGTTGATAATTTTGATTATTTTTTTAAAAAAGTTGGCAATGTTATGGATGCCGTTGGTGAATCAAATACGTTAATTATAGGAGATTTCAACCTGGGAAATATCGGTTGGACCCACAACGAACCTAACCAGAATCATTCCCTATCCCCAGAAAATTATAATTTTGACATCGGTAACCATCTTGTAAATTTTCTTGCTCTAAATAACCTCAATCAATTCAATGGCATTGCTAATAGTAACTCTAGAATCTTAGATCTCGTTCTATCCAATTCAAAAACATTACAAGTCAGGCAAAGTACCGAAATCTTAAGTCGCATTGATATACATCATCCACCTTTAGAGATTGAATTTAGTTTTGATTTCAAATTAACAAAAATGCTAAAAAATAAAAACTTACTTAAATATGATTTTAATAAGAATGATTACGTTCAATTCAATCAGGAATTACAAGAACTGAATTGGGCACTTCTTTTACCTGATTTCATGTCGGTAGACGATATGGTTTCTTTATTTTACACTCATTTGTATCGTATAATTGAGAAATGCGTAACCAAATTTGTAAATCGCAACAGGCAGCATCCCCTCTGGTACTCACCAGACTTAGTTAAATTACTAAAGGAAAAAAATAAATTTCGACTTCTCTAGAAAAATATAAGAATCCACGTGATAGAAATTCTTACGAACTCTTACGCACCCGTTGTTCCAAACTCATTAGTAATTGCTACTTTAAACACATTGAACAAATAGAATCGTGTCTGGTTAATCATAATAACGTTAAAGCTTTTTGGAGATTTGTCAAACACAAGAAACAAAACATAAGTACTATCCCCCAAAACATGACGTTTGGAGAAAAAAAATCATCAAACGGCGAGGAAAGCAGCGAACTATTTGCCCAGCACTTTTCATCAGTGTATGAGAAAGATGACATTAGAAGCAATGAAGAGACTCAACCTCAATCTGAATCAATAGACTATTCGAACAGCTCTCTGCACACAGTAAACATTAGTGTACACGATGTAAACATAGAAATGCTTAACCTCGACCAAAGCAAAGGCCCTGGCCCCGACAAAATTCCACCACTCCTAATAAAAAAATGTGCACACAGTCTCGCACTCCCTCTGACTATCATTTACAGGAAATCATTATCTTCATCCATTTTTCCAACAAGATGGAAACAGGCTAATATTGTACCAATACCTAAAAGCGGAGACCTTCACGAAGTCACAAACTATAGACCCATCTCTATTCTCTGTTCATTTGCGAAAATTTTTGAAAAATTAATTTGTCCATATCTGAATTATCATCTCAAAAATCTTATAACTCCAAAACAGCATGGTTTTCTCTCCCAGAAATCAACATCCTCTAATTTACTTTGCTATGTCAATACCTTAACCGAAGCTGTCGATAGAGGTCAACAGATAGACACAATCTACACAGATTTTAGCAAGGCCTTCGATAAAGTAAATCATAGATTACTAATTCACAAACTAAAACAAATGAGTGTTCATGGTACCTTGCTAAATTGGTTTTACTCCTATCTAACTGACCGCATACAAAGAGTAGTATTTGATGGCTATGAGTCAAGAGGATTAGATGTGCCATCTGGAGTGCCGCAAGGGTCCCATTTGGGCCCAATCTTGTTTCTTGTTTTTATAAATGACTTGTGCGATGTTATTTTGGATTCTGAAATTTTGTTGTTTGCTGATGATTGTAAGATATTCAAAATTATCCATACATTACTAGACTCAATACTTCTCCAAAACGATATTAACAGAGTTTTAAAGTGGTGCAACGACAATAGAATGTTTCTGAATTCTTTAAAATGTGTTCACATAACCTTTACGCGTAAACACAATTATATTCCAACTCAATATTTTATCGACGGTACTAAACTCCAGGAAGTCGCAACCATTCGGGACCTAGGCGTATTATTTGATAAAAAACTTACTTTCACACCTCATATCGACAATATCATTTCTAGATCTATGAAAATGCTAGGATTTATCAAACGAAACAGTAAACATTTTAAAAATCCCACATCAAAAATAACGCTGTACAATTCCTTCACCCGCAACGTGTTGGAGTACGCAAGTGCTGTATGGAGTCCAACCTACAAAGTTCATATTCAGCGAATAGAGCAGGTTCAAAAACATTTTATGTACCACCTGGCATATTCCGATAGGCGAGCTCGATCACTTCCTCACTACACTGATAGACTAAAATTCTACAATATACGCACCCTTGAACAGAGAAGACTAAATACAGATCTAAATTTTCTATTCAAAATTGTAAATGGTTTAATAAACTGTTCTTTTCTACTTCATCAAATCAGGTTCAATGTTCCTAGAATTGGTTCACGACTGGTAAATTATGTTCCGTTAAATATTAAAAAATATCGAACTAAGCTGGGGTATGACTCAGCCTTATCGAGAATGTGCCGTAATTTCAATGAGGCTTATAAAAAACATTCGATTAATTTGACAATGTCAACATTGGCCAACTTCAAATCAAATCTTAACAAGCTTTAAAGCTCCCTATTACGTTGTTCTATAAACTTGTGAACCTATAAACTCATTGTTCTAAAAACTTGTTCCTTGTAAAACTTGTTAATTATTATTTTGTAATGTACATATAGTATGTGTTTGTGTGAATGAATGTAATGTATATGTAAGTATTATATTATCAATGCTGTGTTTGTCTTTAATTAGTGATAGCATCAACCATGTTCAGTGTAATTTTATCTGTGAAAGCTTTGATGTAAATCACTGTTGACAAACCTAATAAATAAAAAAAAATAAATAAAAAAAAAATAAAAATAAATAAAAAAAAATAAGATTAAGAAAGGGACCCTCAGATGGTTTGGGCATGTAGAGCGAATGGAAGAAGAAAATAGTGCGAGAAAAATATATGACGCAAATGTGAATGGAAGAAGAAGTTGGGGACGCCCGAGGAAGACATGGCACGATCAAGCGAATCAGATATTTGAGTCGGGCCATGTCAAAAGTCAGAATAATAGAAGAGTATGTATAAATGTGAGTGAGGCAAAGAGTGTGTGCCATGACCGAGTTGTTTGGCGGTCCGTCCTCTCTGCCTAACGGCGAGATGGTTAGTTAGTTAGTTACTACTAATAATATTTTACTACTTACATTATTATATATTAACTCTGATATTATTGGAAAAAATGCTCCTTAAAATCATTATTCTGTTTTCCAAAAGCTTTTTCTATATTCCAGCTTACTGGGTTAGCAAAAGTTTTAACATGCCTTTATGATGATATGTATGATATATGACCTCAAAGTTTGTACTTTCATATTGTCGTATTTGCTGAATGTTTTGAGTACTTTTTGTTTTGAAATGAAACCACAGGACACGGTCTGTGCACTGTGCACTGTTCAGCCCTGCTTCGTGGCAGGGCTGGCACTCGCGCTCCGGTAAGAGCTTCAGAAAGTCTGTTTTTCGGACGATGGACGAGGACCAACATAAAATATAGACTTCGCTTGAAGCACTAAAGATTTAAAACAATTATATGGTAATGTGCATTTTTGTAAGAGCTCGAAAATAACAACTGTATTTTAGATACGTTTTAAGATTTTCACGACAAAAAGTATTTTCGTTAACGAAAACTGTATTTTAATTTAAGGACGGGTTGTTTCAAAAAATTTGACGGATTCATCAAATATTTGAAGTTAATTTTCACGTTATGTGTTAGTTCTATACAAAATTCTGTATTTTATATCATTACAGGCTAGTTTTTTCATAAAACTGAAATAATCACAGAACTTGAATAGAAGTTATACAGAACGTGAAACTTAATATTTGATGAATCCATCTTTTTTTTTGAACAACCCGTCCTAAGAATTTTAAGAATTAAAGAAAACATTGTTAAAATAAAATAAATAAAATATGTATTATGGCATTTAAGTTTTACTTTCAAAATCATTTTTCTTATTATTTAATTATCACCCTCTTTAGTGCTGCAATACTTTTAGTGCTGCAATACTTGGAGAAACCTGGTCGGCTCAAGGGATCGACTTTTCGCTTGGTGGTCCCCTACTATAGCCATTAGTTATTTATAATCAAAATCACGGCGTAGGCGTCTACTATCATTTAGGTGGTTAAGCCATAACCCACAGAAAAAAAGTCTCCTAAAGCAGGTTCTCCTGCGACCGAAAACATGAATATTTGCTTTCACATTACTATGAACATTGCCAATGGGGGCGTGGCCTAGCACATTTTTGTATGTGTCTGCAGTAAGGCCACGCCCCATTGCCATTTTTCATAGTAATGTGTAAGCAAATGTTCACGTTCAACTTACAAGCTTTTAAAAATCTCTTCGATCGAAGGCAGGATCGAAGGTAAGAAGTGTTTTGTTGTTTCTTATCTTTCTAATCTTATAAGTCTCCTGCTATGGCCATCTAGTTATTTAAAACCAAAATCACGGCGTAGGGATCTACTCTACAACCTTTTATGTAGTGTAGCCATAAACCACAGAAAAATAAGTCTTCTAAAACTGCCCCAATTTACAAGTTTTAAAAAATGTCTTCAATCGAAGGCTATCGTGAGAAGTGTTTTGTTGTTTTACAATAGCAAATTTTCACAAGACAATTGCAAAGATGGCTATATAACACTATTACTGAATAGGCAGCGGTACTGCCGAGCACCTACGCGATTCTCAAATATTTCGCAAATAGATCAGCAGGTAGTACTTAGCTACCTGAAAATGTTATTACCATCACACCTCTGGAAAAGGCTGCTGGGTGAACATCAGTGCCAATAATAATTGAGCTTCTCTAGGCGCTATTTGGGACTGTCTGAATTTCGCTAGCTCCAGTATTAGCACCTCCGCAAGAGCGTAATAGAATTATGCAGCGGAAGTTGGGCACACAGGAATTATTTTGCAATATTAAAATACCCGCCTCTGATAGGAGCACCCACTGCATTTCCATTGTTGCATTTCGTTGCGAGGAATCTAACTATTCCTGTGACATTATCAAATTACTTAAATATAACTAAGTGACTTAAATGCATTTTTTTTATTTGTATGTCAGTTTATTAAGGTTTAGTGGAAAAACTCGTCATTGTGAATGTGTCGAGACTCTCAAAGAGTTTAGATAATATTTCTTGAATTTCGGGTTCGATTTCGGACAAAATTTAATAAAATATGTGAATTATATTTATAAACACTGTATGTATATCATTGTCACACACATAAAACACCGGAAAAAGTAAGTAAATTTCACTCAAATCCGCACTATTTCATTGAGGGTAATGAAAAAAGTGAACAGAATATTCCCATTTGATAACAACGGAGTCAAACAAAATGAAAGCACGTGAATGTTCCTAAAGAAAGCGACCGTTCAATAGCAGAGTGGTAAAAAACGGCAGTTTCAAATCCCCTGCAAGCTAAATTCTCCATCATTGCGAAGGCATTGTCAGTTTAAAGTGATGAAAATATATGGCATGCATTGCTCTGCTACTTAATAAAGAAATTGTTTCTTCCTGGGTGTCCTTTCCCATTCGTCCCGTTGCCCTTCCTCTACAACGTCCCCTTCCCCTCTCGCGTTCCCTCCGCCTCCACTCCGCCTTCTCCACCTTCCCACTCCCCACTCTCTTCGTCCGCTTCCAACATCCCGCGAGCCCCCTTTCCGAGTTCCCCTTTCCTCTCCGAGTTCCCCTCGCCCCTCCCGAGTTCCCCTCACCCCTTCCGTATTCCATACATTCAGTCCCGGTAAATTCGGTTTCCAAACAGCTCACGTGCCACCTATTGCAATTTTTTTATACAAATTTCATAATGCCAGAGCTCACCTGTATATATGTATAGAAACCTTCGCGGGCATGCTCACAACAACTCACCAAAGTTTCCTCACAATCGGATGAACGTTTCAGTAACGCATTTTCATGAAGCCAGAGCTCGCTATTATATATAGAAACCATCGCGGGCATGCACAAATCAAATCCCTAAAGTTTCATCGCAATGGGATGAATGATTTAGCAATGCGTAACGTACATATACTGAAACAAACATATTATAATTTTTATGTATATACTAGCTTTTTCCCGCGGCTTCGCTCGCATGGTATTAGGGGATTTCCACTCAGCCTCCTCCACATTCCCTCTCCCCACTCCACTCCCCCATCAATCCCCCTCCCCCTCCACTCACCCCTCCCCCCACTCCACTCTACCATCAACCCCCTCCCTCTCCACCCACCCCTTCCCCTACTCCTCCCCCTCCACCTTCCCTCTTCCCACACCACTCATCCATCAACCTCCCACCCCACACCCTCCACATCCCCCCCACCTTCCTCCACCCCTCCCCCTTCCCTTCCTTCCCTCCCCCCTCTTCCACCCCACTCCGCCTCCTCCACCTTCCCTCTCTCCACTCCACTCCCCCCATCAACTCCCTCCCCCTCTCCCTCCACCCACCACTCCCCTCACCCCCTACCCCTCCACATTCCCTTTCCCAACACCACTCCCCCCCATCAACCTCCTTCCCCCCACCTCCTACCGCTCCCCACACCCTTCTCCCCCTCCCCTTCCCCCCTCCAAAGTTTTCTAACTGCTCGCATGCCACCTATTATAATTTCTTATACAAATTTCATAATGTTTTATACAAAAAAAACGAACAAAAAAAAGAATTATCCGATTTGGTTCAGTCGTTCGGGTTTATATATTTCGCATACATACGTACATTTCGGTGAAAGTACAAATTATTATTCTTCTTTTTATATTCTACCAAAATACATACATACATTTCGGTGATTCATTTTTAGAGATAGTTATTAAGTATGAATTATTGTTCTCCTTTTTATATTCTACCAAAAAATCCAGTACGGCAGTTTTATACTTAAAAAATGCGATACCTGTCTATCCAATTAAAACAATTATAATGTTCTGTGATGTCAAAATTTGAGAATGACATTTTGCAAAACAAAGATTCTTAAATAAAAATTCTATTTTAGAAAATATTTAAATTAGCGAAGTACCTACTTCCCTAATAATTTGAATCGATTAAAGAATTATAGATATCTTACTAATCGTGCCACCTATTGTAATTTTTTCATACAAATTATACATAACGCCAGAGCTCTGTGCTATAGCCTATCAGCCTTACTAAAAAACCCAGTGAAAATTATTCAATTGACAAACAGCCGCGGATGTGAAAACATTACTAATTAAAAATTTGTTCTTTGAAAGAAATACACATGGTTTCCACGGCCTGAGAGGGTAGTTTATCTCTGTTTTAACCATTGATGTCCGAACGATATTTGTAATTTTTCCATAGTATTTTGAATGTTCTATATATTTCTTATTTTTGAAGGTGTGGTAAAAACAAATACAATTTATGAAAACTAGATAAAATTACCTTTTAGATTTGAGTATTTGAAATACACTTTAGCTTTCAAAAACTGCCATATTTTATGATTCAAACTCGGAAAAAAATGGAAAAAAATTTCCTCCCACAACATTTTTGACCAAAATGTAGAGAAATTTAAATAAAATCAAAATTTAAAAAACACAGTCCTTTTATGTAATAAATTTGGAAGGAAATTATCACCTCACTTTTTTATCGTGTATACAATAAAAAAAATAATAAAAAATTTCAAAGTTTTTTTTATTGCCAAAAAAATAATTTAGAAATAATACCGAAATTTAAAACAAATTTCTTGCATCTCTAAAGACGTTAATTTTTTTGATACGTTTACGAACACATGTATTAGATTTAATTATTATAAAAAATTATCACTTTTAAGAAATTCTCTTAAAATAAAGATCTTAAAATGAAAATTTTATCTTTTAAGTAACCTATAAAAAACAATATTCTGACAGTTCAAAGAAAAAAATTGAAAGTACGGCGTTTACAATAGAAATTATTAAGTAAAATCACAAATTTTTCGATATCCCGCCATAAAACACACCGAGCTGTTTTGTCATCGCGGGCTGTCGCGGGCCGCAGAACTAATGCATAGGCGCGCCAATAATGCCCCTTGCGGAGAAAAATTAAAACAACATTGTTTCCTAGTAAATTTAAACCATATACAACGTTGTCACATCTTCAATTCGTTTTAACAGCGTGACCACGTAAGAAACGTTATTGGTAATAAAACGTGTTTTAGTGTATACGAGCTTTATTTATGTTATTATAATAACACAGTTAATCGGTCGCGCTGTGGTTTTTTTTAGTAAGGCTGTTATGTTTATATTATTTTAAAGTTTCATTAAAATCGATTCAGTAAAGTAGGAATTAGTATTTTATACATATTTGAATTGTAATAACAAAGGGATGTCCATAGTAACCTAATTTAAATAAAAAACATCGTTTCCAAGGCGATAATTGGCGTTTGCAGTAAATCGATTTTGTTAACGACAGAAAACGTATGATAAATAATTTCATCACGCCAGAGATTATTCATAACACTAGAGCTTACCAATATATATAGCCTATAGATCTCGCAAATAATGTAGCTTTCTATTAGTGAAAGAATTTTTTAAATCTATTCACTAGTTTTTGCGTTTTTTCCCAGCAAAACATGAATACCCAATCTCAAGTAAAATTCTCCGGAGGTAAAATAGTCCCCCGTTCGGATCTCCGGGTGGGGACTGCTCGAAATGCTAGAAACACAAAGTCAATAGCGAAACAAAAGTCAAATACAAAGAACCAAATAGCGAGATGGGCAACGTGGAATGTCCGCACATTACTGCAAAACAGCAAACTGGATTATCTGAAAGCTGAGATGCAAAACGTAAATTTGAATGCCCTAGGTATAGCAGAGATGAGATGGCCCAATTGCGGAGACTTCTGGAGTGGCAACTACAGAATTATCCACACAGGATGCATAAAGGATAAACCTGGCTAAGGGGGAGTAGGCGTTGTGCTGTGCAAGGAGTGGGGAAGACGGGTTAAGGGATACGTGCAATATAGCGGAAGAATTATTCTAGTCAAAATAGAAACTAAGCCTGTAGACACTGTAATTATCCAAGTATATATGCCAACATCTAGTCATAGCAAAGAAGAAGTGGAGGAGGTATACAGTTCGCTAGATAAACTTATATTAGAGATAAAAGCAGGTGAAAATCTGATTCTCCTAGGAGATTGGAATGCTGTTGTAGGAGAAAGACGTGAAGGAACTTGCATTGGGCCCTTTGGGTTGGGTGCAAGAAACGACAGAGGAAACAGATTGACAGAATTCTGCGAAAAACACAAACTAGTGATAGCAAACACTTGTTTCCAACATCACCCAAGACAGCGATACACCTGGAAATCCCCTGGAGACAGACAAAGACTGCAAATAGACTATATAATGGTTAGACATAGATTTAAAAACCAAATAAAAGACTGTAGAAGCTATTCCGGTCCAGATATAGATAGTGACCATAATATGGTAACGGCCAAAAGTCTTCTAAAACTGAAAAAATTAAAAAAGAGAAAAAATCTCAAATGGGATACAAAAGTATTAAAGATGAAAGAGATTAGCGACAGTTTTAGGGAAAAGACGAAAGAGTGCAACCTAATGGAATAGGAAAACGTGAATGCGATCTGGAAAGTGATAAAGACGAAGATTATAACTACGGCAGAGGAAACTATAGGCAAGGAAAAACCTCAAGCACGGAAGGAATGGATAACCGATGAGATCTTAAATATGATAAAGGATAGAAGAGAGCTCAAAAATGATAAAAGAGCTGAATCACAAGAGAAATACAAAGTGCTGAGAAACCAAATAAATAGAGAATCAAGAATAGCCAAAGAAACATTCTACCAGAATAAATGCGATGAGATAAATGACGACCTCAAGAGAGGAAATGTAGAAAGAGCTCACGCTGCGGTGAAAGACTTCTTTGGGATGAGAGTTGGAAAGGGTAATGCAATAGAAGGAGAAGACGGCAAAATACTTTACGAAAATCACCAAATAGGAGAGAGATGGGAAAGATTTCTCGAAATGCTGTACAATGCAAAGGGAAATAATGACAACGAAACATTGATAGAAAGAGAAAATGAGGTAGACGCAGATGATTTGGGAGATCCAATCACTAGAGAAGAGTTTGACCTCGCACTGAAAAATCTCAAAAACGGGAAATCACCCGGAATCGATGACGTTCCGGCTGAACTAATTAAGCCAGCAGGAAAAAGAACTATAGATGCCCTGTTTAAAATGATACAGACAATGTATAAGACTGGAAAGATACCAGAGGATTTCGAGAAATGCCTAATTGTCGCATTACCAAAGAAGGTGGGCACGACGAAATGTGAACAACACAGAACTCTTAGCCTTATATCCCATGCCTCAAAAATATTGACTAATATCATTCTAAAAAGAATCGAACCAAAAGTAGAGAACATCCTTTCCGGAGACCAGTTTGGCTTTAGAAGAGGTGTAGGAACCAGAGAAGCAATATTGTCGCTACAAATACTACTAGAAAAAAGATTAAAAAGAAACCAAAACACATTCATCGCATTCATAGACCTGGAGAAGGCTTTCGACAAAGTAGAATGGAAAAGACTCTTCGAGATTCTGAAGAGAATTGACATCAAATATAGAGATAGACGAATAATCCAGGCGCTATACAAGAATGAGGCCGCTATAATTAGATGTGACAATGATACAAAAGAAGCCAGTATAAGACAAGGGGTGAGACAGGGATGCTCTCTGTCACCTGTTCTTTTTAACGCATATATACAAAGTGCGATTGATGACTTGAGGGAGAGAATGAGTCACAGAAAAGGTGTAAAGATACACGGGCAAAAGATGGATATGATAAGGTTTGCTGACGATATTGCTTTGGTTGCTGAAAGCGAAGAAGAACTGCAAGAGGCCTTAACAACCATGCAAAGCATTCTTCAAAATAATTACAACATGAGGATAAATAAAGACAAAACAAAGCTGCTGACTGTAGGCCGAACGCAACATCAGATGAGAGTAGAGATGTCAGGAGTTCCACTAAAGAACACCAAGGAGTTTGTGTACCTCGGGAGCAAAATAACATGGGACGGTCGGTCTAAGAGCGAGGTCGACAGCCGTATACACCAGGCTAGGCTTGCATTCAATAAAAGGTCGAAAATAATAGAATCGAATAATATAGACCTGAAACTGAGAATACTCCTCATCAAGACCTATGTATGGAGTATCTTGATGTACGGCTGCGAAACATGGTGCTTATCCGAAAGAGATAAACGGAGACTAGAGGCTTTTGAGATGTGGTCCTATAGAAGACTACTAGGAATTTCCTGGAGAGACCACATCACAAATGAGGAGGTTCTCCAAAAAATCGAAGGAGGAAGGCACCTGCTCAGGACCTTGTCCGAAAGGCGCGCAAGATGGATCGGCCATGCAATAAGACAAGAAGGCCTCTTGCATGCCATAATGGAGGGTATGACCGAGGGGACAAACGCTAGGGGACGCCCACGCCGAGAGTACCTGGAGGACCTGCTGGTGGACGTGCGCTGCTTATCATATGCAGAATTCAAAAGAGCCGCACAAGACAGGGAAGAGTGGAAGAAACGAATAGATGAAATTGCTGCAAACCAATCCCAGGATTGAAACCGGAGAGAGAGAGTTTTTGCGCGAAAGAGTAACAAACATACATCCATACAAACTTTCACCTTTATAATATTAGTAGGATAGATTCAAATATCGTCAGATTATTCATGACCTTGAAAGTATGTCTCTTCGAAAATAAAATAAAATGTTTTGGATTATGAAGAAATTGGAAAAAATTTGTCGAATCAAATGTTAGCATAAAAGCACAGTAAAGGGGAATGGCTGCGCGACCCGTTTCACACTAATCTTAATTTTGTATTTGAGACCGAAAAATTATTTTTGCAATCAAAAGGTATATAAAATATCTAGAACACAAAGCATTCTTTTTAGGGTGAATTACCTATTTCAAAAAAAAATCTAGTACGGAGCCAAATAATTGATTTGTATTTTAAATGATAAAACATAGGCCATTAAACATTTCATGATTTTAGAGGCAACTTGGGCAATTTTTTGTGAGTTATCATCTAGAAATTTAAAAAATTAAATTACTCAATTTATTGTAAAAAAATTGACGACACATAAAATAAAAATTAACAAAGAAAACATTTTAATTGTCGTAAATTTAAATTATAAATGGCCTATTTACGTCGGAACACAAATTTATCAATCTATTTATCTATCTTCTATCTATCTATCTATTTCTATACATATATACAGGGTGTCCGGTGACAGAATTAGGATTTAAAACTTAAATAAAAAATAAACTACTCAGGATATATATTTATTTCAATAACTGTTACAAAGAGGAGAAGTGCGGATTTTATTTCTTAAAAATTATTTCGTCTAAATGTAGACTATTACGTCGGACACACTCTTGGAATCTGGCCTCAATATTTCGCCACTCGCTGGAGAAGTGACATCGGGATACCATTAACTTGGCGAACGATATTTTTTTTAGTGCAGAGATGGTCGTGGGGTCGGTTTCATACACTTTACTTTTGAGGTACCCCCACAGAAAAAAGTTCATAGGAGTGAGATCTGGTGACCCCCTTGGCCAGGGGATGTCACCGAAACGGCTAATCATTTTTTTAAGGAACAAATCACGAAGTAGCGCCATCGTCTCTCTAGCAGTATGAAACCATGTGTGTGAATTGGAGGCAGGATGTTTTCTCATTTTTGGCAAAAAATAATCGTTAAGCATGCCCCGATAAGAAACCGCGTTCACAGTAATGGCTTGCCTTCGATGATTTAAAAAAAATAAGGTCCGATTATTCCACTGCTAGACAATGCACACCAAACCATCACTTTGGGACTGTGAAGTGGCTGAAGATGTTTTAAACGTGGGTTCTGTCCTTTAAGTGACGAAAAACGACAATTCTGCTTATTTACACTTCCATATAAATGAAAATGGGCTTCATCACTCCAAAAGATAGTGCTTACCGTAAGAAATCATTAGGTTTAAGCGTTCGCACAATTTGAATCTTAAAGGGATGAAATTTAAGGTCCTTCTTCAATATTTCGTGCACAATACACTGCACTGCTGGTTCAGTTCAAGAACAAAACTGCACGTGACAACCTCATCGCCGCGAAAAGAAACATAAACTACGCTTCCATCAAAGGACTTACAGACGACAAGATTTACATTGGAGAAGAACTCTCCCCATATCACAAAGAACTTCTATGGCATACAAAAAAATTTGCTAAAGAAAAAAACTATGCCTATGTCTGGTACAAAGAAGGGAGAATCATGATGAGGCGCATCACGAACGATAAAATTATTTATATTAAACATGTAGATGATTTAAAAAAAATTACATAAAATATCGGGTAATTACCCTTACATATTTCCACACAATCTACACATCATTCAAAATGGATAATACTACCACAACATCTAACAAAACAAACTTATCAATATACCATCAAAATATTAGATCTATAAACAAAAACTTTGACCAATTCCTCATCGAACTCGACCTTACTAAAATCAAATATGACATAATTATCCTGACAGAATGTTGGCTAACACCTTACTACACTCCTAAAAACATCCCCAACTATACCCACCATCAAACCTCAAATCACTACAGACAAAACGATGGCATAGTAGCATATACATTAAACAACACTCTTAACTCATTTAATGTCAAAGAAATTTATATCACTAACTCAAACTGTCTTCAAATAACGTACAATGTCAACACATGTATCATTGCACTTTACCGCTCTCCTTCTCAACCTAACATCTCCTCATTTTTGCGCGACATAAACTGCTATCTCACGGATCTACACATAATAAAGAACTTAATTCTAATGTGGGATCTTAACATTAACATTTTAAAAAACAACGAACATCCCCAATGCCAAGACTATCTAAACACACTGATGTTCCACGGAATGGAAAGCACAATAAATTCAGCAACACGATGTACGTACGATAACTCCTCCTCCTGCATCGACCATATTATGGTTAAATCAACCAACCAATACACCTCCGAAATCCACATGTCATCAGTCACAGATCACTACGCTACCTCTTTCACAATGAGTTCCAAACACAACGTACAAAGCAAACCTCCAACTAAAACAACGAAGAAAACAATTAACTATGACAATCTTAACAAAACGATTAACTCCAAATCGTGGGACACACTCTATAACAAAACTAACATAGAGGAGGCCTGGAACTACTTCTCTACCTACCTACAAGATATCCTTGTCCAAAACACCAAAATCACCACAAACACCATTCCTAAAGCGATCAAACCTCTCAAACCTTGGATAAACCATACTATAATCAACTGCATTCGGAAACGCAATTCCATACACAAAAAATGTGCCACAAACCCATATGATATCACACTCCATAATTTCTACAAAAGATACCGTAATATCTGCACACAAGTCATTAGGAAAGCCAAAAATCTATATTACAACAAAAAAATTTCCGAATGCAACAATGACCCTAAAAAAATATGGAAAGTCCTCAAGGAAGCTACCAATTCAAATAAAGCCACCGACACCTTAAACTCTCTCAATATCAAAGATATCACTGTAGACTTTACATCGAACCACAACACAATTGTCAATTACATAAACCAGTACTTCACAAACATAGGTCCGGAACTAGCAAAAAAAATCCAAATAAATAACGATACGCTTGGTCCAAATGACCACGCGACCAATGATGATTTCCCAACCCGCTTTGTTCTTAAAACGATTACAGAGAAAGAAGTTTCTAGAGTAATAAACTCGCTCAAAAACTCTTCATCAACCGGCATTGATGAAATATCTAACAATGTTCTTAAAAAAATTGCCCCTGGTATACTTCAACCATTAACGCATCTACTTAATATTAGCATCCGCCAAGGGGTATTTCCCACCATTCTAAAACAAGGTCTCATTATCCCTATTTTTAAAACTGGCTCCAAACTTGATATTAGTAATTATCGTCCTATTACGTTGCTAAATTCCCTCTCAAAAGTATTCGAAAAGATCGTCAATAATAGTCTCATGGAATATCTGGAAACCAATAACTTAATATCGCCGCGGCAATTTGGATTCAGAAAACATAAAAGCACCAATGATGCTATAGCCACGGTCACTGACCATATTTCTGGCCACCTGGATAAGGGCTTGAAATGTCTATCTGTATTTCTCGACCTATGTAAAGCATTTGATACAATCTCACACAGCAAACTAAAACGCAAAATGTTTAATATAGGTATTAGGAACAAAGAATTAGGCCTCCTCTCCAGCTTCTTATCTGACAGATCCCAATGCATTAAACTCAATACCACAAAGAGCCAGAATTTGCCCATTAGTTACGGGGTCCCTCAAGGCAGTGTTATAGGTCCAACGCTCTTCCTAATATATATTAACGAGTTATGCAACCTAGATATCGATGCCACTATTGTCAGTTTCGCCGATGACACTGTCCTACTCTTCCAAGCAAAAGATTGGCTTACCGCATATTCCAAAGCGGAGGAAGGAATTCAACAGGTAAAATATTGGCTTGACTCGAACATATTAACTCTAAATGTACAGAAAACCAAATACTTACTGTCTAGTCTCACCAATATCCCAAAGTCAAACCCAGCCCCGCCATTAAAAATACACAAATGTAAAAATTCATCTCTAAACCGAAACTGTGACTGCCCATGCCTAGAGCAAGTAAACATTATCAAATATTTAGGAGTAACCTTCGATACACACCTGAATTGGAAGCAACATATAGATAATACTACAAACAAAATCCGAAAATCTATATACTTTTTCAAACAAACACGCAATTTCCTTCACCTAAAACTTTTAAAAACAGTATATTACTCATTGTGCCAATCTCACATCGAATACGGAATTCTAGCCTGGGGTAATGCATATTCCAATGCCCTTGATCCCATCATGAAAGCACAAAAACTAATCATAAAAATAATTCTTAAAATGCCGCTTACTACCAGCACTGATACTATCTTCAATTCCTTCAACGTTATGGACATAAAACAGCTCTACTCAAGATCCATATTACTTAATTTACACAAAAACAACAAAACACCATACAAAGCTACACAAACAATACACAATACCCGAGCCAAAAACAACGAACTTCTCCAAACTCCTTTTTTCAAAACCACCTTCGGGCAAAGACACTCTAAATACATAGCTTGCAAACTATACAATACACTACCAACTACGATCAGACAAAGTGACTCCTTTACAAAATTCAAACAAGATATTAAAAAATGGATTATAAGTATTGGACGCCACACTATCACAAATATCTGTAAAATAAATCACACATAGACATAAATAACTATTCACATACAACCTAACCCATATAAAACAAATGAAAATAATGGAATCCTGTCAAATTTAACCTATAAATAGACTAGGCAGAATTGATTTCATTACTCCATCTCCAACATTTATAAAATAACTCTCTTTAAAAGATTTATTACCCTTCCAATCACCCTTCTGTTTTAATTCTATTCATAATATGTATTTTACCTGAAATATCCTTGTAATTACTATATTCATTTATATACCTGTACGCCTGTCTCGACACAGGTATACCCTAGTGAGACAGGCATACAAATAAAACCATTGTAAACATATTTTATTATAGATAAATAAATAAAAAAATAAAAAAATAGTTTTTGGAAGCCCTAGGATAGCCGCTCTCTTGCGCCCGGACTGAAGCGGATTATCGCGCAAACTGTTCGTGACGAGTTCGATGTTTTCATTTGTTCTCAATGTCCTCCTGGGCCCCGGCCGTGAGTCGTTTGCCGCCGAATATGTTGTCCGGAACCTCCGGACCCATGATCGAATCAAATCTTCACTTGGGGCATCACGTAAACGTCAAATACTGTAACGCGTATTAAATCTTTGACGCGCAATTGCACACAAATCGTTAGCCTTGAAATAGGCTTCGATTACGAACGTACGTCGCTCTCCCGTCCACTGCGACATCGAGACTGATAGTGACTAAATAATCCGCACGAACAACAAAGCTAACGCGGCCCCCTCCCCGCTCGTCCGCTTAGCCGTTAGAGAGAAATTCGAAATTTAAAACCTAATTCTGCCACCGGACACCCTGTATATATAAAAATAAAAATGAATCGCCGAAATGTATGTACGCGCATAACTTCCGAACGTCTGCACCAAATTGGATAATTCTTTGTTTGTTGTGTTCGTTATTGTCAGGAAAAGGTTAATAATATGAACAGTGAGTGCATGAATGAGACAGAAGACTGTGAGAGATCTTCAATACATTGACGAAAGGTAGGCATTACAATACCCCTTAATATTTTACCGAGGGGAGGATAAATATCATTTTTTCATCAAGATGATAAATCCAGCGATTGGATTTTTTTTTTGCAGTAGCTCCACACAGGATAAAAATGGCCCTCGGGGCCCATGTCATCTGTTGGGAAGCTGTGTGGACGGTCTTTTAATTGAAAGGAAAGAGAGGAAGTCGTGGGAAGGAAAAATGTATGAGGGCTGGGTAGGAATCTGGGGATTAGTGTGCCCAGGAGTCACAGACGTATGAATCCATCCCTCCAACTGCGGTGCAAGGCGATGGGTTGAGAGAGTCCGACTGGAAACGTCAAAAGGCCTCCCCCAACCAGTCTCTCTTGATCTGACCTGCCAAGATCTGGACAAACCTCACCCCATGAACCCGGGCACCCCTACTAAGTCACTAAACGTAGTGAACCACTTAGGGTGACCTATGGCAGAGGTGTTGGTTATCCAATAAATGATTCCCGGGGCGGCGGTACCCATACCCGCCTCCCAAATTGTGAATCATTGGTATGTATCAATGCAAAAATTTTAAAAAGATTTAAAAAATTTAAAAAAGATTTTAAAATTTTAAAAAGTTTAGGTTGTGGCCACAGATGTTTATGGAATTACAGACAGCACAAGTGTTATCAGTGTTTATATCCAACTAGCTGACCCTGTTGCTGTGCCTAACTAAACACGACGCCATCTACTGGATGGTTATCCAACCTTTATAACCACCGCCATCTTTGAATTTATCGAGACAGACAGACGCCGCGGAGGATTTTAATTTATAATACGTAGAGATGGTGCGAAAGATTATAATAATGTGCATGAAATGCTTGAGGTAACTAACGTTTTTAAGTTGATAAGGATTGATACTGTATCCGTCTAAATGACTTTCCAATCATCGCATAGTACGTGACCATTTTTTCAGAAGATAGAATGGCTATATTAAGCTATCCATAAAATATAAATGTATGCCATGAAAATCCGTTCAGTAGTTTTTGAGTTTATCGCGAACAGACAGACAGACGACGCGGAGGACTCTAATTTATAATATGTACAGAAGATGGAGATGAGTATAGTAAGTTATCCGTAAAAGATAGATAAATGCAAACGCAGACTTTTTTGTATATCTATAAAAGAGGAAAATCCCACCATGCATTGTTTTGTTAAATCTCAAAGGGATTAGTAAGTGTTTTCGATAAAAGCTACCAGGCGGCTTTAATTTTTCCGACACTTATAACAATTATCGTTCTGTTTCAACCAATTTTCACAAATCATTGACAAATTATATACTTAAACCTTCCTCACGAACACTCTATCTATTGGTAAAAACCGCATGAAAATACGTTCAGTAGTTTTTGAGTTTATCGCGAACAGACAGACAGACAGAGAGATGTAGAGATTAGGTTGATAATATGTGCGTTAAGAAAATGAAGATAATTTTGGTAGTTCTTAGTCGAAGTATGATACAGTCAAAAGTGACCGAATTGGATATGGGCACCTAAGCTCAGTTGGTAGAATTGTTGCCATGAAAGCAGAAGGTTCTTCGTTCCAGTCCCAGAGGTGTCAATATCTTTTTCTGATTTTTCCGTCTTCAGATTTTCGATTCAGTTTCGCTAATATTGTCTTCATTTAATTAAATATTACAATTTGAGATTTTACACATGAAGTTAAAAATAAACATTCCTCCTAGATTTGCAGAAAAGTCAATAGATGTCGCATATTAAAAATAAAATGTTTGAAAATTTATCCAGATACTATCCAGCTAGCATTTAGTTCGGGTTTGAATCTTGCAATCATATATAAAGATAACAGCTAAAAATATGTGCGTTTAGAAAATGAAGATAATGTTGGTAGTTCTTAGTAGAAGTGTGATAAAGTGAAAAGTGACCGAATTGGATATAGGCACCTGAGCTCAGTTGGTAGAGTCGTTGCCATGAAAGCAGAAGGTCCTGGGTTAGAGTCCCAGACGTGTCAATATTTTTTTCTGATTTTTCTGTCTTCAGATTTTCGATTGAGTTTCGCTAATATTGTCTTCATTTAATTTTTAAAAATTACGAAAATACTTACTTGCATTTGTCATTAGTTAATGTTCGTGGACCAACTTCATCTGAATTTCTACAAATGATCAATGGTGAATTGTGCGCAAGATATCGAGAAGCCTGTGTGCTACAAAAAGTGCTAAAAAATTGTAAATTAATAATTTGGGATGAGGGTATAATGGCGCACAAACGAGCATTAGAGGTACTCGATCGAACATTAAGAGATTTGCGTTGCAATCAGAACCTCTTCGGAGGCGCGATGGTTCTAATGGCCGGAGACTTTCGTCAAACTCTGCCAGTTATTCCCAGATCAACAGCTGCTGGTGAAATAAATGCTTGCTTGAAGGCATCAAATTTATGGAGATACATGAACAATCTCAAGGTAACAATGAATATGCGAGTGTCATTACGAAATAACATATCAGCGGAAGCGTTTGCAAATGCATTAGTAGACACTGGCAATGGGAAAGTTCCTGTTGACACTTCTACTGGCCTCATTTCCTTTTCACCGATTTTTTGTCAATTCACAACGTCAAAGGAAGAATTAATATCGAAAGTGTTCCCAAATATGGTGTGAATTATAAAAACCATGCTTGGTTGACCGAACGAATCATTTTAGCAGCGAAAAATAAGGATGTAGAAGATTTAAATATAAAAATTCAGAGTCAAGACAAATGCATATTCATTTAAGTCCATCGATTCCATTATCGATCTAAATGAAGTAGTTAATTATCCTACTGAATTCCTTTTACGTCAAAAAAATAAAAAATAAATTTCTGGATAGGGACACCCTAATGACATAGCGGTATGAAATATACGTTAAAAACCTATTCTCATACCTACCAAATATACATTTAAAAATCATAAAAATCGGTCAAGCCGTTTCGGAGGAGTGGGAGCACAAACACCGTGACACGAGATTTTTATATATAAGATTGGTTTTAAGTTTACAGCAGAATGCTTTGGCGTAAAGTTCTGTGCTTTACTTTTAATACGTCAGTCGATCAATCCATTGCTGATATGATTTTTTTTACTTTCATATATTAAGGCCATGTATCCCATAATTTCCATCATGAGCTACAGATCATCAAAAAATCAATTTTTCAGAATTAAAAAAGGATAAGCCATTTATTATTATTTTCTAAAAAATCTCAATTAGAGAATATAGTTTTCTTTGAATTAAATCCAAAAATGTATTTTATAATACTGTACCCTAAAGCGTAAACCACGTAAGTCCATACTAAGTCTATGGCTATGTGTGGTTTATACTTTAAGGTACGGAATAATTTAATCCAAATTTTTAAATTAATCAGTTTCCACATCTTTGGCACCTGTACACAAAAAGATGGGTTTACGTAAATTACCCTTTTTAAATTTTATTATGACGAGAATTAAGCTGGGATAACAGGGTTAATTAAAATCAGTGCACGTTCGTAAAAAAGAAAAAAATATCACCCATCATAAAATTGTCCGATATTCACTGTTATTGATTTAAAAGTTTACCTGCAAGTAAAGCAAAGTTTTAACAAGCTTTTTTTTACTTTTCACAGACGGCAGAAGTAGGTACTGTGTTCAGAATGTATTATGGGAGTCTGTACAACTCATAAAATCAAGGGACTTAACACACAACAATAGAAGAATACCATATTGGGACGTGTTTAAAGTGAATTTGAAAACAACTCCATAAAAAAGATATCGCAAAATAAAAAAAAAGCTTAAGCACTTCACACTCAAGCATAAAAACATCAAAGTTTGCAGGCGCAAATACAGGGAAAGAATGAACTATTTTTATTACCCATTATTTTTGATAACTTATATAGCCCCGCTGTGATTTGATTTCGGATGAAACAGAAATTACAGTTTATTATTCATTGGCCGCTTTGATTATGATGTCACTTTTAAAGGCTCATATTGGTTGAGATATGGAACTGAAATTACGTTAGGTGTGTGCTCATTGGTCGCTTTGATTATGACCTCACTTTTCAAGTATTGGTTGAGATTGTTTTGGTTAAGTTTCGCTTCTACCGCGTGTAAACTGCACTCGAATATTTTTCCCTCTATCTTTCGATCTGTTTGATGCCTAATTAAATGTAATGATATCTACAATGAAAAATCTTGTATATCTTGTATATCTTGTTTATTTTCTCTTTGTTAATTTTTGAAGTGAAAACTTCTTTAGCACCGTTGTGATTTGAAATTCAATGAAACGAAAAATAGCGACATTAAAAAAGACAAACATTTACATCTATATGATTTAGCCTGCGAGAGAATGAGATAGTATAATCGGTCGCCTCTTTATGCGGTGAATCGTAGTCTATCGGTCTTCTCTTGTCTACTTTAGTTTTCCGAAGGTTTCCACCCCAACCGCCACCCCCCCTCTCAACCCTTCCCCTCCATACCCGTTACATTTTTTTTCAAACAGCTCGCGTGCCACCTATTAAAGCGTAACAATCAAACACACGCAGTTTCGCATTTATAACATAAGTATAGATATGTATAATTTTAACTATCAAAGAGATCTCCATAAAAACCTAAACATATAACAAAATGATAGCGTTGAAAAAAGCGGTTGAAACTTCTACCGCGTTTGAATTGCACACAATGCACAGTATAATTTTTTTTACATTAATACTGTTTCATACATTAACACTTCCCGGAAAATATTGATGTCAAGCCACAGAGAAAATAATAAAATACACAAAATTGTTTTCGTAAAATCCGATGCAAATGAAAATTCTATAAATTTTTCAAAAGATTCTGATAAAAAAATAGTCTGAAGTAGTCTTCACCGTAAGATCTAAAGTTGAAGAAGAGTGAATTGGCAGAAGATTCTAAAAAAAAACAGACATCGTTCGAACAAAGACTTGGTCTTCCTCAGATAAAACAGTTAGGTTCTCTTGAGATACACTTGTTGAAGCCCTGAAGTCTCCACGGTGATTAGGGAAGCGAGAGGAAGAAAGAGAATAATAGAAATATAAAATCACGAGATAAAAGAACCTTCCAATAGTCTGGGTACAATTTAATTGCGAACCCAAAGTCAAAGGCCAACCGTTTCAAGTCGGTTTTTTGTTTTGTTTTCGTCATTGCCAAAAAAATATTTCTAGATTAAGTCGGGAGGTCAAAGAGACATGCTTAATTCTCTCGGAATCTTCGTTACATTTTTTAGATTATACTATTTCTGTATTATCTGATAATGAGCCATAATTGCTTCATTTATTAGCCCGAGACGTAAAAAATACACAAAGTCTTATAAAACGAGTACTTACAAAAAAGACATTCATCTTGAATCCGTGCTTAGATATGTTTCAGAGATTACTCGTTGAAGTGAAAACTTATTTAGCACCGTTGTGATTTGAAACTCGATGAAATGAAAAATAGCGACACTAAACATAGACAAACACATACATCTATAGATAGTATAATCGGTGAGAGAATTAGATAGTATAATCGGTCTCCTCTTTGTGCGGTTCTTCGTAGCCTCTCGGTCTTCTCTTTGTGCGATGCTTCGTAGCCTTCCCACTCTTGTCTACTTTAGTTTTCTGAAGGTTTCCCTTCTACCGCATGTGAATTGCACACTCTTGTATATTTTTTCGTTTTAAGAAATTGAAAATGCTGTATTAAAAAGGAAGCGATCAATATCGTCACTTCATTTGGATGGAGTTCTAACTGACATTTTTTTCAAAAATGACCTTTCAATGCCAAAGCATTTTTTTTGCTCATTTCTATACCCAAAATGATTTTCAGAACCATCTGTGTTATATTTTCGTAGATATATGTATGACAAAGTTTTAACATCAAGCATTTTCGATAATAATTCATTTAACAAGGTTCTATCAATTACACTCTCTATTTTTTTCATATTTGACTGGTGATTGTAAATACCAGGCGCATTATGGTTCGTCACTTACCATTTTCTAAGGTTTCTAAGTTTCCAAAGAGGAATTTTCGTAATCAATTTAACAATTTTAGTTAAAGTATTTTAGTTTCTCATATTTTAACGGAAACATTTAAATAGGACGTGGCTCTAGCTAAAAATTGCATAAAGGAAATGTAATTAGAACCTTGTGCAATGAATTATTATGCCTTAACTGGGATTCTATTTGCATGTTTACGTATGTTCTAAAAGGGTAAGTGTACATTATATTTAAAAACTTTCCTTTAAAATATATTCAATTAAAATTCTTTACATGAGGTTCAACTCCAAACCCGGAAATTGGAAAATAGATTATGATAAATCGTCTTTGCAAATTTTGACATCTCATATCTAAGAACAAGGTGCAGTGAAGTTAGAACCCCATCCAAATGAAGTGACGATATGTTGTTAAACAAACCCTCTGTAAACAAATAGTGCGAACAGCTCAATTTTTATTTAATTGACTAACGGAAAATGCTCCAGTATTATGCTCTGTCTCTATCAATTTTTTTACTTAAAAAATGGTGGGGGGGTGGCCTCTGGGTGCGCCTCTGATCTATCCGTCCATTCACCTGTGTGTATGGTAGGTATAATGCTATTTTAGATCCTATTTAATACCAAGTTTATAATTGAATCAATCAATCATTGAAAATACATTGAAATGATTCAATAATTGTTCAGACCGAGCATTCACGAACCGTGAAAATCAAAGTCACAAGTGAGTCTGTGATATCGTTTCATGCATTTTCCTTGCAGATTCAACGGAATGGGAAAAGTTTATCAATGCTTGCTCATGGTATCCAATACCAGCTTATTTACATTATTTGCAATTATGGTTTCAAAAGCCGTTCAGAAACATGTAGTCACTAAATAGAAAAACAATTTTATATTAATAGCTGAGAACTTCATTTGTGTATATTATAAAAAAGTTTAAACAATTTTTTTATGACAGATGGATTATTGATGGAAAACAGAAATCATGAAGGGAAAACGATTAGAGCTATTATTGGATTAACTGTTTTTATAAAATGAAGAAAAATATTATGGACTATAAAAATTATTATTAAAAAAAATCAAGTTCAAGTGAAAGTAAAGGTGTTAAGTAAAGGAATTAAACGTGACAACAATAAATACATACGAGTAGTACTACAATTTGGAAGGCGGGAATGGGTACCGCCGCCTGGGAACCTTTATTGGATAACCAACACCTCTGCCATTAGTCACCCCAAGTGGTTCGCTACGTTTGGTGATTTAGCAGGGGTGACCGGTTAATGGGGTGAGGTTTGTCTAGGTCTTGAAGGCGGATGACCAGGATACACTGAACCCCAGATTCCTACCCACCCCTTAAACCCCTTTCCTTCCCAGAACTCTCCTCTGCTTCCCTTAAAAAAAATCTCCACACAGCATCCCCGAAGATGACATAGGCTCTGAGGGAAATCATTTTCCCCAGGGCCTCCTGTGAGGAGTTCATGTAAAAAAAAAAATTTTGCAAGCACGCAATATGATGTAATAACACTCTTAAGCCAATGTTTCGGACAGCTTTACAGTGTTAATCATAAGGCAGAAGCGGGCAACACGACATAATAACCCAAAAATAAATCACTGTAATACTTTTGGCCATGAAAATCAAAAATCATGTCTAATGTCAAAACAGTTTTAATTCTTAAATTGTACGAAACACTACTATTATTTATACGTATATATATATATATATATAAACTATAACACAGTAGGAGCGTTTTGAAGTGAAACTTCCTTAGCCCCGTTAGAGTGATTTGGAATTTGAATGAAACGGAAATGACGCTTTACGGCACCTGCGAAGTATTAAACTGAGCTCAAGGCTCCTATTGGTTGAGATATAAAACGGAAACAACGATAGGTCTGCGCTCATAGGCCGCTTTGTTTTTTTTTTGAGTCATCGGATTATAATGCGTAAATTCGTGCCTAGCCGAACACTTCCCGTAACGTAGCGGTATAGTGCGTCGCAAATCTCAGCGGCCAGAGAAATCCAGCGGACGGAGGTTAGAATCTTACGAAATCCAAAAAAAATAAACATTTTTGTTTTGGTAAATCAATATTCAATCTTCAAACAACTTTAGAATAAACAGGAAAAAGAAAGCGACATCTAGCGACTTTCTAGTTTCACTTCTATCGCGTGTGAATTACACACTCTAATTTTTTGTGATTAAAATAGATAGACAAGAAGATACAGATGAGGGGTAAAACCAAACTATGGAAGGGCGAAGTGGGGAAAGATGACTGTGATTCGTTAAAAAATCAATCTGACAGTATATAGGCATCTCGCATTATAATATCACCATGTATTTCTTAAAAGCAAAATCTGCTTTTGAATGAACAGACCTTTTTACATGGGAACGCGAATTAACGTTATTAACATATTTGCGTAGTCCAAAGGCGGGAAAGGAAAGTTCGTTATCTTTTTCACAGATGAATATTTTGTTGCCGTATTTAGTTAAGACACTTTTACAAATGTTTCATATTTTACTTACCCCTGTAAACAGCGACGAGCTCACTGGAGAAACGCCCATATTCGCTATATTCACATATATTAGGGTATAATGGATAGCACAGTTTCTCATTTTTGTTCGTAAAATGTATGATGCGTGCTTGGCGCTGGTCAAGAATGATGACGTCACATTTTTTTAGATTCAAGCGAGGCTCTCGTCGATCCGAGCTGGCTCCATGGAACCGTTATGGGGAGGGGGAAATAATACGTTTTTATCACTTAGGGCAGGTCCAGATATATTCATATGTCCATGGCCAACAGTCAATCATATCCCGTGGGATCAAGAGTGACGAAAAATAAATTCACGCTTAACCGGAAAATGCACATTAATCCGTAGGAAATGTTAATCCTGTTAAATGACAGACTCATCGTTGGTTGATATTTTGAATGTGAACATAATAGGTACCTCAAGCTTTTCTTATCCTCTTTTTGAAGATTTTGGTAAACATCGGTGAAATATCGAACATGAATAGACAAGACTGTGGATTAATCTATTTTATGGGCGACGGGAGCTACTAAATATTGTCCTGTCATTCCCCTCCCGTGGGAGTTCAAACAACCTTCAGCTCTTGAATGTTTTATTTAAAGATATTATGTTCTGTGAAGTTTTTTCGATAATAATAAGATTATCCGAAAATAATGGGCACTACCACAAGTTTTTAAATGGTTTACTTTAGACTTCAAAAAATGCGGTTTTTATTTTCCTCAATAAATAATAATATTGTAGTCAAAACTCGATAATCTTTTTTTGCGATAATAAGATGAAACACGGTTTTAAAATCTGTTCAATTCGGATTTACGCAGAATAAATTGAATTTAAATAATGTAAAATTTACACTTATCGTTAAATTAATTAACTTTAGTTATTGTAACATGAAACACTGTAACAAAATGACATCCCGCATTATTTAGACGAATGGCTATTTTAGAAAACAGACATTTATATTACTCGTTGGTCTAAGTAGACTTCTGTGAAATACTCTCACGCCGCCCCCCCCCCCCTTGAATAATTGCTATATATTCCGGGGATTCTTTCCTTTCCATCTGACTAAATACGACTGGTTTACCACGGGAAAGATTGCATTACAATTCACGTATATTTTTTTAATAAATTGTCAAATCATTGAGGATTCAAAAATGCAACATGGAAAATTTTCATTCGAACAGGTAATTTTCAATCGAGGGCGGTGGATCGACGAGAAAGTTTCGAACCGTGAGGCAAAATTATGAAACAGATCAGAGCCTTCGCTAAATGTGTTTTTATGAGTACTTACTTTATTCCGCACCATGTTCATTTCCCAGCGATCCCCTATTAATGTTGTTTAACAATATTAATAAGGGATCGCAAGTGTAATGATTTTAATTAAATCTCTAATCAAGATCTAGGAGATAATTTCCAAGCACGCAAATCAAGCTTTAGATAAATTTTCAATGTTACGAAAATTTATTAGACTTCATTGTTAAGATGGGAACAATTCCATTATTTATACCTACAGGAAAGAGTTCAAAAAGATTTATTTCGTCCGTTTCTATATACAAAGTAAGGATAAATCTAAAAATCTTCAGGTAATTGCATTCGATAGTGAAAACTACTAATACGTTTAAATTTACCAGAAGAAAACTGCCCCTCAGCCAGCTACACGAATGAATAAACTATGTCCGCCCTCGCTTGCACCTGACCTTACCTGTTATTTTTGTAATTATAAATTGTGTTTAAGTCCGCCCCGTAAAAGTAAAGGCACGTCTTATGTCAGTTCGTTTTAATCTTGAAATAAAGTGGTGCTTACAAAGTTACAGTTTAATTAATAAATTTTTAATAGACTCACCATAGAGAAATTGCTTTTTAATTTTCAAAGAATCGAATGAGCTTCAGTCCAAAGAGTTATTCCACAAAATGGTTTCACAAAAAATATTTTCAAAATTATATATTGAAAAATAATTCTATACAACACACAATGGGCCATTTTATGTACGATTATATATAAATAATAAATAAATATATTAAAAATGCACAACAATTTCTTTACATAAAAATTGAAGGTTTTGTTCTTGGCTCACCGTGAATAAATGCGTTATAAATTCTGTTCTGAATTTATTACTAGAACATAAATCAAACAAGAAACATTTACGTATACAAATCCAAAAAAAAATCGATTCAGTATTGCCGGGTTCCATGGAACCTACCCTATATTATTCGTAGAGTAATTTCACCAGTCATCCGAAGGGTTAATTATTAGAATATATGTGAAGCGTTGTGTAGGTTCAGATCGTTAAACATTCAATCTCGGTGAGGTCAATCGGAGAAAATCGCAATAGCTGAGCATTTAAGTATGGGTAATAAGTTTGAATTTGAGGTTACATCACTTGGAAGGTTTCTCAAATCGAAGTGGTCTTGTTCCAGCAGAGATCGAAAAGTGGCTTCCAATTTACGTTAATAGGGGTTAACTATCGGTATATTATATAATATGTATGGTATACTTGGTATAACACTAAACGCCCCGTGATTCCCAGCTTTGATGGCAGAAACAAAACCATCTCAAACCAGGCCAGCAATCCGAATCAAATCATCCTCTTAATCTTAACGCACATTAGATTGTCTTAAATTGTTTAATAAATTTAAAAAAAATAATAGAAATACAGGAGGATCTTTTAGATGTTTAAGAGCTGATTTAATTCGTATTTTTTTCTTGAAAGCGACCGGAAGCGCCCACATTACAGTGGATTGACTGTGGCGCGGTATCACTAACACTCGAATAAACATTAAATTATCTAACCGAATGATTTTTAACCTTTTCTAAACCGAATAACTAGTAACTTATTTTTTTAATTTTTTTAAAAATTATTTAACTCCCAAAGGGCTTTTACATGTTTGGTAGTACAATTAATTCATGACAGATGATATTTAAACAGATGCAGAAATAATAAAAATAAAATTAGATAAAAAATCACACACGTCATTAAAATACAAAAATACAGCGATTTCATATGTTTTCATAAAAACAAATGTTTCGGAATAAAACAGATTTTTTTTATTTTTTATTTATTTATTTATCTATAATAAAATATGTTTACAATGGTTTTATTTGTATGCCTGTCTCACTAGGGTATACCTGTGTCGAGACAGGCGTACAGGTATATAAATGAATATAGTAATTACAAGGATATTTCAGGTAAAATACATATTATGAATAGAATTAAAACAGAAGGGTGATTGGAAGGGTAATAAATCTTTTAAAGAGAGTTATTTTATAAATGTTGGAGATGGAGTAATGAAATCAATTCTGCCTAGTCTATTTATAGGTTAAATTTGAGAGGATTCCATTATTTTCATTTGTTTTATATGGGTTAGGTTGTATGTGAATAGTTATTTATGTCTATGTGTGATTTATTTTACAGATATTTGTGATAGTGTGGCGTCCAATACTTATAATCCATTTTTTAATATCTTGTTTGAATTTTTTAAAGGAGTCACTTTGTCTGATCGTAGTTGGTAGTGTATTGTATAGTTTGCAAGCTATGTATTTAGAGTGTCTTTGCCCGAAGGTGGTTTTGAAAAAAGGAGTTTGGAGAAGTTCGTTGTTTTTGGCTCGGGTATTGTGTATTGTTTGTGTAGCTTTGTGTGGTGTTTTATTGTTTTTGTGTAAATTAAGTAATATGGATCTTGAGTAGAGCTGTTTTATGTCCATAACGTTGAAGGAATTGAAGATAGTATCAGTGCTGGTAGTAAGCGGCATTTTAAGAATTATTTTTATGATTAGTTTTTGTGCTTTCATGATGGGATCAAGGGCATTGGAATATGCATTACCCCAGGCTAGAATTCCGTATTCGATGTGAGATTGGCACAATGAGTAATATACTGTTTTTTAAAGTTTTAGGTGAAGGAAATTGCGTGTTTGTTTGAAAAAGTATATAGATTTTCGGATTTTGTTTGTAGTATTATGTATATGTTGCTTCCAATTCAGGTGTGTGTCAGATAAAGAAATAATAAAAATAAAATTAGATAAAAAAGCACGCAAGTCATAAAAATACAAAAATACAGCATTTTCATAGGTTTACAAAAATACAGATAGGGTTTAGGAATGGTTTTGGGATAAGTTTTTTACAAGATCAATAAAATTCACCAATTTTGTGTTTAATATGTCAATATCACCTAAGAATTGATTTCCCATAGTGTGAAATCGTTGTATCGGAGAGTGGGCAATGAAGTTCCGCTTATGAATGTTACAGTAGAATAGTGTATTTTTTCGTGTAGTTACTGTCGATATTCGTAAGTTTATGAGTTGCAGTAGTTCGGGACAGTCAAATTTAGAGTTAAGTATTTTGAAAAAAATGTTATGTCGTTTATTTTACGTCTGTCTTCTAGTGTGTATTTTTAGAATATGAAATAATAAATTATATTTTAAGTCTTCTAGTGGTATTTAATTTAAAATTTATAAAATGCAGATTTTTTTTTTGTTTTCGCTCAATGTTATTAATGTGAATTTTATACCGAATAAGTGACAATGAATTATTAATAACTTAAAATTGCTAAAACGATTGACCGAAATACATTTAATTTCCTGCTAATAACTCAAGAATAGCCGAGCTAATAAAACGATTATGTTTTTCATCGCAATAATTTCATCGAACACATTTTGTTTTTTTGTACAACATTATATTTGTGTATCATTATTTGTAAGTTATCAAAATAAAACATTTCGCTGTGTTCATTTCATTGTGCTGAGAGCGAATTACCACACCCTGCATGGATCACTAACATTTAAAAATAACTCATTTACAGAAATTTTGAATCCCATAAATATATTATTAGAAAAAAAACACTGAGCAAAACACATTATTAATAGGTACATTTTTTTCAGATGGAACAAGAAATTTCCATTCCAAGCGATATATAATAAGATTATTTAAAAAAAAAAACCATTTGCGAGAAATTATTACGAAAACCAAAAGATTTAAGCGACCTAATATCTCAATTTGAGACGCCATTACGGAGAGTGATGTCGACTGATGGAAAATGAAACGCTTCGGAATCGTTTTTATGATAAAAGAAAAGTTAGTTAAAAAAAAATATTTGCAACGAAAACTTCTTTTTATGTAGAAAATGAATATAAAAATATTTAAAAAAAAATGAACTGGTTAAAAATTAATGATTCATAAAATGTTTAAAAACAAGTAGTAATATTTTATTAAAAAAAGTATTTTGCAGTGTTATGGATGAGGTAGCAACTCAGCCATTTAGCATTCGAGAAATAATTTCCGATTGTTAGGTATATATATTTTTTTAAATTTAGAAAACTACAGTTGCTGTAATAAGTTCCAGTTAAGCCAAACACCTGGCTTGTCAGCAAGTGCCTATAAATTTTTAATTAAAATATGTTTATGTTTTTGTAATTTATAATATTGATCTTAATATCATCTCAAATGAAATAATTGCTCAATCATACATTTTTATACTTCCGTTCAACCATCGTTCAATGATCGTTAGATTTTTTCCGTCAGTTTTTCAATATCGTAGATTTAACCTTATTCATAGATACATTTTTTTTAATAAAAATATTTTGTAGAATTAGAACAAATTAGGTATCTTGGATTCCAACGTTCTCCGTCCGTACTTATTTATGTATTTCATAACTGAGCCCTTGCCCTGAAGATTGTCGTATCCAACAACATTCTGGTTCCGAGAAAAATTGAAAAAACGAAACCAGATATGATACGTTTTAAGATTTTCACGGCCAAAAGTATTTTCGTTATTTGTTTTTGGGGTGTTATGTCGTGTTGCGCTACCTCCTTCTTTAGCCAGCGTTTTGGACAGCATAACACCTCAAAAACAAATAATGAAAAGAAACCAGGTATGTTTCATAATATTTTATATTTAAAATACAAAATCATAGAATTCTAAATAAAAAGTTTTGCGCTGAATTTGTGGAATAATGTTGTACATAAAAAATACACGAATGTAAAAACTCTCTGAACGGAATTGTAATTGTCCATGCCTTGAACAAGTAAACATTATCAAATATTTAGGATTAACCTTTGATACACACCTAAATTGGAAGCAGCATATACATAACACTACAAACGAAATCCGCAAGTCTATATACTTTTTCAGACAAACACGCAATTTCCTTAGCCTAAAACTTTTGAAAACAGTGTATTACTCACTGTGCCAATCACACATCGAATACGGAATTTTAGCTTTAGCTTTATTCTAATGCCCTCGCCCCTATCATTAAAGCACAAAAACTAATCATTAAAATTATTCTTAAATTTCCTCTTACTACCAACACTGATACGATCTTCAATACTTTCAACGTTATGGACATTAAACAGCTCTACGCAAAATCCATCTTAGTTAATTGACATAAAAACAATAAAACTCTATACAAACGATACACAATATCCGAGCCAAAAACAAAGAACTTCTCCAAACTCCTTTTTCGAAAATCACCTTTGGACAAAGACACAAAGCTTGCATACTACACAATACACTACCAGCTATGCTTAGACAAACTGAATCAATGACCAAATTCAAACAAGATATAAAGATATTGATTATAAGTATTGAACGTCACAGTACTGCAAACATCTGTAAAATAAATTGCAAATAGACAGAAATATATATATATATATATATATATATATATATATATAATCTAACCTAACCTAACCCATATAAAACAAATTAAAATAATAAAATCCTGTATAATCTAACTCCATATATAGATTTGACAGGATTTACAACTTTCCTTCATCTCTTCCTACATTTATAAGATAACTCTCTTTATGGGATTTATCAAAGATTTTCAAATACAAAAGAAATATACTATGATGTCCGCGCAACTGTCGGCGGACTATAACCTATTCAGAGTAGTTTGCATACGAAAATAATTTGTTCATTTCGTTGATTTTTTTAAGGTGTGCATTAGTATTGGTTAACAATGTAGTTTGAATACGGAAAGAATTCGTTATTTTAGTTTATCATTCGTTTGGTTTATTCGTTCATTTAGTTTATTTGTTAATTGGTAAACCATATCGGCGACCCTCGGAAGCGCAATCCCACCTAGTTAAAACTGCAGATAGCACATCGATTTATATTTCAATATCTTTGGGATTTACCCACATTTTCAATCATCTTTTTGTTTAATTGTATTCAAATTAATATATATTTAACCTTAAATATTCTTTTGATATTCTTAAATATTCTTATATATGATATTCATTTATGTACCTCTATGCCTGTCTCGACACAGGTATATCCTAGTGAGACAGGCATTGAAAAATATTATGTAAACATACATAAAAACATAAATTTTCACACACAATGTTGATCCACAAAACGTTTTTTTTACTCTTCGTGCCTTACGGAAAGCAACATGCTCTTCTAACATAAATTTATACATGTCACTGATGTATTTGAGCTTAAAAAGCAAAAAAAAAACGATTTGAATGAATGAAACCATTTACGTTATAGATATTCTCTTGAAATTAACTTATTCCACAAAACTGTTTCAACGACTAAAAAGCAGGCCTAATAATATTTTTTGTGGACAAATTCTACTTTCCTGCATTTCATTTTTATTTTTTATTTATGTTTATTTAGGAAGCGTACAGTTGTGTATAAAGTAATTGTACATAAAATAGTGAATATAATAAATTTAAACCAGTAAAGTTCCATTTATAATATTTAGTTGTTAATGGTTAATGATTATGTGATTATAAATAAAAAACACCATACACCTGCTAAGCAATTATAGTAGGTGTATGGTGTAAGCACTTTGTAAAAAATTATTAAAAAGGTGATAATAATCAAGACAGAAATAATAGTTTCCAGTAGTTGTTTAAAATAATAGTACATGGTGTTGAGTGAAAAGTTTTTAAAAAGAAAATAATAAAAGAGAAATAATAGTTTTTACTTAAGTACATTCTTCAGCTTCTTGGCTTTGAAGACTTTCTACTTAAAGCCATAATACGTTCGTTTTCTCCATTTATTCTCACAAATTAAACCACGCTCCGTGATTTCGATAAATGGCGTTATACAACATTCTATCAGAAAACAAACCTTAAAATGCTGCCACAGTCCTAAAAATTTTTTCATTGCCATAATCCCTTTCTTAAAAGATACATTTTAATAATGCCCATCATTATTCCATCAATAACACAACATTGATAGTTTTGTTGGATAGAACATTATTCCGGGCCAGAATTCTACTATTAATCCATCGTTGTTTGTGAATCTAGTATTACAAATAATATATTTCAATATCTATTTTGAATTAGAATTTTATACCGTAGTACAACTTTAAGAAAAAAATCGCAGTCTGGAAAAACAAGAGGGTATTTTGTTAGCATTAGGTGGTATGTATCTGATTTGCTACAGATAAGACGTACTTCGTATGAATGAAATAAATAATTTTAACAAAATCTCGTTAATCCGCAATGTGTTATGATTGATAACAAGGCAGCGATCGATGTGGCGTTATCAATGAAACACATCCTGAAAACATAAAGGAATTTCCGCGCGAGGATTAGCGATGACGGTTTTACCCAATTTCTACGGTTGTAAATACAAAATATCATAATATTTGTCCGTGGAAAACCAATCAGATGAGTCTACATCTGTTATATTGTTTGAAATAGTTTCACATAATTAGTTTACCTCAGATTGTTTGACACACGAGCAATAAGGGAGAGTAAATAGACGAATCTATGCATTGTCCATATTGTTTCACAGAGTCATGGGTTAGTAGGTGGGGATGCGGCATCAGGTGCCTTTGTGTGTATGAGTTAGAAAAATCTAATCAACACGTATCAATGGACTGAATCCAATCTGGAGCAGATAAGCCTTCAACGTTTTGCTATCTCGATAGTATAAGAATATATCATTTTTATGCTTGAACACGTATTGTATCTGTTGAACAACAAATCAAAGTTCAATATTCGTTTTTTTTTCATTAGCCTTCTTACCTCTAGCTTATGCCATATCTATGGTTCACATTTTTATCTAGGCCTTTCACATGTTTTTATTTTATCACCAATTTTAAGATTATTCAACAGTAACCTGATATTTCGACACTATACACAAATGTTAAAAATACTATTGTATAATTTTTTTTTAAATAAAACAAGATTTTAGCGATTACAGTAGAGTATCAATTCTAATTCATTAAATGTGATTTTGAAAAAAAAAAAATTAAAAATCCCAACACTAAATATATTTTTATTTTTCATATTGATCGTAGATACCTATATTAATTAATTTCATTCGCTTCGAAACTTTAAAGTTTTGAAATCGCTACCCGAATTTCTACTGATTTCTTACATATCTCCCTTAAACATTTTAAGTTTTTAAGCTCTTAAAAAAAAAATTTTTTTAAGATAATATCTACAAACGTTTCACGCCGAAACGCAAATTATATAAAATTCCCTAGATAGAAAAAAATTGCAAAGTATGCTCCTTAAATTATTATAAATACGTTTGTTTCAGTTATTTTACAAGTTAAAGTTGTGAAAAAATTCACAATGTTTCTTTAAATGATACATAAGACGCCTGCCACGAGATTTTTCTCTATTATAAACGATTCGTGTTTTATTAAACATTTCCACAATTTTCGCATCGAATAATTTCGTTTTAAATATTAGCGCGCTCCTTTTAACATTCGTAATTACATATCTCTCCTTCTTCTTCTTTTTGAGCGCAGATGCGGCGCCTTTATCAGACGCGTAAGTTTACTTTTATGTTTTCTTTATTTCTCGGAGTGTTTGTCTTTTTTGTGGAGGTGTTAAATTGCATTTGAAAGTTGTAAATATAGTTTATTTTTCTTTTTTAATTTTCTCGATAATCATTGAGATGAAAATTCAGCTAGCATTGGGTAAATGGAGACGACTGCTGATTTTCATGAATTTTATTTTATTTTTCATAACTTCATTTTATATCTATTATATCTTAAAAAAATATATGTACACACTAATTTTTAGCTTTATTCTTAAACTGTAGAATTGTTAAAATAACAACTATAATACCGGCGCACGGGCTTTGCTTTTGTGGGATTTCTTACTTACTGTTTTCTACACATTATTTGTATTTTATTTTTTGCTACTTACTTACTACACATTATTTGTATTTTTATAATAGTTCCAATGTATCAAAATATGTAACAAATCTTTCAATAAACAAAAAAACACAACGTGCGAATACACGGAAGTATAAAATGGAGTTGTATTCATTAATTTTAAAGCGTTTCAGTGAGAAAATACTATCGTGTTAGAATACAAGATTAAGAATATACGTGGGGGTGGCAAGTTCCATCACACTATTTTCTAGCACGAAGTTCCAGCGGAACTGTCCGTATTCATTCACAGTAATCTCCCCAGTTATCTAATAGGGTAGTCCTACACTCAAACACACATTCAATTTCCGAGCCGCAAATAGACCATAATGGTTTTGTCGATTTCACTCAGATTTCTATAGGATTAGTTTGGTTGGATTATGTCGAAATGTGGAGAAATTCCGTAAAATCGACAGGCCTCTGCGAACCAAACAATGACCAATAACTTACTTCTGGACGGCCGACGCAGGGTAAATGAAAGGCAGTCGGCATTATTTCATCATGGATGAAATCGTGTATCAACCATTCCATTAGATTTTTACAATGACGAGGTAGGTATCTCATTAGCATCCCAACTTTATGGAATAATTTATTAATTAAACTGTTCATAAAATTTGACATTTACAGATTGTGATCGCACATACCCGTATAATTTTAACTAGCGATTTATGGGCGTATTGGGAGTAACAAATGTGGATGTCATTTGTTGTCCGATGATATTTTTTTCAATTATAAATAATAAAAATATTTTTCCATCACACATCTCAACTGAGTTATCCGGTATCAAAAGCCATGTCAAGTAATCACTCCGTCTCGTTTCAGCAGCACGGTAACACACGAAACATCACGTGTCTCGCGTGGCTTGCAGGAGACTGATCAGTAACAATAAATAACATATATATTTTTTTTGTTGTTTTCAATGAAAAGAAATTTCATCGGACACAAACTGACATGTACTTTTTGTACTCCAATTATGCTCAGAAACGGCTGTTTGAAATCTTTCGAGCTCACAAAACACATTCTTTAGGGTGAATTGTCTATTTTAAAAAAAAATGAGTACGTGCTGTTACACCATGTATAATTAAAATAAAATCCCTTTGTTTGAATACCACTTTATTGAGTATTTATCTTAATATACCAACCGGTTTCGATTCGACCTAAAACTTTATTCACAGAACAAATAGTATTATAATGCTTTTACCACAGCAGGAACGATTGCACGATTTAAATTCATCGCGTATCCTTACGTTAGTATACGGACCTAGGTGCTACCTTAGATTCCAAATTTACATTTGAATTACATATTAATAATATTGTCACTAAAGCCACCCAAATATTAGTATTTATACTAGGAACATCAAAACAATTTTATTATCTCGATACATTTATTTTGCTATATTATACCTATGTTCGTCCGCACCTAGAACACGCCTCACAATTTTGGACTCCAAGATACATAACATATGCTCATAGAATAGAACGTGTTCAGGAAAAATTTCTCTCCTACACATATTTTCGGTCGTTTTATGCATTCCAATCAAATGAAGATATCCGTCAATACTTTAAAATCCCGAAATTTATTTTTTTATTTTTTTTTACAGTGAATACCGCACAAGAATCTCAACTGCTCCCGTCTGGAGCCAGTGAGACTATGGCATCCCCAATTGGGGTATGTTGTGAGGCTGAAGGTAGTGGGGAGGGGAAGGAGGTGGAGAAGAGGAAGGTTGGGAAGTACCTGGCTATTCAGATCTGGTCACTAAACACGGCTAAAGCCATTTTCAAGCAACGTTTCAATTCTGAATGGTGGTCTTACACCAGGGCGATACTGATAGTATCTTCCACTCTGGAACATGCCGCAAATATACTATATATTATTTTAAATGAATTAATTGTGATATAACACAAATTAATCAAATAAAATTTGGTTACATCTACCGGATCTGCCGGATCTGCCCTGATGATGGACACTGCAACGATGTCCGAAACGTTGGCTAAAGAAGGAGGTAGCGCAACACGACAAATAAAATTTATTTGCGCATGCCGGGTTCGAACCCGCGACCTCCGGATTGTGAGTCAAGAGTCTTGCCCACTGGACTACGGAGATCGTCACGAAATTACGTCATTAAATCACGTCATTAAATTGTAGGAGAATTATTTCTGATCAATTGTTATTGTACAGAATCCTAAATAATACGATATCTTCCCCGTATCTTTTACAAAAAATGATATTAGAGTTCCTGGTCGCAATGGCAGAAACGTATCCCTTTTTTATAACAGCCGCTCCAACACCAACTACTTACAAAATTAATTCATACATCGAGCCTGCCACTATCATAACACACACCTCACATGTACAACAGACATCTTCAATATAACTTCAATAAATTCAAAGCAAAACTATTAGGTAAATGTAATGCTTCACAACACACCACTTAAAATCCATGTTTATATTTATTGTATATTTTTTTATCAGATTTCTTTTCTTAATTTGCCATATATTTAAATATTCCCTTTTTACATACATTTCATTCTTATACTCCTATAAGATCATAAGCTTACCCTTTATTGAGTTTTTTTATATTTTTATCATGCATATTTAAGTATTTAGCTTCTCTTACCTATTTCTTTCTTAGTTTTTCTTTATGTTTTTCTTGACTAGCTACTAAAAAAAAAAAATGATCAGCGAAAACGTGTTTTTAGGCTTACTGTTTTATTTTAGCACTCATTTTTTTATGTATCTTTGTAAAGCTGTTTATTTTCCAAATAAAGATATTATTATAATTATTTAATATAGGTCATATTATATGCGTATGAGGAGGTACCGTGATCTAATCAGCCAGTTAAGGTGTTCAATAATGTGTTTGGCGGATATTAATGGCGGATAGCTGAACTGCCGTTTTTTGCAGCTTAGACGTTAGCTGAAATGTTAAAATTCACGATAGTCTTAGTCCAATTTGGTAGCTAGTGCGGAGAGCTGTTAAATCAGCAACCGCGATCAAAAAACAAACAAAACATTATGCATGCGAGATTTACGGGTCTCTCTATTGGGAAACGAAGGTAGAATTAAAAGTGACATGAGAGAATAATAACGGCAAAAACATTTATAAGATAAAATAATAGTTTGAAAGGTACCCTGGAAAATAATAATGCATAAGGTTGAGATATTGTTAAAAATTGTGAGACGTTTAAAAAATACGTAGTTAAAATCCCCCATATTCAAGGAATCATGCAGAAAAGTTAAAAAGCATTTCCACGAACGTTTTCCTAAAAAAGTCTCTGAAACCAAGTTGCAACAAATTATGTAATAACACTAACGGCATCCTACACGCCTCAAACTTTACACACGAAAAAGGTTATCGAATCATCTCCGTTTTTGTAGGCTTCAGGGTGGGTCCATATAATATTATAGCACGTTCAATTTGGTGAGTCAGCGAGGGATAGGTAGGTATACTACAGAGCCGAACTGGGTACACAATCAGAATGCTGCACCAGGGCGCGTTATCTGAAGGGGTTTTAAACAGGCCAAATAGCAAATTGAAAATATGATTTGAAACTTTTGTAAAAATATATTGTGGTGTATCGTAAAAGCTTCCACCTGGTAGACACAGATGGCGGTGATATCATCTATCGGTAGATTCCGCTAGATGGCAGGCTGCGTAGTGCTTAAGTTCTCCGGCAGGGGATCGGAGGGCACCGATTACCGCAGTCCCAATTGTATACGCGAATTATAAATAAATCCAGATACGAAGAAGAATCTATTTTTATTCCGAAGTAATCTCCATCCGAAGGATTGGGAGAATCTTTTAGTGTGTCCATAAAATAACAGAACACTACATATATAATAGTATATTTGAGAAGACTAAATTGATGAATTGAATACCGATAAAAAATAGTTTTATATATTGCTCATCTGATTTGCGTTATTACATCGTAATCGATTTGTATTTTATTGTTCTTAATGAACCAGAGATCGCTAATTTTAATTATAATACGAACATTGAACACGTTTACTTTATTTTTGTTGGAACAACTCTCTTTTTAAAACTTTTGAAGGTTATTTCCATCAATTTAACTTATAATTGAAGAAGAAAATAACAATAATAGTCTAAACAAAATTATAAAAGGGAACAAGACACAGAAAAATAAAAAGATAACGGTCGCAACTGGGACACGAACCCAGAAACTTTCGTCTTACCGGGACCAGTTATCTTTTTATTTTTCTGTGTCTTGTTCTCTTTCATATTTTCGTTTAGATTATCATTGTTATATTCTTCTTCAATGACGTTTTACTTAATTGAATTGAAACCAATCTGTTTGAAAAACACCACTTATCTAATCAAAAATATAAACATGTTTTTTTTTATTAGTCAATTCACCCTAAAAAAGGTGCTATCAACCTGTTTCAAATCCAATGGTTTTGAAACACGTTAATAGCACTTTTTTAGAGTGAATGGCTCATTTAAAAAAATATAAGTGGTGTTTTACAAGTTATTTGTTTTAATTCCATTAGGTATAATGACGCCACAAAGTGATTTTGGAAAGATTGAAGAAGAAACGTTTTACTTCGTACCTACTAGGGATGTCGAAAGTGAAAAAAAATCGATATATCGATGTATCTATATTTATTAAAATATCAATATCGACGTCGATATATCGAGGAAAAAATATCGATAAATCGGTCAAATTTTCAAAAGATTTTGCGTTTATAAATTAATTATGGATTCAGCTCAATATTATCAACAGTAATTTTTATACACAATGTGCATTATTTTAATGTACTAAATCTCAATAAACATGAAGGACATGAAGGTATTTTTATCAATATTCATTTTTATTAGGTAATAATTACAAAAATATCAAAAACTAAAAAGCTGTCTTCTAACTTTATATGTAAACTGAGACGCATACAAAGTTTGTATGCGTCTCAGTAACATTATATTGGCGTATTAATCTGTCAAAAAGGACTTCGTGTTTGGAACAAGGTATAGTCAATAATCATACACAATTGGGAACCAACACATAGGGGTTGCTTAGAAAAAAAATGGCGAAAAATAGCATACCTACCATACATACTTTCTATGTATGTACCTACACATATGAGATAATATTAGTGATCACAAATACTAATGCAAAGATAATAGATTTGTAAGCTATAGTTAAAATTTTAAACGCCAGATGTCATGACCTAATACAGTTACTTTTTCCGTTCGCTCCCATACGGTTTTGGATTCTAGTGACATTAGTAACATAAATTAAAAAAATATAGTTTTTTATACAATTTTCGATATTGGATATTTTGCATCAATATATCGGATCAAAATATATCGGCTAAAAATATCGATGTATTGAATTAAAAATATCGATACATCGATATATCGATACTTTTTCAACAAGCCTAGTACCTACCAATAGTGGTAAAAAATATAAGGTTTGTAAGTAGGTATAGATAGGTACTGGTAGGCACATGCCTCGAGAAGAACAAAACTATTAACGACCGTCAAGACGGATTTCGGCGGAATCTTCTCGCACATTTTAATTTTTTTTTCCATTATTTTTTCGCGTTCATACATTAAAAAGGTATTTTTTTACGTAATTTCTAAAAATATATAACGTAACGTTAGTTACAAGTAACGTAAAAGAAAATATACAGGGTGGCGCAAAATTAATCACCCTATCGGAAGATGTTATAATTTTTGCAATTGGCGTCGTACTTCAATCATATTTGACATTTGTGAACTAGACAGATGCAGAATATAAACAGATAAGCAATGGAGCGCTACACTCCGCAAGAGCGTGGAATAATTGTATCGATTTAAGCTTTAACGCTTTTAGCGATTTTGTGTCGAAAGTCATCATGAGCGACGAGGCGCATTTCATAAGCATAAGCAATAAGCAATAAGCAAAATATTCATTTTTAGGGCACTGAAAATCCGCGTGCGATGCACGAAAAGTCATTACGTCCACTCAAAGCCACTGTGTGGTGCGACGCTGACGCGGGAGCAGTGATTGGGCCGTATTTTTTTAGGACGCCACTTAGGGTCACTGTTACTGGCGAACGCTACAGGGCCATGATAAACGACTTCTTACTTCCGGAATTGGACAAGCGGGGCTTGGTGAACATGTGTTTTCAACACGGTGCAACCACGCACACAGCACAAGCCACAATGGATATTGTGAAGGAGGCATTTCCTGGTCGCGTAATCTTTCGCTTTGGTATGGCCAGCAAGATCGCCCGATTTAACTTTCCCAGACTTCTTTCTTTGGGGCTATTAGTCGCGGATTTATGCCAACAAGCCTCAGACAATCGCAGCCCTTAAAGAGACAGGAATGCGAACAGTTATCACCGGAAATCTTGCGGGAAAGTCATGGAAAATGTGATAAAACGGGTACAAATGAGTATCAACACTGGCGGCAGCCACTTGACGGATATCATCTTTTTCACTTAACAGAAAAAAATTTAAAAGTCCAAATAAATATTTTTATTACTCAAAATCTTTTTTTTTATTTAGTTAAAAAGTTATTCAAAAACAAAATTGGATGATTAATTTTGCGCCATCCTGTATAAGAAATTAATGTAGTAAAAAGTGACACATAATAGGTTGTTGATTTTTTTAAATATTTTATTTTATTTTATTTATTAGGGAAAATCAACAGATATTTTACATTTATAATAATGACATTAATAGTACACATAATTAAAATTATAATTTAAAAGTAAGGGTCCTGTGCCCGCAAGAAGTTAACAAAAATTTTACCTTGAAATTTAAAAAAAAAAGATAAAACAACACAATATAAACTATAATATAAACTAATAAACCAACTCAGAACCACCCCAGAAAGGTCATTAATATCTACGAAAAAATAATTTTAAAATTGCCGGTAACCTTAAACTAACTTAACCTATTTAACCAATTTTTATAATTTAATAAGGTCATTAAAAGCTACGAAAAAATAATTTTAAAATAGCCGGTAACCTTAACCTAACTTAACCTATTTAACCAATTTTTTAAATATATTTTTATCATCACTCTTAATGACCTTTCTAAGATGGTTCTGAGTTGGTTTCATCCTAAATTGGCCGGTCACCATAAAAAGTGTATTTAAGATATCTTAATTTCGAGATAGTTTTAACAATTTGTGATTTCCAATTAAGATGTGTGTCAACGGTGACCCGACATTTGTAAGGTTTGTTTTTAATGTTTTTATTAAAAGTTAAATGAAATGTTTGCTGTAGTTTAAAATGAGTTGTTACATTTTAGCCATGTTGAAACAAGAGGAATACATTATTTTGCCTTAGAAAATGTTTTGATCCAAGAATTTCCGTTTAATGTTATTGCCGTATCATTGGCGAAAGAAATAATTTGTCCAAGGATTACAAAATTATATAAATCATTTAAATACATCAAAAATAGAATCGGGTCAAGTACAGTTCCATTTTTTATCTGTGGTTCTGAACGATACATATTCCCAATTTTGGTTTTTTGTGTTCCGTCTTTAAGGTAGTTTGTGAGCATTTTTAGTGTGTGTTTTTTGAAACCAAGTTGAGTTATTTTTTAATGAGTAAGTTGTGATTTACAGTATCAAAAACTTTTTCTTAAATCTAAGAATAAATTTAGACATTTCTTATTTTAATCGATAGATTTGGATATATTTTTTGTTAAATAATATATTGCATCTTCAGTGCTTAGATCTTTACGAAAACCATACTGGTTTTGTAATTGAATTTTATATTTTTCTAAGTGTTCTACGATTCTATTTTTTGACAGGTTTAAAACAAGTAAGATTGATCTATAATTGTCTAATTTATGGGTTTCACCAGATTTATGAAATGGTATTATGATGGTGGAAAATGACTCTCTTTAAGGCACATGTTAAATATATGTTGCAAAAGAGTTAAAACATGTTGTTTTATACTTTTCAATTTATTACAATAGTCCATCAGTTCCCTTAGAATTAGATGATTTTAGGCTATTAGATTTTAGGCTATCAATATATTTTTCAATTTCATTTATTGAAATAGGTGAAAATTTTTCTATACGTGACGCATGTTTGGAAGCAGTGCCTGGAACGTTTCGGTGAGATCCAAACGGTAGAACTGGACATTTCCAAGGCCTTTGACCGGGTTTGGCATCGAGGACTTGTCAACAAACTGCCTTGTTACGGACTCCCCTCATCCTTATGTACGCGGATTGCTGGCTTTTTGAGTGATAGGATTTGAGATTCAGACGGTTGCTGTTGGTTTCACCTACTCGTCGCATTCGATAAATGCTGGTGTCCCACAGGGATCGGTGCTGTCTCCGATTTTGTTTTTATTGCACATCAATGACCCTTTGTCATGTGTACCAATTCATTGTTACGCGGATGACAGTACAGTCCATGAAAGCTTTTTGTTTGACAAGCTCCCAAAGGCCACACAAACTCAAAAAGCTCGGAGGGCTTTGGAGCAAATAATAGAACATTACCTCGAGAGTGTTTTCTCTTGGGGTAAGAATAACCTCGTCGAATTTAAAGTTTCGCTGACCATGTCTGATTACGTCTAAAAGGGATCGAAATGGAAATCTAGTCGCCTTCAACGGAAGCAATCTTCCGAACAGGCCCACCATTGATATGCTTGGTGTAACTCTAAATGACCAGCTCAGGTACCGGGGCTCCATCGAAGCCAGAGTTAAGTTAGCCTTTCAGAAAGAGGGCGTACTGTATTGGGCCCGCAATACCTTAATATTAAACAACAGCTAACCCTGTATAAATTGCAAGTGCCTCCCATGGCTGAATTATGCAGCCACCTCTAGCCTAGAGCCCCAGAATACCTGTAAAAACCCTCGGTTCTGTGTAAAAACGGGCGATCCGTTTGATAAATTCTCCTTTCTTAACAAACGGATTGCGATCCTTAGAGCTCGGATGTTGGGAATGCTATCCTTATTCTACCGGTATTTCCATGGAAGATGCTCTGAGGAACTAGCTTCATTGATCCCCAAGGCACCGATGCAAGTCAGGAAACACACTAAATACGCGCCCAACAATATGTACACGTTGACATTTGTCATATGAGAACAAATCGTTATTACAACTCATTCTTGAGTTTTAAAAGATTTGGCGGCCTTTGTTTCCTTCCTCCTTCAAGACCCATGTTTATTCCTTCTTCTCCTTTAAAAGACTCGACACACAGCATCCTAAAAGATGACATAGGCCCTGGGGAAAATTTTCCTTAGAGCCTCCTGTATGGAATGAATGTAAAAAAAAGGTATCGCTGATTGAATTGAAAAACAACGAACTGTTATTACGCTGTATAATTTTGAGGACATTTTACTTTGTTTCTTAGATTTTGATTGCACCCCTTCTGAAAAGAGAACCCATAAACAAACAAAACATATTCCCAAATGCGGTTGAAATATTTTAACGTGCCAGATATTTTAAAGTGTCAAATAACCTCGCCCCAGCTCTGGCACGGCGGGCTACCATCGTCGCTGAATATAAACGACACTTTTGTCAAACCTGTGATATCTCATTTTGTGTTTAGGAAATCCCATGGGCGAAGCATGTGGCAATTTCCACACCGGCTATTGAAATCACGATCCGGTGCGACAAATTGGAGACACCTACAGGTTACATCAGGTGATCACCGTGGGTTGGGGACTTACTTAGACGAATCACACGACCGCTAGAATCTATCAATAAGCTCTTATCTCTGCTGAGGCCAATTTGAATCTAAATTACGTCATCTGGTGAGAGTGAGTACAAGCGAACACAACCAAGGATCCCATTTAGATAAAAAAAAAAGCAAATTGTCGTTTCTCTACACTTTTATGAGAAGTTGATCCTTTTTGAGGAAAAATAATATTCACGTTGTAATATTTATAGTGAGAATTATTTTCTCTATCGCGCAAAATAAAAACTTAAATACATTAGGCATCCTTCATTTAACCCTTTTCGTAGTGAAATGCAAAATGATATTTCTGTAAGAATGTTAAATGGTTTGTAAGAATTAAACTCTAAATTCTGAAAAATGCTTTTGTCTGTGAACAAATCCGATGTTGAATTTCTTCTGGGGAGAATTAATTTGTCATCCTAATTGATATTCTCAGAACGTAAAATAACTGATTTCTGGACACTTTTTAAGAATATTAAAGACTTATAATATTGTTTAGTCATTGGATGAAATTCTAAGAAACGTATTTTATTCAAGCTGAGAGAAAATAATAATGAAAGAGTACTTTTGTCAGCGAATAAAAAAAAAAAAATAAAAAAAAATAGAAAATGAGAAATTTGAGATTTTGAGAAAATTTTAAATTTGAAAGAAGTTGGGATTTCAGTTACATGCTGGAAAATTTCCAATTAGAAAAAGGCTCCAATTCACGAATGTATTTTGTTTCCCGATAGTAATTAAGGAACGTAAATTAACGTTTCCTGTACAAAAAACAGAGTACCTTATTAAAAGACATTTACCTTAATTTAATATATTTTAATTGGTGTCAATTAACAACCCTTAGCTAAACTCTTTTAAAAGTACCGTTCTTATTTCATATTCTCCTGACGATTTCAATCCAAAAGTTCCTTTCAGTTAATATTCGATAATGAATGTTCAACTTTAGTTTGTTATACGTTATTTTTTAAAGCATTATTCTTTAAGTATCTTTTTTTAAATTGCTCCACACAGGAGGCCCTGAGGAAAAAAAAATACCTCAGGGACGGTAATCTTTGGGAATTCTGTGTGAATGGGCCTTTTTAAAGGAAGGCGAGGAAATTGAAAGAAAGGTAAGAGGAGTGGGTAAGAATCTAGGGGTCAATGTGTTCTGGAGCGACGGACGTATAAATCCATCCCTGTCAATGCGATGCAAGCCGATAGGTCGAGAAAGTCCGGCTGGAGAGGTCTAGGTTAGGACTCCCTCAACCAATCTCTCCCGATCCAGCCCGCCAAGCCGTAGGTGGGCAAACGCATTCGCCGCCAAGACCTAGGCAAACCTAATCCCATGAACCCGGGCACTCCTCATGGGATTCATGGGATGAGGTTTGTCTAGGTCTTGGTGGCGGATACGTTTACCCAACCACTGCTTAGCGGGCTGGATCGGAGGAAACTGGTTGAGGGAGGCCTTTTTACCATTCTCCCGACCCTTGGCCTTGCACCGCAGTGTGAGGAATAGATTCATACATCCTCACTCCTGGCCACACTGACCCCCAAATTCCTACCCATCCCTCATACCTTTTTCCTTCCCATATCTTCTTCCCCTTCCTTTCCCTCAAAAGACCCTCCACACAGCATCCTCAAAGATGACATAGGTCCCTAGGGAAATTGTTTTCCTCGGTGTCTCCTTTGTGGAGCCAATGTAAAAAAAAACTCCTGCTAAATATTGCGTAACCAATAAATGGTTCCCAGGGCGGCGGTACCCATACCCGCCTCCGAAATTGAAAAATGTTTAAAAGTATGCATGGTATACAAATTTGTGTTTTGCCATTTCATAATAATATTAAATTCCCTTTAATACGAGGTATCCGGGGGTAAAGGGCCCAAACTTCTGGAGACATTCCACATGATAGTACAAAAGATAAAAAAAAATCAAAAATACAGCACTTTTAGGTAGTTTTTTTTAGCAAAAAAGGGTGAATTGTTTGTATTAAAAATAAAGATCCTTCCAAGAAAAAAATATTTTTTAATGGAAAAAAACTACTTACGGAATTTCGAAAAAAATTTTTTTTTACTTCTACCGTCATATGGGATCATCTCCCAAAGTAAGTGCACTTTACCCCTGAACATGCTGTATTTATTAGTCTGTTTTATATTCTTTTAATTAAATAATTAAAATAATTAATAAGTACTGTTTTAATTTCAAATAAATATCTACACATCTATTATTTTCTAATAACTTGTTCCAATACTGGCAAAACGCCAAACCATTTAAATAATAATAATTAGAGTTTTATTAAAAAGTGAATTCTTTGTTTGTCCCTTATGCGGTCCCTAAACCGTTCATCCGATTGCGATGAAACTTTGATGAGTTGTTGTGCGCACGCCCGCGATGGTTTCTATATACATATACTGGTGAGCTCTGGCTTTGTGAAATTATTTCCTACACCACTCATCTGATTGCGATGGATCTCCGGTGAGTTGTTGTGCGCACGCCCGCGAAGGTCTCCATACGGTGAACTCTGGCATTATGAAATTTGTATTAAAAAGTTGCAATAGGTAGCACGCAAACTGTTTGAAAACTTAATGTTAACTTAACGGGACTGAATTAATGGAACGCGGGAGTTGGGAGGGGAACGCGGGAGGGGAGTTCGCGGAAAGGGGGAAGCGGGAGAGGGGTGTTGGAAGGCGGAGAAGGTGGAGGGGGAACACATGAGGGGAAAGGGAAGGGAGGGGAAGGGGATTCGGAAGGGGAGCGGGACGAACGGCAAAGGACATGAAGGAGAAACAATTTCTTTATTAAGTGCCATTGCATCACAAGCCGGTAACTCGCTAGTTTATTAAAAAAATCTTTCTGTTTATCGAAAGAAGAAATCAATTTTGAAAACTTCTGCTTGGCTGAATTTATATTCGGTATTTTGCTCAAAATACTGAATAAGTGATCGCAGTAAAAGCTGCGTGCTTTTAAATAGGAACCCTTGAGAACTCTGGTAGTTCGACGTCAAGCACCACAGCCCCTTGTTCCCTGTTCCCAATTCTGTTTTCCCAGTTTGCCAGCACTTGCATCTTCGTCACTGAACAGAAAATCTCTAGAAGTGTGATCTAAACCAACTAGAATGAAAACTAATGTTGTCAAATAGCTGAAGGGTGCGGGGATGGGAAAGAGATATGGAGAAGAAGTAAGTACCTGGCTATTGCAATCTGGCAACAACCGAAAACGTCTACAGCTACTTCAAGCAAAGGAACGTTTAGATTCTGAATACGGTCTTTCACTTGGGCGATTAACCGCTCTGAAACCTGCTGCAAATATATGATTTATAATTTTTATTGATAATTTTATAAGACCTTTCGACTCCTAGGCCCCAGATAGGTTAATCAATTCAAGAATCATGTATTTCATTCTTTTTTGAAAACGTTTGATTGATTTCATCAGTAAGGTTAAGAATTGTTATGATTTTAATAAAACATTTCTATTACAAATAAATACTTAGTTTCAAAAGTTTTAATATAATTGTAAGGAATTGTTTTCCCTTAAATTTTGGATTTTGCAGCGTTCCGCGTTGTCGATAAAGCTAGTTGGAATGTAAGACCTTTTTCAGAAGGGGCGAATACGCCGCGAATCATTACACATATACGCGCTGCGTATGCGAGATACTGGGCGCCAATACATTGCGTCCAGGAGCATCGCGCGTGTTTAAAATATGCGCGTAGTACCAAGGGCAATGGAGCGGCAAAATTTTGATACGGAATTGTTAAGATGTCTCCAAATGCTCGCGCGTTCCACGCACCTTCTGGATGCAAACATACGATCAAGATCTAAATGTCAAAACTGACAGATTATTTACGACGTGGAAGAAAAGCCAAGATGGCGATATTGCGTCAGATTTTTATGTAAGTGTGCCTGGTGTAAGACCACCATTCAGAATTGAAACTTTGCATGAAAAGACTTTAGCCTTTTTGGTGACCAGATCTGATTAGCTAGGTACTTCCCCACCTTCCTCTTCCCTATCTCTTTTCCATCCCCTCTACCTTCAGCTTCACAACATTCCCCAATTGGGGATGCCATAGTCTTACTGGCTCCAGACGGGAGCAGTTGGGACTCTTGTGCGGTATTCATATTAAAAAAAAAAATCTTCCCAAAGATTTAACTCATTGGGAATAACGTTTTATAAATGTCACATTATAATTTTGTAATATATTATCACTAAATAAATACAAAATGATTTAATTTTTTTTTATTGGTTGGTAGCAGTTTATTTCTTTATCATTTCGCATATAAGAGCAACATTTTCCGCTTGAATATGATGGTGATAAGAGTTTATGAAATATTGACAGGTTATCCGTAAGCGGGAATGTTTGTCTTTCTTTGAAAAAGAAAAACAATAATAATTGGCACACAGACTCGCCCATAACACCCTTCAACCAGTTCACCTCTTCAGTGGCTCTCGGCACTTCAAAACAGATAAGTACGCCAAGTGCATTCGGTTCACATGCATTCAGCGCCAGAACTGCCAGACGCTATAAAGGGGAAGAAAGTGGGAAACAACTACCAGGTACACTTATCTTCGTTTAAGTACTGTTAAATGCACGCTCCAGGGTGGGTTGCCAATATGTGGAGGATTTTCCTGCCGGCCCACCCTACTAATTTATGAACATTTTTTTTTGTTTCATTCTAATTTTTTTTATAACTTTTGAAGGGGATATTTCTGAAGAAGAAGATAATACTAATAAATCAAAGCAAAACACGAAACGGAAAAATACCTTTTTAACCTATAACCTTAACCTTTTTATTCAAAATACTTAATTCTAAATTCGACTGTTGCGAACTCTTGCAATTTACGAATACCCACAATAACAACACAACAAAATACTCTATTCTACTGCAGCTTTCATAAGTGTAACTACATTGCCCACTCTCCGATACAACGATTTCACACTATGGGAAATCAGTTCTTAGGTGATGTTGACATATTTAATATCAACTTGACGAGTTTTGTATATCATGTAAAATATTTATTCCAACACTATTCCTAGACACATCTCGATTTTTTGTAAAACTATCACATCGCTCTATTTTTCAGTTTTTGCTTATTGTATTTTTATGACTTGTGAGCGTTTTTTACCAAATGTAATATTATTTTTATTATTTCTTTTTCAAGTTTCAAAATTATTTGTCATGTTAAAATTGTACTACCTGTTATGTGAAAACCCTGTGGGCATTAAATAAATAACTGGCAATCTCTTTCTTACTTGACGACGAAGCCTCTCTACATGATGATTAGAGTTTAATTAACTTCTCACATGAGGCCAGAGATGTCTGTGGAGGTATTTTTCAAAGTTAGGAAAGGGGGAAGTTATGGGAAGAAAAACATATAAGAAGGATGGGTAGGAATCTAGAGGTCAGTGTGTTCAGGAGTGATGGACGTAATAATCCATCCCCCACTGCGGTGCAAGGTGATGAGTCGAGAGAGTCTGGCTAGAGAGGTCAGAGGCTCTCCCTCAACCGTCCTCCCCGGTTGGGCCCGCCACCCCAGTTAGTGGGTAGACACATCCGCCGTGCCTCCTATATACCGCACGAAGCCTGACATGCCTCTCACTCCTGAATCACTCTCGGTGACCTACATAAGTCGGAGGTGTCTGTTATCCAATTAAATGGTTTTCAAGAGGTACTAAACGTTGTGCCTAATCCCTCTTTAAATTATTCAACCTCAAATTTTAAATTCATAGATTTATTATTAAATAGAAATACCTTCATTAGTCCAATACCCAGGTTTGTAAACAGGAAAACTAAGAGAGATTTTGTTTATCTTACTAATATTATAAATGCGAAAGTGTGTATGTTTGTTTGTTACGCTTTCACGCCTAAACCGCTAAGCCGATTTTAAAAATTCTTTCACCAATAGAAAGCGACATTATCAGCGAGTAACATAGGCTATATATAATGGTAAGCACTGGCATTATGAAATTTGCATAAATGAAAATGTGTGTATTTCATATATTTTAGCGGCAGGGAGGAAAGGCATGGGGGAGGTGGGGTTCGCGTAGAGGGAAGAGATGAGGGAGGGTGGAAAGGAACGGGGATGTACGGGAAAGGACATGCAGAGAGAATCAATTTATTTCTTTGAATGGCATTGCAACGCCGGGTACCAGCTAGAGTTAATAAACATTTAAAAAAATCGAAACACTATTATCACGTTTCGATGGCTCAATTGTAATAATTTTTTTTTATTGAAAGATTAGATAATACATAATATAATCATATTTATGTTCTAATTTCTCTTTATGCTGCGGGGTAAATATATGCTGAATTATAATTTTGTGCCATAGTTATTTCCTTAACCGGTAAAATTTTGGCACTCTGAAACCGCAACGGTGTATCATTTCTCTGTTTGAAAATATTAGGGATGACTAATAATTTTACAATTGCGTTTGTACAACTTGGACTTGTTTCAGATTGGTTATAATACTATTTTCCCGTACTGTTAATCCATATCTTATAATAGATTCTGCCAATGATATATAAATTATTTTAAGTGTTTCAATTGAAAGAAAAAAAAAATTATGTGTACATTCTGCCAGCAATTGATCTGAGTCTTTTACAGGTTTTTTTTAAATATATTTGTCCCATTTAAAAACAAACAATCTACTGTAACACCAAGATCCTCGCATACCGTAACTAATTCTAAGCTTTCACATTTACCATTAGTTGGAATATTTTTATGGATGCAATTAAAATCGTGAGAAATAATATTAGGATTAAATAGAAATTTGGCATTAGGTGATCTTATATGCATTACTTTGGTTTTTTTAGCATTTATTAATAGTCCTGCATCATGTGACCATTTACAAAGTTGATTAAAGTCAATATGAGTTCAATTGCAATTTTAAGATCTTTATGTGATATGACTAATGCCGTATCATCTGCGAATACAAAATGTTTAACAAAAGAGAAAAAAATTTCATTATACTAACATAAATTATATAAAGTGTAGGTCCCAATATGGAATCTTGTGGAACTCCTGCAGATACATTTTTGTTTTACTAAAAGTATTATTTTTTTGTACATATTTTTCTATCTCTAAGATAATCTTTAAATAAATTTAACACATTTCTTCATTCCTATTTTTTCTAGAGTTTTCAGAAGTTTTTTAGAGTTAATTGTGTCAAAAGCTTTAGAGTTATCGATAAATAAAACAATAACATGTAATTTATTATTTAATTGATTATTTATATAAATGGAAAAATCTTGCAGTAGTTTTTCAGTGTTTTTTTTTTCTTTGGAAGCCGTATTGATTTGGATCTATGATAGTGAATTTTTCAATATAATTATTTATTTATTTGATAAAAGTTTTTCGAGAATTTTTTCTAATGCTGGTAGAATACTAATAGGCCTATAATTTCCCAGTTCAATGTGTTTTCCACCTTTAAATATTGGTCTAGTAATGCTACATTTAAATTCAACAGGCTTTCTGCATAATTCACTTTACTATATTATTGTTTTGTAATACTTAAAAAAAATACAGAGATTGAATGCATTTGTTACTATTGGTCTTAAAATAACCAAGGTACGCCTCACGTATGTCTAATAATGTTAAATTGTCGTATAAACAAGCTTATGGATTTGAGTGGCAAAAAAACGTATATAATTATTGAAATTTATATTTGTACGAAAATAAAAAAGTTTTAATTTGAAAACTAGGTTTCTGGTTGACACTTAATAGCATTCAGCATTATATAGAGTATCTTTTTAACATTTTCAATATTGGGTGTGGGTGTCGCGGCACAGTTAATAATTTGAGATATCTAGTGTAAATTTATTATAAAACCCAAGGTTTCTTTCTGGATTTAATTTTATTTTAATTGGGTACCTAAATGTCTAATATTTTTAGAATTAAAAAAAAACATTTTACCTGCTTGCGACGTATGGCACAATCGCAAATACTCACTACCTCAAAACGGGAACGTGTAATTTTAGGTCTGTCGAGTTTGGATCTCTCCGCGGGTGGATGTGAGCACGTCATCGTGATAATTCCACTATAACCACTGTGTTTTTCTGAATCTTTGTGATGGAATCTAGGAAATCAGGTGATTATCATAAATATTTAACTTGTGTTTAAAAAAATATTGAAGTAACGATTTTTCAAAACGTATTTTTTCTTTAAGTTTAGATCACCGAGACTTTTAAAGATGTATCCGGCAAAATTTTACATTTTTTGTGTTTAATGGATTTCTATGTTTAGGTAATGGATATTAATGTGTCAAATGAATATTAGTTTTGTGATGTATTCAGGGTTTACTTTAACAACTTTTAATTTTTTTCGTGAATGCATCTGCCCACCAACTGCATTGCAGGTCTGATCGGGAGAGACTGGTTGATGGAGACCTTTTGATCTCAGGACTCTCCCGGAACATCATGCAGCGCCTTGCACCACAGTGGGAGGGTTGGATTCATACGTCCGTTACTCCCGGACACACTGTCCCCCAGATCCTACACACCCCTAATACCATTTTCCTTCTCAGAACTTGCTATCTATCTTTTCTTAAAATACCCTGCACACAGCATCCCTAAAGATAACATAGGTCCCGGGGGGTATTATTATTATTTTCCCCAGTAAAGCTAATATAAAAAAAGTCGAACGTGACAACGTACCCAAATACTAAAAAAACGGTTTGACGACACACCCCATTTTACAGTGCCCATTTTCATTACGGAGTATTACAATATAATACGACTAAGAGCTGGTTCTAGGGTTTAATGAATTAACAACAGTGTTTTGTAATATTTGTAACCGTATAATTTGTATTTTTCCCTAGAGGTGTTGTTTAACAGAACGCCAGTCAAATAAATTGGGTGAAATTAAAATGTACACCGTACATTTGAAGGAATTAAATTAAATATTATAATCAAGAAAATGCAGGTTTCAAGAACATTATAAAGACTTTTAACTTACTTATTAAATTCTTGTTAAGCAAGAATAAACATAGTAGGCATAACCATACGAACATTTATTTTTTATGAGAATATCTCACAAGAGTCCCAGCTGCTGCAGCTGCTGAGTTCAAACTGCTGGAGCCAGTGAGACTATGGCATCCCCAATTGGGGTATATGGTGAGGCTGAGAGTAGTAGGGAGGGAAAGGAAATGGGGCAGAGGAAGTTGGGGAAGTACCTGGCAATTTAGAAATGGTCACTAAACACGGCTAAAGCCATTTCAAGCAACGTTTCAATTCTAGATGATTTTTTTTTCGAAAATTAGTTTTTACTATTGAACTTTTTTTCGTGAATAGCGTTGTTTTCACCTAATTCGCGTTTTAATAACCGAAATTAAGCATTGCTTCCTAAGTCCGTTCTAACTTCTTAGTTGAAAAGTAATAAACAAAGTAGAGAGTGTTTTAATGTTTTCTTTATTTAAATAAACATTTTCTCACTTTTATAATATGAATACCGCACAAGAGCACTGACTGTCCGTTGCCAGTGGGATTGTGGCATCCCCAATTGGGGTATGTTGAGAGGCTAATAAAGGAAGTGGAATGGGAAGGAGTTGGGCAGAGAAAAATAGCTAGCTATTCAGGTCTGGTTACTAAACACAGCTAAAACCATTTCTAGTAATGTTTCGATTCTAAATCTGTGATGTTTCACCGGGCAATAATGAGAGTAATCAACAACTTTGCTTAATTAAATTAAATGCTTCACACTATTTTTAAGTGTCGTGTAAAAATAACGCACTTCATAAAACTGCCTTTTAAATAATCAAACGACTGTCGTTACTTAAAACAGTGTTACTTTAATTACCTACTGAAAACTTTATATAAATAGAGCTACGTGCGCATTTTCTTAGAACTATAATAAAATTTTCTGAATATGGAATTGAAGTAAAGTTAGAGAAACAGAGAGTTAGAGTTTTAAGTTAATTTAAAAAAAAAAAAAATTCATGGTTTTCAACATGTTTTGTCAAAATAGTAAACTGAAAGTTCACATTAAGGAATTTGGCAATATTCTTATTTATCTTTCGATTTTCCATCAAGTTCCTATGTGACGATGAAACTAGGAAATGTGTGAGACTGCTTTCCTACCTCCTTTAACCGACACGTCATACGAGCCTGCATACGACGTTAAATGCTCCGGTCGTAATTAAATTGACACATTTCCACGATAGGTTTATAGTGTATAGTTCGTAACCTGAGGCGTAACTTACGTAATATGTTGGAAGTTGATAATCCACTGGGCCTGGCTTTGAGATGACTCAATAATGACATTTTCGGATAAAGAAAAGTTCGCAAAACTCTTCCATTTCATTTACCTAAGTTATCACAAGAAATAAGAAGTTACCAAAACTCTGTTCGACGCTTTGGCGATGAAGTGTAAGTTGGACAGAATTGTTTCACAGTTTTAGATATTGTTTTTAGTAATTTATGTATCGTCAAAAAAATAGAAGCAAAAGTGAATTGAAAATGAAATCCTAAACGTTGTTCTATCTTCCAGGGGTAACCATATTAAATGATTTGCTATGGAAAGGACGAAGAAGGGATGGCGTAACTTGATCAGAAATTGCTATCTGTAAATATTAGTTGCTCTTAAGAGCATTTAACCAGCCAGCGGCCGAAAATCCACATTTCGTCGAAAGTTGTTCTTACGATCGTGCAAGGCGGTTACAATGAGAAAGATTAATTATTCTCCGTACCAGCTTTTTAAAATTATAACTCAATATCGATTTTCTTTCATTCCAAAATTTGCTTTAATTTATACCTATATCTAAAAATGCTGAAAGGCGTGATGATAACACTATAAAAATAATGTACTTTTTGTAATTATTTCTAAATTATAAGTATTTATTATTTTTCAATAATGTCTTAGTTAAATAAGAATGTTAAAAAAATCTGAAGTATATTAGTTTGTAAGTGCGCAAATAAATACACAAACGGACCAATTTTCGTCAAGAAACACATGTACGAATATATTTTTTTATGATTTTATTTAAACTAAAATTAAAATTTCAAAACGTGCGATACCCAGATAACGCATTGATTTATTTTACTGCATGATTATATGATATGAAATGGGTGTGGTATAATAGAAAATCTTTTTTGAAAATTTAACAAATCTGCCAACGACCTTTGGTATAACCTTATTATACTAAAAATAAACATTTTTTCTCAAAATTTAAAACATGCGAATGCTAGATAAAAGAACAATTTTTCGAAATCCATTTATATTTTTTTGTGGAAAATAGTCAATACGTCTAAAATCTGATTTAAAAATGACATATTTTTGGTTTTCTCTGGTAATACCCTCTTAATTATTCCCTTGAAAATTTATATTTATTTATTTATTGTAATATAAAAAAATATGAGTTACATATAAACATATATATTTTACAAAATATTATATCAAAGGTCGTTTTTGGTCATGTACTCCTTATCAGAAAAGAGGAGTTCTTGTGCCTGACAAGGGAGCCGCGATTCTAGGTGGTAAGTTATAATATGATTGTATAAAATATTTACTTATTACCGTTAGTTTTTTTGAAAAATTGTTATTTTATCGTTGATTGTTAGTTAATTTTATTGTTAATTGTTAGTTTTATTTGAAAAATTGTTTATTATATTGGTCCTTACATATGAAATTGGCGTTTTGTATGGGAGGAACATAAAGTCGATTTTTAAAAATATACTACATTAATTTAATCAAAGTATGTACCATTGCTATCTACGCACTTTTTCCATCTCATAGGTAGTTCATCGATCCCTTTACTAAAAAAACCATTCGGACGGGAATCAATAAAATCTTTGGAGGCGGTTTGGACTGCCCCATCGGAGTTGAATTTTTTCTCTTGCAAGAAGTTATCTAAATTTCGAAAAAAATGGTAATCTGTTGGGGCAAGGTCCGGAGAGTACGGTGGATGTCTTAGATATTCCAATTGAAGCTCATCTAAATTGGTAGCCGTCTGTTGTGCAGTGTGTGGTCTAGCGGTCAACGCGCGTTTGTCGATTTGCTTCACTCAATTTGTGAGGTACCCACCTTTAAAGATTTTTCGCCTTCCCAATTTGCTTCAAGTGGATCAAAACAGTTTTATCACTAACGCCGCAGCCTGCAGCTAACTCGGACGTGGTTTGCGATGGATCCGCTTCCACAATAGCCTTCAATTCTTCATTATCAATTTTGAACTCCGGCCGTCCACGGGGCTTGTTCTGCAGGTCAAAATTTCCAGAACGAAAACGTTGGAACCAAAAACGCACTGTGTTTTCTTTTGCGGCACCGTCGCCATACACATCATTAATCCTTCGAGCCGTTTCTGCAGCACTGGTGCCACGGTGGAACTCGTACTCGTAAATAACGCGATATTTCAAGTTTTCCATTTTGTAAACTAAGTGACGCAAAGAAAAAAAACAATTAAGGAAAAACCAAATGAATTATTATTTTCGAAACGCGAATACATGAGTAAATAGCTGTATAAATTTGAATTTGGAATTCATAACCAAAGAGAAGATATTTGAGATCAAAGTTGCCATATGGCAAAACGCCAATTTCATATGTAAGGACCTAATATTTATTTGTTTTATTTAGTAAGTTATAATATGTTTTGTATAAACTATTTACTTTTTACTGTAAGTTTTTTGAAAAATTGTTAATTTTATTTATTTGTTCTGATTGGTTAATGATACAGCGTAATTCAGAAGGGAGGTTATTATAGTTATTTATGTATTGGAAAATATAATGACTATGCATTTGAATTAGGTGTAATAAATTGGTTTCCATTTCTCATTAGTTTGTAAAAATTTTGATATTCTTTGTCATTTTTTCTTTACACATTTTTATCATGGAAGCTTGCTCGAATATTTATTTATTTATTTATTTATTTATTTACATATGCATATATATTAACAATACATTACAATGTGAACATTTGTCTGTCCAACTGGGCAGAATACCCGTTTCAGGACAGCCAAATTGTATATTAAGTTCATAATATTCTTAACAAAGGAATAGTTTCGTTCAAGATATCAAGGGAATTTGCTTCTGTCAAGACAACTTTTGAGAACACTAAGAATTGTATATAATTAAGGGATGGTTTCTTTATGTCTTTAAAAGAATCGCAAAGATGTGATTTTTTTCAAGGTCAATTTGGAGAACGTAAATAAATGCATTCAGAGTGAATGCATTTATTAATGTTCTATGAGTGTTTTCTTTAGTGAGATCACAAGTAGGAGATTCTTTCCAGGCCATTTTAGAGAACATTTACAATTGGATAATCAGAATTTACACATTTATAAACCAATATTTGACATATGAATTCACAATGTATTTATAACTGTTTAATTTTAAAGTACTATAATTTTTAGAATTTCTTAAATAGTAGAAATTACACAATTATAATCCAAATATATGACAAATGATTTTTCAACATCGTTTTGGAGAACATTAATTTATTTAGTTGTTTATTTATTTCTTTTATTTTACTCGCAGAGGGCTTTTACATAAATAATAAATAATAAAGGCAGTACTACATCTTTAACATGAGAAAACAAATAGATTAGATAAAGTTACGATGTGAATAAAAAGTATATAAATTAAATAAAAAAAATGCAACAAAAATTTTGTACAGTGAGATATATAATATCAATATGTTACGATTAGAAAATACGTACATAATATAAAAATCCAACCAACAAATTTAAAAGTGAACCAAGGTTTGCAAAATTGCAACATTAACCGTGTCTTTACACCTATAAGTATGTTTCGCTGTGTCAAGCCGAAGCGATGTATCGATGGTACCGACCTCCTGTACCTCTCTGTGGAGTTGCAGGAGTTCGAAACCATCGGACCTATCAATTTCGAACTCAATATTTTAGGTAAAAAAGATAACCAATTTTTTTTTTTTCAATGAAATTACAAAGGCATTACATTTAATAACATTAATAATTGCATTCCGAATAGGTTAATGGTTTCTTTCGGGAGATCACAATTATGATATTTTTCTGGGTTAATTTGGAGAACATTTGCAGTTGCATTATTAGAATTTACACATTTTTACACCATTATTTGACATATGAATCACCAATGCATTTATGACCATTTAATTTTAATAAATGTACTATTATTTTTCGATTTTCCTAAGTAAAAGAAATTACCCATTTATAAACCCGACTAAATGAATATGAATTTCCAATGTATTTATATAGAAATTTTCAAAACTTATTTTTGAAATGTCTAGTCGTTATTTTACAAGAGTCAAAGACCAGTCCTTATTTTACACGGATCAAAAAACAGAGTAAAAGTTTTATTTTTATGCAATAATATAACTTTTTAGTACATATTAGGTATGTGAGATTGTGTTAGCATATGTTCGCTCTCGACTCTCCCCATATCCAGAAGCCAATTGCTAACCAATTTCCGTAAAAAGCTTGTACTTTTCAGTTTCCAAGCATCGGGTATGAAGTTGAACAATTTAGGCCCTAAGTAGGAGTATTGTCTTTGGGCATGTGATGTGTTTGTAGTAGGCGGAATTACTGGATTCCTCCCTGCATGACGGGTGTTGTGGAGATGATCGATGGATGGATAGTGGTGTCGGTGTTTTTGTGTATGTAAAATAATTTTTCTTATGTATAGTTGCCGTACATCAAGAACACGTATCTCTTTAAATAATAGCTCACTGGGATACCTAAATGGTTTCTTAAGGATGACCCTTAAAAGTGATTTTTGTGCTTTTGCTAGGGGATCAATTATTGTTTTGGAACAGCCGCCCCATCCCAAGGATGCATATTCTAGCAGTGAGTTACACAAGGCATGGTACATTTGTTTCAGATCTTTTAAGCAAAGAATATTTCTAACAGACATGAATAGATGAGTAAGTTTTCTAATCTTTGAGGAAGTCGAGACAATATGTTCGTCCCATCTCAGAGACTTATCTATGATAATTCCTAGATATTTTATACTATCGACACATTCTAAGTTTAAGCATTTACATGAGGTCCGGTCAATACAATGGTGAATAATGATGTTGTGTATTTCTTTTGGTTCTCCTGCTTGTGTTGATCTGAAACGGATGTATTTGGTTTTATCTAGGTTAAGTGTTAGGAGATTATTGTCTAACCATTGTTTGACCTTGTTTAACCCTACTTCTGCTTTACTGTGAACAACATTCCAGCTTTTGTCTTCAAATAGTAAGACTGTATCATCAGCAAAGGTGATTATGTGGTCGGCAAGGGAACTGTTACATAGATCATCTATATATATATTGAATAGAAGTGGTCCTAAATTACTGCCTTGGGGTACACCGAATTTAATATTAGCTGAATCGCTTATAGTGTCGTTGATGAACACTCTTTGGCTCCTGTTATCTAAATAGCTACACAACTAATTGAAGAGCTGACCTTGTATACCGATGCGCTGTAGTTTAATCTTCAGAATTTTGTGAGAGATAGTGTCGAATGCTTTTGCTAGATCCAGGAAGAGCGCAATGCATTTTGTACCCCTATCTATGTTATTAGAGATAATTTTTGTCAAATTGGCAATGGCATTTTCAGTGCCTAAACCTGGTCGGAAACCGTATTGGCTATTGGAAAGGATGTTGTTGTTTTCTAGGTACAGGCTGAGCCGATTCTTAACAATCTTCTCAATAATTTTAGACACAGAGTTGATCAAAGAAACTGGTCGGTAGTTGTTAATCTGTGATTTATCCCCATTTTTGTGAAGTAGAATAACAATTGATTGTTTTAAATGATTGGGGAATTTTCCAGAGTTAAAGCTTAGATTACAAATGAACGATATCGGTGATGCTATGGCGGATTTTATATTTTTTAACAGATTTGAAGAGATCTTATCTGGGCCACACGCATTGGATGACTTAAGCTCGTCAATTATTTTCATCACTTCTTGTGATGTAGTTCGAATGTTATCTATTTTATGACTGAGATTACAGCCAGTTAACTTAGCAAGATCAGATTCAGTTGTGTTATATTTATCAAGAATTTTTTTTGACAGTGTGGTTCCCACTGACGCGAAGTAGTTATTTGCAAAATTTACCATCTTTTTTGGATCTGACGTGATAGTGTGATCAATGTTCAATGATTTAATTTCAGATGATTTATTGGTTTTAGATTTAGATATATTACGAAAAGCTTCCCATAGCGTTTTTGACGTATAGTTGGTTTCGTAAATAATTTTTTTAAAGTAGTTTTCTTTAGTTGATGTAATTAAATTTTTACACAAGTTCCTATAATTTTTATATCGAGTTTGTAGTATGATATTCTCTGGGTTCCTATTCGCCTTTTTGTGTAGTTGATTCCTCCTGTGTATTGATTTTACAAGACCAGGGGTGATCCATGGCGTGAGTTTTAATTGTTTGTTAGATATAAGTTTGTTACTAGTGTGTTTATATATGTAATCGTGTAATTTGGTGATGAAATTCGTCATTGCTAAATCAGTATCCCTTTGGTCTAGAACGTTTTCCCATTTTTCTGAATTTAAGTCCTTAAGTAGGTTGAAGTAGTTTATTCGAGGTATGTATTTAATTTTAGCAGTAGTGGGAGGTTTATTTTTAAGGCAGAGAGCTGTAGAGTAGTGGTCAGAAATTGTGGTGTGTATAACAAATGATTCGATATGTTTAATTTTTTTGATGTTAATGTGGTCTAGACAAGATTTACTTGTACCCTGTTCTCGGGTAGGGCTGTTAATAGTCTGTATGAACCCATTTTCCGTAAGCAGACATAGATAATCTTCGGATTGACGGTGGTACTCAGGAATCGTATTAATATTTAAATCGCCTAAAATGATTTGCCGTTCTAATTGTTTTGAACTGTTGATGATTGATTGTAAAGAATTCAAAAAAGTATCAATATTTTGGAATGATGGTGATCTATAGATTGCAAAAATACATAAGTTATTGTTCAATACAATTTTCATACAGTTTGCTTGTGATAGTAAAATTTCGTCGACTTGTGCTTGTAGACCGTTTCTGATGTAAATTACAATTCCACTGGATTTATTTAAATTTATATTTGTGTGATGTTCCGAGTAATTGTGAATCATTTTAGAGGTGTACTCTTTATTTAACCAGCATTCCGTTAAAATTATGACATCGAATGCGCAATTAAATTGGTCTAGAAAAATGAGGAAATCGTCTAGTTTTGAAATGCTTCTAATGTTCTGGTGTATAATTTTTAGACTGTAAGAGCCCCAATTATAGTTTTTTATATTATTCAGATCATCAATTATATTCAAATTACAGTATATACCTGGATGGTTATCAATATCACAAGGTAGATCAAACATAAATAAATGTTGGTTGTATGTGGCATAGAGAAAAGTGTTCCAGTAATATATTATTAAATTTAAAAACTATTCCTAGTGTAGTTGCATGGATAGGAGTGTATGGAAATAATTTAGTGATTTGGTAATATAATGCAGAATGTTTAAAGTCGCTGAAACATCGTGATAACAAATTATTATATATGTATGGTAAAAAAATAACAAGTGAGCGAGGCGGGTGCTCGTACCTTCTTTGTGCAATGAAATATTTAATTAACTTTAAACTATGTAAATTCTGATTAATAATATAATGAAGATTGGTAAATTCGCTATCTCGCCGAGTTAATGATTTATTGCATATACCTGGAAACGAGCGAGACGGTACATACCTCAGTAGTACGATTCTTTCAGTTGCATCACATAGTTGCGAGCTTGCTTTCGTCAGATATACATATTGCATTAGACCCCGTGTCCCGTCTGACATATATCTGCCCCGCCTTCGACCACGTGAAACGGTAACCTCGCGTTTTCGCTTCTTGTCTTGCCTTCCAAAATAGTTGCTTGCCTCGAAATGTCAGTTGTTCGGAGACGTAGATCCTGGTACTCGGTCCCGCAATTCCAATGTTCGAAGTATTCAATTTGTCTTCCAAATTCGGGTTGTTTTTGTTGTATGATTTCACATCCGCTAACAGCTGTTCTTTGGCTATGTTCGATTTTAGTTTGATTATAATTTCTCTCGGGTGAATATTATTTGTTTTTTTTGCTGCGCGATGAATAGCGTCTATGTCCTTGATTTGGATGTTAGACTTAGTTTTTTGACATATATTAAAATATGTCATCGACAATTGGTAGGTACTGGAAAAAATTATTTTATGATGTGGCTAATTCTCATTCCGCGAAGAACAAGGAAATAAAGTCCCTTTTCCATCATTGTAAAAAATCGATAATGACCTTTTAAATTAAATATCGGTTCGTTTTATTTATTTTAAAAGTTAGTTTCATTCGTTAAAAATATTTTCAAAGTTTTTATTTTTATTTTTCGGGTCTCCCAAAATCGCACCAAATCTGTGGTTGTCCTTGTGACATCAACATGCGTTTAATTTTGTACGGGAGTCGACTCGTTTTTTTTATTATACGCTTTTAATATTGACGAACACTTAGACAAAATGTTAGCAACTCGTAACTAATGCTATTGTATTTTACCAAAGTGCAAGAATATGTACGCTCATGACCGCACCTGGTAAATAATTTAACTGTGTTCAAAAACCGGCATCACTACGAAAAAAGTGCTGTGACGCTATCAAACTAACCATAACTCCAATCCAAAATGTCAACCGAATCTTTAGTGATACCATAAGTCCCCTTCGGTTTGTTTACGTTCCCCGTCTATTAAATCAACCAATAGGAATCTTTTATTTTTGTTGCACTTCTCTGCTTTATTTTCGGTTCTGTATTTTCAACATTTTTTATATTTCTATCAGTATTAATAAATTTATTCCTTTCTTTCAGTGGAATCTAAACCGACAAAACTTTACTTGTTTACAATATAACATTATCTCTCCACACCCCAATACATTCGCTTCTGTTTCTGGAAATGGTTACATGAGGTTAAGGGAAATATAATCAATAATGGTGCACGATGCAGAGGTAATTATTATTTTTATTACTTTCATTTTACAATCACCTAATATTGCCAGACAAATTTAACGCATTTGAGAAAGTTTCTTTATGTAAGTAGGTTTCCTAGAATTTGGTTTAAGATGAGAGTCATCATGAATTAATAAGACTTGGGAGGAAATGTAACTACATACATATCTACTATAATACATATAGACAAATTCAATAAAAATGGCATAATTTAGCAAATTTACATAACTGAACCAATATGGTTTTTAGAAAATATAACTTCTAAATTACTATTTTTTTATGATTTTAGGAAAATTATGGTGAGCTGAGCTAAACTAAACTCCAAATAAACAATATAATATATTTTCGAGCCCCGTATGAAGCATCAAACGTCTTATGCAAACTAATATCTCCATGGATCTTGGTTATATCTTGGTAATATGGTATATTTATTTCAGAACTGACAAAAGATAAAATACGTTCAAAAGAAAAATGTATCTTTAAAACAATGTCTTCGTGTGGTAATTCGCTGTATAAATATAACCTGTTAAATTGTATTCTTGTTTAAAATACATGTAAGTCTGAGTTTTTCAATTTTCTGTTATATGAAGAAATTTTTTAATATTCAATAGTTTTGTAAGAACGCACAATCATGTTTCAATTATATATTCTTGTATTTACTGTTTCTTCCTGTTTATAATAAAATACTTATTAATGTATTTATTTTTAAAATAATATTTTCGACTAATGATTTGGGTGGGCTTGGAAAGGTTCCGAAAGAAAATTATATTGTCTATGGTCGCGCCTTTTTTGTTGTTGCTTACTCTATGTGTGACGTCACAAGTCCCCATAAAAAAGTCGTCAAATTATTGCATACTCATGGTGAAATAGTGTCGAAAATTTTCGCATCCAAAAGTCTAAAGTTATCGATCTGGTTGGTGGTGGGTGCAAGTTGGGGGTTTGGTATATTTATGGACGAATGCTCCTTTATCACTTAGATCAACTGCATTTTGTTCCGTGGATATTTTGATGGAAGTAAAATAGTACCTATCGTTAAGGTTTCTTACAAATGTTTGCTACAAATTCAACCAATATTGTATTTAAAGTTTGATTACACTTTGGTGAGTCAACTGCATATTTTATTTCTAAATTTCATGACAGTTTCTCGAATTTATCCTTTGTGGTACCTATTATGTTAGAATTATTATAACCAACATAGATAATATCATGTATACCTAATAGTATGTAAGCAGCTTACCAAATAAAAATCATCGTGTTATGAATTTGATACTGACTTCAAAATTTCCTTTATGAATAATATGTCTATAACCATCGATCAATTGTACACCCGATCGCTATAATTAATTTAAAAAAATTGAATTATGTTTAATTCCATAAACACCGTAAAACGACAATAATGTCATTTTTTATACAATCAGAACCTGACTTTCATCGATTCAAATGTGAACTTTTTACACTGCATAAATTTACCATTCAGGTAGACCAGTTCCGAGACTCGTTACGTTAGAGTGGCAAATTGATTCGCACCAATAAAACAGTGCGTTTTAATGACGATTTGTAAATTCTACGTATAATAATATATAGTAAGTATTCAGAATCGGCATTTGTTGATCTATATACTATATTTTTAAGCCGTATTTTTCACCTCAGCAAATAAGCACATTTTTATTTTTTTAATCAATTAATGCAATTCTAATATCCTTGATGAATGTTCATATTTATACTGCAAGATTTATACATATTTATGTATTATATACTCATACTTTTAGCGTGCTTTCTTTTGTCAATAAACATTTTAGTCAATTTTGTTTAATGGTTTTCATTCCGGACAAAGCAAAACAGTAAACACGAAACTTTCCCATATAACGGCGAATGTTCATCATCAAATACTTGTTTAGCAGAAACGTATTATTATTTAGATCGAGGTCGTTCTGGCGCGGTTTATTCGCGCTACTAATTTGTTATGTTATCCAACAACCTTAAATTTCACGGTTTAAATTTATTGGCATTCTAAATCGGTTTTACCGCTAAATTTAAATGATTACAATAATAAAAGGCTAACTAGGGGTCATCAGAATTTCCGGATGATTGACGTATCACTTTGATAAGTGAGCAAAGGACTTTTGAATAGATATGAATTTTGGTGTTAAAAAATAAGAAATATTACTAATATTTTAAAAAGACGTTTTAAAATTCCGCCTGAAAGCCGACTAGTACATATTGAGTACTAGTTTTAACTGATTTATAAATAAAAAAATCACAGCTTTTTCAATATGAAATTTTCAGCCTACGGTAACAATTTTTAACCGCCATGTCCAATCTCGATCTGTGTTATTGTTTAAACTGTAAAAACATGGTTCTTACAAGAGCAAAAAGAATATGATGTACAAAAGCAAAAAGAATATGAAATCTTTGAAACTCAGGCAAAGCCGGATATCTTTTATTAAGAGCCAGCCCTTTTATTAACCAGCCAACGGCCGAAAATCCACATTTCGTCGAAAGTTGTTCTTACGATGGTGCAGGGCGGTTACAACAAGAAAGATTAATTATTCTTCGTACCAGCTTTTTAAAATTGTAACTCAATATCGATTTTATTTCATTCCAAATTTGTTTTAATTTATACCTTCATTCAAAAATGCTGAAAGGCGTGATGATAAAACTATTAAAATAATGTTATTTTTGTAATTATTTTTTTTATTATAAGTATTTATCATTTTTCAATAATGTCTAAGTTAAATAAGAATGTAAAAAAAAAAACTGAAATATATTAGTTTGAAATTGCACAAATAAATACACAAACGGACCAATTTTCGTCAAGAAACACATGTACGTATATATTTTTTAATGATTTTATTTAAACTAAAATTAAAATTCTAAAACATGCGATACCCAAATAATGATGTATTGATTTATTGCACTGCAAGATTATATGAAATGGGTGTGGTATAAAACAAAATCTTTTTTGAAAATTTGACAAATCCGCCAACGACCTATGGTACAACCTTATTATAGTAAAAATACACATTTTTCCTCAAAATTTAAAACATGCGAATGCTAGAAAGAACAATCTTTCGAAATCCATTTATAATTTTTTGTGGAAAAGTGTCAATAAGTCTGATTTAAAAATGACATATTTTTGGTTTTCTCTGGTAATACCCTCTTAATATCTAAACTTAGTTAACCGACCACTGCATGAACTTATTCCCTAACGTATCTTGGTTCTGTGGACCACGAAGTTGATGTGTAGGATTACGTACCTTTATCACCTCAGTCGACCGAGCACGAATTCAAACGATCCTCCATTGCCAATCGTCACTTTATATTCGGTCGTTAAATCCAATTAATCTCTTTTGAAACCATGCACCTCGTTGAGTGGTCGCTGCAGCGCTCACAAAGGCCAAATAATATGTATTCATGACGTACTTAAGTGAATAATCTCACGTTATATCGCGCTTTCAATGGTTAAAATTTGAGTCATTACTCGTTAAGAGCCCGAGAGGGATTTTTCAATATTTAATGTTTTTTTCGTATTTTTGCGTATTTTTGCGTATTTTCGAAGTCATCTGTGTCGATAACAGCACCTCAAAAAAAAGTTTGTCATTATATTTTTATAGATACATGCATTTTAGATGCCACAAGTTAAAATTAAATATTTAAAAAAATATTTTTTCTTACTTTATAACTCTTTATAAAAGATCAGTTTTCAAAAAATCGTCAATGTACCACTGATTTTTTTCCATCTGTCGTCATATACGAAAAGAAAAAAAATATTGAAAAATATTTTTTTATAGGACACATATCAACCTATACCCGCCTATTTATATATTTTTATTATGTAGCTTAATTATGACGTATTTAAATTTTTTAAACTACGTAAATCAACGTATTTTAAAATCATTTTTTTGTACTTAAAAACCTTTTTTTCTGTATAATAAAAATATTACCCAATAAAACAGTGTTTTACCTATGCAATGCATAAACTAATGTAAAAAAAATAATGATTTATTTGATGATATTCAATTTTCCTGAGTGTACAAAATACATAAAAACTGTGGTGTTTTCGATATTCTGGTCATAACGCGGAAGTCTCTCCGCCCGGGTGGTTGTCTGCGACGCTCTGTTCCGTGAAGCTGTGTTGAAAAACGTAAGTGTATTAGTTATAAAGACGTAATACATATACTCTGTATGAATGAAACCAAAATGTATAATGTGTGCGTGTAAATTGAAGGAAGCTTGTCAAAAAGGATTTCTAAAACGTGCGTAGCAAGGGACGGACGATCATAATATGCTTAAACTTTTTAACATAGTACCCGTTTATCATTTAATAATAAACATGTCAAAAGGAATTAGTTAACGGAACTGCCAAGGACGCGGCCTTTCCTTGTATATTGTAACTTTTGATGTGTTGGCTGTTTTGTGCGCGCACAGGGTCATTTCTAATAGCCCCTCCAGACTCACGGCGAGAAGCCCCGAGAACACCCGAGAAGCGTGAATGTGATGTGTTTCTCGCATTCTCTTTCTCGTTCTCGGCTGTTCTCGGATGGCTGTCGGTAAATTTGGCCGCTTCAAAGGATTTCTCGGGCGAGAAGCGAGAAGGGTCTACACTCACGTTTTGTCTCAGTGTAGTTTAGTGAGCGGTTGAGAGTAGACGTGCGATATATTTTTGTTTTTGTATCGAAAATTTTGTTTACTTTAAAATGTGGAACAATCAACAAGAGTTGGAATTTATAGAGTATTTCCAAAATGAACCGGTGTTATAGGATGCAAAACATCGGAATTATAAAGACAAAAGCTTGAACCACGATGCGTGGAACAGACTAGTAAACTTTTTAAATTCTCCGCTTGGCTCAGCAACTAGTTCATCCAACTGCTTTAGCATACTGAAACTAAAGAATACAGTTTATAATATAATAATAACGAAAGAATATTAAATAAAAAAAATTACCAACCCTGTTCTGTTTCGATGAATTTGCGTTACCCACCATCGTCTGGCTTTTCTATTTTTTTTAACTTTATTTTTAGTTACAACAAAATAATAATATGCCATAGCGCACAGAGCCAAACTTGCTGCATTTTTAATATCGTCTGTAATGTCGTCCATACCGGATGGGAAACAGATCACGAGTGAGAAAAATGAGAGTGTGGATAAGTGCTTATTCTCGCGAGAAGTCTCGGCGAGAATGAGAGTGTGGATAAGTGCTTGTTCTCGCGAGAATTTCTCGCCGAGACTTCTCGCCGTGAGTCTGGAATCGCCTTAATATTTTCAAACGGAGCACGTAGAAAGGGACAAAATAACTAGAACACCCAGGATACGAATGTTCACACATATTTTACCTTCTCACATGTTACCTTCAGATAGCCTCGCACAGGGTAGTGCGTGCTTTATTTAAACAGAGTCCTTTTTAATATTTTTAAACGGAACACGTAAAAAGGGACAAAATAACTAGAATATCCAGGACACGAATGTTCACATATATTGTACCTTCTTACGTGTTACCTTCGTTAGCCTCGCACAGGGTACATATTTAAAACTCGGAACAACAAAGCAACTTTTAATTGTATTGTGGTCTCTTTCTCTAGCACGGGGCCGTGGGCATGTCAGAGCGAGACCACGGTAACAATACGTTATTGAAACGATATTCGCTGATATTCGCAGATATCATGTTACATTGGACAAAGGTTTAAGGGTTGTGCAAATAAATGATTAATTATTATAATCATTTAAGTATTTAATCGAGCTATTATCGTTATGATTGGAAGAAAAGAAAATTACTTATTATTTTTTTAATTGATAAACTAACGTTTAGACAATATTTTTATGCATAGCACAAAGGGTAAAAATTATTATTAAGCAATAATTATCAGCCTGAAATACTCGTCTACATTGAAAAATCTTCCGAGAAAAGATACTTGCCGCCAACGGGACTTGAACCCGTGTCCTTCTGATTGCCGGTCAGGTGCTCTGACCACTGAGCTATGGCGGCTTATCTAATACCCGCCAAATAATTCAATATATACTAGTGTTTCATTCAACAATTACTGTTTATTATACATATATATATATATATATATATATATATATATAAATATAATAAACAGTATTTAACAATTAGTATTTATTATATATATATAATAATAAACAGTATATATTAAGGTATTTAACAATTACTGTTTATTATATATATATATAGTAATTGCTAACAATAATTACGTTTATTACATATATGTATATATATATATATATATATATATATATATATATATATATATATAATAAACAGTAATTGTTGAATGAATTGGCGGGTATTAGATAAGCCGCCATAGCTCAGTGGTCAGAGCACCTGACCGGCAATCAGAAGGACACGGGTTCAAGTCCCGTTGGCGGCAAGTATCTTTTCTCGGAAGATTTTTCAATGTAGATGACTGTTTCAGGCTGATAATTATTGCTTATAATAATTGTTAGAAAATTACTTGTTCAATAATAGCAAATTCACTTTGTTTAATTAGTGTTTGTATTTTTTTTTTTCAGTATAAAATTTTAATATGGGAAACAAATGGCGTTCCAAAACTTGGCGTCAGCTCTGTTGTAATCTACTGAGTTAATAAAAAGAAATGTAACACTTTTAATAACTGGTTTTATTTTAAGATGTACGTATTACATGAAAACAAGAGAAGAACACATGGAGCATAGAGAATAAAAACAAAAGAACTTGAAATGGGTTGCCACATACAAAATGTTGCCAACCCTTAAAACAACATTATTATTGTTAAAATAATGTATTACATTGTATATTTTAACACCCCCGCTCAATGTAATACACTCTTACATTATCTAGTAAACTCCACATTGAGAAATAAATTTAAACAATAGATTTTTGTTCAATGACTTAGTAAACATATCAGCTATTTGATCCTCAGTCTTAACATACATTAAACAAATCTTACATTCCTTAATTAAATCTTTGACAAAATGATAACGTATATCAATATGTTTTAGTCTTTTAATATTATCAGTATTTGCAACCATTATGGCAGACTGGTTATCACAGTATATAGGTACAGGACAAACATTTATATTATTAAAGTCTTTCAATAAACTTGACAGCCAACAAGATTCACTAGCCGCCATACTGACTGCAACATACTCTACTTCGGTTGATGATAAGCTTACGGAACACTGTTTCTTAGAACACCACGATATAAGACAATTGGAGAACTTGAAACAGTAGCCAGTGGTAGACTTTCTATCTCGTGTGTCACCACCCCAATCTGCATCACAATGCCCAACAAGCCCATCATCATTACATTTGAAAATCAGCTTATAATCTAGAGTATATTTTACATATCTTAAAATTCTTTTTAAATGAGTCAACAATACATCACTTGCATTATTTTGGTACCTACTTAATATAGATACAGCCACACAAAGGTCTGGCCTGGTGCCTGAGACAGCATACATTAAACTTCCAATAATTTTCCTACAAGTGTTTTCAATATCCTTGTCAGACTTACATTCTTTAGATTCTAAGATTTTTACATTAAAATTTTGATCAATAGGGGTAGATATTGGTTTGCAATTTTCCATGTTAAATCTTTTTAATACATTTTCTAAATGAGATTTTTGACACAATTCAGTTACACCGTCTTTCAAATTCTGTTTAACACTGATACCAAGAAAATTTGAAATTGGTCCCAAATCTTTCATCTTAAATGCATTGTGTAATTTTAATTTAAGATCACTTAATTCCTGTTCATTATTACTAAACATCAAGAGGTCATCGACATACAATAAAACATAAGTTTGGTTTTCTCCATTACACTTAGTAAACAAACAAGGATCATTCTTTGACTTTACATAGCCTGCTTTACTTATTACATGGTTAAATTTTTCATTCCAATATTTACGGGATTTTTTTAGCCCATACAAAGATTTATTTAGTTTTACAATATTATCACAACCATTATACGCCCCTTCCGGTAATTTAATAAAAACAATTTCCTTTATATCCCCATATAAAAAGGCCCCAGTGACATCCATCTGATGTATTGATAGTTTTAATTTTGTAGCAACTGAAACAAATAATCTAAATGTTGACAATTTGGCAACAGGTGAGTAGATTTCATATAAATCTAATGTATCATTCTGCTCAAAACCTCTGGCAACCAATCTTGCTTTATATTGGATAATATTATCAACTTTCTTTATTTTGAATACCCACTTACTACTTATAATGTTTTGTTTTGGAGGTACAGCGCACACTGTCCAAGTATTATTTGCTTTGAGAGTATCCAGTTCTTGTTTGACAGCTTCTTCCCACTGACAGGCATCACTCCTCTGCATAGCTTCCTTATAGGTGCCTGGTTCTGTCTCTGCAGTGTACACATTTTGGCAAGTATAGAATTGTGGTGCCTTTCTGACACGTTTGGTTCGACGAGGAGAAGCTGACTTTAATGTACTATCGCGTTCACTGTCTTCATCACTTGTTTCTTCAGGTTCATATAAGCTGTGCTGCTCATCATCTGACATCTGATTTGTAATGTTTGGATCACTCACAACATCTTCTACTAACTCTTGCTGGTTATTGTCAGTTTCATTGTTGAGTGTTTCTGTTAATAAGTTATCGCATTCCTCAAAGACAGGTTCCAGAAAAATAACATCCCTCTTTATATGAACTTCATTTTTATCAGGATAAAAAATTCTAAACCCTTTCACATTTTCTCCGTACCCTACCATGATTCCATTTTCTCCTTTGGAATCCCATTTTTTTCGTTTTTCCTTTGGAATATGGACAGATACGGGCGTACCAAAGATATGTAGGTTACTCAGATCAAATTGTTTGTCTGTCCATAATTCATAGGGTGTTTTTCCTGGTTCATTACTTCTACTGGTTCTGTTGAGAACATAGGCTGCAGTGTTGACTGCTTCTGCCCATATTTTTTTTGGTAGGTTCTTGGCACACAGCATTGACCTTGCCGCTTCTGTCAGGGTTCTTATCTCCCGTTCCGCCTTGCCATTCTGTTGTGGCGTGTATGGTACAGAAGTTTGGTGTACTATACCCCGGTCTGAGAACAATGTTGAAACAGCCTTATTAATGAATTCTAAGCCGTTGTCACTTCTAAATGTGATTATTTTGTTACCCGTGACATTTTCAGCTTTGTTTACAAAATCTTTAATACAATTAATCACTTCTTCCTTCTTTTTAATAAAGTATACAGTTCTATAGCAAGAGTAATCATCTTTTAAAATCAAGAAATACCTCGCCCCGCCTACAGATACTGCTTCCATCGGCCCGCAAACATCGGCATATATCAGTTCACATGTTTTAACAGTTTTTGTCTCACTGTTCATAAAGGGCAACCGGTGTGATTTACCCTGTAAGCAGCCTTGACAATTCTGAAGAGAATTACTTGAGACTTTAATATTATTGCTCTCTAACACGTTTTTCACCTGCTGTATATTCTGGTGTACAAGTTTCTCATGCCACTCACTCAAGCTTGATTTAACTGTAGTTACATTTGCAAAGAAATTTTTATTTTTATAACGAACATCCATAGTATACATATTTCCAACACGATTTGCTACCGCACATACTTTATTATTCTTGAAAAACTTGCAAATGTTTTGATCTGTCAAAATGACATAACCTTTGTCTGCCGTACAATTCACAGATAACAAGTTTATTTGTAAGTCTGGCACACACAGTACATTATCTATGGTTGTCTCGACCCACTGGTGTCCATTGAATACCTCTAGCTCCACTTGTCCGCAGCCAATAACATTTATTTCGGTACCATCACCTATTATCACAGACTTTTGTGACACTTCTGGTGAAAATGTCGAAAACAGATTTTTATCTTGACACATATGTTGACTAGCACCTGTGTCCACCAACCATTTTGACTGTTGATAAAGTTCTTTAGGTGTCTGTTGTACTATAAATGCATTTTTCTCTTTTCCTTTCTTATACCAGCACTCACTCTTGTTGTGCCCAACTTTATTGCAATAAAAACATTTTTTAATTACGTTCTTTTCACTATTATTTTTATTATTCTTACATTCGCTCTGGAAATGTCCTATTTTCCCACATCTGAAACACTTCCCAGTCTTTTTATTTTTTATCAAAAAAGCTGACGATGATGAAGTTTTCTGATGTTCATTATTCTTATCCATGAGCCTTTCTTCCTCCATCAATAACCTGGCCACTAAGTTGTCCAAGGTTTGCTTATCATCAGGGGCTGATTCCCAAGCCGAAACAAAATGTTTATATTCTTCTGGCAGCGACATAAGTACTTTAGTTATAACAAATTTTTCAGAAATCTCTTCCCCCATTTGCTTTAAATGGTTCTGCATTTCTTGGATTTTTGACAAAAACACAGACATTTCTGTACCTTTTTCGTATTTGTACTGGAAAAATCGCTGTTGAACAATGTGAATGCTAGTCTCCGTCTTTTGTTCATAAACACTCTGCAACTTTTTCCACATTTCCGCTGAAGTAGAACAGGATATAATGTGCAACATAACATTTTCTGTCATCCTTGTGACTATTAAGGTCTGAGCCTTTGCATCCTTGTTTTCCCAAAGAATTTTCTGTGCCTGTTCTTCAGGTTTTATACTTCGGCCTTCAACTACATCGAGCCATCCTTGTCCACGCAAAAGCACTGTAGTCTGGAACTTCCAAACATTCCAGTTTCTCGAACCTTCCAGTTTTAACACGTTTTGGTTTCCTTCCATCTTGATCACTACACTTAACAAGATGTTTTTTTTTTTATTTCTTTTTGCCTTCCTCCTGCAAAAAATGAAGTGATGCACGCGGCGTGGTGTCAACTTAACCTCAATTCGCCGGTCAATCAATTTGCAGCAGTTATCCACAACTCAGCAAGTTTTATATTATACATCAAGGTGTATGTGTCTGGGCCCATAACCTGTTGTAATCTACTGAGTTAATAAAAAGAAATGTAACACTTTTAATAACTGGTTTTATTTTAAGATGTACGTATTACATGAAAACAAGAGAAGAACACATGGAGCATAGAGAATAAAAACAAAAGAACTTGAAATGGGTTGCCACATACAAAATGTTGCCAACCCTTAAAACAACATTATTATTGTTAAAATAATGTATTACATTGTATATTTTAACAAGCTCAATACACTCCGAATGAAAAAGTATGATTTTTAACCTATTTATAGCATAACTACTATACTACAGGGTGTATTTAGACGTATCCGACGACTTTAACCAGATTTTTTTTCAAACAAACTAAAAAACAAACAAAAAAGCTTTCGCCACTAGTTTTAGATTTCTTTGGCTATATCTAACTTTATCATTTACAAAGGATACAGAAAACATACTTACCTGGCAGGTTACTTCCGATAAAGAAGAAAGTTTATTCTTGGAGAAGATGCGATGTGCACACGTTAAACGCGTTATACACTACATTCAAAACACTGTACATGGCATGATTTTACATTTGCTACCCCTATTACTGTAGATTTTATATTTATGAGAAGATTAGTGGCAAAAGTAAATATTTATATTGAAAGACTGGAGAATTCAGGACTCATTAGGACTCTTTATGAAATGAACATACATGTTTCACATTCATCAAACACGGTAAAGCCATTTCAAGCACAGTTTCACGTTTAATGGTGGTCATACACCAAGGCGATACTGAAAATACCTTCCACTCTGGAATGTGCCACAAATATACTATGTATTATTTCAAATGAATTAATTGTGAAATAACACAAATTAATCAAATTACATTTGACTGTTTTGTTTACAGATCGATTTCTCGAAGATCTCCAGGAATAGAAGAGAACAATGCTGTTGTGGATAACTACTCTGGAAATTTCAGTACTGAACTACTCACGAATATAGTTTTCACGGCTGGTGTATCTGTTTTAGCCGTAAGCAACATCAAATAATGATTATATGGGTAATTTTTTCATCTAAGTGAATGAAAAAGTGTTCACACATGATTATGTTTCTTTTAGGAACAAAGTGTGTATGACATTCCCGAATCCACTACAGCCGCACATTCAATAGAATTCCGCAATGTTGAAGTAAGAGTTACGATGACGCTTTATTATTTTTGCTTAGCACGTTTTGTGAAATATTCCTTGGTACCTTTAGTTACTTACTCCTTTTTACTATTATTTTAATTTAGGAACAGCTTATGGATGTCAATAATCCTGTAGTGGAGCCATCAGAAACACCAATAGCCATAGATGGAAGGAGGATTGTCGACTTCCAATACATCTTCACGGAATTTCAAAAAATTAACACCCATTGCTTACTCTTAGGATGTACTCTGTCAAACATTTATATTTATAAGGAAAATAGAAAAGGATTCCAATCAACTTTTTTTTTCCAATGCAATATGTGCCACCTCAAAATGAAGATTTCATCCTACGATAAAAATATACCTCTAGACGTAAACCATGCTGCTGTGTCTGGAGCTGTTACAGTTGGAATAGGCTTCGCGAACCTGCAGCAACTTGTTGAAACCATGGAAATTCCGGCCATGACTGGCACAACATTTCGCGAAATGCAAAGTAAAGTTTCTTTATGGTACGAATGCACAGCTATTCTAAAAATGAAAGAAGCAGCACAGAAAGAGGCAGAATATGCAAGGAAAATCGGAAGCATAGATTCTAACGGAACTCCATTGATAACTGTGGTTGCGGATGGATGTTGGTCTAAAAGATCATATGCATCAAACTACTCTGCCCTTTCTGGGGCTGCGGCAATCGTTGGCCAAAAATTTGGCCAAGTTCTTTTTTTTAAAGTAAAAAATAAATATTGCGTAATATGTACCAGGGCTGAAAATAAAAATGAACGCGCCAGAGAACACGTGTGCTTTAAAAATCACACCGGCAGCTCGACGAGCATGGAGTCAGACATTCTGGTAGAAGGTTTCAAGACTTCCATGAGCACACACGGCATTATATACTCCAAACTCATCGCCGACGGAGATTCCAGCACATACAATAAAATTTTAAAATCAAGACCTTACAAAAACCTTACAGTAGAAAAAATTGAATGCCGCACCCATCTTTTGCGAAACTTTTGTAATAAATTACGCAAAATAACAACAGAGACATTTTATCCCCTGGCTTCACGGAAAATTTTGTCAGCTAGACTTTTGAGGCTTCGCACTGCAGTACGATGTGCTATATCGCATAGGAAGGGCGAAATTGGAATGATGGCTGACAAAATTTTCAAATTAAATTCAGATATACTAAATGGACCCCGGCATGTGTTTGGAGATCACAAATCCTGCCACATAGGCGGATATCTTTGAAAACGCACTGAAAGTGGTGAAACCGATTGGATACCTCTATTAGAGAAATGCAAGATGTTAGATAAAATAATGCTGCATGTAAACACTCTAGCATCACATTCTCGAAGTTTGATTTGTGATGTTGACAGTAACGTTGTTGAAAGGTTTAACCATATAATTGCCAAAATGACTGGAGGTAAGCGAATAAATTATACGTCCCGAAATTCGTACCAAAGTCGATGTGCCGCAGCGGTGGTATCATTCAATTCCAGGAGAATTCATTACGCCGTGCATAAAGAAGTTTTTGGAAACAGCCCTGGTACATGGTCAAAAAGAATGGAAGCCAGGCGTGCAAATATTGCTAAGAAAAAAAAAGTCCCAAAAAAAAACTATCTTTCGCGTTGAACCCCATTATCCCCGATTGCGATTATGGTGAACATTTAAACTCACCCGATATGGCTGATGTGCTTTTCACGGAAGCCAAAAATGTATTTTTAGAGTCTTTGAATCTCTCAGACGCCGATCGTTTGCATATTGAAAATGCAACTGTTTTGCAATCAAAGTCAGGCGAATGGATGGAACTCCGGAGAAAGCGTCTAACAGCATCTTGGTTCGGGAAAATTTGTAAAAGACGATTGAACATCAGCTGTCGACCGTTAGTTAAAAGTATCATGTACCAAAGTCCGCTAGGAGTACCATCAGTACGTTTTGGTAATGACAACGAGGCCGGAGCCTTAATCCAGCTTTCCATTCAATTAGGATTGACTTTTTCTAAATGCGGTTTGTTTTTAGATGAATGTCATCCTTTCCTAGGTGCCACTCCCGACAGTAAAGGTGATAATTTTATAGTTGAAGTTAAATGCCCTTATAGCGCTCGAGGTATGGAACCGTTGGCAGCAATTAAAGTGAAAAAAATTAAATTTTGGTATTTTGACAAAGACGGTGAAGTTAAAATTAACAAAAACCATGATTGGTACTTCCAAATTCAAGGACAACTTCAAGTCACCAAGTCCGATATATGTGTGTTTGGTGTTTGGAGCTCTAATAAGATTCCATTGAAGGTTGAAACTATAAGAAGAGATGATTATTTCTTTCACTTTAAAATGTTAAAACGCCTTCAAAATTTCTATTTTGATTGCTACTTGCCAGAAATAATTGACCCGAGGTATGAAAGAGGCATGGAAATTAGAAATCCTCCTTATATAGAGCAAGCTATTCTTTCCAAAAAAGTTACCCTTAAAAGAAACGCGTGAACAACAGCGTCTGAGAGATTATTGGTTTTCCGATTATATTTTCTTATGCTTGTACTTCCAATACGTTTTATGGTATTGATTTTTATTATGTTTAGATGTGAATGCTTGTGTAAGCGCCTAACTTAATGTACCATTTTATAACACTGCGCCAACAAATGCATTATTTTATTTATTTACACCGTGAAATAAATGTAATATCAATTATCTTTGCCCAGGTACGTTTTTAAAATAAGCTGATGGGTATTTCTTGGACAATACTCGCCGTCACTTTGCAGAGTTTATTTTTTCACTTGAAATTATTTAATGAAACCGCTCACAGTTTCTTCACGTAAATGTTTACCGACACTTTGTTTTTTTTTTTATGTATTATACGCTATAAATTCAGATTATTTATTATTTATGGAGCGATTTTTTGCATGCGCTCTGTGTGAAATGTACTTAACTAATACCGGCAATGTACACTCTGTCTTTTACCTTGTATTATGTTCCTTGTGAAAAAAAAACTGTTGTTTCTATTAAAATTGTAACTAATTCACGCATCTTCTCATATAAGATAGTATCATTTTTTGAGTAAGTAGGGGAATTACTTGGTTATTCAAATCTGGTCACCAAACGCGGCTAAAGCCATTTCGAGCAACCCTTGGATTCTGAGTGGTGGTTTTTGATCAAGGTGATACTGAGAGTATCTTCTTTCACTACGGAGTGTGAAATTTTGATAAATACCAGATTATTAATTTTTACAAAGGTAAAAATCCTTTTCACTTTCTCCTTTTTATGAGTGGTGCTTCGAGTATTACAAATACGAGATCTCGGTATTATATTCCCGATAGTCTAACATAATTTACTTTTTTTTTTACGAAATTCTTCTCTTTTAAAATTTGATACCATACGTGTACATCATATCTTTATTTTATTGTTTGTAACACACATGAATAATTGTATCCATATAGCTACATTCTAGCTTTAGTACATAAAATTTTGTTTTATGTTAAGTTTTATTATCTGAATTGTATTAGTTTTTTGATTGGTACAAAAATATAATTTATTGTATTTTTTATGTATGTATGTAAAGGCCACTAGGACGTTTATAAAAATAAGTTAATAATTCCAACCAAGGAAAGACATTATTCTACTATTTTTGGTTACATTATTCCTCCCCTTCCAAATTTTGGAAGAATTTTTAATATTATGTTTTTATTCATACGCCTAAAAATTGATGTAATAAATCATTAGTTTATAGCGTACATAGGAAAATACCTAATTTTCGTAGGAAATGATAATAATTTTAATAAAAATACATAACAAAAAACATACAATAATCATAGTTATGTATAGAAGTTAGTTTGTGTTTTTTTTTTTCTTCGTGTTATAAAAACTATTTTATTCTATTTTGCAAAAAACCTAAACTTTTAAATAAATAAATTAATATTTCAACGTTGTTTTATATTTCCATGTTTTGACAGCCCTAACAATTTGCACAGGCGATGATGGACTTCACAGTTCACGCTAGTCAAAACGCCACTAGCAGGTGTTCGGGGTTGATAGGTATAAAAATTCCCAATATTTAGGGAAAATTATGTACAATACACGTGAAATGTGGAAATATTAGTAATATGTAATATATCAATACCCCTCTAATTTCAACTTCATATTGTGAAGAAGCAGATTTTTATAGAACTTGGTAAACTTTTTGACGTTTGTAATTTTTGTTTAAAAATAACATAGAATGTAGTGTTAAAACCCAGTAAACATCTTCCAATTTAATTCTAAAATCATACTTTTTGAATCTTGGATATCTGTGAGTTTTAAAAAGCTGTTCGTGTAATATTTTTAAATTATTTGTAACAAAATAGGGAATCTCGGGGGAAATTTCCCCAAGTCATAGGGAAAAATCAAAATTCAGCCAACCACAAAAACGACCAACGTGTAATATTCCTTTTTCAATTCGTGTTCGGGAATTATTGCCGTCACTTCGGGTTTTTACGAGCGGATACTGGGATCAAACTCATTTGAAGTAACAATGAACATTAACTTTTGGTGGAATTGATTTAAAAATTCGATGAGGGCGACGCAAGCGACAATTTTTTTAACTATTTTGACAAATTTCGACAAAATCATTTGCCCTGCTCCGCTCTTAAACTCTCGCTGTTGTTTATAATAGAGCCGTTATGCAACCTGCAAGGTACAATTAACAACAAACTGCTACCTTTCGCTAACTAAAATTTCGTCCTACGTTTTGAACACAGAAGTTGCGAATTTTAATTCTACAAAGAGTTTTAATTTTATTTTTAACTAGCAGACCCGGCCACACGTTGCTGTGGCTAACGAAACATAACGCCATTACCCAACGTTTATAAAATCCACACCACCCGCTTGTCAGCTGCCCGCTGCCCGCTGCCTTTTTTTTTACATAAGCTCCAGGAGGCCCTGAGTAAAATAATTTCCCTCAGGGCCTATATCATCTTTAGGGATGCTGTGTGGAGGGTTTTTTTAAGTAAAGGAAGGAGAGAAGAGTTCTGAGAAGGAAAAGGGTTTAAGGGGTGGGTAGGAATCTGGGGTTCAGTGTGTCCTGGTCATCCGCCTCCAAGACCTAGACAAACCTCACCCCATGAACCTGGGCACCCCTGCTAAATCACCAAACGTAGCTAACCACTTGGGGTGACCTATGGCAGAGGTGTTGGTTATCCAATAAAGGTTCCCGATGCGGCAGTACCCATTCCCGCCTCCCAAATTGTAAAAATTCCCTGAATTGAATATTTGAATTTCTCGGCTTTTCTCTACTATAATAAGCATGTATTATACATAAAAGCCTTCCTCTTGAATCACTCTATCTGTTGGTAAAAACTGCATGAAAATCCGTTGCGTGCTTTAAAGGATCTAAGCGCACATACATTTTGAGCGACTTCATTTTATACTACGTAATGATGATATAGATAAATATAATAATGATGATATTGATAATGATGGCGTTCGAACAGACGCACGCACGGATAGACCCTTTCTAATAATAAATTTATTTTAATTTTATGATTACTTTGCAAAGTTGATCTTTTAACTACTAACTACTAGTGCACACTTTTAACTACTAACTACTAGTGCACACTTTTAACTACTAACTACTAGTGCACACTTTTAAGTACTAACTACTAGTGCACACTTTTAACTACTAACTACTAGTGCACACTTTTAACTACTAACTGCTAGTGCACACTTTTAACTACTAACTACTAGTGCACACTTTTAACTACTAACTACTAGTGCACACTTTTAACTACTAACTACTAGTGCACACTTTTAACTACTAACTACTTGTGCACACTTTTAACTACTAACTACTAGTGCACACTTTTAACTACTAACTACTAGTGCACACTTTTAACTACTAACTACTAGTGCACACTTTTAACTACTAACTACTAGTGCACACTTTTAACTACTAACTACTAGTGCACACTTTTAAGTACTAACTACTAGTGCACACTTTTAACTACTAACTACTAGTGCACACTTTTAACTACTAACTGCTAGTGCACACTTTTAACTACTAACTACTAGTGCACACTTTTAACTACTAACTACTAGTGCACACTTTTAACTACTAACTACTAGTGCACACTTTTAACTACTAACTACTAGTGCACACTTTTAACTACTAACTACTAGTGCACACTTTTAACTACTAACTACTAGTGCACACTTTTAACTACTAACTGCTAGTGCACACTTTTAACTACTAACTACTAGTGCACACTTTTAACTACTAACTACTAGTGCACACTTTTAACTACTAACTACTAGTGCACACTTTTAACTACTAACTACTAGTGCACACATTTTGGATAATCTGTTGTTATTTCGTTCTTGACAGCATCTCATACAACTGAGCTTTTCAGAATCCGCTTTTAAATTTGTAAATGGTACCTACAAGACATTTTTTTATGATGTATTAGTTGAGTATAAAATAAAAGGTTATTCAGCAGCTTTTTATAGTGCCCCAATTACAGTGCGGTGACATTTTGCAAACACGGTCACAATAGATTATCAGTCATGCATAAAAACAAGTTTAATAAATATATTTACACAATATTATGTATAAGCGTTTACGTATTGGGAACGAATACTCATTTAGGTATTTAAAAAAAATTATTCGATGTTTTATGTAACTATATTTTTTAAATCTCTGTTAAAAGAGAATAGTAGGTAGGTATCTCGTTGATAATTTACAAGTTCCAGGTACATAATGTGCGCTTTAAATTTCCAATAGACATGTTAACACCTTATAAAAACTTACCAATTTCGGTTGATGTTACTCTGTTTAGATTAGGTTAATTTCTCAGATTATCTTTGATTTTAATTGCCATTTTCAAAATTGGAACTCATGTATCAAGAATCTCGTGATTTTAACATAATCTATGTAAGTTTAAAAAAATCCAAATATGCTTTATTGGGTGTATTTTTTAATCATTAAAAAAACTCTAACGAAACTGTCAAAAATGTCACAATTTGAGAATGACATTTTGCAAACCATCAATTGTTCAATCAAAATTAAATTTTTGAAACTCTTCAAATTAATGATTAAATTTGAATTATTCACCTATGGCACTTACAAAATCGAATACTTCGAATCTTATCACAAATTATATTTATTTTAAATAGGTACCCTCTGTTAGGTACCAACATTGATTGATTGTTCTTTTAATATACAAAAATGAATTTTTGTAATTAAAAAACTGTAAAAAAAATTGCAAAAGGTGGCACGCAAGCTGTTTGAAAATCTGAATGTACCGGACTGAATATATTGAACCCGGGAGAGGGAAGGGGATCGCGGGAGGGGAGTTCGCTGGTGAAGGGAGAGGGAAAGGGATGTGGGAGGGGAAGGCGAGGGGGAAGGGGAACGGGACGAATGGGAAAAGATACGGAGGGAGAAACAATTTATTTATGCGTTAATGCCATTAAAGCATGCCGGGAACTCGCTAGTAATAATTAAAAATAGTAATTTAGGTTAATATTAAAGTAACACCGGTTCGAAGAACTCCATTCAGAACTCGGATTTGAATTTAAGTGTCATTTTCAAAATTAAAATAGATCGTTTTAACGAATTCAGAAATGCGATGAGAGAAGATAACCTACGCACAAAACTTATTATTGACTTTTTTTGGGTCTGCGTTAGTCAAAACAAACACACTCATTGCAGTTATGGATCTGGGATTGTAACTTATTCAAAGAAGTCGGATTTGTTTTGAATTGTGTCGTTTTCAAAATTGGAAGTGATTGGGTCAAGAACCTTGACCTTTGACCGGTCAGTGGTTAAGTGGACATAGCGCTTGGGTCCCACCCGAGCGTCGCGTGTTCGATTCCTCGGCTGGCTAAGTCCTCCATCACAACACAAGCAACATTTTCGGCTTTTTGTGGTGGTAGTAGGAGATTTTCAAACTTTGTTGGGTTATTTGTAACTCGGGAATGTTTGTCTTTCTTTTATAAAAAAAAAATGCCTATTAAGAGGGAGTAACCAGACAAAACCGGAAATATGTAATCAATATATATATATATTATAAAAGAACATCCAAAAAAGCGTGCGGAACGCAAAAACTCATAAACGAGTGCCGGTACGATCAAGAGAGTTATATGGTATGGTAGATCATTATCCCCCCTAGGGAATAAGGGGAATTCGTTTTTGCCTAAAGGGCTTGCTTTTGAAGATATAAGGGCTGGAAGTTCTAAGAAGACTCTAGAAATTTCAAGAAGAGTCTAGAAGATTCTAGAAAGCTCTAGAACCCTTCAGAAATAAGTGGCGATGTGTGTCGGTGAGTATCAATATATATTATAATAAAAGTATTCGAGAGCATTCCACAACATCCCGGAACATTCTGGAATGTTGTGAAATGTTTGGGAATAGGGAATCGAATATATCATTGGGGAACTTCCCAGAACACTCAAATATTGTGGAATATTCTGAAACGTTGCGGACTTTTGTTTTTGTATCTTACACAAATACAATCAACTTATTCACCTATTCAAAACAGCTCTAGACCGGATGATTTCTGATGACTACAAAGTTATAATTCGAGCCGACAAGAGACCACCTGGAGAACACGAACGTCGATTCAATGCACCTCAGATAGACGAAGTGGCCATCGTAATTGTGGACAATGAAAACACAAGCCGTGATATAATTGTACAACGGAGAATAGAAGGACTGCAACGCATTGCAGAGACACACCGTTCATATGGTGCCCTCCAATATCCTTTAATATTTCTACACGGTGAGGATGGATATCACTTTAATGTGAAACAAACCCAACCAGAAACAGGCATAGAAACAAACAAAAAAGTCACTTCCAAGGAGTTCTATTCTTACCGCTTAATGATCCGAGATAATGAAACATACAATCACGTTCTCAACACCCGCCATTTATTCCAACAATTCCTGGTAGATATGTACGCAAAAATAGAAGCGGAACGGATACTTTACATAAGACTGAATCAAAAGAAACTACGCACGGAAGAATACATCCACCTTCGAGACACGATCATAAATGAAGGAAACATTGACGACATTGGAACAATGGTAATCTTACCCTCATCTTACATAGGAAGTCCGAGACACTTGCACGAAAACACTCAAGATGCCATGACTTACGTAAAAAAATATGGACGACCTGACCTCTTCATAACTTTCACATGCAACTCATCGTGGCCAGAAATCAAAGAACAACTAAGATATGAACAAGCCCAAATGGATCGGCACGACATAATAGCCCGAGTTTTTCGACAAAAACAAATGAGATTTATTGAAGTCATCACAAAATACCACATTTTTGGAACCGTTAGATGCTGGATGTACACAATCGAATGGCAAAAACGAGGACTGCCTCACTCACACAATCTCATATGGCTACATGACAGAATTCATCCCACGGATATTGACAAAATCATCCAAGCTGAATTTCCCAATTCACAAGAAGATCCAGAATTGTACGACATAGTTGTGAAAAACATAATTCACGGACCATGCGGGCCATTAAACCCCAATTCACCATGTATGAGTGATGGAAAATGTACAAAAAAAATACCCAAAACCATACTTGGACGACACCCAAACCGGAGATGATGGATATCCCAAATATAGAAGACGATCAACCAAAAATGGTGGCTTCACTGCAAAAATACGAGTACGAGGCAGAGACGAACTGGAAATAGGTAATCAATGGGTAGTACCATATAACCCACTACTATCCAAAATGTTCCAAGCACACATAAACGTAGAATACTGCAATTCAGTAAAATCCATTAAATATGTCTGTAAGTATGTGAACAAAGGCAGTGACATGGCAGTATTTCAAATAGCAAAAGATAACGAACAACAAAACAGAAACGACGAGATCCTCATGTACCAAATGGGAAGATACATCAACAGTAACGAAGCAGCATGGCGGATTTTCGGTTTTCCCATACACGAACACGAACCAACTGTGCAACATCTAGCAGTACATTTGGAAAATGGACAGAGAGTTTACTTCACAAAAGACACCGCCAGTAAAATTGCAAACGAACCACCTAAGAACACAACATTAACCGCTTTTTTCCAACTGTGTCAAACGGATCCATTCGCTAAAACATTACTGTATGTCGATGTCCGTACCTATTATACGTGGAACACAACAAGAAAAATCTTTCAACGACGAAAACGAGGAATTCCAGTAGATGATCATCCAGGAATCATGAAAACTAACGCACTAGGACGAGTATACACCATACATCCGAACAACGCTGAATGTTTCTATCTCCAGATGTTGCTACACGAAATACGGGGACCAACAAGTTTCACAGATCTCGAGACTATTAAGGGTTACCAATGCCAGACGTTCAGAGAAGCATGTCAACGTTTAGGACTACTAGAAAACGACAACCACTGGGAATTAACACTACAAGAAGTCTCACTCACAGCCTCAGCTGAACAAATCAGAGACTTATTCGCCATAATTCTAACAACGTGTAACCCATCGAATGCAAAACAGCTATGGGATTCCTTCAAAGAGAGTATGAGTGATGACATACTGTACCAAATCCGACAAGTTCATCCAGAATTGGCCATCGAATTCAACGACGACATCTTTAATGAAGCACTCATTCGCTTAGAAGATAAATGTTTAGCAATAAAAAACCAGACCTTAGTACAACTTGGGATGCCAGCACCACGATAAGATGCTTTCAGTGTACTAAATTTCGATGTTACAAAGGAAAAAAGCTTCAAAATCAACGAACTACTTCAATACATTGCTCACAACAAACCACTCCTCAATGATAATAAAAAAAAATTACAACATTATCATGGACCGGATCAACAATAACACTGGCGGAATTATTTACCTAGACGCACCAGGCGGCACTGGGAAAACGTTTCTAATAAATCTATTGCTGGCAGAAATACGTGCTAAGCAACACATCGCACTTGCACTGGCATCATCCGGCATCGCCGCCACATTTATGGAAAGAGAACGAACTGCCCATTCCGCCCTACAACTACCTTTGAATATAGCTGAAGAACTATTCCCGGTATGTTAAATCTCAAGAGCATCTGGACGGGGTGAACTTCTAAAACAAGCTAAAATTATCTTCTGGGACGAAAGCACAATGGCACATAAAAAATCACTCGAAGCCGTAGACAGAACATTACAAGACTTGCGAGGAAACTATGAAGTGATGGGAGGAGCTCTACTCATACTCTCAAGAGATTTTCGACAAACACTTCCAGTTATCCCCAAGTCAACACCAGCAGACGAAATCAATGCATGCTTAAAAAAATCACATCTTTGGCCACACGTACAAATACTGCGACTAACAAAAAATATGAGAGTTGAACTATCGAAAGACGAAACAACAGCACAATTTGCTCAAAAACTTTTACAAATAGGCGAAGGCACATATCCTACTGACCAGACGACCGGCCTAATTGAACTCAAAAGTGATTTCTGCAACATAGCAACTACTGAAGACGAGCTCATCGACCAAATTTATACAAATATTGTTCATAACTATACCAATCCGGAGTGGCTATTTCAAAGGGTAATTTTGGCAACTAAAAATAGTATTGTCGATGATATCAATTTTAATATTCAAAAGAAAATTCCCGATGAAGAGAGAATATACAAATCGATCAGCACGATGGTAAACGTTGAAGAAAGTGTCAATTTTCCTACAGAACTCTTTGCAAGTACCAGGAATGCCGTTACACTGCCTTCGACTGAAAATTGGATCTCCGATCATACTACTCAGAAATCTCAACTCACCAAAACTATGTAATGGAACGAGGATGGTCGTCAAACAGCTATCGAATAACATCATCGAAGCCGAACTTATGACTGGAAAGGACAAAGGACACACAGTATTTATCCCCAGAATACCACTGATCTCTACTGAACTGCCATTCCAATTTAAAGGACTGCAATTTCCAATAAAATTAGCCTTTAGTTTTACAATTAACAAAGCGCAAGGACAAACTGTAAAACATTGCGGCATCAACCTCAAAGATTCCTGCTTTTCTCACGGTCAGCTATACGTAGCTTGCTCTCGAGTAGGAAATTCAAAAAATTTATCCCGGATAACAAAATGAAAAATATTGTTTATAAACAAGTATTGTAAATAGTTGAAGATGTTTACAATAAAAAAATTATCTCTTATATTTTGAAGTTTATCCTTTATTCCAACTACCATACAATCTCATATCAACTCCCTGAGCGAAGCCGGGTATCCCAGCTAGAGTGTTTGAGAGCATTCCACAACATTCCAGAACATCCCGGAACATTCTGGAATATTATGGAATGTTCGGGAATAGGAAATCAGGAACATCTTTGTGGGACATTCCAGTACACTTTCGAATGTTGTCCTGAGCGAAGCCGGGTACCCCAGCTAGTTTTTATGTAAAAATTTTGACGTATTGACTCTTTTACACAAAAAAAATTATAAATTGATTTCGAGAGACTGTTCTTTTATAAAATATTAAAGCTGTGTTTTAAATTTTGAGAAAATATGTTTAGTTTTAGTACAATAAGGTTTCACCCTAAAAGTTGGAATTTCGGAAAAAGTTGTGAATCTTTTTTACTCCTACCGTCGTGTAGAATCACCTAGTAGAATCATGTAGTATCATACGTTTAAAATCATATAATCGTACAGTAAAATAAATCAATAAATTATTTGGGAAAGCTACTTTTCAGAATTTTAATTTTAGAAATATCCGCGCCCTTATTTTGTGACGAAAATACTTCAGTTTGTCTATTTATTTACGGTCTTACAAACTAATAAATATATATTTTTTTTAAATTACGTTTTTATTATGCTTAGACATTATTGAATAATTATAAATACTATTAATCAAAAAATAATTATAAAAAGTACATACTTTTATTAGTTTTATCATCACGAGTTTGAGCATTTTTGAATGTAGATTAATGCAAATTTTTAATGAAATAAAATCGATATTTAGTTATTATGTTAAAATGCTAGTACGACCGCAAGATCTTCGTTCGACGAAATTTAAATTCTTGGCCGCTTGTTAATTAATAATATATATTGTAAAGGGAAGGAACTATTTTAAAGAATGTTCACACATTCTTTATATTGCATTTTTGAATGTAGATTAATGCAAATTTTTAATGAAATAAAATCGATATTTAGTTATTATGTTAAAATGCTAGTACGACCGCAAGATCTTCGTTCGACGAAATTTAAATTCTTGGCCGCTTGTTAATTAATAATATATATATTGTAAAGGGAAGGAACTATTTTAAAGAATGTTCACACATTCTTTATATTGCATATGATAATTTACTGTATAAAAAATCGACCACCACAACACGGGCATGTGCCTAGCATGGTGGTCGAAAAATCCCCAACTTTTGTAAAAAAAGATTTTTTCAATGAATAAAGAAACTTAAAATATATATATATATATATATATATATATATATATATATATATATATATATATATATATATATATATTATATTCAGTACATATTTATGATGAATTTATGCCAGTGTTCTTACAATAATTGGTGGTGTAATAAATGTTTAGAACAAGTGCCTTCCAAGCAGTTGATTGGTGTTCAATTTCCGGCTTTTTTTTAAACTTTTAGATTTTTTTTTTAAAGTTCATTTTTTTTAAATCACTCAAAAAAGATGTTAATCCTTCTATGCACTTTATAATCATTTCATACAACTCAATTAATGGTTTCGTCCTTGTGTAATGTAAGATAGTTATACGATAAAACCATAGACATATGAATATTACTCATATGTCTATGGATAAAAAAAAATCACGAGACTACGGTAATAATATTGTGATCTTAATAAGATTGTGTTGCTTGAATTTCTACCGATACTGGAATAAATTATATATAATAAGGAAGAAACTTGAATCATGTGGGAATAGGGTGAATAGTCTGCGATAGGATGGTAATAATAATAATCAGAAATAAAAGGTAATCCTTGGAAGGGTGTAGTTTCTTTGCGTTCAAGGCACTGAATCTTTTCAAAGACATGGCGAATAAAAATTAAATTTTGCAAAGAAAATACTTTTCAACAGTCTGCGAATGTTCGAAACAATTTTCGTATTTAAAAGAGAAGATACAACATAAACCAACAATTTAATACAACTTTAAATTACTTACTTATATTTTTTAACTCTTTATTTTCATTATGATTAAAATATGTGCTTCTTTATATGAAAAAATCATGTTTTATTAAAATATGTTTTATTAAAATTAAAATAAATTCTTCCTCAATCTTTACAAATGCAATTTGTGGAGTCACTTTAATTAAATGAAAACAAATCACTTCGTAAAATACCTACTACTTTTTTAATCAAACTTATCTACATGTTTCAAAACCAAGAGTTCAATCCTCAAGATACGATTAATATTTGAAACTGCTGGAGCGCTTTTTGTCACAATATGGCGCTATTTAAAACACCTCGGATTGCTTTACTGCCAGTTCTAGGCAAATTTTCCCAAGATGCATTACATTTTTTTTTTCAATTTTTCCATATTAGAATTCGGATGTATGATTTTTTTAATGTCAGCGGAAAATATTCAAAATGGTCACCAAAAAATCACGAGCAATCGGAGGAAAAACGTTAAAAATTGCGCTGTCGCTCGAGTGGTTAAATAACATGTAAATAATAATAATATTTTACAAACCGATTTGTTTTCATTTAATAAAAAAAATCATGAATTAAAAAATACAAGTATGCAGTTCACATGCGGTGGATGTGAAACCTTCAGAAAACTAAAGTAGACTAGAGTGGGGAGGCTACGAAGCACCGCACAAAGAGGAGACCGATTATTCTATCCCATTCTCTCACACGCGAAATCGTATGGATGTATGTGTTTGTCTCATTTAATTGAGTTTCAAATCACAACTGTGCTTAAAAAAATTCACACAAAAATTTAAAAAAATATTCAAAATATCCTTACAAAATAAATACGAAATATCGTCAGATACGATTTTAGATTTTCACGGCCAAAAGTATTTTTGTTATTAGTTTTTGGGGTATTATGCCGTGTTGAGCTACCTTCTTCTTTAGCCAACGTTTCGGACAGCGTTGCAGTTGATCTCCAAAAGGATATCAGAACACTTTCGTGCCTGTAAACTTTGCCACCCTGACAAATCGGCAATCGACGAGCACTTAATCAAAACCGGCCATTACTTTGGATTTGTCCCTGAGGTCCTGGGAAGACCCAAAACTCATAGAGCACGCCTGATTACGGAGGCAATTGAAATTCATAAAAATCATATAAATATTAATAGAGACGACGGAGCTAAGCTCAATAGTTCTTGGTATCGGGTAATTGACGGTTACATCAAGACTAAACTCAAAAAAACATGTTAAAGTATATTGTAGCGCCAGCTCGTAGAGGAGTGGAGCTGGCGACACGATATCGCTCCTAAGTAGATAAGTACAAACATCACCTCTAACTATTGCACATCTGCCCTGATGATGGACACTGCAACGCTGTCCGAAACGTTGGCTAAAGAAGGAGGTATCGCAACACGGCATAATACCCCAAAAACTAATAAAAAAACGTAATATCGTGTATAATTTAGTGATTTAAACACACTTTTCAAATACTACCTGCAAGGGTTTGGTAGAAATCATGAATAGTGTTAGTTATTAGTGTTATTCTCAATAATATTTACCTACGAGTACCAGTATACTTTCCTATGGTTCGATTTTATATACAGGTGTCTCATGTGTTATAATGATCAATTTCAAAAATGGATATTATTTTTTGTGACTATGATTGTTGACGGTGTTAGTTATCGATCTTTTGCACTAAGCTAAAAATAAACCTTTTAATAAATCGTTTGTCGGAATATCAGCAAAACCAAAACATCATCACGATAATGCGACAATTAAAATTGACAATCAAAATAAATCATTGTTGAGGTTTGGGAGCAGAGCATAAATAAATGTATGCCAAAGGAAAATTGAAATATGAGCAAAATGTTGTCACCACATTTTGGATAAACATTGTCCAAATTTATTGAAAATATTTTCCTAAATGAAAACGCAATCATTAACGTATGTGTGTGTCTGTTTATAGATACATAAGATTGTTGAAAAGCTCCGCACAAGCGAGAAAATGTTTTAAGCAGAATCTCGCCTACGTTTACGTTTTATGAATTATGTATTCAGAAACCAGATCCATTCATCATCGAAGAATGAACGGTAAGAAATGGGTTATTTTTACTCACTCAGGATATCAATTCAACCGCCAAAATAACAGTTCTTGTCAAATTTTATGATTTTTGGCTGACGAGCTCGTTTGAAAGATGAGTTGGGGATTTAAGTTTTAGCTTAGCAAATATTTTTGTGAATTTCTGAAAAGGATTTTGCCTAAATATGAAGTATTTTTTTTAACATTAGCTCCACATAAGGAGAGGAAAACAATTTCCCTCAAAATAGATGCTGTGTTGAGGGCGAGGCTGTGGGGGGGATATATTGAGATAGATTGGGATAGATTCGTTAATTATAGAGGGCGAGGCTGTGCAAGGCGATGTTCCTAGAGAGTCCTGCTGGAGAGGTCTCAAGGTCGCCCTCAACCAGTCTCTCCAGATCCGGCCTGCCACGCAGTTGGTGGGCGGACAGATCCACCGCGAAGACCCTGGCAGACCTCACCCCGCGAACCCGGGCACCCCTGCTAAGTCACAAAATGTAGCGAACCACTTGGGATGACTTTCCTGTTGATTACCCAATAAATGGTTTCCGAGGCGGCGATACCCATACTGTATAAATAATACAATTTCACAAAGAACGAAGAAAGTTTAATGAGAAAAAAATGTATATAAATATCTATCTATCTATCTTCTCTATAAAATGAATCGCCAAAATTAATGTATCCACATAATTTCCGAACGACTGCACCAAATTGGATAATTTTTTTTGTGTGTTCGTTATTGTCAGGACAAGATTTGTATAAAACTACTGGTGAGTTCTGGTATTATGAAATTTGTAGAACAAAATTGCACGCGAGCTGTTTGAAAACTGAATATACCGGGACTGAATGTATGGAATGCGGGAGGGGGTAGGGGGGAACGTAACTCGGGTGGGGGGTTCGCGGGAGAAGGGAGGGGAACCTGGGAGGGAGGAGGGGAACCTGGCAGGGGGGAGGGGAACTCGGGAGGGGGGTTCGCTGGGGAAGGGGAGGCAGAAAGGGAACGGGACGAATAGGAAAGGACACACAGGGGGAAACAATGTCTTTATTAAACGGCATAGCAACGCATGCCGGGAACCAGCTAGTAAAATATATAAGTGGTTCTAACACAGAAACATTGAATTTTTATTAGAACAACTCTCTTTTCATAACTTTAGAAGGTTATTCCCATCAATGTAATATATCAATGAAGAAGAACATAACACTAATAATCTAAACGAAAATATGAAAGATAACAAGACTCAGAAAAATAAAAAGATATCTAATTTGATAAGGCGTTCGTCCCGTTAAGTTGCAAACGTAAACTTTTTATTTTTCTGAGTCTTTCTCATATTTTATTATTTTACTCTTTCAAATTTTCGTTTAGATTATTAGTGTTATCTTCTTCTTCAAAGAAATGTTGTGACATTTATTTATATCAATTAAGAAAAGTTTTAATTCCCTTCTGAAATCATTTTTGTTATTTCATTGGTTAATAACTAGATGGCACTGTTAGTGGAGTAAAGGAAGGCCACGTAGTACACAAGGTTTTCAAACAGTCCGTGACATATTTCCGTGCGATGGGCTAGAGTTGATAATTGATAGGATAGCCCAGAGGATTCCGCCACAAAAATGGGATATTTGTAGGTTCCTAAGCTCAAATATTATCATGAAAGCATGTTCTCAGTTCTAATTAATCATTTCCTTAGTCCTGTGTTAACAGAGAGTACAAAAAAATTAAAAAGTCACCGCTTACGTATTCCAAAAATTCAGAACAAAACGGCTTTGTTGAGCACAAGGTTTAAAGAAACGGGTGAATATATCGGTAAAAACCTCAGATATTTCTCACGTTTTTTTTTCACACAAAGCGTGAAAAACTTTTAAAACTCTCATTATATCTTGACTTGAACGCGTTTCGGGATATTTATCAAATAAATTCTGTCATCCGAAGAATATGACTATCAATTATTAGGAACGACAGTGGAAATTCTCGTAAGTAATGATATTGTTTTGGACAGTTTGAATTATGTTGGTGGCCGACAGAGGTTGAAAAAATCTACGAAGTTAAAGTGAAAAGTGGTCCGAGAAATCAAAAATAAAGAAGTTATTTCTGAATGAGAAAAAAAAAGTTTATTTATTTATCAGTTTTCTTGATCGTGTTTTTCAGCCTGATCATTGCTTAGAAAATGACGCCACGTTTATAAATACGGAAATTATGAGAAAATACGACCTTACCTGCTCACAATTTTTTTCGATTCGATTAGCACACAAATTTTACTCACAAATCTGTTGGTATGTTCTACTCAAAACTCTAGAGCGATGAGCTCGGATGATGTTGAATTTGCCAAGTTTTTTTGTGAAGTCAACCGTTTGGAAATTTCAAGAATTACTATATCATTAAATTTTTGTTCCATCTGTTCATTAGGAAAGCAACAATATAATATACACAATGCAACCTTTGGGGATATGCGCATTGATCAATTTATCCGATTTATCAATTGATCAATTTATCAGTTCTGACGTCACAATATCGTATCCATGTCCAATAAATTAAATTAACTATCCATAATTAGAACCGTGTTTGCGCTAAGAGAGAACAACCGCTCAACTTGAATCCATACAAAGAAAATTAACTGGGGTAAAAGCTTATCGTGAAGATTTACCTGATCAATTTGGAACGTATGATGATCGAATTTCGCACTATAAACTCTGAGAGCAAGACGTAAACTTTCTTATGTGTTGATTCTACACAACATTACAAACTATTTATACATGCACCAAATATGTTTAACACACCTTGGCAGAAATCAATCGGCAGGAGGATAAAAGACATTTAGCTTACGACACAAATACTCCTACTACCGCGAAGAACGTTTACACTGTACATTTTGAATTGCTCTAATAATGAATGATTAAACACACAGTCCTCTAGCATTAATCATATTAAGCTGATAATATTGCCATTAACCAATTATATATTATCTAGACAGGGCATGTGAACCTTCATTTCTACACCGAAACCAAACATATGTATTGGTCTAAGAAAACGTGTATCATTTTATTTTATTTTATTTGATTTGTAAGAAACAAACAGCTTATATACATACAATAGACACAAAAATATACACGTTAACTGCAGTGAAGCCAAAAGAGTTTCTTATGCTAATATTGTTTCTAGATGGAGTTTTAATTTATCTTAAGCTAAATTTAGACTTAGGAAGGGGAGAGGAAGGGGTGAGGAAGGGGAGAGGAGGGGGGGGGAGGGAGAATATAGGATAAGGATATGAGATGCTCTCAATACCTTGCACACCCCGTATCAATCCAATATCGCACGCGTTACTTCTAATCGATACTTCTGAAGGTTTAAATTTAAAATGTCTACGTTGTGAAACAATTCGTTGTATTGAGCACATATTCGAGGAATTGGGGGATTCGAGGAATTCGAATCGGAATCATGAAGAAAGTGCATTATCTCGCGGTCGAAAGATCGGAAGAAGCATCGTTTCTTACCTTTGTTGGACTGCACTTAGCAAATTTTGTATTCCATCAGGTACCTAAGTTCCAACGCTCAGAAGATGAGAAGATTGAGAAGATCATCTTTCATTCACGAACTTCTTTTAGGTAGTGGCTCTGGCGCACTTTATCATTAATAATTTAATCAGCTTTATGAATATTTAAATTTTGTATCTTATAAATAGTTTCGATTAACAGCCGAAAAAATCTTGAATTTATTTCTAGAAAAACAAATATGAGTACGTCTGGCAAAAAACATTACTAACGCAATTATTCTTTTTAATAAGTGAAGACCGATCTTCTCTGGTTTAGGGTACGTACGTTTTAAGAAGCGTGTAAAATAATTTTACATGTAGATATTTGTGTTATGATATTTTTTATGTTATTTTTAGGGTCTACCGCCATTATATGGAATTTTTTATTTTTTATAAATCAGTTTTTGCGGGGTACGGAATAGATGCTATAGGCACATAAAATTAAGCATACAAAATATTAATTAAAAATATTGATGATAAGTACTGCCCCAAAGCAGTTGAATTATTTTAAATCTGATAAAAAATTGACCTTTTATACATAAAACAGTTTTGTTTCCATATTAATACTTTAATTTTTACATTTACATTTCATAATGAATAAAAATTGCCGGGCCTTAAATAATAATATTTAAAAAATTTGATAATATTTATTTTCCCGCGCAAATTTGACAAATTGCTGAGTCCATTTTCGCGCCTCGCATTCCCACGCGCAGGGACGCGGGGCCGCGGGGGTTTCGCATGCGTTATTGCAATCATCAGTAAACAATTGTAGTTAGCGTCGCGAGCGTCCATTTAAGTAATTACAGTTTACAATTATTGTTTGTAGTTCAAGTTAAACAAAATAACAATGAGTTTACACAGCGGTGACAAAAACTGTCCTTTGTTTGGTTGTGGTGCGAAATTACCAGCTAGTGTGTTACCAAGTTATGAAGACACGATGAAATATTTTATTCACGTCTTGCAAAGCGCAGAAAAACGATTCCAGGATTTGATAAGAGATACTCATTAAATTGTTGCTACTAAAATAGAAAATATTTGGAAACGAGCATCTCTACCGATCGTGGAAAATCGCACAATTTTGGCGCAAATAAAGGACTACCTACCATGAAAAATATCGGCCGATTCTTAAACCATACAAAGGTAGAAAGCATATTGAGAGTTAACTTAAAAAACTGGATGATTTCAAAAGACGCAGCCAGGCGTTATTTGATATCGCTGCTTGCATATGTAATTCGTTCGAAATTTGTTTTTGTGCGCAAGTTCGAAAAGTACCCATTAAAGAAACACATTTCTAGTAGATCAAAGAGGCGACAGAAAAATGATGATTGGTTCTTTAGATAGAAAAACTACTAAGCAAAATGAGAGCAATATGTTAAGAAAATTAAAGCGCAAACTATACCAAGAAACACAACAAACATCTTTAGATCAACCGTCCACATCTCGCAGTACAGTTTCATGTTTTACTAACGTTGATCTTCCAATTGACCAACAATACTTAATAGGAAAGTTAATCAAGAACTGTGAACATCTTCCTGTGTTAGAATTTCAAGCAATTGAATGCAACCTACCGGACATTACAAAATCCCGCGACGACCTTAGCACAGACCAGCTTTATTTATTGGAAATGTGCCGAGCAATCGCCGAAGGACAATGTAACGAATACTTAGCGAAAAAAACCCGGGTAAAATCTGTCATTCGCGTTGGTTAACAACAGCCAATACTATTCTTTGACTTTACATTTCAACCAAGAATCCGACAGAAAATCAAGTGATATTTACTGAATTTGAGCTAAGAGTGTATGCTCCGAAGTGGTTTAAAATAAAAACACAACCTTCGTGAGTGTACGGGGCGAGACACCTCCACAAAACCATAAAATTGTCTCGTTACCTTCCAGAGCGTTTGAAAAAGGTGGTAGATCCCGTAATTCAACGTAAAAACACAATATTTTATATATATATAAACACAGTATTTTGGCCACAGCGAAAATGTACTTATTAGTATGCTTAACGACGAACGAAGAAAAAATAGAGAGTTGGCTCTGAGACGGATTCCAAGTATCCGAGAACGTACGTCAGGGTTCTCTCCAATAAGAGTATTTAAGCTACCTACTTTTAATTTCAACGCAGCAGACTATATTGACTTGACCTACTGGGAAAAACCATCAGAACCACCTCTTACAAAACTGATATCTAGGGAGACGATAATTGATGCCATTGGAGACCACGAAATTATCGAATCCAACATTTTGTGTGAGTTCCGATGGATGCCCTGTCACACGCAAGTCACGGAAATATGCATCAAAGTGGTAACGGCATCATGCTCTGCTGTTTGCGGCCCTTTTGTGTAGCGGTGGTACTTTTATTGTTTCTTAATTAGTAGATAATATTATTAGTAAATGAAAAGTATTTTTTTTTATATTTTAACTACTTTTATTGAGCAAAGATTAAACCCTTCTTTTTCTAGTTTCTCGCTGTTTTTTTCAAATTTGAATTGACTTGGGGCAGTACTTGCACTCGAAATATTTTAATGTTGTCATAATGACTTTTAAAAGTATCCCCATAGAGCATCCATTCCATACCCCGCTGCTAAGAATAACAAAAAAACAGAAATTCGAACCACGCTATTATTTATTGCTCTTAGTCTTGTATTTTTGTATGTCGATGAATGAAGCCCTTCATTTTAAAGGCGGGCAATAGAACCAAATCAGTGTCGTCAACACAGGTTCCAATAACATATTGTTTGTGTACCTGTGTAGTGTACCTTTTATGAAATAAAATCAGTTCATAAAATCTTTTTTTTTTACATGAATTCCTCACGCGTCTCAGCTACTCCCTTCTGGAGCCAGTAAGATTGTGGCATCTCTAATTGGGGTATATTGTGACGCTGAAGGTAGTGGGAATGGGAAGGAGATAGGGAAGAGGAGGGTTGCTATTCAGATTTGATCACCAAAAACACGGCTAAAGTCATTTCAAGCAACGTTTCAATTCTGAATGATGGTGTTACATCAGGGCTAAACTGAGAGTATATTCCATATTAAAGTAATTAATTTTGATATAACACTTGAAAGTGCCGCAAATAAACTATATATTATTTTTAATGAATTAATTGTAAAATAACACAAATTAATCAAATAAAATTTATTTGCCCACGCCGGGATTCGATCCCGCGACCTTCGGAATACAAGTCAAGAGCTTTAGCCCTAGACCACGCCGGTCGTTAATCTGTCTACGATCTCCGTTCCTTTTCCTTTCAAGGATGCCATCCGATGATTTAGGAGAACTGCGATCATCTGATGTCCTGATTTATCGTATTTCATGCCCCACTTAGTGTAAAGATTGTGATAGTAACGTGGACAGTACCCGAATGTAGAATCATCAACGAAACTATACGGGAAGAATATCGAGAGGCTGGATATAAGATATATCAGATGGATAATAGATTTCCGTCCAATATAGTACATAGTTTCTGTGGTCAAGGGGTTGGACTCTCGAATAGCAATCCGGAAGTTGCGGGTTCAAATGCCGGCATGCGCAAGTAAATTTTATTTTTTAATTTGTGTTATTTCACAATTATTTAACTGAAAATGACATACAGTATATTAACGTCATTTTGCCGATTGAACGTTCTCCCAGTATCGTCCTTTCGCCAGACCACCATTCAGAATTAACATGTTGCTGTAGTCGTTTTTGGTGACCAGATGTGGTTAGCCCGGTACTTCCCCACTTTCCTCTTTCCGTCTCCTTCCCCTCTCTACAACCTTCAGTCTCACAAAATAACCCAACTGGTCTCACGAAATACCCCAAAATAAAAAATTAAAATGCCGACGTACGAGACAAAATACAAATATTGCCTAAATGGGTTCTACCCATAGACATCCAAATGACTAGACAAGCAGTTACGGGTGAGGGGTCAAACCAAACCATGGAGGGCGAAGAGGGGAAAGATGACTGATTCGTTATACAATCAATCTGACAGTAAATAGGCATCTCGCATTACAATATCACCATTTAGTTCTTAAAAGCAAAATCTGCTTTGAATGAATAGACCTTTTTACATGGGAGCGCGAATTGCTTGCCACGATAATAACATATTTGCTAAGGTCAAATGCTCGCCCCAAAAAAACTCGCCCCAATACACATAGCAATATTTTGTTGCCGTGTTTAGTTAAAACACTATTACAAATGTTTCATAATTTACTTACCCCTGTAACCACCGATGAGCACACTGGAGAACCGCCCACATTCGCTATGTGCACATTGATATGTAGATATATTGTATAGAATGCGCTACTGTTTTGGCGTTGTATTTCGTTAAATGTATGGATGTTACCTTCTAGCTGTTCACGGCAAGAATGATGACGTCACACATTTTAGATTCAAGCGAGGCTCTATCCCCTCCCCATGGAGCGAGCCGGTTCCAAGGAGGTGCTTCAGCCGGCGCCATGTGGAGGGGGAAATAATACGTTTTTATCACTTAGGGCAGGTCCATGTATATTCATATGTCCGTGGTTCTACCCTTATTTTGACATCAAGGTCAACAATATTTCAAGGGCGGAAAGTTTTAGCATGCGAAAACTGAATACACTACCTACTGTATAATAAGGGTTCGCATCTGATTTGAATAATTTCTAACAATTTCGCAGGAAATTCAGAAATTTTGTACGTGATTAAAATATCATAATTTTCTTTATAATAAGTTGAAATATATTTTCATACCCACGTGGAATAATGATTTCCAGATTCGTTTTCTCTTTTTTAAATTAATTCAAATTGGTAATTATTTTGTTGACACCTTATTGGAATATTTTTAGAAATGGGATTCCTGTAGAGGGCATGAACAGAAACGCCAGGAGAATATATAAAGCAGGGTTCCATAACTACTCAACAACGTGGCATCTCAACACTTCTTTGCAAAGTCATTGAAAGTAACAAAAACAGCCCGTAACATAATCTAACGTAATCTGTTTAAACATTTTTTTATCACTTTTAATGACTTTTCAAAGGAGGTGTTAAAGTTGTATGTTGTTAAGTAGTCCAGTCACCAGCAGTAGTGAATGTTGGCGGATAATTTTTTTTAAGGTCTCCATAAAACGGATATTTTTTTTATTTTACATTAACTCCACACAGGAGGCCCTGCGGAAAATAACTTCCCTCAGGGCCTATGTCATCTTTGAAGATGCTGTGTGGAGGGTCTTTTTGAGGAAAGGAAGGAGTGAACACGGGTCTTGAAGAGACCCATGTTGTAGGAGGGAGGAAACGCAGAGGCCGGCAAATCGTTCCACAGCCGAGCCGTTGAACTCAAGAACGAGTCATAGAAACGGCCCGTTCTCATGTGACTAATGTCAACCATGTACAAATGTTGGGCGCGTGTTTGGCGTGTTTCCCGACTATGCACCGGTGCCGAGGGGATCAATGACGCTAGTTCCTCGGAGCATCTTCCATTGTAATACCGGTAGAACAAGGACAGCATCACGCCTGTGCTCTAAAGATTGCCGTAAGTCTGTTAAGATGGGAGAATCTATCAAAAGGACAGCCCGTTATATACACTTATGTCAAATTTGGAACACAACATAAAGGCAAACGAAGTGAAAAAAAAAACATGTAAATAATATCAATAACAAATAGAATTAGTTATGATTGTGTTATAACTAGAAAATAGAGCAAAATAGTATAAAAAGTTAATGGGCTAATTACTATTTTGTGAACATCTAAAAATACTAAAGACATGGGGATCCGCGTATAAATGTAACCTTATTTCAATAGAAATTATATAAAGAACAATTATTAAAATTATATTAAAAACATCCTTGGACTACCCAACAGAACGCCTGTTTGAAGAATTTCAAGTACCCACATTTAAAGATTTATATATTAAAAAATCGTTCACCACTCCACTTTTAAATGAAAACAGAACTCAACTTAAGCATGTTTTTCTATGCCCAAAACTATATACGTCTTTTGCACAGCATCATTTTGACGACCTCCGTAGTCCAGTGGGTAAGACTCTTGACTCACAATCCGGAGGTCGCGGGTTCGAACCCGGCATGCGCAAATAAATTTTATTTGATTCATTTGTGTTATTTCACAATTAATTCATTTAAAATAATATATAGTATATTTGCGGCATGTTCCAGAGTGGAAAATACTATCAGTATCGCCCTGGTGTAAGACCACCATTCAGAATTGAAACGTTGCTTGAAAATGGCTTTAGCCGTGTTTAGTGACCAGATCTGAATAGCCAGGTACTTCCCAACCTCCTTCCCCTCCTCACTACCTTCAGCCTCACAACATACCCCAATTGGGGATGCCATAGTCTCACTGGCTCCAGACGGGAGCAGTTGAGATTCTTGTGCGGTATTCACTGTAAAAAAAAAAAAAAATCATTACACTTACCAGGGAAGAACTTTTTTTCAATCGTCTACCAGAAGAAATCAAAAGCATCAATGATAAAACCCGAATACTGCTCTCTGTCAAGAGACATTTAAAAAATATTCTTAAGAAAAAAACTATTGTCACTTAATTAATCATCCAAATATCCGTGTTCCATAACATTCTTTTTTTTTTTAAATACACACTTTTATCAAAATAAATACTGCAGCTCACATATATTTATGTACAATGAATTATTTAAGTACTAACTAATAACATTTATGTACACTCCCCTTCCATATACAAGCAAATGCTTTAAATGGAAGGGTAGTAAAAAAAAACCTGAGATGTAAAATTATCATATAAATATATGTAAAATATAATATCAAAAATAAAATAACAAATTATTAAAACAAAAAAAAAAACAATATTATCGAATGACCACGCAAAAGGTGTTTAGGGTTTTATGGTTCGTTGGTACAACTACAAAACAGAGCAAAGTAGTGTGAAAATGTTATGGGCAGATTTACTATTTTGTGACAAGCGTCAAAAGATAATAATTGCTGAACTGTATTTAAGTGTCGTTGAAAAATTCGATGGTCAATGAAGCATCGTGCACTTGAGTCGCTCTGGTGATCGGCACGTTCTGATAGACAGAAGTCCTCGCTTTCGAAGGATGCAAAAGTACATGGGATCTACCCACAGGTATTCTTGTTAGGCCCGTATAAGTTAACCTCTTTCAACATGTGTGGAGTAAATACAATTATTAGAATTAACCATAGATTAAGTTTAACAAATGTTTACGTAAAAATATTTTTTCGGCCGGCTTCTAACTGCATCCTTGTGCAGTTAGAAGCCGGCGTCCTTGGTCGCGGGATCGAATCTCGGCGTGGGCAAATAAATTTTATTTGATTAATTTGTGTTATTTCACAATTTTTGACAGTCAAAAAAGCGAAGCTAGTAGTCCACAATGGAGTCCTGGTACCTACCCTGATGTATGGCAGTGAGACATGGAACTGGCAGAGGAAGGATGAAAGTAAACTGAATGCTGTTGAAATGAGATCCCTGAGACGTATGTGTGGTAAAACAATGTATGATCGTGTGAGAAATGTGGATATCCGCAAAGAATGTAAGGCTGATGTAAGCATAATGAGTAAGATTAAGAAAGGGACCCTCAGATGGTTTGGGCATGTAGAGCGAATGAACGAAGGAAGTAGTGTAAGAAGAATATACGACGCGAATGTGAATGGTAGAAAAAGTCGGGGACGCCCGAGGAAGACATGGCACGATCAAGTTAATCAGATACTTGAGTCGGGTCATGTCAAAAGTAAGAAGAATAGAAGAGAATGTATGAGACGATGTATGAATGTGAGTGAGGCAAAGAGTGTGTGCCAAGACCGAGTTGTTTGGCGGTCCGTCCTCTCTGCCTACCCCTGCGGGAAACGGCGTGATGGTTAGTTAGTTAGTTAGTTAGTTATTTCACAATTAATTCATTAAAAATAATATGTAGTTTATTTGCGGCACGTTCCAGAGTGTTATATCAAAATTAATTAGTAATAATATAATGAATACACTCTCAATATCGTCCTCGTCTAAGACCACCATTCGGAATTGAAAAGTGTTGGTGGAAATGGCTTTAGCCGTGTTTGGTGACCAGATTTGAATAGCCACCCTCCTCTTCCCTATCTCTTTCCCCTCCCCACTACCTTCAGCGTCACAATATACCCCAATTAGGGATGCCATAGTCTTACTGGCTTTAGACGGGAGCAGCTGAGACGCTTGTGAGGTATTCATGAAAAAAATAAAAAGGTTTTATGAACTAGGCTAACTACCATCTTTGGATGAGTGAGTGTCGCTAAGGATTGACACAACTGATAACTTTTGAGAAAGCTTATGAAGAAGAGGAAGTACCTGGACTTTAAACAGTTTTAGCACGTTACTTTTTAAACAGTTTTAGCACGTTTGGCGACAGTTATAGGTATTTTAACGAGTGACAATATTTCAAAACCTCTAACTATCATCATTAAAAAAGTAAAATGTGGCGTGGGCAATGATGGAAGACTGTACCCGCTAAGCTTGGATGGCAAACCGACGCGTTTCTCCACTCGTTTACTAACCGTTAACGTATTAATCGTTGTACCGCTTAGACCATAGGTTCTCAACGTAGGCGATAACGCCCTCTTGTGGGCATTTGAAACATTCAGGGGGGCAGTATAAGACCCAGAGAAAATTGAGCCATCTCAACGCCTCCTAATTTTCTTGTATTGAGGGCGTGGGCAAAAAAAAAATACGGTCTAAAAAGACAAAAAAACGCGCTAATCACGAACTAATAAAGCAAAGTAAACTTTTATATCGGTAAATTTTTGTTATTGTATGTATTGTTATCATTTTTAGTACGTGTGCGAAAATTCACAAATTTCGGTAGTTCGGTAAGTGGATGAAAATGGAAATGAAATATTTCATTACATTCAGATCTACATTAATGATAATACGATTTATTTTTTAATGTTTTCTCGAAATATTTATATCTTATGTGGTTATTATTATTAAGAATTCACATTATATCACGAATACAAGAAGGAAGTAAATATCAACCCGGTACTTAAAATAAAAAATAATTATTTTTAACTCGCTTAAAATGTAAGAAATAATTTAATATATTTTTAATCGAATATATTAATTAGGTGACTGTTGAGCCTCCTATAAGTAACAAAAATTGGAGGGCACTAGAAAAAAAAATATTCTCAAAGTGGGCGGTGGGCAAAATAAGGTTGAGAACCTATGGATTACACCAGTACACAGGGAAGAAATGACTTCTTTTATTATTGATGTAGCAAAATTTACTCACAACTGTAGTACCTACTTGTAACATATAATAACTGTAAGCTATACAAGTCGACATATTATAAAATGAGCACATTCACACCATACGAAAAAGCTACATTAACTTTTATTGTTACTTGGAATCCAGGTTAGTGTGATGAAATTGCCACCTGAAAATGTCATTGAGACCACCTTTTCACAACCACGAAATTAAACCGGGTTCTTGGGTTCAGCTTTTCCCGATCTTGGCGGCAGATGCGTCCCACCAAATGCATGGCAGGCGGGATCGGGAGAGACTGGTTGCGGGAGATTTTTTGACCTCTCCAGTAGGGCTCTTACCAGGATTTGTATCGCAGTGGAAGGAATGAATTCATTCGTCCGTCACTTCTGGACACACTGACCCCCAGATTCCTACCCACCCCTCATACCTTCCTTATCAAAACTTCCTCTTGTTCCTTTCCCTAAAAAGACCCTCCACACAGCATCCCCTAACATATAAATAAAACAAAACAAATCGACGAAAAAACTAAATAAATCATTAAACCATTGTAAAGATATAAAAATAAATAATAAAATATGAATCGTAAAAAATAAGAGAAACAAAATAAAACAATTGATAATGTAATAAAGCTTTGTGGTCATTCCCAAATAGTGCTGAGTACCTCATACAAGAGGCACCTCAAATGTCCCATACAAAAAAGTAAAATGTCCCCCCACCTCACAAAATGTATTTGTACCAACTCTTTTTCAGTGTATGAGTGTATTACTACAAATGTCACGTTGTCACGCATGGAACAAATATGAGGTGTGAGGTGGTTGGTGTATTAGACTACATTCATGTCATGTCAAGTATGGGACAAATATGAGGTGAGGTGTGAGGTGGTTGGTGTATTGGACTACATGTCATGTCACGTTGTTACGTAAGCGACAAATGTGAGGTGAGGTGGTTGGTGTATTGGACCACATGGGACAAATGTATGAGGTGGTGAGGTGAGGTGATTTTTGTATTACATGACCTTTCAAAGATCTTCTTGCAATTCTAACGCTTTACAATGCCTTAATTAGAAGTTGAATTTGGAAGCACTATTTGGAATCCACATTACTGCACATATGAAAACATTGTAGAATCAGTAAAAAAATGCTAAGACTGTTATCATTTAAATGTGGATTACGATACCATCTTAAATCATACGACATGCGACTTGAATTGAAAATTAAAATTAATACACTTAAAATCAGAAGGCAATTGACTGATCTAATATGTTTACATAAAATAATTCACGGCCATCTTGATATTTCACTGTGTCTTAATTGATATAAATGTTCCCAATTCCCATTGTTTAAGACGCCATAATATTTTTCACCTGAACATATTTAAAAATAATATCGCCTATTTTAGCCCTCTGACCCAAATGTGTTGATTATATAATAAAATAGAGTGTGCTGAAGTAGATATTTTTACCGATTACTTATATGGATTCAAAAAAATGCTGAAAAATATGTGCTAATTTTTTATGTATCATTTGTGTCTTTAATTATGTCTCTTATATTGCCTCTCTTTTATTGTCATTTGAGTAAACTTTATATTTTTATTTTATCAAATTTTTATTTAAACTGTTTCAGAATTTAACGATTGTATAATTTGGCTGATTGATTTTATATAAATCTTTACCTAGTTTTCTTATTTGTATAATTAAGTTTTTATAACTGGGTTGTTCTCACATGTATAAGAACAATCTGTAAAAATACAGTATAAATAAATAAATTACATTTTTGTGTTAGATCCATGAGGCGTGATGGCGAGGTGAATTTTTTTTGTTTTGTTTTTAAATATTTTTTATTATAAATCATTGTTATGTGAATACCGCACAAGAGTCCTAACTTCCCAATTTAAAAAATAAATATATTGTAAATTATTATTATGTGAATGCCGCACAAGAGTCCCAACTACTCCAATTTTTTTTTATTGTAAATTATTATTGTAGATGCGGCTGCCTACAAGCTGCATAGCAGGCCGAATCCGGAGAGAGTGGTTGAGGGAGTCTTTTTGACTTCTCCAGCCTTACTGTATCGGAACATCGCCTTGCACCGCTGGAGGGATGGATTAATACGTCCACAGCATTCCTAAAGATGATAAAGGCTCTGAGGGGAATTATTTTCCTCAGGGCCTCCTGTGTGGAGCTGATGTAAAAATCACGTTTTCTGAAATTTTCTAGCCAACCCCTCCCTCCCTATTCTCACTCGTAAGCTAAAATATTGTCACACCTCACCTCAATTGAGGTGGGACACCTCAACACCTCATTTCAGTATTTGAGTACCTCATCCTGATGTCGTGTCCTACCCAACACTATTCCCGGATTGAATTCTTACTAGTATCTATATTTCTGTATCGAGAACAACTCCATGCTTAGTTACATATAATACAAATTTCTTGTCGCCTTCTGTTCAATTGCGATAGTAGTTTGTATTGTTTGCGGGAACTTTTGCGGAAACTTTTGCTATTGGTAAAGTAAGTGAAGTTAACGGGCTTCCAATTGTTTTTATTTTATGCTGAAGAAGTTCAACAGATTTTATCTGTAATGTTATGGTTATCGCAGTATCTTGAATAGAGGCGTCTGCCTGGTAATGGAGACTAGTTTTTAGATAGAAAGTGTTCATGAAGAAAAAAACTATTTTTGTTTAAAGAAATGAAAGTGTGGAATTTTTCAATGATCAATGGCAAGGCGCTCACGGGAGATAGAAAAAAAACATAATTTCTCCTCCATGAACATAACCGTTCGGTAGAAATGGAGTAAGGAATTATATTTCCTCCGGAATTTCCACAATCAAAGTAAGTGAAGTGCGTTCCTGTTAATGAGATCTCCACTTAACTTTTAGGGAGCATTTGTCTGAGAACCTGAGGGTTTGAAAAGCGAAAGTTAGTTTTCCCCCACAGCATTTAGATTATGAAGATGATGATGAAATAAAAATGCAATTTATCTGGTTTATTACTTCCACATTAACATTACTTCCACAATTAACATTATTTTATGGTAATCTCTTTATCTCAGTTTTTTTTTAAGTACTTGACACCAGGCGCGGTCCCTCCATACATACTGTGGATGCGGCGATTCCCCTCCTTTTGAGGCTTGTAATAAATATTATAATAATTGTTATTGATTTATTCAGCATTAAAAAAAGCTTTGAGCTTATTTTTTTCTAGCCGTAAATAAAACAACCTCAGCGGCCAAAAACAACAAAACGCGGCGCGCGGACCGGACAGAAATACATAATAACAACACATTCTCGATGTTAGAAAAAGTTTGAAATTTGCGCATGCGCGTTTAGTTCTGCCTGCCAAGTTTTGCCTGAAGCAGTATATTCGATGGGAGCATCCAACGCACAGAAAACGACTTTAATGCGCGTAGGCAAAGTGCACAGAATAGCATAACAAAGCGCATGGATTAATTGGATACGTTTTAGAGAATTTCTTCACGCGACCATTTTGACAATTTAGCTTGAATACATTTAATATCTTTCGAATATCCAATTAATTAATTTAATTTAAGAACTGTAATTGATGTGAAGCATGAAGGATTTATGGAGCTAATATGACATACTATTTTTGTCAGTAATCGCATCTTGTTCGTGGGCTAGTATGTAGGAAATTATATTTGATATTAGGTAGGTATATACTTCAGTAACCCTTATGCAAAAAGTCATCGACCGCCACTGCTTAACACGTGACTGTTACACTAATTAAAAAACTTCAACAGATATAAATACATTCACTTCTCTGGCTTCCTTCGATGGATAATTTTAATTACAGCAGCTGTCTTTCTTACCCAAGTAGAAAGGTTAATCGCTTGAAATACAAAATGGCCGAACGTTTTTAATTAATTTTCAAAATAATTAAAAAAATTATTTCGTAGCTCTATAAAATAAATTAATTAGAGAAAGATATCAATCATAAAATATCACCAAACATTAGATTTACAATTCTGCTTAGCTTTTCATCGAAATGATGTTGTTAAAATAATTATTTTTCAACGGAATATAAAATTTCTATGGAAATTGTCAAAATGAATACAAATACACCCTTATTCCTCATGTCGTACATAAATTACGAATTAAAATTTAATTAAGTATTTTCAGTCATATAAATTAAACACACAATAAATAAATTAATACACACTCGGACTTTCATACAAAACTTGGGCATGTATTTGCCACATAGGTAGGTATATAATAGAATATATATTTTAAATTGAAAAATTCTATTTTCCCTGGTAAAAATAACAGATTTCGCTTTTTCCATCACAATTCCCTTTCTCGCATTTTACCATTTGCATTCTAGATTTTCCCCCAGATTCGTACGTAATTGAGATAAACTTATGCAAATTTCGACGAGAGAGAAACAAGTATTTTGCTGCACTTTCCCCACTCACTTTCGCTTTGTCCCGACGTCGGGCCATTATATCACTGCAAACTGGCCGAAAAAAATTCCTGAAAAAAATAAAACTCAATTTCTTTGGCGCCAGCTGAAAATCGTCAATATAAGACGTATTCTTGTCAATGCCAATCACCTTCCTTTTATTGCTTCAATGACGCACAATCTAATCCAACTCGACTTAACTTCGACGACCTCCGTAGTCCAGTGGGTAAGACTCTTGACTCACAATCCGGAGGTCGCGGGTTCGAACCCGGCATGCGCAAATAAATTTTATTTGATTAATTTGTGTTATTTCACAATTAATTCATTTAAAATAATATATAGTATATTTGCGGCATGTTCCAGAGTGGAAGATACTAGAAGTATCGCCCTGGTGTAAGACCACCATTCAGAATTGAAACGTTGCTTGAAAATGGCTTTAGCCGTGTTTAGTGACCAGATCTGAATAGCCAGGTACTTCCCAACCTTCCTCATCCCCACCTCCTTCCCCTCCCCACTACCTTAAGCCTCACAACATACCCCAATTGGGGATGCCGTAGTCTCACTGGCTCCAGACGGGAGCAGTTGAGATTCTTGTGCGGTATTCACTGTAAAAAAAAAAAAAAAAACTCGAGGAGCCAGTGGGTCCACATTAACCCAATCGACGTACTTTGTGAGGCTGAAGGGGTTTGGAGGGGAAGAAATCGGGAAATAGTTTTGTTGGAAAGTATCCATCTATTCAGATCTGGTCACTAATCATGGCTATTATCATTTCAAGCCCTGGTGAAAAACCACCACAAAATGAATTGCTCCGTGTTTGGTTAGTAAATCTGGATAGCCGGAACTTTACTCTTTCCTCTTCTCTCTTTTCCTCAACCCGTTCATACTCACAACATACTCCAATAGAGGATTCCATATTCAAATTGGCTCCAAACGGTGTAGTTTGAAGCAGTTGGGACTCTTGAGGGTATTCACAACATTTCGATTCTGAATGGCAGTCTTTCACCTGAACGACGCTGAGAACACCTACCGCTTCCGAACATGGCGCAAATTTAATTTAATCTTCAAAAAATCTAACTTCGCTAGTGTATCTGTCCTGTGCAACTCTTGTTCAATGAACTCTGAAACACCGGTTTGCCTTGGATGTAAGTACAGTTTTCAAAATTGGAACTGATAGGTATATCAAAAATTTAGACAAGCGATAAAGCCCCCCACAAATAATGTGTATTTTTTCTTTATCACTCAGAAGCAATTATTGTTCTTGTTCTTTTGAGTTATTTACACAAACTTGCAGCTTCACAAATCCTACAATTATAATATCCGATGAGTTTTCGCGGGTCTTCTAGCTAGCATATTAAATAAATTCTTTTACATAGAAATGTCGTGTGAAATTACAGACAAACTTTACCAGATTTCCTGTAAGAAATAATTGGAAATGGTAGCATTTTTGGGGGATGAGAAATTAGGCTAATGGATTGTAGCCATGATACAAAGTTATGGAGGTTTTATTCAGTTAATTGTTGAATGGAATCCGAGGCGTATTGTCAGCAACGAGGTGATTAACTCTGACACATGACTGATGCCATTAGAGCTTGATTAATTGTGTTTGCAGATTAGGTAGATGATATTCATCGTCAGTTGCGACTGGTAGAAACAGGGAAGCATGATTAAAAATAATATTTTTTTTACATTAGATCCAACCAGGAAGCCCTGAGGAAAAATTCCCTCAGAGCCTATCGCATCTTTAGGTATGTATATTTCTGGGGAGGAAGTTCTAGGTGAGTACTGTAGGATAAAGTTTTTTATAATATTTAATTAAATGAAGACAATATTAGCGAAACTCAATCGAAAATCTGAAACAGAAAAATCAGGAAAGATATTGGCTCCGCTGGGACTCGAACCCAGGACCCTTTTGCTTACATGGCAAGAGCTCTACCGATTGAGCTACGGAACCCATATGAAATTCGGTCACTTTTAACTGTATATACACTTCGACTAAGAACTACCAACATTATCTTCATTTTCTTAAAGCACATATTATTGATTTCTATCTTTATATATGATTGCAAGATTCAACTCGAACTTAATATAATCTAGATAGTGTCTGGATAATTTTTTTTATCAATTTTATTTTTAATACGCGACATCTATCGACTTTTCTGCAAGTCTAGGATGAATATTTATTTTAATTTTTTAAACTTTATGAGTAAAATCTCAAATTATAATATTTAATTAAATGACGACAATATTAGCGAAACTCAATCGAAAATCTGAGACAAAAAAATCAGAAAAGATATTGGCTCCGCTGGGACACGAACCCAGGACCTTTTGCTTACATGGCAAGAGCTCTACCGAGCTCTATCTATTGTCTTCATTAAATGAAATATTATAATTTGAGATTTTACTCATAAAGTTTAAAAAATTAAAATAAAAAGTTTTTTATAGTTATAATGTTTTAGAATACCGCACCAGACGAAAAATCTTTACGAAATAAATCTCCGCTACAGGAAAATTTCAGCCCAGAATTATCGCAGCCACTGTTCCAGTATGAGAATAAATCTAGTTATTTAAGAAAATTAATGAAAGCGTAATATTCTAAGATGAATACGTACATAAATCGTATCGCAGCGCTCTTCGGGAGAGTTTTGACGAAAGTGGCGTTATATAAATTATCTGAAAAAATATTTTTATTATCTGTGTATGTATTACGTTAAGCAATTGGCACCACGGAAGTATACCTTTATCAAGTAAGTAAACGAAGAAAATTATCTAATATTACATGCTACATAATATTAGTATAAATGCTGAAGGCTTGTTTATGTGTATTTGAGCACAACCTTTTAGAAAATCAGGGCCTTCAGTACAGAAGGTATAGCAGAAAACCCATCTACAAAGGATGGGCAAGGTTTCACGATTATTATGGTATTATTATTATTTTTTTTACGCCCTTGGGACTTTTATATTTGGTACATTACGTTTACATTTTTTTAATAAAAGGGCTACTAATAAACAATCTACATACATAAAAATTAAAATATTATGTTTGTTTCTGGGTTTGTATATATATATATATATATATATGTGTGTGTGAGATGCCTGTGTATTGCTAAACCATTCATCCGATTGCGATGAAACTTTGGGGATTTGATGTGCGCATTCCCGCGATGGTTTATATATATAATAATGAGTTCTGACATCATGAAATTATGCGTTGCTAACCGTTCATCCGATTGCGATGAAACTTTGCAGATTTTATAAGTTTTTTTTTTATAATACTGAGTTCTGGCATCATGAAAATGCGTTGCTAAACCATTCACCCGATTGCGAGGAAACTTTGGTGAGTTGTTTTCAGTACGCTCGTGAAGGTTTCTATATATACTGGTGAGCTCTGGCATTATGAAATTTGTATAAAAAAACTGCAATTGGTAGCGGTTTGAAAAATGAATGTACCGAGACTTAATGTACGGAATGCGGGAGGGGGGAGGGGAACTCGAGAGATGGGTTCGCTGGGCGGGGGAAGCGTGAGAGGGTAGTGGGGTTAGATTTCCCTCTAATACAATGTGAGCGAAGCCGTGGGTAAAATCTAGTACGTTAAAAAAAGAATGATAATAATAATAATAATATTTAAAAAAATCTCCTACTACCACCACAATAAGCGGAAAATTTTGCCTATGACGTGAACTGAACGTCTGGGTGGGACTTAAACGCGATGCCAACTCGGCCACCGACCGGACAAAATCATTTTAACATAGATACTAAAACTTCTCGACAATAGTTTTTCAATTGAGGTGCTCATGAAACAGAACAAAAAAAATATCTATACGTTCACTTAATTCATTCATAAGTTTACCTCACAGTCCACAATACTGTATATCTACCGTTTTTATCAATGAAGTTGTTGTTTCAGTAAGTAATCATTTGATTTTTGACATGTGTAACAATGACTTTATCTGGCCGCTCTTCTTGCTTTTTTTAATTCTCTTATTCTTTTTTATTTAATTTTTGGTTCTTTTTCTGTTTTCCTGTTTTTTTTAAAAAAAAAAACAAAAATTCCCGTACGATAACTTGACAATATTTAAAAAACTACTACCATATTTACATGAAAGAGGAAGATGTTGCTTGTTCATTGAAGGAGGGCTTAGCAAGCAGAGGATTTGAACCCATGACAAGTAGGTGGGAACCCGACGATTTGTCAACTAGTAACTACTAACCAGTCATTTAAATATCTTAAAAACCTACATTAACGATAACTACTGACGTGTTTTTTTTTACGTATACTCTGAAGCCTGGGCGGCCTGTTACTTTAAATGTTTATATATTAGAGATCCATAAAAATTTCGAGGTCAAAATTATTATTTATTGGACAATTTAAATATATTTAACTTAAATAAAATACATTTTTATTGTTAAGTAACTTATATTTGACAACTTGGATACTCTATAATAATTTTTCTCAAAAATTACTCGAGATCAGATAATATCAGTCTGTATTATCATTAAACTAAATAAAAACAATGAACTCACTTTTATTATAATATTTAAATAGTGTCTCGAGTAAACTATGTTTATAAATTTTAGTAAAAATTGTTTATGTATGCTTTTATTTAGTAAAAATCGACTTTAAAAAATTCACGCAAGTACTGACGATGGGTCAGAGAGGCCCACAAAAAAAAATTGAAATGAATTTACTTACAGAAATTAATTTTTTTTAAATTTAAAACTTACGGCTCTGGCGTCACTAAATTCGAAGTTACTAGAAGCGGCGTATGCGTCGCGCACGGGGGGGGGGGGAGTATTTCGATGTTATCATGTTGCTAGGACGGAGCGGCCCCCACGTCAGCAGCTAAAGGTTAAAGTTCATCTCCTTAATTTTATCTATGAATAAATCATTTTTCAGTTGTATCAGAGTATTAATTAGGTACATTTAACAATAATTATTACTGATTGATTCTATCCACTTGATTCAGCGCACATGCGCTCGCCGTGATAACTAGTAAATGTTATAAATACTGGAACATTTATGTGAAGGCCCGTACACTTTATTTTGCCCTTTTGCTATCAAGGAGTACCTACTCAGCGCCTTGTACATTGTTCGCGTGGATGGGGAACCATTTGTTAAAATGGAAGTAAATATTTACATATTTCCTCGAAAAATATTTCACCAACTTGACACACGTAACGAATTACAAAGAACTAGAATTGGAATTCCTAGTAAAATTAGAGAGCGTAAACGTTGCTCGAAATGCTGCACCGACAGACATTTCTGTTTTTAAATGGGCACAGACACACGCATTAGCAAATTGAATTTCCAACAATAACCACTATTAAAGTCTCCTGGCATCCGGAAGGAACTGTAATTTATTTTGGTTCAACAATTCACATTAACATGATTAAAGGAAGACAACATATTTTCCGCTGCCTAAAAGATTATTTATTTAGAGCGGAGATTTAAGACTACTTTTCTCAAAATACTCCAGAGAAGAAATAAAACTCATTGAGTTATTTTTTTTGACGAAAAGGTTTGTACTGACTTTTTACAATTTTCAAAACCGTTTTTTATGAATGGTTGAATAATTAATTTAGTATCCAATAGTCTTGTATTTTTAATCTCTAAGGGTATATTAAACCAATATGTACAAGAAACAATGGAAGATTTGGCATAAAAGCGCAATCGAGTGACACCAAACTGCACGTAATGCGTTTTGTATGAAAGATGTTAGCTACTTTTTCATCTGTGCAGTTTCATACTGATAATGATTTACGGCTCATCTCTCTTATTTCTATTATCTGTGCGTCAAATCCTCACGATTTGCAGCGTTAGTGCTTAGTGTTCAACATGCATTGGTCATGTACACCGAGCGTGGGAGAACTGTTCCATTAAGACAAGATGGCCCAACTCACGTAGGACAAGGAGTTTAGGCGGATTAAGACAATGCTTCAGGGACAGCGAGAGTGAAAGAGATTGTCAAAAGTGGCATGGCATCATGAATAAATCTGGCTACAACCTAAGAGCCTTTAACACTTTGCATATTAACTCCGCCCGGGCCACCATCTTTGGAGATGGAGCTATTTATTTACGCCCAATTTGTGCTTCACACATTAATTTAACATTTTATTAGTGAATCGCGCAAATTATGTAATACGGAAATAATATAAATTTAAATATAAATATACAATAAAGAAAGAAAAATAAACCTTTAAAATAGCATAGAAATAGTGAAAAAAAAATTAGAAGTAAAAACGAAGAATTTAATTGCAACATTTGAATAATAAATTAAATTTATTCATTGAAAACCATATTAGCGACTCTCAATGAAAAATTTGATACAGAAAAATCAGAAAATGATTCGGAACCGAGAACCTCAGCCTTGTCGGGGATCGGGGGCAGAGGTCTTTGGTTCAATTCCTAGATACAACCGAATCTTTTCTGATTTTTCTGTATCAAATTTTCGATTGAGGGTCACTAATATTGTCTTTAATGATTAAATAAGCTTTTACTCATTAAGTGATTCCAAAAATAATAAAAAAAACGAGTGTGCTTTAGACCACACGACTGAAGTAAACTTCACCAACTTATATCTCCCTCTCAACTTCCGTTCGCCTCGCCCGACCGTTCGCCTCGCCCGATTACGCTTTTCATAACGCTTTCGTCATGCATTCACCAGCTTACTCCCCAAGTCAAGCGATCACACTTTTCGTAACGCTCTCGTCACGTATTCACCAGCTTCACCATTTTAGTTCAAAAAGCAAAATTTAATGTTTATTTATAAATAGACATAGTATTTTTAACGATATCTTCGTAGCCAGTGAGTAGGATAAAATAATGTTACTGGGGTAATTAACATAACAATAACAACAAATAAAACCAGTTCGTAACAGAGCCAGGTAATTTAATCAATCAGACTAAGTTAAGTTGTTCCAATCGTCAAAATAAATTTTACTAAGATATCATTATATTTAGTAAATGATGACAATATCTTTATAAATATTGCATAAATTCCCTATATTAATGGCGAACAGGAGTATACCATTGTGATGCAGATATGTTGCGTGAAGGGCTACATTATACAATAACATACACGAGAGCGGTGTGCTAAAAGTAATTCTCTCAGTATTAGATCAGCCCCGGCTAAAACCGTAAGATTGAAATGTGCTTGGTGTACCTACACACCCGAGACACTCAGTTAAAGGCGTTGTATTTTGTTACCAAGTCTGCTAATAATTATTTCGAAAACTCGCCTATCCAAAGGCTTCATATACTCGGCAATAAATATAGTTAAGCATCCAAACTTAAATTCAGCATATTAGAATATTTACAATAAAACTACAAATTTTCAGTGCTTGCATCTTTTATCGTGCTTGGTGACCAGATCTGAATAGCTAGAAACTTTATAATCTTTCTCTTCCCCAACTCTTTCACTTCTCCACGCTCTTCAGTCTTTTTTTATTATTAAATAAAACATACAACGAAGTTGCACTCCCATGAGTTATCAAAACTCATTAAGGGATCGCCAATTGGTACTTTTGAAAAGTTAAACCCAACACAACCCAATATGCAGACACAATATATGAAGAAAAACTTTACAAAACATTTCACAGAAGCAACTACAGACACATCATATGAAGAATCACTTTACAAATATTTCACAGAAACATGTCTTATAAGATTCTATGAATTATTATAACCACTCATTTGATTTATGTAATGTTGGTGTATTACTGTCTCACATCATAACCTTCTTCTTATAAGGCTTCTTCTTCCCCAATCAGTTTTAGCCTAACAACGTACTCCAAGTTAGTGATGTTGTGCTCCTACTGACTTCCTGCAGTTAAAATCTAGTAGCGATACCTAATTTAGGAAATATAAATTTAATTTTATAAATACTATGTCTAAAATAATATATAATGTTTTTTCGCGTTTGCTGAATTAAACTGCCCTACGCGAATGAATTAATTCGTCTAAAATAATTAGAGCTTCCGGCAATGTGATGGGAATGGCAAAGCAACCCAATTGAATGTATTTTTTTAATTCTAGTAGTGTACTCGTACAGTCTACACACGCTTTCGATGCGGATACGAGATAAGGAAGGCGACCCTTTAAATTAGCACTGAATGGCTCTGACCACACAACAGAATATTTTTTCTTATCTACATACCATTGTTTTATGGGAAATCAATAGTAACTGGTAGTAGATACTCATTCGGAATGGTAAATACTTTCAGTATCACGTTGTAAAAGCCATCGACTCGGAATGCTGCTATAAATATTAGTTTTAGCTCTTTTTTTTTTTTTACAGTGAATACTGCACAAGAATCTCAACTGCTCCCGTCTGGAGCCAGTGAGACTATGGCATCCCCAATTGGGGTATGTTGTGAGGCTAAAGGTAGTGGGGAGGGGAAGGAGGTGGGGAAGAGGAAGGTTGGGAAGTACCTGGCTATTCAGATCTGGTCACCAAACACGGCTAAAGCCATTTTCAAGCAACGTTTCAATTCTGAATGGTGGTCTTACACCAGGGCGATACTAATAGTATCTTCCACTCTGGAACATGCCGCAAATATACTATATATTATTTTAAAATTAATTAATTGTGAAATAACACAAATTAATCAAATAAAATTTATTTGCGCATGCCGGGTTCGAACCCGCGACCTCCGGATTGTGAGTCAAGAGTCTTACCCACTGGACTACGGAGGTCGTCTACCTATTCTGTGAATTCATCAAGAACACCGGGTACTTTCTGGGATTCCCCATTCCTTTTCCTTTTCATCTTCCTCTCTTCCTCTTGCCTCACAACATTAATTTTCTAGTGACTTCACCAAAGTCAGTAAAAATCACCTGTGTGATGATTAGGGAGTACGGCTGCGCAGCCCTGTTCATACAAAACTTAATTGTGGATTTGGGGCCAAAATACTAACCAAACTGAAAAAATGATTGTTTAACAAAAAGTTTTAGCAAATATCTAATACGGGTGTGTGCTACTTTATTAATTTATGTTTTAAATTATAAAGTATAGGTTATTTAAGGAATCAATTTTTCATGAATTTAGAGGCAAATTTGGTTATCATTTATGACCTTAATGATAATTATTTTGATAAATATATTTTTTTTACTATAGAATTATGATGAAATCTATAATATAAAAATGAATTGCTGAATGTGTTTCTAAGCGCATAACTTTCGAACGACTGCACCAAATTGGATAATTCTTTTTTTGTGTATTTGTTATTGTAAGGACAAGGTTTTTATAAAACTTCTGGTGAGCTCTGGCATTATGAAATTTGTATAAAAAAATTGCTATTGGTGGCACACGAGGTTTGAAAACTGAATGTATGGAAAGCGGGTGGGAGGGCGGTGAGAGGGGGGGAAGGGGGGAGGTGTAGGAGGCGGAGTGGAAACCCCCTAACACCATGCGAGCGAAGCCGCGGGAAAAAGCTAGTATAAAATGAAAAAAATTAAAAAATTATTAAAAAAAGCATTTTGATGGGCAAATACAAACGATCGGATCGGTTGAATTTTCTTCTCAAAGAAATACTTTTTTTATGATGTTTGATTTTTTTTCATCAATAGGCAGGGTAAGGTCATTTAAAAAAATATATATAATTAACTCGGATAAAAATAAAATGAAATCTAAAATTAAGTTTTGTACTAAAAATACCTTATAGTCGTTCCTCTAAGTCGTTCTATATCACTAATGTGATGCTAAAGACATTGGAAATCGAGTTTGAGTCGAAGTAATCGACATTTGGTTATTGTGCCGAAATCACAAAAAGGCAGTCATTTTAATATCTCGCAAATAGTTCGACGGTTGCCATTGATTCATAATTTATTATTACCCTAAGATCATTTTCTGCTGTTTTCCATACATAGACAATAAATATATTAAATCACATCTTACTACCGAAGGTCATCTGTTACATTATTTGTTGCGAAATGCGAAAATTTTGCCGAATATAATTATCGCAAGTGAGGGTTTTATTTTAAAGACTTCCTTCCATCCACCATCAACTTTGTCCCTATCACGAAGAAGAATAAAAAACTTACTTTTTATCACAGTTACGGAATTAATTCTTAATCGATAGCAATCCTAGTCAAGTCAATTCGAAACGTTACTTCTTGTAATGGAACCCATTTGTCGTTACACAAGTTACTTAGTACTTTCATTAAAGAACGCGTGCTATTGATTTAGTGTTAATTACTAAATACATAGTCTTCTGTTATTCCAACTCTTGACACGACCCAACACAGATATTCCGAGGCGGAAAAAATACGTTTTCACGGTATCCTACTTTTCTTTATAATGTACTGAAAAAGCTTAATAAAATTAACTTTAAAAACATAGGTAGGAATGGATTATTTTATAACAAGTTTTATTATAATACATTGACACGATTTTTGTAATACCTATCCAAACTATTGTAATTAAAAAATTGGTAAGTTCAAGTTATATTTTATTAAATATATTTTTTGAAACAAATACTTATTATAAACTAAACTCCAACAGCCTTACTAAAAAACCCAGTAAAATTTTTATTCAATTGACAAACGGCCGCGGATGTGAAAACATTACTAATTAAAAAATTAAAGGAAAACAATCACTTTGTTTGTAACCACGATTTATTGATTTAATTTTTATTTACCGACCGGTTTCGCTTAATACAAGCATCATCAGGGTATAAATTAAAACTTTTTTAATTTATACCCTATAAGTTTTAATTTATACCCTGATGATGCTTGTATTAAGCGAAACCGGTCGGTAAATAAAAATTAAATCAATAAATCGTGGTTACAAACAAAGTGATTGTTTTCCTTTAATTAATATGTCAAACCACAAAGTGACTGCTTTCTACCAAAATTAAAAAATTGTTCATGGACAAAAATACTCTTGGTTTACACGGCCTGAGAGGGTAGTTTATCTCTGTTTTGGTAATGATGTCTGAACGAAATTTGGATTTTTTCCAAAGTATTTTGAATGTTCTATATATTTCTTATTTTTGAAGGTGTGGTAAAAACAAATACCTTTTATGAAAACTAGATAAAATTATATTTTAGATTTATGTATTTGAAAAACACTTTAGTTTTCAAAAACTGCCATATTTTAAGATTCAAACTCGGAAAAAAATGGAAAAAAAATTCCTCCCACAATATTTTTGACCAAAATGTAGAGAAATTTTAAAAAAATCAAAATTAAAAAAAACACAGTCCTTTTATGTAATAAATTTGGAAGGAAACTATCACCTCACTTTTTCGTCGTGCATACAATAAAAAAATTTCAAATTTTTTTTTATTGCCAAAAAAATAACTTAGAAATAATACCGAAATTTAAAACAGATTTCTTGCATCTCTAAAGACGTTAATTTTTTGATAAGTTTACGAACACATGTATTAGATATTAATATTACAAAAAATTATCACTTTTAAGAAATTCTCTGAAAATAAATATCTTAAAATGTAAATTTTATCTTTTAAGTAACCTATAAAACAATATTCTGACAGTTCAACTTTGAAAGTACGGCGTTTGTACAATAACTTGATTAAACTGATGTAAACCACACAAATAACATGATAAATATATCAATTATGTGAACAGAAGAGTAAATTCGTCACTACAATAGAAATTGTTAAGTAAAATCACAACATTTAGGTACTAAATATCCCGCCATAAACACACCGAGCTGTTTTGTTATCGCGGGCTGTCGCGGGCCGTTCAGAACTAATGCATAGGCGCGCCAATAATGCCCCTTGCGGAGAAAAATTAAAACAACATTGTTTGCTAGTAAATTAAAACCATATACAACGTTGTCAGATCTTCAATGCGTGATCACGTAAGAAAGGTTATTGGTAATAAAACGTGTTTTCCGACACCGATTCAAAGGTTCCGACTAATTTGAGCGACATTGAAAAGCGACAAAAAATGAGGTGAAATTAGTGTTTTAAACATATTTCTTTGATGACTTACGAATGTTTTTATTTATATTTTCGTTACCGGAAATTGTACAAAAGCAGTAACTGTTAATATTACACTTATTTGGATTTCATAGCAAATTCGAAAAGCTCCAACAATCTGACAGAATATTTTTGATATCAAATTGGTATCAAAAGACATAGGTTATTTTCCGCCGCTCAAATTCCGCCGCTTTACACCTTTTAAATACAGTTTTAGTTTTTGGATATCTTGAAAAATATTACACTTATTTCCAAACTCCCTTCCCCCCAAGCCTGAAAATCTTAGTGCAGCCCGCGTGTGAATTTTACAAAAATTAAAATGGCCCACGACGGTTAAAAGGTTTCCCACCCCTGCTCTAAGCTCCTGCAAATTCGAAAAGTTCCAACAATCTGACAGAATATTTTTGAGGAGTTAATTACTTTGTATCGAAAAAATGAACGTTTGCTGAGTATACATTTAAGGACATAAGCGCGAGCTAATCACTAAATATAGGAAAGGAACGAAGCAACTACAAGCGGCGTGTTGTCATGCTATCATCATACTCTGCCTAACATGATGAGAGCACGACTATTATATTCTGTCTTATTTTTATATAATGCTATTTTTTACTTATTAATTTAATAATTTTCAGGAAATCGACAGTCAATATTTTATCAGTTTTTACGTCCGTCGTATGTAGCAAAAATAAACCAATTATGGGATTTCTCTTTGTGACTTTATCTCTAATAAGGCAACACAATAAAAAGCAAAAACAATGAAATTTATAAGAAAATTACATAAAACAAAGAATTGTTCATGAAAAGGAGGAATTTTATTTTATTTCATGGATACTTTGGTGTAATTTATTAAGATGTCACATTAAGACAATTTATCATATTACAATAAAAATAAGACTGGATATTATATTAATTAAGTTCATTGCAGAGTTGTATAAAACAAGAACTAGATCATGTCATATTTTTTACACAGATAATACGATATTTTGTAATAAAAATAATAATACTTGGATGATTTATACAGCGCCGTTTTTGTGAAAAATCACCTCAAGGGCGCTGTACAAACTTATAATACATTTCTAAAATTTAAAAAACTACAAGCTAGACAAACAATTAAAAACTACTTATGGCTAAAAATTGCATACACCGGTTCATTGATCACCGATACGAAAATATATGTACAATATTTTGGCCAATGAACGCGATGCTACCTAAAATTTAATTTATAATTTAAAATTTAATTTAAGTCTATGACATTTTTAATTACCATCAGAGAAGCTACATAAAATAACAGCTTGTCATGAGCTATTTTTTGTTGCATTTAATTTCTTATAAATTTTAAATGCCTTCTTACCATAGACATATGAATATTAATAGACCAGAACATAAAGGTGAGGGGAAGAAACCAACTACAGCGGGGTGCAGAGCAGGAAGATGAATTCGGTGATATGTGATTCGTCAATAACTCAATCTGAGAGTATATGGGCATCTCGCATTATAATATCACCATTTAGTTCTTAAAAGTAAACTCTGCTCTTTAATGAATAGACCTTTTTACATGGGAGCGCGAATTGCTCGCCGCGAAATGAACAAATTTACAATTTCCAAATACAGCAAAGTAAAGTTCGCCTATTTTCATAGTCCAATATTTTGTTGACGTATTTAGTTAAGACACTTTTACAAATGTTTCATAATTTACTTACCCCACAAAACGGCGACGAGCACACGCCATGTGTCTCGGGTGATAGTGTGTGTTACAAAAACGACCATATTATGTGATCTGAATAAGCTTATAATAAAGTAAAATAATGCTTGCCTATGGAATGTAATACGACAATTGGGTTTATTCTCTTTTTCACTTCTATTTTTACACGTTTTCAAAACACAAGCCACTATTTTTCGTAAAATGCACCGATGAGTACTCGACGCTGGCTCGCAAAAGAATGATGACGTCACATTTTGTAGATTCACACGAAGCCATACTCGATCCCAGCCGGTTCCAATGGAACCGGTGTGGGGAGGGGGAAATAATACGCTTTTATCGCTTAGGGCAGGTCTATTAATATTCATATGTCTATGGTTCTTACGGACTTCCCGCATCCTTGTGTACGTGGATTGCCTACTTCTTGAGGGAGAGGTCGATTAAGACGGTAGCCGATGGTTTCACCTCTTCCTCACACTTGATAAATGCTGGCGTCCCACAGGGATCGGTTCTGTCTCCGACTTTGTTTTTGTTGCACATCAACGACCTTTTGTCATGTGCACCAATTCATTGTTACGCGGACGACAGTACAGTTCATGATAGCTTTTTATTTGACAAGCCCCAAAGGGCTCACAAACTCCAACAGCTCGTATGGCTTTGAAGCAAAGAATGGACGGTTACCTCGAGAGTGTTTTCTCTTGGGGTAAAAATAATCTCGTTGAATTTAATGTTTCAAAGACCCAATCTTGTCTGATTACGTCTAAAAGGGATCGAAATGAAAATCTAGTCTCTTTCAACGACAGCAATCTTCCGAGCAGGCCCTCCATTGATATGCTTGCACACAACTGCTAACCCTGTACAAATCACAAGTGCGCCCCACGGTTGAATTTGGCAGCCACCTCTGGTCTGGAGCTCCAAAATATCTGAAAAATATCCTCGACTCTGTGCAGAAACGGGCGGTCCGTTTGATAGATTCTCCCATCTTAACAGACTGATTGCAATCTTTAGAGCACAGGCGTCGGGTGGGAATGCTATCCTTGTTCTACCGGTATTACAATGGAAGATGCTCCAAGGAACTAGCATCATTCACACGCCAAACGTGTGCCCAACATTTGTACACGGTTGACATTTGTCACATGAGAACGGGTCGCTTCTTCGACTCGTTCTTATGTTCAACAGCTCGGCTGTGGAATGATTTGCCGGCCTCTGTGTTTCCTCCTTCCTACAACATGGGTCTCTTAAAGACCAATGTTCATTCCTTCCTCTCCTCAAAAAGACCCTCCACACAGCATCCCAGATGACATAGGCCCTGAGGGAAATTATTTTCCTCAAGGCCTCCTGTGTGGAGATAATGTAAAAAAAAAAAAAAAATATGCCTTGTCATACTAGAGGAGCACATTCATAATTGCTAATATTTTGATCATATATCTATTACATATTCGTTATTCGCACCGATTTCACCGATACTAAAAAGTGTTACAAGACGTAAATTTTAATTTTGATCACACAAGTTTATTTTCCACAATAAAATCTGAAAAGCTTTTACTGTCGTGGATAAGCACTATACAATAGTGCCCAATGTTTATTGCTGCCCGATAAACGAATATAAACAGAAACACGTCATAAAAATAGCTCCAGACCGTATTCTTTCCTACTGACTACTGAGTACGGGTTAAGTACTGGATGGTATTTTTCATTCGTTTGTAATAACTTCTGTCACGGTCGGGCGGTTAAAAACCCGATAAGCTGCATTATTTACAATTGATTCGCCCATATTTTTTATAGTCTTTCTCATATTCGTGCAGTTTATTTAGGAATTCATTGCAAATATAACAGAAGTTCCTGAATACCTATAATACCAGTTCCGATAATTCCAGTTAGACCCAAGAACATTTCTCCACTAACTGGGTAATTATTTTAATTAATTAAGAAAGCTATGTATCATAGTAATTTTGTATGTATGTATCATTATATCTTTAATATATAAAACAAATTCGGGTTAGTTACACCATTTATAACTCAAGAACGGCTGGACCAATTTTTATGATCTTTGATTTGTTGGATTGGTCTCCGCCCCGAATAGTAGAACAACTATTAAAACATCGGAAATATTCACGCAAAAAAAATATATAAATAAAATTCTTTTCCTCATACATTTTGTGTCGAACGAATTCTCATCTTTTGAAAGAACTGCAGCAATATTGTGATTACTATAATATTGAATAGTGAAGAATTCCAAAAATTTAAAAACGTCAAATGTCAATGCGCTGATTGTTTTGCTTTTGTTCTTAAACATAATATAATGCTGCCCCTCTTTCTTACACAAAACCATTGCCCTCCTCTTAAGACATGCTTACATAGTGCTGGTAGTTGTAGTTACTACCCGACTTGGCCCAAATTTCAACAGCCTTTAAAACGTAAAGAAAATTTTCTAACAAGCGTTATGGTATCGTGTTTTTTTATAGTAAAATGTATTTTTTCAAATCATATTGAGGCCTGAATGACATTCATATTAAGGCCTGAAAATTCTAGAGAAGCTTATCGTTTAAGTTTTCGCTGTTTCAGGAAAACAGATTCATATTTGCATAGACGATAATACTCCTATATGTGATGAAATAAAATTTCATCTTTGTATAAAAAGGTACCTTTAAAATTCACCCTCTCTTGTAATATTTTCACAATACAATGAAAATATTGTTGTTTTATGCCGGATATTTTTATAGAATGTCAACAGTCGAAAAAGAGACAAACGGTGAATGTCTGTCTGCACCCCTCCGAAGGAAAATTCAATATCTATATCAATAAAAATGAATCTTCTTCGGTAATAAGGGGTTCGCGGGACGGGGCGGGAATAGAGTGGGGAGAGGGAAGGTGGAGGAGGCGGAGTGGGAACGCGAGAGGGGAGGGGATGCGGGAGAGGAAGGAGAGACGGAAGGGGAACGGGACGAATGGGAAAGGATACGCAGGGAAAAACAATTTCTTTATTAAAAGGCATAGCAACGCATGCCGGGTACTAGCTAGTTTATTATATTATTTAAATTTTGGAGATAGGTATGGGTGTCGCCGCCCCTGGAACCATTTATTGGATAACCAACACCCCTGCCATAGGTCACCCGGAGTGGTTCACTACGTTTGGTGATTGAACGGGGTGACCGGGATTGCTGGGTGAGTTTTGTCGAGGTCTTGACGGCGAGTGCTTTTGCCCGTGTATTTCGTGGCGGGCGGATTGGGAGAGACTGGTTGAGGGAACCCTAACCTATACTTCCAGGCACTCCTGGACACAATGACTCCCAGATTCCCATCCACTCCTCATACCCTTTCCTTGCAAGAACTTCCTCTCCTCCCTTTCCCTAAAAAGACCCTGCACACAGAAAGCCCGAAGATGACATAGGCCTTAAGAGATATATTTCGTCAGGCCCTCCTGTGTTGAGCTAATATAAAAAAATGCTATATAAATTCAATAAAGGTAAAATTTAAAAAAAAAATTGTAATTAGAATACCGAGCGAATTTTAATACGCAATTATTACGTATTAATTTCGGTTTTCAGTGCCTGCGTGATGAGTAAAATTATTCAAGCATAATGAACTTTCATTTTCAAAATTCCAACTGATAAGTATAAATCGTATCGGAGAAACGATAACCCAGGTACCAAAATTATTTTATAAAATAACAATTCATTTGTTGCAAAGTATACTTATTAAAATTTGAAGTGTAAATTTCTTATTTTGAAAGACAATGAACCTGAAGCAAACATATTGTTTGTAATACTTTACACGTTTATAGCTTCACAAAATCCTACAGTTATAATATCCGGTGATAAGATGAATATTGACTCAAAATATTATGAACTAACTTGTTACGTCATAAATATAAACTGAGAACCTAAAGCTAAAGCGCCATAAAACTGAAATTTCAATAAATAAAATGTTTTGAAAAATAACACTAGAGCATTTTTTTAAACCTTTCAAAATTTGGCTCACTTGATTAAACACACGCGTTTCAAAACATTTACTATGTAATCCGTTGAATTTTAAGTTTAAGTACGTAAGAGTACTTATTTTGTTTATGAAATTAATTAATAGTACAACAAGAGGAACAACTGTGGAACTAAGTGGGTCAACGAACGTGGATATCGATATCATTGAATGACTTGACGTATCATTTTTGTACTAATAACTTATTTACAACTGATAAACAACCATTAACTTATTATAATTTTATTAAAATTATGTGGTTTTATTATATTTATTATTATTACTTAAATTGGAACTCCCAAGTGGAAAATGAGAGCAACAAATTAAAAAAACTAACCTATTTTTTCAAAAGAATAAGAAACATTTTAGATAAAGAACAGCTAATTAAAATCTATTATGCCTTAGCCCAATCTCAACTACAATATGGTCTTAACGGATGGGGAAGCTCATGCGATTCCACTATAAAACCAGTCCTCATAGCACAAAGGGCAATTCTGAAAATTATACTTAGAGTACCCATCAGAACCCCTACAGACTATGTTTTTAAAGCGCTGAATTTAATGTCACTGAAACAATTATATACAAAAGATATTCTAATGTACGCATTCAAAAATCAGGATAACTTTACACAGACAAACTCGGGCCGATTCACAAGATCTACATTACAACATACATTCTACCAACCTACAACTAAAACGACTTTTGGACAAAGAAATATGGAATACTTCCCTGTAAAATTATTTAATTTACTCCCTCTTGCAATGAAAACCACAAAAAAAATAACCGCCTTCAAAAGAAGCATAAAAATATGGATTATGGACATGGGAAGGAAGAAAATAGATTCAATTTTGCAACCCAACAAAGAATAATGCTTTGTTTTGTACTTTCTTTTAGATCTAACTTAATAATTTTCCTTGGCAATATTCTAACATAGATTAGGTATTTACTTATAATTCAAATAATAAAACTTGTACAATGTGTCCTTAGAACGGGGTACCCCAGTTAGGACACATTTTCTCTAAAAAACTGTAAAAAAAAATATAAATAAAAAAAATAATAAAATAAAAAAGAAAAAATAAAAATAAATGGTTGTTTATCAACACGTTGGTATTAGTAGGGATGTAATTGGAAAACCTTGATGCAAATAATGCCTGGAGTAAATTCACTGAATATATAACATACACCATCGTATCAAATACCAAATCAATAGAAAAAAAGATTTCGCATAAAAACCAACATCTTAAGCCATGGATAACTCAAAGCGTTATAAATTGCATTAGAAAAAGAGATGAATTACATAGGAAATCTAAATTAAATCCTTGTGATATTTTTATACAACGATACTACAAAAGGTACAGAAATATTTGCAAAAATGTTATACGAACTGTAAAAGAAAATTATTATAAGAAGAAAATAGACGAATGTAACAATGACCCGCGCAAATTATGGAAGATCATTAATGAAATTACAAATGCAAAATCATCCCATTACAAGAACATGGAGGAATTAACAATTGAAAATACCCAAATCTCTTTCGCAAAGCATCCGGACAAAATTCTCGAATACGTAAACGAATTTTTTACTAATATAGGGTCACAATTAGCAAAGAAAATCAGACAACCAATAACTAGCATTTTACCAGAAGAAAAGGAAAATATGAACCAGATAGACAAATTAAAGTTAACTGATGTAACCAATACTGAAATCAGAAATGCAATTGTATCCCTTAATATTAATAAATCATCGGGAAATGACATAATCTCAAATAAAACAATAAAACAACTACAAAATGAACTGACCTTCCCATTGACATACTTGGTCAATCTGTCTATATCTACAAATGTATTCCCTTCATGCCTTAAAAAAGCTACAGTTATACCCATACATAAAAGTGGTAACAAAAAGGATATATATAACTACCGACCCATAAGTCTCTTAAGCTCTTTTTCAAAAATCTTGGAAACTGTAATGAAGAAGCAAATTGTTCAATTTCTTGAACAAAACAAATTACTATCACCATCCCAATATGGTTTTAGAGAAAATCTGAGCACCAATGATGCCATAGAAAATCTAACAAGCATGGCCATAAAAAACATAGATGATGGGAAAAAATGTTTAGCTTTATTCATAGATCTTCAAAAAGCTTTTGACACAATAGACCATAAAATATTACTAACTAAACTAAAAAAAATAGGAATGGCCGAATCAACAATTAACTTATTGGAGTCATATATAACAGGGCGAGAACAACAAGTACAAATTGGCAAACAAAAGAGCAAACTTCTATCTTTAAACTATGGCGTTCCTCAAGGAAGTGTACTGGGACCGATTCTGTTCATTATCTACATCAACGATTTAACTAACCTTACCATTAAAGGAAACGTAATCAGTTTTGCTGATGATACTGTTTTATTATTTCAAGAAGAAAATTGGACTGATACATTTAATGAGGCTGAAAAAGGGCTTAGTGCACTTCAAAATTGGCTTAAAATCAACTCGCTTACCCTTAATATAAGCAAAACAAAATATATAACATTTTCAATGAACTCAAGGGGCCAACCAATAAAATCACTAGAACTAAAATTACATGAATGCCATGGAAATAATATACAATGTTACTGCCCCGTCATCGAAAAAACACAAAACATAAAATATCTCGGAGTAATAATTGACGAAAATCTTAGATGGGACCTACACATCAAAGGAATTACGGAAAAACTCACAAGCCTTACATATTTCTTCAAAAATCTAAGAAACGTGCTGAATAAAAAGGATATGAAAAAGGTCTACTATGCGTTATGTCATTCTCGAATTGAATATGGAATCATAGGATGGGGATCTGCTGCAAATACGTACCTACACAGCCTGAATACGATTCAAAAAGGAATCATAAAGACCATATTGAAAGTACCAATTAGAACGCCTTCAACTGAAATTTTCAATAACTTTGACGTACCAAATGTACAACAAATATATTCCAAAAATATATTATTGAAGTTCTTCAAAAATAATGAATCCTCTACTAGACCGTGTATGCATAACACTAGATCGAATAAAAATGATATAAAAAATATTCCAAGTTATAAAACCACATTTGGACAAAGAAACTATACATACTTTGCAACAAAACTCCATAACAACCTCCCCCAAGACATAAAACTAATAAAAAATCCAATTGAATACAAATCAAGAATAAAAATATGGCTTAAAGAGGTCAATGAGAAAACCCTAGCGAAGACGCTAAAAACGACATAGAAGACAAATGAACTATATTTGAATAACTTTAGTCCTCCTCGGCACAGGACCCCCTAGTGAGGAGGACTAAGAAATACAATATTTTGTACTTAATTTCACATTTCATTTTGTATGTAAAATTTTTTCTATATAGTCGCTATAATAAAAAAAAAAAAAAAAAATTGTTTGTCAACTTCTTTATATCATTCGCCACCTTTTCATAATTTTAATAAATATTAATCTATGTACTGTACATAGCTCAATTTTGTGAGAGTTCTCCACAAATTTGTACTCTACCAAACCATTTTTCATCTTACATGAAATAATCATTCCAGATATTTGATTGATGTAGACGGATTTGGGAGAAATAAGATGCATTTCTCAGTTTGATGATAAAGTATTTCGCTCCATTTTCCACAGCGGATATTGTCCCTAGCATTGGTGCCATGAATCACAAATAATCCCCTCGAATGCTGTAAGTGCCTCTTTAATGGCATCTGACGGTCAAAAACGGCAATTTATGGACTCTGGCCTCGCCAGCGGAGACTTCTAATCGATGTTATTTGTTTGATAAACAATCTTTATGTGCGGTCAGTTACTATCTATCGTTTAATCCAAATGTGACATAAAACATTTAAATTACAAATGTAAAAAAGGGAAAACCATTGCCCTCCTCTTAAGACATGCTTGCATAGTGTTGGTAGTTGTAGTTACTACCCGACTTGGCCCAAATTTCAACAGCCTTTAAAACGTAAAGAAAATTTTCTAACAAGCGTTATGGTATCATGTTTTTTTATAGTAAAATGTATTTTTTCAAATCATATTGAGGCCTGAATGACATTCATATTAAGGCCTGAAAATAATAGCGATGATTTGAAATTCTAGAGAAGCTTATCGTTTAAGTTTTCGCTGTTTCAGGAAAACAGATTCATATTTACGTAGACGATAATACGCCTATATGTGATGAAATAAAATTTCATCTTTGTATAAAAAGGTACCTTTAAAATTCACCCTCTCTTGTAATATTTTCACAATACAATGAAAATATTGTTGTTTTATGCCGGATATTTTTATAGCGTCACATTTGGCATGAAAATCCCTGTAGTGTTTCTACGCACAAGTGATATTAACCCGCCATTGGTGACGTATATGTCTGTGAGACCGGGTAGTTCGATTTCGAGTAGCTGCCTTATTCCACGCCAGTCTACCTACCGCCAGTCTACCCCGCGACGGCGATGCGGACGCACGTTATAGAGTTTTGGCGACAACCCGGTGCGTGAGACCGGCATCACCAACTAAGTAAGTCAAATAATGGTTTTAGGTTATTTTATAAGATAAAATAATAAAAAAAAACGTAAGTATTACCATTTATGTTTCTTTTTATTTTATGTTTCAACTGTCATGAAACTGAAGAAGACTGATTTTCGTTAAATGTTCGGTTTAAATAATTATTGTTAAAATATCTCCTAATTTTAATGCATCTAAAGATATTGTGTTATGTTAATAAAAACGAATTGATTTAAAGAACACCTATGTTTTATTGACAGAAAAAGATATCATTTCATAAACTTTGAAATGATATCTTTTTCATGAACAGTAAATTATTGAAAAACTGGTAGTCGTAAACCCCGGTGCGTGAGACCGGGGTCACCAACGATGTAAGTCAAATTCACGTCACCAATGGCGGGTTAAGATTACAGATTCATATGATATTCAATATATTAAGGACAGTAGCTCTAAATTTGAATGGTGTCTTTTGTTTTGATACAATAATAATATTTTTATGCAATCAAATAATGTTATAACATGATCATATCAAGCTCTGCTTTATTTCTTATGATATTTCCATGTTCATTATGGAGATGATGTAGAAATCATAAAATTTTCGTGTCACGAATCTTGCATCCAAATAAATTACCTTTATTTTGCATTTAAAAAAATATTCGTGTTTTTATCTTTTTATGTGTCGATAACTCACCGTTGTTGGGTAATATAAAAATATCTCACTTCAAATGTACATTTTTATTGAGTTCCATGTAAATGTGGAATAAATGCTAAAAACTATTTTTTTTTAATTCCAAGGAAACGACTTCTTCAATGTTTAATGCTATATTATTTTCCTTTAATCCCATTGTGAAAACAAACGTTATTATCCTAAAAATTCAAGAAAGAAGGCAAACACTCCAAACTTACCAAAAATAAAATGTTTTACAAAGAATTATTGTCCACGCAGCTAAAATATAAACAAAATACTAGATTGGACTGCTTGCAAGTTAGTACTCGATGTAAAATAAATGTACTAAAGGTAGGTACTAAGAAAATAAACTCTAGGTAATTTTTGTAGAAGTTATGTTGAACATCAGTTTCCAAAATCGATGGGACAAATTTTACTGAGGTGAATGTGCAAAAATGTTACAAAAACATGCATTTAATTTACAATTTGGGAGGCGGGTATGAGTTCCGCCGCACCGGAAACCATTTGTTGGATAACCAACATCCGTTCCCGTAGGTCACTCCAAGAGGTTCGCTACGTTTGGTGACAAGCAGGGGTGCCTGGGTTCATAGGATGAGGTTTGTCTAGTTTGAATGCGTTTGCCCACCTTCTGCCTGGCGGGCCGTATCGGAAGAAATTGGTTGAGGGAGACTCCAGCCGGACTCTCACAACCCATCGCCTTGCACTACAGTGTGAGGGATGGATTCATGATCCCCAGATTCCTACCCACCCATCATAATGTTTTCCTTCCCGCAACTTTCACTCTTTCCTGTCCCTAAAAAAACCCTCCACGTACCATCCCAAAAAATGACATAGGCCTTGTGGTAAGTTTTTTCTCAAGGACTCCTGTGTGAAGCTGAGATAAAAGAAATGCACCGAATGTTGTTGTGTTAAAATTGCTAAACGTTTCACTTTCTTATTTTAACTTATTTACTTGGTTGTTGTTTTCAGTTGTTGTTATTAAACTTCGTGAATATTTTGAATCATTTAAATTTGCAAGCAAGTGATGTTGTCCAGAAAAATTATTCACGAATATTTTGAATTTAGTACAACGATGTTAGCATAATATCTTTTAAAAATCGGAAAAGTTGTCGAATTCCGATTCACAGTTAATACGGAATTTCTATGTATTTAAATACTTGGATTTAGTTTCACTATTTCAAAAAACAATCATAATATAATTGAGCCCTTGCCAGGAATAATGCACCCAACCAATGTTGAGTTATTGATGGAATAATGTCGGGCATATTAATAAGTATCTTTTAAGGTAGGGATTATGGTAATGAAATTTTTTTAGGCCTGTGTCAGCCCTTTAAAGTTTAGTTTGTGGAAGAATGTTGCATAATGCCATTTATCGAAATAATGGGGCATGGTTTATTTATGGGAATAAATCGACAAAACAAACGTCTTATGGCTTCAACTAGAAAGTCTTTAAAGCCAAGAAGCTGAAAAATGCAGGAAAATAGAATTTGTCCAGAAAAAATATTATTAAGCCTGCTTTTTCGCCGTTGAAACAGTTTTGTGGAATAATGTCGTATGTTGATCTCAAGACAATATCGAGAACGTAAATGGTTTAAATTATTCATATCGTTTTTTTTTGCTTTTTAAGCTCAAATAAATCATTGACATGTATACTAAGGCGGGTAACGATTGTATGGGGGGAAAAAAACCTTGTTTTGGTTTTTCTGTTAGTGATAAAAGGGTGTTAAATGAAGATGTAAAATCACGTAATTTTTTTAATAATATTTGGATATCATCTTCTTCCTCCGGATTGAGTTTGAAATTTCACAAAATAGAGAAAAACCCACCCTTGTTAAATCTCCAAAAAATATTAGATAAACAATTAAAAATGAACGTTTTTTTCAATAAAACACAAATTAGAGAGAATATTCTGACTTATTTATTAAAAAAATATATTATTGTAATTAACATTATTTCAAGACAGTGTATTCAAATACCAGCAAAATCCTTCTTACTCTCAAATTTCGGCATTATTTTGCGAGACTCAATCTTTGCCTTAATAAAACCTTCTCTTGCAGACTTCGTACATAAAGTAGTCGAGGCTTCAGTAACAGTCTTTACAGCTCTTTCAACTGCTTGAGTATGACATGGCAGATGCAGAAGAGGCAATTTACCTTCTCCCCCCTGTGCTACAAATAATTGAAGATCTTCATCCGATATATTCTTCAGTATTGGGGGTTCGGTTACATTTTGCTGCCAATTAATAAGGTCGTAGTGATATGATGCATCGAGGTTTATGTTTGGAAGTTGGAACAGCCTTGTTTTACTTAGTTTCTTACTGCGTGCTTTTAGAACACGACGCGCAGCTAATTCCCGGATATGCTTGTGAGGGTCAGTTAACATTGCAAGTAGTAAATTTTCGGGGTGTGCGAAGTAACTGTTTCTTTCTATGACTGGATCAATTATAGTTTTTAGTTCAGGGGATAAGTATCTAGACGCTGAAATTAGCTGCCATAGGTGACGTGCTCCATCTTTACAGGTGGGATGAGTTTTAATACTGAACCAAGACGGAGCATAAACTTTAACAACGTACGTTGCTAAAATAATAAGATTCTCTGTAGGAGCTTCCGTTGCAATATAAAGACGAAGAATTCGGTTAGCACGCGTAAGCCATTTGGCATGAGACAATTTTCCAGGAGATTTGTGGCCTAAATCTTCAGGTAATTCCCCCACTGTAACTGCAGATACGATTTTATACAAATATAACTGATCCGTACTTAGGTCTTAAGTTAATAATTCAGGCAACTCTCCGTCAATTTTCTGAAAATGAACAATAAGCTTTTTTCACAGTTTTCTAAAGCTAGTCCTATTGTCCCTGAATATGTTTGAGGTCCAGATGTCTTGTCAAGATGTGTGAACAAATGACGAAATGGTAACTCGTTCATGTGAAGCAAGCAAATTATCCATTGCAATGGTTTATCCAAACGTTTTTCAAGCAAACGTATTATACCTCCATGTTTTCCAACGTTCACGTTCGTTCCGTCACATCCAATAGCCATTAATGGTTCAAATGGTATTTCTTCCTTTAAAAAATAACCGACAATTGTTCTTTCTATAACTTTCGACGTGCCAGAGTTTGGTGCAATATAACCCAAATATATTGAGTCTGGCTCTTTTATCATTGAAATATGCTCTTCAATGATTAGTTCTCTGTAATGCCTCCCCCCTTTTTCCCTGATAATTAATGTTTTATCTTTCCGGCCATCAAAATATAATGCGGGTATTTGTAAAACTATGTGTTGTGCCTTAATATTTTCCCTTGTTTTTTTTCGTTCTCTGCGAAGTTTACTTTTGTCAATAACTGGAATATTAGACTTGATGTCATACAGAACTGCTGAGGCAATGGCTGCCGCTGCTCTATCCGAAACTCCATATCTATCACAAGTTTTCGACAGTGTAGAATAATCAATATTGACCGCAGCCTGCTTCTGAGGCATTTGAGATACAACATTTGGTTTGAAAACATCATTGCAATCGGATTCATTTGATGAAGAAGACGTGGAAATATCGATTAGAGAGGTAGTTGGCTTACCTGTGTTTTCCTTTTTAGACGTACGCAAGGATTTTTGCTTCAGAAGTTTTCTTTTCAACGCAGTTTTCATTCGTTTTGTTGTAGCGGTATCCACATTTCCTATTATCATATTTCGTGTAGTACGTTGGTCACTAATGAAACTCTGTTCATTTACAGGTATTTTTTATCTTTATTAGAGTCACATTTACTGAAATCTTTGCATTTGCAAGACGAAATATCAAACAGCACTTTACTTCTGCGACGGAATTCTTCCATTTTTTTCTCCGGTATTTTAGGATGTGACTTAAGAAGGTTTTTGCATTTAAAATGATATGACCTCAACATGCGTGCTACTCGCGAGTGTGTAACGATGGGAATAGAAGCCTTTCTCCATATTTCTTCAATTCGTGCTATCACAGTACACTCTATTTGCTGAAATTTGGGTTCTAGTTTGGTCTCTTGATTTAATTTTATTTGATGCCTGGTCCACTCAAAAAACTTCATAACATCACAATAAGTTGGTAAAACATTGTCTTTAACGTCGCAAATTTCACCAAATATGGGACTTTTTAACGCATTCCGAGTACGTTCCATTGCGAAAACTTGTGCAACGCGACCTACCGCTTAAAGAGCCGTAGCGATACTGACTCCAAACTCCGACGTCGGTTGCGCAGAGTCGCTGCGCTTAGTGCAATCGGTGCTTCCCCCGCCCTCACCTCGAGCCATTAATAATCAAAACTCGGATTTTTTGTAAATGAATTCGTAAATACGTACCATATTTGCCATAGAATATTACAAAAAATATAGTATAAAGGATTCGTAGTAACTTTTATACACACTAGAAAATACCTCTAAAAATGAAAATTTTCAAAACTTTGAAGTGAATTCGGAGGAAGAAGATCGTATCATAAATTTAAAAAATTTAAAACAAGTCGGTTTGAACCCATTTGGCACCCTTTTCTCGCTAACAGAATCTAAAATTATCATTTTTTTAAATGACCCACCTTAATGTATACCAGGGTTGTTGCGGATGCAAAAATTTTGACACCCGCGGATGCGGATTATTAGACGTTCACATCTGCAGATGCGGATGCGGATGCGGATGCGGATGCAGATGTCTGAATTAATGCGGATATCCCGCATTTGCGGATGCGGGTGCGAATATCCGTAACACCCCTGATATGCAAAATTTTGACATCCGCGGATGCGGATTATTAGAGGTTCACACCTGCGGATGCGGATGCGGATGCAGATGTCTGAATTTGTTGCTTTCTGTAAGGTACGAAGTGTAAAAAAAAAAACGTTTTGTGGAATAACGTTATATGTAAAATTGTTCATATACCACATTATTCCTCAAATTGAGCGTAAATTCTAGTAATAAACTTTAATTCATTTTTTTTAGCTTTATGAGGAAAACCTCAAAGTATAATATTTAATTAAATGAAGACAATATTAGCGAAACTCAATCGAAAATCTGGATTCAGGAAAATCAGAAAAATACATTATTGTGCCAATATTTTTTTCTGATTTTCCTGTCTCCAGATTTTCGATTGAGTTTCGCTAATATCGTCTTCATTTAATTAAATATTCCAATTTAATTGCCTTTCTAGACGAATTTTCAATTAAAACTCTTAAAAATTGTATGTTTTATGTATTTTAAATACAAAATGTTATGAAACATGACTGGTTTCGTTTTTTCAATGTTTCTCAGAACAAGAATATTGTTGGATACATTCTTCCAGGCAAGGGCTTAATTATTTTTTTGTATGGCAATCATAAATTCCCTCGATTGCCAGCGTCGATTGTGTTCGTTTTGATTCGACACGTTCATTAAAAGTTTAATTGTACAAATCTTGTGTTTTAAACAAAGCGCAGTTAATTAAAAACTTGCAAAATTCATGAAAGAAACCAGCGTTGTGAAAATGAAGTGATAAAAAAACCATTTCAATGAAATTGTATTTACTAAACTCAAATTTGTTGCACTGGGCTCAGTGATAATGTTTTTGTTTTAAAGAAAAAAAAAACAATGTAAAAGTTTTAATCCCCATTAATAATTTTGGGCATTGTAATTTCTTCCTAATTTTGTGTGGAATTGTAGGATAAGGTAAGAGAAACCTCTCGCTAGAATTAGTTTTGAAAAGTTTTGTTATATTATTCTTGTTCGTTGGGATAAGTGGTGCTTCGGGGGACCCAAGTTTTAGCCCAACTTTAAGAACGCCTAACGCTGTAATTTTTATTAATTTATTTATTCTTTTCAGTGCGTGGAAGAAATATTCTATGAAATAAAAATAAATAAGATGGTTAAATTAAAATTTGTAGACAAGCAATTATTTGTAAAAAACCTAACTTCATAAATAATAAAAATAATGTGATTTTTACAGCACCATCGGCTTTGTAAAGGATAACCCAAACGGAGATTTCAAAACAATAACAGAGGTTATTCATTCCTTACTACAAATTAAGTATTTAACTTAAAAGCGGCTATGTTCGAAATTCATTATAAATGTCATATTATTAATTGACACCGTTGACTGAAAATCCATAAATCTGGATATGTAGCAATTTTTTTAAGTCATATTAATATGTAGCAAAGATCGATCATCTAACGCCGTGGTCGTCAAACTGCGGTCCGCGGGCCCTTAAACTTTTATTTTTATTTTTTTTAAATACATTTTTTTTTCATGTACATATTAAGCAACCTGCTTTTTATTTTTAAAATATTTTGTGTTTATTATACGATTTTCAAACGCTGGTTTTAATTGATTGACGTTTGATTTTATAACGCCCAGTTAATTTTTTAATACATCCTAAGTCGATTTTGAACGCGCGTATAGTGTACGTCATAGGTCATAACGCCTCTTTGTGGGTGCTTGAGACTTTTAGGAGGGGCAGTAGAAGACCCAGAAGAAAATTAGGGGGCGTTGAGACGGCACAATGAGGACGTGGGCAGGTTAAAACAATATCATATAAAAAAGACAAAAAACTCACTAATCACGTAATAATAAAGCAAAATAAATTTTAATATTGTTTAATTTTTGTTACTGTATGTATTGTAATCATTTTTATTACGTGTGCGAAAATCCATTCATTCCGTTACACTCTGGATATCCCACACCACAAGATCGGTAAAAACTTACGTCTTATATAAATGTCTCTACTTTTAACCTAGTATTAAACAATGACTAGTAAAATAAGGAATACTATTGGTTTTGAATAAAGGTGTAAAACAATAATAATTACTGAGTAATACTGAGGGCGCAATGGTTTAAAGTGATGAGTTTTAGTTTTGTTTCGAACTCGGCTATATTTTCGGCATTCGAGATTTCATATGTGTGATGAGGGGAGAACAACTTTCTACCACGAAAGGTCAGTCTCTGAAATTTCAGTGGGGATTGCTTGTAGTTTTGAAAGTCTATCTAGTAAAGATGCTAAAGATGATAATTATTATTGTCTCCGTAATAATTATTATCCTGATTTAAAAAACCTCTTCTAAACTATTTTAGTTGCTAGCCGATCGTTAATTTGTTCCCTCCTGGCTAGATATTTAATTAATGATCGCCCTGGTTTTGCTGTGTTGATTGGCGACACAGTTACTTTTTGAATTTCCGCCGACACGGGAGCCGGCGTGAATTTGACTGGTCACTTAAACGATAGTTTTTTTTAAATTTTATTATGGGATAATCCTTTTGTGTTATTGCAAACTTCGAGCGGAATCTTTAAGTATGATCATTTAATATTAAAATACGACCCATCGCATGTTTTCAGGCTTTATCGGTCGCCGGTTTTGTGACCTCCGCATGGCTACGTCATGCTTGTATTGAAGATTACCCACGTAATCATAACTCGTATGGAGACGTACTTCGCAAGACAAAATTTTTATGGCCTTGCACGGCCGTGGCTACCCGTATTTGAGATGGATGGATTCCCGGCGGTCATCTTTGGATGAAGCATCCTATCCGAAATTGGCATACACCCGGTGTTCTCTGGTGCGCACAGCCGGAGCCCTGGTCCTATTCGAAAGCTTGCATCCAGCTCCCGTGCGAAGGGTCCTGATTCTATGAAGCCCTCCTTAGAGTCTTCCCGGTTCCCGAACTGGAGTTCACACGATCTTACGGTCCACGGTCCCTCAGTGACGTCTAATAAAGTGTTACCGTGATATTAAAAGTAATTATGTTAAATTCCATGGTCCAACAGTTACGCTATTTTTTTCTGTTTTTAGTTACAAGTCGGTTTAATAGTATAGGTCTATTTAATAGCATTTAATTAATCGGTTTAATAGTATAGGTTATTTTTTGGGTATTTAAAACCGGCCCCTCAAAGAGCAATAATGTCTCAATATTATTTCGAACCACTTAAACTATACTAGCATCTGTTAATTGAACTCAATTCTTTTATTTCTATATTGAATGCTAACTATGCAAATAAGGATCCTGTATTTTTCCCATTATCCTGACGAGATTCTCATCTCTGCCGCCAAAAAATCTGTGAAAACCAGTAATGGTTTCCACGACCAAAACTATGCAACAATGCTGATAGAACATTAATTGCTTGTAACATTAATTGGTTTCATTTCATGCATCGCAGCATCACTTTGAAATCTATCCAACTGCATAGAATATAATCCGCTCTTCTCGGCACTTGAGTCAATTAGGGCGTTATTTTGGGATGATAATTGTACACTCCATTTTCTGCATCGTCGAAATCTGACTAAAGTTTGACTGTGAGCTTTACGTACATAGGTACATTTTGAAAAAATCGATGCCGCGATTAGATTGTAAAAATTACGGATATAGCTATAACGAAATGTATATAATTGAATTCAGCCAAAAAATATGGCAGGTATTTTTTACTTTAGCTCCACACAGAAAAAAAATCTCTCAAGACCTTTGCCATCTTTGGAGACGCTGTGTATGGAAATAACGGAAAGGAAGTTCTGGGGAAGAAAAAGGTACGACGGATGGGAGGGGATTTTTGGAAGTCAATGCATCCAGGAGTGACGGACATATAAATGTGTAAGGCAATAAGTCGAGAGAGTCCGGCTGAAGAGGTCTAGGTAAGATCTCCTTCAACCAATATCTCCCGATCCGGTCCGCCACGCAGTAGATGGCTATGCGTTGGCCACCAAGGACTAGACAAACCTCACCCCGTGAATCCGGACACCCCTGCTAAGTCACCACATGCAGCGAATCACTTGGGGTGACCTATGGCAGGGGTATTTGTTATCCAATAAAGGGTACCCGGGCGGTGGTACCTGTACCTGCCTCCCTTATTCCTTACTATAATAATATTATGCATTTTGGCTTTGAATGAAATATCTGCCTTTGCAGTAAATAAAGTGTTTCAAATGCTGTTAGCTAACTTGGATCTACTTTTATCGCTGTCAAGAGATAATTTATTTTAATGTGGCTTACATTTCAACATATTTATAGGTTGGTACCTATTGGAAAATAACAGCCGTGCTAGTCATCGAGTTTTTGGGTAGAGATTCAAGGCAAAATAAAACAAAAGTTACATTGGTGAATGAAATATCCCTAAAATATTTACGAACATTTTATGTTGCTAAGTTTCGGCTTTTTAAAGTACGAAAAAGATCGTCGGTGGCCATTGCGTTGACATTTTGACAGACCTTTAGACGGGGGTTTCTTTTAAACTTTAAATTTTTACGTTGAAAAAACGCTGATTGATGGCATGAAAAAAAAATTGTTAAAATTTAAACAGGCCTAAAAATGTTCTTTCTAAAAATGATTTTAACATATTTATTTCTCTTTAAATTTTCAAGTTCCTCAAAAATATAAGGTGTTTTTTCTTAAATAATATCCATACATTCGTAAAGCCGAAACGGTAATTATATGAAACTAGCAGTTAAGAGCCTAGCAGGACAATCGGTTTTATCGAAATTTGATAAAATAGTTTAATTGTTTGTCGCTTGTGTCGCCCTCATCGCTTTTTAACTCAATTCTATCAAAATTAATTGTAAATGGTTACTAAAAATGGATTTGATAATAGTATCCGCTCGTAAAAATCCGAAGTTACACGATCATTCCCGATCACAAATTAAATATTGGCATGTTATATCTTGGCCGGTCGTTTTGAACGTTGGATTTCTATTTTTCCCCATAACGTGGGAAAATTTCCCTTAAGATTCCCTATTTCGAGGAAAATTATTAAAAAAAATATTATTTGAACAACTTTTTAAAAACTGTCGGAAATTCACTATGCAACTGGTATGATTTTAGAAGCAAATCGTGAGTTGTTTATTGGTTTAACACTTCAATCTATATATTTTTTTTTATTTAAAAAATATAAACTACAAAAAGTTATAGATGTTCTATAAAAATCTGTATCTTCTAAATATGAAAAATATTTGCGACATATTGATTTCTTTTACATGTGAATCGATATTCCCAAATTTTACAAGTAAACTAAATTTTCCATAAATACGGGATTTTTTTCGGCTAACTGTCAACACCCAAGAAGAACACCTGCATTGTGACAACAAGTCTTCGCGATGGATGTCTGCGCCCGCCAGTTGAATAATCCCCAGGGCGTCACAACACACGGAAATATAAAATACCATTGAAAAATATATTTGTTTATTTAAAAGTTTAGGTTCTTACATTAGGTAGTCGTTATGTATTATTATTAACATTGTTATTATTTCCTATGAAATAAAGGTATTCTCCTGTGAAAGCTGATGTATAATAATGACTTATTATATCACACTGTCATCATCACTATCATCCTAAGGAATGCTGTGTGGAGGGTTTTTTTAAGGATTTTTAAAAGTTTTTTTTAAGTTTTTTTAAAATATGGAGACAAAGTTCTAATAAGGAGATCTGGGAAGGAAATAGGTATTAGGGATTGGTAGGAATCTGGGGTCAGTGTATCGAACCAGGCGTAACAAACGTATGAATCCATCTCAGTGCAAGGCGATGGGTCGAGATATTCACAGTATGGAAGATCTACAGTCTCTCGTATCTAGGGTGTACGAAGAATGAGTTAATAATGAATGTAAGTAAAGTCTAAAGCCATGGTATTTGAAAGAGAGAATATGAAAACAATGTGCAACATAGTTGTGAATGATGAAAACTTGGAGCAATTGGATGAGTTTGTGTATTTGGGAAGTATGTTTACGAGAGATGGGAAGGCTGATAGAGATATTTAAAGAGGAGTGAATGCAGGTAACTCTATTAATGGAGTACTGGTACCTACCCTGATGTATGGCAGTGAGTCATGAAACTGGCAGAGAAAGGATGAAAGTAGACTGAATGCTGTAGAATGAGATCCCTGAGATATATGGCGTATGTGTGGTAAAACCATGTAGGATCGTGTGAAAAACATGGAGATCCGCAAAGAATGCAAGGCTGATGTAAGTGTAATGAGTAAGATGAAGAAAGGAACGCTCCGATGGTTTGGGCATGTAGAGCAAATGAACGAGAAAAATAGTGTAAGGAGAATATACAACCGCAAATGTGAATGGTAGAAGTCGTGGACGTCCAAGAAAGACATGGCACGACTAAATGAATCAGATACTTTAGTCGGACCATATCAAGAGTCAGAATAATAGAAAAGCATGTATGAAACGATGTATGAATGTGAACGAGGCAAGGAGTGTGTGCCAAGACCGAGTTGTTTGGCGGTCCGTCCTCTCTGCCTACCCCTGCGGAGAAACGGCGTGATGGTTTGTTAGTTAAATTATGAATAATAATAATTAACCATTTATTTGGACAGCCCTATTTCGTGTGTAACTTGACACTCGCTTTTGAAAAATAAAATAATATTATGACGAATGATATACATGCCTTCTTCGAAAAAGTAAGACAACACGGAAATTTATTTCTTGTAAAAGCACTGATGGGCTTTTACAAAATGTTTAATTTTTACGTGGTTTTACTGCCAGATACAGAGATATCGAAAAATATTATACAGTTAGGTACAGTTCTGAATCTCAACTATTTAATAATAATAATTGGACGATTTGTATAATGCCGTATTAGTGAAAAATCACCCCTAGGGCGCAGTTTCACTTGATCGTGCCATTCTCCCCCCGACTTCTTCTACCATACCTACACATTCACCTCATTCCTTCTCCTTACACTATTTTCTTCATTCGTCTGCTCTGTAATGCATTCGTAATTAAACAAACTAAGTAAAATTGGCCAAAACGAATAAAACTTCTGAATAATAAAAGCTAATTGAAAATAATTCAAATTTCATTTATTATTGTTTACAAGTACCTAATGGCAGTTTTGCCTACCAAAGTCATCGCCAAATCAACAATTGTTGCCGGTACGCATATAATTAAAATCATTAAAAATATCTAGCAGAACTTAATTAACAGTAATTGATTTCAATAATAACATAAAAAATATTTTTCGAAATCCCACGTATAAAAATAAACATAAAAGCAGTTAAAAATTGATTCGTAAAACCGAGTGATCACTGTATTCATATTTGGGTCTACGAACAGTGCAATATGTAATAGCCCCTCCAGACTCACGGCGAGAAGCCCCGAGAACACCCGAGAAGCGTGAATGTGATGTGTTTCTCGCATTCTCTTTCTCGTGCTCGGCTGTTCTCGGATGGCTGTCGGTAAATTTGGCCGCTTCAAAGGATTTCTCGGGCGAAAAGGGAGAAGGGTCTACACTCACGTTTTGTCTCAGTGTTGTTTAGTGAGCGGTTGAGAGTAGACGTGCGATATATTTTTGTTTTTGTATCGAAAATTTTGTTTACTTTAAAATGTGGAACAATCAACAAGAGTTGGAATTTATAGAGTATTTCCAAAATGAACCGGTGTTATGGGACGCAAAACATCGGAATTATAAAGACAAAAGCTTGAACCACGATGCGTGGAACAGACTAGTAAACTTTTTAAATTCTCCGCTTGGCTCAGCAACTAGTTCATCCAACTGCTTTAGCATACTGAAACTAAAGAATACAGTTTATATATAAGAATACATGATTATAATAATAACGAAAGAATATTAAATAAAAAAAATTACCAACCCTGTTCTGTTTCGATGAATTTGCGTTACCCACCATCGTCTGGCTTTTCTATTTTTTTTAACTTTATTTTTAGTTACAACAAAATAATAATATGGCATGGCGCACAGAGCCAAACTTGCTGCATTTTTAATATCGTCTGTAATGTCGTCCATACCGGATGGGAAACAGATCACGGCTAAAGTTCGGTGTTTGGGCTAAATTCCTAAAAAATAAAACTAGTTATTTTTATACTAATTTGGGGTCGGGGAATCCGAATCTGAAAGAATTAGGCGGCGGCAAGCAATATTAACTGAATTACAGGACTTTAAAAAAATTTATACACATACAGGAAAATAGCCATTCTGGAAGCATTTTGATTCCTAGAAAATCAAACTAGTTATTTTTATACTAACTATGGGCCGGGGAATCCGAATCTGAAAGAATTAGGCGGCGGCAAGCAATATTAACTGAATTAAACGACTTTAAAATTTTCTATACACACACACATGAAAATAATCATTTCGGAAGTATTTTGACACACGTAGTACAAAGATCATAGAAAAACAAGATAACATAGATGTTTTAACCACACAAAATTAAGTGTTGCCATTAAGCAGTAATATTAATAACGTAAAATAACATGTTTATATTTTAAGTACTTATTTTTTATAAATTTTACTCACTTTTGTATCACAAACCATGTTACATAAACCCGGCGTAGCTGCTAAACTACTTGAAAACAGGGATGTTTTTTTGCCGTGGCGCGAGCAGGCGGTATAAAGGGGCACAAACCATGTAACACAAACCTAGCGTAGCCGTTAAACTACTCGAAAACAGGGATGTTTTTTGCCGTGACGCGAGCAGGCGGTATAAAAGGGCACAAACCATGTTACACAAACCTAGCGTAGCCGCTAAACTACTCGAAAACAGGGATGTTTTTTTGCCGTGACGCGAGCAGGCGGTATAAAGGGGCACAAACCATGTTACACAAGCCTAGCGTAGCCGCTAAACTACTTGAAAACAGGGATGTTTTTTTGCCGTGACGCGAGCAGGCGGTATAAAGGGGCACAAACCATATTACACAAACCTAGCGTTAGGTTAGGTTAGGTTAGGGACGCGAGCAGGCGGTATAAAGGGGCTGGAGTTTTACCGCTTAGCTGGACTCTTATATGATCCGCGTATCCGACAGGAACCCTTTGAGACAAGCGAGTTTGACAAGGATACGACGGACGAAGAAGACTTGGTCGATTTATAAGGTATGTTTTTCTGCTGTTATCTATTTTCATATTGATATAGGGATAAATATTTTTGAGAGCTGGTAACACTGCCGGCACATGTTTTTGTATATTTCTTGTTTTTCTATGATCTTTGTACTACGCGTGTCAAAATACTTCCGAAATGATTATTTTCATGTGTGTGTGTATAGAAAATTTTAAAGTCGTGTAATTCAGTTAATATTGCTTGCCGCCGCCTAATTCTTTCAGATTCGGATTCCCCGGCCCATAGTTAGTATAAAAATAACTAGTTTTATATTTTAGGAATTTAGCCCAAACACCGAATTTATTCCCAGATCACGAGTGAGAAAAATGAGAGTGTGGATAAGTGCTTGTTCTCGCGAGAAGTCTCGGCGAGAATGAGAGTGTGGATAAGTGCTTGTTCTCGCGAGAATTTCTCGCCGAGACTTCTCGCCGTGAGTCTGGAATTCGAAGGTACAAGTATATGACAGTCAATCCTTGCCACAATCGTTTTAAAATATATTTTTTTGACACACTTCATTCACTTTCCCCGTACAAATTCAGTGGTCGAATTTCTTCCCTCCAGAGTATACGTATTCTATACAAAAACCAACACATGCAAACATTCTTCACACTACTTTACGAAAAAGAGCGTTAGGAGGCAACCTCTCGTGGCGACTGACTTTCGCGTAATGAATAGAAGTTGAAAATGGGATCGGATTTATCTGTTTTGGGTACAGATAAAAATGGAATATTACACAATATATCACAAAATTAATTTTATTTATTTATCAGTTTTTATAGTTTAAATATTGTTTTCATACACATTATTTTTATTTTTTTCAAATAATTGTTTTTTAATACATAAAATCGATTTCAAAGTACATCGATTTACGTAGTTTTTAAAAATAATTTTACATCATTATTTGCGCATTTTATAAAAAATATATAAATGTAGAGGTATAGGTTGATATGTTTCCTATAAAAAAATATTTTTCAATATTTTTTTTCTTTTCGTATATGACGACAGATGGAAAACAATCAGTGGTACATGAACGATTTTTTGAAAACTGATCTTTTATAAACAGTTATAAAGTAAGAAAAAATATTTTTTTTAATATTTAATATTAACTTGGGGCATCGAAAATGCATGTATCTAAAAAAAAATAATAAGAAACTTTTTTTTTGAGGTGCTGTTATCGACACAGATGACTTCGAAGATACGCAAAAATACGAAAAAAAACATTAAATATTGAAAAATCCCTCGCGGACTCTTAAAAGCCCGCTCCGCAGGTTTTTACTGCTAGGCCCTGCGAGCGGCTTTTGATTCGGCTTCGCCCAGTGTTGGTGATCATTTTATAAATCTGTGGCGACACCATTGTTTTTCGCCATCAATTTTGTGGCGCCCACTTTTGCCAAATTCATTGCGCTGCCACTGGCTCTGAAAGAACTCGCCAGATGATACCTACCGCATACGTCGCATAAGGCGCCGTCAGTACATGCCGCCCGAACCATGTGACATTTCGGGAAACACATCGAAAGGCCTTGAGTCAACGGCCGTTCATCACTATGGCAGCAGAACGTTCTAGCACTTTCTTCGCTTTGTGTGAATTCGCGACATTACCAGGCGCTCTGGGTAGCTACTCTACCGGTCGGCTATATAAGCGCTGCAACTCAACGCTAGCGCAGTCTAGTCTCAATTTGTCGTTCGAGTCACACAAACCGAGAAGTAATTACAATAGTGCAGTGCCGCTACGTGGTACAAAGCCCTCACGGGGCCGCACGCGCAATCAGCATCATGTGATTTGCAAGCAACCAGCAACCATCTCCACTCCGGCCCCGTGTAGAGCTACGCGCCGGCTCCTTGAAGATCTGTGATCTTCACCGCCGCAGCTTCCTGACCATCATCATGCAGCAACACCGAGCAACACTCACTACACCACCGTCATTCCGCACCGCATCGACCTTCGCTACGTAGCTACAATAAAGACTGACTCACTACTACGACTGACTGCCTCTCATTTCACTACCCGTCTCTGCCAATTCGGAGTCCGCTCGCTCAAATCCAATAGGAATTGGTTCCAAAATTATCCCGTTCCTCGTATCCATTGTCAACGTGTCAACCAGTGATGGCTAGTCACCGCGGCAAAGTAACCGGGTCGGGCGATAACGTCATATTGATACAACTGAGTATTACCGTCAATCTTTCGAAATCCGGGAAATACTCCACATTCACAAATTCGTAGAACTTATAGCAAGGAAGGACACGTCCCTCTGCGTCTTGCCGACGAAAGTGACAACATCTTGTGACGAATTCTTGAATTAGAAACCGAATTACAACGGTATCTTTGTTTGAAATTCCACGTACGAAGATGTTATTTGTGGCGCGGCGTGTAAGGCGAGGCATCGGATACGCAATCGAAACCGGATTCTGAAATTCAACCACGCAGACTCTATGGTATTAATAACGTTAGATTAACTCGTTAGAAAAAAATCGTAAAGTATGCTCCGAAAAATATTAAAAACACAGTTTTTTGTGTTATTTATCATGTTACAGGTATGAAAAAATTCGCAGTGTATCTTTAAATGTAACGTAGGCATTTGTCGAGATATTCTAAGCGAGTCGTGTTTTATTAAATATTTTCCCTATTTTCGATTAATTATTACCGTTTTTTTTTATATTTATGTGCTCTCTCTAACCATACGTACTTATATACCTCCCTTTCAAACCATCTTCTTTTTTTTTAACAGAGCCTTAACAAATTTAAATCGTGATGACCAGAACGGAATCGTAACTACGCAAAATTTTATGGAAGAGTGTTTCATGCTCTATTGGCGATACTGACCCCATAACTGGGTTACTCATTCACATAGGCATACCGTCAAATACTCTGGAAATGTAGGGTAACAAATTTAACTACCCAAGTATTTAATTTTAATCTTAGGGTCTTCATTCGGTGGTGAAAACACAATAACCCATTTAATCACAGAAGACCATATTTCTCCCAGCTCACATAGATCCATATAAACCGCTGTAACTCCTTTATTTCCGTAGTAAGAAATATGTTTTAAATTGTGTTAGAAGGGCAAATTACCACACTATGTATTCAAATCTCACCAAAAGAGTTTAATGTACACGCAAAACTAAAGTTTTGAATCGCAATTTAAAAAAAACCATTTGAATCTTTGGGAATTTTTTATGAATTATTTTCACATAGAACGATAAAAAATTTAGGTGACAATAACGTTTATAAAACATTTGTCTAATAAAAAATGTGTCTGTTTTAATTTTTTTTCGTTATCAGTAATTTTAGTTACAAAAAACGTAAGGTGAGCCATTTTTTAAACTTTTTTATGTTTGCATGCAAAATTTGTATATTTCAAAAAATATATAATTATTTCGAATTATACAATTTGAAAGCGTATCTCACCACCTTCCAAAAACAGTTTTTAGTTTTTGGATATGTTCAGAAATATTCCATTAATTTGCATTTTTGCCATGGGTTTTTTAACCAATATACAAGATGGAAATATAAAAGAAAGATAAAAGACGACGAATCTAATGGTTACGAATTGTTCCAGGCTGCAGTCCGAACACTGAAAACTTCCCTGAAGATTATAAAACTCCGCCAATAGACGACATAAGATAAAAATAAATTAAAACAAATTTTAAACAGCCATAATAGCACATAAAGTAGTTTGATTAGGACCTAATGTATAAACCAAATATGGTCTTCTACGGACCCCTGCAACCGTATAATATATTGGGCAATATTTCACCCTGTAAAAGTACAATGTGGGTCACACAAGAAGACTTAATCGCTGGATGCATGCCATATTGACCACACAGAATAATATCACCGACTAGATACAACATCTTAATAGCCGTGCTCATAATTCCCCTTGTTCCCCTTTCGGGCCGTGGTTTATGGGATATCCCACACATTTTGCGGGGGAATTTACTGGAATGATGGGGAGGGGTGGCGGTACCGGACATCCGGCAAAACCAGGCACAACAGACCTCCCGCTGAGAATATTTTTTGTGCCAACACAACAACTTACTTCAAAAATACGCCATGGCTTTATTTTCTTTGATTATTCTACTTTTTCGACCAATATTAAACGACCGTTTTGGTTCAAAGGTTTTATTTCAATTCCAGTGTCCGATGTTGCGATTAATTCGTTCCTTCGAATAAACTTAAAGGAAATGTGCTGTGTATTTATAACAAGTACAAGTAGTGAATACTTTTATCGACGCATGCGTATAATATAACAATTGTTGTGTGTTGTGATTGTCCTATTTAAAATATTTAACTTCATTTTAGCACTGAGCACTTCTAATTTTATGATTTTACATAATCTCGATGTATAGAGTCCTTTATTCATAATGTTTACGTCTATGTCACATTTTAGTAAAACATTTAAAAAATTTTTTGTGTCTATGATCTTTTTTGTCTGTGGTGCGCTGTCATTTCTCTTTGTTGTATAAAATTCTTGTTTTCATTTCTGCTAACTCATTCTTTTCTACTATTCTTTTAACATCTCAATTTTGTCTACAAATTGCAACTCCAGTGCTCAGAATAGAATCAATCTCTGTGTCAACTTAAATATTTATCGGAATAAACCAAAGTTACAACAATTTTCCCAGTGAAAAGTGTTTTACTTAAACAAGGGATAACCTCGCAATCATAACCTCTCACTGTACGGTTTCCTGGGTTTTGGAAATAAAAGAAGTCAACCAGGCTACTCACTTTACACCTGACAGTAGACTTTTCATCAGACCCTGGGACCCTACGTAACAATAACACATTAAACATTAAAGTCCTTGGAAAACATTACATGTTAATAATAATGTACTTTGATAATAACTTGATGTAAGTATTGCATTACCTATTACACATTTTCGGCTCATAAAGAAAAAACTTACAATAATTTTTATATTACATATTTTTTTATACAGTAATATTTTTCATAACTACCTATCTAGATTGATATAAATGTATATTGGTACAACCACAGTTTGATAATGCCTTCAGAGGGCCAAACAGCAATAATACTTACACAAACTTGTTTATAAATAAACAGTTTTTATAGATTCAATAACAATATATTTTTATTATTTAATAACGCCCTCTTTAGGGGCGTTTACAAGCAAATAGTTAAAATTACACAGTACTAGCTGGTTCCCGGCACGCGATGCAATGCCATATTCAAAGAAATATTGTTTGTTTGTTGTTTCTCGCTGCATGTCCTTTCCCGTGGTTCCCCCCTCCAGCGTTCTTCTTCCACCTTCCCCGCCTGCCCTCACCCCTCTCCCGCTACACCGTCCCGCCAACCCACCTCCCGCGTTCAATATATTCAGTCCCAGTATATTCAGTTTTCAAATACCTCGCGTGCCACCAATTACCATTTTTTAATTTAAATTTTCATTTTTCATTTATTACAAATATTCATTTTTTGTTTTAATAACAATCAATCTAATTTGGTACCTAACATTCATATTTAAAATAGCCATAATTTTAAAAATCTTATTTTTTTTTTTTTTTTTTTTTATTTAATTGGCAATTTTTATTAAAAATACATATGAAGTTACAACAGTTACATAGTTACATAGTTACATAAGGTTAACAAAAAAATAAAAAAATTGCCTTTCCTCACCATAAAGAGACAATGCTCTTGTGTTTGGTGAGGGAGTTCTAGCTCAATTAGTAAATTAATGATCGTGTAAGTTAGTAATAACGGTTATTGTAAATAATAAGTAGGTTAAAAAATCTTGTATAAATTTAAAAATAAAAATCCTGAAGAGTTTAAAAAAATCATAATATAAATTAAAAAATCATTATAAATGGAAGAATCACGTAAGTTAAAAATTATTGTAATAAGTAAGTAAAGGATACGTAAGAAAGAACGCAAGATTTATACAATTTTTTAATTTGGGCTTAAATTCCTGCATATTTTCGATGGTTTTTAATTTTAATGGGAGGTTGTTATAATAGATTATGCCCAGATAAAGATAGGAATTTTGAATGTGCTTAGTTTTTTTTTTTTTTACATTAACTCCACACAGGAAGCCCTGAGGAAAATAATTTCCCTCAGGGCCTATGTCATCTGGGATGCTGTGTGGAGGGTCTTTTTGAGGAGAGGAAGGAATGAACATTGGTCTTGAAGAGACACATGTTGTAGGAAGGAGGAAACACAGAGGCCGGCAAATCATTCCACAGCCGAGCTGTTGAACACAAGAACGAGTCGAAGAAACGACCCGTTTTCATGTGACAAATGTCAACTGTGTACAAATGTTGGGCACGCGTTTGGCGTGTTTCCCGACTATGCACCGGTGCCGAAGGGATCAATGATGCTAGTTCCTCGGAGCATCTTCCATTGTAATACCGGTAGAACAAGGATAGCATTCCCACCCGACGCCTGTGCTCTAAAGATTGCAATCCGTCTGTTAAGATGGGAGAATCTATCAACCGGACCGCCCGTTTCTGCACAGAGTCGAGGGTATTTTTCAGGTATTTTGGAGCTCCAGACCAGAGGTGGCTGCCAAATTCAACCGTGGGGCGCACTTGCGATTTGTACAGGGTTAGCAGTTGTGTACTATTAAAGTATCTGCGGGCCCTGTACAGTACGCCCAGTTTTTGGGAGGCTATCTATTAGTATTAAATTTAGGAATTTTAATAGTTTTCTGGTATCTTGCTGATGTATTGAATTGGAAGTTACGAGTATTAAACTGTATTTCTTTGTAAATATGAAGTATTGAATATTTTTTATAGATTTTGTCTATTATAGGCACATTGAATATTGAAAAAAGAATTTCAGTAGGAAATTTAGACGGTTTTTTCAAGATTACCTTAATTATCAACCTTTGAACAATTTTGAGGGGATTTAAAATATTGTCATATGTTCCTCCCCAGCTAATAATACCATATTGCAATATAGATTGAACAGTTGCATAGTACACTCTTTTTAGGTTTTCTAAGCTAAGAATATTTCTAAGTCTAATAAATATATAAATACATTTCCTAATCCTTTTGACGAGTTCACAAATATGTGTTTTCCATTTAAAATGTTGATCTATATATACACCAAGATATTTGATTTTGGGAGTTGGACTAAGTATAGCACAATCTTGATTGCAGTTAGTTTTATTGCATTTACTTTGGTGTATTATGATGTTTAAATTTGGTTCTAATTTGAATTTATTGATAGAGAATGGGATAAATTTTGTTTTTTCAGTGTTTAGAGAGAGGAGATTTTTATCGAACCAATTTTTCAATATGTTAATATCAATGTTAGCTAGGTTATTAACAGTATTCTATAGACAATTCTTTTGTTACAAAAAAAAAAAAACAGTTGCCTGCTCAATTCACATTCATCAAACGCATCAACTGACAAACGTGCGAAATTATCCAATTTTTCGCGCAATTTTCTTAATTTTTCTCTCCGTAAGAACCTTCTGCAAAGCATTAGAAAACTTAAGGAAAAAAAAGGATGAATGAAATAGGTAAAGTCGTTCTGAAGTTATGGCGTGACCAAGGGAAACAGGGATTTATTTATATTTTATATATTTATATAGATTTCATACATAGGTAACTGAGATGCCTCAGTAACAACATTCTGCATTTGTTAAGTGATAAATTGAATATGTCCACTCACTCGGTATAAATGTTTCCCTCCATTAGAATAAAATAAAATAACACCAGAGGACTACCTAAAATGATTTAAACTAAGCAATGAAACACACACGAGTATATCCGAATGGTGGAGTGCAGGGGCAGTAAGCATCTCCACATGGTGAAGCCCCGACAGGCGAGCTGATGTGGGAAGTGAGTGGCCAGATGCACCTCCTCTCGGCATTGTTCCGACTGACGAAGTGATCGATGGTCTTTGAAGGCCGAAGCTGCATCATGATAGCCAGATTGGCCTTCAGGCTAACACCTTACATAATGCGCAGAGCGGCGGTTGTTTTTCAAATCCGGTTCCAGAATAAATTAAATGAAACCCCGTAACGCCAGGGAAGGTAGTTAAATAACAGTCCGAGGAAAAAGCACACGGATGGCATACTCGTAGATTGCGATCGCTAAAAAGATTTAGCATTCCACGGCATGAGGCGAAATCGTTCCCCCCGTTTTATAACCTTTTACTATGGACGTTACATTTTTGTTACACAACTATGGATGTGCAGTCTCACAGACCGCTATCTTTAGAGGCCGGAATCTATCTAGTTAAGTAAGTATTGTACTTAAAACTGTTTTTATTTATTTACGGACTTAACCAAATGTAAATAAAACAAGACATTTTAATTAAAATATATATATAAATATATATATTTTTTTAAATACATGTTACATCATTGTGGCATTTACATAAAGTAGATATATTGAATCACCATACTAGGCGGCTGCCTGTTTCATGATAACCAATGGAGTATAGTTACTATGTATGAAATTTAAAGTTTAAAGTCAAGTGTAAACATATGGATTTAATATAAATTGTGCCAAAAATTGGAAAAATTAAAATAAAAAGTAGAAAGTAGAAAATACACAATAAAAAGGAAAATTGAAGTAAATTAGCATAAGATTATAAAAATGTACATAACCTTATTCTTTTATTAGTATATGTGCATGTGCATGCAAGCACACATGTACGTGAATAGATACACATATGCACATATACATATATGTACACGTATATACACATATATATATATACTTACACACTCACAATACATATGTATATACATACACATACATATATACATACATATACACATAAATACACATACATGCATACACATATACATATACTAACACATATATACATATACCTACATATATAAATATCCCAATCCTCACACACATAAACAATATTTTAAACTAAAATCTAACCATTTAACAATCAAAGGCACTTTTCAGTCATTTTTACTCGAGATCACTTTGTAGGAACATTATCCAAGGAAAATAACTTTACAAGTAAGTTTCACTAATTTTACAATAAAATAAAAAGAATAAAAAATATTAAAAAACTTAACATTAACTTCTTAAAACAAAACATAAAAATTTTGACAAAGGCCCAACTTTGCATATTTATTGGCAGTCTTTGCATAATGGCTTAGAACATTATATGCATATTGGCTGTTTTTACAGCTTTCACAAGTGTAAATCGTCTTTCTTTTTATCTTTGGTGGGCATAGTTTACACATACTCTTACGTTTAGGATCTCGGTTTACATTCTCGGTTTTCTGACATTTTTAATTAATAAATCTAGAACAAAGAAAATCACCATTAGCTCAATTTATTAAACAAACGTGGAGGCGCGGTCCCACAGACCGCAATCAAAATGTAAAGCGAAATTAATCACGCAAAATACAGCCGGCGACGTAACCTTCACTCTCAACAGTCGTTTCGCGCCTAAAACCGAAGATACTGAGGCGGACGGACGCATGGGGTACGCGGGAGGAGAGTTGCACGCGATTCACAAACTGCAAGCGGCCTATGAGACCGCACGTCCAGAGTTAGAGGTTCACTACTTTAAATGTATTACTTTACTATTTTATATCGGAATATCGTTAAAGAGTTCCTTTAGCCTGGTACATTATAAGTGATCACATAATGTTATTTTTCTGGTAGATAATCGTAAGAATTTTATGTGATTCAAAGTTTCTGTGTTTTATCCATAAATTTTCTTTATATCAAGTAATTCCAAATGTAATTATGTACGAGCATAAAAAACCAGGAGTTGTGTGAAAAGCGGACCTCGCTTCCAAAAAATGTCTCTACTTTTTTTTTATTTATTTGATAAACCAACACAAAAATTTCCTCTGAAATCATAAGATTTGTAAATTGGTAATTAAATACCTACCGAATTAATTATAAACCACAATTTTTCACAGAACTTTAATTCAAATAAAAAATTATATAATTTCTCCGAACCATTGTCATCATTGAGATCAATGACAATTCTTTTTTCAAACTTTTTTCGGGCCGGTAGGTATCATAATGATATATTTTTTTAAACACAATCAGGTAGAAATGCTAAGAATTTTTTTCCATAGGAAAGCTAATAGCTCAGAAATGCACAAAACAATTTGCGAGGCAGATAGAAACATTACACCTTTTGAATTTATATGACGAGAATGCCAACAGGAATTATTAGATTCCTGGCCAAATAAAATTATTCACGCAAAACTCTTCAATTATCTCAACCAAACGTATGTTGACAAACTTTCGTCAAACAAATGGTTGAGTATTGGAGAGTTGAGCGCAGAAATAAAAGGATTTATGCTTGCCATTCAAGATGGAGTCATTAATACTAAAAATTATAGGAAGCATGTAATCAAAGATATAAATCAAATTGACGATTAATGTAGAAAATGTTTGGTTTTTCCGGAAACTATAGAACATATTATATCGGGATGTTCTGTATTAGCGCTGACCGAGTATACATTTAGGCACAATCAGGTTTTAAAAATAATCCACCAAAGTTTGGTAATTAAACATAACTTGATTGACTGCCGTAATGTACCATATTATGAATATGAACCAAATTCATTTTTAGAAAATGAATTTTATAAAATATATTATAATAAAGCCATACTAACAGACAGAACAATTAGTCATAATAGACCTGATATAGTTTTACAAAATAAAAATAAATAACATATATCATTGATGTCGCTATTCTAAATCCTGTAATATTCAAAAATCTGTTTCTGAAAATATAAGAAAATATACAGATTTAGGAAATGAGATTAAAAGAATTTGGCATTCTCAGACTACAAAAATATTACTATTTGTTATTTCGGTTACTGGCATTATACCTAGCTCTCTCATTCAAAATTAAGGCATATTAGATTTGTCAAAGAATTTACATTTAAAAATGCAAAAATCAGTCATTTTAAATACATGTAGGATTACAAAAGATTTTTTAAATATTTATATTGAGGGATCGGTAGGATTTATAGATCGCTCGGTTCGAAACTCACACCGGCGAAAAAAAATTATTTTTCATTTATTGAATTTTTTTTTGTTTTTAATAAACCATGTAAATTCAATTACCACACATCCGAAGGAGTGAACAAATCTTAATATGGAGGAATTTATAGAAGACATAAGAACTGATATTAATAAAATAACAACTGTTTAAGACTCTAAAATAAAATAAAGTTTAGAAAACAATATTAAAAAGCTGGAAGAAGCGATAAAATGCGAACATTTAAAACTACAAAATAAAATAATTCAATTGCAAGAACAAATAATTCAAAATAATGAAAATTACTGCCAAAAATTAGAAAAAATAATTACAACAAATCAAAATGTTAAAACATACGCTGAAGTTAGTGCGCAACACAAATCCCCGGTTTTATATCCCATCATTATAAGCTCAAAGAACGAAAAAGAAGATATCAAGGAAATAATAACTAAGAACGTAAAGATTTCTAAAACTGGCGTTGGTATTGCGAGCATTAGAAAAACATCGAAAAACCAACTTATTATCAACCTTAACAAAGATGAAGACAGGATCAAGACAAAAAACGAAATTGAAAAATTAACCTTGAAGGAATTAACGTGGGCGAATTAAAGAAAAAAAGTCCGTGTATGATCTTCAAAGGAATCGACGAGAACTACAATAAAGAAGAATTTTTAAATGACTTAATCCTACAAAACGAGGACATAAACATATTAAATGTAGAAGAAAAAATCAAAATAAAAGGAATAATCAACATTAAAAAATATAAACATATTAACATTATTATCGAATGTAACGGAGACATTAGAAAATTACTACTAAAAAAAAAAGTAAACCTGGGTTTCTCCCAAATTAAAGTGGAAGACTGTAACCCGTTAATGCAATGCTACCATTGCCAGAAATATGGCCACACAGCTACGCGCTGTCTAAGAATAAACGAAAAACCAATTTGCCCCCACTGCGCTGGAGATCACGGACTCAAAGACTGTCAAAACAAAAATGAAGTGCCAAAGTGCATCAACTGCACAACTAACAACCTATTTAAAAAGAGTTCTTATCCAACAAATCATAAAGCCAACAACGAAGAATGCAAACAACGCTTAAAAATGTTACAATTTGCAAAGAAACGAATCGACTACAACTAAACATGGATGATTACATTACAAAAAAAATCGACCAAAACTACAACTTTACAGAAGAAATATGCGAAAACGTTAACGAAATTAACAAATGGTGTCATAATACTGATTCCGCTTTTCTAGTGCTAAACATGAACATAAGAAGCCTTTCAAGAAATCTAGATGAATTATTAATAAACATTAATAATTCAAGCACATCACCGGTGTGCATAGGGTTAACTGAAACACACTGCAACAGCGATCAATACATAAGTGTGCTACCCAACTACCAAGGAATTGCAACCAAAATATCTATAAACAAAAATAGTGGAATAATTATGTTCGTACGCGACGATTGTGAAGTGTTAAACACAGAAGAAGTTAACATTGAATTTGTCAACTGCTTAAAAATAGATATTAAATTTAAAAATTCTATTTATAGAATCATAACAATATACCGTACACACAAATCAAACATAACGAATTTTACAAACGAACTTTATCTATACCTGAATAAATTAACAAAGATTTTTACGATTGTATGTGGAGACTTTAACATAAATATTTCTAATAACCATAATTCAATTGATAAAAATAACTTCTTGAACATGATGACTCATCACAACTTCAAATTGTGCATTAATAACTATACCCGAGAAGTACCAAATCAAACGCCATCTTGTCTAGACCATATTTGGTGTAATCTAAACCTGAATTATATAAAAAATGTCAAATCTACGATTTGGAAGATAAACATAACCGATCATCAAGCCACACTTTTTAAATATGAAACTAAAAATAAAAACAAAAACATAAATAAATTAAGTACCACAAAAACCACATTAAGCTACCAACTATTAGAAAAATCACTCTCAACAGAAAAATGGACTGAAGTAATAAACAGTAAGTGCGCTAATGAATGTGCATATTTTTTTGAAAAAAAATTATCAGAACACATTTTAAATGCCTCTGAAATTAAAAACTTGCATCAAAACTCAAAAACCAAAAAAATTAAACCACGGATCACTAACGGATTAGTAAAAGCAGTTAGAAAAAAAAAAATTTCAAACTAGCTCATCAACCGAATGCTAAAAAATCAATTATTTCATATTACAAAAAGTATAAAAACATATTAACAACTGTAATTCGAAAAACGAAAAATAGCTACTACTCCCAACAAATTACAGAGGCCAAAAATAATAATAAAAAAAATTGGACTACAATAAACGAAATAATAAATAAAAATAAAAAGAGAAGTTGTATATCCGAAATTTCAGATGGGAAAAAAACGTACAATGTCCAACTCGACACTAAAAAATGCTGTAATATTTTAAACAACTATTTTGTAAGTGTTGGAAAAAATCTGGCAAACGCTATACAAACATCTCCCAACAATAATAAAAATAATCCCCACACTACCCAGCACCAATATAATAATTTCAACAAAATAAAAGAAACTGATGTTGGAAAAGTTATCGATGATTTAAAGGGGGGCTCTGCTCCCGGTTATGACAACATAGATGTAAACATCTTAAAAACAATGAAACAATATCTAATTTGCCCATTAACTCATATAATAAATACAAGCCTTATAAAAGGTGGATTTCCAAATAATTACAAAAGAACAATAATAACACCGATATATAAAGCAGACTGCTCATAAGACCCACAAAATTACCGCCCTATATCCCTTTTATCTAATATATCAAAAATATTCGAAAAAATTGTAAAAAACCAAATCTGGGCCTTCTTGGAACAACATCACATTATAAATTCTAAGCAGTATGGTTTCAAAAAAAACACCAGCACCCATGATGCCATTGCGAAAATAACAAACTATATAATATTTGACGACCTCCGTAGTCCAGTGGGTAAGACTCTTGACTCACAGTCCGGAGGTCGCGGGTTCGAACCCGGCATGCGCAAATAAATTTTATTTGATTAATTTGTGTTTTCACAATTAATTCATTTAAAATAATGTATATCATATTTTGCGGCATGTTCCAGAGTGGAAGATACTATCAGTATCGCCCTGGTGTAAGACCACCATTCAGAATTGAAACGTTGCTTGAAAATGGCTTTAGCCGTGTTTAGTGACCAGATCTGAATAGCCAGGTACTTCCCAACCTTCCTCTTCCCCACCTCCTTCCCCTCCCCACTACCTTCAGCCTCACAACATACCCCAATTGGGGATGCCATAGTCTCACTGGCTCCAGACGGGAGCAGTTGAGATTCTTGTGCGGTATTCACTGTAAAAAAAAAAATATATATATATATACCGCCCTAGACTCAAATGAAAAATGCATTGGAATATTTATTGACCTTAAAAAAGCATTTGATAGTATATCTCATACTAACTTAATAAAAAAAAACAAATCAATTGGAATAAATGGACTGTGCTATCCTGGATTATAAGCTTTTTGTAAAATAGACCACAACAAGTAAAATTATTAAATGAACTAAGTGATTCCGAAAGTAGTAACTTCTCAATACCACAAGGCACAGTTCTAGAACCACTTTTGTTCATATTATATGTAAATGATATATTTGAAGTTGCTAAATACGGGGAAATTATCTCATATGCAGATGACACAGTGCTTCTTCTAAAAGCAAACACATGGTTAGAACTAAATAAAAAGGCTAACATAGACATAAATTAATTAAAAACATGGTTTGACAATAACCTACTAACATTAAACTCTAAAAAAAACTCATTAAATACCATTTTTCATTAAAAAAAAACCAAACACGCCGTATGAAATAAACATAAGGATCCATTCTGCACCACACGCTCAACAACACCACTGCAACTTATTGTGTACTAATATTGAAATGAAAACTTCAACCAAATATCTAGGAATCACTATTGACCAATGTCTAAAATGGATACCGCATATAACCATTCTTAAAAACAGAGTACAAAAATTGACATATATTTTTAGCTGTTTGAGACACATTATAAGCAAAGAACTGCTGAGAATGACGTACTTCGCATTCTGTCAATCCATAATCCAATATGGTATAACAGGATGGGATGGCGCCTATAAAACTCACACACAATCTCTTTACATTGCGCAAAAACTAATAATTAAAATAATATTAAAAAAATCATTTCTATATCCATCTGAACTCATATTCAAAGAATTTAAAGTCAGAAAATTATATACTCTCTTCCTGTATCATTCAACCTTACAAGTTTACAAAGAGGATATCCTAAACAAATCCATACCTTTCAAAAACACAGTAAATCTCAGGCAAAAATACATGTTACCAATTCCCATTTGTAAAAAAACTTTGGGTCAACAAAACTATAAATACTTAGGAACAAATTTCTTTAATAAATTACCAGAAAATATAAGATCCCTTAAGGACAGTTTCAAAAATTTCAAAACACAATTAAAAAAATAAACTGAAAACCTTAAGTAAAAAAAATAAATAATAAATAATAATTTAAAAAAAATATACATATATATATACACACATATGTTTCTCTTATTCTTAATATAAACTAAATTTAAAAAAAAATCAAAATAACCTAACAAATAATTCTTCCTCACGTAGACACAAGCATTTGCTTATTATTGGAGAACATTTAAAAAAAATATGTATATTTGTATTTAATAATTGTATTAAGTTTTTTTTTTATATACTTTCATTACATTTATGTATCTATTGTATGTACTGTACCAAAAAAAAAAAAAAATTCAATAAAAAAAAATAAAAATAAAAAAAATTAGGAGTTCCACCGAGCCGAACCCTCTAATATGAAAATATCTGGAGTCGGTGAATTATTTTCCCATTTGGTCTCTTCGACATGTTGTTCTTGTATTATTTTGTATTTATTATACTTAAATAGTGCAATTGCATAACGTGGATTGCCTAGGTGAGGGAATGGCAGTATTTTTTTAAAATTTCACTCGGTCTGTGCAGAAATGATTATTTTTAGCGTGTTTTAATATGAAATCTATATGATTAGATGAGTGTGACATTGACCCCGAACATCGAGATTTTGCTTTGGTTTTTAAGGTTAAATGTGTACCGCTGCCCCAGGAACCTTTATTGGATAACCAACACCCCTGCCATTGGTCAACCCCAAGTTTTTCGCTACGTTTCTTTATTTAGCAGGAATGCCTGTGAGGGGTTCATGGGGTGAGGTTTGTCTAGGTCTTGGAGGCGGATGACCAGAACACACTGGACCCAGATTTCAACCCACCCCTTAAACCCCTTTTTTTTCACAGAACTCTCCTCTCTTTCCTTTCCTTAAAAAACCCTTCACACAGCATCCCTAAAGATGACAATCCTTTTGTTTTTCTTAAGGCCTCCTGATTGGAGCTCATGTAAAAAAAATCGAAAAATCCTTTCTCCAAATTGATGGATTCTTTTAGGATTCGTAAGAAATATAAATCAAAAAAGTTGTACTGGTTGTTGTGGAAGTAATTCAAAGATATATTGAAATCAATTTAATACTTTGAACAAGTGAAAAAAATTTCATCAATTCAATAAAATAAAATAAAATTAAGAACCCGCAAGTGGACTTCCAGAAACAAAAATGTTTATGAACTACTTTTTCTTTTGAAAATGTTTTTAGATTTGCTGGGTCAAAAATAAAATGCTTCTCGTTTTCACAGATTAAATACCAAAACAAAATCTGGCAGAGGGTGTCAAATAAATAAGAGCAAATGCAGAAATGGAGACCGGAAACGTAAAACCAGAAAGCGTAAAGCGAAAACATAAAAGGGTCAAAACCTTCAGAAATCGGCCCTTTATTGCGTACTCTTTTGGTCCTCCATGACATGTTTTTCTCATTAGCTTATAGCGTTATGCAAATGGCTTAAAATACGAAATACCTTAATGCTCCCATAACAACTTTAAACAGAGTGTCACCGAATTACGGTTAAAAGGGATATGACTTTCCTCAAAGAAAAATTTCTTAGTAAGTGTTACGGTTTATTTTTTCGCCATCGTCTACAACGTACCTACATACGTAATATTCGATGTTCATGAAGTTAAGTTTGTCCGGATCTTGGCGGCGGCTGCGTCTGCCCACCAACTGTGTGGCAGGCCGGATCGAAGAAACTGGTGGAAGGAGACTTTTTGACCTCCCAGAAGGGCTCTCTCGGAACATCACCTTCTACAGCAGTGGTAGGCATAGATTTATACATCCGTCATTCCTGGACACACTAACCCCCAGGTTCCTACCCACCCCGCACACCTTTTTCCTTCTCTTTTGGTCTTTCCTAAAAAGACCCTCCACTCAGCATCCTCAAAGATGAAATAGGCCCGAGGAAAATTATTTTCCTCAGAGCCTCCTGTGTGGAGCTAATGTAAAGAAATACATTTTTTATAAGAAAAACTCTCTTTTAACTTTTGAAGGTTATTCCCATAAATGAAATATATCATTGAAGAAGAAGATAATAATAATAATCAAAACGAAAATAATGAAAGATAACGACACTCAGAAAAACAGAATATGATAATTATTGTTCAACCTTCAAAAGTTATATAAGGAGAGTTTTTCTTATAAAAAAATGAACATTCATTTAGATTTTTATAAACTCAATAGTTCCATATAAATAAAATCGGATATATTTATTCGTGACACTATCCAGGTTACAAACCAATTCTTAGAATTATTGTTTCCAAAAAAAGGGCAGTTGCCTATTAAATGGAAAAAATTAGTTGAAGATAATATTGTTAATTCTAAAATTTGAAATATGAAATTGACTAATATGACGATTTGACAGTAGGTGGCAATAGCGAAATTGGTAAACGAACATCCCGGATAGACGAGAGGTTCTGGGTTCGAGTCCCAGTTGCGAACATTATCTTCTTATATTTTTCTGAGTCTTGTTCTGTTTCATATTTTTGTTTAGATTATTATTGTTATCTTCTTCTTCGATAAAAATTACAAATTTATGGGGATAATCTAGTGCACAAAGTTTTAATGGGGTCGAGCTCAACCTCTTTCTGCTATTCCAGCATTACTTTAGGTATCCAGGTATCCATATACAAAATCATGTTGGTACCAATGCAGTAGACGTGGGCAAAATTGAATGACCGAATTAAATGAATAAATTCAATCTTGTGACACACTTGATCTGATTCTCAATTTCAAAAGGAATTGATTCTTCATTCCGTACCTTTGGCCTTGTATCGTACGATTTTTAACGGCAGCATAAATGTTTAATTTCCATTTATTTTACTGTTAAATTATTTCAATGAAAAATGTGTTCCGTAAACGATTTAAATATTATAATGTTTCATAGGTATTTAAATATTATTCAATGGGCGGCGCGCCGCGAAGTTGTCGACGGTATTGTGAACGACTCGTATCCCGCTACCGCCGCAAAAACCCGTAGATCAAAACGCGGCCGCGATTCAGCCGAATTGTCCGAGCGTCCCTTTCACGCAAGGAATTAATCATTTGTCGTAGTCAATAGTCCTGAGATTTTCCTAAGGTCCCCGCGCGTCCCGTCCCGTCCCGTCCCGTCCGCGTCCCAGGTACCTACTCGTAGCTAGTCTGTCGCTATCGGAAATTGTCCGAAGCGCTTTATTCAGGAATTAAAACTAAAGTCTTTTTCACTTGTGACGTTGTTGTCTCTAGTTAATCTCAGACCTAGAAATGACGTCAGATGTCATCGTCTTACATCGCTATCGTTTCACGTCAATCTCGGCTCGGGTGTATCCGAATCGCAGCTCGCGAGTTGATCAAGTCTCTGCGGGGTAAGACACTAATCAAAAGTTACTAATTCATTGCTCAATGCCGGCCCTTAATCCGTCCGAGCGCAGCGGTTCACTAATTCCTCGGCGGGCCAAGCCTTCAATTTCATTACATAGTTAGTCGAAAACTTTCGACATTGAATCCGAACATCGCGGCATCGGCTAGAAAAGTGAGAAGCAAAAATAGTGCACTTGTAATCGTTTTTTTGGCACGTATGAAAGATATTGGAATACAAGTACCTACCTACTTTGAGACGTGGATCTTGGGTAGATGTAATGTGTAAATTTGCATGTATTATAAGATCAATCAGCTGTTGTCAGCTGTCATAAAATACTTTTAAGTTTAATAAATAAAATAAGTAAACTTTAGGGGTGAAACAAAAAACTGTTTAATTTAAAGATTTAATTGCTAGCTATAAATACATTTTACATACGAAAAATAATGATACTAAAAAAAGACAAACACATACATCTATTTGTGTGGTGCTTCGTAGCCTCCCCACTTATTGTGATTTGAAATGAAACGAAAAAGCGACACTAAAAAGAGACAAACACATTAATCTATAGGTTTTAGCCTGCGAGTTAGTGAGATAGAATAATCGGTTTCCCCTTTGTGCGGTGCTTGGTAGCCTATCAGTCTCCTCTTTGTGCGGTGCTGCGTTGTTTCGTAGTCTCCCCATTCAGTTAGTTAGTTAGTTTTTATTTTGGAATTAATTGAATTAAAGGAATGAATAGAAGGAATCAATTCAAAAGGCCGGGGGAATCAGACTGGATCTATTCACTCCTGGGAATCATTTTGCCCACGTCTACGAATGCAGTAGAGGTCTTCGACGGTAGTGGAAAGGAGAAGTGCCAAGATGCTAGAAAGAGCATGGCGTACTAGAATCATATCTTCGGCTTTAGTTTTAGTTTTTTGGCATACATTCTAAGGAAATTTTTTGAAAAATGAGAAGAACAAGTCTCGTTTGATTTCCATTCTCCGAACCGCATTTGAACGATCACACATATGTAACAACAACACAAGCTGAAGAGAATGCTGATGTTCTCATGCAAAGAGGTGAAAAGAACAAATTAATTTTATCCATGCTACCACCCACCAAAGATGTAGTCCAGCGACATGCTTCAAGAACGTATGTGCAAGTGGTAAGCTTGGCTTACTCACGGTAAAAATCCAACTGAATAGGGGTGGAGGAAGAAATCGGTTGGGTCATGTAGTACCAATGTTGAAGAAGGATGTACTTTAAGCTTTGCTGAACTTTATGTCCTGCCAATGCAAAAAAGGGAGAGCTGGACAGTGTACTTGCAGGAAGTCTGGCCTAAAATGCTCTCTACTATGCATTCACTGCAACATCGACTCGTGCGATAGATATATATTTTTTATGTGAATACCTCACAAGAGTCTAAACTGTTCTCAACAACTGTATGGAACCAGTGAGATTCTTGCATCCCCAATCGGGGTTTGTTGTGAGGCTGAAGGTAGCGGGAGGAAACTCCATCGAAAATCTGAAAACAGAACAATCAGAAAAAGATATGGTCACATCTGGAACTTGAACCCATGACCTTAGCCTTTTATCCATAGCTCTGTAATACAACCATGCTCATGTAAAAATATTAAACTCGTTTCAAAATACTTATACCTAGGCTTAACAATTGATTGTAATTTTAAATGGGATGTACATTTAAACCAGTTTGCACATGGCTTAGAGCGTTATTGAGCAAACTATATAGACGGAAGTTTTTTGTTCCACTAAATACCCTTAGATTAGTATATACGTCATTGGCGGAATCCCTAATAGGATATGGAATAACCGCGTGGATGTGTACACATATACAGGTTGTCCCAAAAGAAAGTTGATATTTAGTGGAACGATTTTAAAAAAAAGTAAGGGTTTTATCGAAAAAATGTTTATTAAATACTTAAATACACAATTTGGGAATTTATTTCTGAAAAATAATATCGTCCAAATGTAAATCCTCACGTTCGCGGCATTCATTTAATCGAAGAGTAAAATTTCTTATAACGGCTCGGCAGGTAGGCTTCGTGATGGCTGCCATTTTGTGACGGATATTTTATTTTAATTGCACCAGGGAAGTCGGATTTTTGGCGTACACTTTAGATTTGAGAAAACCCCACAGGAAAAAGTCCATAGAGCGTAGGTCAGGACCAGGAGGAAACCAATTTATGTCACTTCTCCTGGTGATCTGATCAATTTGCAAGGGAACATTTCACGAACTCATGGCAGAGACGTATTGGACGTCTTTGGTTATAGCCAGTAAGTTTATAGCGGTGCAGCATTAGGTATTTGTGCAAAATGATGTGTAACGATGATCTATGCATATTTAAAGCACTTGCGCGCTTCCGAATCGACAAGTTTGAGTCGTCACGAAAAGACTGATAAAAACTCTCTACGTTTTCTTCTACGGTTTTTCCAGCGTTGTACCGATCTCTTCATACTTTTTGACCCATTTTCGAATGAGAGAAATGCTTGACGCATCATTGGATTGACGAAAACCTCAAATATTGCAGAATCTTCTACGCGCTACAGTCGCCGAATCACCATTTTTGTAAAACTCACGCACGCACAACGCGCGGTCACTCCCGAGAAATGCTTCATAGCATAAATAAACCAATCCCTAGATCGATATCTTCGGGCCTTCTCCATACTAGAAATTTCGTCATCACTGTCACCAACTTAACCAAAAATAAAATGGTCCACCAAAGACTATTGTCTTAATAACATAGAGGAAGTTCAAGGCCATTTGCCACCATAGACAATATAATCGCATTGGACCTACTTTATTAATTCATTAGCCAAATAAATTATTTAAAAATAAAAATACTTGAAAGCAGAAAAATGTTTTAGTTTCCCCAAGAAAACAACCTTCCATCTGACAAAGCCTGAGGGAATGAGCTTTACATAATTTTTAAAGCTCATTTCCTCAGCAAGGAGCTTTGTCAGATGGAAACCTGTTATCCTGAGGAAATCAAAAATTCAAGCGTTTGTAAAAAACCTAAAATACTTGAAATATGAACTCCTCATAAAAGGAAAACCTTTTCAAATAATGATTGGTTTTCTACGACGAATTTACATTTTTCTGCTTGAAAAATGATAACTCGGGGGTACATGTTTAAATTCTTTTTATTTTCAGAAAGACAATCGATAATAGCACATAAAAACACTGGTTCGGTGAATTTGATGAATTGAAAAATGGTTTGAAAAAGAATATCGACAAAGGAATGGAAAGGAAACATGGCTAAAGCGTCATACAGCTGTGACATTAAAGATCAACATAAACAATAGCTGTATTGTTTGTTTATATACGTTCATCTTCAATGTCACATCTATATAGCGTTTTATCCATTTTTCCTTTCCAGCAGTCACCGTACAGTTCTTGTAGAATGAAATAAAAAATCTACATATTCTAAATTTCCTTTCAACCGAAATTAAACAGAATACCTATACCTCCATCGGGGACCCATTTCAGCCATCTCACGGTAAAAACCGCATCATGTGTTCTGAAAAAAATATATCACATTAAACAAAGTTTGTGAACAGAATATACAGTATTTTTCCCTTGTGATGACATACTTTGTTTATCACAAGGGAAAAGTATTCTCACTTCTGTTCATATGAACATATAAATTAGTAGCATTATTAATTTTACCTGCCATTAACGGTGTTATGGTCTGCCAAACAATGTTATAAGGTATTCCTAACGTAAAGCTCCAAAATCATTCAAAGTCTGGAACATTTTCTGAAACAATATTTGTGAAACATTAACCACTCGGACCCATAAGCTTGTGTTAACGATAATATAACATTAACAGACATATGTATGACGTACGAGGCGTACGTATTACAATTATACTTATTAAAGTAAAATTGAAAGAATATTTTATCAATATGTCATTTAACCTCAAATAGATTTACAGATAAATTAAGCTGAATGTTAATGTCTCATGTAATTACCTGATTTCTGGATCAATTGCGGACACATTTGAAACATTTTTCCACCTCTGGAATTCCTGTAAACGATTTTTTAAATGAAATATGCCCATGGCGATGTCAACAACACAAATTCAAATTCGTTTGATAATCGCATGACGCAATTTGACGTTTAAAGTTAGACCTATCTATAATAAAATTCAGCTTTATCTATAAGAATTTGGTTCACTCCTGTCAGTTTCAAGGTTAAAGCCAAGTTTTACGCCCCTGCTTCATAGCGACTGAATTCCCAAGAGCCAGACTACCGATTGACATACCCCCCGCGCCCCTCAGAAAAGTTGCGTTCACACAGAAAGCAAAACAAATATCAACTTTATTTTGGGACACCTGTATACACTCGTATATATAATCTATAATATAAAAATGAATCGCTAAATGTGTTGGTAAGCGCAAATCTCGAGATCGGCTGAACCGATTTCGCTAATTCTTTTTTTAGAATATTCCTTGAAGTGCGAGGATGGTTCTTACGGAGAGAAAAATTAAGAAAATTGCGCAAAAAATTAGATAATAAACATCGCACGTTTGACAGAGAATGACATTTTGCAAAACAATGAATGATTGTTCAATCAGGATTCTATTTTTGAAAAGTTGAAAAATTTATTTTAAGTAGGTACTCCCCAAATATTTTGAATCGAATCAAGAATTTCAGATATTTTAAATAGGTACCTATGTTAGGTACCAAATTTAATATACATGAAAAATGGAAATTTGAATAAAAATTGTAAAAGGTGGCACGCGGGCTGTTTAAAAACTGAATGTACTGGGATTGAATATAAGGAACGCGGGTGGAGGATTGGCGGGACGAGGGAGCGGGAAAGGGAAGAGGGAAGGCGGGGAAGGTGATAGGGAAACGCAGGAGGGGGGAGGGGGGAGGGGATCTCGGGAGGGGGGTTCGCGAAACGGGGAAGGGAGGGAGGAGTGGAGTGAGGAGAGGGAAGGTGGAGGTGACGGAGTGGGAACGCGAGAGGGGAAGAGGACGCAGGAGAAGAAGGGGAGGCGGAAGAGGAACGGGACGAATGGGAAAAGACACTCAGGGAGAAACAATTTCTTTATTAAATGGCATAGCAATGCATGCCGGGACCATATGGGACGCAGGAGGAGGGTTGGCGGGATGAGGGAGCTGGAAAGGGAAGAGGGAAGGCGGGGAAGGTGGAAGGAGAACGCGGGAAGGGAAGGGGAGGTGTGAGGGGGGAGGGGAACTCGGGAGGGGGTTCGCGTTACGGGGGAAGGGAAGGGGCGTGGAGTGGAGAGAGGGAAGGTGGAGGTGACGGAGTGGGAACGCGAGAGGGGAAGAGGTCGCAAGAGAAGAAGGGGAGGCGGAAGGGGAACGGGACGAATGGGAAAGGACACTCAGGGAGAAACAATTTCTTTATTAAATGGCATAGCAACGCAGGCCGGGACCAGCTAGTAGTATAATAAAAGGTGGTCCAAATTTTTTTTTTATTATTTTTCATTTGGCCACCCCGTGAATTTGTTACACCTCTACATCTCTACATCTTCTCTACATATTATAAATTAAAGTCCCCCGCGTCGTCTGTCTGTCTGTTCGCGATAAACTCGAAAACTACTGAACGGATTTTCATGCGTTTTTCACCAATAGATAGAGTGTTTCGTGAGGAAGGTTTAGGTATGTAATTTGTTAAGAATTTGTGTAAATTGGTTAAAACATCTCTACATATTATAAATTAAAGTCCCCGCGTCGTCTGTCTGTCTGTTCGCGATAAACTCGAAAACTACTGAACAGATTATCATGCGGTTTTCACCAGTAGATAGAGTGTTTTGTGAGGAAGGTTTAGATATGTAATTTGTCAAGGATTTCTGTAAATTGGTTGAAACATAACGATAATTGTTAGAATTGTCGGAAAATGTCAAGCCGCCTGGTAGCTCTCATTGAAAACGCTGCCTAATCCTTTTGGGATATAACAAAACAATGCATTGTGGGATATTCCTCTTTTATAGATCTACAAAAAAGTCCGCGAATGCATACATCTATCTTTTACGGATAGCTTACTTTACCAATTCTATATTCTAAAAAAATGGTCACGTACATTGCGGTAATTGAAAAGTTATTTAGACGGATACAGTATTAATCCTTATTAACTTAAATACGTTAGTTACCCCAAGCATTTCATGCACATTATTATAATCTTTCACACTATCTCTATCTTCTCTACATATTAAAAATTAAAGTCCCCCGTGTCATCTGTCTGTCTGCTTGTCTGTCTGTTCGCGATAAACTCGAAAACTACTGAACAGATTATCATGCGGTTTTCACCAGTAGATAGAGTGTTTCGTGAGGAAGGTTTAGGTATATAATTTGTCATGGATTTGTGTAAATTGGTTGAAACATAACGATAATTGTTAGAAGTGTCGGAAAAAGTCAAGCCGCCTGGTAGCTCTCATTGAAAACGCTGCCTAATCCTTTTGGGATATAACAAAACAATGCATTTTGGGATATTCCTCTTTTGTAGATCTACAAAAAAGTCCGCAAAGGCATATATCTATCTTTTACGGATAGCTTACTATACCCATTCTATCTTCAAAAAAAATAGTCACGTACATTTCGGTAATTGAAAAGTTATTTAGACCGATACGGTATTAATCCTTATTAACTTAAATACGTTAGTTACCCCAAGCATTTCATCCACATTATTATAATCTTTCACACCATCTCTACGTATTATAAATTAAAGTCCTCCGCGGCATCTGTCTGTCTCTTTGCGATAAACTCAAAGACGGCGGTGGTTATAAAGGTTGGATAACCATCCAGTAGATGACCTTGTGTTTTATTAGCCACAGCATCGCGTGGCCGGATCAGCTAGTCTATAATATAAAAATGAATCGCTAAATGTGTTGCTTAGCGCAAATATCGAGAGCAGGTGAACCGATTTCGCTAATTCTTTTTTTAGAATATTCCTTGAAGTACGAGGATGGTTCTTACGGAGAGAAAAATTAAGAAAATTGCGCTGAAAATTGGACAATTTTTTGAAACCTAACGACTATCGCACGTTTGACAGTTCGCGTGTTTGAGAATGACATTTTGCAAAACAATTCTATTTTTGAAAATCTTTACGTTGATAAATTTATTTAAAGTAGGTACTACCCTAATAGTTCAAATCGAATCAAGAATTTTAGATATTTTAAATAGGTACCTATGTTAGGTACCAAATTTAATATAAATGAAAAATGGAAATTTGAATAAAAATTGTAAAAGGTGGCACGCGGGCTGTTTTTTTTTTTTTTTTACAGTGAATACCGCACAAGAATCTCAACTGCTCCCGTCTGGAGCCAGTGAGACTATGGCATTCCCAATTGGGGTATGTTGTGAGGCTGAAGGTAGTGGGGAGGGGAAGGAGGTGGGGAGGAGGAAGGTTGGGAAGTACCTGGCTATTCAGATCTGGTCACCAAACACGGCTAAAGCCATTTTCAAGCAACGTTTCAATTCTGAATGGTGGTCTTACACCAGGGCGATACTGATAGTATCTTCCACTCTGGAACATGCCGCAAATATACTATATATTATTTTAAATGAATTAATTGTGAAATAACACAAATTAATCAAATAAAATTTATTTGCGCATGCCGGGTTCGAACCCGCGACCTCCGGTTTGTGAGTCAAGTGTCTTACCCACTGGACTACGGAGGCCGTCTAAAAACTGAATGTACTGGGATTGAATATATGGAACGTGGGAGGAGGGTTGGCGGGACGAGGGAGCGGAAAAGGGAAGAGGGAAGGCGGGGAAGGTGGAAGGGGAACGCGGGAGGGGAAGGGGACGTGTGAGGGGGGAGGGGAACTCGGGAGGGGGGTTCGCAGGACGGGGGAAGGGTAGGGAGAGTGGAGTGGGGGGAGGGAAGGTGGAGGTGACGGAGTGGGAACACGAGAGGGAAAGAGGACGCAGGGGAAGAAGGGGAGGCGGAAGGGGAATGGGACGAATGGGAAAGGACGCGCAGGGAAAAACAATTTCTTTATTTTAAATGGCATAGCAAAGCATGCCGGGACCAGCTAGTGTATTAATAGTAATAACATTGTAAAATTTCAGCAAGATATCTCAAGTAGAAAGGGGTGCTCAATCGAGTGTTGTTTTTGATTTTTTTATATAAAATGCTTAGTTCTTACATTTTTTTACAGGACAATTTCAAATAAATATTAAAATAAACTACTGAAGAGTTTTATAGACATATTTAAACAGTTTTGATACTTATTTAGTAGATTCACGATGTATGAATGTGAGTGAGGCAAAGAGTGTGTGCCAAGACCGAGTTGTTTGGCGGTCCGTCCTCTCTGCCTACCCCTGCGGGGAAACGGCGTGATGGTAGTTAGTTAGTTAGTTAGTGAAGTGAGTCAGTGTAATAAAATGTGTTCATCTACTCGAACAAAAGACTAAATTTTTCTACTTGGTATTGAGATATTGCAGGACCGGGGGAATAAATATCAGGTGCTGTTTTTGACACAATGCAACAATGGAATGTCACAAATAAAATCCGGTCTATGAGTTTTGACACTACTGCTTCTAACACCGGTGCCAAAAATGGAGCTTGCCTCTTTTAGAAGAAAAGATAGGATGTGATCTTTTGTAGCTTGCTTGTCGTCATCACGTGTTTAAAATAATGCTTTGAAAAATGTTTACTCTGTGTTTTGGGCCATCAAGCTCTCCCTAAATTCCACTTTTTAAAAGATTTAGCAATATTTGGGAAACATTACCGAAGGAGCAGTACGATTGTCTTGACCGCAATAAGAACGCAGAACAGTTCACTGAAAATTCTCTTGAGAGTCTTACAACCGCCCTATGTGGAGAGAATCAAGTCGTGATGATTACGAAGAGCTAATAAAGCTCACCATGATTGTTTTGAACAAACCACCTGCGAAAATACATTGGCGTGCTCCAGGTCCGATTCATCATGCTCGTTGGATGGCGAAATTGTTATATGCTTTGAAGATTTTTCTCTTTCGAAATAATCCAGAATTACAAGCATTTCAACTAACCAAGAGAGAAGAAAAACAAATTGTTCGATTTGTTGGTTTTGGTGTGCTCATCTACACTAAAGTTTGGATCGAAGCGCCTTTGGTAGCAGATGCACCAGTACTTACTACTTTGGAAGAGCTTAAAATTGTATGAAGTCATTGATTCCGAAATCAGTATAGCAGCTAGGGGTAACTTGGAGAGTCACTTATGGTAGTTGTCAGATTTTCTGACAAGCTATCTGATGCTGAGAAACAGGCCATTGTTCAAAAAAATAAATTCTGATGGCGGTAATCGTTCAGTACAAGGTGATTCTGCTAAGCTTGCCTCAGAGGTTACATTAGAAGCTTTTGCAACACAAAAAACGTTTAAAACGCTCTTCGTTCTGGATATATCAAGAACTCTTTCTTGCAACCTCCTGAGACTTGGAATGACAATGTTGATTACCTTCAAGGCAAAAGCTACATCAAAAATTTGCGTGTTGTTAATGATACAGAGGAGAGAGGTATTAAACTATTTGAAGATTACAAAACGATACTCACTAAGAATCAGGAAGAAAAGATATTTTTACTTCACATCGTTGAACAAAACAGAAAAAACGTTTCTACTGATACATCCAAAAAGGAGTTAACAAACATAGTTTTGAAAGATTGCGGCTAATATTATGTTAATTATTGCTTTTTTATCAAATTTTGTTTACATTTAAATACTTTGTATACTTATTTGATTAAAATACTTGTAATATTATTAAAATTTAAATTATGTGTTTTACTTAAAATCCTGAAAGTTTTGTCAGAAACTTCTAATTCGATGAGTACTCTCTTGTATATAAGATAGGGGCTGAAGTTTTTTACACATAATAAGAATGGTAAGTGTAACAAATTAAGGGGGTGGCGACATGTATATTTGATTTTTTTTTTACCATATAGGCATGTACCACCCTAATAACAGCTGTGAATTGAGGCTCAGAAGGAAATGCACGCTAAAAAATGGTTAAGTGAAAGAACTTTTTTGTACTAATATCTATCTGTTTTTCAGCTTTTCGTTTCAATGTTTTTCCATTATTTTTTTTCTTTCTTTCATTTTCTCTGTTGTTTATTCTTATAAATTTTATTAACAATATTTTTTCCAAAAAATATATGATTTTTGTATATATATGTTTTGTATACATGTGTTTCTTTTATGTACCTGTCTCAATTTAAAAAAAGTAAATGTCAAAAGAACCCGCTGACAAACTTATGTCAATCAATTTAACGGGACTTAATTGAAAAATGTTAAAAAGTGTAAATAAAAAATAAAGGGAATTATTATGAAATATTAGGTTCCACGAAATTGGTAGTAATTTTTTAAAAGTATGCCAAAATATTTCGGCTGGTGGTTTATAAATTCCACGGAAAAATGATTTATGTGTTCTTTCAATGACAATAAACTGTATTTGTAAGAAAGTACCCACGGCAAGTAAAGGTGGACGAAATCTCTGTAATATTTATATTCTAGTGAAAAATGTTTAATTAATAATATTGTTTTCTAGCTTGATTTTAATTTCGCAATCCTTCTTGCGTATTGTATAAATTAAAAGGGCTTCTTAAAATTACATTGGACATAGAGTGTACTATTATTCTAGTCTGTTTTTCTACGCATTGCTGTATCTAAATAGACAACATTTGCCATTAGTATCACAACCCAGTTATGGAAACAATTTATTGTAACTGGAGGTGCCTACCATGCAAAATAGATAAATAGTAAGTAAATAATTAAATCTTTTATTTAAAAAATCTTAAACGTAAGTGATTTTAGAGCTAGGTACTTGAGAAATGCAGGTAATGGTAAATGCGGATTATGTCTTAAATATATTAGACAACAAAGAACTAGTTAGTAGACGTTTCATAAAATGAATTCACGGCTTTTGACAAAGTAGATCACCTCACGAACTTGAATCTTGAAAACTTTGATTTCTCGTACAGGTTTGCTTTTGTTCGTCCATAATTATTTATCTAATAGAAAACTATACGTACTTTACGGGCATTTCACGTCAAAAAATTCTGGGGTCCCGCAAGGGACTAATTTAGGACCACTATTATTTTCTATATTTATAAATGACATAGCTCTTTTTATAAGTTTGTAATTTTTTTATAAATAACAGCAAGTATATTAGACGAGTATAACGACGAAATAGGACAGCATTCGTTTACAAATCGATATCGACGGTAAAGCAGAGTGGAGTTATCGAAATAAACTTTATTTTAACAACGGAGAGTGTACAATTATGTACTTTACAGGGCCAAAGCGTACTCTGTATTTCTACTATGAAATGTCTGAAACCTCGTTAAAACATATTTCAGTAATGAAGGATTAAGGAATCACATTTGACAAGCGACTGACTTTTCGTTCTCATATCGATTCGGTGTGCAACTCTGCCATGCGAATGCTAGGTTTTGTAATCTGCAATGCAGTCCTTTTCTAATATGACTACTCTGTTAAACCACATTTCTTCTGAGATATTTTTAATTTAAACCGAGGGGACTTTAAGATCGCAATAATAGTTTTTTTTACATAAGGCTGCGTCTCATCTGAAATTATTAATGTAGGTACATCATGTATATCATTAACTTTAAATTGTGAAATATATTTGGATAAGCTGTTTTTCACAATAAACAATAAATAATTAAATACTTTCAATGCTATTAACTGTGAGTATTTATCAAGTGTCTTAATTACATATACGACTCAGGAGAATGCAAATGGTATTTTGGTATTTTCATTGATGTGTACAAATGCAAGTTCCCGAAAGGGTCAATTTTCTGCGAAGGTCTCCTGTAGCATTTTTCATATCAATGAGGCTTGTTTATAAAATTAATTTACAATTCAATTAAAATATGCAGGAACTGAAAATTCACCGGAAAGTAAACCACTTAAAACACAATTATATATTTCAAAACTACGGATGACTAAGAGCTCGTTGCTTGGTAGAATGTTTATACTGCGATTAAATATTTATTATTATGTGTGCTGTTTTTAACTTACTTATTACTATTATTATTTATTTCGTAAAAAATGTATATTTTTTAATATTATTTCACCCGCCATAATATGCTTGACAATAAAAGTAAGTCGATTTTACAATTCAGATTATGTTATAAATATTTTACATAGTATTTAAATTAGGAAAATTTGATAGGGATTGTGATAAATATATGAAGGTAGATTAGGTGGGTAGAGTGTAAAATGTACCAATATTGTGTTTGAATTTTATTGAAGTTGTAAGGATCCATAGCGCAGAGAGAAGGTTGAAGATTTTAGGAACTAAGAAGATAAATTGTCTTAGTGTTGTGATATTTGCTTTAATACCTGCTATTTTCTTGAACCAACATTTTAAACATTGGCGTTAAAGGTTTCAAGAGACAAAAAAAAATTATACGATATTTAGCGATACTAATTATAGACATAACGTAAATTTCAAACTACGCATATGGTATAAGGTATAAGGGATGTTGTGAAGTCGAAACACGTAAAATTTTGTGATATGATGCGAAATTTCTGGTATTATAACGCATTTAGTATTTAGTATTTTATAATTTGGGAGGCGGGAATGGATACCGCCGCCCCGGGAACCTTTATTGGATAACCAACACCTTTGCCATAGGTCACCCCAAGTGGTTCGCTACGTTTGGTGATTTAGCAGGGGTGCCCGGGTTCATGGGGTGCGGTTTGTCTAGGTCTTGGAGGCGGATGACCAGGACATACTGAACCCCAGATTCCTACCCACCCCTTAAACCCTTTTCCTTCCTAGGAATAAACGCCCTTCAAACCCTTAAACCCCTTAAACTCTTTTCCTTCCTAGGAAAGGGGTTTAAGGGGTGGGTAGGAATCCTACTCTCCTTCCTTTCCCTAAAAAAACCCTCCACACAGCATCCCCAAAGATGATATAGGCCCTGAGGGAAATTATTTTCCTCAGGGCCTCCTGTATGGAGCTCATGTAAAAAAAAATTAAAAAAATGTTTTTTTTTATTTCCTACAGAAAATATATGTATAAAATGAAAAGGAGCTATTTTAAATTAATCTTCAGCAATTTCTAAGATCTTCGAGTTCCTTAAAAAACCTCACAATAACAGTTCATTGACGTCTCCAATAAGCGTTGTTTCAGGAGTTAAAATTAAGTATGGTGGAAATATGATGGGTGAATAGAAATATTGTCCTGCTAGCGTGATGCTGTATATTTGCATTAATATTCTTCATCGAACGCAAAAACATACTGGTAAATCTAAAATAACTGAACAAACATAGATAGTAAGCAGCACGTCGTCGTTAACATATCAGATTAATTGTAATTTAAACAAATTTAAGCAATAATTAACGTAGTTATTATAGCACATACACGATACATTTTATTACTCTTTCTCCCATACATAAAAGAAAACATTATTTAATATACTTCCCTCGTTATCATAATCTACGATCTTTATTATAATACGTATTGTTATATTATATTACATACAAGTCTTATACTATATCTAACCGCGGATAATACCCGAAGTCTCTAAGACCATAAGATATAAATATCTCAGAAACTTCTTTTGAACCTTCTCTACCACGCACTGGGGAGTAAGGAAAATCCACGGGTCACCATACTATTGAACCGTTTTCCAAAATTCTACTATGGTACTATGCTACAGTACGTTGAAATGTTACGTTATTTACGATTTTCGCGGCCAAAATTATTTTTGTTATTAGTTTTGGGGATATTATGCCGTGTTGCGCCACCTCCTTCTTTAACCAACGTTTCGGACAGCGTTACTGTGTTCATCATCAGGGCAGATGTGTAATAGTTAGGGGTGATGTTTGTACTTATCTACTTAGGAGCGATACCGTGTCGCCAGCTCCACTCCTCTACGAGCTGGTAGTACAATATACTTCAACTTGTTTTTTGCGTTTTAGCCTTGATGTAGCCGTCAATTACCGGATACCAAGAACTATTGAGCTCAGCTCCATGGTCTCTATTAATATTTATAGGATTTTCATGAATTTCAATTGCCTCCATAATCAGGCGTGCTCTATGAGTTTTGGGTCTTCCCAGGACCTCAGGGACAAATCCAAAGTAATGGCCAGTTTCGATTAAGTGCTCGGCGATTGCCGATTTGTCAGGATGGCCAAGTTTACAGGCACGAAAGTGTTCTTATATCCTTTTGGATATCTTCCGCTCTGTCTGGCCTACATAAACCTTGTCACATCCAGAACAGCTGAGTTTGTACACTCTATCTCTTTCTAGAGGGAACTTGGTCTTTGCAGGCCTCAAAAAGTCTCGTATTTTTGTCGTGGTTCCGAAGACAGTCTTGATGCTTTCTTTTTTTGGCAATTCTGTCGGTCACATTGTGAACGTAAGGCAGGAAAGCGCAGCCCTTTGACTCGTGTTCAATTCTGTCTTCGTTTGATGCAGATTTGGCTCTTATGATTTGCCTTGTCTGCCTTACTGGGTAACCGTTACGCTCCAGTGCATCGGTCAGTTTTCTAAGTTCTGCTCCGATTTTCGTTTCTTCACATATTCTGGTCGCTCGGGTCACCAATGTATGGATAAGTCCTCTCTTCTGCGCTGGGTGGTGATGGTAATCAGCCTCTAGATACCGATTTGTATGAGTCGGTTTTCTATACACTGTGTGTCCTAGACTACAATCTTCTTTTCGCATTACCTCCACATCTAGAAAAGGTAGGATCTTAGAGTCGTTTTCCAGCTCCATTGTCAACTTAATTTTAACGTGGAGTGAGTTGAGATGGTCCAGAAATTCGTTCAGTTTCTCTGTTCCATGAGGCCAAATGGCGAAGACATCGTCGACATACCGCCACCATACTTTAGGAACAGCCGAAGCTGTGTCGAATGCCACTTCCTCAAACTTCTCCACAAAGAAGTTAGCGAGTACTGGCGACAACGGACTGCCCATCGCAACTCCTTCCACTTGGATAAAAAAGTTCACCCTGGAATGCAAAATATTCCGTTTTAAGGCAGTGTTCAAAAATGTTTTAAGGCAGTGTTCAAAATGTTGTTATGTTATTGTTTATAAAATGTGATTCCCAAATCTATCTTAATAACCGTGTGCTTAAAAGATATATGAGATATTTTGTAGTTATAGTAAATCGTTTTGTTTGTCTTTGAATTAATCACTTTTGCCGAAATCTTGAAAAAAAAATCCAAAAACACCATCGTAGGTAAGTATGTAGTTAAATATGTATTCTTCTTAAATAATCGCAAATTCACTTAATGGCGTCATTTTTATTTAAATGAAAATAAATCACTTTGTATACAACACTTATTAAATCAAAATTATCAACAACCAATGGTTCCTTCGTCATACGCATACGCAAATGAAATTATTTTTTTACTTTATCCTGACGAAGGAACCGTTGGTTTCGAAATATGTTGATAATTTTGATTAAATAAGTGGTGAATATGTCACAGACAAATCGTAAAATCAGGCTGATCATGATACGCCTGGGGCACTTCACGATCTGCCGCCAGGTCAGAAGTAGCTAAGCGCAACATGATTTACCTGATTTTACGATCGGCCACCAACATAATACAAAGTGTTTGTTTTCGTTAAATTAAGTTAAATATAGGTATGTTTATTTTAAAGTTACATTATTTTCCTTGAAAGGGATGGTGCGAACTGAAAATAATATCTCTAAAATAGAAAAATATAAGTCGAAATCCATGACGCTAGAGCTCAACGTTCGAGCATTTTGTTGTAAAAGACATGGTGCAGCAGATTTCCACTTCATAATTTTGTGACATTTTTTCTGCGGGTCGGAGAACCCGAAATTCTAAAAATGGATTGATGCTATCTTAGCACAAAGCATTTTGTTTTCAAACCAAAAAACATCCTTATACTTTGATTGTCCATGTCTAAGGGTGTGTTCTTTCACAGAATTTGAAAAATTCATCAAATTCAAAGATAATTTTCAAATCCTGCGAAGGTTTAATTCATGATCTGTTATTACATCATAATTGGCCAATTATTCACATAACTGAAATGATAACAGAACTTGAATAGAACTTTCGTGGAACTTGAAAATTAATTTCAAAATTTGACGAATTTTTCAAATTCTGTGAAACAACCGGCCCTAATTATCCTTAAGGTTATTTATACTTCAAATTCCACCCTGATTTACGACACATTCTCACATACTATCTTGCTATTTTAATTCTAAATAACTATAACTAAGCGGCCTAGTCTATATTAAAATTTAAAAAAAAAACGGAAACATTGATGAAAGTTTTCTAGGCAGAACTCGTTTCCAAATCATCATGGAGCATTTCAAACAAACGTGTATGTCATATCTTGTTTGTTATAATATTTGTAGGTGACAGTGACCTTTACGTTTCCGCATGAGGGAAGCGTTGCATGTGTTAGGGTGAACGGTGGTTTTACCGGGTGGTTAGACATCACAAAAGGTGTTAAAGCTCTGCAACCGGGCTCGAAAAGAAGAAGATGGAGAGATACGAAATTACGAATGTTAGAGGAGAGCGCTAACATTTAAAGCGACAAAATCGATGCGAAAATTGCTAAAATGTTTAATAAAACGTGACTCGTTTAAAATAGAGCAAAAATCTAACAGGCATTGTCTTAAACAGCATTTAAAGAAACACTGTGAATTTTTTCATACACATAACTTGTAAAATAACTGAAACAAACGTCAGATAAGTTTTAAGATTTTCACGGCCAAAAGCATTTTCGTTATTTGTTTTTGGGGTGTTATGCCGTGTTGCGCTACCTCCTTCTTTAGCCAACGTTTCGGACATCGTTGCAGTGTCCATCATCAGGGCAGATCCGGCACATCTACCGGATCTGCCGGATCTGCCCTGATGATGGACACTGCAACGATGTCCGAAACGTTGGCTAAAGAAGGAGGTAGCGCAACACGGCATAACACCCCAAAAACAAATAACGAAAGTGAAACAAACGTGTTTATAATAATTTTTGGAGCATACTTTGCGATTTTTTTCTATCGAGGGAATTTTATATAATTTGCGTTTTGGCGCGGGCAATGTCTAGATATTATGTTCAAGAATAACATTTTTTTAAGAGCCTTAAAACTTACCGTGTTTCATGTCAGAAATCGGTAGACATTCTGATTGCGCGCCCTTAAGCAAGACTGCGTAATGTCACCGTGGTTATTCAATCTATACATGGTTAATCGAAATTGAGTAATCTGAAAGTATTTTGATTGTTGTTTATTTTGTTTTAAAAAAAAAACACAAAAATTCCCGGGTTACGAATAACCTGACAATATTTTAAATTATTCTACTACCAGCGCAGTAAGCGGAAACTGTTGCTTGTGTCATGATGGAGGAGAATAATAGAAGAGTATGTAAGAAACGATGTATGAATGTGAATGAGGCGAAGAGTGTATGCAAAGACCGAGTTTTTTGGCGATCCATCTTCTGTACTGCGGGGAAACGGCGAGATGGTTAGTTAGTTTAGTTAGTTTAGCTAGACAGTGACCATTCTTCTATAATTAACGCGACCCTTACAATAGAATATGTGTGTATTATAGACGTAGTATTATATAGGACCTACTAACAATAATTCAAACATTGACAGATTTTTGTAATTGTTGCATATATTATGTCTTAAAAAAATTAAAGATTTTTCGCAATATTTAAAACAAATCATACCTCTTGTTCATAAATGATCTTCTATAACAGTTGTGAATATAAAATACTTTATATTCCCAACATAACTAATTATAACTCTAATTATTCTCTTAATAAAATGATTTAAAAAGGCCTCCATAATTATACTTTTTCAAAACGCTACTTCGGAGTGCCAAAATGATTTATTTATTTGCTTCCGAAAGTTGAATTAAAATTAAGTTAGTCCCGGAAGACCAATTCAATGAACTTCCTTAATTTAAAGGAAACTAAAACCTTTAAATTTTTCGAGGATTATGTCTCAATGTTGTGAAGTTCTAATTTTATTATATAAGTAGCTAGCAGACCCGGCCACACGATGCTGTGGCTAACGAAACACAATGCCATTACTGCCATTGCTACCCGGTGCCAGAATTGAATATTTGAATTTCTCGGCTTTTCTCTACTATAATAAGCATGTTTTATACATACAAACCTTTCTCTTGAATGACTCTATCTATTGTTGAAAACCGCATGAAAATCCGTTGCGTAGTTTAAAAGATCTACGCGCACTTACATTTTGAGCGACTTCATTTTATACTATGTAATGATGATAATACATTGTAATAAGTATAAAATGAAGTCATTTTATACTTATAACAAGAGTTGGTTTTAAAAAAACGGAACTACTAAAATTTAAAAAAAACTAAAATAATGCAACTTGTTGAAAGTAATTGTTACAATTTTTTGAAACAAAGTATTATTTTCTTTTAGTTTTAAATTAACCTTTTTTTATAATTTGGCCATCACTAAATTCCACTAGTTCTCTTTTAATTATTTCCATGTCCAACTCTATTCCCTAAAATAAATTCAGAATCTTAACGACGTAAGTAATTGCGACTCGCGACCTATTGGACGTGTATTGGACGGACCTACCGTCGAATTTGCCATATCAAAGAAAAGAAGAAGAAAAATAATGTGGGAATCTTAACGACGTAAGTGAAGACAACGTGTAAACAAATATGCGCCCGCGGCACGGCGTATTTGACGGACGTACCGAATTCACTCTAGCAGGCCTGCAGATTCGACCTCTGAATTCTGAAGAACGTAAAGAAGAAATAAACATTTTTTTAAATACTAATTAACGACGGGTAATTTATGAGCTCGAAAGGGTTGTTAAGTTTAAAATTTACGAAACGTAGAAATTTTCTTTGAATTCTTTCAACATTATGAATATGAATTTTAAAGAAGAGCGACCAGACTATGGAGTATGTTCTATTAGGCTTATAACAAGGGATGTGGATAATAGTTTAATGATTTGAAACGATTCAAAGCTTTTAATTGTTCTTAATATAAATCCCGATGTTTTCATTTCCTTTTTTGTAGTTTGTTGAATGTGCACCGTGAAGTCTAGTTTCCATTATTATACCAAGATCTCGCAATTCCTTTACGCTTTCTAAATTTATTTCATTTATTGAATAGTCAAAAAACAGTGATGTTTATTGACATAATTGTTTTCAATTTTCCCAACACCCGCTTTTCTTGTCGGTCAAGCTGGGGTTGTTCGCGTATGGGTGCCATGTGAAAGTAAGTCCAGGAAATAAAAACGCAATCAAGCACGTCCGCGAAAATTTTTAATTGTTGGTTAGTCTGGACATCACATGCATCTTAATCGGACATGGACTTGTGATTTATTTAACTGCTTTAGTTTCGAGATATCACGTACAACTTAATTGGACTAAATGCTTTATTCAACTGTTATTAGTTTCGAGTCATCATATTTTACTCAATTGTTGTTTTAGCTTCAAGACATACTACATTAATCATTGGACATGTTTATTTATTTCCACTGATTGCCGATGGTCTAAAGAGTTTTCTTTAGTTGAAATGATAACATGAATCTTCGTGCATGTGTTTTGCTTAACGCTGTTAGTTTAAACATCATATTATTATTCATCTGAATTGGAAACGTGTTTTCGAAACACGTGATTGCTTTAAGTAATTTTACTTTAAATTATTCCTGGAATCTTGAAAACTTTAGAAATGTAATAATACTGTAGGCTCAATTAAAAACGACCCCCTGGAGATATTTAAATTGCTTAAAATATCTAATATTTCATTAGAACAGTATTCCAAGAGCTGTAATATGATTAATATTCGAATGGTTAACACAGGTTAACGTATTAAATAAGTTGTGATATTAAAATGTACAATTTTTAAATTAAGCTATCTTGCAATCAAAGCTACCTGTTTTACCTATCAAACCTAAGCACGTTTTATTTATTTATTTGTTTAAGACATACACAGTATATAAGTTTACAAGTTATAAGGAATATTAAATGAAATTATTGCATGGTAGAATATCATTGGATAATTTCACCTGGTACTTGAACAATTCTAAAAACTTAACTAATGAATGAATGAAAAGAGTAATATAAAGGAAGATTTTGTATGAAGATAAAGAGAAATATTTTTATAACAAGAATTACATGCTCACGAATAGTAATTAAAGTTAAATGAAAAGATAAGTGTAAATATGAAGTTTTAAAATAAATTATAAATTATATCACGCCAAGAAATTTAGGAAATTAGTTTTGTATGTTTGCGAGGAGTCGTAAAAAATATCTAACTGTAGTAATTTTTCGCAGTGTGTACAAGATGTGATTGCGCGAGAGATTGGTGAGTTTTTTGCTGCATTTGTGTTATTGGATTCTATATGAAAAGCTTTAAATTAATAATAATATTCGGGATCAAGTTGAAATTGCTTTCTGTGTTTAACAGACCCATCACGGCAATGATTATGGGTTCTGTAGATAAAACTAGTCTATACCTTAAACCTTTAAATTGGTAACCTAAATTATTACATTTCCTGAAACCCTTCCCCTCAGAACATGTTTGGCCTAAAGCATTATTCATCATACTATTATGTATGTGTAATTTAATGTTTGCCTTGCGATATCAGGGGTTAGACGTGTATCCTTATAATGGAATCTTGGTTTAATAAATAAACCTAGGTGTAGTTTCCTCCAGATGACTTTTTTTTCTTTATTTTGGGTAAATAGTTTAAGTTTTTTCACTTCCGGAATTAATCCTTTCTTTTTCTAGCTTCTATTATTACTTCAATAAATTGAATGCACGCTTTTTAAATGCCATAAAGGGTTCTGTTATTTTAAAAATTTAAAGTTTAATGGAAATATTATCAAATTTGGCGGGATAATATTATCAAATATATTATTTTCGGTGCTGGGTCTTTCTGTGAGTGGTTCAATGAACTGGGGTTTATTTTGAATTTAAGTGTCAGTTTTTAAAATATTGGAATTGAACAGAATAAGCCATATTCATAAAACTGAAGGATATCCTTGTAAGTATAAGGTTTTGAGTTAAAGAAAAAGGTAGGAGTATAAGCATTTCCTTTTCTTCGTATTCATAATGATTACCTTATACTTGCAAGAATATCCTCCAAGATTAAGTAAAAGGTTGTTGGCGGCAGGTCCAACCTGTTTTCGATGGTTGTTTATTTAAGGTACCTATTTCTTTCTTATCGGTGTCATTTGAGTACAGTACTTCGATCAGAAAAGATGTATTCGTCAAGCAGCGATAGTGAAAGTACAGAAAAAGATAATACTGAAACCGAACTGCAGTTCATAGCAGATTAAATTGCTAATGCCCTCGTGATTTTAGAAAATGGAAAATTGCTAATGCCCCCATGATTCTGGAAAATGGTATAATTCGTTGTAATCACGAAAAGGTGTTGATAAACGCTGCTTGTAGTATTTAATCTGTCTCAGGTCCACAACATCTGCCATCGCTACAATTGATCACTACGCGACTGAGTCTGCTACTGACCACACTCGAAATTATAGAAAGATATCACTTTTAATTTAGAGCAAAAGGTAACGTTTATGAATAACCAAATACTTTTGTGAAGGATATGCTCATACTCTATAAGTATAAGGTTTTACTCGGAGTATTATGAATGCGAACTGAAGGATTTTCTTTATATTCTGCGAATAACCGTTTTTTATGAATACGGCCCAATATTTTGACAGAAAATTATTTTATTTGTTACTTTTAAAATTTGAATGATGTGTCACGAATTTAGACAAGAATTCATTCATCAATTCATCATTTCAGCACAGATTTTTCTGCAGCAATTATTGTTCTAGTGTGTTCTTTACACCAACTTTCAGCTACACAAATCCTACAATTATTCGAGTCATTCTATAGAGAATTCAGTCAAACATTAATAAAAGCATTGGAAAAAGTAATTAAATCCTGTGATTTTTCATGGGTCCGTGAACAAAAATAAAATTTCGATCGAATCCTCCAACCGATATGTTTGGCGATATATTCATATGTCCGTGTGTTTGGCCAATTTTCTCATTTTAAATGAATTTATATGACTATCTGTCAGGCTTTCACTAATTTTTTTTATTTTTTTTTATTTCATAAATTTTTTATTAGTTACAGATATTTGTTTTTTTTGGCTACCACACTGGGCTCATGCCCGTGTTATGGTAGTCGTATATTCAATATTTATTTAAATTAATACAAATACCATTTTATTAAAACAGATGATATATACTAAATAAAAATTATGAAATATTTAAAAGAAAGTGAAAAATAAAGAGAAAAAAGATCATATTTTAAAGAAAAGTAGAAATAAAAATGAAAATTCAAATTTTGAAATACAGAAATTAATAATAAAGATTAAATGTTAAGAACTCAAGTGTTCTATACAAATATATAAATTAAAACATATAAGTAAATAAATTAAAATTAAAAAATAAATAAAATTTTGTGAAAAAATGAAGAGAAAAAAAATAACAACATTTTAAAGAAAAATAGAAATTAAAATGGAAATGGAAATTAAAATTTTGAAATGCAAAAATTAATAATTAAAATGTAGTGTTAAGAACTCCGGAATTCTTTAAAGTACGCTCGTCCACTTTTGAAAATCCAATGTTGTACACGTGTTATAAAAAGAGAATTAGAATTACTTGACCTTATGTCAGTACTCAAGTGTATATTTTAGGAGCGATGAACCAGAATTGTCGTTGAGCGAATGAGGTTTTAGTTTTTGGGACCACGCAACCCAGGTTTGATGAAAAGCGGGTGTGTGCTTGATGTTGTGGAGCAATTAGTAGATTATTTTTTTCGTATATAACATATGCTTGTTTTAGTAAATAGCTGTCGAATATCTAAGACCGTGATTTTTGAAAAGAGTTCATTTGGGGGATGAGTAGGTTGATATTTAAATATAATTCTCAGAATTAGTTTTTGAACTAAAATAATTGGTCTAATAATGGTTTCAGCACAACCACCCCATCCCACTATACCGTATGTTGCTATGGATTGGAAAAGGGCAAAGTATACGCTTCTTAGAGTCTGTAAATCTAAGATAGACCTTAGGGAGCAGAATATATGGCAGAGTTTACGAAGTTTTTTTACTGTGTCACCGATGTGAGCTTCCCAACGTAGTTGGTAAGCTCACAAGGTAAGCTAATGAGTAGCTATTGCTATCAATTTTCTTTTGGTGAATTTTAAAATGTCCCTTTTAACTTAAGCACCTTGTGCAAGGTTTAAATAAAACAATGATGTTATTACTGTTTACATCATTATTACAATATTAATTATACAATGGCATGTTTTATTATTAAATCTAATGGACAATTAATGTAAAAATTGTTAAACTCAGCTTTGGGTCGTAAATAATAAACTTTTTATAGTTAATGTGAGATAAATCATTTTACGCCTCTATAATATTTTTTATTGGAAAGGACATCAACTCCGCAACTATCATTTTAAAACAAAACGTAACATCACGCCAGAACTTTATAACAACGTAGATGTTGTCAAACATCTTTGAGGACGTTGTCGCTCCATCTTAATCTTGGTCTTCCCAGGCTCCTTCGCCCTATCGGTCTTGAGTTCAGCAGGGACTTTGGTGCTTGATGCTCGGTCATTCTCTCTTAATGACCCAGCCACCGAAGTCTTCCCAGTTTTATAAATTTGTGACGTTTAGATCCTTAAACAGAGTATATAACTCATAGTATATCAGTAGCGTCTGTGCAAAAATCCATTTTCTAAAACCGGTCCGAAGATACGCCTCAAAATTTTCCATTCAAAAACGTCCAGTGCTCGCTCAATCCCTATAGTTAGTACCCAAGTCTCAGCTGCGTATGTGAGTACTGGTCTGATAAGTGTTTTGTACATTAATATCTTGGTGTATGATTAAACATTCATTTAATGTTTATTTATTTTTTATTAAATATTGATATTGCAAGAATTTTATTAATAACAAAATGAAGTGGTTATACAAGACTGCTACGAGTACAAGGTATTGTTTGCAGGTTTTACCGGTTTTCTTATTTAATAAACACAATACATAATAATTTATTGTTAAATTTAGTTAAATTTTATTTCACGTCATGGTTAATATGGGTTCGACGACAACTCAACAAAGTGGCATTTCAACACCCCTTTGAAAAGTCATTATATGAAATAAAAAATTTGCCAATAACCTAAAATAACGTTACCTATGTAAGTAGTTTTTTTTTAATTGATTGAGTTGTCTGGTCACGTTTATATGTTACACACTATTTTTCTTTTTCCCCTGATTGTCCTTTTGATTCTCTTACAGGAGTTTGTCTACTATCGAAAGCACTCTGTAGAACTGCACAAGTTTCGAAGCCATTGACGTACCGCTATTTTCTTGATCATGCTTAGGTAAGTTTGGTACAGTACCAAAGTATATACTACATGCTCAGCGACACATCTCGTATCGGACTTAAACGACGGGTTGTTTCACAGAATTTGATACGTTAAAATTCCAGATTCTGGCTAAGTGCCTCCGTACATGACGCTACTTACAAACTACTCGAGCCTCATGCCCGTAGCATGCGCGCCGCTCGTGAGTACCCCCGGTACGATTTTGCTAGTGTTCGTACACGGCGCTACGCGGTGGCTCCCGGTTGGAAGTCAGTTTCACGCTACCATGGGCGCTGATCGCACGCTACGCATTGCATCATTCGTGTCTTCTATTATTCGTTTGTCGTTTGACAGAAAATAATAGATTTGTTCTGGAAGTGGAAAAATACATGTTTATACAACTATACTTTACCAGAATACGTAAGACAGGATCTACAATTTGAGAGGCGGGAATGGGTACAGCCGCCCCGGGAACCTTTATTGGATAACCAACACCTCTGCCATAGGTCACCTCAAGTGGTTCGCTACGTTTGGTGATTTAGCAGGGGTTTCCGAGATCGTGGGGTGAGATTTGTCTAGGTCTTGGAGGCGGATGACCAGGACATACTGAACCCCAGATTCCTACCCACCCCTCAAACCCTTTTCCTTCCCAGAACTCTCCTCTCCTTCCTTTCCTTAAAAAAACCCTCCAACAGCATCCCCAAAGATGACATAGGCCCCGAGGGAAATTATTTTCCTCAAGGCCTCCTGCGTGGAGCTCATGTAAATTTAGTGGAGAAAGCATGGATTGAAGTTGGAAAAAAGTCATTTGGCATCACTTGACATCATCTTAACTCCACGGCTGCACGTAAAAAATGATCAACTTCAGTATATTTCGGGTAGCGCCGTGTACGGAAAACAGCATTAAAGAGTAGTATATCTGCAGGTTACTTGTGGTTGCGTCACAATCACGTAGTAAGTATCACCATGAACGGAGGGCCTAAGAATGCAACTGTGGCGCCGCGCCATACGAGTTATTTTATATACTTTTGATTAATTACGTTAATGGGAATAACCTTCAAAAGTTATAAAAAAGAGTGTTTTTCTTATAATAAAATTGGATATTCATTTAGACTTTTATAAAAAGTCAATAGTTTCATATGAATAAATTCGGATACTTTTATCCGAGACGCTATCCAGGATACAAACCAATTCTTAGAATGATTGTTTCCAATAAAAAGGGTAGTTGCCCATAATATGGAAAAATAATTAGTTGAAGATAATATTGAATTTTAAATTAATACATAATTACGGCTTGACAGAAGGGAGCTATAGCGAAATTCGTTAACGCGCACTTCCCGGTTAGACGAGAGGTCTGGGTTCGAGTCCCAGTTGCGACCATTATCTTTTTTCTGTTGTCTGTGTCTTGGTCTCTTTCATATTTTCGTTTAGATTATTATTGTTATCTTCTTCTTCAATGATCTACAACTTTTCATTTATTCACCTAAATAGTGCGAATATAATTAATATAATATAACAATAATTCTGGTTCATCGCTCCTAAAATATACAATGCTCTGAGTATTGGCATAAAGACAAGTAATTCTAATTCTCTTTTTTATAACTCGTGTACAACATTGGATTTTTGAAAGGGGACGAACGTACATTAAAGAATTCATGAGTTCTTAACACTACAATTTATGTATTAATTTTTGCATTTCAAAATTTTAATTTCCATTTTTATTTCTATTTTTCTTTAAAATGTTGTTATTTTTTTTCTCTTAGTTTTCACAAAATTTTATTTATGTTTTAATTTTGATTTATATACTTATATGTTTTAATTTATATAGAACACTTTAGTTCTTAAAATTTAATCTTTTTTATTAATTTTTGTATTTCAAAATTTGAATTTTCATTTATATTTCTACTTTTCTTTAAAATATGTTCTTTTTTTCTCTTTACTTTTAAGTATTTCTTAATTTTTTTTAATGTTTAATCATCCGTTTTAAATTAATCGTATTTAAAATATTAAATGTACGACAACTACAACACGGGCATTAGCCTAGTGTGGTAGCCAAATAAACAAATATCTGTAACTAATAAAAAAAATAATGAATAAAAAAAATATATATATATAAATATATATCTTATATTACCACAAAAGACTGACGTAAGCGACCGACGCACGTGTCGCACCATTTTGAGCCTAAGAATATATATCTGAAATTTAAAACTCTCCACGAAATTTCCACCCTCCGTGCTTATAAACAAGAAAGAGAAACTGATTAATGCACTTCGTTATAATGTTTGAAGCCTGTAGTAAATCTCTGCTTATTTTTTCGACCATAACACAAAATTCTTTAAAGAAAACTGATTCTTTGTACAGGGTGTCAGAAAAACGCACCGTATTTTTAATGTCTCGCTTATTCAAGGTTTTCTTACGAGTATCATACTGTCTTACTTTTTAATCAAGCCTGGAAGATTTTCTTTGTGTCGGGAAGTACTCTGTAAAGACCAGAATAGGCATCTTTTACCGCATCTCTTACGAAGAGCAGGTACGCTAAAAATATGAACTGAAATAATTTTTTCTACCTCACGAAAAAATTAAGCGAAAAAAATATTTATGCTTATCAATAACGACACTGAAATAAAAACATATGTTGTATCCCAGCCACTAGCACAGTCGATCGATAAGGATTGATAGGATAACTTAGAATAGGATTGGTAACTTTTCATCGTTCCTTAGCATGCTTAGCCAACTTGCCGCCAACGAATAAGTAACATTTCACAAATGAGTAATTGTTCTTAATTTATTCGACATCAACTGTTGTATAAATATACTGAAATCAACACGGTGTATTATATTGGATGGCATCTGAGGAAAAAATTTGGATAACCTTGAACGACTTTATATATGTATATTTATAAATAAATTTAGTAAGTACTTGCCGCGCAAGGGTTCCAAAAGATACCAACCGTTAGGAGCCAGTGATACTATGGTATCCCCCATTGGGATATGTCGTGAGACCAAAGAGGAAGAGAGGAGATGAGAGAGAGGAAGGTGGGGAAGTACCTGGATATTCAAATCTGGTCACCAAACACGGCTAAGGCCATTTGAGGTACGATGTTTCGATTCTGAATGGTGGTCTTTTGTCAGGATGATAATGAGAGCATCTTCCACCCTGGAACGTTATATTTGTTGGGAAGAATTTTGTTTGGAAGTTCGAACGAATTATCGATTTGGTAGGAGGGCGTGGGTACCGCCGCCCGGGAACCATTTATTGGATAACCAGCACCACTGCCATAGGACACCGCAAGTGGTTGGCTGCGTTTGGTGACTTACGTTTGGTGCCTGCAGCAAGGGGTGAGATTTGACTAGGTCTTGGCGGTTAAATGCGTTTGCCCACCTGCTGTGTGGCGGGCTGGATCGTGAGAGACTAGTTGAGGGACTTGTTGAGACAAACCCCTCCAGCCGGACTCTCTCGACCCCTGCACTGCAGTGGGAGGGCTAACTAGCAACGGCTCCACCCCTACCATAATAAAACATTGTTCGAAACTATCAAATTAGCATAAGCTTTCCCTGAAGAAGGAACGTTTGTTCCAAAACCAGTAGGATTTACGCATTATATAAGTGGTTTATACAAAGCTGTATTGTTTCATTTTTCTATAATGGATAACCATAAAGTGATAGCTACATTCAAAGATATAATTTTGACATTATTTGTTTTTCCGAAACATGGCTGAACTCAACATTATTTAGTGAAGGACTGTTTGATGACAGATGTGTAATATTTAAGAGATCGCGAGTCAACTAAATCTGTGTCTAAAGAAGGTGGCGGAATTCTAGCCACCGTTTCTAAAAACCTTCTTGTGTCAATAAAAACTGAGTGGGAGAGTGAAAATTAAGCGCCCTTGAGGTGATTTTTCACAAAAACGGCGCTCTACAAATTATCCAATTATTATTATTTGTGGATTATGAGCAAATCCAATTCTCATTCCAACTCGCTCATTTATATTTGGGTCCTTTATATTCCTCCTTGTGTAACTGTTGACAAGTATTGCAATCAGATCGAAAAATTACAAGATCTGTATTTAAAGAATTCAAAATCAAAATCACAGTTTATTTTTTTTGGTGATTTTAATTTGCCTTAAATTAAATGGTTACCCAACACTTCATTTAAAAATGTACTTTCACCTTCTAATTATAAAAGTCAGAAGGCACATAGTCTTGTCAACCTTTCTTTAATTTGTAATTTGAGTCAATTCAATTATGTATTATCATTACTCATCATTTCATTACACAGTATAAAATGAAGTCGCTCAAAATGTATGTGCGCGTTAATCTTTTAAACTACGCAACGGATTTTCATACGGTTTTCACCAATAGATAGAGTGATTGAAGAGAAATGTTTATCAGCCTTACTAAAAAACCCAGTGAAAATTTTATTCAATTGACAAACGGCCGCGGATGTGAAAACATTACTAATTAAAAATTTGTTCTTTGAAAGAAATACACATGGTTTCCACGGCCTGAGAGGGTAGTTTATCTCTGTTTTAACCATTGATGTCCGAACGATATTTGTAATTTTCCCATAGTATTTTGAATGTTCAATATATTTCTTATTTTTGAAGGTGTCGTAAAAACAAATACCATTTATGAAAACTAGATAAAATTACCTTTTAGATTTGAGTATTTGAAATACACTCTAGCTTTCAAAAACTGCCGTATTTTAAGATTCAAACTCAGAAATAAATGGAAAAAAATTTCCTCCCACAACATTTTTGACCAAAATGTAGAGAAATTTAAATAAAATCAAAATTTAAAAAACACAGTCCTTTTGTGTAATAAGTTAGGAAGGAAACTATCACCTCACTTTTTCATCGTGTTTACAATAAAAAAATAATAAAAAATTTCAAAGTTTTTTTTATTGCCAAAAAAAAAACTTAGAAATAATACCGAAATTTAAAACAGATTTCTTGCATCTCTAAAGACGTTAATTTTTTTGATACGTTTACGAACACATGTATTAGGTTTTAATATTATAAAAAATTATCACTTTTAAGAAATTCTCTTAAAATAAAGATCTTAAATGAAAATTTTATCTTTTGTAACCTATAAAAAACAATATTCTGACAGTTCAACTTTGAAAGTACGGCGTTTGTGCAATAACTTGATTAAAATGATGTAAATCACACAAATAATATGGTAAATATATCAATTATGTGAACAGAAGAGTAAATTCGTCACTACAATAGAAATTATTTAGTAAAATCACAACATTTAGGCACTAACAAAATTTTCCATATCCCGCCATAAACACACCGAACTGTTTTGTCATCGCGGGCCGATATGCACAGACGCACCAATAATGCCCCTAGCGGAGAAGAATTAAAACAACATTGTTTCCTAGGAAATTAAAACCATTTACAATGTTGTCAGATCTTAATGCATTTTAACAGCGTGAGCACGCAAGAAACGTTATTGGTAATAAAACGTGATTTAGTGTATACGGGGTAAAATTATGTTATTGCAATAACACAGTTAATTGGTCGCGCTGTGGTTTTTTTTTAGTAAGGCTGTATATGTATAAAACATGCAAATTATATTAGAGAATAGCCGAGAAATTTAAAGAAAACATATTTTTGTGCGATTTAAAACGGCTGGCGGGCCGTACTATAGTCACTTTTGAAATTCGTTCTACGGAAGAAATTGGAAAATAGATGTCCTAGAGTAAGTGGGTATTTGATTTTCCCTTTTCAAATATCCAGTGTTGCATTGCAAGCATTGTATAATTAGTGGCGATCGCTCGAATTGCATAAAATGACGTCGCTCAAAATGTATGTGCGCATAGATCTTTTAAACTACGAAACAGATTTTCATGCGGTTTTCACCAATAGATAGAATGGTTCAAGGGGAAGGTTAATATGTTTAATACATGCTTATTATAGTAGAGAAAAGCCGAGAAATTCAATTATTCAATTCAGGCAGCGGACAGCTGGCAAGCGGGTGGTGTGGATTTTATAAAGGTTGGGTAATGGCATTGTGTTTCGATAGCCACAGCAATGTGTGGCCGGGTCTGCTAGTTAAATATAAATGAAAATGTGTTAGACCTTGTTTTATCTGATGAAATTAATATAGATCTACATATAGCACAAGGGTTGACTAAATTGGATAATTATCACCCCTCGTTTGAAATCACGGTGAAACAAAATAAAAATCATTTCTTAGAAACTAATAAAAATGATTCAAAGAACAACTTCAGGAGGGGAAACTATGATGAATGTCGGCAGGATCTATTAGCTGTTAATTGGATAACTCTTTTTTAAAATAAAAAAAAATGTGAATAGTATGGTTGTCTTGTTTTATGCAACACTGTGGGAAATAATTAACAAAAATTTTTAAAAGTATGTTCTTAATTCAAAAAACCAATACCCTATCTGGTTTAAAAAGCAATTGATTGATATTCTTAAGAAAAAAAAAACTTAAGGCAAAAAAAGATGGCAACTTTTCAGATTACAGAGAATTGTTCAATATAAGGCTGATTGATTTTATATAAATCTTTACCTATTTTTCTTATTTGTATAATTAACTGAGTTTTTATAACTGGGTTGTTCTCACGTGTATGAGAACAATCTGTAAAAACACCGAATAAATAAATACATATTCATAATATATTGTTTCCTCTATCGTTCAAGATGACTCTCTCATATCATAAGTCTTCAGTCGTACAATTTTCATTAAACTTTTACATAACAGTGTCCAAATAAAAAAATAATAATTTCTAACATTTGATATTTAAATAGGGACCCTGTATTTCACCTACTTCCTACATTTTAATATATGAAAGGGTTTAGGATAATATATAAGGTTTGCCTGTAGCATGAGATACGAGTCTCGTGTGTGGTTTTGATTACTGTTATAAATAAGATTTCGCCTCAAGGGTGAGATCATTATTTCTCCGCGGGGTTGCTTCTTACCGTGTACCCTACATAGTAATATTTCACATACAACTGTTATATTATACGCACAAAGTTTGCTTTTGTCTTATTTGAGGAAGGAGAATAATCATTATCTCATAATATATCCGACATAATAACAACTTCTTTAACATTGCTTCTTTACAACAGAAAACGAAATTATGCGGGTTTCAGTGCGAAACTTAGTTATTATTAAAAGACGCCGCGCAGAGTCGGTATGACATGTGTTGAAAGTTATTTCCTGACTTTATTACTTAATATCTGTAGTTGCAGCTGAGAGCTTCGACTGTCAAGAACACTGTCAATAATTACAGTTACTCGTATCTTATTACATTTACCATGGAACAAAACTTATAAAAATCTGATATTATTATAAATTTAATTCAAAATTAGTTCATTGTCTAAATGGAGTACTGTAACGTTTTCTTCGACTATCAACACCTCAATTCATTTATGTAATGAAAACACTGAACAAATTATGTACCTCATTCTTGAAAGAGCAATATTATGAAGTGGATAGCAGGAAGTGTAACAGCCAAAACCGTTTAAAACTCTCAGGGTGTCTTGCAAATTGCAAATAGAATATTTTAGAAGTATTTTGACGGTGAGATGAAAAACCGTAAAAAAGAAAGAAACATAAATAATAATGAGGAAGTATATATATATTTGTTAGGTTAAGAAATATTTTAAATGTAAAAATAATGAAAAATGTGTACTATGCCCTTGTTCATTCTTTACTTATCTACGGAATTATAGGTTGGGGAGGCTCTTACAAAAAAAATCTAAACTCAGTAAAAGTTTCGCAAAGAATCATCATTAAAGTAATATTAAAAAAACAATCTACCTTCTCAACAGAATCACTTTTTAAATTATTTCCAGTACCAAATGTCGATGACATTTTCAAGCAAGCTTCCATTATAAAAATGTGTAAAGAAAAAAATAACACAGAATATCAAGAATTTTAAAAACTAATGAGAAATGGAAACCAATTTAGTACACCTAATTTTAAAACAACTCAAATGCAAAATCATTATATTTTCCAAGCCATAAAAAACTATAATAACCTCCCTTCTGAATTACGCTGCATCATCAACCAATCAGATCAAATAAATAAAATAAAACAATTTTTCAAAAAAACTTACAGTAAAAAGTAAATATTTTATACAAAACAGATTATAACTTACAACGCAAGTAAGAATCGTGGCTCCCTTATCAGGCACAAGAGCCCCTCTTTTCTGATAAGGTATACATGACCAGAAAAGACCTATAATTTAATATTTTGTAAAATATGTGTATATAATATGTAACTCATATTTTTTATATTACAATAAAAAAAATAAATAAATAAATAAAAAATAAATAAATAAATTCTCGCTAATCTCTTTGGAAATAAAACAATAATCTTGTAACAATGAAATTTTTTTGAAGTAAAACTTCTTTACGCACGTCCGACTTGGGGGGTAAGCTGGTGAATGCGTTACGAAAAGTTGTGATTGTTACGATAAATGTCATGCGAACGGTATTCGATGCGAATGGTGATCGATTGCTAGGCGAACGGTCAGGCTGAATTGGGCCTTGACCTGGAGAGTGATAAGGATGAGGATGAGGATGAGGATGAGGATGAGGATGAGGATGAGGATGAGGATGAGGATGAGGATGAGGATGAGGATGAGGATGAGGATGAGGATGAGGATGAGGATGAGGATGAGGATGAGGATGAGGATGAGGATGAGGATGAGGATGAGGATGAGGATGAGGATGAGGATGAGGATGAGGATGAGGATGAGGATGAGGATGAGGATGAGGATGAGGATGAGGATGAGGATGAGGATGAGGATGAGGATGAGGATGAGGATGAGGATGAGGATGAGGATGAGGATGAGGATGAGGATGAGGATGAGGATGAGGATGAGGATGAGGATGAGGATGAGGATGAGGATGAGGATGAGGATGAGGATGAGGATGAGGATGAGGATGAGGATGAGGATGAGGATGAGGATGAGGATGAGGATGTGGATGAGGATGAGGATGAGGATGAGGATGGTCACCCCAAGTTCGTAGCACACCCAAGGTCGTATTCAACCCAAGGTCGTAGGTCACCCCAAGGTCGTAGGTCACCCCAAGGTCGTAGGTCACCCCATGGTCATATATCACCCCAATGTCATATGTCACGTGTCTACGTTTGGTAACTTAGCAGGGATACCTGGGTTCATTGGGCGAGGTTTGTCTTGTAGTTTTACTTCAGTCGTGTAGTCTAAAGCACATTCGTTTTTTTTTATTATCGTCATCCTCTTCATACTTTCTGATGCCCGTAGTACGATGAAACCTGTCCAACAATAAAAATGGAAGGAATGTTGTACTGATACGAGTATTAACCGTATATAATGTTTATATATTTAAGTGCATTTGTCTACTTATAAATGTCAATATATGAACCTTGCTGGTCTCTTCAAAGTTCGTGGCCAGCATACCTACTCTGGTTTTTATTTACTGGACTTCCGTTCATTTGGGATTACAGTCCAAATTTGAAGATAATTCTTAATAATACATACAATTTGATATTCCTAAAAATCCAACCTTTAATTACTCTTCACAATTTTGTTTCATTAACCTATAAACTTCAATGACATTGTCAGTTTCAATCTAAGATTCAATTTGACCAAAAGTTGATATATGACCGACCATAAAATAATATTCCTCTAAAAATTACTGATATATTTCAATGAACAGGGCCCGGTACAAAGATAAAATTTTTACTACATTTAAAGTACATGCAAAACCGTACTGATTTTTATTTAAAAAAAATTTAAATACCATGAAGTTATGATTGATTTATAGAACCAGATCAACCATTCAACGCTTCTTATAAACAGTGATAATTGATAGGTAGTTAATTGACAGGTTGGGCTAGGCGAGATCCTCATAGAAGTGAGCAGGTATCAAAAATGCATTGATTTATTAATATTCCCATATTTCAGACCATCTCAAAAATCTTCACTGGCTCAAATGTCAAATGTCATGAAAGAATCCAGTTCAAACTCTGCTGGATGGTATTTAAGTTCCTTGATGAAATGGCTCCAGCTTAACTATCAGAAATGTGTATTCTTGACAGTCAACCCTCAGCGCCAAACCTACCAAACCGCACACCAGCTACTAAGTTCGGCGAACGCGCTTTCTGAGTATCAGGACCTAAAGCCTGGAATGGAATGAAAAGAAAAATAGCGACACTAAAAAGAGCCAGACTTCAGGGACATTTTAAAAAGCTTCTTCAAAATTGGAGCTATTTCTTTTTTTTTACATTAGCTCCACACAGGAGGCCCTGAGGAAAATAATTCCCCTCAGGGCCTATGTCATCTTTGGGGATGTTGTGTGGAGGGTCTTTTTAGCTCTCTTTTAAGCTGGTGGGCAGACGCATCCGCCGCCAAGACTCAGAAAAACCTCAACCCATGAACCCGGGCATCCCTGCTAAGTCCCCAAACGTAGAGAACCACTTAGAGTGACCTATGGTAGAGATGATGGTTATGCTGTAAATGGTTCTCGGGGCGGCGGTACCCATTTCCGCCTCTCTACCCAAGCGCACCTCTGCAATACAAGGTTAGCTTTATTAAAATCAAGCCCTCGTAAAACGGACCCTCAGTTTTTTCATATAAAAATCGCAGTGAGGAACCTACTTCGGGATAGCATCTTGATCATCGGGGGTTGAGATTTCCGGAAACATTTTTCCTAATAGGTTAGCCTTTTCGGTGGCGGTGTTTGCTAGTGAGCCATCAGGACTGGTCAGAAGATTAACTGGCAGACTGGATTTGCAGAAATTGCGACCTATGGAGCCTGCAAGCGACCAGAGTGCTCTGCCGCCATGCGGGCACGCAGCCAGCTTTTTGCTGATCTGCAGGTCGTGGCCGAATTTAGATCTATTTATGATCCTCTTGGTTTCCTTCACCAATTTGTTGTATGCTGTTCGGTTTTCGGATTGTTGTAGGACTGCCCGCGAAAATGTAAATAACTAATTATGTAAAAATTTCTTATTCGTAAGCTTTTGTAAAAGTCGTCCTAAAAAGAGTAAAAGTAAAAGAGTCCTAAATTTTCCAGTCCTTTAAAATAAACATCAACTTTACTTAAGCCACAAATCTTCTCATGAATGATATATAATGATGGGGGTAGCAAATGTAAAATCATGCAAGGTCCAGTTTTTTAAATATAATGTCCTCCGCATGCAAAGTCGTATCTTTTCCAAGCATAAACTTTCTAATTAAAGTATGTTTATCGGAAGTGACCTGCCAGGTAAGTTTGTTTTCTGTACATATGTGTAAATAATAAAATTAGATAGAGCCTAAGAATTACAAATTATCAATTATTATTTTTGTTGTTATTATTTGCGGTGATAATGCAAATACCCAAAATATATATTAGCTTGATAATCGGAAAAAAACATCACTTTGAAATAAGCCGCAACCCCAAAATAAAAATATAAAATTACTGTTGAAAGAAGTCATGAATTGGTTGTTCTTTTATCAGCTGTCTTAAATGTTAGGTTTCTACAGAAGAAGGATAAATTCAACACGGTTAAAAAAATTATCTTAAGCCAGACTTAATGCCACTTCTTTTCAGAAATGGCCGCTATAGAAAAGCATGACCTTATGTTGCTAGCCGTCCTATCTTGCCTCGTTTGTGACACGTTTATCAAAGTAGTCTTGCGAACACTGGTATTTTCTGAAATAAAAGAGGTGTTAAAAAGTCATAAAAACTTCACGTATGTAGCTACCTATTTATGTAATTCATACAAAAGCCAATAACCATGAATTTTCAAACAAAGGCGACAAGAAACAACGACGGTAATAGCGTAAATTCACGAAGAATACAAAAAGGAAATGTGGATATTTTTATTAAAGGACAATTTATTTAACATTATTACATGAGAGTTCCGCAACATTTTTTTATTACATGAATTTATGGTCGAAAGCGACCGAGGAATGATAAAACGGTATTTTTTTTATAATTTCCTCTTTTTTTCTTAAAACGGCCGAAAAAGCGGCGCAATTCATTGTTCATTACTGAATCTCATATTTCCTTTTGTAGTTTGTATTTTCTTTAACAAATTACCATAAAGCTGCGGTGTGTAATCGGATGCTGATTTGAAAAATGATTACAGGCATGTATATTATTTCTGAGAATTGATTAATAATTCTGCAGATTATTTCTATGGTGTACAATTCAGACACAAAAACAATACCCATATCTCCTACCACAAATTAATGTACGTAATATTAAGTTTCCTTAGGAAAACAAGTAATTAAATTTAAGTGTGTTCTGGGTAATTTATATTCAAACAATTTATAACGAAGTCTTAAACCTAAGTCAAGTCTAACCAGCCAGTACCTTGAAATAAGTCAAACTAATATTTGAACACAATAACTATTATTTACAGGTTAAAGTATTAATTTTAAATATATATATTATACTAGCTGACCCGGCCACGCGTTGCTGTGGCTAATAAAACACAACGTCATCTACTGGATGGTCATCCAACCTTATAACCACCGCCGTCTTTGAGTTTATCGCGAAGAGATAAACAGATGCCGCGGAGGACTTTAATTTATAATACGTAGAGATGGTGTGAAGGATTATAATAATGTGCATGAAATGCTTGGGGTAACTAACGTATTTAAGTAAATAAGGATTAATACTGTATAGGTCTAAATAATTTTTCAATTACCGCAATGTCCGTGACCATTTTTTTAGAAGATAGAATGGGTAAAATAAACTATCCGTAAAAGATAGACATATGCCTTTGCGGACTTTTTTGTAGATCTATAAAAGAGGAATGTCCCACCGTGCATTGTTTTGTTATATCCCAAAAGGAATAGGCAGCGTTTTCGATGAAAGCTACCAGGCGGCTTGACTTTTTCCGACACTTCTAACAATTATCGTTATGTTTTAACCAATTTACACAAATCCTTAATAAATTACATACCTAAACCTTCCTCACGAAACAGTCTATTTATTGGTGAAAACCGCATGAAAATCCGTTTAGTAGTTTTCGAGTTTATCACGAACAAACAGACAGACAGACATACGACGCGGGGTACTTTAATTTATAATATGTAGAGATAGAGATGTAGAGATATAAATTTAATAAGCCCGGACGAAGCCTAAGATAAGCGAAACCTGGTTGACTGTGAATTATAGGGTAATTTTGTTAGTAATATTAGTATAGTAGAGTTTTTTACCAGTATAATTTTTTTAATTCAAGCTGTTGACAACTGTAAGTTATACCTATTAATTATGTCGGAAAGTCTCTAGAGACCGGATAATAATATGTTGGTTAAGAAGTTTGACCTAGTGGGTAGTGTTGGTATGTCATCCTTGGGCCAATAATTTAATTTTTAACTTAAATATATTTTCTATTTCTTCAATCACATTTATATGCAATCACTTATTAGATCATTTTTGATGTGCTGGGTATCAATATCAATAAGTAACCAAGATACTCGAGTGGAATTCGGATTTACCGAGCACAGAATATTACTCTTTTTTATCGAAACTTTTAAATCTTTTCCTGGGTATTTTCGTTCAAGTAGAGTACAAATATTGCAATGATTTCATTGAACATTTAAATATCTGATATTGACCTATCATTTAATAATACATAGAACGAACTTCATCAGCCACCGTACTCGTAACTACACAAAATGACAGATGACTGATGTCAACTGTCAGGAAGACATAACCTGATCAAAAAACAAATACCAAATAAGTCGGGCATCTTAAAAAGCGGTTTATCTGAAGAATAGAGATAATTTAGCAATTTTTTATTCCACTGCAAGGTGAACACCTTTGGTAACTTAGCCCGGGTTTATGGGAAGACGAACAGAAGAAGAAAACGCATCCACGCCAAGTCCTAGACGGATGCATTTGCCCCCCCACTGGTAGAGACGGTTTGGGGAGACCTGTTGACCTCTCCAGTGGGACTCTCGACCCATCGCCGTTCACATCAAGTCCATCACTCCTGATTCCTAACCGCCCCCCATAACTTTTTCCTTCCCATAACTTCCTCTCCATAGAAATACCCTTCATTCAGCATCCCCAAAGATGACCTTGCCCTAAAGGGATTTTAATCCCTCAGCCCCCTGTGTAAGGATAATTGTAAAAAAAAGTTCTGAACATAAGGATAAAAAAGTGGGTACCGGATTATTCATTCCATTCCAAATTCGTATTACAAACATTAACACTATGAGCCAATATAACAAACATTAACACTATGAACCAATATTACAAACATTAATACTATGAGCCAATATTACCAACATTAACACTATGAGCCAATATAACAAACATTAACACTACGAACCAAAATTACAAACATTAACACTATGAACCAATATTACAAACATTAAAACTATGAGCCAGCGATTATGTATTATCGTATCCAGCAGAACAATAAATTTAATGTTGAAAGATCAATTATTATGATTTTCCGATATTTATATTTATTTATAGAAAAAAGAACTTAACTCAATAATATAAGCACACTTTCGCAAAAGGTCACGAACATCCACTCGCTGGAATGGTTCAAGTTTAGATAAGTTAGTATTTGTTTCCAAATAAACCAACTGCTTTAACAGTTCACAAAACAACGTAGTTTGTAAAGTTCACATGCCCGAGGTAAGAGTGCTGATTACATCGCGCGACCCTATTTTGTTGAATGCGTCCTTATGGCATCTTGTAGTTTGGGAAACTGAAACATAAAACTTTTATCCGATTTTTACAACTCACTACTAGGCGAAGACACGCTTTATTGAAAATAACATTTTTATGGATTTTGGTAAATATTTTTGAATGATACGTCTATCGAAAATATTGTGAATAAAGTGTCTACCCCCTGAATGTGAACCTATACAGAAATCATTTTTTCGACGGTTTTTTTCAATAAAATATGGCATGCTTATTTTTTACAGTATAAAACAAAAGAGGAAAAATGGATGTTGCCACTACCAGGATTTTAACCAGAGACTACAATTATTATTTAATTATGTATGTTAAAACGGGTATTTACAAAACGTGCGATATACCTACATAAATAATTTTGTGGAACAGCAATCTTGAGGTGTAATATTATGCTAATCAAATTATGTATTACCCGATACGTTTTTAGATTTTCACGGCCAAAAGTATTTTCGTTATTTGTTTTTGGGGTGTTATGCCGTGTTGCGCTACCTCCTTCTTTAGCCAACGTTTCGGACAGCGTTGCAGTGTCCATCATCAGGGCAGATCCGGCATCTGCCAGATTACGAATATATATATAACCCATAACGAATATATATAACCCATGTAAAAAATAGTAGGTATTATGAGAACATTGAGGTTTGTTGATGAGGCCTGTTTGTAACTATATTCCGTGCAGTTGAACAATGCAATTCTACGGTTCCATGCCAACTCAGAATCAAGTCAACCTCTTTGAAAAGTCATTAAAAGCTGTGAAAAAAATAATTTTAAAATATCCCATAGCTCCAACCTAACATAACCTATTTAACCAATTTTTAATTATTATTTTTTCAACACATTTATTAACTTTTCAAAGAAGGTTCTGAGTTGATTTCATTCTGAGTTGTCCAGCCATCCAATTCTACACCATCCACGTATACAAACTTACGAACAACCGTGTAATTGATTACTTTTAATTAGTGCATTTTTCTTAAGTTTTCCCTGATAAGTCTAATTTTTTAAAAGAGTTTTTATTCGAACGTATTCGATACTTTATTGTGTCGAAGAAAATAATTTCCATTTCGTATCGAATTTATATCTGGCCTTCATAAATTAATGACGTGTAGGTATAACAATGGGAAGTCATGTGTATTAAAGACATTGGGACACCTGTCATTTATGTCAACGATAAAAATAAACACCCTTTGTCCCATCACTCAATAACTTGTGAACAATCCTCGCTTAGGTACAAAACATACGTTTTGATATTTTAAATAATTTGAAATTATTTAGTAAATTATTATATATTTCTATTTGACAAATTAAGGGAAAGCTGAATTTTTGCACGTAAGTAGTACGTACCCTAGGGAGTATTTTCACAAAAGTCCCCACTCCTCCCCTTCTTGCTTCCCCCCCTGTGCCCACCCAAACATTAAAATGTGGGCTTCTACTAAAGCGATTATATCTAATAAACCAAAACATATATCATAAAAAAATTACATCACCTAACTTCTTACAAAATTGCCTAAAAATTATGTTTTATATTTTTTTTATTATCTGTGTTAGTTTGGCCAATAATAATGAGATTGTTGTTAAAAAAATTATTTTTTTTGCAAAATATTTTTTTGAAGTTGAATATTTTTTTTGTCCGAGAGAATATGAAAAAATATTTCAAAACAAATCATTTACCAAATATAATAAGCTTTAAAAGCGTGTATAACAGTGTTTACTTAAATACTTAATTTTTATCGAAAATATGTGGATAAGCGCTTAATTTAGTACGCCCGCTGGTCGTAACAAGGAGCGGCGTGTTATGTTTGACGATCTTGTCGCGTCGCTACTTGTTATTTTATTAAGTTGAAACAAATGAAAAAATTGAATAAAAATAATCAGTTTCATCTCCTTTGTCTTGAGATTAGGGTGTGTGGGTTTTGTGCGTTATATTTTGATGTTATTGTGCCAAGCTTTCAAGTATTTTGTGCGTTTTACCACCAACATCGGGTAAAAATATTGAGAAACAATTAATTAACAAGAAATTAACAAACTGCAGAGAACCTATTGTGTATTTTATGTAAACTGACCTTACAGGAAATGTTGTTATGGTAACGAAGTGGTTACAAATGCAAATTAACGCTAGTATTGAAAACGATGACAATAATCATGTTAAATTAACTAGTTTGGATAGCGTAACCGTGCACATACATAGATTGTAGAAAAAGTATTCTAGGGCTAGCAGTATTAAGGCTTTTACAAATTTTAATTGTAGCTCATCGACTAGTATACTTCAGCGATTCCTAAGTCATTTAGAAAATATATTTATTTTGTTGAAGAACTGTATTATTTGAGACAAAAAAAAGTTTTTATTCGTACACTACCTCATAAATATCGCGAGCAAATGCGTTTGGTGTTAACAATGGAAATAAGAGAAACATTGATGAATGCTTGCAATACAAAAGATGATAAATGGGGTGCAAAAATAAAATCTAAATTGTTAAGTGTGTTTAATTTGATCGCCGCAGAAGCTCGCTACCATAACAGTTGTTGCACGAAGTTCTGTAAAAGTAAACTAACTCCAAAAGTAAGTTTGTAGGAAGATCTAAAGACGATAATTCAGCCAAAAAAAGCTTAAGCTCTGTAATTTCTTAGAAAATACAATAAATAGGGAAATAGTAATAGATATTTGTGGCACTGATCTTCCGTACTCAGATACATTTCTGAAAAAAAAACAAATAATCGACAATTTTCAAGATCGGATGCATACATATATTTTTGGCAGAAAAACTGCCATATGAATGTCTCACTCAAGTTTTAAGATACTAGATGACTGGTGCAGAAACAAAGAAATGAAAGCAAATCTGGAATGTTTAACGTTTGCTGCTGCAGAAATAATCAGAGAAGATATTCAAAAAATGCCATATGATTGTGAAAGCTATCCTGATATTCCGGAAATCACTGGTGGGGGTTATGATTTAGTTCCTGAAACTCTGAATCTGTTCACGTCAACTGTAACAAAGAAGAGGTTTTATGATAATGGACCTGATATTACGAGAAGACGTTTAGTAATTAACCAAGGCCATAATAGCATCTGCAAGGCCTAGGTCATTTTTGTCATCAATACATACAAGTTTGTGGATATACAATGAATGTACAGATCTAAACATTTAATACAAGTGTTGTCGTCGTTGTTCGTCTTATCATGAAGGTGACATACCAGAGATCTCTAATAAGCTGGGCCTCCTATAATCGAAGATGACACATCGTTTGACAATTCCGACGTTAATATAAAAAGATTAGATGGCCTACATACATTTCATGCCATGGGAGGAATCAAGTGTATCACTCTGGCCTCTAATTTGACAACAACTCTAGATGTACCTCGTCTTCAGTGTGGAAATTTTGGGAAAAAAGAAAACATCCCTCAACGTTGCTACGCGAAGAGAAAAAAGAGCAGCTTGAAATATGTAACCATAAAAAATATCAGTGTATGTACATCTTCTAGAAAAGAGCATGCCGATTCATTATATTTTGTATCTCTAACCAATTAATAATATCTGGCTGATTTATAAAGCACCATTTTCGTGAAAAATCACCTCAAGGGCGCTGAAGGGCACGCAAGGGTGGTTCGCATTCAAAAGTTGACTGGAAGGGGTTTATAAATGTCGCTATGAACGATTGTGTGGATTATGGAACCAGTTAAGTAATGGCTGTTCCATTTATTGATATTGATTCCAATAATCCATCCTCAGTGTACAATGCACTATGTCTCCCAACAGAACAGTGTAAAAAGAACAATCAAACATGCATTGTAACTTTCGACCAACCCGCTTTTTCTCAGAGCTATTGAAATGGTACCGGGGGCTGACGGATCATCGGAAATTTCAAAAATTATTTTACGACTAGAAGGTTTTCATTTGTTAATGTAATATTTGGGATTTATTGGCCGCATCATGGAAGGAAGTGGGCTGAAAGATTTATGGAAAACTGTGTAACTGTAAAGAACGCGGCCCGCCAGTATCTCCTGAGGACATACCTCCTAGTTCAAATATGACCAGGAAATGAATTACCATCTAATGAATGGGGATGGCAAAGAAGAGAATATAAGTTAACATATACAAATGACATGTCCCGCGAATCCAAGTGAACTTCTAATTGATTCTTGTAACTATAAAACCTCGTGCGGAAAGTCGTGCAGCTGTCGGAGGGCAGTACTAGAGTGTTCTGATATGTGTGGCCACTGCAATGGACTATCCTTCAGTAACACATCTGAAAATACTGATGAAATACTTGAAGACGACTGTGATACCCAGTTAATAATAATATTCTGTAATCCCTTAATACCTACGAAAAGTTATATAATTTTGTACTTATTGGAATTTTTTTCGTACTTTTATTACAAATACTATTAAGTGTTTTAAGTGTTTTTATATGGTAAATAAATTAAAAAGTACTCGATGTTTCAATTTAAAACTATAAATAGTGCTATCTAAGCACAAATCGGTCACCTGCAATAACAGCTGACTAGGTTGCCCGCACGCCGCGGCGCCGTGCCGCCCTGCAATTGAGTCGGATTTTGACCAGTATTAAGGATAAAAGTAAGCAATGTTATATATCGTTTTAAAGCTTATTAAATTTGGCAAATAGTTTGTTTGAAACATTTATGAGTGTTCCCTCAGACAAAAAAAATTTTCACCTTTACACGACAATGTCATTATTATTTGCCAAACCGTAGTAGATAACAAAAAAATATATTCCATCTTTTTTGTAGACAGCTTTTTAAGAACTATAATGGTGTTATTTTTTTTTCAGATATATTGTATAGTTTAGGAGATATAATGGATTTTGTGGAACTCTACAATTTAGAATTTTGGTGGGGGCAGGGGGGAAAGCAAGCGGGGGAGGGGTGGGGACTTTTGTGAAAATACTCCCTGTAAGAAGTACTATCCACCTGCAAAAATTCAGCTTTCCCTTAATTTGTTCCAGTTCAATGCGTTTATTGACTGGGCTACTAAGTTCGAATCGCGTTTGGGTCCCATCCAGGCGTTACGTGTTGATTCCTCGGCTGGCTAAGTCCTCCACCACAACACAAGCAATATTTTCCGTTTACTGTGGTAGGAGATAGATTAGGATGTAGGAGATTTTCAAATGTTGTCAGGTTATTCGTAACCTGGGAATGATTGTCTTTCTTTAATTATTATGAAATAAAAAAATTTTAAATTACGATACTATTTTTGATCAAAAGTTTTCTTTTTATCACTGTTTTAAATATTTATTTGAATCTATGCTATGAATATGCAGAGCATCTCATTGTTATTTTAAACGATGTGTCAAAACCGTCGATATGTTTAATGAAGCTGACTGTGTTTTTGTTACATCATAAATGGTAGAACTAGCAGATCAAATGGATAATTTTTCTCCAATTCCACGTACAGAAACAAACAGTGCTCTTGAAGTCCAACAAATATTAACTCGATCGGCCCCAAAAATATTCTCAACGAATATCAGAAGCATAAACCGAAATTTTAATGAATTGTTGATAGTTCTCACAGATCTGAACTCCGACTTTGACATACTCATTTTAGGTAAATGCTGGATTAATAAAAATTACCTTCCTTGAAACATAATAAACTACACCCATCACAACAGACAGAATATCCTAACCCAGTGGTTCCCAACCTTTTTGTGACCAGGGACCACTTTGATTTCATTATTGTTAGCAGGGACCACAAATAAACTGTATCAATCTAAAAATAATCTTTAATCGAAACGATTAACATTATTAGTATTATAAATTCAAAATAACATAAGTTAACAGTGTTGTAATTGAAAACATATAATTTTTAATAGATAATTCAGTTAGTGTCAATGAGATTTTTGAGCTTGCATCTTCTATACAAGTTCTTGAATTCTTGGGGAAATGTTTTTGCTCAAAGCTACACGCATATCATCACTTACTTTTAATCGATTCCTGTACTTGTTTTTAATTAGTAGTAAGGCAAAAAACCCTTGTTTACATAAATAAGTTGTTGAGAAAAGCATAAGATAGCGCAAAGCAATTTCTTGAATTTTAGTATACGAAATTGTTTTTTTACACCAAAACTGCTCCAAAGAGTTAGATTCGAATGCGTCCTTACAGTTTCTGTAATTTTGTAATTCAATAAGTTCTTCTTCGATTTCTTTTGATACTTCTCTGGCATTTGTACCAAAAAGGTTGCGTATCAGCTTTTGGTGAACTTTATCTTCTGTTTTGGTATATTCTGGGAAGTAACGATTGCATTCATCGGCCAACATTTGCAAATGACATTTAATATATTTTTTTATGTTTCCTTAAACGTGTCATATTTATTGGCGTCAAGGAGTGTCTTTAACGTTGCGAATGCACTTTTTCTTCGTCAACTTGACTTATCCATAATTGAAGTTTGCAAATAAAAGCACGAAGTTTATCTTCAAAGATAAATATATTAGCAACGCCTTCTAAATGAATGCTTTCTGAACCTTGCAATTGCAAGTTTAACTTATTTAGGTGTGTGAATATATCCTCAAGATAAATTTTACTTTTAAATATAGGTGCTGATGACGTGCAGGGCTGATGCCTGCCAGGTGATGGTTATATCGTACTTAGCAAGCTATAACTAATCGTTAAAAGAATTTATAGCCTTACAATCGTTACCCAAAGTGTTCAGTAGCTTTTGGTCTATTAGAGCCGGTCGCACTGCGCCAATGGTTTTTATGTTTAGTTTATTTATTTCTATATATTACAGTATTTCCATAATAGGCCACTTGTATTGAATTCATAACGACTTGGAAAAAATCGTGTGGATAGATCTTTTTATTAAGATTGCGAAAATGTTAGAAATTTTTTTTAGAAATGTATAGTTTTTTTTTTTTTTTAAATAAATAAATCCATTATTTGGGCTCGTGACGTCACTACATGAAAATGTCCCGTCTCCGAAAATGTTCCTATTAATTTTGTAAAATTCCACACTGATTTATTTTTTTTATATGGCATCACTTTGATTTCAGGCGAATTTTTTAATTCGTTCACTAGATTAGTTGTTTGTTCTCTGCGAACTTATCATTTGGTTTGAGTTTTTGACAGATGTTCTGAAGAGAACCCCGTACATTTTAGAAGTCTGTAAGTGTTTTAGAGATATAATGGTTATGGTGCTGATTCTAACAAAATCAAATTTTATAATATTCTTATTATTATTATAATTTACAAGTACAAGTATGTTACATTGGATTTATATACGTGCGATATATATACGTTGTACATTTTATGATTTATGATCAATAAGATGGATCAAGGAAAAAAATATTTATAAAATGTAATATTTTTGGTATGCCTCGTTATTCTCCTGTGCCATTCGTGTGGAAAACGTTATTTTTTTAAATGATTTTCGGCTATGTAATTATTGTTTTTTTGCACCTATAAAATTATGTCCCGTCTTTCCGGTTTATAAAAAATGGTCTGATTTTTCGGATTGAAATTTTCAAAAAATCCCTAGGGTTTCAAAAATACGATTAAAAAAAATTAAAAAATACGGTATGTCTTAGAATGTTTGTCTAAACCGGAAAAGAATTTTAAAAAAATGTGACGCAAGTGGCCTATTATTTATATTTTTACAGTAGTTTAGTCGAGTAGTTAATTCAGCTCTTTGGTAGAATCAATCCATTTCGTTTTAATTTTTCGGGATGTATGGCGAGCCAATGCTAATGGGAATGTATAGCGAGCGATTTGCTGAAATAGGCAAAGCCAAATAACGCTGGCGCTTTTAACGCTAGGTGTGACACTAGCATTACTCGAGCAAATGTTCCATCTTGGTTTCACCTCGCTCCTTCACGTTCACTCGCCATTCCCGCTACAACGTCGCCGAGTCGCCGAGCGCGGTCGCGCGTGTTGAAATTCGTTCGATTTGTGATAATTTGAAAACGCCGACGGTGCCCTGATTTTTACGCAATTTTGCTAACACAATTAAATTATTTAAAAAAAAATTCTGTTTAACATATCTATTTTATCTCCCTTTAATTATTTTATGTCACAATAGATAATTTTGCTTATGTTTTTTTATTAGGAACATTTACTTACAGATCATATTTAAAAAAAAAAATAATGGAAAAATTATGTTAGAACCCAACATGTCCACATCACGCATAAATAATCCATCTGGCCTCGACCATATTTTGTCTGTAGATTAGAATATTTCCGCTTTGCAATAAAATCCATAAAAATGAAATGTTCGTAAATATATCCGAAAACTAAAATCTGTTTTTGAAAGGTGATGAAATATGCTTCCAAATTTTTTTATCAGAAATAAATATGTAATATTAAAAAAAAAATAATGTAAGCTTTTAAAAATTAAAAAAATAGCTCACCTTGCGTTTTATTTTAACTAAAATTACTGAACGAAAAAATAAATAAAGACACTTACATGTTTTTTTAGACTAATGCATTTTAGACATAAAAGACATAAACGTTTTCATCACCTCACCTTTTTGTCGTTTCACATGGATTAGTGAATCGTGTGAATGCCCCATTTGAAACCATGTAAAATCTTTCGCGAACCATATTCTAGCTCTCGAGGACCACTAGTGATCCGCGGACCACTGGTTGGGAAACCCTGTCCTAATCCAAAACGGTGTAGAGTTATTATATACATAAAAAATCACACACCTCTTACAGTAGGTAAATGAAATCAGAATCAATCACTCTAACTGTCTCAAAATTGTTATAGTTAAACACGTAGGCATATTTTCTGTATATCAAAACGATGTCCAACCACCACTGCGTGAAATACTATAAAAGAAAATATTCTATACCACACTTTTTGAGCTGGTCTCTCAGGAAAATTGATCAAATCTTTACAAATTTTCATTATTTTCCATTGTTTCACAAGTAATGGTTGTAACCTCTCCGGGTAAGCCAACAATTGAATTTCCGGGTTCCTGGTCAACTTCAACGTATTTACCTTATCTGAAAATTTAATCAAATTGTTTAATGTTGTACAACTTGAGGACACTTTCAAATTAACTTTTCTATTCCTGAAAGTATGGTTTTTAACTGTATCCCTAGGATGGATATTGAAATTTTTTATTTATTTTATTTTTTTTATTTTTTTTTTTTTTTTTAATTGAATATAATAACATGTGATACAATATAAGATATGGGTAGTCCCACAAAGCTGTGACAGATCAGCTTGTCTGTAGGTTCTACCATTTAATATTATTACATAACACAGATTAGCCTAGGTTACAATATTAATACTTAATATAAGATTTAAGATAGATAAATATGTTGTTCATTTATTAACCACTTTTTTGTGAGTTTATGGCAGGGTTCCTCATTATTTTTTAAATTAATGTTTTGATTAAACATGTTGTAAATCAAGGGTATCATATATTCGAGCGTTCTGCTACCATACTTATTTGATATTCGTGGTATTTTTAGGCCTTTGTTTTCAGTAAATCTTGTTGTGTGATTATGCACCAATAAATTTTTATACGTGCTTTCTCCCGAATTATCCATAATTATAATGTACCAGAGAAGCCCTTTAATTGGAAGTAGGCCCTCAGACCCATACAATAATTTTAGGTTGTTTCTTTGATTGTAAATGCTAGGTTTAACAATTTTTTTAATTATAGCAGTTTGTAAATTTTGAATGTACTTAATATTAATTTTGCTCGAGTGTCCCCAAGTTCGAATTCCATATCTAAGTATGGATTCGACCATAGAATGATATATAAGTTTGAGAGTGCATCGAGGCAACACAAATTTTAATTTATAAAAATTACTCGCCAAACATCGGAGCTGGTTACAAATTTTAATCACTTGTTTATCCCATTTAAAGTTATTATCTACGATTATGCCAAGGTAAGTATATTCATTTGTAAAATCAATTCTTTCACAGTAGCAAATGTTATCAATTTTTTTATGTATACATTCAAAATTGTGTGCAATTATTTTAGGTAAATTCCACATTTTCAGGCTCGGTGATCTTATATACATACATTTAGTTTTTTTGACATTAATAATTAGTCCTACATCATGAGACCATTTGAGTAGCTCGTTAAAGTCTCTTTGCAATTCATTAATTGCTATTTCCGGGTTTTCATTTGATACAACTAGTGCAGTATCATCTGCAAAAATGAATCTACGGGCTATTTTAAACAATTTAGACAAGGCAATGACATATATAATGTATAATTTAGGGCCTAAAATTGACCCTTGCGGTACTCCTGATTTTATAAATCTAAAATTACTCATTTCTTTCAAAATCTTAACGTACATTTTTCTATTTGTTAAATAGTTTTTGAAAAATGATAGCAGTTTACCACGGATTCCTATGATTTCAAGTACCTTGATTAATTGTGTGTGGCTGAGTGTATCGAAAGCTTTTGAGAAATCAATGAATAATACCAGTACATGTTTTCTAGAGTTAAGCTGTGAATTTATATAATTAGAAAATTTTTCGAGAAGTTTATCACAGCTTTTTTTTTTTTGGAAGCCATACTGACATTCATCAATAATGCCCAATTTATTTAAATATTTATCCAAATTTATAGATATATATTTTTCTAATATTTTTTCTAATGCCGGTAACAATGAAATAGGCCTATAATTATTTATTACGGTGTGATCTCCATTTTTATAAATGGGCCTTATGATGCTGCATTTTAGTTCAGCTGGAATGATGCTTGTGTCAATAATTCTGTTTATTAGTGTCAATAATTCTGTTTATTTAATGTGATTACCGCACCAGAATTCAAAATGATTCGGGGAATATAGTGACGCTATGAAAAGTAGAAAGAAAGTGTGGAATAAAAGTATTGGGTGAAGAAAAGTTTGGGAAATACCTGGTCATTCAGATGATGTAGTCACTAAAAACACCAATTCAAGCAACGTTTCGATTCCGATTTGTGGTCTCTCACCAATCGATGATGCAGAGAGAATCTTATGTGCAGGCATTTCTTTTCTCCTAAATAACCTATTTTTTATGTGAATAGCGCACAAGAGTTTCTATTACGACCTACGATCTGCTGTCCAGAATCATTGAGACTACATCCTCAATTGGAGTACGCTGTGAGGCTGTGGGGATGAGTTGGCGACGAGAAAGAGGAAAGTCAGGAAATAGTTGTAGGGTTATTCAAACCTGGTCTCCAAACGTGATGAAGCAACCCTTCGATTTTGTAAGGTGGTCTTTCACCAGGGTGACCTAACTAACTTACGATTAACGAGCTAACATATCCGCCACCGAGTGTGTAGTATTCGCTCAGTTATTGTTCTGTATTTTTTTGCATACATTGTATATGTTTACGTGTTGTAGGTTACTCGTTTGATTAGTGAACGTTACATTGTCGCCCGTTCAAGGCAACCGAGATAACTGCGACGCCGGCTAATCGATACGTTATCGCACCCGGAAGAGTTTTTCCGGGTCGATGAAAATTTGAAGGTGGCAATCGCGCTCCTAATGGCTTCTACACAGGGTCACGTCTAATCCCGGCGGCTCAATTGGAGCCATTAGTTCTATAGACGTTTTCCTCGCTCGTGGTTAGCGATTTGGTTAGTTTCAAAATAAACAGGGATAATGCTGCCATTAAGTCCACAGTGGGCCAGAGATTCTATTTTCAAGTGCTGTTAAATGGCGAATAAAATGTAATTAAAAGAAATCGTCCAAAATGGCGTTGTATGAAAAAGATAAGAGAAATAAAGCTGAAACCATCGATATAGGATAAACAAGATTACCCTTTCTGACAAAAAATTAAAATATCGATATTTATCAGAAAAAAAAGCTTGCTTGAGCCAAACAAACATCCAAAAACCATTTATTGGATAACCAACACCCCTGCCACAGGTAACCACAAGTGGTTCGCTTAGCTGGGGTATCCGGATTCATGAAAGTGAGGTTTGTCTAGGTCTTGGGGGGAAATACATATGCCGACCTACTGCATACGGCTGGCCGGATCGGGAGAGGCTGATTGATAGAGACCTAACCTAGACCTTTCCAGACGGACTCTCCAGCCGGAGCCTCCTGTATGGAGCTAATGTAAAAAAAAATAACAAGATTCTTTAAGGCACATTCATTTATTATCATCTGCTTGATAAATTATTTAAATGCCTAAGAGTAAATTATTTCTACGTGACATGAAACTAAAAGGTGAAAAAGGAATCAAAAACCGAACGAAGGCTAGGTAAATAAAAATATAATAGTCAAAACGTTTTATACCTCGTCACATCAGCGTTTACTTTACAAAAATTAAAACTAATAATGAATATTTTTCGTGTGAGAATTTTATTGGAGTTTTAATAAGGACAGAAGTGATTCACCCAACCAAAGAATCAATAATAATACTAAGTATGCAATTGTTTGCTAGGGAAGAGGTCATCTGGTGTTGTCAAATTCAATGCCTAGACCTAATAACGAAATACTCCGTACCTTTAATCGACGGCAGGAGAAACAACAACCAAAAGAACCTTACTTTGGAAGGATATTGGATAGGAGTATTATATTGTTTACAGAATTCGGAACTGGCTTAATGCTTCAGGGACCCCTGTGATAGATTACACGTGGTTTATATAATATACTCTCGGGGGCTTTAAAAGCTTTCTGAAGTAATGTGTAAAATATTGTAATTTTGGTAATATTATTTTTCCATCCAAATTAGTCGTTTTTTTTATATCTAGTAGATCCTCGCTCAAATTACCGAGTAAGTGAGACCAATATTTCAGTAAATCTAAGTAGGTACTATTACGCTAATGTCTGCCTACGTGCTTTCTATGGCCGCCGTATGAGGCGCTGCTAAGATCTGTCGTACCTAGCCATAGAAGTGCTGCCATCTATATTTTCATAGAAGGAAGTCAACATGGATAAATTTTACATATTTTTAAATGAATCTGGTGATATTTTTTGCACTTTGAAATTGTGTGACTTAACACAACTGTCCGAATGGACAAAGATGACTATCTTTTGCACGTTGGATTGGACGAAGAGTTGTCCGAATAGAGTATAAATTGGCCGATTGGACAGATTTGTAACAAAGGGGCAAAATTCAACGTTCGTAGAAAATGCTTTTAACAAGGTTAGCTCATCGAGGGGGTAGAGCGGTGATCGGCTAATCGGTAATCGGTAATCGGTAATCGGTAATCGGTAATCGGTAATCGGCTATGGCGTGGCTTGCAGTCTATGTTCCACTAGGAGATTTGAATTAACTGCGATAGAAGTGGAAATGTTTTAATTGAATGAAGACAATATAAGCGAAACTCAATCGAAAATCTGGAAACAGAAAAATCATAAAAAGATATTGGGATATATACCTCTGGAACACGAACCCAGGACCTCTTGCTTTCTGTGAAAATGGTTTACTTCAAGCTACGTCACGCGTTCGAAACTTCGATAACGGCCCGACGAGTTTTTTTTTTGAAAAAGGCTTTTGAATTAAATATAAATACAGCGGTAATTTGAATAGGTAATCACATCCAATATTGGCTAAAGTCAGCAACTCAACCATGGCAGTAGTAATTTTTTTTGTTATTAGTTAATTCTCTGTTTTTACTACCTACTTCCTACCTACTTAAAAACACTGTACTTGACACTTATACTAGCTCTCGCTGATAATTAAAGCGTTCGTATTATTTATCCAATCGAGTTACAATAACATGGTTAGAATCTATTTTCAAAGCTTATTATTTCAGAGTAGGCGACGTACTATTAGAGGGGGATTGTGCGGATGCTGCTCTCGAGATACGCTGCCGGAACTGTGGACCGTAGCTGTTGAATTGGAATTGTGTTTGTAACCTGTTCTAGAATTATGTCTCCGGGAAGTCCGTCGTCGTATCGTCTTATCGCATCTTACTGAAAATGTTAAAGTTTACCCATCGATGAATATTGAAAATATAATGAAATTATTGTCAATATAAAAATAAAACCTAACACATAAAACTTGCACTGTTTCCGCCATTGTAAAATTAAATATATACTATTATTATCGACATACCTATGACATGTTATTAGATGCCGTTCGTATCCTATCTCATTATGAGTTTAATCGGAGATTAATATAGGGAAAAATAAATTCCCTCATCCATATTTTTTATTGTAATATACAATATTTTTCCCTAGTTTAAGGAATATCAATGATCACTGGACCAGAGATTAGCGATCTACCGACAAGTCAAATCAGCTATGTATGCATTCAAACGCCTTTGGCTAGTGAATATTATAACCTTATTGGTTTATTTATTTTTATAAATTGTTTTAAATGCGAAGTACACAATTTGCGCAACAAAAGTATTTTTTTTTAAATAAAAAAAAATATATATATCTTACTAACTCTGTAGTTGGTTGCTACTTGTATCAAGAATTACAAGTTGCATCAAAAGTTCCAACCCCGAATATTAAATAGACGCTACGCGTTTGCCACTAAGATTTCTAGCTATGCAGTGGGATTGGCAGATTAGTTCGGGCAGTTGCTACCAAAAAATCAAAGGCAGTCGCTTGCGAAAATCTGTGTTCGTCGGATGGGTGCTTACATGGAGATCCACGACGGCGCGGCGAGGCCCCGGGATTGCACGCGTGAGATATCGCCCTTATATTTCGAGATTAATTTTACATTACAGGATTACTGTATTTTACAATACTGTTCAGAATAAACTGAGCTGGCGCCCAACTTAGTTTGTTGTTTCAATTTTCTAGGATTCCTTTCTAACATAGTATTGATAGACATGTGCTTTCGAATCATCGTTGTGCCCATAAAATGTAGCCTTCAGCGAATTATTTTTTACACCCCTGATTTATTCAAATATACATATTGGTCTCTTGCTAAAATTAAATAGTCATGACGTGACCAAATTGTAGCTTAACTAAAATAAAACAAAAGCAATATTGTTTTAAAATTATTGTATTTTAATTTCATTATATTCTACCTGAGCCATTGTGATCACACATTAACTTTCTTACACGCATTAAATATTACAAATGAAGACAAAATGATACATCAATATAAATGATATAACTCTTAGAGAATACCTCCACCACATAGAATCATATTAATAAAACAGAAGAGAAGAAAATAAAGAAAGCATTGTCATCATGTAGTAAGTCGTAATATAATATTTGTAAGTCACAAGCAAATATAATTATGAAAGTATTAAGCAATCCTTAAATAAAACCATTAAGATATATGTCTGAAATATCGCGGTAAACTTGATATTATCAAAGAATATTGACTCCCTCCTTGTTTGATTTAGAGTGATATTATTTTAAGTTTAAGGGTTTGTTTGCCATACTTTAGCTTAAATAACCGCTCCCCAATATCCGGGAAGAATGATACACAGAAAAAATATTAATTGAAATGACATTATACATGTTCGATTATTGTACACTATTCGATTATTGTAATAGGGGCATAGGCCTAGTCCTAGTAGTTGACACACATGTGAAAATTTTTGTGCAAAAACATTAAATAATAATAAAGTTTTCATACATTTTCGACGACGCAATTGCACGAAATAAAACTAAATTTAATTAAATGAAGACAATAAAAGCGAAACTCGATCGAAAATCTGGAAACAAAAAATCATAAAAAGATATTGGCACCTCTGGGACTCGAACCCAGGACCTCTGGCTTTCCGGGCAAACGCGCTTACCACTGCACCAAGGTTTCGATGTCAAATTCGGTCACTTTTAAGTGTAGATAGTGTCTTGATAAATCTTTATCCATTTTGTTTAATATGCGACTTCTATTGACTTTTCTGCAAATCTAGGATGAATATTTTATTTTAACTTTATGAGTAAAACCTCAAGTTGTAATACTTCTACAATTTGAGGCTTTACTCATTCCTCCTAGGAATTCCTACTAGTTGGACAGTCCTACGTAAATGCTAGATTTTTGATTTGTACCTAGTCTTTTGAGACACCAACACAAACGAGTCGTTCTTTGAATGAGCATCGCGCTCACATGTAGGTAAAATTTTTGTGCCGAATGAAGAAAACGTGTGAAAAATTTATATTTCAATAATTAGATGTTGTTTTCTATTAAGTTTGAAAGCATATTACTTGCATGAAATGTGCAATCAGAAATATTTATTCCATTTATTGAATTTTATTGGAAAGAGGAAATAATTTTACAATTCGACAGAGATCTACCACACCATATAACTCTCTTGACCGTACCGGGACTCGTTTCTGAGTTATTGCAGGACGCACGTTTTTTTTTACTTTCTTTTATAATACATATTGATTACTTAAATCTTAAATGATTACATATAATTGAGCATGAATTCCCTCGTCAAACACAAGAGCCTTGTCTCTTTATGGTGAGGAAAGGCTATTTTTTTATTCATTTGCAACACCGAATGACATGTAAAAAAATGGATACTTATTGTAAAAACATACAAATATAAATAAATAGATAAATAACAATTATTATAAGCAATAATTATCAGCCTGAAACACTCATCCACATTGAAAAATCTTCCGAGAAAAGATACATGACGCCAACGGGACATGAACCCGTGCCCTTCTGATTGCCGGTCAGCTGCTCTCCCAATTGAGCTATGGCGGCTTATCTTATACCCGCCAAATGATTCAATATATAATAGTGTTTCATTCAACAATTACTGCTTATTATATTTTTTCCACCTGATAACAACCAACTTTATTTTTGCGAGAGAGACACTGTTAGTGTTAAATCCGTCGCTACGTGACGTCGAGACAAATTATGTCGTCATTTATTGGGGAAATACTTAAACTTGTCAAATATTAATTATTATTTTTAATCGTTAAACTTACGTTTTAAGACAAGATTTTTATGCATAGCACAAAAGGTAACAATTATTATAAGCAATAATTATCAGCCTGAAACACTTATCCACATTGCTTCCGAGAAAAGATATATGACGCCAAAGGGACAAAAGATACATGACGTCCCGTTGGCGTCATGTATCTTTTCTCGGAAGATTTTTCAATGTGGATTTTTTATTTATTTATTTATTTATTTTATTTTATTTTTTTTTTACATTAACTCCACACAGGAGGCCCTGAGGAAAATAATTTACCTCAGGGCCTATGTCATCCGGGATGCTGTGTGGAGGGTCTTTTTGAGGAGAGGAAGGAATGAACATTGGTCTTGAAGAGACCCATGTTGTAGGAAGGAGGAAATACAGAGGCCGGCAAATCATTCCACAGCCGAGCTGTTGAACACAAGAACGAGTCGAAGAAACGACCCGTTCTCATGTGACAAATGACAACCGTGTACAAATGTTGGGCACGCGTTTGGCGTGTTTCCCGACTATGCACCGGTGCCGAAGGGATCAATGATGCTACTTCATCGGAGCATCTTCCATTGTAATACCGGTAGAACAAGGATAGCATTCCCACCCGACGCCTGTGCTCAAAGATTGCAATCCGTCTGTTAAGATGGGAGAATCTATCAAACGGACCGCCCGTTTATGCACAGAGTCGAGGGTATTTTTCAGGTATTTTGGAGCTCCAGACCAGAGATGGCTGCCAAATTAAACCGTAGGGCGTACTTGTGATTTGTACAAGGTTAGCAGTTGTGTAGTATTATATAGAATTGTTTATTATTCCAAAATTTTTATATTTTATTATATAATAAATTTATTACTACTCAAAAAAATAATGGTTATCATACTTTTTAAGTTTAATTTTTATAGATTATCGGATGAGTGTTTCAGGCTGATAATTATTGCTTATAATTATTGTTACCCTTTGTGCTATGCATAAAAATGTTGTATTAAAACGTAAGTTTAACAATTAAAAATAATAATTAAATAAATAAATATTAATTAAATAACAAAATAAATTTTTTTTAAAGTTATTGGTGTTAGGAAAGAGTCCTTCTCTTCGACTACCCCTAATTACAGTCTCACGTAATAAAATTATACCTGCCTGTGATATATTTGTTCCTCTTTACCATCCAAGTGGTACATCAATGCTCTCTGCACACCCATTCGGATACATTTAGGTATATTTTGTCTAAGTAGTTATACCCTACTAGTATTTAGAATATGTTTATTCTGCGGCAAATCCTCACTGCATACTCCCTCGGGACGCGGCATCTATGTTAGTAGAAATGTTTATTAAGACAATTGCACGTATAAGTATGTGGACTTTAGTTGTCTCATATATCCCCTCTGAATATACCATTAAATGTAAGAGTAATACAATTATTTGTAATGTTTTTCTCATTCGTTCGTAGCATTCTTGAATATGAATTTCAGGTGTGGAACCCAGGCACAACCCAGGCGAACCCAGTAGACAAAAATAGAATTGAAAGCGTTCAAAATAGATTTTTGATGAAACTTCCGCTCTTTTCTATATCGTGTGAGTAATGAAGACTTGAAGAAAGATCTTCAATACACAGACATTACCTTGGCGAAGAGAATATAGCGGCTTAGGTAATATTATTTAAAATCACACATAACTTAATTGATAATCCTTTTCATTTTCTTCTTCAAAGCCTATCACATTCTATTTTACAAATCGCAACAGCAAACAGCCGCTTACCATCTCCGTCTTTGCAAGACCGACTCTGAACAGAACTCCTTTATCTATAGATTCACAAATTCATTTAACTTAAAATATTACCACATTGACATTTTTAACTCAACTCTACGGGGACTCAAAATGAATCAAAGTATGTAAGATTTTCAAGGCCAATAGTATTTTCGTTATTTATTTTTGGGGTGTTATGCCGTATTGCGCTACCTCCTTTAGCCAACGTTTCGGACAGCGTTACAGTGTCCATCATCTGCTCACTTCCTGCACACATCTGCCCTGATGAAAGAGTAACAAACACACATACATCCATACAAACTTTTGCGTTTACAATATTCATAAGATAATGCGTAGAACTAGCATTACTTATTTTATTACTTACGTATTTTATGTATGCCTTTTTAACTATTATTTATAACTCTGCATAGATAGTACTTACATATTTTTCCTTATTTTAAATATTTTATGTTTCACTTATATATTTTGATACTGTTTTTTTTAACGGGCACTTCTTTCTGTACACAAGCACCAACTTACATATGGGAAAAAATATAATATTGCACAAAATTTTATCTGAAAAATCTGTTGATCATGTAGGTATGTAACAAAATAAAATCACATAATAAAGGAAAAGAAGACACAAAATTAAAATTAAAGGTAATGCATATTTTGCTATCATGCTATATATAAAGCGGCAATTTTTCGATATTCAAAAGACAGTTAAAAAAATCTTGTTGCATAATCGATTCCGTCAGAGAAAACTGGTGGTGGTATACTGGTGTATATAAATCGTTATATATATACGGTATCGATAAATGTGAAATATCCGAACTCTGAAATAGAACTGCCAGTGCAAGTCAGCAGCTGTACAGCGTTGTGAGATGTAAAAATGTAAATTCCCAAAACTTCTCAACATGTTCGCAGCACACGTACGAGTAGACCATTACAATGCATATACCTCAATGCAATAATAATAATATACGATATAATTCGTAATCTCTTTATAAACAAACAAAGTAGGCTGATTATTTACATTCCGTTATTGAAGGGATGCCTGTTTCCGTTCCAGAACGCGCGGAGTCGAGTGGGCGATCACCCGTAAATATAATAATAAGCTTCCGTGAATAGTCCTGGACACGTTCCCAAGTAACAAGAATTGGACAGCTTCTTGGGAACACAACACACCTGTGCGATGATGCTGAGATTTTGGTGCGCTTGCATTTATTTTATTAGGGTAAAAGTCGGATTTCAAAACAACTCTACTATTAAAAAATATGTACCCACGTTCTAATAATAATGCAACATGTATAATACTAGGTCCTTACATATGAAATTGGCATTTTGCCTTACTGGCAACTTTGATCTCAAATATCTTCTCTTTGGTTAGGAATTCCAAATTCAAATGTATACCTACAACTATTTTTTATTTTTTTATTTATTTATTTCAAGAATTTTTTGTTTACATATTACAGATGGTTACATAATATGGTAGGTTATAAAATATTTCACATTTTATTCTACTACTCCATAAGTTGAGCTCTAGGAGCTCGTGTTTGTGGGAGGAGTATTTACATGCAAAAAATAATAATGATGTTCCAATGAGTATAAACAATTATCAAAGAACTTATGTAATAAAATTTTAGATAGATACACAATTTAGAAAAAAAATAGTTATAGAAGGACAATAACAATACAATTTTTTTTTAATATTAAATATTACAGTTTTTAGTAGGGGTAAAATACATTTAGGGAACAATTACATTAAGGATTCAATATATCATTATCCAATTTCAGTGACTTAATTTGCTTTTTGAATAATTTATATTTCAGCGTTTCTGTTATACTAATTTTGTTTTTGGATAATAATATATTGTACCATCTTACACCTAAATACAAATAGTGGTGCTGAGCCGTGGTCGTTCTAAGCATAGGGATGGCTATTAAGCCATTAGTTTTAAATCTATTGCTTATGCTATTTGAGGGTGAATTTTTTAAATAAAATATTCTTTATAAATTTGATATAAGGCGTTTCTCTTATACAATTCTGTGACAGATGGTACATTAAATTCCTGAAATATCTCTATAGTAGGGAAGTCGTATGGTTTCCTAAGGATGATTTTTATAATTATTCTTTGTATTATAATTATGGGCTGTAAGGAAGCCTTAAAGGCCCCACCCCACCCAATAATGCCGTATTGTAATAAGGACTGAATTAATGCATAATAGACAATTTTGATAGTTTTCTTGTATAAAATATTACGTATGTTATGGAAAACATAGATAAGTTTTCTTATTCTTTCCACAGTGAGATTGATATGATCTTTCCATTTAACATTTTTTAACTATTAAGATTCCAAGATATTTTATATTAGATTTATGATTTAGCTTAGCGCAGTCCGTATTACATGTACCGTCATTTGCACAATTTTTGGAATGAATTGTTATGTTAATTAAATTAGTTGGCACATCTTCTTGTAGAGAGAATGGAATATAATAAGTTTTTTCTGTGTTGAGTGATAATAAATTGTTATCGTTCCACGTCTTTTTTCGATAATTATTGCAGTGTCGTCAGCAAAAGATATAAGTTTACCATTAAGTGACAATTTAAACATTTGGTTTACGTATATTATAAACAAAATTGGTCCAATAACAGTCCCCCGCGGAATTACAAATACTAAAGTTTCATCTACACTTAGTGAGTTATATAATTTTACTTTTTGACATCTTTGAGTTAGATAACCTTACCAAAAATACCGATATCACTTAATTTAATAATTAGTTTTGTGTGGGAGATACTATCAAAAGCCTTGCGCAAATCAATGAAAATTCCAAGGCATTTGTTTTTTTTTGTCTAATGCGTTGTAAGTAGTTGAGGTAAGTTCAGCAATGGCATCATGAGTACTTAGTTTCTCTCTAAATCCAAATTGGCTATGACTAAGTATTTTATTATTATCAATGTAGTACATTAGTTGCTTTTTACGATTTTTTACTCATGTATTTGTGTTTCGAAAATTATAATTCATTTGTTTTTCCCTTAATTGTTTTTTTTCTTTGCGTCACTTAGTTTACAAAGTGGAAAACTTGAAATATCACGTTATTTACAAGTACGAGTTCCACCGTGGCACCAGTGCTGCAGAAACGGCTCGAAGGATTAATGATGTGTATGGCGACGGTGCCGCAAAAGAAAACACAGTGCGTTTTTGGTTCCAACGTTTTCGTTCTGGAAATTTCGACCTGCAGAACAATTCCCGTGGACGGCCGGAGATTAAGGCGGGAGAATTTGGCTCACATAAACTACAATCACAAAATGAAAATGGTTTCTCTTTGATCACATACGTAGTTTGCAACTAGAACTTTATGACTGCACCTTCAAATGAAAATAAAATAACCTTCGCTCCCCAGAAGACCATGAGTCTCCTGATGAAGGGCTATCTCAGTAGAGAGAGAAACCCAACCATCAGAATGGGAGATACCAGAATCAAATATGTTGAGACAGCTAAATATCTTGGAGTTACTCTAGTCTCCAGCAAGGCCCAGGCACTCTTCCCGAAGCTGAGGAGAATCTCCACGACTGAGTGGGGACTGAGAAGTCCGGCGCTTCGATTGATATACAGGGGAGTATACGTTACGCAAGTAGCGTACTGCGCCTCTATGTGGGAGCATCGCCTGGATAATCTAATACTCTCGGCGCTCAAAAGAGGCCAGCGAACTCCTTTGTTGGCACTCTCTGGTTCCTACAGAACGGTAGCTTCGAACGCACTACCCGTGCTGGCAGGTATTCTGCCAATCGATCTAGAAATTAGGGAGGTGTTAACAAAGAAGAAGTTGACCAGGGGACTCCCTGCCACACCATCAGTTAAGCTCAGGATGGAAGGGGCGTACATCAACCTGGACCATCACATGGTACAGCTATTGTCCGGGCATGGGGAGTTCAGGGGGAGACATAGACTCTCCCTATCTCCTCATCCAAACTGCACCTGTGGCAGCACGGATCAGACTGCCGAGCACATTCTGTGGCACTGCAAGATCATGACGGATGTTAGAGATGAATTACTGGATGGTTTGCAAGTGATTACGGGACCGGTTTGGAACTCCGATCTCGTACCGAACAAGGTTAATATTGAGTGACTGAAGAAGTTTACAAGGAGATGGGTTGAAAGATGGTCTGCTCTTAGAGTCGAAGATTAGTGTAAAATCAATAGACACCAGGTGTACTAGCTTCTGGACCAACTGACTACGATTTGAACTTATTTTATTATTGTTTATGCTTTCTTTCTTTCTATTATTTCATGTTTTTCCTTCTGTTGACCATTTTTATGTACTTTGATTGCAACCTTTTTTTATTCTTTGGAATGCAGCTAACTTGTGTACCTACTCAATAGAAACTCTCATTATTGTTATACTTCTTTTTATTTTTTTTCACTTGCTATCTTTTCTACAGTTCATCACATTTATATCCTGCCACTTCTAGGTTCTTACTGCTCCATATTGCTTTATTAACCATCTACTCGTGATGCTTTCCTTACTCATTTTATTTCTATAATGTCAACAGGAAACCGTTTTGTTGCAGGGATTATTAGCTATCATACCACTCTCGTCCGATCTGAACAACAGCCTTTCCTGGGATATGTTGTTGCAACCATATTGCTGTGCAGACTGTGATCTTTTCCCCCAAATTATTATTATGTACCTGTAGATGGCCGCCATCCTGAAGATATTGAACATATCGTCTACTCTCTATCTTCATCCGTTACTTAAACTTGAACTTGAATTTTACTTTGTTATTTTTATTTTTTCTAATGTCCCAAGAAAAACCGCTTTGAGATTCTGACTGCAACTGAGGTGGTAAGTTTTCCTAGGTTACTACAGAGGCAGGTTTCGGATTGAGCTTCCGGATACCAACTACTTTATTGCGCTTTTACTTTAGTGGAGCATTTTCACCTGTAAATTCTTTTAACAATTATAGATTCATGTAATGCTGAGCTAGTGTCCCGGAGACAGAACTGAACTCCGTAATGTTATGTCCCATTTCCCCATATTAGGATTGGGGGGTTATGACCTCGTCTCCGCTACGTGAGCCTGTGAGGTGATCCCGGAGTGTTGCTTCTCGGACCGCCTGCGCCACCCCTGGGGAAGGTTGGCGGTCAGAGGGAAGTCCGTGCGAGCTAGGGGACCTCTCCGCCCCGCCTCTGACAACCCGACGCTCACTTCCTCAGGATTTTCGGGCGATACGCCCCCATCTCCCACTTACTGATTGTCGAGGCACCACCGGGATGTCGGCTTAGGGGCGCGGTATCTGAACCTCGTATCCGGCCTGCCTGATCACCGACTAACTTTCAGCAGGACTGCCGGGCGATCCGCGCTGTAGCACCTCTGTCTGTGGATGTACTGTCTACCATGATTGCAATTTCATTGTTTGAAATTTGCTTAGTGCTTTATTTACATAAATATGTTAGGGTAGGCATACTGCCTACATTTTGTTTTCTTTATTATTATTTCATCCCCTTACCTAAAGGAGGTCCAGGTAAGATTTTCTTTATACTTACTAACAACTGTACATAGTAGCACTTGCATACTGCTACCTAACTAGCCTAGTATCGTTTGTTAAATATAGAGTCGTTTTTATACAAAAAAATCCTTGCAAGAGCCTTGAAGGGGTAACCATCTGTTACGTATACCAGGGCGGGTAAGTGGTGGGTCCTCCAATTCATTTCAAATAAGAGAAATGTGTCATCATCAGATGAATCCACAACACAAACTTTACATTCTGAACACAAAACTGGTTTAAATTAAATCTGTATGCGGCGAATTAAAACTACACTTAGAACATGAAAATAGTTTCTCTTTGATTCTGGCAGTACAAACACAGTCCTACAGTCCTACAGTCCTAGTGCCCCTCCCCCCCCCCCCCCCCCCACCCCCAATTTTGACTTCACAAATGTGTAAAAAATTGGTCCATCCTGAGGGGCGGGGGAGGTTGGCTAGAGAATTTCAGAAATAGGCTATTTTCGTCTATAAAAGACCGTCAGGCACGAAAATAACACCGTATTCAATATTTTTGTGACAAAATCCTTCGTAATTTTTTTTCTACGGTCGTGAAACCCTTCCATCGGGTGGCACCCGGGACGGTCCACCCCCCCCCCCCCCTCGCTACGCTACTGCATAGTCCGCAACTAGAATTTTATACCTGCACTTCGAATAAGAGAATGTTTTCCTTCGAAATATGTCATCAGATGAATCCAGTTAAAATTTTACGTTGTGAACACAAAACTGGTTTAAATTAAATTTGTATGCGGTGCATTAAAACTACACTCAGAACATGAAAATGGGTCCTTTTATATTCAACTAGAATTTTATAACTGCACTTAGAATAAGATAATGTTTTCCGTCGAAATATGTCATCAGATGAATCCAACTGAAATTTAACATTCTGAACACAAAACTGGTTATTTCTAATTAAGAATATCTGTATACGGCACATTAAAACTATACTCAGAACATGAAGATAAACACTTTTGCAAGAAAGGAAATTATTTTTGAAATTCAGTGAATTACAACTTCGCTTTTTCGCGATCGGCGGCATGGTCAACAAATTATTTGATTTGATTTAAATGACAAATACGGGTAATCAATTACGTGTCACGGGTTGCACTTATTCAATGCTACACTGGCGCTCTTTGGCTTACCTACATAAACCAATCCCTAGATCGATATCTTCGGGCCTTTTCTAGGGACAAATATTGTCATCAACTTAACCACAGATGAACGGAAATGGTTAAAATTGACTAAACATAATGAAATGATTTATTTGTCTACCATAGACAATTTTACCAAAATATAGGAATGCGGGACATGCGGGACGCTTTAGACGATTTGCGGGACTATTTCATTAAATATTTCAATGCGGGACTACAACCGTCAATGCGGGACTTTTGGCCGCCTTACCGGAGACCAAAGTTAATAATGAAGAATTGAAGGCTATTGTGGAAGCGAATCCATCGCAAACCACGTTCGAGTTAGCTGCAGGCTGCGGTGTTAGTGATAAAACTGTTTTAATCCACTTGAAGCAAATTGGGAAGGTAAAAAAGCTTGAAAGGTGGGTACCTCACAAATTGAGTGAAGCAAATCAACAAACGCGCGTTGACCGCTAGACCACACACTGCACAACAGACGGCTACCAAATTAGAGGAGCTTCAATTGGAATGTCTAAGACATCCACCGTACTCTCCGGACCTTGCCCCAACAGATTACCTTTTTTTTAAATTTGGATAACTTCTTGCAAGGGAAAAAATTCAACTCCAATGGGGCAGTCCAAACCGCCTTCAAAGATTTTATTGAATCCCGTCTGAATGGTTTCTTTTAGTAAAGGGATCGATGAACTACCTATGAGATGGCAAAAGTGCATAGATAGCAATGGTACATACTTTGATTAAATAAATACATTATATTTAAAAAAAATCGACTTTATATTCCTTCCATACAAAACGCCAATTTCATATGTAAGGACCTAATAATAAAATGTGGGTCTTTAATCTATTATAGTTGCCTATTTTTGTAAACATAATTAATATAGATTTTGAGTAAATCCTGTTTTATTGGAACTTTCAAAAGAGGGATAGTTGGCTACTGTAGCGGATAGTAGCCTAACGTTAAAAATGCTTCGCCTCACGATGATTTTTTTTACACAGAAACAAATTTATATCATTTAATTAAATGAAGACAATATTTTATTTTATTTTATTTTATTTTATTTGGAAAACCAACAGTTACATTATTTACTTAGGTGTATTTACATATGTATATGTTATTGAACCAATAATAGGTTTTCACTGGTGTGTATTAATTAGAGAGATTAAAAAGTTATAAAAGTTATAATAGTTATAATAGCTTATTGGGATGGGATGGTGGGCGGGAGGGGAAGGGGACGGATCTAATCTGGGAGTGAATAAGTTATTTGTATAGGAGTATAATAGTTCGTATATGTTTAGAAGTTATTTATTGTTTATGTTTTTTAGAATTTGGGGTGCTGTGATGAATAAGTCGAATTCATTGTATGAATTGTTAAAAAAGTGTGAAACGCGGTTAATGAATGTGTTTTGTTTAGAGTTAGTATTGCATCGAGGTGTGTTAAGTGTGTGATTTAGTCTAGTTTGTCTGGTGGGCACTCTTAATTGAATTCTTTCAAGTAATTCCGGGCAATCTATCGCAGAGGTGGCTATCTTTTGCAAGAATATTACGTCTGCAGAATTTCTACGATTTTCTAGTGACGAGATTTTGAAAAACGTGGCTGACTCCACATAACTTAGATGAGGACGATATCCCCGAAAATCAAGGTATCGTAGAAAACGATTTTGTATTTTCTCAATCCTTTCTATGTATGTTGTGTACCTGGGATTCCAGACTTGAGAGGCGTACTCCAGAGAACTGCGTACATACGCAAAGTACAGCATTTTCATAGTGATTACCTTTTTAAAGTGTTTGCAGATTCTGAGTATGAAGCCAAGTACCTTGGAAGCTTTTGCAACTATGGATTCGATGTGTCGGTCAAAAAGTAATTTTGGGTCTAGCACTACTCCCAGATCTTTGGCCTCCACCATTTTTCTAAGTATTGTGCCGTTAAGGGAATAATCAAACGAAATGGGATTTTTGTTTCGGGTAAAGCTGATGACGCCGCATTTTTTAACATTTATTTGAAGGTTGTGTTGTGTGCAGTAGCTATTTAGGCGATTTAAATCTTCTTGTACGCGAGTACAGTCATTGATACTTGTAACAGGAGAGAATATTTTCATGTCGTCTGCGTATAGTAACGTTCTGGAGTGGAGAAAACATTTTCCAATGTCATTAATGTATATATTGAAGAGCAATGGTCCCAATAATGACCCTTGGGGTACTCCTGACGGTACGGTTACCCAATTCGATTTATAGCCACCGACGACTACTGCTTGGCTGCGATTTTTCAAATACGACGAGAGCCATCTGAGGAGATCTCCGTGTACGCCGATTAGTGAAAGTTTAGTCAACAAAACATCATGGATTACTAAGTCAAAGGCTTTGCTATAATCTGTATATATTGCATCTACCTGTACGCGTTGGTCCATATTGTCTTGTAAGATTTCGACAAATGCCGTTAGGTTAGTGGTAGTAGATTTTCCTTTCATAAATCCATGCTGATTGTTGTTAAGTGACGATCTCAAGGCTGTAAACATCTGGTCGTACACAATTTTTTCGAAAACCTTACTGAAAATGCAGAGCTTTGATATGGGTCTATAATTTTCAACGTCAGATTTTTGGCCGTTCTTGAAAACGGGAGTTACAAATGCAGTTTTCCAAGTGTTTGGCACGATTCCCTCATTAAGGGAGCGACTAAAAATTATGAATAACGGTTTAGAAAGGCTGCGCGCACATTTGCTTATGAAGAAAGGGGGAATTTTATCTGGGCCTGCGCTTTTATTGGGATCTAAATTTTCAAGTTGTTTCTGTATGTGATGCTGGTTGATTTCAATATTATGAATGCTAGCAATACAGGGCTCACTGGTATAGTCTGGCAGGATCTGGTTAATCCGAGCATTATTATTGTAGACTGAAGTGAAATATTTAGAGAATAAGTTGCAGATATCAGATCCATTTTCAGCTTTTACGTCTTTGAACATCATGGTATTCGGAACGCCATGGGATTTGGAGTTTGACTTAATGTAATTCCATATTTTTTTTGGGTCGGAGGATATGTCATGTTCTATTTTAAGTAAGTATTTATTATGGCATTCCCAGTTAAGTTTTTTGTGACGTGATCTTAGTAGAGAGAAAGTGGCATAGTCAGAAGGGTTTTTATATGTCTTGAACTTTTTAAAGTATTTATATTTTTCTGTTGTTAATTTGATGAGGGCAGAGTTATACCATGGCGGGTATTTCGAATTCCTACATAATTTCATAGGAATATGGGCGTCTATAAGATTATTTAATTGTGAGTAGAATTTATTTAATGCTGCGTTCACGTCACCAAACGAAAGTAGCTCGTGCCAGTTTACCTGGTCGAGAGATGTGTTAATTTGGTCGTAATCACCGCGCTTATAGATGTAAGCCCTTCTAGGCTCTTCCACTAGTGGAGCGGGTTCAGAGAATAAAACTTCCATTATTAAGGAGGTGTGATGAGGGTCTTCTAAAATTAATGGTTCATCACAAGCAGAGACTGGTACCAGGTCATTACATAGAACGAGGTCAAGAAAGTGACCGTTGGTATTTGGAATTCCATTACATTGATACAATCCCGAAAAATGCATGCAGTCAATAAATGATGTACTAACAGGCGATAAGCGATCACTGGGTATAAATGACGTATTATTGAGAGACTTATTCCATGAAATGTCAGTGAGGTTAAAGTCACCTAGGATAATGAATTTGTCTGTGGGGAATTGCAACGTAAGTGCTGAAATTTGTGTGAGGAAGCTTTCCATATTTTCACGATATGTTGGTCCTTTAGGGAGGTAAACACAACATATGTGGAGATTTGTGTGTTTGGATCCCCTGGATTCTAATGTTATCCAGACGTCCTCAGCTTGTGAGTGCCACCCTGGACGCTCGCGAGGTACCAGCTCACGACGAACAGCGACTAAGACACCCCCGCCCAAGCGTTGGCCCGTGCGAGTGTAGTCCCGATCTCGGCGGTGTACATCGTAGCGATCATCAAATAGCTCTTCGTTGCGGATGCCATCAACGAGCCATGATTCAGACAGAGCGATAACATCATATTCGTTGGACCGAACAGCCACCAATAACTTGTCAGTTTTAGTGCGTAACCCTCTCACATTTTGGTAATAGATATTTAAAGACATTGGTTAAACCGTGCGAATCTATGATTAAGTGCGGAATTGAAGTGAATTTGTGTCGATGTTCGAATTTTATTATTGACGGATTTATGTTTATTTTTATGAAATTCCCAAAGAATTTTACAAAAAATGCTAGAAAATTGTACAAAAGCTAAAAAGTGTGTTAGAATGAATGGAACTAAGAAATGTATTAGAGTGAATAGATCCATAGGGTAGGCGTGGGGGATAAGGGAGGGAAGGGTACATTCTAAGTGAGATGAAAATATAAAAATAATTAAAATGAAATAAGTATAAAGAAATGTAGTAATTTTAAAAGGCCTTATCTGGAGGCTTGGCTCAGCTGAGAACTTTCTGCATCTACTCTGTTGGGTCCTGTGGCTGGAGGCTCGCGGTCCATTTTCTTCAAATCTGCTTCCTTTGAGATAATGATGGGTGCTGACGTCGTATTTCGTCGAGCGTAAATTAGGCAGTTTTTTGTCCAGACGAATCTATAACCTTTTTCTTTGGCGAGAAGCCTTGCGCGGTAGAATAGATGTTTATTCATGCTCGTGAGATGGTCACCTATGTAGACATTTTGCGGGGATCCCGTAAATCCTAGTTCCGTTGACGTGATCCCTTTGCGGTCTTTTACCGCCTGCAGAAGTTGGTTTTTTAAGCTTCGGCTGGTTAATTTTACAATCACAGATTTTAGTGGCTTAGTCTTCCCAGTCTCGCCGATATAAGCGAAACTCAATCGAAAATCTGAAAACAGAAAAATCAGAAAAAGATATTGACACATCTGGGACTCGAACCCAGGACCTCTCGCTTACCGGGCGAACGCGCTAACCACTGCGCCACCGTGTCGATATCCAATTCGGTCACTTTTAACTGTATCATACTTCGACTAAGAACCACCCACACTATCTTCATTTTTCTTAACGCATATACTATTGGCTGCTATCTTTATTTACTCATAAAGTTAAAATAAAAATTAAAAAAAATTTATATCAATTCAAGTAATCAATATTTATTATTTACTGAGATCCTTTATTAACTACTTATCAAAATATTAATCAAAACTATAAAATAGTATTAAGTTTCAACGTTTTAAACTATAAAAATACAACAAAAGTATCCTCCAAACTTTAAGTTACGTAAGTTATTAGTGAAATATTATTATTTATTGAAGTAAAACTTCTTTATACACGCTTGACTTGGGGAGTAAGCTGGAGAATACGTGACGAGAGCGTTATTAAAAGTGTGATCGGGCGAGGCGAACGGAAGTTGAGAGGGAGATATAACTTAGTGAAGTTTTATTTCATTGGAGGGGACCCCACCACATTCCCAACGGCGTTATAAGGAAACATATGGTTTCCTCCTTCACCGCACACTCTACTTTTTTTTTAACGAATCTACATTTATTTGTACGACTCTAGACCCTCTAATGTCCATGCATACGGGGTTAGTAAGCAGTATGCAAGTACTTACATTAACATTATACAAAAGATAAATAGAAGTAGCAGCCCGTGGAATAATTCTTCTGAAATAGGTAACATCACAAAGAGATAATAGTGTTAGTAAAAGAAAAAGAAAAATAACGGCTATGACCAGTCGAAAAAACCTTCCGAAAATAAAATAAGTAATGAGGAAAACACAGTTTGATTTTGTTATGTGCAATGTAAGTAATTACTATAATAGCAAAAAGAAAATAAAATATATAAAAAGAAAAGCCAGAGAAAGTATTCCATAGACCACCGGGCAGTCCCAATGATAATGCGTATAGCTATCGGTCCAACCGTAGACGATGCTCAAAGTCTGCGCCCTACTACTATCCTACTCACTGGCTACGAATATATCGTTAAAAATACTATGTCTATTTATAAATAAACATTAAATTTTGCTTTTTGAAGTAAAACTTCTTTACGCATGCTTGTCTTGGGGTGTAAGCTGGTGAATACGTGATGAGAGCGTTACGAAAAGTGTGATCGGGCGAGGCGAACGGTCGTGCCTTTACGCACGCTTGACTTGGGGAGTAAGCTGGTGAATGCGTGACGAGAGCGTTATGAAAAGCGTAATCGGGCGAGGCGAACGGAAGTTGAGAGGGAGATATAAATTGGTGAAGTTTACTTCAGTCGTGTGGTCTAAAGCACACTCGTTTTCTTAAAGATAGAACAATATGGCAATTAACTTTGACATTAGCAAATTATCAAAAAAAGCCATCGTTTACAACTTTCCACATCTCGTGCACTGGTTTTCGAATGTTGTACAAGTTTCAGGAAACCACATTCGACATATATCACATTCAATCCAATCTGATTTCGATTTAGTAAAATTATAATCACCAACTGAAACTTTTTTCATTCATATTAGCGTTTTTCACTGTTAATAATTCAAGATTCCCCTACGGCGACTATCCTTTTTGAATCGGATTTATGCCCTTTTTATTTGCGAATTAAATAAAAACTATTCAACAATAAAACGTGCTAAACAATGTAATTGAAACTCTAATACATGCTTTGGAAAAAAGTTGACCAAATCCACAATGAGTAATAAAAATATTCAATAGAAATCACTTACCAATATAATATCAACGCCCGTCAAAGGTTCGCCGCGGAAGATTTTAGTTCACACAAACAAAACGCGTGTACCTACTACTACTACTCTACTACTCCAACGCTTTATATGTCACTGAGGCCTGCGAGAGGGGCACTTCTAATTATAGTAAAGCGCTAATGCTACCAACATCCCTAACACAGTGTATTCAAAACCGGGCATGTATCCCACTGGGGCAAGTATCCGGCTTTTACCCTACTTGCTTGTGTCTAATCTTAGGTTGGACAGGGTTCTAATTTCACTTAATCTTGTTTAAGATATGAGGTGTCAAGGTTCGGAAAGACGATTTCTCATTGTCTATTTTTGAATTTGAGCTTCATTTCTTCAGCCGTGTAAAATATTTTAGTTACGTATTTTAATGGAAAATATTTAAATAGGACGTATACTTGCTATTTTAAACATACCTAAAAGTGCTGATAGAACCATATATATATATATTTTTTTTTTATTGTACGACAGACAGGTGAGTCCAATTACGGTACAATTTTAATTTTCTTATAACTAACAATACATGTATATAGTTTTTTTTAAACCTGGTACGGTGATATCGAACACATCTATATCCGCTGGTAGGGCATTAAGCAATGCCATACCTCTTGTCATGCTGTGTTGAGTCATGACATCTGTCCGACCCTGCGGTATGTGGAATAGGGCGTGGCTACGAGTTCGACAGTATTTGGCAGGAGCGAATAAGCTACAGCATGACAGGAGATATGGAGAATCAATAAGGTTTTTTATTAACTTTAATTCGAATACCACGAGTCCGGCATTACGCCTGGTCTCTAGGCTTTGATAATTTGTCTCCTTTAGCAGTTCCACGTGATGCATGAATTTCGGATATATTCCGTAAGATCGCATGTAAACACACCTTAGGAATTTTTTTTGAATTTGTTCAATCATATTTATGTATTTAAGTTGATATGGTATCCAGACAGTACTAGCGTACTCCAGCTTGCTTCTGACCACTCCGTTGAACATGGCGGTCATTGCTTCTACGTTACTGAATTGTTTGCTAGTTCTAATTACAAAACCAAGCATTTTGGAGCAAGCCGAAGTAAGCTGCACTATATGATTTGAAAATGTTAGCCTGGGATCAAAGGTCACCCCAAGATCCTTGATGATATTTACGCGTGTTAGTATTTCTCCATTCATTCTATACGGGTATAATAACGGATTTTGTGAACGACTATAAGTCATAACGACGCATTTTTTTTTATATTGACATTAAGTTTATTTTCTAACGACCATTTCATGATTGAATCGAGGTCTGCCTGCAGTTTGGAATAATCGTCATCTGATTCGATTTCCATCATCAGTTTCATGTCATCCGCGAATAGGAGATATGAGCTATGACGTATGCAGTCCTGAATGTCATCTATTAGAATAAGGAATAACATGGGACCTAGATTCGATCCTTGAGGAATTCCTGACAGAGCTACGAACTCATGGGAGTCGTATCCATTTACATTTACATACTGGCTTCTATCTTTTAAATATGACGTAAAAAATATCAGTAAGGGTTGATTAAAACCTATTTTGTGCATCTTTCTTAATAGAACGTCGTGATCTACTCGGTCAAATGCCTTTGCAAAATCCATGTAGATTACGTCCGTCTGATGCTTACAGTCTAGGCCTTTTGCTACCCGTCGAGAAAAAGAGAGTAAGTTGGTTACCGTTGATTTCCTCGGTAAGAAGCCATGTTGATTTTCTCGTAAGAAAGGCGCGATTTGCGGACTGATTTTATCACAGATAATCATTTCAAAAATTTTTGGAATTGTTGACAGTACTGCAACTGGTCTATAATTTCTGACATCAGTCTTTTCATCGGTTTTGTGAATAGGGCTGACCCTCGTTAATTTCCAACACTGTGGAAACGTGGATGACATGATGCAGAGATTAAATATGTAAGCAAGGGATACACAGATATTGGGAGAGATTTTTATAATTATCGAAGGAGGAATACTGTCCGGACCAGTAGCCTTGTCAGGTCGCATATTCCGGATACAGGCTTCTATTTCCTGGATGTTGGTCAATCCGAGTGCGATATCTCCAACATTCCAGGGTGATGCTGTTGGGAAATTGGTTTCAAGTTTCGGGGTTACTTGACTATAAACGGAATGAAAATAGTCAGCAAACTTATTAGCAATTGTGTCAGGGTTAGTAAAAGTTACGCCTTCCTCAGTCAAGCATGTTGTTGAGGTTGGGTTAACTTTTTGTGACCTAATATAATCCCAGAAAAACTTTATACCGTCTTTGATCCCATTCTGAACATTTTTCATGTATTGTTTTTTAGCACAATTTATTTCATATTTTAGCTCGGATCTACTCGCTGAAAATGTTAGATAATCGGATTGCTTTTTGTGCAATAGATATCTTTTCCGGAGCGTTTCCTTTCTTTTCAATTTATCTATAATACTCTTATTGAACCATATCGGATATACATCGTTTGTGATGTTGGGTTTCTTAATAGGTATACATAATTCAAAAACACTGAACAATACATTATATAAATAATTCACTGCTTCATCCACCGATTTTATGGTGTACAAAAATGTCCAATCAAAGTGCGATAGAATATTATTGCACAGTTCTATGTTTGCTCGCTTATAATTAATTTTGTAGAAATTATAATTGAGGAACGAAGGCGGGGGCCCGGGGGGGACGCGGCGAACGTTTTGGCGGCATCGCCGTCTGCACCGAACCGTTCTTGATAGTCGCGCGGATATGTCCAGCGTCGGGTGATGCTGGTCTTCACTCACCAATGGTTCCTCGCTTCTCGTCACGTCACACATATTAATGTTGCTAAGGATAAGATCAAGGATATTGTCGCTACTGTTCTTCACTTTATTGTACCGAGTCAGTCCATTTGAGCTTGTAAAATATGAAAAATCAGTTAAGACGTCTTCGGGTTTATTATTCAAATTGAAATCCCCCAAAATTAATATATTCTTATTTAATAATAAGTTGGCTTTATTATCTAAATGTTCGTAGAAAATACGTCTATTTTCACTGTCATCTGTGCAATAAAAGTATACTACACATATAAACACAGCAAAGTTATCTTTAGTGACTTTTACCCAGAGGTGTTCACCGTCTGTTTCTAGCTCTCTTACTCTTATTGATTCCAGTGGTGTGCGTATTGCGAGCAGTACCCCTCCTCCTCGTTGCCCCTCTCGGTCCCGGCGATATACTGTGTACTGATTGGTGGACAACATTTCTGCATATGCAACCAGCAAAGGCATTATTATTCATTGCATTAGGTTCTAACTACATTTCACCAATAACATTCTTTGTTATAATGCATAGGTTCTCAACGTGGGCGATAACGCCCCCTTGCCGTCGTTTCAGATCTTCAGGAGGGTGGTAGAAGACCAACAGAAAATTAAGGGGCGTTTGAGACTTTTAGGGGGGCGGTAGGAGACCCAGAGAAAATCATCCCACCCCATCCCATCTTGTCCCATCCCATCCCATTACGCCCCCTCTGTTGCGGTAAATATAATCGTGACGACGAATGCTGTTTCGGATTCACGAGTTAGAGGGCGCTAAAAAAAAAAGTATTCTAAAAGTGGGCGGTGGGCAAAAAACGTTGAGAATCTATGTTCTAATGAAATATTTTCCTTTAAAATTCAGTAATTATTGTTAAATAAATTAAAGATTGTGAGAATTCGTCTTTGCAAACTTTGATACCTCAGAAGATGGTTAGGCGAACGTTAGGCGCGTTTTTTTTAAATTTTATTTTTATTTTTTATTAGTGACTATTTAATAACAGGTTTGATGAGAATTACAAGATATGATAATGTATATAAATATTTCATCTGTTTGTTCTTAGTCCTCCTCACTAGGTGGTCCTGTGCTGAGGCGGACTAGTAGATTTCTTTGATTTTCCGTTATTTAGTTTCTATGATGTTTTTAATACATTCTCTAGTATGTCTGCATTAATTTCTTTCACCCACGTTTTGATTTTTTCCTTAAACTTATTTATCTTTTCTCTCTTTTTCAAACTTGGAGGAAGGAAGTTGTAAAGTTTGGATGCCAGATATATGTGTTTTTTTTGGCCAAAACTTGTCTTGAATTTTGGAACATCTCGTATATCCTTTTTTGAGGCTCTTGTGTCAGGTATCCGAGTTTCATTAGGAGATTTTCTGTTTTTAAAATGATGTATAAGAATATTCTTGGCATATATTTGTTTTAAATTTAGAATGTCAAAACACTTAGAACCCTATTTAGCTAAAGTGACGAACTATATGTATTGCGGCTAGTAAAAACGATAAATACAAATATAATAGTAAGTAATTGAAAAAGATTTAGAATGTCGGAAATTTGTAAAATAAATTAGAACTTCGTCATCGTCATCTACGGAATCAATTAATCATCATCATCAACTTCGTCATCAACGGAAATGCAATACGATAAAATGCCTCCGAAAAAACTTTTTTTTTGTAGAAATGAGCCAAAGAAATGATTTTGGAATGTTTCAATCATTCCATGGAGGTTATTTTTGACAAAACGTCAGTAAGAACCTTGTCCAACTGAGGTGACGTAATAAATGTGCTAATATGATTTTTTACATATGAGTACCCAAGTGCTCCCGTTTAAAGCCAGTGAGACTATAACATCCCCAAATTGGGGTTTGTTGTAAGGCTAAAGGTAGAGGGGGAGATGGGGAAAGGGAGGCAGAAAGTACCTGGCTATTTAGATATGGTCACCGAACACGGCTAAAGTCATTTCAAGCAACGTTTCAATTTTCTTAATGGTGGTGTTATACCAGGGCGACACATAAGACCAGGGCGATAGATAAGATGATGATGATTTATTGATTCCTTAGATGATGATGACGAAGTTCTAACATCTAATTTTTAAAGCTTCCATTTATTTTACAAATTTCTGACATTAATTTTGAAATAAAATTTATTTTAAATTTATTATTTACACATAGGCATGACACGAATAATAATATTACGAATCTTTAATGTGTAATTTGAAACTGTTCTTCCAAACTTCAAAAGCGGCTGAAGAAATAAAAAAATACCATAAAAGACGAGAATACTCATTATCATATATTACAAATGTATTAAGTATAGAAGAAAGTCACGGGCAATCAATGGATAAAGATTTTGGGGAATAAACACACGAAAAGAATAATTGAAACCATTTTTTTTATAATGTGGTACCAAAATATTATTAAATATATATCAGGCGCGGTCCTTCCGTACGTACTGTGGATGCGGCGCTTACCTTCCTTTTGAAGAGTATAATAAATATTATAATAATTGTTATTTATTTACTCAGAATTAATAAAAAGCTTGGAGCTTGTTTTTTTCTAGCCATAAACAACAATAAATACTGCAATTTAACGACACCACCCCAACCTAAGCGGCCAAAAAAAACAAAAAAAAAAAAAACAATCAACAACGATACGTTAAATATCTTTCGAATATCTATTTAATTAATTTAATTTTAGAACTGTAATAATTAATGTGAGGCATAAAGGATTTATAGAGCTAATTTGACATACAAGTTTGGTGATCGTGCATTCGCAGTATCCGGCCCCGAAGCTTGGAATAAACTTCCTATGGAATTGAGATGAATAACCAACTCAGCGGAATTTAGATCCAAACTGAAAACTCACTTTTTCCGATACTCCTTTCCATAAATTCATCATTCTATTTAAACTTTGCAATTTTTAATAGTTTTTTTCTCTTTTCTCTTTGTTTATAGTTAACTCAATCTGTGTTAATGTAATCTGTTAATTGTGATACCTCAATCTGTTTACTGTTGAGCGATGAATCACCTAATGCAGTAAAGATCGACTATTAAATTTATTAATTTATTTAAAATATCTATACCTTCCCGTAAATCCAGTTAACCTTCATTATACTTTTTGCACCCGTATTCTCGAATTGTAATATTAAGTAAAAACTTCTGGCGCTAGTCTTAATTGTAAATATATGTGTTAATAAGTCACCAGTTTAAGGTTATAATCTATATGTCTTAGTCATAAGTCACTAGCTATAAGTCTTAGATGTAAGTCACTAGTTATAATTGTAAATATTAGATGTAAGCCAGTAATATAAGTAGCTATAAGTCTTAGATGGAAGTCACTAGTTGTAATTGTAAATCTTAGTTTTAAGCCAATAATATTAATTCTTTTATATATTTATTTATACAGCGCCCTTGAGGCGATTTTCCACGAAAACGGCGCTATATAAATTAGCCAATTATTATTATTATTATACCATTTTTGTCAGTAATCGCATCTTGTTCGTTGGCTAGTCTGTATGTATTTATATTTGATATTAGGTAGATATATGCTTCAGCATCCCTTATATAAAAATTCACCGACCGCCACTAATATATATCGATTTTAAACTAGAAGAATATATAAAGATGTGAAACTTCTTTACTCTTTATTAATAAGTATTATTTTCTAGAATAATAATTTAAAACTATTAATGGCGAAAAGCGAGGTTAAATAGCGAAAATCAAATAAGAAGAATGAGGAATGAGGAATGAAAAAAGAAGATACAATCAAAGCCAGTTGTAGAATAAATTAAAAGATTAACTAGATTAAATGTAAGAGAATATCAGCAAAATTCACGAAATCTTTTTATCAAGTAAAGATCTACGCTTTGTACAAACTAAAGCAAAGAGTAGCGTGAATTCCACTAATGAATCACCGAGCATCCTGAATCCGTAAGGAATTCTACGTAAATTCTCTAAATTCATATCTTAATTCAGCAATCTGAGATCGAATGATAATAATTCTTTTACAAGGAAATTCTTTTCTTTGTATCTAAGTTTATTTTTAAAACAACCGTGTTTTTAGTTATCTCTAAGATGGGTATATTGTGAAGCTATTTATGGAGCCTTTTTATATTTAAATTGCAGTTGTCTGAAAACAAAAAAAAACTATGTGTAATTTTCTTTATAAATTTTTTCCCACGTCTCAATCTTGTATGTATATTTATATTTTACTTAGCGTGGTCTCGGAATTTTTAGTCATTGTCACAGAGCGATGGAAAATATATAATGTAAAACAGAAGAATGGTAAAGCTAAAAAATCATAAAGCCTTCCGCTCCAAAGAATTTTTTTACATTAGCTTCGCACAGACGATCTAGAGGAAAAAAAATCCTTAATGGTCTAAGTCATCCTCGGGGATGCTGTGTTGAAGATATTTTTATAAAGTAAGTTCTGGGAAGGAAAAAGATATTAAGGGTAGGTAGCAATCTGGGGGCCAATGTGTCCAGGAGTGGCGGACGTATGAATCCTTCTCCACCACTGCGGAGCAATGCGATAGTCGATAGAGATCGGCTGGAGAGATCTAGGTTAGGTCTTCTTCAACCAGTCTCCCAATCCAGCCCGCCACGCATTTAAAAAAAATATTATTCTTTATTCGTAAAAATATCTTAGGTGTATACAGTTTTTACAGATTTTTCGATTACCACACTAGGCACATGCTCGTATTATGGCATTAGGTGGGCAAACGAATTCGCCGCGAACACCAAGACAAATCTCACCCGGGCGCCCGTGCTAAATCACCAAACGTAACGAACCACTCGGGGCGACCTATGGCAAGGGTGTTGGTTATCCAATAAATGGTTCCCAGGGCGGCGGTATCCAAACCCGCCTCCCCTCATCAAACCCCCCTGTAACATCATATTATGATGTAAGATGTTACGTAAGATTCAAAGTACTTTTAAAATCTGCACACATTTTAATATTTCCGTTTGCCACTACATTTCAACAACTACAATATAACTAGTTAGCGGTGTTACTATATCTAATTGGAACAATTATTTTGGATAAAAATCCTTTTTAACTCTAATATTCTCCTTATTTCATCTAAATTAACCTACTTTCCCTTTTAACAAGCTAGGAAATTCCTTCATACATTTCAAAATTAATCACTCTCTTTAAATTTACACTAAGAGGCCTTCTCATTTCCTACATTTGTAAAACCAAATCCAAATGATTTCGTGAGGTCGGTACCTTGTATAATTTTGCTGCTTTCATTTGTAACAATAAATGTAAATATGTTTCTACCTGGTCTCTAGGTTAACAGGCCCACAAACATGCAGTCTATTCCCGTCGAATGCACTTACAATGAAGATCACGAACATCAAATTCTCTAATAATTTTTTTTTGCATTGCACTCACACTCGCACCTAAATCTAACAGCGATTTTCAAACATCATATTTGTTATTTCCATATTAAGAAATTTTCCCTAATAAACCACATTATTTTATCTATTGCAACTTTGCTAATACGACCTACCTCTTTTGCATCCAACAAGTCTTTCTTGATCCGTCCCGCCACGCAGTATGAACTTATACGGTTGACATTTGTCATATGAGAACGGATCGCTTCTTCGACTTGTTCATGTGTTCCAGTTTGTCTATAGAAAAGGTCACTGTAAATATGGTCCGCGTGAAATGGTTCTAGTCTTTCTTTAGAAAATGGTTACCGTCGATACGATCCACGTGGAATGGTTCCAGTCTTTATTTGGAAAATGGTCACTGAGGATAAGGTCTACGTGAAGGGGTTCCAGTCGTTCTTTAGAAAATGGTCACCGTCAATACGGTCCAGATGAAACGGTTCCAGTCTTTCTTTAGAAAACAGTCACTGTGGATACGGTCCGCGTGAAAAGGTTCCAGCCTTTCTTTAGAAAATGGTCACTGTAGATACGGTCCACGTGAAATGGTTCCAGTCTTTATTGAGAAAATGGTCACTGTGGATACGATCTACGTGAAATGGTTACAGTCTTCCTTTAGAAAACGAACATTGTGGACTGTGGATACGGTACTCACGACTCACGAATGGCTCCGACCGCGGACACGGGGACGCCGGTGGAGACATTCGGGTTCCAGCTCTGAGTCCGGCTCCGAATTCCGGGTTTGGACTGGACCGGGTTTTCTGTTAGAAGTCGATGTGAAAAAGGAATTGGAATAGCATCTGCTTCCAACGAAGATCCCAAACTCAAAACCATCTCCAGCTGAAAACATCGCTATTCGTGATCCCGTGCACTTCCACTTAGTCATCAAACCACTTGAACAATGGCACGTGTTGGTTTTTCAATTAATGGTTTTCGGGGCAACGGTAACCATACTCGAATTGAAAACGTTTCCACTTTGTCACTCACGGCAAACCTATTTATCGTTTTAGTTCGACCTCACACTCGAAATTTTTTAAAAGGTTTGACTTTTGTTCGGAAGAAAAGATGTTTTATAAAAATGTTTTCACCTTTTTTATTTGCGTGCCTACTTTTAAGTAAAATTACCTTCCTCTTCTCTAGTTTACCTCCGGACACCTTGTATACTTAGTGAATAGACTGAAAAGTTTATTTAACATACTAATTTCGGTTGTCGGTCCGTGAGGGTGTGATTTTAAATTAATAAAATTAAAGTAGTAATGAGTAAAATTGTTCAGGTTCATTAAACTTTTAATTTTCAAATTTTGTATTAATATTATAAACCACACCAGACAAGCGATAAAGAAGGTAACAAAAATGTTTTATTAGTTAAAAATTCTTTATTTGAAATGTGTGTTTCTTTAATAAAATTTTTGACAAATCTCGTAAATTTTTAATATTTTTTTTATTTGAAAGTCATTAACCCGAAGAAAATATTATTTATAAATTATATTTCAGCTTCACAAATTCTCCAATAAATTCTAATGTTTTGCGTTTTTTCACGGGTAGGTACGAGTGTATGCTGTATTATAATAAAACTGTCGTATAATTTCATCATCATTCTTGCGCGTTCTCATTAAACATAGTACGATAGTTTTCAGAGTTTCAGGTTTTAAATAGTGGAATAAAGTTTTTAATACAAATATGGGCGGTCCCTGACCTTTCCGAAAGTAGAATAATTAAATACAGCATTATGTAAATGTTAAACCTTGCGTGACAGAACAGATACTGTCACAAGCTCGGTAGGTCCGGATTTATGTCACATGTCATTCGGTTTGATTTTTCATGTTCTTTATTTTGACTGTGGTATTTTTCTTCGGAAGGTTTCGACACGAAATACATTGACCCAAGCAGTGAACTTTCCGATTAGGTTATTTTTGTATTGTGTATTCCCCAGTCCCATTCGTACATTAGTATTTGTAACTTAGTTGTGCAATGCTTTTTTTTAATAATAATTTTTATTAAATTTTTATACGAAAAACTCTCTTTTTATAACTTTTGAAGGTTATTCCCATCAATGTAATATATCATTGAAGAAGGTGATAATAATAAAAATCTAAATATAAATATGAAAGAGAACGGTTTGACAGTAGGGCGCAATGGCGGAATTGGTAAACGCACGGCCCGGATAGATGGGAGGTCCTGGGTTCGAGTCCCAGTTGCGACCATTATCTTTTTCTGTTTTTCTGTGTCTTGTTCTTTTTCATATTTTCGTTTAGATTATTATTATTATCTTCTTCTCCTATAATATATTTTTTTAACAATATGTTTTACATGGTGCATGATGATAATTTTACATCTGAGATTATTTACTACTTTTCCATTAGAAGCATTGTTGCTTGTGAATGGAAGGAGAGTGTACATAAATGCAGATATTAGTTAGTACTTAAATAATCAACTGTACATGTACATATATATGGGTATGTGTGCTGTAGTAGTAAGTGCATGTTGGTATGATGCAAAATAATAAAGATATACAATAAGTTTAATGTAGTAATAAATTGACATTTATATTAAGTGTAAGTGTTATAACTAAAAATATATTAAAAATATAAGAATATGTATGTGTTATGCATGTATTTAAAAAAGAAAGAATGTCATGGAAATTAAAGGAAACAAAGGAAAATAAAGGTAGTTTTTTTCTTGAATGCCTTTAAAATATTTCTTGACAGTGTGCAATATTTGGGTTTTACCATTAACCCTAGAAAGATAATCTACGTCTGAGAGACGTAACGTAGAGATTTCGCAACGTAGCGCGCTGTCTATCTCAGTTAGCTCAGTTACCAAGCAGAACTTGCGCGGGGCGGCTCTGTCGCCACGGTAAATACAATAATTACGGAGAAATACATACACCGTACGTCCGAAAGACGTATGATTACCTTTTGTGTAACTTTCAGACTTGTTCGTAAAAATGTGATTTAGCCAAATAATAATAACAAAAATTTTAAAAATTTATTTATGAAGACTGATTAACATTTAAACGTTCATAACATATAAACATAATACGATTTAGATATAAAACGAAACAAAAAATACATAAAAAAATTTAGTTGAATTTTGTTATTTTTTAAATTATAATATATATATTTTAAATTTTTTGGTTTAATTTAAAATACAAAACCCGAAACTAATTTTTCAACTATCTTTTAACTGTGTAAGTATTAAAATATGTCAAATATATACTTTTAAACTTCAGTGTGTCTCTAGTACCTTTTGTGTATCTTTCAGACTTGTTCGTATAAATGTTATTTAGCGAAATAAAAAAAATATACATGCTTTTAAATATAACGACTATTTAGCATTTAAACTTTCATAGCATATAATGTAATACGATTTAGACATAAAATGAAACATTATTTTTCATTTTAAAAAAAACTTAATATTTTGTAGTTGATTTGTAAGAGGTTTACAGAATTTTATTATTTTCTAATTAAAATTATTATTTTTTATTTTTTTGGGTTTATTTAAAATACAAAACCCCAAACTAATTCTTCAACTAACTGTGTAAGTGTGATAATATGTTAAATATTCTCTTTTAAAGTTCAGTACGTCTCTAAGACGTGTGATTTTATCTTTAAGGTAGGTAAAAATAAGATTATTTTTCTAGGGTTAATGCTTCAGATTTCTTCAGGTAGTCGATTGAAAAAAAAATCTTAGCTGATAAGGATAATGGTGTTGTGCAAAAGCAGTACTTAATTTAGGCCATATAAAAATATATTGATGCCGAGTTCGGTTTGCAGTTAAAAATTGATATTTGTCTTTTTCTTTTATAATTTGAATTAATGTTTTTTTTTAATATATAATTCTTTAAATGTTGGTACTTGAAATTCTTCGAACAGGCGTTCCGTTGGGTAGTTCAACGATTTTTTTTCTTCATATAATTTAAGCACAATTTCTATTGGATGATGACGATTTATTGCCGATAACTTCGTTTTACAAAAATGTAAGAAAAAAAAAAATATATTATCTAAAGGTAAACTTTTTGCCAAAAATTTTACTGTTCCCTCTAAAACAGCTTACAAATTTCATATTCACGCTTCATATTCATATTCAACTCATTAAGAGCAAGTAAAATTTAGTCAGTCACAATTACATATTTTTTACAGTCGAACAATTACATATTTTAAATCGTGGTCAGGATATATTCATAAAAATAAAACTTTTATATTTCATAAATATTATGAATAAACATACCCCTTGCTCTCGAGAAATGAATATCATTGGCTCCAAAACATTATTATCGTTTGACGACAAATATGCGAACTTGAATTAATTTTTTTTTTTATAAAAACATATAACAGATTTACATAAGGAAAATATATGGTTCTTAAATATAATTACAAATACTTAAAGTAATTTCTTGTAAATGAATCTAGCCAATTTAAAAGAGAAAAACGTGTCTCGTGTTTAAATTGGGGAGTCGTGTCATTATAGAAAAAGATAAAGATATAAGATTCACTTATTTTTTTTGTTTGAATTAAGAAACAAATAAACTTATAAATGATAACAAATATTAATAAAGAAATTTACTAACGTAGCAGTTACTAATTTAGATATACATGTAGTATCGATATTTTAAAGTAACAATAATGAAACTAATAAAGAAATATACTAACGTAGCAGTTACGAAGTTAGATATACATGTTACCCCTTAACTTAAGATTGGAAATTAATTATAAAAAATTCAAAAGTTCTATAAAAACACTAAATCATTAGCATATTACAATAATTCAATTTAATAATACAATAAAATGTCTCTCGACAATTGATTTTGGAAATGCATTTACTTTTATATTCTTTTCTCTTTTCTCTCTTCCTCTTTCTCTTCTTCTTCTTTTTTAAACTGTTTTCTTTTTTTCTATTCTATTTCATATATCTTGTTTTGAATATGTATATGTATTTTATGTATGTATATGTATATATGTACATATATGTATATATATAAATATATGTACATATATACATATACATACATAAAATATATATAATATATTTTATGTATGTATATGTATATATGTACATATATTATATAATATATATATATGTATATATGTACATATGTATGTATGTATGTATATGTATATATGTACATATAATATATAATATATATATATATATATATAAATATATAAAAATATATATTATAATTCTAAAAAAATATGTTAAATAGTTTTTCACACACGCTGCTCCACCTTTTTTACACGAGCATGCTCTAAAAAAGGTGAATCACGTTATATAAAAAAATGTATCTGAAAAATGTAATGTCATTATTGTATGTACAAAAATAAATAAATTTAAAAAAAAAAAAAATGTAGTATAGATATTTTAAAGTAATAATATACAAGATGTAGTAAAAATAAAAATTATCGCATTTTTCTTAATAGGTAGGTGTTAGATGGTAAGTACTTATAGTTGATTCTTACAATTGGATTAGCTGATAATATTGCAGTAGTAGGTACATAATGTTATTTTACGACAATAATCGCTTTATTTCGGTTCAAATTCTGATGAAATATTTTAAGAGGATATGTGAAATCAATAAGAGTACATTAATTTATAATTTATTTATTGTTAATTAATGATGGAGTTAAATGATTAATTTTGAAATAAAGAACATAATTTTATAATTAAGACTTAATCAATTTTTACTAATCGGTACATTTTAATAAAAAAAATATACGTAGAAATTCGTTCTATTAAATTAAAACTTATAATTACTGTTTGGTTGAACTAGCAGTTGTTGTATTAGTGATTTAAAGGCTTTATCATTTTCTTCGGATTTGATTTTATATGGGAGGGCATTAAAAAAATGTATGCCTTGATAAGTATAATGTTGTTGAAAAGCACTCGTTTTAAATTTAGGGATTTCTAGGTTACCACGTGATCTTGATCGGTTACTTATTTTTTTGATTGTTGTAGTAGTATTAAAATGATCTTTGTGGTTTTGTAACAGTGTGTTCTTTTTGAAAAAGTTATTTAAACTGAGTACCCCAAAAGGGTTTAATTGTTGTATTGTAACATAAAAAGTAAGAAGGTAATATTGAAGACACGGAAAATAATAGTTCATTTAATTCTTCCCCAGTGTAGTAGGAACATTATTTTATGTAAATGTGAATTGTTCCCAAATATTATCTCTGCTAGTAGCGAGGAATGTTAGACAAAACACATTACGCAGTTTTCTACTGGATTCCTCTTGGGAAATGTATCCAAATATAGCTTTGTATATTTTCTCATTTCGTTCGGTTATTTCACCGTGTAGGTACCCGTCGCTATCACTCTGTCATAAATAGCGAGAATGCATTCAATAAAAATGAAATAAAAACAATTTTCATTTTTCCTTAACGTCATTGTGGTGAAAAAAAAATATTTTCATTATCGAGAGAAAATAAATACAACGCCAAATGGCTCATTTTTCGAGTGTTTTCCTTTTTTAAATTAGTACGAGTATAAAACTAACTAACTAACCATCACGCCGTTTCCCCGCAGGGGTAGGCAGTAGGCAGGTAAACAACTCGGTCTTGGCACACACTCTTTGCCTCACTCACATTCATGCATCGTCTCATACATACTCTTCTATTATTCTGACTTTTGACATGGCCCGACTCAAGTATCTGATTCACTTGATCGTGCCATGTCTTCCTCGGGCGCCCCCGATTTCTTCTACCATTCACATTCGCGTCGTATATTCTTCTTACACTACTTTCTTCGTTCATTCGCTCTACATGCCCAAACCATCTGAGGGTCCCTTTCTTAATCTTACTCATTATGCTTGCATCAGCCTTACATTCTTTGCGGATATCCACATTTCTCACACGATCATACATAGTTTTACCAAATACATTGTTTTACCACACATGCGTCTTCATTTTCAACAAACGCTGATTCTTAATATATGTATGAGTATTATAATATAATATTATTTTTATTTTATTTTTTTATTTTTTGTTTCTTTACACCGTAGGTAAAATGTTTACAATAAAATCACCTCACTAGGACAAGCCTGTGTTGAGGTTAATTATACAAATTAACAAAATAACACAAATTTATACAGATTTTGAAAGAACAATATTGTTGTATTATTAAACGTAGAATTTAGAAATCGTCAATTAAAAACGATTATTATTATTTTTATTTTTTTAACATTAACTCCACACAGGAGGCCCTGGGGAAAATAATTTCCCTCAGGGCCTATGTCATCTGAGATGCTGTGTGGAGGGTCTTTTGGAAGAGAGGAAGGAATGAACATTGGTCTTGAAGAGACCCATATTGTAGGAAGGAGGAAACACAAAGACTGGCAAATCGTTCCACAGCCGAGCTGTTGAACACAAGAACGAGTCGAAGAAGTCATGTGACAAATGTCAACCGTGTTGGCGTGTTTCCGACTGTGCACCGGTGACGAAGGGATCAATGATGCTAGTTCCTCGAAGCATATTCCATTGAGTTACCGGTAGAACAAGGATAGCATTCCCACGCGACGCCTGTGCTCTAAAGACTGCAATCCGTTTATTAAATTAGGAGAATCTATCAGACGGAGCGCCCTTTCTGCACAGAGTCGAGGGTTTTTTCAGATACTTTGGGGCTCCAGACCAGAGGTGGCAGCCAAAATTAGCCGTGGCATCTCCATCAGCATCATCATCACCATTAAACATTAAAACGCACTGTTAGGTTAGTGAACACGAGTGAATCTTTTGTGAGTTTTGTGTATCTTATTTAAGTGTATATAAAATATATATATAAATTATTTGATTTTAAAGTAAATGTCAGTCAATATCCAAAATGTTACGTACGTACACGCTTAACATAAAATAAAATGGATATGCACCTAACAAGAGGTCTCTGGGTACGGTAAATTAAAACACAATATATAATGTGTAATTTGATTATAGTCCCCTAATTGAGGTCACCCAGGTGTCAACTATTAAGACTAGATAGACTTGTCAAGAAGTCCCATCTTTTAAAAAAGGTACATTGGTTACGCCATTTACACAATACGCCTCTTGGTGAACCGCTGTACTTGGGGGTAATATTGTTGCATTTTCTTAATCCTTCATCTACCTCGTTTCCCTGTGTAGCTTTCGCTCGGTTACGCTATTTACACCATACATCTCTCGACAAACCGCTGCTGTACTTGGGGGTAATATTGTTGCATTTTCTTAATCCTTCATTTACCTTGTTCTTCTGTGTAGTTATCGCTAGATTACGCTATTTACACAATACATCTCTCGATGAACCGCTGTACTTGAGGCCTTGAGGGTAATATTGTTGCATTTTCTTAATCCTTCATCTACCTTGTTCCCCTGTGTAGCTTTCGCTCGGTTACGCTATTTACACAATACATCTCTCGATGAACCGCTGTACTTGGGGTAATATTGTTGCATTTTCTTAATCCTTCATCTACCTTATTCCCTTGTAAATTTCGCTTTCCGCCCAGTCAATTCAGTAGCAATTTCCAAAGAAATATATTATACTGCCGAGCTGAATCAGTCAGTTCTATTTTTTTTAAATTATTTATTTTATCCAAAAAAATATAATGAATATATAATATAATATCATTTTACTACATAGTCGTGTATTGGTTACATTTTGAGTATATTTTCCCTCTTACTTTTTATTTTCTTCCTTTTCTTTTACTCAGTAATTTTTTCGAGTGCCGCGAGTGTACACATATAGTGAACCGTTAATCCGCTATTTTACGAATCCTTCCTCCTTCCTTCTTTGGCATATTTTCTCCTTCGCGCATTGGTCATTATTACACAAACTACACACCGTATAAGGTCCTTCTATTCTATGTAAAATACACACCATACCTACATGATTTCGTACAATATCGAATTTGCTTTTTATGGGACCAAGTGGTTCGCTACGTTTGGTGATTTAGCAGGGGTGCCCGGGTTCATGGTGTGAGGTTTGTCTAGGTATTGGAGGCGGATGACCAGGACACACTGAACCCCAGATTCCTACCCACCCCTTAAACCCTTTTCCTTCTCAGAACTCTCCTCTCCTTCCTTTCCCCTAAAACCCCTCCACACAGCATCCCCAAAGATGACATAGGCCCTGAGGGAAATTGTTTTCCTCAGGGCCTCCTGTGTGGAGCTCATGTAAAAAAAAAAAAAAAATGTGTATAGAATCACACAATGATATGAAATACGTGATAATGTTTAATCGATACTGTATGAAGAAGATGCAGTTATCTATAAGGAGACCCTGTAATTAAAAATAGCTCTTTCAATTAACAGTATAGATTCTAACTTTGAATGGATAGAAATGCTATTGCATTGTGATGGATTCGCCAGCCTGATGAGACACCGGGTCACTGGAGCCAGGATGCGGCTAATGGTCTCCGACAACACGTTGGTGACCGCAGCCTTCCAGCACCTAGCGCCACTCCTGAGTGAGCAATGGGCCCAAGCATACTAAAGATCACGCCCTGCATAATAATTGATTATTTGTTTTTGTTATTATTAATTTTAATTACTATTATTTTTTTTATTTTCTATTTATGTTCTTATTTCTTTACTGTGTACTATATGGGACGTGTGGGATTGCACTATCCTCCCCACACCCTGCAATAAAGATTATTATTATTATTATTATTGTCAGAAACAACACACTATCCGGTTTACCAATGTTTCCTAATATGCAATCAGCAATAGTTATTTCGCATCATGTTGTATTACTCTAGGCCGGCTTTTATTGTTGAGAAACCTATTGAAATATAGTTGTTAATGAACACTATACCGGACTTCTAGTCTTATCGGATGTTGAAAGGCATTGCATTTGTGGCAGCGGCAGACTAAACTCACTCAATGAAGTTGGTTGGAACCTGATGTTGGTTGACGTAATGGAGCTAAACGCGTTCTAACAATATGTCTTTGTTTCCATTCCAGTCAAAGAGAATATTATTGTCGTGGGGTAGATAATAGACCTTTCAGGTGGAATGGAAGTTCTTTGATTCATCGCACAACACCTTTCAATTCAACCAAAATTTTCTGAACAAAAGCTGAAACGTTTTATTGATATTCAATTATTCGTCAAATCAAAACACGTATTTAGTATTTTGTCCAAGTGCGTCTAAGTTACTGATTGATTATTATTGTAAGTTTTACAAATTTGAAAACTTTTTTAAACCTCCCTAACCAGTGAAGTAAAGATGAAATATTTTCTTTGGCATTTAGCAAATAATATATGCAAATATGCGAGTAAATTTTTTTTTGTTAGAATTCATTGTTTACATTAGCGGCTGGTGTTTTAACGATTTCGTTGAAGACAAAATCGAAATGAAAAATAACATTAATTTACTGGAGTGACATGGCAATTACTTTTAAAATACAAATAAATTGTATAGTACACATTTTGCTTCTCACCTTGGAACTGAATTTATAAACAATAATACTTCAAACAAAACTTTTTTTCCGTAGTCAAATTCATAAGAAAACTGATACGTTGAATGAACTGAATAATTTCCTTTATAACACGAAAATCAAACCCTAATTCTGACAATCCCACTAGGGTGCGGCGCGGGCTAGTAACCCCTTGTTATAATTTTTTTTTTACTTTCATAAATTATTATTATATAATATTTTTGTCTAATCACATTATTATTCAGCTTATACACACAGTTTATTTATAAACATGTTCTGCTGTGTAATTTATTATTATGCGTGACAGCTATTTCACCTTCTGAAGATTTCTCAAACTGTAGTTAGGTCACTTATAGATTAAATAGGTCGTTTGTAGTGGCCTACTCACAGTTTGACAAGGCGTTAAAGAAGTTTTTTTACATAACTCCATAGGGTGAATAATCCCACTCAGGGCGTATTTCATCTTTGGGCATGCTGTGTGGAGGGTCTTTTTTGGGGAAGGAAGGAGAGGAAATCCTGGGAAGGAAAAGGATATGAGGGGTGGGTAGGAATTTACGGGTGAAAAAGCTGGCACGCGTAATAATAATTATACAGCATAACTTGTAAATAAATAAACTGATTGAAAATATTAACGAATACATAAAATAAAATTGAATTCTATAAATTATACTTCATAACAATAAATATTACTTCAAATTAAAAGAATTTCTTTGTTTTAACCACTATTACCTATACATTATTGTAGTCTCTCAAATAGCAAGTAGTGGCTAACGTATAATACCTATTAATATATATATATATATATATATATATATATATATTAATAGGTATTATATTTTTTTTTTTTTTTTTTTTTTTTTTTTATTTAAGCGACTATGTAAAGTAATTTTATTTACAAAATATAATGGTAACGTTAGGTAAAGATATTGTATTTCTTAGTCCTCCTCACTAGGGGTTCCCGTGCCGAGGGGGACTAAAGTTATTTAATTATAGTTTATTTGTCTTCTATGTCGTTTTCAGTGTCTTCATTAGTAATACATGAGTATTTTCGTTGACCTCTTTCAGCCATATTTTTATTCTTGATTTGTACTCATTAAATTATTTCACTCTCGCACTGTCTTATTAACTAACAATGCTTTTAAATGTTTTACTACTTTGTATACTATCAAATTTAATTGTAATATAAAAAATAAAATAAAAACTGTTTACTCCACTGACGAGATTACTTATTCCTTCTTCCGTGTTCCATTTATGTAGTAGACAACGCGAAGATTTCATACCGCGATACCATAGCATGGCGTACCTACTTAATTATCATCATTTCAGCTTACCCTTGCGTGGAAATACACGATCAGTACATTTGTTAGTTTCAGACCACGTGATAAAATATTGATTGTGTATTTACATTATTACCTTGAAAATGCGGGTTGGTAAATAAACCTTCCATCACAGTGTGAATAAAATTCAAAACCACGAACAAATAATGCATTCAAATTTTCATAAATATAAGTAAGTCAAGTATGCCAAAAACGTCAGCGTTCCTGATCACACTTCACATACATTTACAATTTCCCGAAATATAATAATATCTGGAATGGAGATTTGTGTGATAAAGAGGAAAGGATTTGGTTTGGAGTGTGAGGAGATTGTGGACATGTTCCCAGCTGATCTCCAACGGAATTGAAGTTGCTTACTGAGAGGAAAAATGGGGTTAATTGAGCTGGTCCAGGGATTAGGGACACAAAAGCCAGAAGGTATACTGATCGTGACCGAGGGGGATATTTGCCATATTAAGATTATTTCGTACTCTGCACCACAATTGGACATGTAATGTACAATCTACACAGGATGTGATACCGCAATCTCCAGCCTGTACGTGCTAATAATTGAAACAAGCTGAAACAAGTTTATATTTCGTATTCACCTACGTGAATAGAATACATAAATGAGTCAACATTTAAAATGTATCTTATCTTAGTTTTTTTTCGCTATTAATATTAACGAAATAATCTCGTGTTTGTATTCTATTCTTGGATCGATATCATAGGTCAATGATTCTATTCCATAACCCACTGTGTCTTCATTATCTCTTCTACTGTTTCTCTGTCTTTTCCTTTGGCATTTTAGTTATATTAGTTTTTGAAGTGAAAACTTGTTTGGCACCATTGTGATTTGAAACTCGATGAAACTAAAAAGTGACAAACACATACATCTATAGGATTTAGCCTTAAATAAAATAATCGGTCTCCTCTTTGTGCCCCACTCTTGTCTACTTTACTTTTCTGAAGGTTTCACTACGACCACGTGTGAACTGCACACTTATAGATACGTTTTTAGATTTTCACGGCCAAACGTATTTTCTTTATTTGTTTTTGGTTACATCTGCCGGATCTGCCCTGATGATATCCAACGCTATCCTAAACGTTGGTTAAAGAAGGAGGTAGCGCAACACGGCATAACATCCCAAAAAAAAAACTAAAATGCAATAAGTGTGTATTTATCAGCGACTTTTGAATATACTTAATACTTTTACAAATAAATATTTAACGCGACTACATCAGTAAATAATTTGAACTAAGAAATAAATTGTTAAAAATATTTGCAACCGAAGTACTCATATTATGAATCTTAATCTACACATGTCCTTTTACGGAAATACCTTGATTTTCGTGTCCAAAATTAATATTTTAATTAAGAGCGTTTAATCAGCCAGCGGCCGAAAATCCACATTTCGTCGAAAGTTGTCTTACGATCATGTAGGGCGGTTACAATAAGAAAGATTAATTATTCTCCGTACCAGCTTTTTAAGGTTATAACTCAATATCGATTTTCTTTCATTCCAAATTTGCTTTAATTTATACCTACATCAAAAAATTCTGAAAGGCGTGATGATAAAACTATTAAAATAATGTACTTTTTGTAATTATTTTTTGATTATAAGTATATATCATTTTTCAATAATGTCTAAGTTAAATAAGAATGTTAAAAAAAATTGAAATATATTAGTTTGTAAGTGGGCAAATAAATACACAAACGGACCAATTTTCGTCAAGAAACACATGTACGTATATATTTTTTAATGATAATTTTATTTAAACTAAAATTAAAACACTCAAACATGCGATACCCAGATAATGTATTGATTTATTTTACTGCATGGTTATACGATTTGAAATAGGTGTGGTATAATACAAAACCTTTTTTGAAAATTTAACAAATCTGCCAACGACCTATGGTATAACCTTATTATACTAAAAATAAACATTTTTTCTCAAAATTTAATACATGCGAATGCTAGATAAAAGAACAATCTTTCGAAATCCATTTATAATTTTTTGTGGAAAAAAGTCAATACTCTTTTTCTCTGGTTATATCCTCTTAACTTTTAAGCAGCTAACATGCGATACCCAGATAAGGTATTGATTTATTTTACTGCATTTTTTTATTTTATTTAGTAACTATATAATATTTTTTACATTTTTATATGAAACATGTTAGTTAGATGTATAAATAAAATATATTCGTAGTCCTCCTCACTAGGAGATCCTGTGCTGAGGGGGACTATGCTTTGGATAAGTTTTTCAGCGACTTCTATGGTTTAACTTTATTGATTGGATAAGGTTTTCCAGAAACTTCTATGATGTTTTAAGTATACTAGTAAGTTCATTTTCCGATAGATTCTTCAGCCAACATTTAATGTCATTAATGTAGCTATTTTTTATTTTTATTTGTTTGATACTAAGTGGGAGTTTGTTATATAACTTTACTGCTAAAAATGCAGAACTTCTTTGACCAAATGAAGAGTTACACTTTGGTATATTAAGTATGTCTGTTTGTTTGGCTCTGGTTTTATGAGCGTGTGAGGTGTCTGCCTCTGAATCATTTTTGTGGTGATGAACTAGAATGTTTTTGGCATAGATTTTCTGTATGCTTGGAACATCAAACTGTTTAAAAATTTCTACTGTTGACGTCCTTATGGGGACCTTTAGAATGGTCTTTATAATGCAATTCTGAGTTATCTTAAGTTGTTTCAAGTGATTAGATGCTGCTGAGCCCCATCCTATTACTCCATATTCCAATCGAGAGTGGCATAAAGCATAATATACTCTCTTTAGATCCCTCATCGACAAGATGTTTCTTAATTTTTTGAAGAAGTAGATGAGTTTTGTTAGCTTTTTTGAGGTAAGATCAATGTGTGAATTCCACTGTAGATTTTCATCAATTTCAATCCCAAGATATTTAATACTTTTGGTTTGGGTTATAGACGGGCAGGAACATTGTGGAAAAGTATTTTGACATTCATGTAATTTGAGGGTATGCACATTCATTGGTTGTCCTCTTTTGTTTTTGGAGAAAGTTAGATATTTAGTTTTACTAACATTTAATGTAAGGGAGTTTACTTTTAGCCAGTTTTGAAGTACAGCCAGGCCATGTTCCGCCTCCTTGTAGGTTCTTGTCCAATCTTGTTCGTGGAATATAATAACAGTGTCATCTGCAAAGCTCATTATGTTTCCATTAATGGGAAGATTCATAAGGTCATTTATATATATCAGAAATAGTATAGGTCCTAATACGCTTCCCTGGGGGACCCCGAATTTAATTGGAAGAGATTTGCTCTTTCTTTTACCAATTTGTACAATTTGTTCTCTTCCAGTTAAATAACTTCTAAGTAGGTTTAGAGTTGTTTCGGTTATTCCATTTTTTTTTAGTTTTAAGTAAAGTATTTCATGATCAATTGTATCGAAAGCTTTTTGAAGATCAATGAAAACAGCTAAGCATTTTTTGCCTTCATCCAGTTTTCTAATAATTGTATTAGTTACATTAGCTATAGCGTCACCAGTACCCAGGTTTTTTCTAAAACCATACTGCGTAGGTGATAATATTTTATTGGTATCCAAAAATGTAAGAACTTGTTTTTTTATTACTTTTTCCAATATTTTCGACAGAGGAGTTAAAATACTAATTGGTCGATAATTTGAAATATCGTCTTTGGGACCATTTTTATATAATGGTATGATCGTAGCAATTTTAAGACAAGCGGGAAAAACACCTTTAGATATTGATAGATTAACTAGGTATGTCAGTGGTTGAATTAACTCATTTTGTAGGTATTTAATTGATTTGCTTGATATCAGTTCATTTCCCGATGAGGTATTTGTGTTTAAGGAGGTTATAATATTTCTTATTTCATCACTTGTTATCTTGACTATATTGAGGCTGTTTTCATGATTTACATCATCATTCCTCATTGTTTTTTCGACAGAAGTAGAATTTTGTTTAATTTTATTTGCAAGGTTAGAGCCTATATTGCAAAAGTAGTTGTTTATAAAGTCAAGAAGTTTGTCTGGGTGTTTCGTAAAAGATGTGGGAATCTCATCAATGTTTAATTCTTTAATGTTTTTGTCTTTATGCGAGGCTTTAGTATTTGTAATTTCATTTATGATCTGCCAGAGTTTACGGGAATCATTATTGCATTCATCAATTTTGTTTTTATAGTATGTTTCTTTAGCATAACGAATTACATTTTTACATGTGTTACGATATCTTTTGTAGAATCGAAGTGTATGGACATCATAAGGGTTGATTTTTACTTTTCTGTGCAGTTCATCTCTTTTTCTGATCGAGTTTATAATATTCTGACTGATCCATGGTTTAATGTGAATATTTTTATGAGATACCTTTTTATCTGTGGTTTTGGTGTTAGATAGAATACTGTGCTGTATAATTTCTATAAAATAACTCCAAGCAGTATCAGTATCATCTTTTTCCAGAAGGGCGGTCCAGTCATTCGTTGTTAACTCCCTTTTGATTATATGATTTGAAATAGGTGTGGTATAATACAAAATCTTTTTTGAAAATTTAACAAATCTGCCAATGACCTATCGTATAATCTTATTATACTAAAAATAAACATTTTTTCTCAAAATTTAAAACATGCGAATGCTAGATAAAAAACAATCTTTCGAAATCCTTTTATAATTTTTTGTGGAAAAAAGTCAATACGTCTAAAATCTGATTTAAAAAAGACATATTTCTGGTTTTCTCTAGTAATATCCTCTTAACTTTTAAGCAGCTAGTATGCTTTTTGTGTTTATTTAGTTTGATTCAATAACTAAACCAGCCAACCAGCCAGCATAATGCCTAGATCCAAGCATGTAATTTGTAGTTATTGTGCATTCGTTCATTGCAAGGGATTCGGCTGCGTTGCAGATCTGCCCTTCTGCAAAGATAAATTCAACGCCAAATAAAGGTGGAATAATTACAGACAGCTTCCACAGTTCGGAATACCTTTACATTGAGTAGTTTTTTTTTTTTTTTTCAATTATTTCTGGCTTTCACCCTTCAAGGGTGTTCTAGGCCATCATTTATAATTACAGAGAAAGGAAAGGTGAATTTATATATTAATTTTATTTAAATGTGCAAATTTCAGAATTTTATGGAAGATTGGAGTAGAGTTCAGACTTAGAAGAGATGAGATGTTGAATGGAGGAGAGGCAATTTTTGATAACGCTTGATAGAAGAGAGGATATTTATTTAGAGAGGGACAATCAAAAAATATGTGATCTAAAGTTCCCACATCTAGACCACAGAACGTACAATCTGGGGAGTCAAGCACATGAATTTTATAAAGGTGAGAAGGAACGGAACAATGTCCGATTCTCATACGAATAAGTAAGGAAATTTCTTTTTTGGAAAAATGGGGGAATTTTTGAAACCACGGTTTTGATGGGATAGTCCTTTGTATTGAGGCGTAGCGGGCACCCTTGGATTGACTAGCAATGTTCCAATACTCTGTCCAAACATTGCGGGATCTATCTTTGATGATGGAAAAAATATCAGACAGGGGAATATGGTTTACGAGGGTAACGGTAGGGTTAGACGCTCCTTGTTTTGCCAAGGAATCAGCAATATCGTTACCCACTATGCCAACATGTCCAGGAATCCAAATCAGAGTGACAGTTTTTCCAGAGCTTTGAATGGAGGTTATCAATACTCGAATAAGACATACAAAGTGATCATCAGGATGAAGAAGAGGACTTGTTTTAAGTTTTTGGAGGGAACTGAGAGAGTCAGAGAGAACAAGAGAATGTTCAAAATTATTTTTTATTATATATTTGAGAAATTCAATAATCGCAATGCACTCGGCAGAAAATATTGAAAATTGGTTTGAAATTGAATAAAATATTCTTTCATTAGAATTATTGTGGTAAACGTTAATACCAATACCACAGTTAGGAGAGTCCGGAGATTTGGAGCCATCAGTAAATAAAAGAGAAGAGTTGGGCCATTTAGAAGAAATAATGTCATTGAACATATTATTGACAGTACGGGCTGGGAGATTGGAATGACTTTTAAGGATGCCGATCCCTTCTAATATCGTTGGGGATAGGGTGACGTGACTATATTTTAATTTGTACAAAGGAAGAAGATCATTTTTGATAATTTGAAGCTCTGAGAGAGAGCGAAAATTTTTACAGATGGCAGGGAGAGGTTTAGTTCGAGCTCTGATTGTAGATGAATGTGTTGAGTCGTTGAACAACGAGACTCTGGGAATAATCTGATGACTTTTAGAATTTAAACATTTAAGAACAAATTTGTCAGCAAATAATTGACGCCTTAAATAAAGAGGAGGATCAGAACATTCTACTTGAAGGGAATTGATGGGCGACGATTGCATCGCGCCAGTTATTATTCGCAATGACTTAGATTGAATTTTGTCTAATTTACTGAGTGCATTTTTGGATGCAGTACTAAAAAGTGGGCAGGCATAGTCGAGATGACTTCGAATAAGTGCATTGTAGAGCAACTTAATGCAGATAGGATGAGCACCCCACCAAACGCCAGTCAATGATCTGATAATATTTAAATTTTTTTCACATTTAGTAACTATATTATTAATGTGGGAAGACCATTTAAGTTTCCTATCAAATGTTACTCCCAAAAATTTAACTTCGGAAGCATTGGGGATTGGAGAGTTTTTAAATAAAATTTGAACAGGGGGGTTATTATGACGATTTGAGAAGGTAACACACTGACTCTTTTGTACTGAAAGTTCAAGACCATTTAAAGTAAGCCATGTGCAAAGGGCATCCATGGCTTCATTAAGATATTTGACGGCGGATGGAATGATTTTGGATGATAAGAAGAAAGCTATGTCATCTGCGAACTCAACAACTTTTACTTGAGGGGGAATGGTGACATGCATATCGTATGTGTATATATTATACAGTAAGGGGGATAATACATCGCCTTGGGGTAAACCCTTCCAAATTGACCTACTCTGAGGAGTAACATCTGGTAGCTCAATGAAAATTTTCCTATCGAGAAAAATAGATTGGACAAACATGAGGGGTAAGCCAAGGCCTAAAAGTTTTTTTTTAAGAATTGGGATGGAAACATTGTCAAAGGCGCCTTCTATGTCTATAAAGACTGCAAGACATACTTCTTTGTTAGAAATGGATAAATTAATATCAGTGCTGATGATGGCAAGGTTATCTTGTGTAGATTTCTTTTTCCTAAATCCAAATTGGGATGGAGAGAGAAGATGATTACTCTCCACAAAAAATTCTAACCGGTTTTTAATTAATTTTTCATAAATTTTACTAAGGGTGGATGAAAGAGCAATTGGCCTTTAGTTGGATCCAGAATTGGGTGATTTGTTTAATTTTAGAATTGGGATGATTATTTGAGAACTCCAGTCATCAGGTATTATGCCAGTCTGGAAGATTTTATTTAAGATGCTTAAAAAGTGATTTAGAACATTATCATTACTATTTTTGATAATGCTATAAGGTATACCATCTCTGCCTGGAGATGAGTCCTTGACTGTTGATAAACAATTTTTTAATTCAATTAAAGTGAATGGAGAGTCAAGCCAATGATCAGACATAGGAGTGTTGTGGATTGGAGTTATTTCATCTAAGTTAGGTACAGAAGGGGGGGCAATTTTGTCCAAGAACTCGTCTATCCATTTAGAATGAGAAGCTCGAGGAGATGTTGGACTGAAGGAGGATCGAAATCTTCGAATCATAGACCAAACTTCCGAAATTGGAGTGTTCGGAGATACTGAACTGCAGAAGTTGTACCACCCGGATTTTTTTTTTGACCGCAATACCCTTTTGGCATTGCCTTCGGCATTTTTGTATATGAGATAGTTCTCCATAGTCATATTGTGACGATAGGAAAGAGATTTAGCTTTCCGAATTCTCACTACTTTGGAACATTCCTCATCCCACCAGGGAGTTGGAGGGAGTTTTTTGAGAGATTTGGTTTTAGGGGGAGGATTTGATTTATTGATTGCAGTTACGAGCATTGATTTGAAGTTATCGTAGTCATCTTTGACAGATAATGTATCGGTATAGGATAAATTTTGTATAAACTTATCCATATGTGAGTTAAATTCGTCCCATTTGGTGTGTTTTGTTTTAATCTTTGTCGAAATATGGGACTTGTCTGAATGGAAAGAAGTTTGATAAGTGATGGTGATCGGGAAATGATCACTGGAGCAAGGGTCGGGGGACACCACCCACGAGGAGAGAGGTGCCAGATTAATAGAGCATATGGAGAGATCCACTGCACTGGGGTTTGTGTTGGGGCGAGAGATTCTAGTAGGAGATCCGTCATTCAAAAGAAAAAAGGTTCGATTCATCTAGGAAATCCATCACACTTCGACCGTCTCGATCACAGAAAGCAGAACCCCAGACGGGGGAATGGGCATTAAAATCACCCAATAAAAAGAAAGGAGGGCTTAGTTGACGGACAATTTGCAACCACGCTTGTTTATTGAAGTGCGATGTTGGGGGAAGATAGATAGAAACAAAGGAAGTGTCCTTTATTTTAGCTGCAACCATTTGAAAGTCAGCATTGGGGGGTTTGATATTATTTATTGGGAAAAACGGAAGGGATTTTTTAATAAAAAGGGCAGCACCACCGCCCGTACCTTCCGGGCGATCATCGCGGAGACAGGAGTACCCTCCCACATTAAAGTGGGTGGATGGAGTAAACCATGTCTCCGAGACAGCAGCCACAGAAACAAGGTTTGAATTTAATAGGTTAAGAAGGTTTGATTTGTTAGAAATAGCACTGCGGCTATTCCACTGAAGAATTCTGACATCTTGAAGAGCCATTTTGAATAAATGATTTTAAAGTGGAAATAATAGAAGCAGCGTTGGACAGTAGATTAGTTTGAGAAGAAATTAGGTCAATTAGAAGCATAATAAGAGTTTGAATAAATGAAGAATTATCTTGGGAGAGTTGTTCAGAAAGCTTTTGATAGTTTGTTGAGGATGAATTATAATTGTTTGCGCACCCATTTGTGGCGTGTGAAAGAGGAGAACCATTGGGATTTAAGAGAAGTGAGTTGTGTTGTTGCTGATCGTATCCACGAGCCTGTTTAGAGATAGGGTTTTTGTATGTAAATTTTGTTGAACGGGAAGATGTTGAGGAGGAGGCGAGAGGGTTGGATGAAGAGTTACTGGATAAAACCTCGGAAAATGATTTTTTGACAGGCGGGAATAATTTAGAAGCCTGCAGAAAAGACAAGTTCTCAGAGGCCATAGAAATTTTTATATTTTTTTGGCGAGATTGTTCGGGGCAAGAAGAGTTAATGGCGGAATGAGCGCCTAAGCAGTTAAAACATTTAGGTGAAGAGAGAGAAGAACATTGGTCAGCCGAGTGGTTTTCTCCACATTTGAAACATCTGGGAGGGGATCTGCATGCAGCTTTGGTATGACCAAAACGGCAGCAGTTGTAACATTGAGTGGTGGGATAAGTGTACATTTCAACTGGTAAGGAGTTGAAAAATAAATAAATATGTGAGGGAAGAGATTGTCCTTCGAATGTGATGACGACAGATTGGGAGGGCTTCCAGGAAACGATGCCCTCAGAGGTGTCCTTATAATTTAGCCTCCTGGCTTTTATGGGATTGCCGATATGTTGGGGGGTTGAAAGTGAGGACAGGATTTCTGGAATGGACAGATCGGTCGAGATACCCCTGACCAGGCCCATTCGAGTGACATTGAAAGTTGGGATGTACGCCTTGAATTTAGAATTTGATGAAATAAATATATTTTTGATAAAGTTGTTGGCGGCTGAACCTGACAGGAATTCAACAGAGATTCGGAAGCGACCCTCGGCTTTAACACCTCCAGGTTTAATCGAAAGGTTCTTGGTATTTGAAAGAAATTTGCCAAATTCAAGAGGATGGATGGTTTTACCTTGTTCAGTTTTTTGCGCATATACAATGTAGGGGCCACGGGAATGAGTAGAGTAAAAGATTGTTGGAGGAGGTTGAGGAAGAGCTGGAGGGGACTGAGGAGACAAAGGCGAATCATGTTTTTTTGGGGAAAGGGGACTAAATTTTCTTTTTTTAATTGAGGTTAGGATGACAGATTCATTGTCTGAAATGTTTGAATGTTCTGAAAAGTCTATTTTATCTGAAATGTCACCATCTGGAGGGTCAGGAGGTGGATCTGGGGGCTTTGTAAGGGGTGCAGGAGGGAAATCCTCCTCCATTGTTCAAAGAATTACAGCTAATATAAAAAGTGACAGAAGTAAAAAAATTATATAAATATCTGAAAATGAGCAGCAAGAAGTGACTCCTGGAAGATCAGGGGGGAGAAGATTCCAACACACTAAACTTTTTACAGCCAAAACACAATAAAAAGATTGGTTTAAGAATATTTTTTGAAAGAGCAAAACAAAAGAACTGATGACAGCCAAATGTTATTGTTGCGAGTTCCCATTGAGTAGTTAAGGCTTAATTAGAAATCCCAGAAACTAATTAAACCAAAATGTATTTTCCAATCGGTTAAGTAGTGTGTTTATATGATGACTTTTATTACAGATCTATGCTTAGTTCAAAACTGGAAATGGGAAAAAATGAAAGATACTTCGTGGTGAGAGATTTTCCAAATGTAAGAAAGCGTTGTATTTATCACCAGGTTTTACATTTTTTTAAGTACGCAATTCACCCTAAAGAGAGTGCTTTGCACACTTCAACCGAATCATTTCCTTAATTTACTTAACGCAGATAACCTTACCTTAAAATTTTTAGTTCTTAACCAAAAATAATTATAAGTAGGCATCAAGTTTTAAAAATAACTTTGTCAGTGAAGTGTGTTATTTGCTTTAAGTGAAAACTTCTTTAGCTCCGTTGTGATTTGAAACTCAATGAAACAAAAAAGCGACACGGAAAAGAGACAAATAAATTCATCTATAGGATTTAACCTGCGAGAGAATGAGATAGAATAATCGGTCTCCTCTTGGTGCTGTGCTTCGTAGCCTCTTCACTCTTGTCGACTTTAGTTTTCTGAAGGTTTTGGTTTGAACTGCACACTTGTAATTTTTTTTAACATTATCTCCACACGGGAGGCCCTGAGTCATGACTCAGGGCCTCCCGTGTGATGGCCCTGAGTCATGGCCCTGAGTCCTGAGTCATGGCCCTGATGGGAGACCCTGAGTCATGCCCTGAGTCGTGACTCAGGGCCTCCCGTGGCTTTTTCATCTCTGGGAATGCTGTGTGGAGGGTCTTTTTAGGAAGGAAGGAAGTTCTGGAAAGGAAGAGGGTATGAGGGGCGGTCAGGAATCTGGGAGTGAATCGTGATTATGATGGTGAATGAATCCATCCCTCCCACTGCGGTGCAAGACGAGTTCTATAGCAGAGATCAAAAGGTCTCCCTCAAACAGTCTCTCTCTACCCGGCCTGCAACGCAGTTGGTGAGCAGACGCATCCGCCGCCAAGATCCGGATAAACCTCAATCCATAAACCCGGGCACCCCTCCTAAGTCACCAAACATAGCGAAACATAGGTCAGGAAACAGAGGTGTCGGGTTCCCAGGATATCCATTCCCGTCTCCCAAATTGTTAAGTTTTACTGTGAATATTCCAGCCTTAACGATTTTAACGTCAAAGATCAAACTTGTCGTTACTCGATTGATTTTTTTTTATTCAAGTTTACTCCTCACGAAATCGACAAAAATGTGCCGAAGGATATAAGTACACGTGTAATACAATACTTTAATGTTTTATGAAAATATATGTTTTATATCTACATACAGGAAAACTGTATTTATTTATACTGTAACAAAAATCATATGTAATGTAATTTATAATACTTTTTGTGTACCGAAAAGCGACCAAACGCTCGTTGTGCAGATTCAAACATGGTTGAATCCTGGCCCTGCGATTGGTGGAGAACAAAATAAAGCCATTGGGAACCAACGACGTTACAAAACACTACGTATGGATAGAAATCAGACCTGAATAGTCGGGTTCTTTCCACAGATAATTATGAAAAATAATCTGTCATATTTCGAAGATTATAAATTCATGATATGAAAAAATACATATTCCCCCAATTTTAAAGTAAACACGTATCCTTTTTACAAGTACCAAGATAAGAGAAGAATGAAATAAACTAAAATGATAACAGAATCGTAAATGATAACAGTTTTTTTTTTGTAAAACCCTCTATTTTTTACCCAAAACTGCAAATAGTCTACAAATTATAGTTCAGGCAATATGAAACTGAACGAATCAATTGCTACAAATTAAATCGCAATGAAAATCTAGTCTCTTTCAACGGAAGCAATCTTCCGAACAGGCCCTCCATTGATATGCTTGGTGTAACCCTAAGTGACCAGCTCAGGTATGGGGGCTCCATCGAAGCCAGAGTAAAGTTAGCCTCCCAAAAACTGGGCGTACTGTACAGGGCCCGCAGATACTTTAATAGTACACAACTGCTAACCCTGTACAAATCGCAAGTGCGCCCCACGGTTGAATTTGGCAGCCACCTCTGGTCTGGCTCTGGCTCCTAAATACCTGAAAAATACCCTCGACTCTGTGCAGAAACGGGCGGTCCGTTTGATAGATTCTCCCATCTTAACAGACGGATTGCAATCTTTAGAGCACAGGCGTCGGGTGGGAATGCTATCCTTGTTCTACCGGTATTACAATGGAAGATGCTCCGAGGAACTAGCATCATTGATCCCTTCGGCACCGGTGCATAGTCGGGAAACACGCCAAACGCGTGCCCAACATTTGTACACAGTTGACATTTGTCACATGAGAACGGGTCGTTTCTTCGACTCGTTCTTTGCCGGCCTCTGTGTTTTCTCCTTCCTACAACATGGGTCTCTTCAAGACCAATGTTCATTCCTTCCTCTCCTCAAAAAGACCCTCCACACAGCATCCCAGATGACATAGGCCCTGAGGGAAATTAATTTCCTCAGGGCCTCCTGTGTGGAGTTAATGTAAAAAAAAAAAAAAAATGCAACAAAAAGCTTTCATCCCCAAATATACTATAGGTATACGCATTTTCTGTCTGCATTTTGCGCGTGCTGCACGTTTTATCGACCCGGTAGCCTTTGTTAAAAAACGCCTAAACGGAATGAACGCAATCGGTCAAAATAAAGTTTCAGATGGTCAAACCGTATGAATTTTATATTGAAAACAATTTCGTTCTTTTTTCTAAATTATTTATTGTTGACCAAAGTAGTTTTTCTGATACAGGCAACTTAGATTACAATTTAAGAGCAATGACGTTATATAAATAAATAGACTCGCCGTAGTCTCATATACTCACAATATAATGTGGAAAGTAAGGAACACTCTTTTGTTTTCAGCGATTTTCAGTATAACTTCTGAATTCAAAAGTTTATTCCTGTGTGATAAAGATAGACAATCAAATAATGTGTGTGTATGAATGGCACGGATACATTAGCGGGCGGCGTATTGCTTGTCACTTTTTGATGCAATGTTCGCTGTCTCCTTTTCTCGAGGCCCACTAGAATAAAAGGTCCGGCTGCCTGTCGGAGTTTGATATGTCGAGCTATGCAATAAATACAATTAATAGGGCAACGACAGTTTTCAAATGGTGGCGATTGTCATCAATACTTGTTAGAACTACTGATTTATGTGTTGTTTTACCGCAAGCAAACAGATAAACAGAGTGTTTGGGCTGACAGTCTACTTTAGAACAGTGAAGTTTACTTAGCAACAGAAATTTGGCTGTTGCGCGTCCAGACCCTTTACTTTAGTAGGACTTGAATTTTCTCTAATGACGTTTAAAACCGCGAGCGGGAAACATGAAAATTAATTGTAATATTTATAATAATCGATAATATTAAGTAATTTACGTGTACTTACAAATGAAATGTTATTCATTCGCCTTTACTATTATTTGCTGTGCAATTGAAACATTTTCTCATCACACAGGAGGGCATTTTGACACTTTTTAGAATGCAATTTACTTACTGGTAAGACGCGACCTTACTCGACGCGTAGCAGTTTAGTACTAAAGTACTAGATATCGAGATCGTTACAATTGTCTTGTTCTTGTCTTCCCACTTTGAGATTTCTACCCCTCGTCTAATAATATGTAACGTCATTGTTTAAGAGTCTGTGTCCTGGTGACAGTTAAATATAATAGGTACCTACGTGAAGAACTGCAATAAAATAGAACTACAAACGGAAAAAAATAAGTTTTAACACGAGTATGAGAAAATGCTTTACATGCCTGTGCCAATAAATTAAGTGAAATCATTAACATCAGTTTCTTTAATCCACGGCACCGGTAGATTTGATTGATGGAATCCTAGTATTATTTAGTACAATGTTTCATAATAAAAAATACTTTTTAAAACCCTTCTATGTTCTTATCATTCCGGCGCAATACTATATATTACGTTAATACTTAGGACGGGTTGTTTTAAAAAATTTGATGAGTTCATGAATTATATGAAGTTAATTTTCAGGTTCGGTAGAGGTTCTTTTCAAGTTCTGTTATTATATTATCATTAAAGGCCAGTTGCTGCATGAAACTGCAATAATCACAGAACTTGAAAAGAACTTACACGGAACATGAAAATTAACTTGAAATATTTGATTATATAAATACATCAATTTATTTAAACAACCCATCCTTAGACACAAAGAAATTCGAAATCGGAGTTTTTCAAAATATTTAGAATCTTTTAGCTGAAGATTTCATTGTCCACTGATGAAACGCATGCCAATGAATAATTGAGTATCAACCAGGATGCCACCGGTTTCTTAAAACACTTTTCAAGAGGTAGTTATACGCTTATTCTATAGATAGAATCTATAGGATAAGACTATTTTATACAGACGTGATTAATATGATATTACTACGGTAGAGATGGTACTAGTTTACACTATTATGAAATTGCAAAATGGAAAATAATTCAGTGAGCTTAATAAATAACCTTTTGTTTTGTTTTGTTTCATCCTTAATGAAATAAACAATAAACTTTTAGTATTGCCATGGAATGAGACTTTACATGAAAGGGCTATGTTTAGTAACAAGAACTGAACAGCTAGTACTTACTTCACAACAATCCGCTTCCACAACATTCTCTATTGAATCTGCCATGATTCTAACGTACATACGTACTCATAGTTTCAATGGCCCTTGGGCAGTGGGGCATTGTGCGGTATTCACATTAATCAAAAAAATATTGGGTGGTCCAGTTCAGAATTTGTCTACTTAAAACTTAAACCTGAAACAACTTGAATACATACTTAAAACTTTAGCTTTAAACATCTTGAACAGAATTCAGTGGGCGGGCTAACCCCAATTGTCGGCAGCCCTTGAGATAAGCTCGGAATAATTAGTTTAATTTAGTTTAATTAAATGTGTATTCGATCCCTGGCATTCGCAAGGGCGCGGATGTTGGAAGAATTATGGACGAAGACATCGCATACAATTTAAGCATATGTTAAGTTATAAACCATAGTTATATTAATAGGCCACTTGCATCACATTTTTTTGTCCGGTTAAGGCAAATATTCTAAGACACCTGTATTTTTTTTTAATCGTATTTTTGAAACCCTGGCGATTTTTTGAAAATTTCAATCCGAAAAATCAGACCATTTTTTATAAACCGGAAAGACGGTACATAATTTTATGGGTGCAATAAAACGATAATTACATAGCCGAAAATCATTTAAAAAAAGAACGTTTTCCACAAGAAAAGACACAGGAAAATAACGAGGCATACCAAAAATATTACATCTCATAAATATTTTTTTCCTTGATCCATCTTATTGATCATAAATCATTAAAATGTTCAACGTCTATATTACTAAATCCAATGTAATATACTTGTACTTGTAAATTATAATAATAATACGAATATTATAATATTTGATTTTGTTAAAATCAACACCATTACCATTATACCTCTAAAACACATGCCGACAACATTAATGTACGGGAGTCTCTTCACAGCATCTGTCAAAAAGTCAAACAAAATGATAAGTTCGCAGAGAACAAACAATAAATCTAGTGAACGTTAAATGCCAAATTCAAAAATTCGTATGAAATCGCAGTGTTGCCATGTTAAAAAAATAAATCAGTGTGGAATTTTACAAAATTAATAGGAACATTTTCGGAGACGGGATATTTTCATGTAGTGACGTCACGAGCCCAAATAATGGATTTATTTATTAAAAAAAAAAACTGTACATTTCTAAAAAATTTTACCAACATTTTCGTAATCTTAGTAAAAAAATCTATCCACACGATTTTTTCCAAGTCGTTATGAAATCCATGCAAGTGGCCTATTATATCTTATTGTGAGTGATTACCTCAAAGACAGATATTATGCCTGCTGATACATTTCCGAAACTGGAAAATGTATTCATTTCATTTGACAACATTTCGTATGATTAAAAACATAAAATGTAGTTAGCAACCAATACCTGCCCATGCCTCCTTTTGAAAGATTCAAGGTTAAAATAGTTTCACCATTATAAGATCCTCGATTATAGGATGGTTCATATTAACCTCGTTCCAAAATATATTAATTTATGTAAGGTTAACAATTTCGAACAATGAGTAAAGCGATAGTCCAGATGCAGAACGGCCGTGGTAATGCAAAATAAATATAGTTTAGTAGTCAGAATACCTTTCCATACCTCGAAGTTGTACAATCATTTTGCATCCGCATGGCAACAAACGTAGAGAAATCATCTGGACCTTTTCTTGGGCAAGTTTTATAATATCATTCATATCCAAATTTAAGTTTCGTGATGCTACAAAACCTAATGACGCCCAAATTTTCTCAGATTAAACTTCGGATCATATTATGGCAACCTAATAAGAGAGATATCTTCGAGAACTTTTTTTTTCGTTCGACATTTTTTAGTGAATCATCACTCACGAGGGATGATACTTTATTAAACATTTTAAGTGCACATTCAATTTACTATTGTTAGCCATGACCAAATATCTTTGGCCATGACGAATAAAAAGATACATTGATGATCAGATCAGAAAAATATCTATTTTGTTAAGGAGATTGATCGCGATTGCGTCAACAACTGTTTTTTTTTTCAGTTTCTCCATGAGCGAAGGCCCTAAGAATCAGACAGTGACTCAAACACAAAAAAGGTCTGGTGTTGTGAAATATTTTATATTATATTATTTGCGGACGACACAATTTTTCGCAATAAGCATCTTCCTTTACATTAAATATCTGTAGCTCAGGGCACGCGAGCGTTTGAATGATAAACCACATTTAATTCAAAGTTTGCAGTATTCTCATTGAGATTATTGCAATATACTGCATTGGAGTAATGTTTGAAATAAATTGCTTTCAGCTTCCACGTATTTTGCCCCAAGTTATTCCACATAAAGCTTTATGAACCCTTTACTCCGAAGTGTTACCAGAATGATTTCTGAACAGCGAGGTTTCGTAATCGATGTGTTCATACAATTTCAGTCAGTAAACGAATATTTCTTAATCAAAGACAGAACGAAACTCATTTTCACTCAACAATGTCAAAAGTCCACCACTTACAAATTACTTCTCGTATTATTAAGTTTAGAGAATATAGTTGATGATTCAGATGCCTGGAAGTGTTTGTGTGAGAAATCATATTCATCTGAATTTTGATTGTAATTAGATACTCTGTTATATTATATTATCGAACTCATTTGTCCTCTCCGTGATAGTTTACTGAAGTATCTGACATTATTCCATGGTTTCAGTATAAAGGGGATTGGTATATTTATGGTATAAAGTATTTCGTCTTCGGAAATTGAATTCCTTGCAGAAATTCTGACGATAAAGTAATTGGTCAAAATGGAATTGTTTTGTATATTAATTTTAGTGCGGTGCAAGTCGGTAGTATGTATTTTTGTTTAAAATCAACTTCGCTATGTATTCAACACATAAATTGCACATATATTAAAAACTCACCATTATTATTATTTGTTATATACGTATATACATATAAAACTGATTTTTTCTCTTTATTGTATAATGCTATACTTTTTACTTACCAGCTTTATTTATATGTACCATGTGTAAAAACTATTCATGTTTTCTATGTATTCTAAACACACCTGTATGCACTAAAACATAAAAATGTAAATGTGTGTAAAAGCCCATAATGATTAATAAATAAGGCGTTAATGATTAATAAATAAATAAATAAATCTATGGTGTTGTCCCGGAAGGCAACGTTAAGAATTTTTCTCCATTTACCGAGCACCTGAAAATCCGGATTCACACTGGGAAAAAAATAAATTACATTTTTCATGCATGAGCATCGACACGGAGAATACTAGATCAGTTTTTTGGTAGTAGGTTTGAAAATTATCAATCAAAACTGAGCTAATTAATAAACATTTATGAATGACCGACTCGTTAGAAAATTAATTTCACTTCTTTTTTAAAATTTAACAGAACGCTCCATATCTCCGATAGTGTAATAGATACCTATTCTGTCGCTAGTGAAAGACCACCATTAAAAGACAAATCGTTTTTTGAAATAGTTTTAGGCGTGTTTAGTGACTAAATCTGAAAAGATGGTTACCTACTTCCAATCCTTCATCTTTCCCATCCACTTCCCATCCCTATTCCTTTCAGCCTCACTATCTTACGGTTGGGGATGTCATAATACCACAGGCTTCCGATGGTTGGGAGCAGTTTGGACGCTTGTGCACAATTAATAAAATTAAAACATTAACAAAAGCATTGTACGGAAGAAAAGTCAAATTAAATTAGTAATAAATTTGGTAACTAGCCATTTTCTCCATCATTTCCACTATTCTAGGCCCAAGGCCGTATCAAGGATGTTGTGATCAGCTATATTATAATTTAATAATAAGATTAGTGAATGGTGGCACAAAAATTAAAATAATATTAAAAATAAAAACATATTTACGAAAAATCAAACCCATAAGGGGTCGTCCATTAATCACGTGAGGCTCGAAAGGGGGGGGGGGGGTTTGGAAAAAATCACGAAATAACACCAGGGGGAAGGGGGGGGGGGGGGTTAATGAGATATCACGTGTATTTATTTTTCGTGACAATATTCTGAAAATTTCAAAATACTTTGTTCTAAAAAAATACACGTGAATTTGGGGTGGGGGGGGTAGTCGAAAACCTCACCACATATCACCACGGAGGGGGGGGGGTTAAAAAGTTGCTAAAAAACATCACGTGATTAATGGACGACCCCTAATTAAACCGAATGATAAAGTAGACATTTTTTAGAAAATAGATATAAAATACTTAAATTATATTAAAATGCCAGATTAAAAAATATGCAAGAGTGCATTATACTCGTAAGACCTTTCTTTTGAAAGAAATAAAAATCACAGAACTTATTACATTTGTATAGAGCGGTGAAGACCTCCCAAGAAATTCCAACCAGTACAAAAATATGTAAGTATAATGAATAAAACTTTTAAAAAAGATCAATGAAATATGTTAAGCGTAAATTTCAATTCGTATAATATTTGAAAAAAGCTCACCTCTTTTCAAATATCCAATATTGTACACGGGTAGAAAGAGCGAAAGAACAATTATTTGACTCGGTGCTCAAACCATTATGTTATAATGCTTTGAGCACTGCTTGTGCGCGGTGCTCAATTGTTGTTGCGCGAATGCGGTTCTAGTTTTAGGGACCACGCAACCCAGATTTGATGAAAAGCGGGAATGTACTTGATGTTATGAATCCACCAGTAAGTTATTTCATCATATTTAATGTATGCTTGTGTTAGTAAATTACTGTCGAATATCTAAAACTCTGATTTTAGCAAAGAGTTCTTTTGAGGGGCGGGCAGGTTGGTATATAAAAAATGGTTCCATGACAGTTCATCCTGCGACAATTCATCCGGCGACAGTTCATTCTGCGACAGTTCATCCGGCGACAATTCATCCTGACAATTCATCCTGACAATTCAACCTAACCTAACCTAACCTATAAGTATAAGTATGTCGTATTTTGTTATTCACGCATGCTTCTTCGGAGAGTCGAAATTATTGTTAGTAAAAATATTTTTACAGAGGATTTCCACTCAAGATGCCTTCAGATATAAGTATATCGATTTTGGTTGTACGGCCGTATATCCTCTTTGCATACTTACTTAATGAAAATCTTCTAAATGATCAGGCAGGATGAATTGTCGCCGGATGAACTGTCGGCAGGATGAACTGTGGGCCGTATGAACAGGCCCTCCATTGATATGCTTGGTGTAACCCTAAGTGACCAGCTCAAGTATGGGGGCTCCATCGAAGCCAGAGTAAAGTTAGCCTCCCAAAAACTGGGCGTACTGTACAGGGCCCGCAGATACTTTAATAGTACACAACTGCTAACCCTGTACAAATCGCAAGTACGCCCCACGGTTGAATTTGGCAGCCACCTCTGGTCTGAAGCTCCAAAATACCTGAAAAATACCCTCGACTCTGTGCAGAAACGGGCGGTCCGTTTGATAGATTCTCCCATCTTAACAGACGGACTGCAATCTTTAGAGCACAGGCGTAGGGTGGGAATGCTATCCTTGTTCTACCGGTATAACAATGGAATATGCTCCGAGGAACTAGCATCATTGATCCCTTCGGCACCGGTGCGTAGTCGGGAAACACGTCAAACGCGTGCCCAACATTTGTACACAGTTGACATTTGTCACATGAGAACGGGTCGTTTCTTCGACTCGTTCTTGTGTTCAACAGCTCGGCTGTGGAATGATTTGCCGGCCTCTGTGTTTCCTCCTTCCTACAACATGGGTCTCTTCAAGACCAATGTTCATTCCTTCCTCTCCTCAAAAAGACCCTCCACACAGCATCCCAGATGACATAGGCCCTGAGGGAGATTATTTTCCTCAGGGCCTCCTGTGTGGAGTTAATGTAAAAAAAAAAATATTTTTTTTTAAAAATGAACTGTCGCAGGATGAACTGTCGCCGGATAAATTGTCGCAGGACAAATTGTCGGGTCACCATAAAAAATAAATCGCAAAATTACTTTTTGAACCGTATTAATGGGATTTCTAACGGATTCAGCATAACCACCCCATCCCATAATACCATATGTTCTTTGAATGGAAGAGGGTAAATTTTAAGCTTCTTAGGGTCATGGACCTAAGACAGCAGATTACATGGCGTAGTTAATGGAGTCTTTTTACAGTGTCGCTGATTATTATTATTATTATTAACACACTTATTTTAATACTTGATTCTGTCTTGCCCATCTTATGACACACATACATAGATATTGAAAATTAAAACTATCAGTGGAAAGTTTCTGGAAATGTTCGACCAATATAATCTATGTTCCAGAAATAAACTGTTCACTGAAAACAAAGCAAGCATACGTCAAAATAACAAATATTGGTTTGATTTCAATAACATTGAACAGTTTAATAATAAAATAAATAGCTTTTATGAAAATAGTAGCTAATCAATAATAATAAACTATCATACCAAAATGCCTCAAAGAGACATTATCGGTACCGCGAATACCATCATGTGTGTTTTAAATATCACTGTCCCAAAAAAACGAAATGAATTTGTCGAGAGAAACTTATTTTTATATAAGCACCCACGCATTTCCAGTCAGACGGTTGTTCGCAATTCTTCTAAATCTTCTGTATTAAATTTTACACATTACCTATATTATTGTTGCCTGAGAGGAGAATTGGCGTTGGGAATTTCTTTAATGTTGTTAAGTATACATTTTCAGATTGCATTTGTTTTACAATACGTTTCAAACATAACCGCTGAACGAAGTTAGTCAATCTTTTTTTTTTTCAAAACAGTTTATATTATAGTAAAGCGCAAGTGAAATATCACGACACTGCGTATTACCAATAAAACTATGACACTAAGATATTATCAAAGGTACTAGTTTTTTCTGCAATAAATACCATAATAAATTCACACAAATACATTTTGGTTTTTAGAAATCTTGTTTTCGCTGAACTTCATTTATTCGTTGGCAGGTAGAAAACATTCGCGATGGGCTTAATCTGCAAATAGGTCAACTCCGTTTTATGCAATTTTACAGGAAGACAAAAAAAATCGATAAAAAATAAAATATTTACAATATCCATATTCCAAAATTCCATTTGGTGCTTGTTTATTTTGCATACGTAATTATCTGAAAAATATGAAAAAATATATTGATTACATACCTATATAATAGATTTTTGGAGATGGCCTGCTTGAAAATTAAAACTTAAAAAAACGTATGGGAGTTGTCCACTTTTCTGCGGATCCTATAATATTTTATTAATTTAAAGTAATTTTAAGAGAAAAAAATACTATTTTTTGTCACAAAATATGTTTTAATGCTTAATTAGTCTTCATTCATGTGGAATATTATCATAAAAGTCCCTGTAGTCCACGGGTAGGGTAGATTTTATTTCCTGGAGGTCTTTAAACTTCCGATTTTTAATTTTAAGCCGATTTGTATGAAGTTCTGGTAAGTTTTCAATCGCTGTGGGTGTAATACTTCTATCGCAAGGTTGTGGTAGTAACTGTCACTCATCTTTGAATCTCAGCTTAAAATATATGTTCCCATTTTTCACTATTATCATTTGTCACTATCATCATTTGTCACTATCATCGCTTATATAGGTGTCAATAAAAGTAGCACTGTTATCGTGACGTGGTGTAGCTTGTGAAGTTGTAGCTGGTCCGGAATGATGTCATTCATTCCTCGGTAACCGATGTTAACGGGCTTGAATACAGAGACAAACCATCAGCTATTGGTTCCATTTCAGTGATCACCTCTGTAAGAGCATCATATGTTAATGCCCCATCAGCTAGTGGCTGGATTTCCATAATCGACAATTCTGTAATAATATCAGATGTTGCCGCACCGTCAGCTAGAGGGTGTTGACGAACCAGGAGCCAGTATAACAGGCACATTTTTAATAGACTCCTTTGTGAAAAATATCATGTAATTTTGATGGCTTCGGTTGCAAGCAGCATCAATAATTTTATTCGTCACCTAATCAAGAAGCCGACCGACCCGAAGATAACACTGAACAAGCCACGCATCCGTTGCTGCACCTAATCTCACAACGTACGAGTTATCAGCTACAATGGACCCCGGCCGTCTGCTCCTATAAAAGAGATCACCAACTGCTAACGAGGGCTTATCTTCAACTTATCATTAAAGGGACTGCATGTCCCTTGTTGCTAGATTCTCCAATTGAAACTGTTGTACTGTACTGTTTATTATTCAAATAAATAAATTAAGTTCAGTGAATATTCATTTAACGTGTCTGGTGTTTAAAGAAAACCATCAAAAGTTAACTCCCTCGACATTTTCCTTGTCTATAAATTACAATAATCCCATTAAAATGCAGTACAATTTTTTTTAACAATAATCTACCTAAAACCATTCTAATATATTTTTTATTTTGTTTCTCTTTATAAAATATTTGTATTTTGAAAAGGGATTTTTCTTACAGCTATAAGGTTAAAGAAATAATTTATTATTCAATTGAAATACCTTTTAATGTTCTATTATTTGTGATATAAACATTTTCTATAAATTGATTACTTTTTAAAATAGCGATCCCACAAAAAAACTCTAATGGTCAACCGGGAAGTTTTTCGACTGTACATATTAAGTATGTCATAATAAGTGTATTTATTTTTAGTTAGTTAGACAAATAATTTCAATTTATATGGATCAGAAAATAAAACTTTTGTGGGCGTGGGCAACTCCCGAATCAAGAACAAATTTTTACAATGAAAAATGGCCAACTCCATCATTGCACTTTTGCAGGTTATATCATGGTATTCGTTTTCAGTATTCACAACAATTATGCATTATTTAAATAAAGTCACTTACCAACAATTCCCTGCATTGTTTTCAGGTTAAACTATTTGTTATTTATACCCATTGGCAAAAAAAATAAACTCGTTACACGCCGTTTGGAACAAAATGGCAGCTGACATGGGAGTAAGGCATTTTGAAGTGTTGGGAGTTGTCCGATTTACGTGCACTCGATTTTCTCGGTAGTTTTGATAGCTAGGAGTTGTTTGATTTTGCATACTGTAGGTGACAACTTCGCGTATTCGACGTCATCAAAACATGATTTTGGGTCAAAAGTGGAGTTGGCCAGTTTGCAGATTAAGCCGTCGCGATTGTTTTCTGTGGTGGAGGAGGGTTTATCAATTATTTCAACTTTTGAATTCAGAAACGCCCGGAGTCTCAAAGTTGTGTCTTACAAAGAAGTGGTTATTAGCCCGCTAAAATGCATTGAAAATCAGAAAACAAACCTAAAACATTTTTTTATTATTATTATTTTTTTCAATAATTTAACCTTTTAATGTTTGTTTGGTATTACAAAAATGCGTATAGCCGACAAAAATGAAAAAAAAAAGTATGATGAATACAAGTAAGTCAACAAGAATTCTGATTTTATCCTGAAAAGTGTTATTTTCTCCTTTTATATTTTTAACCAACACATCACATATGTTTAAAAAAATTTATTTTGCGTTTTTTGTACTGCAGTTATGGAATAAAAATTAAGTTTGGTACGAAATATTAAATATGGACCCTTTGTTTTATTTTTTATCCAAATCACGAAATCTATCAATAACTTCCGGCCACTTTAGCGGGCTAATAGTGAATAATAATTTCTTTTATTTTTAAGTTTTCGAATAGCTACAGATCATACAAAACTTTTGAGACCCCGGGCGTTTGAAAATAAGGCAATTTTTTTCTCTCTATGGAGAGCGATACCAGCTACGCGTGTTCGTATGCTGTATTTTTATTGGTCGTGAAATTGATCAAATATTTTTAAATAACGATATTCTTTCTTGAACAGCTAATCAAATTGTCCTTGGCCCAGGAGTCGAATAGTCTTCTTTAAATTGCTGATAAAAGTTTTCTTTCAATTCTTAACAAATCTCATTTCCGGTGATTATTTAAGTAAATAATATTTATTTTATCAAAACTGCAACTAGGTACGGACAAAAATCAATACTACGACCACATTGGTGTAGTTTTAAACAAATATTGATAAAAAAATCTTTGCAATAAAATAAGCCCGCGAGCCTTACCTATCGGCCATTACGAAAAATATATATTATTTAGGGGCTTATAATGCTCTGTTTCTGTATAATAACATCACACTCTAGTTAAATTTAATCAATATGACCCATGTCCCAAGCTCTTCAACATATTTACAATAAATTTTATCCACCTTTACGAACATTTTACCACTTTACCCTATAGAGCGCCCCAGATGTGACATTTTTTTTAATAAACGAGAAAATACCTTTCAAAAATGGCTACGCACCTACAAATATGAATATTTTGGTGTGCTAAGCTTGGTTTTAAACTTCAGTGTTTTCAATAAGTCCAAACAGTCTTTTTAAACATTTCTAAACAGTCAATTATGAAAAACTATCAATTAAGGATAACAGTAATCCGTGCTCACTTGACGACAAAGTCTCTTTTTGAAATTTTCCACTAAAATTTTGTAGGATATTATCCCAAAATAATATTGAAATTTACAACACAATTATCCCAACTTTACGATAGTGGACATTTTCTCTTCAAAGATTCTTTTTTCATGACACATCTTTCTGTGTTCCTGCACACAACGTAACAAAAACTGTTTTCGTTCTTCCTCGATCAAACCATGAAAGTCTCGAATCAACTTTACGGCCTTTTCAGGTGTATCGTTTACGGCCTTCAGCATGGATACAGTTCTTTTAACTGCCAGAACGAGGCGTTAGTCTCCCATGAAAAAGGACACTCGTGAAGAAAACTGCCAACAATTTTTGAAACGAGAGAACAAGTTCGTGCTCTTGCTTGAAATGAAATCGACAACGTTTTTTTTTCCTAAACAAAAGATACATATAAAAATACAAAGCATTACATCAAGTCAAGAAAAGTAGTACACACCATTTATCTATCAGACTTACCAACAATACACAAACAAGTTCTTCTTTTGATGGGATGTATCGTTTACCAGAGCTCGGTATGTTGTCTTTTGATAAATTTGTTAGCATTTTTACGTTTGTTTCTTCGTCAACCTCCTCATCGAACAGTGATAAGATAACTTCTTCTTCTTCAGCTAGAAACCACAGAAGCAGGCTAAACTTTCGCAGAGCTACTTTTGAGAAACTTTCGTTAACATTTTCGAAAGATTTCGATGACTTCAAGGCACATTAAATCTTGGTAAGGTGCTTTTACAACCAGTATACAAGCCCTGGCTTATTTAATGTTTAAGTTAGCGCAAATCGTTGTGTGTTCTGATAAATCTAAAAAAAATTCTTTTGTGATTAATTGAAGTGAACTTCTAATTTCGTTAACAGTTAACCTCACTCACGAATTTTATAAAACGAAACTGCGAGATCTTGTCCATTAAAAGAAAGTTTTAATCCAAAATATTATCTTATTTAAGCTTCGCAGTTTCACTGATATGATTTGAACTCAAAACATTTCGTCTTTTATCAAAACAATCGGTAAATAAAATTAAAATCAACGCGTAAACGCGCGCTCCGCTAATTAATCAAGTACTGATATGTTTCGATGCAAGTAGGCACAGATTGCCGTAGTCCAAAGGCCGCGCATTCTAGGAGAACAAAACGAAAAAAATTGAGGGTATGCGTTACAAAAATAATACTTTGCAAATCTCACAGAGCATAAAAAGTATTCATATTTGATTACGTAAGGCATTTTACTGTATAAGGTGTTTTTTCTCATATTAGATGAAATTCGCTAGAAAATACCAAGTTCAGCCGCAAAAACTTGTCAAAAATAAAGGTATGAAAATAAATTTCACCATAAACCTTGTGTTTGTGCATATTTCTTGGGTGGAATGTCCGTGGTCCCCTAAAGTGGGGTAGTTCAGCAGACGAGGACTGATATTTGAAGGACAGTTTTTACACACAAGCTGTCCCTAGTCTACGTGACTGCCATACCTCAGGGTTAACCCTTCTCTCGGCGCCTTTTGCCCTTTGTGATCTATGGTCCTATTCCCGCCCCGCCCCCGTCCCCGCCCCATCCCATGCTTACGTATTACAACCACCTGCAATCGACGTCTTGCTGGCACCTGTGTGAGAGAGAGAGAGATTTAATATATTTGCAAACATCTGCGGTCAAAGAGCGTTTCATGAATTTCTAAGTATAAGGATTCGGATGAAAAATCGATTTAATGAAAATAAAAATAAAAATGCGAATCATATTTTTTTCTTTGAAAAATATTTTCGTTTTCGCTTGCTTACTTCTCAAACATTTTTTTTCATAGCATTTTATTTTGGTGTCAACATTTTTTTTTTACATTTGATCCACACAGGAGGCCTCGAGGAAAATAATTTCCCTCAGGGCCTATGTCATCTTAAGGTATGCCGTGTAGAGGTTTTTTTTTTAAGAAAGGAAAAAGTGGAAGTTCTGGGAAAGAAATAGGTATGACGAGTGGGTAGGACTCTGGGGGTCAGTGTATCCAAGAGTGACCCAGTGATCCATGCACCCGGGCAAACTCAACTAGAATTCAAGTGCCTTTAACAAAACCTACATTTCAATACTAAGATTTTTTTTAAATATTTATTTAGACATTGGGAGCCAGTGAGAGTAGGGCATCCCCAATTTTGGTATGTTGTGAGGCTATAGATAAATAGGTAGAGGAAGGAGATGGGAAAGAGGAATGTGGGAGAGTACCTGGCTATTCAGATCTGGTCGCTAAACACGACTAGGTCTTACAACAGGACGATACTGAGAGTATCTTCCATTCTGGAACGTATATTATTTTAAATGATTAAATTGTGAAAACACAAATCAATCAAATTATATTTATCAGCGTACACCGGGATTTGAACCCGCGACCTCCGGATCGCTAGTCGAGAGCCTTTCCCTTCGACCACGGAGGCCGTCGAAGATGTGAGCTAGATTTAGTGTGTTTTGTTTTCTGTGTTTCTATGTTAAATTTCTGTTGTGTATATTTATTTATCTTACACGGTTTTTGGGTAGGTAGCGACTATCGAACTTGATTCACGCGCGTCTCACCAACTGATAAGCATGTCAACATGACCGTGCTTGACAGCTGATCACGAATTGTTTAAAAAAACTAAAACGCAACCGAGAGTCGGCGTTTAACGTTTGTAAACGTGTGTCGCAAAATTAAAATGGCGGTTTTCATGCAACACAACAAGCATCGACAACAATCGCCGTCACTTGTAAACTATATTGCACAGTTGCTCGATGGCACTGACTTGATCAAGTAATACTAAGCTCCAAGGCCTCTACTGGACTCGGCGTTCGGAACAACCCTACTTAATTATAATATGTTTCGAATCAAATCTCGAAATAAGTACCTACCCACACAATATATATATTTTTTTACAACGTACTACAATTTATAATAATATTGCGATTGTAAAAATACCTTGGATATTGGCGTCGCTCAAGTTTTTAACATTATCGCTAAACAATGGAACAAAATACAATGCGACGAATAAATTCAGTGAAATATCAAACGACTAAGGAAATCTTTCTTCGTATATAGAAATAAATTTTGTAGTTAACAATATTATTTCACTTGATATAAATAGAAAGCCTTAAGAGCGTTTTACCAGCCAGCGCCAGCGGCCGAAAATCCACATTTCGTCGAAAGTTGTTCTTACGATCGTGCAGGGCGGTTACAATGAGAGAGAATTAATTATTCTCTGTAACAGCTTTTTAAAATTATAACTCAATATCGATTTTATTTCATTCCAATTTTGCTTTAATTTATACCTACATCCAAAAATGCTGAAAGGCGTGATGATAAAACAATTATTTTTTTCTAATTATTTTTTGATTATAAGTATTTACCATTTTTCAATAATGTCTCAGTTAAATAAGAATGTTAAAAAAAATCTGAAATATATTAGTTTGTAAGTGCGCAAATAAATACACAAACGGACCAATTTTCGTCAAATTAAAATTCTTAAACATGCGATACCCAGATAATGTATTGATTTATTTTACTGCATGATTAAATGATTTGAAATGGGTGTGGTATAATATAAAATCTTTTTTGAAATATATATTTTTTTATTTTAACTTTATGAGTAAAACCTCAAATTGTAAAATTTAAATAAATGAAGACAATACAGGCGAAACTCAACTGAAAATCTGGAAACAGAAAAAACAGAAAAACATTTTTTTTTTTGAAAATTTAACAAATCTGCCAACGACCTATGGTATAACCTTATTATACTAAAAATAAACATTTTTTCTTAAAATTTAAAACATGCGAATGCTAGAAAAGAGTCAATACATCTAAAATCTGATATTTCTGGTTTTCTCTGGTAATACCCTCTTAATGTAACGGATTTTTACAATATTCGTTTGATTGTCTCTGAAAAAAAATTTCAACGGAGATAAAATTTGAATTTTGGTGAACTTGTTTTATTTAATTCCTAGATATGATTTAGGTATCTAACTTTTTAGAATACAATTAGATTGGTATTTGTCTTATTTGCAACATAAAATCGACTTTTAAGATTTTTTTTTCCAAAACAGCTGATAAAGTTTTTAGGCAATTTAGCAAGGTTTTTTCAAATAATGACGTTTTTGATACATATAGTCAACCATACGATTAAGATTGAGTTTGATTTACCGGGAAAATTTATCGAGCTTTTGAATGGAATTTCTAATCTAAGCTGGTAAAAATTTTATCATGCAGGATCACGGAATTTACTTATTAAAGCAATATCTACCCATAGTTTGAAATTGAATTATTATGTGAGGCATGATTCAATTAATTGGATTTTTGCGAAGCAGATAGGTACACCACACTGAACTGATAATCACTAGAAGTGTGGTCTATGGAGTTTAAAAAAAATTGCTTCCAAATTACATACGACCTTTCTGTTCCTATATCCCAGGACATTTTCAATTAAGGAGGCGGGTATCAACATCTCTACCATAGGTCACCCCAAACGGCTCGCTAAGTTTGATAACCTAGCAGGGGTGCCCAGATTCATGGAGTGAGGTTTGTCTGGGTCTTGGCGGTGGATACGTCTGCCCACCAACTGCGTGGCAGGTCAGATCGGGAGAGGCTGGTTGAGAAATAGCTTTGTTTTGACTTCTACAGCAGGGCTCTCTCACCTTGCACCACAGTTGGAGGGATGGAATCAATCGTCCGTGACTCCTAGACACGCTGAACTCCAGATTCCTACCCGTCGTATATTTTACCTTCCCAGAACATCCTCTCCTTATTTTTCTAAAAAGACTCTCCCCAAAGCATCCCCTAAGATGAGATAGGCAATGAGAGGAATTATTTTCTTCGGAACCTTCTGTTTGGAGCTATTGTAAAAAAGACAGTTAGGTGAATGAAAACGATATCAATTATATTTATTGTTGGCAAGGTTAATTTGTAGAAATCCTAGCTAATTTAATATTTTTTTTTATTTAATATCATTGATATTTACTATTAAAACAGTGGTTTACTTGTAAGCAAGTTCTTCTTTGTAAGAATATAATTCGTTCGCTATTTCTAGACATTTAAGCCGAGTACACACCATTATTATAATATCTTTTTTTATACATGTATGAGGGTTGTCCAAGAATTTAAGACCTTTTTGTATTTTCGGTAACGCGGACATTATTTCTCAAACTATGGCGACACTGGCATGTTGCTCAAACTTTCCCCTAAAAAAATCCAGATCCGACTTGGTAGCAGCTTCATTGTGATCTTTGCGTACGTTTGAGATGGAGGCTTCATCCTGCCGCAATCGAATCCCGCCGCCTGCGGATGGCCTTCAATTATTCGCTTTCTCAACTAAGATGGAATCCGCTCTGAAGTTCTTAAGCTCTCAATTTTGATCCCAGACGCCAGTAATGCTACCACACAAACGATTTTGAGGGAAAAATGGCGTGAGCAAATTGCATGCTCGTTGAAGTCCCAAAATGCTGAAGGGCAAAATCGTGTGGAAAATGCTCGGGACTCGAACCGTTTTTCCAAACAAGGCGAGGCTTTTTTGGGTTGAACATGGGTTCACCACCTAACCACGGAATCAAAAAGGCAATCAAAGGCATGATTTGCATCTTTTTATTCACTTGAAGCAACATTTTGCCCGAAAACCTTTCGAGATCGATTAGGAGGCGAAGAGAGAAGTGATAGCATTTTTGATGGCCGACTTCTGCGATAAGAGAATCAAGGATCTAATGTCACGGCTCACCAAGGGGCACTATGTTGAAAAATAGTGGTGATTTGTTTTAAAACGTCATACTAATTTTTATGTGTACATAAATATTTGATGATTTTTTAAAATTAGAACCGTCTTTAATTCTTGGACAACCCACGTATGTTAGTATAATAATGTATGCAGGAGATAAAACTCAGCGTCATCAAAAGTATTCATTTGCAAACGCCCAACGTTAAGGACTGTTAATTAATTTAAAATAATACAAATATAAATAAGCCTAAAAAATTGGTAAATATACAGTTAGTCCACCTCGCGGATAATACACGAGATAAGTTTGGGGCCCGGATAATACGGAATGTTCCTTTTTTAACTAATAGACAATCAAATATGACATTTGTCGGAAGTACCAATCTTATAAAATAAATTCTCTAAAATAAACTCGCATTTCATCATAATTTTAAAAAACATCCCAGATTTTAAATGGTTTGTTGGCAAAGCAGAGTTTGTCTAGCGGGTTTGTGTAATTTTCCTAATACATTTTTTTCTATGTTCTTTCTACTGTTATAAATACAGGTACAGACTTGTCAATGTATTCACATTGTTTTACGCCAAAATATTCTTTCCATGATTGGCAGCATTATCTACGAAATGTTAAAATAAAAACGATGAATGGCGTTACCGCGTGAGCGAATTAATTTTAATAAAATTAAAATGTATAATACATATATTTTTCACGTTTTTTGGTCTCACCCTAAATTAATACTCACTTTTCGTAATTATAAAGCTAAATCTAACTGTTTGAATAAAAAATATTCCGTATTAACGAGTTTAAAGCATAAATAATAAAAAAATTAATCGAAAATCAAACATGTTGGTAATAAAAATGAAAGGAATTTGTTTTTCGTTATCCTGTAGGTATACCCATTTCTATTTGTTATAATAAAACTTTGTTCAGACGTATTATCATTTTAAAAAATAATGCTTAATATTATTTGCTGAACACCGAATTTTTTTGAAATGTGGAAAATAATAGTACACTAAAATTACAGATAATGTGTGGGTTTAGTTCTATCAAAAAAGTCACTTTGTTAATACCAGTTTGTCAACGGGTCACAGATCACAGAAGTAATATAAACGATCGATATAATATATATCTTCAATATAAATAATAATATAAAAATAGGCCATTTTTAAATGGCTTCAACGCAGTTTTACAGTGCCTTGTGGTAGTAATAGTCCTTGAATCAAAGAAGTTCACAGGAGAGAAATCTCCATTATGTGCCACCTGCACCTTCTTAAGAAAACCGGCTTCCCACAAAAGTGGAGCTCAAGATCGCCCTTAAGCTGCTGAGAGAGGTGAACTTTCCAGGATATTTTTTTTTTAGATTAAACAAGTTTTCATATGTTCAATAAATAATAATTTAATATCTTAATATTTTGCTTTTAATTTTGTAGCACGGCAGAATAATTAAATTGAATGCCCACTAAAAATCCGAATTTAAACCTAAACTAAAAATAATATAATCTACGTTCCCCCGTACAGAATGTTCAGAAATCGAATTTAGCTGAAGTGAAAATTTCGACAGACGTAGAATAAAACCTCCCCTCACAAGGATGTCATGTAGATACTTATAAACTACGCTCATACTTTTGTTTAATATATATATTTTCTAATTTAATTTAATTTTATAGTGTTATTATCAAGTTCTTTAATATTTTAGGATTTATTTTTGTTACAGCTATTTCGGCTTACAAGGCCATTTAAAATCAAAGACATTTAAAATCCTATAAATAAGTCGTCTGAAAGTGGTTTAACCAAAGTTTGAAAATGTCATTGTAAGCCGAAACAGCTGTATTAAAAATAAATTCTAAAATACTTGCAGAACTTGATAATAACATTATAAAATTAAATATAATTTTTTATTTATTGGAGTTCTACGAATTAAACACAAAAACAATTAATTGTTCATAGCATATGCGTGGAATATTTTCCTAGATAATTTGAAAGATAAATGCAACAACTACTAGGTAGGTACCAATAAATTAGTCAAAACTAATAGGTAGGTACTAATAAATATAAATATTCATTTTAACCCTATTATTTAAAACTATTAGGTAGATACGAATAAATATTAATTTTAACCCTTAACACAACTTGCGGGGCCCCACCAAGGGGCCATCCATAAATTACGTCACACCTCTTAAGGTGTGACGTAATAGTTCTCTACTCAGACACAGTTCTCTACTCCCATCCCCACCTTAGTGGGGATGGGAGTAGAGAACTGTGATATTGTGTGACAAGGGGACATCAACTCTGTGAAGTCATATGTAAAAAAAAATTGAACTACTGTTTTGATTATTTTAAGATGTAAAATTTCAAAACATGTTACGTCACACTAGGGGGGGAGGGAATCTCTCAAATTTGACGATGTGTGACAGGTTCGAGGGGGGGGGGGTCAAAAAACATGAAATTCGTGTGACGTAATTTATGGATGGCCCCCCAAGCAGTTTATCGCAAATACATAAATATATTTTTTTTTACTTATATTTCTTAGTATTCCCAAAAGGTCGCGGTGAGCAGGCTTGCACTGGGATGACGTTTTTGATTGACGAAGTACGCGTTTCTGTAGAACCTAGGTCCACCGCGAGTGCAGTTACGTAAGTAAAATATCTTGATTAGTAAATATAATATAATTATTAAATTGCTCTAAATGTCAAAAAAATGTTTTCCGTTTGCACTCCGTCGATGTTAAAATTTGTAAGAAATGTGAATAATAATGTAAAGTAATTATAGATTATCATTTTATTACATAGAATAGCTGGTACCCAGCATTCATTGCTATGCCATTTGATAAAGAAATTGTTTCTCTGCCCGTCCTTTCACATTCGTCCCGTTCACCTTCCTCCTCCCCTTCCTCCCCCGCGTCCCCTTCCCCACTCACGTTAGGGTGATTCTCACTCCGCCTCCTCCACCTTCCCTCCCCCCTCTCCCATCCCAACCCCCTCCACCACACCCTCCTCCACTCCCCACACCCTCCCCCTCTCCCTCCCACCTCTCGCATTCCACACATTCCTTCCCGGTACATTCAGTTTTCAAACTGCTCGCGTGCCACCTATTACAAAATTTCATAATGTCAGAGCTCAACAGTAGTTTTATACAAAATAACGAATAAAAAAAAAAGAATTACCCACTTTGGTGCAGTCTTTCGGAAGTTATGATTCATTTTTAGAGATAGATATTAAGAGGGCATTACCAGAGAAAACCAGAAATATGTCATTTTCAAGTCAGATTTTAGACGTATTGACTCTTTTCCACAAAAAATGATAAATGGATTTCGAAAGATTGTTCTTTTATCTAGCATTCGCATGTAATAAATTTTGAGATAATTTTTTAATTTTTAGTACAATTAGGTTATTCCATAAGTCATTGAAAGATTTGTTAAATTTTCAAAAAAGATTTTGTATTATACCACACCCATTTCAAATAATATAATCATGCAGTAAAATAAATCAATACATTATCTAGCAAACGCATGTTTTAGAATTTTAATTTTAGTTTCAATAAAATCATTAAAAAATATAAACGTACATGTGTTTCTTGACGAAAGTTGGTCCATTTGTGTATTTATTTGCGCACTTACAAACTAATATATTTCAGATTTTTTTAACATTCTTATTAAATTTAGACATTATTGAAAAATGATAAATACTTATAATCAAAAAATAATTACAAAAAGTACATTATTTTAATAGTTTTATCATCACGCCTTTCAGCATTTTTGGATGAAGGTATAAATTAAAGCTAATTTGGATTGAAATAAATTCGAAATTGAGTTATAATTTTAAAAAGCTGGTACGGAGAATAATTAATCTTTCTCATTGTAACCGCCCTGCACGATCGTAAGAACAACTTTCGACGAAATGTGGATTTTCGTCCGCTGGATGGTTAAACGCTCTTGACTACGACGCCCAGTGGGCTGAAAATCGCCTTTCACAGACATAGAGACTTGAATTTTCAAGGATCTTTTTTTTTGGCTAGAAATGGATTTTGCTGATCATTACTGTGCTATAAAATTTCGTATGAAGCAATTGCGTGTACAAATGAAGGAGTTATCATTTTTTTAAGAAAAATTTGTATGGCACTGACATTAAAAATGAGGATATCTCTAGAATCATAAGGTTGGCTGTAGTAACCGTGGCCGGTTATCCCATTACCTCTAGACTCCTTAGTGATGGATCCAGATTCCTCAGATATGATGATCTCAGTATGGGGTGTATGTCAATAATAGACGTGGGTAGACTATGTGTATTTAATCCGAGAATAATGTACAAGGTTCTTCTTAGGAAGCGGATAACAAGAGAGGACGAATGGACAACATTCACGCCTTTTATACGTTCCGCATGCTGTCTCACTCATACACGCAGGTCTCTTTCATACTGCAAGACATACGTTCACTACATCCCCCCACACTTAAATCTGAAGACAGTTACACAACATGATGCTGATAATTATTTACAATACATACAATATTCCAATATTTACAATGTAAGTAATTCATTTGTCTCATGTTGAGTCGAGAGCTGAGTCCTGTCTTCATTGACTCATCTGTGTGTCCGTGGTCGTAGTCGGTCCTTCCAATTTCCCGACGTGGAAGCCACTGGATCACTGGAGCTGGAAGGAGAAGGAGAAACACCCATTAGTCTGTCATCCGGCACAAAGCTGGAGACATCGTAATCGTCATACGACAGTCTCTTCGTCTCAGACGCGATATAAGGATTGCTGGGTTTCTTTTCCCATGATACACACAAATTAGACAACTGATCAAAATGCCTTTTCCAAAACATAAGTTTACCATTTAAATTTACCTCAATTATATAAAGTTTTTTTCCTAATTGTTTATGTACTTTCTCTGGTACCCATTTATCATTGTTTTGGTCTCTGAAATCGCTTACCATTACTTTTTGATTAATCGAAAAACCCACCGATTCTTTATTATTTCTCTTATAAAAATATTTCTGATTTTGCTGACATTTAGACATTTTAATTTTAGTTTCTTTCTTAATTATATTATCCTTATCTCTCCCCCCTCTCGGTACAAAACTGTTTAAGTTAGACCTTAGTTTCCTTCCAAACATTACAACTGCAGGTTCTAAGCCAGTTGTACAGTGTTGTGCATTTCTGTAATCAATTAAAAAAATTCCTAATTTTTCCTCATAACCTGACTGAAACTTATTTCTTATCATCATTTTTTTTTAATTTTTACACGTTCGAAGCGCGTTTTCTGCTAAGCCGTTTGATTGTGGATGATTTACCGGAGTAGTTAAATGTTTGATGTTATTCATCTCACAAAACTCTTTGAAGTCCGCTGACATGAAAGCGGCTCCATTATCTGACACTATTGTCTGTATACTCCCGAAATAAGTAAATAAACCCTTTAATATTTTAATAGTGTTATACGAATTTGGAGAATTTACCTCTACACAGTCTAAACATTTTGAGGTTGAGTCAATAATCACAAGAAAATATTTATTTGCAATTGGGCCCGCATAATCAATATGCACCCTACTTCATATTTCTTCAGTTATAGGCCACGGAGTCAATTCGCTCTTTGGTTGAGAAGGTTGAACCTCTGAACAAATTTCGCATCCTCTCGCTAAAAGTTCAATATTTCCATCTATCCCTGGCCACCAAAATATACCTCTGGCTAAACCTTTCATCTTTGCTATACCCAGATGAGATCTATGGAATAAGTTTAAAATTTTTTCTCTTAAAATTACTGGAATTATTAGCCTATGATTCCAGAAAAAACAATCATCAATTATGGATAATTCATTCCGTTTAATCCAGTAACTCCACTTTGAATCATCCTTGTTAATTTTATTTGGCCACCCTGTTCTGAGATAATGTTTAATTTCAAATAAAATTTTATCTGACCTTGATTCCGATTTAATTTCCTCGACATCTATAGGTAAATCTCGGTTATTTTTTAATAAACTTAGAATTTGAGTATAAAAGTCATTCTCTACGTGAACTGGTTCCTCGACAGGAACGCGAGACAAATAATCCGAACAGTTCAATGCCGATTTCACGTACTGTACTTTATAATTGAACGACGAAAGAATTACACCATAACGTTGAAGTCTGTTACACGCTAATACTGGGATACCTTTATCACCAAAAATTCTACATAACGGTTCATTATCTATTTCTAAAATGAATTCCCTTCCATAAATATACTCAAAAAATTTTTTCAACGCAAACACAATAGCTGTTGCTTCTAAGTCCAAAATTGAATATTTCTTTTCTGCTTCAGTTAATTTCCGAGAAACAAAAGAAATCGGTCTCTGTAAATTATTATCGTAACAATGCAAAAGTGTGGCCCAAACCCTTTTGTTGTGGCATCTGTCACAATCTTCAATGTTACATCCGGATCATAATGAGCTAGCACTCTATCATCACATAAAATTGACTTAATTTTATTCAAAGATTCCAAACAATTTTGATTAAAATCAAAATGTGTATTTTTCCTCAATAAATTATGTAACGGATCTAATAGTACTGACATATTAGGTACAAATGACCTGTAAAAGTTCACTAACCCCAAAAAACTTCGTAATTCAGTAATGTCTTTAGGTTGCGATACTTTACTAGTAGCGATAGTTTTGTCTTTCAATGGTTTAATTCCTTCTTTTGAAACTTCATTGTATGTAATGTATAGATAAAACAAAAAATTGTATAAGACTGCACCATGTTCCTAATAAATGACCTGGGTATCTAGCATGGTCAATCGATATAGGTTTTATCGAAAATTTCGGTAACTTGTCATTGCTCCCGAGCACGACTGCAGGCCGCTAACGATTAAATAACAATTCACGTCAAATAAACTAGGAACCCTTAGTCGTTATGAACTGTTGTTTGTTCGTTAGCAGCCTGCAGTCATGCTCGGGAGCGATGTCAAGTTTCAGGCATTTTCGATAAAACCTATATCGATCGACCATGCTAGGACCCCAGGTTTGATATTGTAAACAGAACAAAGTATTGTGATTTTGCATGCTATTGAAGCTATTGAACATTTTATTTTAGTTTTTTTTGGTTATATTATGTCTAATAAGAAAAAAGACATATTTAGCTTTTGAGTTTATGTTTTCATTTTCATTTTAGTACTTAAAATACAGTCAAAAATGTCTTAATTTAAAGCCACTTTTTATATAAATTCATATTGTCACATGTGTGTTTAAAAATGCAATGAACTAGTTTTCTCGAATTAATTAATTAATTTATTTATTTATCATCTTTCATTAATTTTAAATAAATAAATCTCAAAAAGTGCTTATTTCTATTTTTATCAGGCATAAATTCATGGGGCTCCTAGGTCCCCCACAATAGAATGTGTGTAGGCTGAAAATAGCGAGTGTTGCTAAGGGTTAACATGTAGCGTGTACTTTTCAGGTGGGCTATTACGTAGTATAGGATGTTACTTTCATTCAGCGGTTTTCCAAGAGTCTCTAAAATCAATTTATTACAAGGCAGACGCATCCGCCACCGAGATCCAGATAAACCTCACCCCATGAACCCGGGCAGTCCTGCTAAGTACCAAACATAGCGAACCACTTGTGTTGACCTATGGTAAACCAAAAAATGGTTCCTGAGGCGGTGGAACCCTCGGTCTTCAAAGTTATAAAGATATCGCTGCGCGCTCGTTGAACTATTTCCATTTTAACTCTACACTTAATGGTCCTCTCTATTGGTTTCCTCTACGGTGAAATCGCCGCCTCTTTATTCTAGCGGTGTTTGTAGCATTGTAAAGTTTTTCCTAGTCTGCTTTACAAATGATAAAGTTCTTTGGTACCAATACTGTTGCGGTTATTTCTTACCAAGACTGGCGCATTCCGTGGCGCGGCGGTTCATTAGATAACGAAATGGAAAAAGAAACGAGGGAATGATCCTCATTTGGAATTGCTTTGAGTCATCATACATTTTTTGCACCAAATAATAACTTATTTAACGTTTTTCTGGTATTCTTTATTGTTGCTTCCTGCACGATGATTTTATTTTTTGGAAAATATTTGCGTAAAAATATTCAAAGCTTTTCTGGCACACCCGTACATAACACTTAAAATATTCCAAGTTCATAAAATATTATACGCTGAACAATTTAAATGTGAATTTAAAGAACTTTAATTAATTTAATTAAAATTTATAATACTTAAAATTAATTTATTTAATACTAAAATTCTTTCCTTAGTTAATTTTAACATACCTTTAAGGCGTACACACCATGCAGAACCATTCCACACGTTTAATTACGAGATAAACGCAGTAAGTAATTCGCCAATCAATCGTGCTCTTCATATTATGTTCAATAATATTGGTTTAAATTCTAACATCGACCTTTTAACACACACACACACTCACACACCCACCCTCACACACCCTAACACACCTTCCCACTACGCAAATCACCCGGTAATTTACTTATTATACATACCATAAATAAGACACTACAAAGCAACACATCATAGGTACCACGGAGGAAAGAATAGATAGGTACCCACCATGGAATATATAATTGTAAATTGTTTTCACCACTATAACTTTTATTTATTTTATTTATTTATTTACTGTAGACAGATACAAAAGAAAGTACAAAATACATATTAGGAAGCTTTGCCTGTCCAACTGGGAAAGTTTCCCGTACCAGGACAGACAAATTTACAGGTTAAGTTCATATTAGACATTACATAATTACATGACAAAAAAAAATAGAAAAAGAACCTGATAGCATGTAGTATATTCGGATTTGCCGAATTAACCTGATAACATATAATATATTCAGATTTACAGTGTATGAGATAAGTAGGTAAGTTAGTAGCATTGAAAAGTCAAAAAGTGTAAACCAAGTATTTGATAACAAGTTGGAGAAATTACAACAAGATTCACAATATAGAGAGATGAAGTTATGTGTTTAAAAGTGTGAACTTATAATACATAGTTCACTTATAAGAGAAATACATTAAAAATGTACAATATTAGATATAATTTATGTATGTAATAATATATATATAATATGTTGATAGGCTTAATTGCATTCAGCAGCTTTGTCAGATGATCAATGTGTTCAGCAAAAGTTTTTGAAAAAATAAGAATGTCATCTATGTAATTGACAGCAAATTCGTTTAGTTTATATTTTCTCAATATATTGCTTAATATCCTCTGAAAAATTGCCGGAGAAGTCTTCAATCCAAAAGGCAGGCAGGTCCATTGATAATGTCCCTCCTGTGTTACAAATCCTGTTTTTTTTTTGTCTTCAATCCGCAATGGAATAGACCAAAAGGCTGAGTTTATATCCAGCGTTGAAAAAAATTTGCAATTTCTGGTCTTTGTCATTAGGTCTTCAATCAATGGAAATGGTTGAGCTTGAGGTATTACTATTTTATTTAAGTCTCTGAAGTCTATGCATAATCTGGATCTTTTGTTTTCTTCTTTTTTAAATGCTAGAGTGACCGGTGCAGCAAATGGACTGTACGACTCTTCTATCAGTTTATTGTCTAATAATTTTGCTATTTGCTCTTCTATTTCCTTTTTATCTTCTACACTGCATCTGTAAGGCCTCTTACTACAATATTTATCCACTAATAAGTCTATCTTCGCTTCATATCCATTGACAGTGCCAACATCATATTTACTCTTCGCGAACACTGATGTGTATTTGTCTATTAGTTCATTTATTTCTGTTTTTTGATCATTATTTAAATGATTCATTGTTATTTTAAAATCTTCTTCTTTAACATGTTCGTTAAAATTAATTCTGTGTTTTTCTATATGATTAAATTTAGTATTCGTTTTCATATCTGTAGAATATTTTTCTTTTTTATTTGTATTATTTAGGCAGAGTTTCTGTGATATTTGTAAGTCTTCACTTTGGATAAGTTTGAAGTCTTTTATCATGTCTAATCCAATCAAAAAATCATACTTTAAATTGTGTTCATCAATAATGTACACATCAACTTTATTCTCCAATTCAAAAATTTTTATGTTTAACGTTGTCAAACCGCTCGTCTTTTTAACACCATTAATCGTTACTAAATTTGCTTCATTCAAATTGTTTCCTTTTCCTTTTAGTTTCAATAATTTAGAATTAATTAGAGAAACATTTGAACCTGAATCATAAATTCCGTATATTTTTAATTTATCATTTAGTAATAGTTTGACTTTTATTAATGGTGTTACTATTAGTTTTTTTGATCATTTTCATTTAATTCAGTTTCTATCACTGAATTGTTTACATGTTTAATGGCATTTCTCTTAAATTTTTCATCCTCTTTTGTTTTGAACCAGCATGTAGCTTCAGGGTGGTAACGAATGCCCTTATTCAATTTTTCACAAATTTTACATGGATTTTTACCCCCATTTTTATTATGTTCTGCATTTCCAAATGTTTTCTTATTCATAAATCTTTTTTTGTTGACCATATGTTCATACTTGTTTACTTCATTAAACAAATCTACAGTATCTTGTAATCCTTCTCTATCGATCTTGTTAAGTATGAATTCTGGTAGTCCGGAAGCAACAAGATCTATCAAAGTACCGGTGTCAATTGATCTTCTCACATCCAATAGAAGTTTTTCTTTTCTCATAGCATAATCCAACAGAGAACCATCTTTGTATCTAAATGATAGTGCGTATGTGACAGGGTTCCATCCTTTGTTTGCAAATGATTCACAGAATTTGTTTTTCCATGTTGACCACTCTGAGTTCATTGTTAGTTTTATAATCATGGAACTGTACCAGTCTATACAAGATTTATCCATGAACAATCTGAGTATTTCTATTTTTTTTCCATCCATGGTCACATCAAACCGCAAACATTCTTTTTCAAACACTTCCATCCACTGGCTTGCATTTGTATTTTTAGTGTAGAATTTTTCTATAACAAACTTCTCAGCAATGTTTTTTAAGCTCTGTTGCTTATCTTCCATTAACTTTTCAATTAATTTTCCTAATGCATCTTCTTTTTGATGTACTTGTAAACTTTTTTCGTCCAATTCTTCGAGGTATTGGTCTCCAAACTGTAGGTTTCCATCTTCGTCTACATATGTTTTTTTTAGTTCTTCTGTCATGGTTAACCAGACTCTTCTAACCTGGTATCTTTTTTTCAAACTATTTTTTATTTTTCCAAAAGCACTAGTTTTCATTATCTCCTCGTGATAGCTGGCGGATCGTAGCATTTCTGGTATTGTAAACACTTTTCCATCACTTGTGACTATTTTTGTAATGCTAATAATATTTGATCTGCCATCGCATCCAGGTAATAGCGTAAATTCGATTTGAATTTTCTCCATTTTTGGTTTAAAACGAAATGTCGTTTTATAATATGTTGATAGGCTTAATTCCTTTTTATTAATTTCTAAATAAAACACTTGTGTTGCAAAGTTTTTTTTAACTAAGAAACGACATTTATGTTTATTAATATCACTTTGAATGGTTTTTTTCTAACAATCAAATAATAGAATAACAAAAACAAATGACAATCGATGATTGCATTCTAATTGACATTATAGGATTCAAATTTAAAGGGAATATATTTCCTTTACATATATTAAGTTGTTTTTTTTTTATTTATTTATGCGCTGTAACTAATATGTAAACAATTATGTGCAAACATGACATTATCTTTACTGTTTTTAAAACATGTTTTCAGTACATTTTATGTTATACGACAATACGAATATACACCGCGCTCATGTCTTGTACTACTCCTGCTAAAATACGAAAACAATAACTATGAATTACTAGTGCTACTTTGGTAAAGGTATAAGTAGTGAAATTGGCGCATTATTTCGTATGTCGTACAAGTTGTGATAAGTATTGTTTATTTATTATAAATCATCACCTCTATAAAGTACCAAGATTCACACAGCTAGTCTTGATGTTAGTGAGCGACGTGAGTATGTTACGCCTTACGTGAAGTACTAACAGTGAAATAGCGAACAGTATTCAGGGGCACAAAACCATAAATCTCAGGTATAAAAATATCAAAAGGATGTCGAAACATTGTGAAGCCATATCAGATCTCAATGAAGTGTGGAGGAAGTTTTGGTCTAGTGATCAGGAAAGTTAGGTGATTTTGTATATCAGTTAAACAGCATACGTTCACATTTGTCTCTCTATCTATCTATCTAACTATCGTACTGTTTGTTTCTGTTTACAAATAAATAAAATAAAATAAAAATAAATAGATAAATTAAGAAGTTATGATTTGAGATTTCAATGACAGAATTGTTATCGTGATTATTTTTTGGGTTGTTTTGTGACTATGTTGGCTAAGGAAGGAGGAACCGCAACATGGCGTGACAATTTGGGAGGCGGGCATGATACCATTGATTGGATAACCAGCACCCCTGCTATAGGTCACCTCAAATAGTTTTCTATGTTTGGTAATTTAGCAGGAGTGCCCGGGTTCTTGGGGGCGATTGCGTTTGGTCACCTATTACGTGGTGGGTCAGATCGGGAGAGACTGGTTGAGGGCGACGGATTTTCTCGACCCATCGAACCGTACCGCAGTGGGAAGGATGGATTCATACGTCCGTCACTCTTGGACACATTGACCACCGGTTACTACCCACCTCTTATATTTTTTTTCCTCCACAGAACTTCCTCTCCTTCATTTCCCTAAGCCCTCCAAACAACATTCCCAAAGATGATGTAGTCCCCGAGGGATTTTTTCCTCAGAGCCTCTGTGTGGAGCTAATAAATGTAAAAACATATTTTTTTTATTCGTTGATACATTCTACAAAAAATCATTTTCAACGATACACATGAAATTAAAATCACATAAATAAGGTACCTCCATTTTTTTTAAAACAAAAATCATTGTTTTTACTATTAAACATTAATGGGAAATTGTTGAAACAATATTAGTCAAAACATATGAAGAAGACGGTGACCGGACAACTCAGAAAGAAATCAACTCAGAACCTCTTTGAAAAATCATTAAAAGTGTAAAAAAAAATATATGTAAGAAATACTGCTTAAATAGATTACGTTAGGTTAGGCCCAAACCTAACCGTAAGGGTATGGTTTTTTTTAAAATTGATTTATTTTGCTTTTAATGATGTTTCTAAGAGGTGTTGAGTTGAGTTGATTCTGAGTTGGCATGGAACCGAAGAAGGCAACTTCAAACAATTTATATTTTGAAAATTTGCTTTCGCCTTCCACCCACTTTTCTACCCAGATGACATCCAACCTCCGGTAGGAGAATATATGAGAAAAATAAGAAATACAGATTCAAACCTCATAATTAACTTCTTCCACCTTCCCTTATCTCTGCCTACTATCTACTATCATGACAAACCTAATACAGCATAGTTCTGCGGTTTTTTCCAAAAAAAAAGTTCTCATAACAGAGAAATAAAGCGTGGTGGCATAGTTCCTATGCATAAGCTTAAACGTAAATGAAGTAACCATATATATGCATAGTTTTTAGTATCTCAGATCTACGCCACGGTCTGAAACTACCCCTGCCATTCAACAAACTACTAAAAGCTTATTTTAAATTCACATTCTCTGAAGGTGAGGTTGGTTTGCAGCTACAGAAGCGATGTTTCCTCTAAAAGCTATGTATGAAAATTCCCGGCTAACGTGTTTTCTCATTTTCTTTGCATACGGTGGAAATCCGCTTTACGTTTGCTGTTGTTCTGTGATACATGGGTTTATAATATAATAATGATAATATAGCAACAGCTTTCTTGTGGCTGGCAAACCCGTTTCCCAGCGCTACTTTGCAAATCTGAAATGGGCAAATGCCAGGAGCATGCGCGCTTTACGTAGTACAGGGTAAGCGCGAAACAATTTTATAATTGCATGGGGTAATAAAGCAAAATATATATCTCCATATTAATTTACTAACAAAAAAATACGGAAATTATCATACATCATCGTCATCATCAAAACAATACTAAACATCAGGTCATTATATCAACTAAAAAATGTGTATTTCGCACTTTGTCAAAGTATTCTAACGTATGGTATTTCAGAATAGGGAGGAGCAGCAACTTTCCCCAATCCTCTTATAATAAATCACAAAACAATAATTAGAATTATGTTTAAAAAACAATAATTAGAATTATGTTTAAAAAACAATAATTAGAATTATGTTTAAAAAACATATTATTATTGTTTTATTACATTATTGTTTTGATTTTCAATAATTCTAATTATTACCAACACCCAACAGAAAGCTTTTGATTAAAAACAATTTACTAGACGTAAATAAACTGCGTATTCATATGAAAGATCGTCTATAAAAACTGCATCAAAACATCATCTCACCTCATACTTCACACGCAAAACACAAGAGCAAAACTAAATAATCACTTTCTAGTTCCCTATGTCAAATCAACTTTCGCAAAAAAACATGAATCGTAGGGGAGACCGGGGACAGTTGTACCAATTTGACTTTGACCATTTTCCACATCTTAGGTATAATGTTTATGAAAAAAATGCTCATACTCAGATAATTTAGTTGTCTACCAAATTCTTCTTCTATTATTTTTCTAAATCTTATAGAAATTAAGCTATAAGCGCATAAACAGATCGGGGGAAATACTACAACTGACCCTTCCCCGGGGTTAGTTGTACCAGTAGCGGAATTTAAATTAAAACACAGAATTTATGGATAAAATTAGTTAATTTTAATAATATCTGTGAGGAAAGACAGTTTTTTGTTGGTTTATAAAATTACTTTTCAAAATTTCAATTACATTGAATGTAATACACAATTTATCTGACCGCAAGAAATCTCTTATAGAATTCGTCAGTTAAAGTGATACCAAGAACCTTAACTATTGTAATATAATAAAATGACAATACAAATATATATTAACACCATATCATGTTTTAAACTCAAGAAAGGAGAAGAAAAACATAATAAAATTTTGTATGAAAACATTGTGGTACAATTATCCCCGCCGTACAATTGTCCCCAAACAATATGTTTATATATATATATTCCTTTTGTAATATTTTTTTTATGATAATATACAACGAACAAATACATTGGCTCAAACTATTACATATTAAAGTCTTATTTAAATTAAAATAATTATTTTATTTTTAATTTTTAACTTTATGAGTAAAACCTCAAATTGTAATATTTAAATAAATGAAGGCAATATAAGCGAAACTCAATCGAAAATCTGGAAACAGAAAAATCAGAAAAACATATTGACACCTCTGGGACTCGAACCCAGGAGAGGTCCTAGGTTCGAGTCCCAGAGGTGTCAATATGTTTTTCTGATTTTTCTGTTTCCAGATTTTCGATTGAGTTTCGCTTATATTGCCTTCATTTATTTAAATATTACAATTTGAGGTTTTACTCATAAAGTTAAAAATTAAAAATAAAATAATTATTTTAATTTAAATAAGACTTTAATATGTCATAGTTTAAGCCAATGTATTTGTTCGTTGTATATTATCATAAAAAAAATATTACAAAAGGAATATATATATATATAAACATATTGTTTGGGGACAATTGTACGGCGGGGATAATTGTACCACAATGTTTTCATACAAAATTTTATTATGTTTTTCTTCTCCTTTCTTGAGTTTAAAACATGATATGGTGTTAATATATATTTGTATTGTCATTTTATTATATTACAATAGTTAAGGTTCTTGGTATCACTTTAACTGACGAATTCTATAAGAGATTTCTTGCGGTCAGATAAATTGTGTATTACATTCAATGTAATTGAAATTTTGAAAAGTAATTTTATAAACCAACAAAAAACTGTCTTTCCTCACAGATATTATTAAAATTAACTAATTTTATCCATAAATTCTGTGTTTTAATTTAAATTCCGCTACTGGTACAACTAACCCCGGGGAAGGGTCAGTTGTAGTATTTCCCCCGATCTGTTTATGCGCTTATAGCTTAATTTCTATAAGATTTAGAAAAATAATAGAAGAAGAATTTGGTAGACAACTAAATTATCTGAGTATGAGCATTTTTTTCATAAACATTATACCTAAGATGTGGAAAATGGTCAAAGTCAAATTGGTACAACTGTCCCCGGTCTCCCCTACGATTCATGTTTTTTTGCGAAAGTTGATTTGACATAGGGAACTAGAAAGTGATTATTTAGTTTTGCTCTTGTGTTTTGCGTGTGAAGTATGAGGTGAGATGATGTTTTGATGCAGTTTTTATAGACGATCTTTCATATGAATACGCAGTTTATTTACGTCTAGTAAATTGTTTTTAATCAAAAGCTTTCTGTTGGGTGTTGGTAATAATTAGAATTATTGAAAATCAAAACAATAATGTAATAAAACAATAATAATATGTTTTTTAAACATAATTCTAATTATTGTTTTTTAAACATAATTCTAATTATTGTTTTTTAAACATAATTCTAATTATTGTTTTGTGATTTATTATAAGAGGATTGGGGAAAGTTGCTGCTACCCCAGGAGAGGTCCTAGGTTCGAGTCCCAGAGGTGTCAATATGTTTTTCTGATTTTTCTGTTTCCAGATTTTCGATTGAGTTTCGCTTATATTGCCTTCATTTATTTAAAATAATTATAATGTAAACTTGTAACCATAAAATACACGTGTTTAAAAACGACTTAGTGTTGAAAATACAACATTTATTACAAAAAACAGTAACAAACGAAAAATAACAAAAACGCTGGCTTGTTATCTGTCACCTTATGGCTTATAGGAACTATGTAACCACAAAAAAGAAAAAATAAATAAGAAATAACCTCTCACCATATTATGGGAAGTAAAAATTGTACTACGGACAAACAACCACACTGGCTAAAAGTTCTACATGTAAATTTTTTAAGGAACAAACAAATATAAACTTGTAACCATACAATATACATAATCAAATAAACTAAGTTTTAAAAAAAAATAACATAAACGTAACAAATAAACTAAAAACGAACAAACAAAAAATAGCAAACGTGCTTGGCGAGGGATCGGTCGCCTAATAACTTATAGAAACTATATAACTGTAGAACTCGTTGAGTGGTTGTAACTCGTGGAGTGAAACTCGTGGTTGGAGGTTGCCAATATAGAACAATGAGGTTGCGTATTGGAAGTCTTTATTGAGTTCTACCAAAAATTACAATTTGCAAATCAATTCAGGAATGAACAGCGAAACAGATTTATTACACTACCGGCACTTTGGTAAACAAAATGAACGTAGTTTCTCACTGGGTCAAGGTTAACTGCGATTGCTTGAGGCGAGCTTGCTGAACGCTATGAAAAACACCGTAACCGTTATTGAGTTCTACCAAAAATTACAATTTGCAAATCAATTCAGGAATGGACAGCGAAACAGATTATTACACTACCGGCACTTTGGTAAACAAAACGAACGTAGTTTCTCACTGGGTCAAGGTTAACTGCGATTGCTTGAGGCGAGCTTGCTGAACGCTATGAAAAACACCGTAACACTGAACTCTGTGTGTTTTTCCGGGGGCCTTTATATATCCCGACAAGTCGGAGTGTTGCTTTGTGTGGCAGTAATTTTTCATTCGACGAATTTCTCGAAAGCGCCCGAACTGTGCATTTCACGCGCGCAATGTTTCTAACCTTTTCTGGAGCGCGTGAGAGGTAGGTACAAGTATGTAGATATAACGCAGCTCAGTAACGATGTGATAGGTACCTACTATCGAGTCACATAATTACGAGCGGTGGCCGGAACGTTCTCGATGGTTCGGCATTCGAACATTTTAATATGAGCGACGCTTCTGAAAAGATCAATATTTTTCGGAAACAATCCAAAGCATGAGGTAGCAGAGGCTGGCTGCTACATAATCATACAAAAGAAAAGTTTAATAACAAACAACCTCTTACCGTATTATTTATTTATTTATTTAGAAAAAATTAAAAATTATCGTTATAAATAAAGCAGGAAATTATCAAAATGCAAAAGAAATATAATTGTACAAATTTTTACTCAGATTCACATTTATGACACATGTATCCAGATTCTCGCTGTGTGCAATCTTCGTGGGACCTGGATTTGCGTTTTAATAACATTAACGTAAATACATAAAGTGAAAAGGGTTTGGACATTGAAAGTATGGCGGACGGGCACGGACATGCACTTGAGCGTATGATTTGGTAGCTGTACTCACAGAATCTTAAAAAAAACCCTCGGGGTTAGTTGTAGCACGGGGTCGATTGTACCGGTACAATCGTCCCCGCAAAAATCGGTACAACCATCCCCGAGGGGTCATTTTATATTAAAACGCAAATTTTTGGTTAATCCCTACTCACGAATGCTTCAAAATCCATCCTCAAATAAACTCAAATGTCCAAAGAAATATGTAGATAGCAAAATGCTAACAAATAGTACATAGTCATTGCAATATTAGCGAATGAACGCAATAGATAAAAGTTACGTTTAGGGCTCAAAAATTTATTATTCCGATTGCGGACGTCCGGGTTGCACCACGTTCCACGGGCTACTGACGATTGTCCGCATGTATCAGGGCCATCGCCTGACGACACATAGTATGCGTACCTATTATAGTTAGGGAGTTATTCGCCTTGGTACTATTGTCCCCGGTCTCCCCTACCTGGCTTCAAACATTTTCAATATCTTCCTAACACAAACAAAAACTTACGTAACCCCAAATAACTCGAACTGGCCGTTCAAAAGATTTTTAATATGGTTGACTGAAAAGGAAAGAACAGATATTCGAAATATCCTAAACAACTAACACGTGTACATATTATGGACATATAATATAAAAAAACGCGGGGTACTGCTTGTTTACATTATTAATTATCATGTTCCCACTGTATTTATACTTTCTTATTAATTAATTATCGTGTACCTACTATATTTATTTTTATTTCCATGTGAATTTTAAATTACAAACACAATCTTTTTATGGAAGTATATCAAAAACAAAATTTAAATGTAAAGATTTAATACAACAACATTATATGTGTATGCATGTAAGTATATGCATATGTTTTTATATTTATACATATTTTTTTATTGTGTCTTTTTATATTGTTTTTTTTTATATTTTTTATCTTTTTATACCCATATCTACTTTGATACATATCTTTTTCACTAAATAAAAATTATTTTTTACCCGCCTCGGAACAGACATTGTCAGTGAGGTGGGTAAAAGAAATCTATGTACATAAATTAAAATAAAATAAACGCCCGGGTTGCCGGCACTGAAACTGAAATGAATTTTTTTTTTTATGTAATTCTTCAATTTAAAATTTTAATTTTATCCTGGCGAAGAAACCATTGGTTTGGAGACATGTTGACAATTTTGATCAAATAAGTGGTGTACACAAATGTTGATTTGGTGATTTGTTTTCATATAAATAAAATAATTGATTGTATGCAATTAACAATCGTTAAAATCTGCTTCTTTACATAATGCATATTCACACGTTTCGTAGAAATAAAATAATTGATTGTATGCAAGTAACAATTGCGAAAATCTGCTTCTTCGTATAATGCGTTTCATATAAAAATATAATTGATTAGATGCAATTAACAATTTTGAATCAAAATCTGCTTCTTCATATAATGCATATTCACTCGAAGGTACACCTAAAAATAAACCCTCTGAACTACATTTCCACTATCGCGAATAAAGACTTTCTAAGAATGAAAGTGATTCATATACAATCTAACAATTTTTTTTTAAGTTGTGACCTTTATTTTTTACATCAATCCCATACAGGTGGCCCTGAGGAAAATAATTTCCCTCAGGTTCTATGTCACCTTTGCGGATGCTGTGTGAAGAGTCTTTTTAGGAAAAGAAAAAAGAAGAAATTTGGGAAGGAAAAAAGTTGAGGGACGGGAAAGAATCTATGGGTCGGCTTGTCGCGAGTAAAGAGCATATGAATCCATTAATCAATCCCTCCCACTGCGGTGCTCGACGGCGTGTCAAGAGAGACCAACTGGAGAGGTCAAAGGTTCTCCACAAACCAGTCTCTCCCGATCTGACCCGCCATGCAGTTGGTGAGCAGGCGCTTCCGCCGCAAAGACCTGAGCACAGCTCACCCGATGTACCTGGTCACTCCTGCTAAGTCACCAACATTTGGGGTGACTTACGGCAGAGGTGTTGGTTATCCGGTACCCACAACCGCCTCCCAAATTGATAAATTTAATAAAATCCTTGAACAATATCGTGCGAAGTGACTTGGATGACGTTGGGTTAGTTCAGGTTTTCGGCGGAAGGCCAGTTTAAAGGCTGTGGACGTTTGAGTGGATTAGTTCGTGGAGGTAGTGGTGGCAAATATTTACAGTTTGAATGTTTTATTGATTTTAACTGAGAGTGTTGAACTAGATTTTGCCGTTCTCTAGTCGAGCATTTTCCTGCAAAGCCTGTCCTCATTTTCTGTATCGTGTACTCGTGGCAGCTCTGACTGCGCTATACAGGGCTTAAAATTTACCTCACGCTCTTTCCGAGAAGGAGAGAAACCTTATAAGTAGGATAATTTTTTTTACGTCGGTAGTCTGCCACTGGCTTCAATTCAAACCTTCAAAACAATCTAAAAAAAGTGTACTTTTACCTTCAGACCAACGGGACTTCCAGGTGTTTTTCCGTGCGACATTTACTGGTAAAATCCAATATTATTTTTTTTAATGTTAATACAATTCACTAATGACAATTTCGTTTTATGAAAGAAAACCATGCTGATCGAAAGTCGATGTGCACCTAACATAGTGTAAATAAACACAGTGTAAGGCAAAAAATCTTTAGGCATTCACATAATGTTATAGTTATATATATTTAAGGAATTATGTTTTCTATGTTGGATGTAGGTATATGTTATTATGTCCCGTCAAAATCTCTAGAATGTTGAACACTGATTTATTGAAATTATTTGTAGATCACAATCAATTTTATTATTAGTTTAATAGGGGAAGAGATTTGAAACACTATAATGAAATTAATGAAAAAGCAAAAATAAATATTTAAAAATATATATTTATTGAATACCTACATCTATTTTCTAATGATCCTGTATATAAACAAGCAATAACCCTTTGCTTGCGTCTTGCACACAGAACTCTTTGAGAAAAGGAATTTTCGAGTGAATTTATTTACCCTGGGATTCAAAACCGTATGAAGCAGTATTTGAGAGCTTCGAGTTTTTTTCTTTTTGGGTTTTTCACATTTGCTCCACACAGGAGATCCTCAGGAAAAATGTTTTTCTGATTTTTCTGTTTCCATATTTTCGATTGAGTTTCGCTTATATTGTCTTCATTTGTTTAAATATTACGGTAACATTATTTTTTCATTAAATTTAATAAAATTATCTGATCGTAGAATCATTTCCGATTAAACCTGTTTGTATAAAATCATTAATTCAATGTTTGATACCCCTGATTTATTATTTGAAAACTCTTTTCATACTCCAGGCAGGTCAGTTACAAGACAGTACCTACCATATTATTGTAGCAATTCGACATCAACATCCCAATATTACACTCCTATGCGACGGATTCAACACCTAGGAAACAAATATTCCGATGTTGTTGATATATTTAGTACCCACATCAATTTTAATATATAAGCAAACCTTATCGAAGTTTTTTTCATCAAGTAGGGGAATATTTTTATAAAGCTATTTAATTATTATTTTTTTAATTTATAAATTAACGTTTAGACAAGATTTTTATGCATAGCACAAAGAGTAACAATTATTACAAGCAATAATTGTCAGCCTGAAACACTCATTTACATTGAAAAATCTTCCGAGAAAAGATACTTGCCGCCAACGGGACTTGAACCCGTGTCCTTCCGATTGCCGGTCGAATGCTCTGACCACTGAGCTATGGGGGCTTATCAAATACCCGCCAAATAATTCAATATATACTAGTGTTTCATTCAACAATTACTGCTTGTTATATTTTTTCCACCTGAAAACAACCAACTTTATTTTTGCAAGGAAGACATTGTTAGTGTTAAATCCCTCGCTAGGTGGCGTCGAGACAAATTATGTCTGTAACAAAATATAACATATGTAAAAAATAATATAATTTATGTAAAAATATAACAAGCAGTAATTGTTGAATGAAACACTAGTATATATTGAATTATTTGGCGGGTATTTGATAAGCCCCCATAGCTCAGTGGTCAGAGCATTCGACCGGCAATCGGAAGGACACGGGTTCAAGTCCCGTTGGCGGCAAGTATCTTTTCTCGGAAGATTTTTCAATGTAAATGATGTTTCAGGCTGACAATTATTGCTTGTAATAATTGTAAAGCTATTTAAACTGACTAACACATTAAAAGTATTTTATTGGCTGAAAGAAAAAAACTATTTTGGATTTTTTTTTAATATTTTGTACCTACATGCCTACTGCGTAAATCAAATTCAATAATATTTTTACTTTACGTTTATTTTTGTGCTTTAAAGTGTTTTAAAAGGTGTTTTAAACAGTCGTTTACGAGTTTAATTTAATTCACTATTTAGGAGTGTAATTTTGTAAATATTGTTATATATATGTAAAAGCCTAAATAGGCGAAAATAAATACATACATATTAGTTTCCCGTATCATCGTTTCGTCGGGTGTGTGAGTTTTTAAATGCAAGAACTGGAGATTCATTTGGGAGCAATTTTGAGCAATAAAGCTACCTCTTACCTAATTCCGCCGCCTGCTTCCCGTCATGTTATAGAAGGGCGTTGATTTTACAAGAAACTAAGGTCTCATTTTGTATTCTGTAACCTGGCGTTTCTCACGCTTTATTCTTCTTTAAGGGGTGGTAAAAGAGAGTGGGGGGCAGTTCTTACGAGTAAATAAACAATATCATGCAAACAGTGACCTTCCTCTGGTTTGGAAAGTAAAGTGAGCAAAAATTTCATTAAACTTGAAATAAAATTGTAGAATTGTTTAAAAACAAACCCACTGAAACTCCTACTTATCATATCCAAATATCGTAGGTTATCAGAGAAGAGTGGATAACTAACTTGGCCAAATTTAGTTTTAATAATCAAGAAGTAGTTCTATACGATGTTATTCATTTAGCTTTAAATAAAAATAAAAATAAACTTGCTATAAATTTATAAATTCGACAAAAATGATTATTTTTTCGATGGAAATTTTCATAACGTATTATTTATGAAGAGATGCTCTGGGAAAGAAGGGGTATGAGGAGAGGGTATGAATCTGGAGCTCTGTGTGTCCAGGAGTTACGGATAAATGAATTCATCCCTCCCACAGCAGCGGTGCAAGATGACATGCCCAACTGTCAAGCCAACTGCCAACATGAGAGTCCGGCTGGAGAGGTCAAAGGAACTCCCTCAATCAGTCTCTCCCGATTTGACCCGCCACGCAGTTAATGGGCGCGGCGATTTTTTTATGTTAAGATATTATTTCTGTAAATTTGAGTTCATTTTTTTTATCCAATTATAAACCATTGCAATGAATTTTTTTTGCATATATATATGTATATATATATAATAAGTTGAAAGGTTTAATTCCTGTACGATTTTAGATTTTCACGGCCAAAAATATTTTTAACAAAGAAAGGACATTTATGTTTATTTTTATCACTTTCCTTTGAATGGTTTCTTCTAACAAAAACTCATATTTTACAATCATATAGTAGAAAAACAAAACAAGTGACAATTGATGATTGCATTCTAACTGATACTATAGGATTCAAATTTAAAGGTAATATAATTCCTTTACATATATATATTTATATGAATACCTTACAAGAGTCTGTCCGTCCGTCTGTAGCCATTTGAGACTATAACATCCCCAATTGGGGTATGCTGTAAGGCTGAAGATAGTGGAGAGGGGAAGAAGATGGGGAGAGGAAGGTGGGGAAGTACCTGGCTATTCAGATCTGGTCACCAAACACGGCTTAAGCCATTTCAAGCAACGTTTCAATTCTGAATGATGGTCTTACATCAGGGCGATACTGAGAGTAGGTATATTCCAATCTGGAACGTGCCGCAAATGTAGGTATTATATATTATTTTTAATTAATTAATTGTGAAATAATATAACTAACTCAAATAAAATTTATTACCCACGCCGGGATTCGATCCCGTGACCTTCGGATTGCGAGTCAAGATCCTTACCCGTAGACTACGCCGGTCATCAACTTATTACTAACTAATATTATTTTCCATTGTGGTCGGTAAGTTGTTGTACATATGTAAAATTTATATTAGAAAGGGGCTCTCCTCTAGTTAAATGAGGCTAATATGTCGAACATGTTAGTTTTTTCGTACCAGACATTAGCCGACTCTTGAAGCAAATTGAAAAATGCCAAACTTAATCCAGGGCATTACATTGACATTAACAAATACGTAAAAAATATTATTCCGTAACACTGTCGCCTTGGAAACCCATAACTTTCATTCCCCTTGTTACTCGTAATTTCACCGTTATGTTTACAGGTGATGAATGAAGGATAAAGTAGTCCTTAGAAAACCGAGCTTGATGAGAACAGGGTCGTATCTAAGGACATGATTATACTCGTTGCCTTCACCTGGTATCCCGTTTTACTTTTTATTAACCCATAAAACATTGAGAATTAAAAAGTACCCTGGCGCAGAGGAGACACGTCGAAACTTTTCGATTGAAAACTTCTCATAACGATTACGTATTAAGTAGTTAGCACTTATTTGAAGTCGTTTTTATTTCATGGCTCCCATTAATTAGCGTATTAAAAATTTACAGGAAACCTAAACAAAGAGTTTTTACGAGTGTATTTATTAGATTTAATTCATGATGGAATTTTAACAGTTAGGAAATTTGAATAAAGTAAAATACGGTAGTAGTTGGTTTAAGGTGCGAGTTTTTTTAACAAAAATATTACTTCGTTTATCGAAGTGATATCGAAACATTAAAAAATATATAATTTATCTTAATTGCAGCAACTTAAAAATAATTTACCCGCTTTCTCAGATGACGTTTTGTTATTAACTGAAACATAGTTAAATCCAGACATCAGCTCGTCAAAATTTGGCCCAAATCAATAAACTACTTTTGTTGTAGAAGTTCTAACACGAGTAAAAAGTACAACGTAGGAGGTGTGGTTCGTGCGTTTATAAAAATATATAATCCTGTAAAATACACACAATTAGTGTTGAATAAATTTTTGAAATGCTCAATATATCTAGTGATAAAATTATCTACATCCATCCTGCATCGGATTTTCAAATGTATAAAATCAAAATGAGAACATAGAAATACTCAAATTCAAATATCCCAAAGCAAATTTCATAATTGCTGGTGATTATAATCTGCCAGGTAAACGAAGCCGAATTGCAGTGTGCTCAATCCAGTGATATTCGTGATATGTCTCTATTTCTGGGACTAAGTTAATCCAACAAAGTGTTTAATTCTAACAATCAACTCACGGTCAGTTGTTTCACAGAATTTGAACAATTCGACAAATTCCAAGTTTAATATTCAAGTACTGTAAAAGTTCTTTAATATTTCTGTTTTCATCACAACTTGCCAATAATGTTATAATACACATAACATATATTATGTACTACCTACCACCTGTTATAATAGTGTAATATCTTTGATTTGTTGTAAGATTTCAGTTTCAGTTAATTATTAATTTCTAGATACACAATATAAAAGCATAATGAGGAAATCTATAATTGGTTTCTCAGTTAGGTGATTTATACATGCATAAATTAATCAAATTGGAAACTGTTGATTTCGTGTAACAACTGGCCTTTAGTGTTTTCAAGTAAATCAAAAATAGTAATTGAGAAAACTCACGATTTTTTTGCATTAGCTCCACACGGAAGGCCCTACGGAAAAAAATTCTTAAGGGCCTATGTCGTCTTTGGGGATGCTGTGTGGAGGAAATTTTTAGGGAAAGGAAGGAGATGAAATTCTGGAAAGGAAAAATTAAAAGGGGTGAGTCGGAATCTGGGGGTTAATATGCCCAGGATTAACGGACGTATACATTTTTTTACATTAGCTCCACATAGTAGGCCCTGAAGAAAATAATTCCCCTCAAAGCTTATCTCATCTTTGGGGATGCTGTGTGGAGGGTCTTTTTAGGAAAGGAAGGAAGGGAAGTTCTAAGAAGGAAAGGGGTATTAGGGGTGGGTAGGAATTTGGAGGATCTGGTGTGTTCAGGAGTGACGGACGGATGAATGCGATGTTCCCACAGAGTACGGCTGGAGAAGTCAAAGGGACTCCATTAACCACTCTCTCCCGATCCGGCCTGCCATGCAGCTGGTGGGCAGACGAATCCGCCACCAAGATCCGGACAAAACTCACCCCATGAACCCGGGCACCCCTGCTAAGTCACCAAATGGGGAAGAATTAGCAAATTAGCGAACCACTTGGAGTGACCTATGGCAAAGGTGTTGGTTATCCAATATGAATCATCCCTCCATCTGTGGTGCAAGGTGGAGACTCAAGGAGAGGTCTAGGTCCCCTTCAACCAGTGCCTCCCACGCAAAAGGTGAAAAACTCATTCGCCGCCTAGACCTAGACAAACCTCATTCCATGAACCCGGGCACCCCTGCATACTCACCAACGTAGCAAACCACTTGGGGTGACCTTTTTATGGGGTGTTGATCATCAAATAATTGGTTCCCGGGGAGGCGGTACCCATACCCGCCTTACAAATTGTTGAATTATTATTACCGATAGATCAACACCATTAGACATTATCAAAAAAAATCTCCAAACATATCTAGCTTATCGTAGAACTTCTCCAAAGCTGAATACCATAATATGACAGAGTACCTTACGCTGGTAGACAGGTCATTTTTAAACGAGAATAATCATTTAAATAAACAATTATTAGGTACATTTTTACTCAATTTAAAACACCTCGATGGAAGATTTTCTTCCCAAGGTCACCTTCACACCATACAACTTTTCGAACTATATAACTAAATGGTGATTTGAAAAATGAATATATATTTTTTTACATGTATCCACAGAAAATAAAATTAGAGTGTGCGATTCATACGAAGTAGAAGTTAAACTAGAAAATCGCTAGATGTCGCTTTCTTTTCTTTCGCCTGTTATTTAAAGTGGTTTGAAGATTGGACATTGATTTTACAAAAATAAAAAATAATCAGATTGTGCAATTCACACGCAGTAAAAGTGAAACTAGAAATTCGCTAAATGTCGCTTTCTTATCTTTTGCCTGTTTATTTTAAAGTGGTTTGAAGATTGGATACTGATTTTAAAAAAATTAAAAATAATCACACGCAGTAGAAGTGAAACTAGAAAGTCGCGAAATGTCGCTTTCATATATTTTGCCTGTTTATTTTAAAGTGGTTTGAAGATTGGATTTTGATTTTACAAAAATAGAGTTATTTTTTTTAGATGTGGTAGGTTTCGAACCTCCGTTCGCTGGGTGTCTCTCTAGGCGCTGAGAGTCGGGCGCATCATACCGCGGCGCTATGGGAGGCCCGTGCGTAGTAGTGAATTTACCGCATTATCTTAGAACCGACGACCGTCAAATAATAAATTTTAGTGATGCATTTCCGTTTCATCTGAATTTCAAATCGCTAACGGGGCTAAAGAAGTTTTACTTCAACAAACATATAAGAAATCCTAACGATTGCATAACTTTTACTAAATTTCGAAAAAAAGAATAACAATATGATGCTTTAACCCTTCAAAAATCGGGCGTATTTTGTCAGGGGGTTAAAATATGTAATGTAATCAAAAAAATGGGATATTTGTGAAGGTATCCGAAAACTGAAAACAGTTTTTGAAAGCGGATGAAATACGCTCTCAAATTTTATTATTAGTTTTATAAATTTAAAAAATTTAATGCAAGCCTTAAAAAGTTTAAAAATTGCTCACCTTACGTTTTTTCTATCTAAAATTACTGACAACGAAACAAAACAAAAACACATACATATTTTATTTGACAAATGAATTATTTACGTTATCGTAACCTTACTTTTATATTATTTCATATAAAAATAATTCTAAAAAAATTCACGACATTTCGTAATTTTTTTTTTTCAGATTCCGGTTGGAAACTTTGGTTTCATAAAGGTGTACATTTTAATTAATTTGTGTTTAACTTGTAGATTTGAATACATAGCTTGTTGTTTTCTCTTTCGATCATTTAGATCATATTTCTCATTAAGACAGTAAGGGAGACACAACTCTTTCTATGAGACCTATGCGAGCTGGGACAAAAATGGTCTTCTATGGTTAGACCGACTAGTGAGTATTTTAGCCAAATAGAAAAAGGGTTCACTAAAATATTTTTATAAATAAAGAGTATTTTTAAATCACAATGAAAAAAGAGGGTAGGTATGTGTATTTCCTATTAAAAGAAAAATGTGCTGACATCGTCGATGGTATAGATATCTGCCGATTCATTTAAAGGAGTTGTCAATACTGTCCACGGTGTTTCAGTGGAAGAGTCACCGAACCTTAGCCAATATTTCATCAAAATTGAAGCCTTAGAAAATAGCGTAAAAGCATTAGGTAGCAAAAAATCTGCATGACAGGATGTATTCCACAACTATTTTTAATAACTGGTCCTAGTTATTGATCGTTTATAAATTTAATCGTTATTTTTAAGATTTACACTCTGTATAAATCTTTACATTTTATATTTATACTAACAGTTAAAAACCCGCTCCGCAGGTTTTTGCTACAAGGCCCTGCGGGCGGCTTTTAGTTCCCCTCCCCGCTACCAAGTTCCGCTCCTACCCTTCCCCTCCGCACCCTTCCGAGTTCCCATTTTCCCCCTCCCCTCCGCACTCTTCCGAGTTCCCCTTTTCCCCTTCCCCCTCCCCCTTTCCCATCCCTAACCCCCTCCACCCTCCCCTCATCCCCTCCACCCTCCCCCTTTCCACACCCCTACCCCCACCCCCTCCATCCGTCCCACTCCCTCCTCCACCCCCTCCCCTTCCCACTCCAACCTCCCCCCTCCCCACTCAACCCTCCCTCTCCCCCTCCTAATTCCTCCCTTCAAATCCCCAAAGTTTCATCGCAATCGGATGAACGGTTTACCAATGCGTAATTTCATAATGCCAGAGTTCACTATTGTATACAGAAACCATCACGGGCATGCACACATCAAATCTCCAAAGTTTCATCGCAATTGGATGAATGGTTTAGCAACGCGTAATTTCATGATGACAGAGCTTACTTATTATACAGGATGTCCGGGGGTAAAGTGCATTAACTTCGGGAGGTGATTCTACATGATGGTAGGAGTAAAAAAGATTAACAACTTTTTTCGAAATTCCAACATTTTTTTCCCATACAAAAACACGTACCTACTAAAAATCTTTAGTGTGAGGTACGATCTTATTTGCTGAGAACCTGCCGGGCGCCCGACTCGATTGTGATTGGCCCGTATCGTACTAGAAAATAATAAATCTGGCCGCACACGCCGGACTAATTTTTTTATTTTTACCTCAAAACCACCCCTAAAAGTTAGAATTTCGAAAAAAGTTATTTATCTTTTTTACTTGTAATATCATGTAGAATCACCTCCCGAAGTTAATGCACTTTACCCCCGGACACCCTGTATACAGAAACCATCGCGGGCACGCGCACATCAAATCCCCAAAGTTTCCTCGCAATCGGATGAATGGTTTAGCAACGCATAGCGGACATACAAATTTTTTTAGATTTTTATATATATATATAGAAGAGAGATAGATAAAAGATATAAATCTTCATCATCCGTTTTTTTCCTGATCCATGGAAAAAGATTTTTTTGTGTTAAATTCGTAGAAGTGGATTTAATTATTTTTTTTTAAATTTACTTTAAATTAGTGTTATTATTAAGTTCTGCAAGTATTTTAGTTTTTTATTAGTGTGACAGCTGTTTCGGCTTACAAGACCACTTTTAAACCGTGTCTAGACCACTTTGGGACGACTTGTTTAAATATTTCTAAATTTAAAAAATCTATGATTCTGAAAAAAAAAATTATAAAATAAATTAATAAAAAAATATACTTTTCCTCAAATATACGGTCGTTCCGAAACCGGTCGGCTTTAAACAAATATACAAGTGGTTCAAACAAAGCAACATTGTTTCATTTATCCATAATAAAAAAAATCATCAAACTAAAGATCAATCTGTATTATGTCTGCTTTACCCAAACGTTTTGAGAAATTAATGCTACATCAATAACAACAACCTATCAACAACATTGTAGTTCCAAACCATCTCGGCTTCGTCAGAGGTCGCTTTACCGTAAGTAAATTAATAATTTATGAAAAATACTTCTCCGAATCCCTTTGTCACAAGTGAACAAGTGGATACTTTGTACACCGATTTAAGATAGGTCTTCATATACTTATAACAATCCATGCGCTTGATAGCTGCAAGACGAGTGGTTATCTAGCCCCCTACATAGTTAAGTAAATTGAAATACGTACATATAAAAATATATTTTATTTAATTTATCGGGGGGCTAGAATTCCAATAATCCATGCGCTTGATAGCTGCAAGACGAGTTGTTATCTAGCCTCCTAAGTTAAGTAAATTCTAATGTAAAATCCATGCTAATTTGTACAGCGCTCTTGAGGCGATTTTTCGCCAAAACAGCGCTATATAAGTTGTCTAAATTTATTATTTTTATAAACTCCGAATGTTGGGCACCAAAAGTACATTATTGAACTGGTTTTTCAGTTACCTTAGCAAGGGCTTTAGATTAATTCTGTACAATTTTATAAAATTGAGTTCACGGGAGGTGTTCCTCAAGGGCCTCGGCCCAATGTATTTATATTTTTTTATATTTATTGTTGACAAATTTGAAGATGTTTAAGTCCTACTATTTGCAGACCATCATAAACTATGTATATAAAAGAATACGAAATGTAAATGATTGCCAAATTTTCTAGACTAACTTAGAACAACAAATTGCTGACTATAATAATATAAATCTAAATTAGTAACATTCGATGAGAACTTGGCATTCATTGCACACATTAAGGATAAAACTAATAAGGCTTTAGAGATGCTTGGCTTCTTTTGCAGAACTTTAAATGATTTCAAGTCTTAGATTGCATGATAACGCACTATATTTCATTAGTTAGAAGTAAAGTGGAGTATAATTCACCTCCTGTGTCCCCTTGTCCCCTTTATATAAAGTTCACTCTAACAAAAAAGAACGGGTTCAGTTCAAAAGGTACATACATTTTAAATTCAATTGAATATTATAATTTTGTAAGTTTGATGAACCAATTGCATTCAATTATGCTGTCAGACCTGGTTGTATTACATAGAGTCATTAACAACTGAATTGATATCCCTGCCATCGTCATCACTATTAAATTCCATTAATTACTACATAGAAACACGAGACAAAATTTAACATTTTTTGCAACACGTACCTTTATGTTATGCATGATCTGGGCAACAAGTTTGGGAGTACTATTACTACTATAGAGGCACTGCTGAAAACCAGCTACATTCCTGGAAAAATCCTGAATATACAGCTGAGCAGTGACCTTTTTGTCAAAAGAATAAATGAAAATTAACCAAATGTATAATGTAAAAGTCTATTGATAAATAAATGTTTAATTTTATTATTATTTATTATATATTTATATAATTCATAATAATCTAGAATTCAGAATATCCATTTTCACAATGCAGAATAATCTAATCCAGTGCTTTGTCGAATCCTACAAATTGTAGTAGCGTAGGTAAAGTTGTCGATTTAACATTACTTTACGATTTTAAAACTGTTTTGTAATTTTCAATAGCTCTCTGTTCTAAATATATGTGCAAAAGCCCAGCTGGGCGTAAAACGAAATAAAATAATAATATCATACAGCTTTATGCAATGGTTCGTTCTCCCGTCTTTCATTTTTCGGAAAAATAGAAAAAATTTTTCACGACGTACTCAGAATAAAAAAATTGCAAGAAAAAATTCTCAACTAATAATAATTATTTGTTCCAATCTACCACTGTAAAAAATTAAAGATTCACACATTCTGTACAAATTTCAAAGAAAAAGGTAAATAAATAAAAATTTCTAAAGAAACGATCAAATAAATCGTACGAAGTTTGTTTCTTCACCTTCAATGCACGTAGTTTGCTCAAAAGTGTAGTTTTTAGACCTTTTGTTCAGAAAATAGGGATAAAGGACGTGTAGATGGGGTTTAACGATTGTATTTTTTTTAAATCCCTGGCCATTAATCCTGTAGTCGTATTTAAAAAAAAAAACCTTCGGGACTGGCTCCATTCTCTGTCCAGAAGCTTACAACAAAACACAACATATTAGGGTTTTAGCTTTTTCTGAAAGCCGATATATTATTACTGTTCTTTGTAGTGATATAAATCTATTCGGGTGTGCAGCTTCTGTAAGTGATAAATAGGTACTGACTGTGCAGACATTTTATTGCAAACCAACATTTGTCAAAAAGAAGGACTGAGAGAACATGAGGTAAAAACAACATAACTTATGGACACCAGGGTATCTTGTCATAATAATCTGCTGAACTTACAAATAAAATTATATATGACTTGACGTACATCTTATTTAAAATATGGGTTGGGAATAGCATAACATGTGGAATGTGGGAAATAGTTTATTATCACAATATATTCCCATAATTTTAAAATTTCTGTAAATTTGTGCACTTTTCAGTGAATTAAAAAAAAAGTACGAAAAAAAAGAGTGAATTAAAAAGGAGTGAGAGAGTGACAAAATTGATTGATTAAGAGGGCATTACCAGAGAAAACCAGAAATATTTTATTTTCAAATCAGATTTTAGACGTATTGACTCTTTTCCACAAAAAATTATAAATGGATTTCGAAAGATTGTTCTTTTATCTAGCATTCGCATGTAATAAATTTTGAGAAATTTTTTTTAATTTTTAGTATAATAAGGTTATTCCATAGGTCGTTGGCAGATTTGTTAAATTTTCAAAAAAAGATTTTGTATTATACCACACCCATTTCAAATAATATAATCATGCATTAAAATAAATCCATCCATGTTTAAGAATTATAATTTTAGTTTCAATAAAATCATTAAAAAATATGTACGTACATGTGTTTCTTGACGAAAATTGGTCCATTTGTGTATTTATTTGCGCACTTACAAACTAATATATTTCAGATTTTTTTAACATTCTTATTAAATTTAGACATTATTGAAAAATGATAAATACTTGTAATCAAAAAATAACTACAAAAAGTAAATTATTTTAATAGTTTTATCATCACGCCTTTCAGCATTTTTGGATGAAGGTATAAATTAAAGCTAATTTGGATTGAAATAAATTCGATATTGAGTTATAATTTTAAAAAGCTGGTACGGAGAATAATTAATCTTTCTCATTGTAACCGCCCTGCATGATCGTAAGAACAACTTTCGATGAAATGTGGATTTTCGTCCGCTGGCTGGTTAAACGCTCTTAAAGAGAGTCAATAAAAGGAGTGAATTAACTAGAGGACGGAACAATAAATTGCTACAGTTTTTTCTGCAGCATAGGTTCTCAACCTTATTTCGCCCACCGCCCACCTTAATTTTTTTTTTCTATAGGCCCTATTTTTCTTTTAATTTAAGAGGGTAGGGGGGCTTAACTGTCGCGTCATCATTTTTTTTACATGAACTCCACACAGAAGGCCCTGAGAAAAATAATTTTCCTTCGTCATCTTTGGGGATGCTGTGTGGAGGGTTTTTTAAGGATAGGAAGCAGAGGAGAGTTCTGGGAAGGAAGAGGGTTTAAGGGGTGGGTAGGAATTTGGGATTCAGTTTGTCCTGGTCATCCGCCTCCAAGACCCAGACAAACCTCACCCTGTCAACCCGGGCACTCTTGCTAAATCACAAAACGTAGCGAACCACTTGGGGTGACCTATGGCAGAGGTTTTGGTTATCCAATAAAGGTTCCCGGGGCAGCGGCACCCGTTTCCGCCTCCGAAAATGAGAATTAATTCGATTAAAAATATATTAAATCGTTTGTTTTAACTTTTTGTTTAGCAAGTTGAAAAATCTATTCTTTTGTATTTTAAGTACCGGTTTGCTGCCGATTTCCTTCTTGTATTCGTGATATAATGCCAATTCTTAATAATAATCAAACATGTAAGAAGATAATATTATATAAAAATACAAAATTTGCATATCATCCTATTTCATAGATCTGAACGTAATGCTATCTTTCAGTTCAATTTTCATCCACTTCCCGAACTACCTTAATTTAGTTTGTTTTATTAGTACGTCATAAGCCTGTTTTTTGTCTTTTTTGGACCATATTTTTTTACTTTACTGTGCCATATCAACGCCCCCGAATTTTCTCTGGGTCTTCTACTCCCACTCTGAAAGTCTCAAACGCCCACAAGGGGGCGTTATCGCCCATGTTGAGAACCCACGGTCTACGGTGCTACGCGTATGAGCTGGGGGAAAAGGGAGAGCGCTGTCGTCTATGACACAACGTTTATAGATGTGGTTGTCAGTTTAAAATATAAATTTTTAGAGTTAGTTCATATTTAAAGCGCCGCCAACTTACACGTGTAGCACGGGGCTTTCTGGCGTGATATATTCTGTGAGTCTCTATTGTCAATTTGTATAACGAAAGTTAAAGTCCATTCAAATTAAATTCAACAGAAAAGCTTTTTCTCACTGATCTTTTTCATAGATTCTATCAGGTGATATCCCCGCTTGAACAATATTCAAATTTTGGAGGAGAACGGTTAATCGTGTTCCTTCTTTCTTTTTTTCACGTTAAACTTTAATTTGGTTTACTTTTTTAGGCCAAAATGCTTGATGAAACCTTAATTTATTTTTTTATTAAAAGTAATAACAAATATCTAATACCCATATATGTTAATTTATTTATTTATGTTTTAAATTATAAAGTGTAGGTAATTAATGAAACTGAATTTTAATGATTTTACAGGCAACGTCTGCTATTTTTTGTAATTAAATAATAATTAATTAAATTTTTTTTTTTTGCACTACCAACTATGTAAATGTAATGAAATATAAATTAAAATAAACAATTTGTAAAAAGCATTTTGATAGGCTTAATTTAAATTGCAAATAATACGATTTACGTGGGAACACAAATTTTCCCGCCATAAATTTAAAATTTCGACACAAAACGCGCTTATTTTAGAATGTTTTATTTTTTACTCATTATTCATTATAGAAGGTGGCGCAAAATTAATCATCCTATCGGAAGATGTTATAATTTTTGCAAATGGCGTCGTACGTCAATCATATTTGACATTTGTGAACTAGACAGCTACAGAATACAAACAGATAAACAATGGAGTGCTATACCCGCAAGAGTGTGGAATAATTGTGTCGATTTAAGCTTTAACGCTTTTAGCAATTTTGTGTCGAAAGTCACCGTGAGCGACGAGGCGCATTTCCACTTAAACGGTTGCACCAATAAGCAAAATATTCATTTCTGGGGCATTGAAAATCCGCGTGTGATACACGAAAAGCCAATACATCCACTCGAAGCCACTGTGTGGTGCGGCGTTGACGCGGGAGGAGTGATTGAGCCGTATTATTTGAGGACGCCATTGGCATTACGGTCACTGTTACTGGCGAACGCTACAGGGCCATGATAAACGACTTCTTACTTCTGGAATTGGATGAGCGGGGCTTGGTGAACATGTGGTTTTAACAAGACGGTGCAACCGCACACACAGCACGAGCCACAATGGATATTGTGAAGTAAGCGTTTCTTGGTCGCGTAATCTCTCGTTTTGGCAATTTGGCATGGCCAGCAAGATCGTCCAATTTAACCATTACAGACTTCTTTATTTGGGGCTATTTGAAGTCACGGGTTTATGCCAACAAGCCTCAGACAATCGCAGCCCTTAAGGAGAATATTCGACAGGAATGCGAACAGTTATCACAGGAAATCTTGCGGAAAGTCATGGAAAATGCGATAAACTGGACACAAATGTGTATCAACACTGGCGGCAACCACTCGACGGATATCATCTTTTCCACTTAACAGAAAAAATTGTAAAAGTCCAAATAAAGATTTCTATTACACAAAATATTTTTTTTTTTTGTAAAAAAGTTATTCAAAAATATAATTGGATGATTAATTTTGCGCCACCCTGTAGTTGAGTAGTAGGTTTGGTAGGATTATTTTTAGTAACTACTATTAACTCACAGAAAGTTATCAAAGTTTCCACTAAAATCGTGAAAAATTGAATATTCAGTGGCATTTATTTTATAATTTCAAACACAGATAAATAAAATACAACATATCCATACTAGATATTTTATAATTCTTTGAAATACACATTTGGCAAAGAATTTTTGCCTAAAATCCATATTTAACGTTATATGAAAAGGGCCGCGTGGATAATCGTTTTAATGCCATAAAAATTCCACAATTAATGTTTTCGTTTCAGGTAGCTCCCAAAAAAATAAACCAATACACCATTTTTTCTTTTGGTTGTGCCATAGTATACGTATCACTCTTTCCATTAATTTACGTAAATATCGACTTAACTGCTAGCAGTAATCTTTATTAATAGTGTTGCTTCCGGCTAGAAAGCTCAACGCCACCCAAACTCCAAGAAACTTTAAATTAAACACCAAACTTTTAAATGAAAACCTTTTTTATAATTAGACGAAAGTTAAAAAGTTTAAGGTTTTGCTGGCCTGAGGAGGATGGTCTCATAGAATTAATTGAAATGAGCTTGATTTTTTTTGTTGTGCTAATTAACTCCCTCATAAAAGCTTTATTTTTAAATCTGTTCATAAAGATAAATTTTGAAGGTTCCTTAGTTTACATTTGTACTTCGATGTCGAAAAAGTTCTCGCAGCTATGAAGCTAAGTTTTTAATTATTGTCAAATTATTTCGAAACAATCCAGGAGCTGTCATTAGTAGAAGTCGGTACTTATTCACCATTAATAAAATAATAAAGGATTGTTTACCAGAATTTGAACAGCTCATCAAATTTCAAAGTCAATATTTCTCAGTTCTATTCAAGGTCTATTTTTATTTCAGTTATATGAAGCAAAAAGCCCATAATGCTATATTAACTAACAACTATAACACGTCTTTCACAGAACTTGAAAATTAACTTCGAAATGTGATGAATTTTTCAAAATCTTTGAAACAACTCGCTATAAGAGTTTTTGAAAAAGATTTTTTAATAATTTTTCATTAATAGATTACATTTTTTCGTGATTTTCTCAACTACATTATTAGGCTCATGCCCGCATTATGGTAGTCTTACATGATTGAAATTATAATAAAAACTAGATATATGATTACTATAATGTAATAAATTTATATAGTTGAACCATAATGTTTGTACATACGATTTATCAAACGATTATAAAACTCTCCGTCTTCGAAACATAATTGACTGGTTCAAGTGCAGTTCCGCAAGTTTTTCCGGCTCGTAACTAGCAGAGTAAAGTTTATACTATGATGAAAAATTGTAAAATACTGATGGTAGACAATATCAATTGTTAATTTTGGAGTCAGCCTCAGCAGAATTACATAATTAAAGAATCAAGAGTAGGTAAAAAAAATTACATCTGTCGTTGCGATATTTGATTTTCCTTTTCTTATTTAACGTAAAACATTTTTAAAAAATTAAGTTTTTTATTCCACACAAAAGAAAATTACATTTTTACTTATTTAACTAGAAATATCTAAACACATTGAACTAAACTAAAAATGTTTTACATTACGTTGTAATACAATTTTATTCTATTTTGTTTATTAAGAATAAAAATTAATATTTTGTTTTTGGAAGGCAATTATATAAGTTCCCCCCTCGTAACCAATGGACTGCTTACCATAGTTAGATTGGATGGTGTTTAATATATGTTTTCGTGTTGTCGTGGAAGGTGTTACTTGGGACCTTTTAATGAATTCTGTGTTTATATGTATGAGTTTATTATTTTTTTTTTATTACTTTTACATTGGTTCCACAAAGGAGGCCCTGAGGAAAGTAATTCCCTTCAGGGCCAATGCCATCTTTGGGGATGCTGTGTGGAGGGTATTTTTTTAGGAAAGGAGGGAGAGGAAGTTCTAGGAAGGAAAAAGGTATTAGTGGTGGGTAGAAATCTAGGGGACTGTGTGTCCAGGAGTGACGGACATATGAATCCATCTCTTTCGAGATACCGACTACTGAGTACCGAGAGAGTGCAGCTGGAGAGGTCAAAGGGACTCCCTCAACCATTCTCTCCCGATCCGGCCTGCCATGTAACTGGTGGGCAGAAGTATCCGCCGCCAAGACCCGGACTAACCTCACCCCATGAACCCGGGTACCTCTGCTAAGTCACCAAACGTAGCGAACTACTTGGGGCGACCTATGGCAGAGGTGTTTGTTATCCTATAAATGGTTACTGGGGCGTCGGTATCCATACCCGCCTCCCAAATTGTATATACGGAGGCGTGTATTGTATTCATGTTGTTTTCCTAATGTTAATATATAGTTAGGTTTCCGTATGTATTTTTTTGTGGATGTTCTAGATCTGTAGTTAAATAGTTTTTTGATTACCTTATGTATTATTTGTAATTCATTCATGTATGCTTCATATGTGTTTCCCCGATTTAAATGTGAATGTACGAGACTATAATATAAACACTTTTAAATTTATTTTGTAACAGATATGTAAACCGGCTAATTACGCTTATTAAGAGGGAAGGTTGTAATGGTCCGCCACTCCTGGCTTTGACACCAATTGTGATGAACCCTACCTAATTGATTTACTTTTCTAAGCTTCTACCTCGTAGTTCAAATCTCGTAGCTACGTTCATAATTCTACCCTTATGTCCTACTGATCACACCCCTAGGTATGATGGCCTGACTTAACCCCCTCCCCCTTTTCGATTTGTTTCTACCTCAGGCTCGTGATTTTCTAACCCCCCATACTTTATAATCTAGCTAAACCTACCCTATTTTCTCAAATCCCTGCGATTTTCTCGCAGTAAACAAGATTTTTGATTTTTGTTCACATTATTTCTATATTCTTCGTTGTGTATTTTTTTTTTTTAGAATTTACATCTGTGTGCTTACTTAGTATGCACACATATGTAGAGAAGATAATGTATTACGTGTGGTAACCCCTAGATTCTTTTAGAGAAAGTGTGAGAATTTTCCCATCTATTAAGTTATTATTATTTAAGTATATTAAACCGAGTTTGATAAACTAGCCTCACCCTTAAACCTCGTGTCTACTTGATTTCCGTAGGAATTTTGTTTGTTTATTTAATCCTTCCTATCACCGCTGATGCGTCGATAACATAAACAATAGTTAATAAATTCAACATTTAAAGGTAGTGAACTTTATCTTACCGTTGTAGGATGGTCGTATTTGAAGGTCCAGTTTTATCACTCGAAGTCCTTGTCTGCAACTTCCCCTAACATAGTGTTTTGTATTCATGGTTAGTATTAGCAAAATTGTAGAAAAAGTAGGAATGGATGGACATGGATGGATATGGGGATAATATGTTTGCTGAAAAGTCGGCTCCTCCGCTATCCAAGTGAAAACTGATGAACAACAATTACAAACCGGATTCTCCCCAGTACGTTTGCCAGGCTTATCCTTAGATCCGAGTTTTACCCTCTTCAACGGGCGTCTCATGCTATGAAAGGGGCCCTTCATGCCAGCAGGGGGAATACCTAGTCTTCATGCCGTTTTTCTGTCTTACTCCGACTTCCGTCTCCTCCGGATTGAATTTAACTCTACTAGTTAACGAGTCTAGAAGGGGTATTTCATGTCTTCCCTTATCATGCCTCTATCCGTTGAATGTGGCACGCAGCTGTTTTAGGCGAATCCATACTACCACGTGACTAGCCATTAGCAATACGCTCCCCCACCTCTGACTAGCTGACATAAAACTCACCTCGTGAGCCTTATGTTTGCTTTCAGGTTCGACAAGGACTTACGGTATGCAAATAACCTGCAGCTTTAATGCCGCGTCAGCGTACTGTCCGCATACGTCCTTCCTCTTCCCCGTATGCCCACCTCGACAATACCGCCACAAGATCAAAGCTCTCCGACCAGAAAGGTTGACACTTACATTTCCGGATAGCTCATACTCACATACAGAAGCCTTGAAGTCTAGATACGTGTGCAAATTCAGGATTTAGGACTGTATGAGTATTTGAACACCAGTGTTTTTTAAATGAGGTCACTAGTTCCTCGTGTGTTAGGTATTTAGGATTGCGGGTGATTATGGATTCTTGGATACCTACTTCCTATAAGAAATTTAAAGAATGAGATAAATCAAGTTGTCATTGAATCAATGACCTCCTGAATAATTGTGATGAGCTCCCTTTGACTTTGAAGCTAGTCGCGGTACTTTACTTTGCGAAATTTTGCATGCTGTAACAATGCTACCTATTGGCGATCGCTCTAGTATAATCAAGTTGTTTAGAATTGAATGAATTTAATGTCGATGTTGCTATCACATATTGAATGCAGGTTTCGTCGTAAGCTATAATTGATTAACTTGTCCCTTGGCATTTATGCCTTGTTTTATTTATTTGTTGATGGAATCTAGTTGACTGTGTCAATGGGTGACATTGAACTCCAATCAGAATTTTAGATACACAATCGAAGGTCATATAAACATACCCTAATCATGCTGGTGAAAGGAAGCTAATAGGTATTTGCTTTACAAGTACGCTAGTATACCAAAATTGATTTAGTGATGCGTTTCTATCTAATTATTTGTTTAGTATTTGTTTTATTTAATGTATGTGTTGTTGTTAATTATTTTTCCCTCATCTTATTATTGTCTTTATTTTGTAATTTTAAAATATGGGATGTATTGCATTGCACTTCCCCTGCATACATACTGGAATAAATTATTATTATTGTTATTATTATTATACAAATATGCCAATGTACCTAAAATTGATTGAGAGGCGCATTTCTATCACACCGAGTAATACCTAATTACATTGCGCCAATAGTTAATTAACTCCGATGAACGAATGAACGATAAGGGATAGATACATCATTTTTTATGGTTTATTTGTTTACACTTCACATAGACGGACCTTCGGTATACTGACCTACTTTGGAGATTGTTTATTTCTACGGTCATTGTCCTTTTGAAACACGATTCATTGTTTAACTAATTCTTTTATATTTTATTTGTCCTAGTTTTTACCCAAACATTGGTCGTTTAAGCAGGTACTTTGCTAACCTAAGAGGTATCTGGATGACCTAGTTTCAACTAAGGTATAACTTGCTTGACCTTTTTTTGAGAAATATAGGTATTTCGGTTACGAATCAAACTGATATCTTATGTCGCCGTATCCTTATGCGCGCTTAAATAAACAATAGACCTACCTAACTAAAACAAGTACTTGTATGACCTAATTTTTAAATAGGTATTTCCTGTTTGACCTGATTTTAAGACGCACGGTTACTCCCGCATACGAAATATAGAATAAGGGGATTCTTCAATAGTCATTCATTACCTTCTACGCGCCTCGATTCATTTTATATGAGCTATAATAAATTAGCGTATTTCTAAAGCAGGTATTTCCTATTTGACCTACTTCGAGCAAGTGAGAATTGTTATCAGTGTGTAAGTGACAAAACATTAAAGCTCCGATTGATTTTATGGTGATGCCGCTCGTTCCTTTCTTCTCTGTCTCTGAAAATAATTAATAATTGGTTAAATCTTACCAGCCTCGATCGATTACAATTTTTCAAGTCGGGAATTTTATGACAACGACATTGTGGTCAAGGCTTCCTTTTTTTGTTTCCTAGCTAACGGTTTCCTATCGGCCTTCTTGAGAAATGACTCTGATGATGAAAAAACTCTTCAAATATCTGTCTATTTAAGATTCACTTCGGTATTTCACTTAGTTTCTCAACCTTGTATTAACTATTGTTTTTATTTCATTCGACTCGAAAAATGATTTATCAAATTGCAATTCAGATGTTTTAATTTTAAAATCCGGAATAAGGTAAATTATTATTTATTCTCAATATTTTAATATCACTTTAGAATTAATAACCGTAGATACGTACGTTTTCTAAGTGTTCGGATTATTATCACTACTGTTTATTATAATTCGTTATTTAATTCACAATGAAATTTTAAGGCATATTATTATGGAAACACTGTCGCAAAACCATGACTCGAGAAATTCGTTATTGTTATTTATTTCACCGATGTTAAGTAATTTAAAGTAAAATTAAAGTTTTAATTATTATATCATCTTTAGTTAGTTTTAAAAATAATCGCGTCATGTGTTTTCTTTTATCCTGTAAACTGTATTTATTTTAAGACACTGTATTTTTTTGTTAAATATTAGAAAGTCAATAACTATATGTTGTAAAAGAAACCCGAATATTATTAAATTCTTATTTACTGACTTTAAACACTTTCATTATAAAACAAAACACCCGAACTTTCACAAAGTATTATTTTTAAGCACTTTTCGGATTTTTTTTTTATTCCTCAATTAAAAAGGGAGATTATATACCGAATTTACTCCTTTGCAAACACTTGTAGAAATTTCAACTTTTAATAAAGAGTTTTACGTTTGTTCCTGGACCCCGGTCTGTATCCCAACTGCCAACGGACTCTCAACGAACTCCCCGTTCTTTATCAAACCATGGCGTTGTAAAGACTTCTTAAAGCTCTCCTTTCGTAGGAAAATGACTTCTGATCACCCAGACCTTCATAGAAAAAGAACCAAATTCGGTTCCTCCGTATACGACCTTTTGTCAAATCTCTGATAATCTCCTATCTCATGTTTTAGACCGAAACCAGCCTAACATCTCTCTCACGTAGGAAATCACATAAATTTTCTCATTGACATGTATTTATTTAAAATTTTTATGTACTTTGGTAATAAGTCATTGTTAATGTGTTTGTAATAAAGTTTTATGGGAATTCTAAAGTCTAAACATTACGTTAGAGCAATGTTAATTTTTATGGCCCTTTTTAATCGCTAATGGGCCTTGTGTAAATAAAAGGCATGTTCGGATCTTAATTGTTTTTGAAAACAAAATACATGTGTGGTCGAAAACCATTTCCTGCGTCCACTTTGTCAGTGACCAAGCTCAATTATGTGATCCTTTCAACGGCACAAATGACATAAAACGACCATTTGTATTGAATAAAATCATCCGTAATTTGTCCGGTATTGTTACTTGACCCCAGACACTTAACAATACTAATTGTATTTCCTTTGAGATTGCAACTAGCACACCGAGCCACCCTCTCGCATGCTCTATGCCCCCAACGAAACCACCATCTTTTTATTAAATTTTCTTCTAAAAATCGTCTTTCTAATATCTCCGCTTCATTTAGAATTGATAACAATAATTTTCCACTGTTTTATGTATATTTTTCATTTTTCCTTTCGTTAGACTACGTTAAGCATCTTTTCCTGCGATTTGCTTTAATTGTAGAGTGACCAAAATGTACTACGGTCTTAGATATATAATTTTCTCAATCTCCTGTTTGTTGTGAATGGTGTTGTCAGAACAGAGTAATCCTTATATCGGTACCTATTCAAGTAGTTTCAATTAGTTTTCTCTTGAGATATTTGGTTCTAATTACTTCGTTTCACCGTTCCATCACCATATAAATAGGGTTTTCCCCCTTTCCCAGGCTATTATCTTCAGTTTGTGAAATTTTCCGAGATTCCACCCGTTTTTTGCGATCATTCCAGGTCGGTTTTAATTAAATCGTCCCCTGGGACCATTCATGTTACGTTTTCCGTGCCCTTATCGGTGATATTTATTTTCAACATTCCCGTCTAAGATTTTTTTGTTTCCATTTGAAACTTTTGGCGCCCAAAACCTCCAGTTCTCGATCTCGCCTTATGTAAACACGATTCGGGGTCAATAATCCTCCAATCCTTTGTCTAAAGGTTTGTTTATTATACAGTACGTTCACCCTTCGTTCCTGTGAGAATTTATTCAAGGCCGCTCAATCTGATCAAAGTCCACCAGAACTCTACACGCCTCTAATCTCTCTGATTGGTTCAGATCATATTAATCGCTTTACACAATCTCTTATTGGTAGAATTTAAACTTTCTTTGTTCTCGAGACAATTATGATTCGGGGCTTCCCTCGCTTCAGTCTTTATACAGATCTCTGTAATAGTTCCCAACTGCTCGGACAGATGTCGCCAAATGTACCGAATTCTCTACATAGTATTAAGGAGAAAAAAAATTTCCTTGTGGGCTTCTCGTAGGTTGAAGGTTAGCATTCATCACAAGGTGGCCGGTGAGAAATCTCGATGGTAGGTATTTTCAAAAATTATCGCTGTCGCACCGCGCTCACAAAAGAACTAGCTATCGATGTGTAGGTAAGACTACGTGAGTGTTTGGCTCGTACACCCTCTCGCCCCTTCTGCGTGTCCTGCCTGCCTTATAAACGCTATGGTTAGCGGTTGCTCGCTGCATAATCCAATATTCTGTTTGGATAAGGCATGTTTCGACTTATTTCGTCGCTAATGAAGTTTTTGACTCGGCCTTAAGGTGTACCGCTCTCCATAGACAGAAAAAGGGTGCATTATTTTTAAACGCACGAGGTCTCTAAAGTTGTAACATTATCGCGTGCGTGATAAGAATGTGTAGAATCTACCTACAACTCGCACCGGCAAGAAGGAACCAAAACAACATTATTCAATAAAATAATAAGTCTGCTGTTGAACAAGGACATTTATTGATAAGCATCATTATGAAACAAGGTAGAGCAAGAAACATAATTCTCAAAGCGTGTCAGGTTAGAACCTGATAGAGGTTAAAAGATTTAAATTGCAAACAGAAAGAAATCTATGCCATCAAAGCTATGGAGAATTTAATCAACAGGGCGCCAGCCAGGGAAAACATCCTGACATATTTTAAAACAGTGACCATAATCTAAATAATATTAATATTCATTTGTCTCACACGCGATCGAAGTTCCCAGAATCCACCAAGCTGCGTGCGCAGGGCACGACCACCTTCTCAGCACCGGCTCTCCACACCAACTGACGGTTGCGGTTAGAACTCAAACTATCGAACCCCGAAACTCAGGCGTGCCACCGTCGGGAATAAAAATGCGTAGTTGTCACAATGCGGAACCAACAGTAGCTACCTGCTACAAAGTTACATGTGATTTGTAGATATTCGAAACGTAAAAATAAATAAAATTAGTCTTCATTATCAGCTCACTAAAACAACCCGAAGTTTAGAAAAAAAGTCCCAAATCACGAAATATAGTTTATTAAACTATATTTCGTGATTTGGGAAAATAAAATAATGTTTTTTTGTTTTGTAGCAAGCTTACTTTTTATTCAATAACGGCAGTACAAAGAACACAAAAAATATTTTGTCCAATATACGTAATCTAATTGTTAAAAATGTAAACTAACTAACTAACCATCACGCCGTTTCCCCGCAGGGGTAGGCAGAGAGCACGGACCGCCAAACAACTCTATCTTTGCATACACTCCTTGCCTCGTTCACATTCATACATCGTCTCATACATGCTCTTTTATTATTCTGATTCTTCACATTGCCCGACTCAAGTATCTGATTCACTTGGTCGTGCCACGTCTTCCTCGGGCGTCTCCGACTTCTTCTACCATTCACATTTGCGTCATATATTCTCCTTACATTCCTTTCCTCGTTCATTCGCTCTACATGCCCAAACCATCTGAGCGTCCCTTTCTTCATCAGGGATCTCATTTCTACAGCATTCAGTCTACTTTCATCCTTCCTCTGCCAGTTCCATGCCTCACTGCCATACATCAGGGTAGGTACCAGCACTCCATTATAGACGGCTAACTTCGCTTCTTTTGACAGTTTTTTGTTGGCGCCAACGGCGTTCAGTCCTCCATTAATAGAGTTGCCTGCATTTACCCTTCTTTCAATATCTCTGTCAACCCTCCCATCTCTCGTAAACATACTTCCCAAGTACACAAACTCATCCACCTGCTCCAAATACTCATCATAGTCATCATTCACAACTATGTTGTATTCTACATTTTACTCATTCTTATTCGTCATTCACTTTTGCATATTTACGAGTAGCTAATTATTACTGATATTATTTTTGTTATAATTTTTGTAATTTAAATCATCCATGTATATAAATTTTTGGGCGTAATGCCTGTTTTATATACTTAAATAAAAAATAAATATGTTGCACATTGTTTTCATACTCTCTCTTTCAAATACCATGACTTTAGATTTACTTACATTCATCATTAACTCATTCTTCATACATACGAGTACTTCGTTCATCCTTGACACGAGAGACTGTTAAAAATTTAAAAAGGAAAAATAACACGTTTTCTGGATAAAACTAAGATATTAAACAATAATGTACACCAACTGTACAGAATATCCCGGCACTTCCCCACCTTCCTCTGCCTGACTTCCTTCCACTCCCCATTACCTTCAGCCTCACAACATACCCTAAATGTGGATGCCATAGTCTTACAACAAATAAAATATAACGGTTGGACAAACCGGTTAGAAATAACAACCAATAAAGCTTTGAAAATGTTGCGATTTATTTTAAGGGTATCTATAATGTCAATACTGTAAAAAAATTATATATGTCACTCGTAAGGAGTCATTTAGAATACATTTCCACGGTTTGGTCCCCAAATTATGAGGTTCATTCACATGCGATTGAAAGAATCCAAAATAAATTTTTAAGATATGTGAATTTTAAAATGGGCATTCCTAGTGAATGCCTAAATGACGATAACGTACTTTGTTCATTAAATTTAATAAAATTATCTGATCGTAAAATCATTTCCAATTTAACCTGTTTGTATAAAATCATTAATTCAATGTTTGATACCCCTGATTTATTATATGTAATCTCTTTTCATACTCCAGGTAGGTCAGTTACAAGACAGTACCTACCATATTATTGTAGCAATTCTAAGTCAACATGCCAATATTACACTCCTATGCGACGGATTCAAGAGCTTGGAAACAAATACTCAGATGTTGTTGATATATTTAGTACATCAATTTTAATATATAAGCATACCTTATTGAAGTTTTTTTCATCAAATATGGGAATATTATGATAAAGCAATTAAAATTGAGTAACAAACACATTGACAGTATTTTGTCGGCTGAAAGAAAAAAACTATTTCGGATTTTTTATATTTTGTGCCTACATACTGTGTGGTTCAAACTCAATAATATTTTTACTTTGTATTTATTTTTATGCAAGTGTTTTAAACAGTAGTTTCCTGTACTATTTACTAGTATAATTTTGTTAATATTGTTATATATATGTATATACAAACCTAAATAGGCGTAAATAAATAAATAAAACAAAGTTTTCTTCGTCAGAATAAGATTAATATTAAAAGACAAACAAGTATAGGCACAAAAGAATTATAGACAAAATATTAAAGAGAGAGGTGATTAATTACTTAAAAATATCACAAAATACAATTATACAAAATGAAAAATTTTTTTTTTAAGTTAAATACCCTTATAGTATAGCACAGTCGTTGGAGAAGCTGTGTGGAGGGTATTTTTAATGAAAAGAAGGAGAGGAAGTTCTGGGTAGGGAAAAGGTAGGTAAAAGTATGAAATGATGATGGAGATAGTCCGGCTGTACAGATCAAAAGATCTCCCTCTTCCAGTTTCTCCCAATCCGGCCGGCCACGAAGTAAGTGGACAAAATCATCCGCCACCAAAACCCATGCAGACCTCACCCGTGAACCCGGGAACCCATGCTCAGTCACCAAACATAGCGGACCACTTGGGGTGACCAAGTGGAGGGGGTGTTGGTTATCCAATAAATGGTTCCCGGGGCGATGGTGCCTATAACGCCTCCCAAATTGAAAATTTATTATATTACTTGACGTAAACAATTTTAATTTTAGTATGAAAGCTCGGTCAGTATTGCTATACCGCGATAAGTCACTAAATAGAAAAAAACGAATAAAAAATATCGATTACTCGGGGAAGGACAACACTAGTCTACCGATAAAATTCGTTACATCACTACTTCACTTTGTATGTATTTGTCAAAACCCTCGTTCCCCGGCCCCCCTAGGGGAACTGAGCGAAAGGGACAACTGCATATCGGGCCGAAAATACCTAAATAAAATCTTCAAAATCGATGTTTTGTATTCCCCATTTGTCTTCTCCAAAACTGGACCGATTTAAAAAAAAATTTCACCAACTATATTAGAAGAAAATATTCTATGTCGGTAGGTTTTGCTTTTTTTTAAATACATTGTTTAATTTGTATACTGGACGTCTTTTGACAGCGTTTAAACCGGGCAATTTTATTAATTTTTGGAAGGTCCTAACTTCTATAAGAAGTAAATTATCAAAAAAGGCAAAACGTACCGACACGCTAGTGGTCGATATTTATTTTATGTAAAAAAAATTTGCTCTAGGGTCAAAATTCAGAGAGATAAACGGGGAATACCTTTGTATGGAAAAAACGCCGCCCGCATTCTTTCATCTTTAATATCTTGTATATGCTGTTTAAATGTTAAATGCTAATCAATACACAACCCAAGATATTTTTCCTGGATCAGGATTTGCAATTCGTTCTTTTCAATTTTTAAGGGTACATGAGGAGGAAATTTTTTGCGGGTGAGGCTCAAAATCATGTATCCGGTTTTTTTAACATTCATTGTCAAGATATTTGATTGGAGCGAACTGTAATTTTTTTCTAGGTCTCTTTGTGCATTTTCTATTAAGATGTCTCCGGTAGAAAACTGCAATATCATCTGCATATAAAAAAATTTCACCGTGAAAAACCAATTGCGAAATATCACGTAAATTTGGAGAATGATTTTAGTAGTGGTCCTACATAATATGGTACCTATGTATTATGTACAATGGTAATGGGTTAATATAAAAATTACACAATAAAAAGCGAATAAATTTAGAAACTAAGCATGTTCGGCATTTTAAATAACAAATTAAACTTTACAAACTTCAAAAAATTTAACTTCACTTATTTCGTCTCTGCTTCCCTAAATTTTAACACATTTTCCTCTTATTTTATATTTGTTGGTATATCTTGGAACATTTTCACCGCTTTGTCTTCACATAGTATAAAATGAAGTCGCTCCCGCTGTCTGTGCGCTTAGATCTTTTAAACTACGCAACCGATTTTCAAGTGGTTTTCACCAATTGATAGAGTGATTCAGGAGGAAGGCTTTTAGGTATAATTTGTCAAGGTTTTGTGTAAATTGGTTGAAATATATAAATACAGGGAGTGGGTTGGCAAGTGGGCAGCGGGCAGCGGGCAGCTTGCTGGCAAGCGGGCGGTGTGGATTTGATTTAACAGATGGCGTTGGTTATAAAGGTTGGGTATTGGCGTGGCGTTGTGTTTCAGTAGCCACAGCCACGTGTGGTCGGGTCTGCTAGTAAATAATGTAGTAATTAAATATAGTAGTGTTTACAAAGTTATTTGTTTTCTTTAAATCAATAATGACACTACAAAGTGTTTTTGCAAAGTTTGAAGAAATATAATTGCGAGTTATTTTTAAGTTTTAACTTCTTTCTAAAGAGAAGTCTTATTTCATTTGTTCACCTGGTAGAGTGGTTTCGTTTATGTTAATATTTATTGTTTTAAATTTTTTTTTAAATTTTGTTGGCTGTTAAACACTACATATTACTTCTTCAAATACATACTACATTTAAGTTTTCAGTGTATGCTGCTTTAAATTATTCCAGGTGTACCCACGTACTGACTGGCCTTGCCCAGTTGGAATCACAGGTAAATGTAATTAAATACATATATTTTTCTTTACCTTTGTTAACCACATTTTTATTTAAGATTAATGTTTTTGATTTTTTATTATCCATATACCGCCTAACTCATAATCGCAGAATAAGATAATACCACGGTAATACGAAAGGGTTAAGTGAAATTGTCATACAAATTGGGGATGGTGAAATACCCCAATTCTGTTTTAATCCCAAAACGGTTGTCAGTAAATTGTTTGTAATGAAAGTCGAAGAAATCAACAATGATTTAAAAACATATCTTTTAACTTTTTTTATTTCAATACCACCATAATTTTTTTTTTTCCTATCCCAGCTTTTTTGGAGCCAGCAGGAATATGACCTTCCCAATTATTGAAGAATGGTGTGAGACTGACGGGAGTCGGGAAGGGAACTAGATGGGGAAAGAAAGGTAGGCAAGTACCTGACTATTCAAATTGAGTAAACAAACACGTTTAAATCCATTTCAAGCAAAATTTCGATTCTAAATGGTGGCGCTGCGTCAGGGCGATACAAAAAATACCCACCTAACATTACCTTAATATATCATTTTAGTGTGTTTTAACCAAAGATATTGAAATACAAAAGAGATATGTTATGATGTCCGCGCGACTGTCGGTGGATACTACCTTATCGGAGTAGTTTGTATACGAAAAGAATTTGTTCATTTCGATGATTTTTTTAAGGTTTCATTAGATTTTGTTAACAATATAGTTTGAATAGGGAAGAATTCGTTAATTTAGTTTATTCGTTAATTATACGTTCATTTACTTTATTCGTTAATTGGTAAACAATATCGGCGACACCCGGAAGCCCAGTCCCACCCAGTAAAAACCTCGGATTGCACATCTCTTATATATCAATATCTTTGGTTTTAACCCACCACCTAGATTTGATAAAGTAATGAAAACTATCTTGTATTTATAAATGTTAAGCATCACTTGGAACAATGTTAAGCATCACTTGGAACACGACTGCAGACATTCAAAGCGTCACATTTTTTCGTGTCTCAGTTGAGCAATTTAGAGTGATATATATACTAACACAATTTCATTTTTATCCGCTTCGCATCACGCATAACTCAATTTCTCCCGAGATAAGTACGGTATCCATCTCTTTGTAATATTATTTCAAGAGAGCCTAAAGCTCGTGTCTCCATGAATAAATAGCCGAGTATATTTGGGCACATGCCCGATAAACGATATTTCCATCCCCGAGGTCCAAATTGGATGGACCGGGCCCGGGCACGTAGACCATACGTGTGCCGCCACCCGGGACCGTCAATATTGTCGCCAAACCCCTTGGGGTCTGAGCCACTGAAGATATATATATAGGGTGCGCCATGAGTTTTTGCACTCACGAAAACTCACTACACTCAAAAGACAACTACAAGTCTTATCAATATTAGTGTTTATTTTGATAAAAGTAGATGAAGAGGATTTTTTATAAAAATAATGTCGTCTGAATATCTTTAATCGCGCCACTGGCAATTCTCAAATTTGGCAACATGATTTTTAAAATTCTCTGGATTGCGCGCGGATGTCGGCTACCTCAAAGAATAGTGTTAAGTTGGGGTAATTTGGTGTTTTTTCTTGTAAACTCGACTTTCGAGATAACCACATAAAAAATCAGGAGGTGTAAAGTCTAGGCTGCAGGGCGCGGGCGGTCATGGGATATCACCTCTTCGCGAAATCAGTTTTTCGGAAAACATTTCTTTTATTACCGGTATGTACGGTAGGTGAATCTAAGCCCTGGTGTCGTACCCTTGGATTTGCTGTAACTTTGTAGGAAATATTCTGATAACATCTTGACATGTTCTGCAGAATTAACATTAACAGATTTTCTGTGTGCGATTTCATTTATAGGAATAAGGACCTGTCATTTGATGATATAGCCATCCAAAACATCATTTTTGGAGAATATAAATAACCATTTGAAGTTTTATTTTAGGGTTTTCCTTGCTCCAAAATCCACATTTTTTTATAAAATACCCGTTCAGGGAAAAATGGGCCTCGTTCGAACACAAAATGTTGTAAAACTTAAGAACTTTTTCAGCATTCCATAAATACAAATCATTTTGTTTAAATCCTGCACCGATTTCATTCTGTGAGGGTGTAAATGTAAATCCGGTTTTAAAATTCGATGTGAAGTTTATTCGTGTATGGCCAAAGCAGCCGAAAGCTTCCGCGTCTACAAGTCTGGGGTTTCTCTTACAGACTCGTTAACTAGCACAACATTCTCATCTCTCTTCCTGTTTTTGACCATCCTGTTTTTCACATTTCACTTCATTACCTAATGTTGAACTGGTGGCTTCGATCTGCTTGATCCATGTTTTATTTCACACTGAGTAATCGATAATTAACTCCAAACAGGCATCGATAAATCAAGCAGACATGGTTTGCTTATTGTAGTATATGTAATTATCCATGTATTGGATCATTCGGAAACGTTCGGGTTCCGACGAAGTTTGTCGAACGGCCCGCAGAGCTCTCTGAGCCTATGCAGCCGTCGGCGCGTCCAGAACTATTCTAGAAGCCTTTGTAATCACTCGCTACGTTAGACAATAAATACACTACTATCGAATCCATTGTACATCACAATAAAAGACGAAAAGAACTTACGTGTACATCTTATTATTTGTGGGCTAGTAAGGCCACAAAGAAGAACATTACACTTATCAAACTGGCTTAGAACCGAGCTTTTGCTTGCCACGCACCGAGCGCCCTTCCTTTGTCCGGTTCCCCCGAAAGAGCGATATCATAAAGCAAAAACTTTTGGTGCACCCTGTTTTATAGAGGTGTATTTTTTGTTTGTGTCCATAAGTAAAGTAAGGACTAATTTCCCCTTACTTCGAAAGAAAAAATCTTACTTTTAAAAGTATAGAAATCCTTTTTATTATTTATTTTGTGAATACCGCACAGCCAATAATACCCAGTTGCTCCCCGGAGCCAGTGAGACGTTGGCATCCCAAAATGGAGTGTGTTGTGAGGCTAAAGGCAATGGGGAGGGGAAGGAGATGGAGAAGAATAAGGTGGAAAAGTATCTGGTTATTTGGATCTGATCACCAGATACGGTTAATAACGTTTTGATTCCGTTTGATGATCTTTTACCTGTGTTAAATATACTATGAGAATCTTCCATTGGGGATTATGCCGCAAATACACTTTTGATGTTTCGATTTTGAAATAACCCAAATTAATTAAACATAATTTATTTAAACCCGCGATTCTGATTCTTAGTAACCGCGATTCCACAATTAGGATCTTAACCCCCGATACCACGTAGGTCAACATTGGATTGTTAGAGGCCTAGGAGTCGAAAGGACTTATTTTCAAATTGACGATATCGGTTTTCTTTTCAATTGGTACAAATCACACTTCTAGATACAACCTGTTCAGTGAACTGAACCTTATCTTTCATTGGAATTATTTGGGCATACAGACAGCCCTAGGGTGAATAAAAACATGTCACATTTTTGAATTTGGAAATGTTTTTTAATTGATGAATTAAAATGGTTCCAATTTTGAATTTTCGTATATAAATTTAGGAATATGACTAACTAGCTGAATTCCCCGGCGATACCCGGGCTTTACATAGAGTTTTTGAAATCAAATGTAGACAGTGGCCTTCCTCTTATTTTGAACATGACATAACATGTGCAAAATTTCATCAACCTCGGCATAAAACTGTAGATTTGTAAAAATTTGTAAATGTAAATATATATGTACCGCTTTTGCAATGTATTGGTTTTTACACTGTTTTTGCAAATAAATAAATTTGCATACAAATCAAATCCATACCGCCCGCTTGCCAGCCCGCTCGTCCACCACATACAGACATTATCCTGTATATGTTACATATTTCAACCAATTTAAAAAAAACCTTGACAAAAAATATACCCAAACCTTCCTCATGAATCATTATATTATATATCATATATATATATATATATATATATATATATATATTGATAGGGTCGAGTATCAATTTAGTGGGCTCAGAAACAAAATACAAGTATCTCGGTACGATAGTTTATTTTACAAGTTCACAGAATATAAGTTAATGTTTTTTTTATAGTCTCACATGACGCTTCTTAAAAAAAACTCCTATCTGTCAAAAAAAGAAAAATGAAACAAAACAATTCAATTCGAATTCTGGTGCGTTTAAAAAAAAATGGATTTGTGTAACCACCGTACGAAAGTACCAAGACTACACTGGATAGCTCGATTCGAGCCGTGACTGATTCCCTTTTGCGTTTATTTTTTAGTGACGGGGTTTTGGGTCACTCTTCATGCTCGTATCAATCCACCCGGTCTTCTTGAGTCAAAACCTCGTTATCTTGATCCTCCACCCGGACTTCTTGGATTGTTGGTACCCTTTTTAATTCATCTGCGTGGATTTTAGTGGGTTTACCTCTTTTGTCTACCCAGTATATATTACCTCTTCCACTTTTCATGAGGATTTTGTAAGGTCCACTCCATTTAGGTGCAAACCCTGCGAAATTTCCTTCTGGAGACCCAGATAATTGGTGTTCCTTTACTAACACCTCTTCTCCTTGTTGGTATCTAAGTAAGGCTTCCACCGCTGGGGCGTACCTCTCTTGGTACGCTGCTTGATTCCTTCTTATTTCCTCATCTGCTGGTTCTCGCTGATGGGGTAAAACGATTGCCTCGTTCGCGTTTTCTGGGAAAGCTTGCCACTCTCCTGGTCGCGGTATATCGTATCCCAGTAGTGCTTGACTGGGTGATACGCCTGTCGCTTCGTTCTTTCTGTTTCGGGTCGTCATTATTACTCCCGGCAGTTTCTCATCCCATTTGTTGTGAGGTGAATCTCTGAGGAGAATTCTCAAGCCTTTTTTGATTTCCTGGTTTCTCCTTTCCGTGGGGTTTGAGCGTGGGTGGTATATAGCTGTTGTCCAATGATTACATTGCCATCTTTCTATTGCGGCTAACCATTGGCGGTGGATGAACTGTCGTCCGTTATCCGTGAGAATGCGTTTCGGGTAGCCGTACCTTGGAAATACTTCAGTTTCTAACTGGTGGATTATGGTTTTTGCTATACTAGACTTAATCGGAAATGCTTCCACCCATCTTGTGAATAAGTCTGTTACTACAAGAATAAATTTGTTTCCTTGCAGGGTTCTTGGGTACGGTCCCATGACGTCGGCGGCGACCACTTCAAATGGTCTATTTGGTTTCGTGCCTCCTTGAGGAGCCGCGGGTCTATTTGGGCCACGTTTTGATGTGGCACATGTCATGCACTGGCGTACCAGTCTGCGGATCTCTTCGTTCATTCCTGGCCAGAAGTAATGTGCTGATATTGCTCTCGTTGTTTCTGCTGCTCCCGGGTGGTTTGCGGTGTCCGAGTTGTGGTATTCTTCCAGAACTCTTGGAATTGTGCTTCGAGGGACGAACAGCCGGTCCATCTTTCCTTCGTCTCTTTTCCAAAGTATTCCTTGGTGGACGTTATACCTTGTGTAGTGATTTATATCGACGGCATTGTTTAGGATTTCTCTGTCGTTTAGAGTGTTCCATCGATCTATTCTTTTCCGTGTTTCCCGATCTGTCGGTTGTCCTGATTTTACCGCACTTGCTAGGGTTTGTTGCTCTTCCTCCTCTTCTGAGTCTATTTGGTTTATGCCGTTATCTCCGCCGACTTCCGGATAGCTTTCTCGGGTGTTTCCGGTAACCGTTTCGAGTATCATTTGCGTTGGTCCTGGGTTTCTAGACAGCGCGTCGGCGAGCTCATTAGCTTTCCCCGGACAGTGCTCTACAGTAAAGTCGTGGTCTTGTAGGAGTAGGGCCCATCTTGTGAGTTTGGCTCTTTCGTTCTTTGCCTCGTTTAGCCATGTTAGAGCTCGGTTGTCTGTGATGAGCTTAAAGTGCCTCCCTTCTAGGTAAGGCCGGTATTTCTTAATAGCCCATATTGCTGCCAGTGCTTCCTGTTCATTGCTATGGTACCTTTCTTCAGCTGGTGAGAACCGGGTGCTCGAGTATGATATCACATCTCGTGAACCATCTTCATTTTTATGGAAGAGTACTGCTGCGGCTCCTAATTTACTTGCGTCCGTTTGTAGCACGAATTCCCTACTAAAATCAGGTCTCTTGAGTTCCAGCGGCCCCGCCATTGCATTTTTTATTTGCTGCATGGCTTCTTCGGCTTCTCCGGTCCATTGGAATTTTATCTTATTTCTGGTAAGATTTGTTAAGGGTGCTGACATTTCAGCAAAGTTTGGTATGTATTCCCTCAACCAGTTGCACACTCCTAGAAAACTGCGAAGTTCTTTTCTTGTTTGAGGTGATGGTGTATTTTTAATGGCTTCTTCGTGTGGCCTCTGGGGAGTGTTGCCCGTGGCACTGACTGTGTGTCCCAAGTATGTGATTTCATCTGTGGCGATGATACATTTTTCTGGAGAGCATTTTAACCCAAACTCTGCCAATCGTTCTAGGATGAGGCGGAGGTGTCGTAAGTGGTCTTTTAAGTTTTCGGAATATACAACGATATCATCCAGATAGGCCATGGCAAATTTTCTAAGGAACCCGGCTAATACTTGCTGGCTCATGGTTCTTTGAAATGTCTTGGGTGCACCTTTTAACCCGAATGGCATTACTCGGAACTGGTAACTGCCTCCATCTGGTGTGGTAAAGGCAGTCTTTTCTCTGTCTTCTGGTGCCATCGGCACTTGCCAGTACCCGCTTTTAAGGTCCAGTACTGTGAATACCTTGGCTGTGCTCAGGTCTTTAAGTGTTTCGTGGATGATTGGCAGTGGGGAGGGTTCAGTTATTGTTGCTTGATTCAACCTTCTGTAGTCTATGCAGAATCGTCGCCCTTCTTTTCCCTTTTTGGCCACCATTACTACTGGGAAACTGTATGGGGATCTGCTGGATTCTACTACTCCATCCGCTAGCATCCCTTCCAGTTGTTTGTATAAATCCTTTTTCTTCTCGTCCGAAAGGCGATGTGGTGGAACGCAGATTGGTCTGTCGGTGTTCAGGTGGATTCTGTGCGGTGGTACTTTCGCTGTGCCTGTCAAGGGGGAAAATACTTCACTATATTCGGATAATAGATCCGTGAATCCTTTTTTCTCCTGTTCTGGGACTCGATCTAATAGTGGCCCGTAGACATCGTTACTATTTTGTCCCTGGCGAACGGGCACAAAGTGGGTAGATGTCCTGATTGAGCTTCCGAAATTTAAACAGTTCCGCATGAAGTCTATTGAAGCTTCCTCTTTGGACAGCCAATCGCGTCCTAAGATAATTTCCTCCCTTAGGTTCTCTCCCACGAGGAAGTTCCATTCCCGTGTTGTATTCTGGATGTCGAATTTTATCGATATCATACCCTTTATTCGCATCACGTTTCTTTTGTTCGCCAACTTGAGGCATGGAATCGAGGATTGTTGTAATTTGGTACTTTGGGCGATGCCCATTCTTATTATAGAGTGTGAAGATGCAGAGTCTACCAATGCCTGATAGGTTTGCCCCTCTATGGTGACTCTCACCCTTGCAAGGAAGGAACCTGCTATTGCCGTGTGGCACTCTGCGGTTTTTTTCGGCTTCTTCCTTCTTTGCCCGGGTTGCCGTTTTAGTAACGAGCTCCCGGGCGGTACCGGTTTCCCGAGTTTCTATCTCTTCTATTTTGTTGAGCTGGGGATCGCTGGGCCGGGGGATGGCGGTATGGCGATTGGCGATTCGGTGAACGGCGTGGCGGTGATTGACGCTGAGGTGAACTGCGCTGAGGTGAACGGTGACGCGGAGAATATTGTTGAGCTGACCGGCGAGGAGATAAATTGCTTCTTGTTTGGCGTTGGCCTAGGATCTTATATCTGCCTTTAGAATTTTCAAACCTCATGGCCTGGTTCATCCACTCTTCCATGGTGGTGGCATATATGTGTATGTACTGGGGTAACATTTGGCTATTACAAAACGCAGGCACGAATACATCTAACTCCGATAATTGTTTTGCCGGGTGGAGTCGTGCAAACATTTTTTGTTTATTAGCAATAAACTCTGCCAAGGATTCCGTGTTCTCTTGTGTTTTATGGTAGATCTGGTTTTGAAGTCGGAGTTCCACTTCTGGTCCCTCGTATTCCCGAAGGAAAAATCTTTTAAAAATCGACCATTCTGGGTGTTTATAAGTATTCGCCCAGTCCTTCGCTTTGTCCCGGAGCTGGGCCGTTGCCACCCTCGTTTTGTTTTCCTCGTAGGTGTTAGTTATTTGGAAATACTCTTCGCACCGTTCCAGGAAAAGTCGTGGAAATTCTTCCAGTCTCCCAGAAAATATTGCCTCCAGGCGAGGCTCCCTTTGACACACGGCTATGTTAGCGAGTTTTTTTGCTAACATTTCAAGGATTCGTGTCGTCTGGGTGTCTCTCGTAAAGGTTTCTCCATTTGGTACATCCGCTGAGGATTGAGCTAGAGGACTGTTATCGTCATTCTCCACTGTGGTAGCGTTGCCCGCTGTTGTGCTACGTGTTTGTGGCATTTTCAGTGTTTTGAGCCCACTTTTGTTCGGTTTGTTGCCTCTCTTGTCTTTGAATTTATTCGTTAAAACTCATTGATCTGACAAACACGTTGGGCGCCAATTGATAGGGTCGAGTATCAATTTAGTGGGCTCAGAAACAAAATACAAGTATCTCGGTACGATAGTTTATTTTACAAGTTCACAGAATATAAGTTAATGTTTTTTTTATAGTCTCACATGACGCTTCTTAAAAAAAACTCCTATCTGTCAAAAAAAGAAAAATGAAACAAAACAATTCAATTCGAATTCTGGTGCGTTTAAAAAAAAATGGATTTGTGTAACCACCGTACGAAAGTACCTAGACTACACTGGATAGCTCGATTCGAGCCGTGACTGATTCCCTTTTGCGTTTATTTTTTAGTGACGGGGTTTTGGGTCACTCTTCATGCTCGTATCAATATATATATATATATATATATATATATATCATATCTATTGGTGAATACCGCATGAAAATCCGACAGACACAGTGGAGGACTTTAATTTATAGTATGCAGAGATGCTTGGATTTGGGATAGTTAATTATTTTTTCATGTTAGCCCACAAGGAATAAAAATATACAGATTATCTGAATGCGTTTCGTAATCATTTCATCGTACCTTTTTTGTGTCTATTAAGCGGGAGAGGTGTAAGTATAAAATAAGATTCATTCGTTTTTACATTTGAAATTTTTCTAAAATATAAATTTCGTCACTTATTTGAATAAGAATTGGATATTCTATTTCCTTCTCACGTTTTTAAAATGCACGTGGTTGATGCCCTAGATCTAGATTATACTTCTGTCTGTGGTCTAGAAATGGAAACATTAGATCACATTATATTTTTTGGTTGTCTCTTTGTTAACAATTATCATCTACCAAGTCTGATCTAAAATTGCCTCCCATCCATTTAATATTTCATCTCTTCTAAGTCTGAAGCCGACTCATGAAAATATTTTTTCATGCATGAATTCTTTTTATCTATATTTTTTTATGTAAAAGCATTTCATCTCTCAATTCATTGAAACGATTGCCAAGAACACCCTTAAAACACCAGAAGCTTGGGGAAAAATGTGGCATTGGTCAATTTCCAAATAATAAAGATTTAAAGCTATGAATCCGTAATAGCAACTCCAAATTACAAAAAATACAATAAAGAAATTTTCATTCAATCCTTAGAGACTATTTAATTGGAATGGAATAAATCAAAAGGAATGTAACAAAAAAGCTTACCAGATGATATTAAACATTAAAAAATCTTTTTTCGTTATTTGTTTTTGGGGTGCTATGCCGTGTTGCACATCTACCGGATCTGCCCTGACGATGGTCACTGCAACGATGTCCAAAACGTTGGCTAAAGAAGGAGGTAGCGCAACACGGCATAACCCCCCAAAAACAAATAACAAAAATGCTTTTGACCTTGAAAATCTCAAAAATCTATTGATAAAGTATTTCCAGAACAGAAGATACATAAAAGAAGCAATAATAAATAGTACGCAAACGAACTACGTACAATGCAGCACGATAGAGACAAATTTTACAAAAGAGCACGCCTTACTAATAGTACTACGGATTGGGATAACTACAAAAAAGCGAGAAACAAATACTCTAAAGACATAAAAAAAACGCATAATGAGTACATAAAAAATAAAATAAACTCAGCAGAAGGGGATCCTTAAAAAATTGGAAAAGTATAAAAGAATTGGTACATGGTGAAAACAAAGACGACATAAAAATAGTAAACTTCCCAAAAGAGATAAAGAGTGAAAAAAGGGGTAAAGAAGAAAGGGGTATCACTCAAATTAACAAATTAATACCCAACACTGCTATTAACTTCACAAATGACAATATTGACTCAAACAAAGAATCATTGGTATTCAGAAACATGAATGCAGAATATTTATTTAACATTGTGAACAAAATGAAATCAAAGAATATGAGATGTTTTTCCAGTAATTGGATCTACTCTATTAAATATTATTAATGAGACGATTGAAGAAGGAAAATTTCCACAGTTGTGGAAACTATCTACTATCATACCAGTTCCAAAGCTTAAAAATATCAGAAAATGTGAAGAATTTCGACCAATCAACACCTTACCAATATATGAACAGATTCTTGAAGTGATAATAAAATTTAAAAAAATCTTGCAATACCTATGTAGATATACACAATATTTTATACCAAGAGCAATCAGGATTCAGATCTAATAACTCATGTGAAACAGCATTAAACGTAATTTTCGAAGAATGGAAGGAAGGAATGAATGGTAATAAATATATCTTAGAAATATTTTTGGATTTTCAAAGGACATTCGAAACTATAGATCGAGAAATACTGATAAAAAAGCTTAAAGAAATTGATTTCTCATCTATAGCCATTAAATTAATAGAACAGTATTTGAAAGACAGAAAACAGGTAACAAAAATTAATAATTAATTTTCAAAACCAATGGAAAATAAATTAAGAGTACCGCAAGGGTCGGTCCTTGGACCTCTATTGTTCATCTTATATATAAAAATGAATCGCTAAATGTGTTGCTAAGCGCATATCTCGAGATCAGCTGAACCGATTTCGCTAATTCTTTTTTTCAAATATTGAGATGAGTGATGAAAATTGGATAATTTCAGAAAACCTATTACTAACCCAAACGACTATCGCACGTTTGACAGTACGCGTGTTTGAGAATGACATTTTGCAAAACAATGATTATTAAATAAAATTCTATTTTTGAAAATCTTTAAGTTGATAAATTTATTTAAAGTAGGTACTCCCCTAATAGTTTGAATCGAATCAAGAATTTAAGATATTTTAAATAGGTACCTATGTTAAGTACCAAATTTAATATACAGAAATTTGAATAAAAATTGTAAAAGGTGGCACGCGGGCTGTTTAAAAACTGAATGTACTGGGATTGAATATATGGAAAGCGGGAGGAGGGTTGGCGGGACGAGGGAGTGGTAAAGGGAAGAGGGAAGGCGAGGAAGGTGGAAGGGGAAGGCGAGAGGGGGGAGGGGAACCTGGGAGGGGGAGGGGAGCCTGGGAGGGGGGAGGCGAACTCGGGAGAAGGGTATATTAGATGGCATAGCAACGCATGCCGGGACCAGCTAGTACTCTATATTAATGACATGGTGAAAATATTTTGAAAATGCAAAGTACGACTATTTGCCGATGATACACTAATATACTTAATTGGAGATAACTATGAAGAACTAATACATATTTTAAATAATGAACTAAATGATGTCAAGATGGCTAAAAAGTAATAAGCTTAAATTAAATACAAAAATAAACAAAATGTATGGTGATTGGATATAAGAAGATATCCAGTGAAAGCAAAATTAAAATTTATGGTGAAATTATTGAAAATGTTACTGAAATGAAATACTTAGTAGGAGTTATGTTAGATTCCAAACTAACGTTCAACAAGCATGCTGAATATACACCAAAGAAAATTGGGAAAAAATATCTTTTTTAAGAAGAATTCGGCAAAAAATATCTAGTAAAACTGCAATCACTATCTACAAATCGATTATTGCTCCACATTTTAACTATTGCTCAACTATCATTTTCAGAGAGAACAAAATAAGTTTCAAATTCTCGAAAGCAGGGAAACGAGAATAATACTTCGGCGAAATAGATTTTCAAAAGTAAACGAAATGTTAAAGGAACTGAATTGACTAACCGTGAAATAGGTGCTATCTTGAATGCAATGATATTTATACATAAAATAATAATTAACATTTTACCAAAATACTTCTCAAACAAAATTATATTCAACCAGGACATTCACAGACATAACTCAAGGACGTGCAAGGAAATCAGTCTTAAAAAAAAGGACAAGGCGAATACGCAGAACAGTTTACTGTACAAAGGGATGAAGTTATATAACACGCTACCAGAAACTTTAAGGTCCACGCCAATTGGAAAGTTCAAGATGTATTGTAGGAGCTACATATAATTTAGTTTATATGAAATATTATAATTAATTAGAAAATTTTTAAACTTAAATGTACAAAGTACTAAAATAAAAATTAATAAATAAAAAGAAAATAAAAAAGAATGTTTATAAAACAAGTTTTTTCAACTGTGATCTAGGTCAGTTACCTGCGTGAGTAGGTACCTATCGGCTTGCCTGGCCAAGCATCCTACCCACCTTATCGTTCGACATTTAGTAAATGGATTTGTGGGTCGGTAGTGTCAACGAACAATATCGTGACACGAGAGCGTGTGGACTGTAAATCTAAGTTTGTATGAAAGAAGACAATTGACAGCGTTTTTAAAGTCAAATCACAGGAAATGGCAATTGGAAAGGAGAAAGCCCCTACCTTTGCTGGATTCATGTGCTGTTTTGTGGTGGCTGCTCTTCCATGATGATGGCACACAGGTGGTAACAATTTTCCGTCACTTTTTTGTATATTAATTAGTATTTTATGAACTTCAAAGTGAGATTTCAATAGCAAGGTGTGAACGATTTCACGACGATTTTTCAACTGAATTAATGTGGGTATTTTTCGATTTTATACAATAAATGTGTATGTGTTTCAAATATATAGGTATGCATCATCTTCCTCTCCTCGTAGTAAGTAGGTGGGGCTTTTCAAGGAAGGAGAAGGATAAAGGGAGAAAATAACAATGCAAGGAAATGGGAAAATTCATTTCAATTCATAAGCTGTTTCAGAATTAAACAGGTAGTGAAATGAAACATGTTATTTACTTATTTATTTATTTTCGGGAAATCGACAGTTTATATTTTTCCAGTTTGTACATGTTTGTATAGCCAAAATAAAACCAATTATGAACTTAGTACTGTGATTTTATGCAGATAGTTGTTGTAGTTGTATTACGAACCACGATGTGATACAAAAAAGGTAGACTACATCACGGTGGGATGTGAATCTTTTCTCTACTGACTGTGAAGATCATGGATCTTCATGTCCTGCAGATGCTCTCCACCGTGGTTGGTTGAGATGATGTGGCGAATCCCTCCGACGGGAGTCTCAAAACTTTTGACTACAAGAGCACGGCGCGTTCATGAAATCTCAAAGGTTTTAACTTATTAGTCCCAGTGTTGTCCCTACCATGGAAAACCTCAAAATCAACCTAAATGGCATATTTTTTTAATGTAAATATATATTTTATACATTAAATCTACACAGGAGGCCATGAGAAAAATAATTTCCCTCAGGACCTATGTATGTCATCTTTAAAGTTGCTGTGTGGAGGGTCTTTTTGACGAGAGGAAGTTGTTGTAGGAGGGAGGACAAAGAAGCTGGCAAATCGTTCCACAACCGAGCTATTTAACTCAAGGACGAGTCGTAGAACCGACCCGTTCTCACAAATAATGATAATCGTGGAAAATCACCCCAAGGGCGCTGGAAAATCACCTCATGTGAGTCATGTGACAAATGTCAACCGTGTACATATATTGGGCGGGCGTTTTCCCGACTATGCACCCGTGCCGAAGGGATCAATCGCGCTAGTTCCTCGGAGCATATTCCATTGTTATACCGATAGAACAAAGACAGCATACCTACCTGACGCCTGCGCTCTAAAGATTGTTATCCGTTTGTTAGAACAGAGGAATTCATAAAACGGACCTCCTGTTTCTGCACAGTCATGGGTTTTATACCGATAGAACAAAGACAGCATACCTACCTGACGCCTGCGCTCTAAAGATTGTTATACGTTTGTTAGAACAGAGGAATCCATTAAACGGACCTCCTGTTTCTGCACAGTCATGGATTTTTTTCAGGTATTTTATGGCTCCAGAGTAGTGGTTGCCAAATTCAACAGTGGGGCACACTAGCGATTTGTAAGGGGTCAGCAAGTGTGTACTATTAAAGTATCTGCGGGCCCGGTACAGCACGCCCAGCTTCTGAGAGGCTAACTTGACCCTGGCTTCGATGGATTCCCGTGCCTGGGCTGGTCAATGGAAGGCCTGTTGATAAAATCGTTTCCATTAAAGAGCACTAGATTGTCATTTCGATCCCTTTTTTATTCATAATCAGACATGATTGAATCTTTGAAAAATTAGATTCGACTAGGTTATTCTTAACCCAAGAGGAAATTACATAACCTACCTTACAGTACTCCATTTGCTCAAAAACGAACATCTTTTTTACTTTATAAATGACTAGCTGACCCGACAAACGTTGTTCTGCCATATAAATAGTGCATGACAATGGCCGGCGTAGTGCAGCGGTAAGGCGCTTGGCTCGCATTCCGAACGTCGCGGGATCGATTCCCGGCGTGGCAAATAAATTTTATTTGATTAATTTGTGTATTTCACAATGTATTCATTTAAAATAATATATAGTATATTTGCGGCACGTTCCAGAGTGGAAGATACTCTCAGTATCGCCCTAGTGTAAGACCACCATTCAGAATTAAAAAGTTGCCTGAAATGGCTTTAGCCGTGTCTGGTGACCAGATCTGAATAGCAAGGAACTTCCCCACCTTCCTCTTCCCTATATCTTTTCATCCCCACTATCTTCAGCCTCACAACATACCCCAATTGGGGATGCCATAGTCTCGCTGGCTCTAGACTGGAGCAGTTGGGACTCTTGTGCGGTATTCATGTAAAAAAAAAATTCTAGTGAATATTTTGATTAAAAATACCAACTCAAGTGGGAAAATGAAATAAAGAAAATCAATATGAATATCGAAGAGCGTATGATATTTTTTGTCAGTCCGTCTTTAGCCAACATAAATAAGCACGATGGTTTGCCCACGCGAGAACATGATGCCGAATGAAATATCAAAATGACGCGACGCTTCTCGTGAATGTCTTGCGCATGTGTGGATAAAGTTCGATGAGGCGGACGTAGTGCCATCTGTCATTCAACAACATAAATAATTTCAAATTAATAAAATACTTAGTTTTTACCACTTTTATTGTTTACAAAACCTACATGTTTCGTGATCAACGCTCAATTCTTCAGGGTTTTTAATTGATTCAATAATTTTTTTGTTGTATCTTATTGTATCAATAAAAATCCTGAAGAAGTGAGCGCTGCTCACGAAACACGTTGGTTTTGTAAACAATAAAAGTGGTAAAAACTAAGTATTTTATTACAAAAAATTTTTTTTTCTAGGTAGGGCCACCCTAATCACCTAACGGTATGAAATATACTTTAAAACCTATTCTCATACCCACCAAATATATACATTAAAAAAAAATCGAAAAAATCGGTTAAGTCGTTTCGGAGGAGTGCGACCACAAACACAGTGATACAATTTTTTTATATATAAGATATTCATAGCCAAGTAAAAACATTAATAAAACATTTTCCGACTTAATAATCCGAATTTAAAATGAAACATAAAACTCGCCAACTTTTTTGTTCTGCGGAAGTAGTCTTCAATTATCTGGATTGTGCCTAAGGCTACGTGCTATATTCAACATTAAAAGCAAATTTTCGAACAGAATTATTTTTCACTGTTCCGCATTTAGAATGAACGAAAAAAACACTGATAAACCTGGATTTCTCACTAACGACTTCGCTGTATACATTGTTTTGAAATAAAAGTAATATGAAATGTTTTTAAAAATATGACTTGTATGAAAAAACATTACACACCGATAGTTATGGAAATGCATTTGCAAAATATTTCGTTTTATTTTATTTATTTTAGTTTTTTGTACATTCATGTTAACATTATAACTTACATTCTAATTATGCCTAACGTGGTTCTTACAGTGTTTTTTTTTTTAAATTTATTTATTGGTGTAGTTTTTATAGTTTCCGGCAGCGCATTATAATGTTTCATTCCTTCGTAGAATATTTTTTTAGATTTGTCTCTGTCGTTTGTTTGTAGTATATTTATACATTTGACGGAAATAACACGTAGGAGAGTTGGTGTGTTTGCTGATTCATTTCAAAATGTATATTTATTTATTTTTTGCAAAGGTAACACAATTGGTTAAAATATTACACTTCACGAAAAAAAAATTAATTGGCATTTTGGGCAATAAGGGGATCGCCGTATGGGCGATCGGGTCACAAGTTTGGTGAATATGTTGTTTATATGTTTTATCCAAATCTGGCAGTTTACACACCTTGCCCACGTCTGAAAACTGGATGCGTGTTTAAATATGTGCGGAGGTGTTTAAATAATAACTCTTGATATTCACGCGAGTCACAATGTTTACAACAGAAACTTTATGTTACAATAATTTGCACAAGTTTAATATTATTCTTGCTTTGAGGCAAAGCAGGTGGAGAGGACGAACACTAGAACCGGAATGGTTTCGTAAAACAAAATGCGTTGTCACGCACCTAACGGGCAGTGGTGACCGGTGGTACCACCATGCAAAATCTAACAAAGATTATATTTTATGGCTGTTTGCTGCATCACTACAGCATAATTAATAGTTCACACTTACATGAATACCGCAAAAGAGTCCCAACTGCTCCCGTCTGGAGCCAGTGGGACTATAGCATCCCCAATTGGGGTATGTTGTGAGGCTGAAGGTAGTGGGGAGGGGAAGGAGATAGGGAAGAGGAAGGTGGGGAAGTACCTGGCTATTCAGATCTGGTCACCAAACACGGCTAAAGCCATTTCAAGTAACGTTTCAATTCTGAATGGTGGGTTACTTACACCAGGGCGATACTGAGAGTATCTTCCACTCTGGAACGTGCCGCAAATTTAGTATATATTATTTTAAATGAATAAATTGTGAATAACACAAATTAACTAAATTAAATTTATTTGCCACGCCGGGATTCGATCCCGCGACCTTCGGACTGCGAGTCAAGAGCCTTACCGCAGCACTACGCCGGCCGCGTATTATTTTTCCCAGGTATCTACGGTGCCACGACAAATCAATAAAGTAGCATTTCTACACCATTTGGAAAAAAGTCAATAAAAATGAAGGAAAAAAATAATTTATAAATAGCCCACAACCTAACCAAACTATATATATACATCTATATGTTGTTACATATAAATTTTATTGAAAATGTGGAACAACGCATATCTCTTCATTAAACAAAATTGATTTGCGCCCGCTGGGATTTAAACCCGCGACCTCTGGAACAAAACATCCGCCGCCGCCGTGGCAAGTAGTCATTACGTACCAATTTACACGTGTCAGTATTTACAGATCAGATAACTGATAATAGCCGTTTCATCTGTATTCTGTATACCATCACACGATATCAGTATTCTGACGTCCGTACATCAGTATTTTCCATTACATGATATACAGTACATGCCATTACATGGCATCAGTATTCAAATACTGATGCGAATACTGTCGCTATCCGGCGTAGCTAGTGACGATGGATGCAAGAAATACCCAAGAAATACTGAAGCGATGAGCACACACACGCATCAGTACGCGCATCAATATCACCACCATTTTTTGGCCACGCCCCAAAACAATATGGTACGATAGGTCGATCCAAATATTTAGACGCACATCAGTAATTTTGTCAGTACGCCAGTATTTGTCATTACACGAGTCAGTATTAGCATCAGTATTAAAATACTGATAATATAATTTATTATGAAAAATCTTTACACAAAATTAAAAAAAAAAAAAAAAAAGAGGCCAAAGCCCGGCATTAATTTGAACTGGAACACCTATTTTGGAAGTTGTTTTTTCCGCTAGATGGGTCTCTTTGAACAAACGTTTCACGGAAATTACTTTCAAAGCACCGCATTTTCCTGTCACTCAACATGAAAAATACGATAAAAATTTTCAAAACTACTTTTGTCCAATATTCAATTGTGTCAAACCTCATTCAAAAATTGTGATGAATACAAAGGACAAATTTACAAACAAAATCTTTAAAAAGTGGTGAACAATGATTTTTGCATGAAAATACATTTTATTTCAGTTTGTAAGAAGCAAATAAAATGCAAGGTACGAAGATTATCACAAAAACGTAATATTTTATTTATTTAATCATTCACAATGCGTTTTATTACAGGAATTATCATATTAAATTTTACCTAATTGAAGTACGTCCATACAATATCTTAGAAATTTCGTCGGGGATGAGAATAGTTGTTCTTAATCTAAACTAATGAATACAGGTAATAAAAAATAACAAAAAATAATAGGTAAGGAAGTAAGTTTGTGGAGAATGTCCTACGCAAAATATACTGGTTATACTTTAGCAAACGTACCTTAAAACATATTTTGAAAAGCCAACTATTCACACCTCACTAGAAACCATTATATTATATATACAAGAATAATGCATTAGTTGAAATTTTAAATGTAACTTTGGGGGCATATATTAATTACGTGAGCTCAAAGGGGGTCCAGCAAATCCTCACGTTACTTGAAAAGAATTTACGAAGTGGCCCAAATTTTCCCCGGTTACGAACGCCTGACAATATTTGGAAAACTCCTACCATAATTATTGCTGGTGACCCGACAGTTGATCCGACCGAAATGGTACTAACTATATTTTTTTTTTGTGCATATTAACCAATTTTAAATGTAAAATCGACTTCAAAAATATCCTTAATAATAAGTTGATATGAATATCAAACCAATTAATAAACCGTGTCGATTTTTTTGCGCTGGTATGAACACTATAAGGAGAAGCAGATTTTTCCTTGATTCTTTTTAATGAAAATATGTTTTATGCTTTTGTTATTTGGCGGCACATCCTTTCGGGGTCAATGAGTTATACTAAATTTCAAACAACTTTTAGATTCCATTTTAAGAGTAATTAAAATTATTTATTTAGTGGTCAAAAAATTTTGTAAGTATGTATTTCTGCATAACTTTTCAACTCTCTTATATAACTTATAAACTCTCTTATATAACGTATAAATTAATGCCTTTTATTTATACAAGAAACAAAACTTGCCTATACATTAGCTTGTGTCGCTCTCCATAGAGAGAAAAAAAGATGGTCTTATTTTTAAACGCCCGGGGTCTCAAAAGTTTCATACGATCTGTAGCTATTCGAAAACGTAAAAATAAATCAAATTATTGTTCACTTATTAACCCGCTAAAATGACCGGAAGTTTTGAAAATAAATAGACATTGTGATTTGGGAAAAAAATAAAACAAAGGGTCCATATTTTATATCATGGACCAAACTTATTTTTCATTCCATAACTGTAGTACATAGAACGCAAAAAAAAAATTTTTTTTGAAGCATATGTGATGTATTGGTTAAAAATATAAAACGGAAAATAACACTTTTTCTGGATAAAATCAGAATACTTATTGACTTACTTGTATTCATAAACATAATTTTTTGTTTCATTTTTGTCAGCCATACGCATTTTTTTAATAACAAACAAAAGTTAAATTATTGAAAAAAAAATAATAAAAATAATTTAAAATTTTTTTTTGGTTTATTTTCTGATTTTCAATGCATTTTAGCGGGCTAATAACCATTTTTAAAAAAATAAATTTAAATGCAGTTCTTATTATATTATCTTTATAAGACGTAACTTTTGAGACCCCGGGCGTTTCTGAATTCAAAAGTTGAAATAATTGACACACCCTACCATACATCTGTATTTATTTACTGTAGGTACTTCATCAGAAAAGCTTCTACAGTAAATACATTAATGATAGTCGTAAGGAAATCATATATTTGGCAGTCGCTTTTCCAGTAATAAAACACATGCTGTGGTGTTTTGTATAAGCATAGATTTATCGGCCGTAATTTTTTTTATCTGTATTTTAATAGTTTAAATATTAATTATTTATTGTTTTGGCAGCAATCGGCTGTTTTATTCGATCGTTTTATGTTATTTATAACTGTGAAACGTTTTGTTCCGAAATTCTTTAATGCTTTGATATTAAGATATTGGCAGTTTGGTAGGTGATAAAAGTTTAATGGTATTTGGATAGCAATTACCGAGATAAAATATTCTTGAAATAATTAAATTTGTTCGAGAACCCATCGACGATTTTTTTGTTGATATTCTCACATTTATTTATTTTTAAAGTTTTTTTATTTATTAAATTGTTTGTTACATGAATTGAGAGTTTTTCGACCATTTTAGACACATGCTCGTGTTGTGGTGGCACACTTTATGAACACGGAATATTTTACAATAATGGGCCGTTTTCTGAGTAATTCCAAAATATCCACGAGATGGCAGCACGGTGTTTAGCGGTCCTCCTGTCATCTAATCTGTGGACCAAATCTATGGACTGACGCACTGACGTCTTTCAATGATTGATCTGTCATTTCGATAGCTATTTGCAATTTGTTTTCCGAAAAGTTTAGCCAAACCTAGTTTGCTCGATTTATAAGTAAAATGCACAAAAAGTAAGATGCTGCTCTGAGCCACAGACCATGCTGTTCAACGGCCTCAACGCTAAGCAGGCTCTCAACGACGATGGACTCCTTATCGTAGCGCTGGTTCTGCCCTTCAAACCATACGTTGAATGTAAGATATGGATTTTATTATACCTCTAATACTTTAACCAGGGATTTAACCGGTCTTTTAAATGTGATTAATTTTAAGTGAGTGGTACTATGGCACCCCCAATCAGGGTATGTTGTGAGGCTGAACTGAATGGGGGAAATCCTTCATCAGCTACTGCGCCACCACCGTGGGGCTCCAGGTCATGCAGTGGTCACGCGTGCCCTACCTCTGCGAGGGGGACTTCAACCAGTCCTACTACTGGCTGAACGACTCCATCTTCATCATCAAAAAGGACCCAAATTTCCCCGAAACCACGGTTGAATAGGAGTTTTAATAGGTTTACTTATATTACCTCTTATCACCTTTGTATTTTGATATCCCTCATCTGTGAAATAGATTATATTTATATTGAATGTTTTCAAATAAAATATTAGCATTTGAAAAATCAATGGTTTATCAAGTAAATTATAAAAATAAATGTTAATTAATATTGTATAGTATGGGGGTTGGGAGATTTTTTCGATTAGTTACCCCAAAATAAATATGTGTCCAAATACATAGTGTGCAATGCTATTTATTACCCCTCTGAGACTTGAAATTGAGAAAAAACTGACTTATTTATTCTACACTAGTTGCATATTTAATTTGCTAATCTTATTTTCTTTATTTTAACAGGTTGACTGTTCACAAAGTAGCTCACGCGTTGACCGATGCTACCACAACTATATAATATTAGGATGTAAAAAAAAAATGCCAAAACAATAAAAAATTTATGTATAATGTTAATTATTTGTTGTACTGTTATGTTCTTCTGTGTATAATGTTTGTAAATGTTTTACGACACATTTATATTATGTCTGTAATCTCGTTCTTTTCATATTGACCTCGTGAAATAAAAGAACGTTTTATTTATTTATTTATATTTTAATTTGGCAGTAGCTGCCGACACTCACTCTTTATTTTAATAAAACAAATATAATAATGATCTTTTCGTTATTTGTTTTTGGGGTCATCAGGGCAGATCCGGTAGATCTGCCCTTATGATAGACACTGCAACGCTGTCCGAAACGTTGGCTAAAAAAGGAGGTAGCGCAACACGGCATAACACCCCAAAAACAAATAACGAAAATAGTTTGGCCATGAAAATCTTAAAACGTATCATAATAATGATCGTTTATTTCAGAATGTTGTGCAATGCAATACATTCCATATTTTGAAATAGTTCAAACATTGACAAAATAACAATGCATTCATACATAGAATGGAACAGAAAATAAATGAAAAATGTAGTATATAATAATAAATCCAAAAAAATATGCAAATATCCGTTCATGGGGGATATTTGACAGGCTCCCATTTTCAGAAGGGCATCAGGGGGGACTCCATCTCCATCCTTGCAACCATGGCAGTGATGATGGTATTCTTCGACTGGCATAGTCTGCGCCATAAGCTTCCCCTGCGGTGAAACAAAGGTTTATTTTAATATAAACAGTTAACTTTTCCTTTTTATTATGTCTGTGCGTCTTTATCTAGAGTCGGTCTATCACACGGAGCATCAAAAGACAATATGACTTCCACTGCCACGTCTTCTAGATTCACAGGCAACGCCGCTGCATCTTGTGGTTCTGGTTTTGTAGAATTTATATATATTTTTTCACATACTTAGGTATCAGACGCCTTTCCTGTCTGTTTCTTAATTCTAAATTACCTACTTCTAAGGAACTACACCTTTCAGTAGCTTTTTCCAGTACAGTACATATGAAAATAAAATTAGGCTCAAACTTCCATACTTGCGTGATATAAAATACAAAATGGTCTACTTAAGAAGTAATAATTTGATTTTTTTCCTAAAACACTTGTACTGAAAATTAAATTACAATCACGAGATATACAGACATGGGACGAGAAATGCAAAGCAAATTAGATTGCCAACAATGAAGAATCAGCTGCCCAGAAATCTCGTGCCAGACAGTTTGATAACCGTGTAATAAAATGATTGCAATAATTGAAAATGTTTAATTAAAAAAAAGGAAATAAGATATTATGTCTACCATAATTATTAATGTTAGTTGTGATTGACTAGACTTGTATTTAAAGGTACGTTTGACAAATAATGTCAACTGCGAAAGAAGGCAAAACATTGTGCATAAAATTTTGTGCATTTTATGTCAAATGTTTCTTTACGTGTTAATTATACTATACAAGTACTCTTTATATTATATTGGGGATTCAATTAAAGTAAGATATTAATTGAATGAGTCATGTACTTACTGTTATGGTTAATATTATTGAATACATAATCGGTGTCCCTGAAATGAGCTTGACAGACTACAGAATCAGGAGTCGGTGCCCATTTGGAACGCCGATTGAATGAATCCATTTCGCTTTCAAGTCTTTCAATCTTTTGGAAACTCGTACCCACCCCTATTTCTACACATTGGAATACTACAACAGGTTGGTGGCATTATTATAATATTTAAAAACACTAAATTGCGCCTAACGGCCTAAAAAATGTATGGGATTTGACAGTTAAATAAAATAGTTGGACCGGTAGGACTATAGCGAACCTAGCGGCCAAAATCGTGCGAAAGCGGCCCATTATTGCGTTGAAGACTAAAAATAAAATATTTAATTGAAAATAATCCGACGAGAAATAAAATCACCTTAACAATAATCAATTAACTAATCACTTATTGTATTAAATGTTTATGTTTCAAAATAAAATAAAAATTGCATTTGTAATAAACCATTTAGTTGTTATGCAAATTTCCGAGCGTATATTGATTAGTTCTTCGATCTCAAATACTATCTCATTTACGCATCGCTCCATCTATTACTATTTAGGACATGAGGTGCTTTTGGTTCATTTTCACCGCGCCGCGCCGTTCAGGCTTACAGATGTGATCTTTGGAAGGGACGTCACAGATGGGATGACCGATAAAAGGTCATGTGTTAACTTTAGAGAGCAAGTTGCTTTCCTGTTCTAACCGCGTATCTTCAGATAAAACTCTGCAAGAGTCGCGTTGTAAACCGTCGGCTTCGGATTTCAGCTTACCCGGAGTGAAGAGACTCGGTGAAGACTTTTGGTGAAATGAACGGTGAAGGGGCCAATTAAATTAATTTAATTAAAGGGATCAATTAAGTTAAGTTGAGTACCTTTTATATATTTAAGGTAAAAAAAAGCCCAACATTTTACTCCAAATAATGTCAGGAATCACTGATTAAACTAAGTCAAGAACGTTACTTAACCCTCGTATACTTGAGTAAAAGTTCACACATAATTATTTAGAGTTAGCATGTAAAATATTTTGTAACATTTAAAAATTATATAATAATAATATAATATTTTATTAATTTAAATAACATTTTCTAAGTTTTGTTTTCTTAAAATGAGTGTGAAAGGGCGATAACTCCCATTAGACCCAGTCTTCATTGGAATTAAAGGCTTAGCAAATCAGTGTGCTGAGCGTAACTTATGGATGCATTTATTATACCATGAAGCATATAATGAATATAGAGGGGAAGTAAACGTTGTGTAAGCCAGATAATGGAGGGCTGAAAATAAAAAAAAATAATGGAGAGACCAAGAGCTGAAAGAAGAAAATCATATGTTGAAAGTTCCAAAGAAAACGTAAGCGGTCTACGTTGAAGTTCGGCATCCAATCCTGATATGTTCAATCACGACAGCGGTATGGAACTGGTGCAGGAATAACGAATGAACCTAGTATGAATTGTATTTAAACTCGATCTAAAGGTTTATTTGTCGTAAATCTTACCTATTATATGAAAAAATTAAGAATGAGTAAATCTGAAAGGAAAGTGCAATAAAAAAGATTAAGAAAAAAACGATCATTAGGTTTGCTCGGCCGTTATGTAAAGTGGATGTACTAGAAAGAAGAAATCGTAGTTGCCTCAGAAAGGCGTGGCACTTCAAATTAAATACATTATTGAAGTGATTTTAATACGAACTGGCAGAAAAGTGGCTGAATCAAGGAGTCTGTGTCAGGACCAAGGTTATTATTTTGACCCCTCAACATTAAAGCAATTTTGGCAAGTTGAAATAAAAGTTTAGGTATTAAATAGAATAGATATCTACTAGGTACCCATATGGCAATTGTCTTTGACATAATTCAATGCACCTTTAATAGTAATATATTTACTTAATGAATCGATTTCCTAGATACAAAGCGAAGTGCAATTTTACAATGTTCATACAATAAAAGCGGGAAGGGTAATTCATTGCAAGAGGGCGAGTAACGAAAGATTGAAGGCAATTTTTCATTTTTTTTTAAATATTTTTAAAGTCGTTTTTTTTAATATTAGTTTAAAAATGTAATGGACATAAAGAGGCTTGTATTTCTTAGTGGTTTGTGGGATTTTGAGAATAGATAGATGGTACAGGTTTCATTGTACTTACCATGCATTTCGAAACTTTGATAAGTACCTAATCATATTGTGTAACTTTGGTACTAGTATTTCTAAATATTGGTGGCTATGATGATAATATTATAGTAAATCGTTTTGCAGAAGAAACTGCAGGCCTAAAGTGGAAGGAAGCCTAAATCAGCGCCAGGGCAAAGTGTGATAGAATGTTTTGTTTTTAATTAAAAAAAATATCAGAATGAAAGATAGGAAAATGGCATCTAATTATATATTTTATTTAATATATGCTTAGGAATCGCTGGTTAAAATTCATCGAGTAAGTGCTGATGCAAATCGTTGTATGAGAAGAAAAATAAAAACCTTTAGGTAATTACAAGATTAATAATGCAGATATGGGTGGAATTTGTGTACGTAGTCATATAAATAATTAATGACAGAAAATGTAAAAATATATTGCATTATATTTTGTTCAGTATTGTCTAGAAATCCACAAAGCCCTGGCTACAAATACAAAAACCCGCCTGGGCTTTCCGTACGATCGCTACGCCACTTGCTGTCAATATCTCTAGTATGAAGTTGCACTTGATACGTGAAGATAACGTATATCTGCCATCTACGAGATAGCCACGGGCGGTGGAAGTGAGTGGGTGGAGGAGAGTGCATCTGGTTTGATCTTGAATCGCCTAAACCACTGGGCAAAGAGCTGCACGCTACAAAGACTTATTTACTCAACTTTGCAAATATCAAATATTGGCCGAAGTTCACAAAGCTTGTTTGCCGATCCATACATTATGTTGAATATTTGAATTCGAATACAGAGCACAATAATAAAAAAAACGCATAGCACGATTCTCAAGAGCAGCGGCTTCCATTTTGTATGGCTACGGAACCCTTAATGAACCCTTCTTTTGACCGAAATTCCTCCTCCAAACTCCTATATATAAAGTTAATTAACAATTGTAAACGCGAGGGCATAGCTATAACACTTTAAAAAGTTCCCCCTGGGGGAGGTTAAATGTTCCTCCTGGAGGAAGAGGAGCGAGTGATGGGTATTTTTTAAATGTGTGGCTAATTTCCTGTGAACAAAGTTAATTTTCACGTTTTGTGTAAGTTCTATAACTTGTATGTTATATGATTATAAGCCAGCTGCATCATAAAACTGAAATAATTACAGGACGAACAGAATTTTCCAGAACTGAAAATGAACTTGAAAAATTTGAAGAATTATTACATTTTTTTAGACAACCCAGCCTAAATATTTTTCATTTATGAATGTGTTGATTATTTATGAATGAGGCTTCGTTCTCTTTGGACATTGATAAATAGTAATAAAATATATTACGCGTGTACTAGGTAGGTACTCACTTGCAGGGACTTTTTTCCTTTAAAAATGAAAAAATTATGCCTATTATTAAATAAAATTATTTGTTCAGAAATTTTGTATATATTTTTATTAAGTTTTATATATTTTTCTTCCCATTTAACAAAATTTTGCGTGGCGCCGTTCTTGTGGAATATGGCATCAAGCGTCTATCCGTGTACTTTGAAATTATGTTTTTTCTGTAATTTTTTTACTGTAATAATAATTTTTGCAATCATTTTTACTGAAGTACAAAATTATTTTATCCTCAATAATAAAATTTTGCATAGCGGCGTTTTTGTGAAATATGACTACGAGGGCGCTGCAAAATGCAGATTTATTTTTTATCTCAAGAGTCCCAACTGCTCTCGTATAGAGCCAGCGATACTATGACATCCTCAATGAGGGTACGTTGTGAGGCGGAAGGTAGTGAAGAGGGGAACGTTCCAATTCTGAATGGTGGTCTTACACGAGCGGTACTGAGAGTATCTTCCTCTCTGGAACGTGCCGCAAATGTAATACATATATATAATTTTTAATGAATAAATTGTGAAATAACACAAATTAATCCAATAAATTTATTTGCCATGAAGGGATTCAATCCCGCGACCTTCGGATTGCGACCAAGACCAGTCAACAGCCTTACCGCTCCACCACGCCGGCCGTCATTGATAATCCACCGGGAGCACGCAAGAGTGCAATTTTACAAAATATATATTTATTTACTAGACTAGGTAGGTACTTACTTATGTAAAATTTCAAAATCTAAATCCAAAAAATTCAGATTTCAAAAATATTCAAAATCCATAAAATTAAAAAAAAAAATTATTTCAAAATCCAAAAAATATCAAAATCCGAAAAAAAAATTAATTTCAAAATTGAAAATATTTTAAAATCCAAAAAATTACAAATTTCGAAATCCAAAAAATTTCTAATTCCAAAAAAATTAAAATTCCAAAAATATAAAAAATAAAATAAAAATTTCAAAATTAAAAAAATTCCAAAATCCTATTGAAAAACTAAATAAAAATTTTCAAGTTAATTCAAATTACTATTATTGGTGCCTGTTCGGATATTATGCATCAGAATAGATTGATGTACTCAGTGGGTAGGTACTGAAAGCAGGAACTATTTTTCTTAAAATATTTCATTCATGGAACCTCAAATATGGATATTTTTTTATTTATTTTATTTATTTAAGTTTTTATTCCAGCAGGGCTGGGAGGGTAGTGCAATCCCAGTCTGCCATATTACATAAAAAATGAAAATAAAATTCGAACATAAATAGTAATAATAAAAATTAATCACAAAATTAAAAACAAAATAAAATTAAACAAAAATAAAACAGAAATTAAAATTTAAAAAAGAAATATTGGTTTTTTTATCGTCCATCAGGGAGGTCGCCTCATCATTTGCATCCATCGCTCATTCAGTGGGGAGCTGAGCCACCCGGATGCAGCCACGACAATGATGTTGTTTGATTTCCGTGTCCTGCTCCAGAAGCTGGCTAGCCGGTGGCGAAGTAATGCTGGGAATGAGTGCACCCTCCCTTCGGTGAACATCGTGGAGGCGCTGCAGAACCTCGGTAGTTGCATAAGTTGCCTGTATGCATTGTTGTAGCACACCCTCAGTTTGTCCCATTGCGCTGCTGGGTATTGCGTCCACAGTTCAGATGTGTACAAGGCAGTGCAGTATGTCTTGAAGAGTAATTTTCTGACGTCGTCGCTACAGTGGTGAGTGGTAGAACCGCCTTGAGAGCATTCCCGCCCGTATGTTAATTGCTCTTCTTTGTCGTTCCATATCTTCTATATCCTTCATGTCTTCGGTTAGGATATGTCCCAGATACTTAACCTGTGAGGCCACAAGCATTTTGTTTCCTTCTAGATATATTGGAGGAATATTCAATGGCTCCTTGTTGTGTTTGAAAGCGATGATGACTGACTTTTTAGAATTGTACAACAAGTTATAAGAGTTTGCGTACTCTTCGCATATTTGCACAAGTCGTCTCATCGCTTTAATCGAAGGTGCAAGCAGCACCATGTCATCCGCGTAATTAATGTTATTACTGCCTTGTCCGCAGATATGACAACCGATTCGTGTATCGTTCAACTTTTGTAAGAGGTCGTTAATGTACACATTAAATAGAGTTGGAGACATCAAATTACACATCTCAACCTACACAATCCAAAGGACTGAGTGAAAAAATTGAACAGTAAACTCCTAGGCCCCTTTTTTCGAGATAAGGCTCTATTGGTTTTTCTAAATTAAATTAAATGAAGTGCACTTAATCGGGTGACTGGATTGGTTCTGTAGCGGGTACTGAATTGAGCGGTGAGGTCCCTGGGCCATTTTTAAAGTGTCAGCGACCAAAGTGGCTCAGTGTAGGAGTCTTCTTTGCAACAGGAAATTATGCGTTACGGGTATCAAATTACGCGTATCGACCTGCACAACCCAAACGGCGCAGTGAAAAATTGAGCAGGAAGCTTCTTAGCCCCTTTTGCGAGAAAAGGCCCATACTGAACGTCTTGAACCGGGCGACCGAAGCGGCCCGAGAGTGGGTGTACAAAATAGAGCGGTCGATTACCTGTGCCCTTTGTAGGCGCACACTCCTCGCTTCATCCGCATTCAAACATCGTTTTTTTCTTCATATATTTAATTTAACACACTCTTCGCTTCATCCGCGTTAACACGTCAAATTGCTTAGTGTTTCAACCCGTTAGTTGCCTGTAACGGGCAAAAGCTAGTATTTTAGTATTGTTTAAAAACTTATATATTTCAGCTTAATCAGCTATTAACTCATTGTTACACTGATGACAGAGTCCATGATAGCTTTTTGTTTGACAAGCCCCCAAAGGGCTCACAAATTCCAACCGCTCGGTGGGCTTTGAAGCAAAGAATGGACGGTTAAATCGAGAGTCTTTTATCTTGGGGTATAAATAGTCTCGTTGAATTTAATGTTTCAAAGACCCAATCATGTCTGATTACGTCTAAAAGGGATCGAAATGAAAACCTAGTCTCCTTCAACGGAAGCAATCTTCCTAGCAGGATCTACATTGATATGATTGGTGTAACTCTAAGTGTCCAGCTCAGATATGGGGGCTCCATCGAAGCAAAAGTTAAGTTAGCCTCTCAAAAACTGGACGTACTGTACAGGGCCCGCAGATACTTAAAATTACACAACTGCTTAATATGTACAAATCACAAGTGCGCTCCACGGTTGAATTTGGCAGCCACCTTTGGTCTGGAGCCCCAAAGTACCTGAAAAAACACTCGAATCTGTGCAGAAACGGTTGGGGGTTTGATAGATTCTCCCATCTTAAAAGACGGATTGCAATCTTTAGAGCACAGGCGTCGGGTGGGATAGCTATCCTTGTCCTATCGGTATTTCAATGGGAGATGCTCCGAGGAACTAGCGTCATTGATTCCTTCGGCACCGGTGCATAGTCGGGAAACAGGCGAAACACGTGCCTTACTTATGTATACGGTTGCCACATGTTCTCGTTCTTGTGTTCAACAGCTCGGCTGTGGAACGATTTGTCAACCTTTGTGTTTCCTCCTTCCTACAACATGGGTCTCTTCAAAGACCAATGTTCATTCCTTCCTCTCCTCAATAAGACCCTCCACACAGCATCTTAGATGACATAAGCCCTGAGGGAAATTATTTTCCTCGGGGCCTCCTGTGTGGATTTAACGTAAAAAAAATATATGTATATATATTAAATAATTTCTAAGGCGTCATGTTTGACTTAAATTGAAATATTTATTGGGATAATGCAATTTTTTGGAAACAAAAAAAGAGTGTAGTTTTCAATACGATCGATGAATGTATGAAAGATTCATTTCACTGTAAAAATAACAGTATTTCCACAGACCGATTGGTGACATGATTTCTTTAAACTTTTTTCTTTCAAGTATAATTTTTATTACTTTTTTTCAATACTTCAAGTATTTTAAATTCAAGGCTTCAAACCTTCTTCTACAAATTCTACAACCTAAATGTTGATTTATAAAGATTTTTAGAACTGCAACACACAGATGAAGATTTCCCTGATTATGTGTAACTTTTAACTTCGTAGAAGATATAGTATTTGATTAAGATATGTTGGTTTTTTTTTATGTAATCAGAGAGTTCATTGTTGAAATAGCTTTTCAGAATACTTACTTCCATTACTTATTTGAATGAGAATCTCTATTGACATATATTGTAACAAAACGGAGCATCCTAAAACAGATTCCTTATATTGGAATTATTCTAATAAAAATCACAATAGAAAAGTCAGTCATTACAAAGATAACAAAAAATTAACGATGCTTATTCGAATTCCAACATCTGACTCATTCGGCTGGTAACAAATATATTTGAAATGATTTTCGCTTTGCAGCGATTAACTCTTTTTTTTATTTTAAGAATAGATAATACATACTATAATCAACAAACAAGTCCTGCTAAGCCAATTGAATTGGCTTGTAATCAGGTGCTTATATTTTAGTTACATATAGATTTTTTACATTTAAAATTTACATCTTATATCTACAGATTCAACATTTTTTAAACAAATCAATATCCCTATAATTATTTTTTTTCCGATAGCCAATTTCTCACCATATATTTAACCTTATTCATAGAATTACATTGCTTTATAGTGTCAGGTAATAAATTAAATATCTTCGTTATGATAATTTAAAACCCCGTTAAAAGATAATAAAATTTCAAGATTATAAAAATTCACGTAAACATTAATAAAAAACTTTTATTATAAACAATGATTCTCTGTGTGTGAAGTTTAATGTTCCTCCAAATGAAGTTTAAAATGGGAAATGCTTCATGGGTGATGCTAAAATTTTTACAAAAATATTCTATTTTTTGATGGTTTGAGATCATTTATTTTACTGTCTTTTTAATTCAAAATATTTTTACAACGAACCAATAAAACCGTCAGAAAGTTTATTAGATTTAAAAGCTTTTTGCTTGAGGACCTTTGAGTCCATATAATATTTTGATCCTAAAAAATGTTTTTGGCTATTATTTGCTGAAAATAAACTCTAAAGGTATCGCCCTGGATTTGGAATAAAAAATATCTAGCAACAAAAAAATGCGACATTTAAAAAAAAATAATTCTAATAGATAATTCAAATATCAGAATGTAAATGTCGGTTTTATTGTTTAAATCCCATCGACTTTCATTCTTGACCTACATAACTTTCCAACTCAATAATCCCTTCAGGACCATGCCAGCATATTACAGTGAAACTTTCCCAATCATGACACCTTCACCTTCACTGCCTGCGACATTGTAAATAATTAATTATGCAAAAATGTAAATAATTCTTATTTGCAAGCTTTTATAAATGTCATTTCATAAAAATTCTCCAGCCTTAAAGAGTCCTAAATTTTCCAGTCTTTCAAAATAAATATCAACTCTATTTTTGCCACTTACCGTCTCATAAATGTAATACTGACAGTGATGGAAGTAGCAAATGTAAAATCATGCAACGTCCAGAATTTTTAATTTAATATTCCCCGCGTGCAAAGCCGTATCTTCTCCAAGCATAAACTTTATAATTCAAGTGTGTTCATCGGAAGTGACCTGTCTTATCTATTTGTAAATAATAAAATTATAATTATTATATTTTTATTTTCAATAAAAAGAGGGATTTTTCAAGGAGACTCATTGAGTCCTCTTTGGTTTTGCTTAGCATTGAATCCTATGTCTAAAATGTTAATTAAAAGCAAGTTTGGAATAAAAATTAAGGGTAATACAAGAGAGAGTAGTATAGTTTCACATCTATTATATATGGATGATATAAAATTATTTTCAAATTCTGAATCAAATTTAGAAAAAATGATTAAGGTAGTTAAAATTTTTTCAGATGATATTAAAATGACTTTTGGTTTAGATAAATGTAAAACGATCCATATAGAGAAAGGCAAAATTGTAGATGGAGACGAGGGTATATTTAGAAATTTCAAAATTAAAAGTATGAAAGGGGATGAGGTTTATAAATATTTAGGATACCCGCAATCGAATAGATTAGATCACACTAGTATTAAAAATGATATAAGGATTAAATTTCAAACTAGGATCAGAAAAATTTTAAAATGCAATCTATCTGCTAAAAATTTAGTAAAAGCAATAAATACTTGGGCAATACCTTTATTAACGTACTCATTTGGCATAATTAAATGGTCCAATACAGATTTAGATAGTTTAGAACGATTAATTAGAACTACGTTAACAAAGTTTAATTGCCATCATCCAAATTCAGCTATAGAACGAATTAATTTACCTAGAAATTTAGGAGGTAGAGGTATAGTCAAAATAACATCTTTGAAACACAATCAGGTAGAAATGCTTAGAAATTTTTTCCATAGGAAAGCTAATAGCTCAGAAATGCACAAAATAATTTGTAAGGCAGATAGAAACATTACACCTTTAAATTTATATGACGAGAATGCCAACATTCTTATAAATACTAACCAGGAATTATTAGATTCCTGGTCAAATAAAATTATTTATGCAAAACACTTCAATTATCTCAACCAAACATATGTTGACAAACTTTCGTCAAACAAATGGTTGAGTATTGGAGAGTTGAGCGCAGAAATAGAAGGATTTATGCTTGCCATTCAAGATAGAGTCATTAATACTAAAAATTATAGGAAGCATATAATCAAAGATATAAATCAAATTGATGATTTATGTAGAAAATGTTTGGCTTTTCCGGAAACTATAGAAAATATTATATCGGGATGTTCTATATTAGCGCCGTCCGAGTATACATTTAGGCACAATCAGGTTTTAAAAATAATCCACCAAAGTTTGGTAATTAAACATAACTTGATTGACTGCCGTAATATAGTATCATATTATGAATATGAACCAAATTCATTTTTAGAAAATGAATTTTATAAAATATATTATGATAAAACTATACTAACAGACAGAACAATTAGTCATAATAGACCTGATATAGTTTTACATGACAAAATTAAAAAAATAACTTATATCATTGATGTAGCTATTCCAAATTCCTGTAATATTCAAAAAACTGTTTCTGAAAAAATTAGAAAATACACAGATTTAGGAAATGAGATTAGAAGAATTTGGCATTCTCGGAATATAAAAATATTACCATTTGTTATTTCGGCTACTGGCATTATACCTAGGTCTCTGATTCAAAATTTAGGCGTATTAGATTTGTCAAAGAATTTATATATAAAAATGCAAAAATCGGTAATTTTAAATACATGTAGGATTACAAAAGATTTTTTAAATATTTATATTGAGGGATCAGTAGGATTTATAGGTTCAATTAGGAATTCCACAGAGCCGAACACTCTGATATGAAAATATCTGGAGTCGGTGAATTATTTTCCCATCTGGTCTCTGGTAGGTTGACATGTTGTTCTTGTATTGTTTTGTAATTATAATACATATAGTGCAATTGCATAACGTGGATTGACCAGATGATCATTTGGGAAGTGTGTGAAAGGGTTTAGTTTTTCCTGTGGGGAAAATTAAACCCGGAAATTTAAATCTGGTGCCTAAGAATTCATAGAAGATTACACAGCGCTCTTGAGAAGATTTTGCACAAAAACGGCGCTTTTCGAATTATCAAATTACAAATTACATAAACTCTCTTATTGTAGGAGAATTTGTGTGCATAGTATCAATTAGTGAAAAATTTCAACCTATACTAATGAATGTATATCCGCAAACTAAACTTCACCCGCCATAACACAGGGTCATCCCTAGCATGGAGGGTGAAATATCACAAAAAAACTATATGCACATTCGATAATTCATGTATTAAATAAATAAATATATAAAATATATCGCTCACTTTACATTAGGTAAGCATTGTAGCTTTTCGGCAATACATTATATTGTTAGCTGAAAATGAATCATACATTGATCTTGCATTAAAACATTTGCGAAAAGCCCTGCGTTAGTCATGTGAGCACTTTGGGGTTTTATTCTGGTTCAACAAACACGTTCATTTCCGTTTTATAAAGAATTAGCAGCCTTGAGGTAACTTCGCACAGAACTAGCGCCGTATAAAGCAGTCACTTAAAATAGTAATTAACTGGTTCAGTTTCACAAAACAATTCCAAGACTTTATAGATCTTTTGTTTTAGCTACATAACCAATATTCTAAAACATTTTTTCCACGAAGTACACAATAACTATTTTTTTTGTAAATTGGCGTCTTTGCGGTATAGTTTTAAATATTAATATTTTTTTTAAAGAAACAGAATACACGTGTCAAATGAGAGATTTATTAGCGATTCGGCGATATGAATTCGGCACATTTTGCGTCCCTCTGCATAAGAACAAAATCTCTCCCCGTAAAATTATTCCATTATGTAAAATTTTTCTCAAAGGTTTGTCCTTGAAATGCCTTCAGCTTCAGTATGTTTCCACGTGACCTTTTTCTCGCAATGCAGTGCACAAAATACCTCAGCATCCCTCAATCTGGAGAGGCAAATGTATTCCCTGGCGATTTGAAATATTCGATAAGCTAAGAGTGCAGAAATTCCGAGACAGATGGTTGCCTGGCCTTAATACGTTCCTTGAGAAAATTGCATATCGGGACTGGATTTCCAGTGAACAGGAACATGTATATCCTGAGTAATATATTAGAAAAGATCATTTTAAAGGTTCGAAGATTGGAGCTGATTGGTTCTGAATGCAATTGTTTGATTGGTGAAAATAAATATGGAAAGAGCACTCCAAATGGTTTTAAATGGAATGTTCAACCTTTTGGCTTCCTTGGCACGTATTGAGTGGCGGGGAATAGTCTTCGACCTTCTATAAAATTGGTTACTACTAAATCAATATTTTTTATTGTTTCATAGCACACGCAAAGTAATAAAGCAGGAATATAAAACTAGTGAGATATTATTGTTGACCTTACTGTTCTTCTAAAAGTTTTATTAGCCAAATGTGCACGGTAGATGGTTAGATTATTTAACTATCCGTGGGCTTCATTATGTAACGCAGGGGTGGGGAGCCTGCTGCCTGCGGGCCGCATGCGGCCCGCGAAGCTTTCTCGCGCGGCCCGCGAGCACTTTTGAAAAAAAAATTACACTCAGAAAGCGAGAACGGTTTTCTTTCAGTATTTAGGATACATTTTAAAGTTATTTTTATTTAAACCCAGAGAAAGTTACAACATAGCTGACAAGTATGAGTTTACATATGCACCTATTTTTCTAAAAATTAGATTACACACAAATACATACGTGATCCAACATCCTTTTTAGTTTTATTTTAATTTCTTATTATTATACGATAGGGAAATTAATATCTAAAAAATATCTCAGTATTGATGACAATTATTTCAGGAAGGAAAAAAATATGATTTGTTTTCTTTTATATTTTTATATATTTCCACACTTCTGCCATAAAAATAGTTAACCGGTCAGCAACGTAAGCAGATATATATAAAAAAAAACATATTATTCCTTATAAATATAAATAGTTATATAAATATAAAATAAGAAAAAAATTACAGTCAATAAATTTCTGCTGTAAAATGCAGGAAAACTATTTATGTGTTCTTAGTACAAAATAATTTAAGCTGGTGGACTGGTGGACGCCTACCTACGCAGATCTATTCCTTGGTTAAAACCACTCTTGTGTTAATAATGTATATTTCTGTAGTAGATTCATCTGCTGACGCATTTCGAAGGAAATCATCCATGTTTTCTGGGTGTAGTATCAATTAAAACTCGGGACACGCACGCACATTCACAATAAGTGAAATCCAGTTTCATGTTCGAACGATCTGTCAAAATTCCAGTAGCGAATTAATCTGAAGAAAAACCGTTCTAATGTTTCGAGTGGAATTAAAATGTTTGTCTCAAACCATATGTTGAAAAATTTGTAATTCGTAGGAACTTTGTAAAAGATGAAAAAATTTATAATTCCTGTAATTCTAGTTGCAAGAATTCTTCTAATTAAATAACAAGTTGCAGATTCATCAAATTAAATGAAGCCATTCTCATGTACGTAAAACATGATTCGCGAAATTCTCAAAAAAACATAGGATTTCTACGGATAAGCGAAAGCGGTCAGTATTAAAAAATTAAATAAATAAATCGTTGTTACAAGCAAACTTATTGTTTTATTTCAGTAATAAATCGTGGTTACAAAGAAAGTTATTATTTTATTTCAGTTAATATTATTACCAGGATTACATTTTTTTAATTATCTTTCCACTATGATGGTCTTACGTTCCCTTTATAAAATATCCGTTTAAATAAAAGTAATTTAATATATTTCACGAAGACATTTAACTCTCTGTGTTAATAATCGTAATGACGGTCCACTGTCCGCGTGGGAATGTCTTCCACGCGCCAAGCGCCGCGCCGGGTTCTTGGGTCGCTCCATCACGCAGACGTCACGACTGGCAGGGCACTGGACACTAGACTGGAGAGCTGAAGAAGCGGACATTGTCCATTTACACATTTCATCACGCTGAGCGTGGTGTGCCGAGAATATCGCATTTCTCTCCGGAAAATAAAACAATTTCTGTGCCGCAATATGCACTTCTTACAAATTCTATGGCAAGATGAAAAGAGCCATGAACTCGTCGCAATTGCATTATTTCACTTATCCCGTTGAATAGCACGAGACCATATTTGTCCCAGCTTACATAGCTCTCATATAAATCGCTGTAACTCCCTTACTATCAGAGAGCAAAATATGTTCTAAACAGTGTTAGAAAAGCTAAACACCAAGCTTAAATAGTCAAATCAAAAAAATAAGTAAAATGTACACTTTAATGAAACCAAAGTTTTGAATCTAATTTGATAAAAAAATATTTCTAGTAAAATATGTACATGTTTTTGTTTATTTTCATTATCAGTAACTAGCTGGTACCCGGCTTGCGTTGCTATGCCATTTAATAAAGAAATTGTTTCTACCTGCATGTCCTTTCCCATTCGTCCCATTCCCCTTCCCCCCTCCCCCCACTCCTCTCCCGCGTCCTCTTCCCCACTCGCGTTTCCACTCCGCCTCCTCCACCTTTCCTCTCCCCACTCCACTCCCCCCCTTCCCCCGTCCCGCAAACCCCCCTCCCGAGTTCCAATCCCCCCCTCCCCCCTCCCCGGTTCCCCTCCCCCCTTCCCGACTTCACACACTTGGGAACAAATTCACCTCAAATATCGATGTATGTATATAATGCAAGTTTACCATTATTCAAGAAATATCTGAACAATATTTTTTTATGTAGAATATTTTGTTATCTAAGGAGCATCACATAGGGCCTATAGCACATATTTGTGTATTTCTATATTAATCTACAATGTAAAAACTTGTTATCGTTTTCTTTTTATGTATCTTGCATTTTGTCATGTATTATTCATCACATTTAATCAATCACCTGCAAATTTTGTAATTATTAACATACCTACTAGTTATTTCTATGCCATTTACAACTTAGAAACTTTCTCTTTTATTGTAATGCTCTATCTTTCCTTAAATTTATCTGAATACCAACCTTTCATGTGATGTTTAGTAGTTATCTTTTTCATTTAAAAACTGTCTCTGTATTATAAACTTGTCATGTAAAAGTCCATCAGGGCGTTGAAAATTAATAAATTTAAAAAAAAAATTAAAAAATTATAAATAAAATAAGAACTCCATTATTAAACTTGTGTTTTAATTTAGTAATTGCGCATAAACGAACATGACTGATGTGCAAAAACCACACAGATTATTTCCGACGATAAATCATTCCTAAAACTTCTTAAAATATTAAAGATACGAGGTAAATAACAGATGAAGTTTCGGAGTCGTTGGGTTTTTTTTCCAAATTATTGGGAAAGCTTCAGCACAGGGATTCAAGTTCCAAGTAATTTGTGAATGAATGAATGATTAATTGAGCGAAATGAATTAATCTCGTTTCAATCATTTAAATTGATGATATGCTCTTCTTCATTCATGTGCGGGATTACACGTTTCATGGAAATGTTGCCAACAGACATCCTTAGCCAAATGATAGCTTTTTCGTGAATGATTTGACTTCTGTCTAACCTTTAGTGAACCGCGAGCCGATCACTTCTCATATGGTTTCCTTTCGAATGCTACTCCGATTTTCTTTGTTTTCTTTGAATACAAATCGTTTTCAATAATTAATAAATATAGTTGTATTTTAAATACGTTAAAGTTTTCGATTGATTTGGCAATCAGGTTTTGTTTCATGGTGCTACTATGAAACAAAACGTTGTATTAATTGCATACAAACGAAGTATTAATTGAATTCTGCAGGTCTTCACTTAAATTTTAGGCGCACAGTTTATATCCGCGCTGTGCAAATGGGTTCCCAACGGAGTGTTGGACCATTACCAGTCCCATATCTAATATCCCGATAATAGTTAGGACCTTATATTATAATTATTTTTTTATTCGGATTAACATATTAAATTGACTTTCCAAGATGAAAACTGAGAAATATTGTGGAATTTAAAAAAAATCCTCTTTTCAAACACAAAATAACAAAAGATTTTTTTACGGTCTTGTAAAAAAATCTGTAGATATGTAGGTAATTTATCGCTTTTCTGTAATTGAAAAAATAATTTTAATAATTTGATAATCTTTCCAACACACAACACATACCTTCATTAGTTCCAATAATGAAAATCTCACACACTTACATATATGTATAAGGAAATTATATTGTTTAAAATATGGAACATTTTTTAGCATGTACATATAATCGTATTTTATTCTGATACGTTTTAAGATTTTCACGGCTAAAAGCATTTTAGTTATTTGTTTTTGGGGTGTTATGCCGTGTTGCGCTGCCTCCTTCTTTAGCCAACGTTTCGGACATCGTTGCGGTGTCCATCATCAGGGCAGATCCGGCAGAACATCTTCCGGATCTGCCGGATCTGCCCTGATGATGGACACTGCAACGATGTCCGAAACGTTGGCTAAATAAGGAGGTAGCGCAACACGGCATAACACCCCAAAAACAAATAGCGAAAAGTATTTTATTCTTTTGAAAAAAAAATTATTCAGTTAGTCTTGTTGACAAAGCTTGCGAACAATATTAGAATGTTTCAGCAGCAATTCTTTAGTACTGATGAACGTGCAGTTTATTTCATATCCCAGTCATTTGATTTCCAGACTGGTATACTGGTTGACCGTAAAGTTTCCTACGAAAATGAATGAAATCTATCAACTACTGTTCATTTTCAGACACGCTTGCGACAAGATCTTATGTCAGGTTATAAAATGTTTACTGAGCACTTGAGAGAAAGTACTGCATTCTAACATATGTACAAGTTATAGAGTTTTGACATTTGCAACATCAATAATGATTTATTCTAGGACATGGTTCAAAATGAAAGTTAAAACTTTTTTCGATTCCGTGATTAAAAAATAATTTTCTGAAGAATACTACCTAAAATCAGTAATTGTATAAAATAATATTGTTCATTGAAAATGTGAGAATAATATACATTTAAATAACAGGATATACTTTTAAAACACTGTATTTCCTTTTCTCCCCTTAAATTATAATATGTATTTTATTTTTCAACAGATTTAATGTATTTTTGAGTTATTTTCGGTGTATTTCGAGCACAAAAATTCATTAAATGTAACGCGAAAACTTGTTTGGTTTAAAATTTGTTTTGATAAAAGATAATGGTTCTAAACTCATGTTGTGTAAAAACACGTTAAATTGTTTTCGAATAATTATAATATGCATCCAATCAAATATTTATTCATTTGCCAGAGGAATGTCATTAAATTTAAAATAACTGAAAAATATAAAAAATAAACAAATCATTTTATAAGTGAATGTCTAATCGAATCACCCCTTAAAGTCTCCACTTGTACGCATCAACCATAAAATGATATTATATTCTACGAGAGTGGTGTAAAGTTGTAACTGATGTGTTTGATAAATCAACGAATGAATAAACAGACAAATAGTTGAAACACTAGGAAAAATATCAATCCCCACTATGTTGATTCGCAACAATATTATTGTGGTAAAAGCACTGCCAAAATTTAAATATTATCCGAAAGCGGTATGTGCTTTCACGAATATAACATTTTTATTCAAAGTAAACAACTGATAGAAAGAAACTTTGAGGTGATTGTTTACGATCACAAAGTATTCAGAATAAAATAAAATAAATTCCCGGAACACTCTTGAAGAAGTTGGGGCACTTTTCTGAATACGTGTATTTAGATTTAAGCTTTATTTGTTTGAAAAGTGGGCTTAATGCTCTCAATATCTTCATCGTGTTTAAGGCGTCTTTAAGTTGGCTCAAAGGATAGACCGTCAATTTTCTATATTGACACAACGCTTATCGATTTATATGGTTGTGTTTATTTTTCTTTGATCTCATAACTCGTAAGTTAAATATTTGAATACTGGAAACTATTAGTTTATTTTGTTAACAGTGAGGAATAAACAATGTCAATATTTCGTTTTCGTAACATGTAGTAATGTATTTTTTCTTTATTTATTATTTATTTACAGTTTTTTTACATTTTTAAATTAACTTGTATTACGGTTTATTTACTGTGTATTTGCTGTTTTATTTAAGTATCATGGTGTTCACCTAGCCAGAACTACTCGATGACCTGGGTACTTACTTGAACTCTGATTCGTGTCCACACTGTTGACAGTTCTATTAATACCCTCTATGATAAGTATTTATTTATTTATGCTTAAGGCTTTCACATGTACGTTGGTAAAATGTACAGGAGCTTTATAAAAAGTACTTAGTACATAACTAATAAACTGAGCATGAAAGACATAAGCAGGCATATCACAAGTAGGTATAAGAAATCAATAAGTAAATTGTACAATGGAGTTCAACAAGCAGATTCGTTGACAAGATATAAATAGTTATGATTTCACAAAGACGATTTTAGTACCTTGTTAAGTATTTAGTCTTTTTTGTATTTCTTAGGCATTAACTTCTAGACATTTTGTTTTGAATAGTTTTATTTTACAATGTACACTTGTTACATAATCTTACTTATTTGCTACCGGTTTCGACACATTCGTGTCATTCATTGGCGTTTTCAAAACTACTTTAAGTGATGGTTTGGGTGGGGGAGGACGGAAATGGTGTGAATGAACAAGTATTGAAAGTTGTGAACTAATATTGAATAACACGAATGTACGGAAATCAAACTGAAATAAAACTCTTCAAAACAAAAATTATTTAGTCATTGTAGCAGAAGATCATTAGACTATCATAAAGCACGGAAATAACAAACAAATATTATATCAGTGACAATTAGCAAAATAAATACAATATTTACTGGAATACAGCCATCTTAGAGCATGGATAACCTGTGATAACGTGGTTAAAGGCTAGAATTTTTATGCGTAGGTAGCGCCAGAGCTTTCAGGAATTTGATATGCTTAAGACATTTATATAACATCGATAAGTGAATTATAAATTCACTTGTCAGAAACAGTCTTGAAGGTGGATGATATTCTGGTCATGAAATGAAATGATTGAAACTCTCCATTGCCGCAAAAGAAGTATTAAATAAATTCTTCAGTTATTTCCAATTGAAGGATTCTGTATAATACTTGTGGATCGGTTCAATTTGGTTTGATTGCGAATGCTTAACAATATAAATATGAAGAAATTGTGTTGCTGATTACGTAGTTGCAAACAACAACAGAGCTTCTAAAACTACTGCATTTTTAATAAATGTCTTCCAAAGGTGCTATGTACATGCGTAGGGCCAGAAAATTTTTGCCGAGTAACGTCAATTTTCGGAAGGATCAGATCCTTTCATACCGCCCGAGTATTTCTCTGCCATTAGGAAATGTCAAAATAAATTTTTTGAACTTCCAACCCGCAGTGAATTACCAACCTAATGTAAAAAAATGAACAACTGATTGGTATCGCTATGCATTATTCAGGGACAATAGATAACTGCAATATGCAATAATTCTTCTACATGAAATAATAAAAAGCTTCCACTGGCGGGAGAGATCACCTCGTGTCATAGTTTTCTCGTTAAACTTTTCACCACGATCGTTTCAAATTGCTTTCTGTACCTGTTTAACTTGGCGACCCCCGCCTTTTATTAGAAAACTTTCTCACCCCGAGACACTGTACGAGGCTAGAAAATGCAACCGAACAAGTTAATTATTAATTTTCTGCTTTAAATAATAATAATAATAATACTCTCTGCTGGAAGGGACAGCTAAAAAACTAATTTCTGCACGTTGACCTTTGTGTAGTTATATAGTTGTATTTCATATCGAAGTCAGTGCTTCGCATACCTGTGTGGAAATTAAATTATAAATGAGTAATTTAACTAGGTTTTTTACTGAAATTTTTTTAAATGTTCACAAATTTTATGATCGTGATGAACGACTGTTAAAAAAATTAATTGCAATAGAGACCTCAGAATTTGGTGTTCTCCTGATCACGGTCCTACTTGTAAAGGCACGTGAATCTTGTTCTCGAATTCTAGTAACTCGGGAATACTGGAAATTGAAGATAAGTTATCTATTTTTCTGAAGCCTCTATGTAATTTTTTTTTTTACAGTGAATACCGCACAAGAATCTCAACTGCTCCCGTCTGGAGCCAGTGAGACTATGGCATCCCCAATTGGGGTATGTTGTGAGGCTGAAGGTAGTGGGGAGGGGAAGGAGGTGGGGAAGAGGAAGGTTGGGAAGTACCTGGCTATTCAGATCTGGTCACCAAACACTAAAGCCATTTTCAAGCAACGTTTCAATTCTGAATGGTGGTCTTACACCAGGGCGATACTGATAGTATCTTCCACTCTGGAACATGCCGCAAATATACTATATATTATTTTAAATGAATTAATTGTGAAATAACACAAATTAATCAAATAAAATTTATTTGCGCATGCCGGGTTCGAACCCGCGACCTCCGGATTGTGAGTCAAGAGTCGTACCCACTGGACTACGGAGGTCGGAGGTTCCTTTATTTGTAATTGTACTGCGATCTGACATCATTTAAGAAATCAAGGCTAACTAGAGTATAGGCCTGGGCACGTGACTTACCAAATTACGAAGTCAGTGCTGTCTCTAAGTAAACTTCACTATTGTAGTGTGTCATTCAGGTAATCGTTATGGCCGACTAGAGAACAGATTAGAGAGGTGATAAAATTACGCTGCTACAATAAAGTGGTTTCCAAATTGTGCCCCCCTTTTCGGATTGTTTTATAATTATGCAATAAAATCAAATGCATAGTAAGCTCGGATGAAATTTATTTTTGGGTACCCTTTTCGAAAAATTCAAAACGATTGATTTACTAACAACACCTTCATAAAAAGTTGTTCTCTTCTACAAAAGTTTTTTCAAAATCCGTTAATTTATCTGCTTATTTCGACAATACGCTGGGAGATAAAAAAATGTGGGCATAACTAATATTTAATTACAACCATTCGGTTGCATAATATTGCTCACAGTTCCATTATTTCAGCTCGTTAGTAAATATAAAAATAGGTCAAATATAAATGGTCAAATATATTATTTTACTTCAAAAATTCTATTTTTGAAGTAAAATAATTTTATTTTTAGTATAAGCTTTCCCTGACGAAGGAACGTTTGTTCCGAAACCGGTCGGATTTGCACATTTTATAAGTGGTTTACACAAAGTTGTATTGTTTCATTTTTTTATAAAAATAATTATTTAATTATCAGGACAGATTTGCAACAATTACGCTAATGGGTACTCTAAAATAATCATTTTTGCTGTTAGGGCCATATTTTGAAGAAACCTTTTGATCCTCAATTGTTTTTATGAAAAATAATTTTAAAAATCGCTGCTGTAATATAAAAAATAGGTTAATACTTAAAATGATTTCTGTGTGTGCGCTCGCAATTGAAATAGGTATTTGAATTTTTTACTTGTTGTTTTACCATGTGTTATTTTATTCCAATTGTTAAATTGGACGTAAGTCCGTAAATAAATAAATAAACTAGTTATTAAAATTTCCCTGAAAAGCATTCAAAACAAAATTCGTTATTCAATATACCTAATAATATCGCTAGTTTTTTTTTCTGTTTTCAAAGTCGAATAATATAAATTTGTAATATTTATTTAACATCCACGTTATAAATATATCGTAAACAATTATTTTACGTCACAGTTTAAAGCGTAAGAAAATATAAGATTTTTTTTTAAAGAATATCAATTAATTTGAATTTGAATAGAATAGATTTAATTTTAGCATTAAATCATAAAATGCAATGTGTAAAATGAATAAAAGCTCTAATGAATATACATGTAGAGATAAAAGTACGTACAAATTATAATGTATGTAAAGTGACTATTGACGGGTTGTTTATCGGAATTTGAACAATTCATAAAAATTTATTTTCACGTTTTGTGAAATTCCTATTTAAGAACTTAAAAAATTATGTCAACATGGGCCAGTTGCTTCACAGAACTTGAAAATTAACTTTAAAATTTGACGAGTTGCTTAAATTTTTCGAAACAATCCGTTCTAAGTTTAGTGCCGGCAACCAGAGCGTTTATATTATTTTCATTTATGTACATAGTTTTCTTTTAACCCCCCTCCCAAGACAAAATTTTGTTACGAGGCGGGAAATGAGTGATGATTTAAATATCTTTAAATAACCTATTTAATTCTTATAATTTGACGGCCGGCGTGTAAGGAGTGGTAAGGCTCTTTGACTCGCAATCCGAAGGTCGCGGGATCGAATCAAGGAAAATAGTCGTTAATTTTCTCCATTTTTCTTTCCGCGAGAACCTTCTATAAAGTATTAGAAAACTTTAAAAAAAATATAAATGAAATAGGTAGTTTAATCGTTATAAGTCGTTCTGAAGGTATGGGGTGACCAAGGGAAACAGGGATTCATTTATATATATGTAGAACAATATATGTAGAACAATTTTCTAGGTTTACCCGCGTAACGTAGTCCTTAAAAGGACTTTTTAACTTCTGACGTTTCGGACAGATCACACTGTCCATCTTCAGAGGGCTTATGTCTTGAGTTTTTGTCTCAAACTGATAGCTTTTGCATGTCTGTACGGTCCAAAAGCTAAAACTTAAGTGAGTGCAAGTCACTTTTTATGTCTAGAACGAAGTACCCGGGTTGCAGGTGATTTATGGTGGAGGGGGTGGGGGGCGGAGCTGGCAGTAGATACCTGATTGGTTAAGCTAATTGGAGACACTACTGGTAATTTTGAAATGCCGTTTTTGGGGGATTTTCATCGATTAAGACTTTCCAGGTGTTGGGAATTCTGATTGAGTCATTTCTAGTATTCATATTATTTTTATGTTTATAAATTTCTATTGCTTCACGGTAAATTCTTTTTGGTTCATTGTATATGCTAGCTATTGTTTTTGTATTATTAAAGTCTATTTTATGACCTTCATTGAGGACGTGTTGTACTATGGATGAAGTTAAGCATTTATTAGTGACATCTACTTTATGTTCTGCAATTCTACATGATATTTTTCTATTGCAACGTCCAACATACACCTTTTCAATATACATGGTATTTTATAAATACCATGTGACTCAAGTGGAATGTGGTCCTTTGAACTTCTTAATAGAGACGAGATTTTATTTTCTGATTTATAAATAGTTTTTATTTTATTGCTTTTGAGGATTCGACTGATTTTATCTGTCGAGCCTTTGATGAATGGGAGAATTGCTATAGAAAGGGGTTCTTCTTCCGTTTAAGGAATAGTTTTTTTGCGTTTATTTATGGATTTGTCTATTAAATATTTGGAGATGCTATCCTTGTTCTACCGGTATTACAATGGAAGATGCTCCGAGGAACTAGCATCATTGATCCCTTCGGCACCGGTGCATAGTCGGGAAACACGCCAAACGCGTGCCCAACATTTGTACACAGTTGACATTTGTCACATGAGAACGGGTCGTTTCTTCGACTCGTTCTTGTGTTCAACAGCTCGGCTGTGGAATGATTTGCCGGCCTCTGTGTTTCCTCCTTCCTACAACATGGGTCTCTTCAAGACCAATGTTCATTCCTTCCTCTCCTCAAAAAGACCCTCCACACAGCATCCCAGATGACATAGGCCCTGAGGGAAATTATTTTCCTCAGGGCCTCCTGTGTGGAGTTAACGTAAAAAAAAAAAAAAGATGTCACTAATAAACGCTTAACTTCATCCATAGTACAACACGTCCTTAATGAAGGTCATAAAATAGACTTTCATAATTCAAAAACAATAGCTAGCATATACAATGAACCAAAAAGAATTTACCGCGAAGTAAGCGATAGAAATTTATAAACATAAAAATAATATGAATACTAGAAATGACTCAATAAGAATTCCCAACACCTGGAAAGTCTTAATCGATGAAAATCCCCCAAAAACGGCATTTCAAAATTACCAGTAGTGTCTCCAATTAGCTTAACCAATCAGGTATCTACTGCCAGCCCCGCCCCCCACCCCCTCCACCATCAAACACCTGCAACCCGGGTACTTCGTTCTAGACATAAGAAGTGACTTGCACTCACTTAAGTTTTAGCTTTTGGACCGTACAGACATGCGAAAGCTATCAGTTTGAGACAAAAACTCAAGACATAAGGCCTCTGAAGATGGACAGTGTGATCTGTCCGAAACGTCAGGAGTTAAAAAGTCCTTTTAAGAATTACGTTACGCGGGTAAACCGAAAAAATTGTTCTACATCTTACACCCGTGAAAACCTTAATCATAACATATATATACATATATTATATTTATCATTTTATGATCAAAATGAATGGCCCAATTTAGTATTTTAACTTTTAGTTTTTTTAAACTGGTTAACTGAAATGTCAAATTTAATTCAACTATCGGCTGATTGTGAAAATATTTAGTGATTCTACATGATGGTAGGAGTAAAAAAGATTAACAAATTTTTCCGAAATTCCAACTTTTATTCCCCATACAAAAAGACGTACCTTCTAAAAATCCTTAGTGTGAGGTACGATCTTACTTGCTGAGAGCCTGCCGGGCGCCCGACTCGATTGTGATTGGCCCGTATCGTAACAGCGGAAAATAAGAAATCTGGCCGCACACTCCGGGCTAATTTTATCTTTTCACCTCAAAACTACCCCTTAAAGTTAGAATTTCGAAAAAGATATAATTTTTTTTACTTGTACTATCATGTAGAATCACCTCCCGAAGTTAACCCCCGGACACCCCGTATAAGAAACAAAATATAGTCCAAAAAATATAGGAGTTGACATAAAGTAGGTAATGTTTAAAATTGTTGTTCACATTATTTTATGGGATAGGTAGAAATACATAGTTGGCACGTATATGGCGTTTGAAGTTTTCTAAATTCAAATTATTGTCAAATACATCCATATTATTTAAGTATTTATTACCAAGACTATGTAAACGTTGTATTGGAGAATGCAAATCATGGTTGGAATGAGATGTACGTATATAAAATGTTAATGTTTGTGTAGTTGTTCGTCTAGGTACATGTAGATTTATTAATTGCAGGAGTTCACAACAGTCGAATTTAGAGTTTAATAATTTTAATAAAATGGTTAGGTCGTTAATTTTTCATCTGTTTTCTAATGTTGGAATATTTAAAATAAATAAAAACGACGGGTAATTTATGTTGTTTATGTTTATGCTCTAAACTCTAAAGGAATGTTTAGTTTAAAATTTACGAAACGCAGAAATTTTCTTTGAATTCTTTCAATATTATGAGTATAAATTTTGTAGAAGGGTGACCAGACTATGGAGTTATATTCTATTAGGCTTCTAAAAAGGGATGTGTACAATAGTTTATTGATTTGAAACGATTCAAAGGTTTTAATTATTCTTAATACAAACCCTAATGTTTATAATAATTTGCAGTTTGTTGAAAATGGACCGTGAAGTTTAGTTTCTCATCCATTATTATGCCAAGATCCCGCATTTCCGTTACTCTTTCTAAATTTGTTTAATTTATTGAATAGTCGAAAAACAGTGATGTTTTTTTTCTGGAGAAGGTCAAAGTTTTGCATTTCTCTACATTTAAATATAGATTGTTTTGTGAACACCATTTTTTTTAGAATGTATTGTGCAAATATTGTGTTTCCTAAGTATTAAAGTATTTTTTAGGCTATATGTATCTGGAATGAAAGCTGTGTTTATTTCCGGTATTTAATGGACAGTGCTCTTAGAACCAGAGTAGCCATTTTTTGTCTCAGCCGCAAAGTTGAAGAGCAGTTTTTGGGTTTCCTTCATCCTGCAAAATGAACTTTCAGTCATTTTCTTAAAAAGAATCCGCACAGCCTCTCAAAATTTGATATGGGCCCTAAGGAATACCTCAAAGCTAGGGAAAATAGAATACAAAAAATCACGAAAGCCCACTGAAAAAACTGTATCGAGTTTTTTTTTTACATTTAGCTCCACACTGGAGGCCCTGAGGAAAATAATTCCCTGATGGCCTGTGTCATCTTAGGGGATGCTGTGTAGAGGTTTTTTAAAAGGAAAATAAGAAAAGGAAGTTCTGAGAAGGAAATAGGTACGAAGGGTAGGTAGTAATCTGGGAGTCAGTGTGTCCGTGTGATGTTCTGTCTTTTCTACTCTCTTATATTTGTCTGTATTTTATTTACTCCTGGGCACTTGGCACCAGTCGTAATATTCTTCTTTTCTCTTGGCTCTGATCGATATTTAAATTCTTAAGGCTTTGCATATGTGTGGTGGGGATGGAAAATTCCTCCCCTACGTCACACAAGCCCTTATAAATTTGGACCCTTATTTCATCTGATAACTACAGAAAGCTACTTAAAGCTCCCTTGTACTACATACCTCTAGCGATATATGTACTTAACTAATAAATACGTTATTTACGACTTTGAACGTAGATATTTTCGTATTTAGGTTGTAATTAAACTCCATCAAACGTTGTGTAATTTTTTGATTTATGATATAGGACTTTAATTACTTTAAATTTTGTGGTAACCCTCTTGATTCTAAACAGAGTGTTGAATTTCAAAACTGTATTGGTCTCTCTCTTGCAAATTTAACCTTAAGTATTTCTCTAAATGAACTAACTTCCCTTTGACGTTTATTATGATTCCCTACATCCTAATGAATTCATGAATAAACAATACTAATCGAAACTACACATGACTAATTGAACAGATAATTAAATATAACTCAAATGGTTAAATGTTAGTAAATTTGATTATGATTGTATCTCGTATCTGCTGGGCGCCCCTCCGTTTAGATTCGGCTGCTATAAGGTACATATAAAGATGGATTTAGTAGGTTAATGTAATTAGTTAATTGCATATTTGACGAACTCAGAATAACCCTTTTTCTGGCAAAATTTGGCTCCTGCCTCCATCAAGTAAGCAGGGTGATCAGAAGTCAACCCAAAATTCGCACAGTCTTTTGGCACGGTTCAATTGATTGATACCTAAGTTATCGCGTCCCAATTGACCTTCCTTCGCCATCATGCACTGCCTTCAGGTCTTCCCCCAAGCCCAGATACCTCCAAATTCCTACTCCTCCAAAGTTTACTATTTACTTAGGGCGAACCGGTTTCGTCCTATATGCAATCATATACTCACGGGTTTGTGTGGAGTTACGGGTCGTGAATCCTCCCTCCACGTTCAAGAAATGAGACGAGAGTGACCCGACAGGCCTAAAGCACTAATTGTAAGTGAGTTCGTTTCATTCAATGAACAGTACATAAAAAGATATATATGTAAACATACGTTTTGGGAAGGTTTATAACTCGCAATGCGAAACTACTTGCAACGCATCCCGAGCTCGGATCTCGCCCATCAAATTCTGCGAAATTTTCAGATTGATACCGAATATATACGTAAGAATAGTGTGAATTATAAATAAATATTAGTATAATAAGATCTTATCTGGCGATGTGTTCTGGAGATTCGCCATAACTCCAAGCTTTTGTTTGGTTTTGTTGACGGTTTTGTTTGAGAGATCCGCCATCTCTATGGTTTGATTAATGGTCCTTGTTACAGAAGCGAACACTGCCTTCTGTTGGTTGAACTGTATTTTTTTTTTCTTTTCTTTCCCTCCCCTCCAATGTTCAACTTTTGATAAACTCTTGCTATCCCGTGATTCTCAATTGAATCATGTAAATCCTCATTACCCCTTATTAAGCTATCCCGTGATTTTTCAACTGCTTCATCTAAGCCTTCATTACCCCTTATTAAGCTATCCCGTGATTTTTCAACTGCTTCATCTAAGCCTTCATTACCCCTTATTAAGCTATCCCGTGATTTATCAAATGTTTCATCTAAGCCTTCAATACCCCTTATTAAGCTATCCCGTGATTTATCAAATGTTTCATCTAAGCCTTCAATACACCTTTTTGAACTATCCCGTGATTTATCAAATGCTTCATGTAAATCTTCAACACACCTTTTTGAACTGCTATAATAAATCTGTTAATTTTCAATTGCTTAGATCTGTAGATACCTCTTTACGTTCAAATTAAAAATAGTGTTTAATTTTTTTTTCTTTTGTTCCTAATAATTGCGCAATATAATAATTTTATCCCGTTCCTAGAAGTTAATACCTAAGTACGATATCCACTAATCAAGGTCATTTTTTTTTTCTTTTTACTGTATTCGAACTAGTGCCCCAGTGACCGAATTATTTTGTAAACAATTTGAGCTTTGTAAACATTCTCTACGTCCTCGTGACCTAGATTCAAGCGCATGAGGTATGTTTACTTTAGACATTCCGGAGACGTGTGAGATGACTCTAAAATTTTCTTTGTTTGATAATGATGTACTTAGCGCAATTGTCTAGTCTGATACCCGATTACGTATACATATTTATTCATTTATATATACTTTGTCTCAATAAATAATTTATAATATGGATATGTACATACATAAATTTTATGATTGAAATAATTTCTAATATCATAACTTATTTCAAATGCTCTGGATTTTCTGAAATTATATTAATACATACATAACATTAAATATAAAATATTGATTTGTAAATTTATCACACATAACTACTTTTAATAGTTATTGATGAATTCAGAGGTAGGAATCGATACCCTTTTCCTCTTTTTATATAAGTGTTTTTCTTTTTGATTAAAAATTTTCTTGGGAACAATAAAATTACAAATATATATGTTTATATACATACATATATAAATATATAAAATATACTTATTATATTTATAATATTTTAATATAGTTACATATCACATATTAAGAGGGTAATATCTTGGTCAAATAATTAATCCAAATACCAATGTTTACTGCATTCCGCTTTCTCCTTGGAATCTGTAAAATTTTATAACGGAAAAGACTTACCCCTACCAAGGTTTTTTCCGACCGGGAAATACACGGTAACCTTGCTGCGATTTTCCTAAATTAATTTTTTATTTTCCTAAATTTAATTAAATCTTTTTGACTTCAATTTTTTTTTTTTTTTCATTTAATCTAAGTAATTAAAATGATGTATGAACTCTATCGTTCTAAACTGTATTTTATCTCAAAACTCGTTGGTTAGATAACACTTTAAATGATAGTTACTTCACGATTAATTTAGAGATGGTAAATTGTTGTTAAATTAAATTTTTATCCCTCCGAACTTTTATGTATTAATAAAATATTATTTTGTTTTATTATTATTATTTAAGATAATTAATTTAAATATTTATTATTTGTTAGAACACTTTCACTTAGATTGAACACACGTATTTAATTATAACTTCATCACGCTAAATTATCACATCACTTCAGTTATTTATTGCACTAATATTAAACGCGAAATTTCTAAGTTTAAAAATACGATATTAAGTGATTATAAAATCCGAATTTCCCACTAAAACAAATTGTATTTATCACGAGCACTTTTATTTTTCACAAGTAATTAATGCGTTGGCTTTAATTTTATTTTTCACTGACTCTAACTGCAAAGTATTTTTTTTTTTTTTTTGACTAGAATGTGAAATTTTTCTAAGTATCAAAATAATTATCACTTAGAATTTTTCAAATTTAAATCACCCACCGTTTCGTCACGTTCCGCGAAGTTACAAACTTTTCGACCACGACCGTAGACTGTCCTCAACTGGCATTTGTCTAGACTTTTATACCCCTCTCAGGTCCAAAAGATCGTATCTGAATCTCCTATAATAAACCAATCTAATTACTATCAACTCGTAATTTCTTGAAACCTCTCCATTATTGTCGAATGCGGTCTCTTTGTACGTTTTGCGTTTGATACATTAAATTCTGTCTCGTACTTCCATACTTACAAGATCCGGATTTAGTAAGATCCATGTTTAATGGCCCAACTTCCTTTGTCCTGTTGTTCATACAAAATTAGCTTGAATTTAATAATTTTAAAGTTCTATTTTCATATATTTCGTAACATGTCCGTGCGTACGGCGTCTACCATATGTTCCAAATCTGTCCCCAAATTCGCCTATCAGAGATATCTTCATGTCGAAGCCTTTCTCGCAAATTGTTCATTTTTATTTTATTATTTTTCCTCGAGTTTTTCTGTATTCTATATGAACCTTTCCATTTAAAACCGAATTTTCTCTATTTACGTCGTATATTTGAATTTTCCATTTTTTTCTCGAATTTTCTTTTATTCACGACACTCTTTCCATGAATTTCCTTATTTATTCTTACGCTATTGTTCATATCTCTATAGATTTTTATATTTCAAGCCGTATTTATTTTATTCACTGTTAATCTAAGATTTCCTTTGTTTTTCTCTGTCGTATCTCCTTTCCCCTCACTTCCCCGTACTTCCCTGATATAACCATATCGTTTTTTGATGTTTGCTGCCTCTTGGAAAATTTCATTTTCTATTTGTTATTAATAAATATATCATTTTTTAACATCTTTATAGGGGATACCCCCACTTCGGCCCTTAAATTCCTGTCATTTTTATTGCTTCATAGAGATCGTCCCCCAAATTTTGTCCCGTTCTTACGAAAAATCCCATAAACCATATGTCTTGACAGTTGTATACATTAGTTCCTGTACCCACCTGGCAATAAATCCTTTTTTATTTCAGTGTCGTTAACTTTTATGAGAATTCTCTAACGTAAATATTTCATAAGACCCATGATAATTTTTATTACCTTTTTAACGACTAATTGCCCTTATATAAACAATTTTCATGTTCGAATATTCCTTGTTTATCACAACAAAATACATCTGAAATCGACAACCATTGTAATGCCTCATTTTTTATCTGCAATCGCGTACTATGTTACTCTATAAACTCCATTTTAATTACGTAAAATGACTCCTTTTCCTGAGTTTTTCTATCGCAATGTTTTCAGCATTTTCCACTCCCCTCCGTACTGCACTCTATTTCTTCTCTAACACTTGTTACTGCTCTAGACATCTGAAATATACCCTCGCCTATCCTTTAAAACTCTCATTTTTTTTTGACGTTTCCTCCCTAAATCTTTCATCGTAATATCCTAGCTCCGTCTAGAATTGATAACAATAATTTTCCATTGTTTTTTCAACATTTCCATTTCCTTTAGCACGTTTTCCCTCGAATCGATCATCTCCGGTCGTCACAAACAATCGTATTATAGATGGAAATCTCCCTAACATCTTACAATACGTTTTCGTCACTTGCTTTGCAATCTTTCACTTAAACTTTTGCATCGTGTTTACGTGTATCTTTTTTTCCGCACCTTATATGCTTTAATGCGTTCGAGAACTAGGGTTGGTTTCTGATCCCTGGAACGTACCGGTTAATGATAACATTTCTTGGGGTCACCGTACTTTTGTCCCTGAACAGATTATTTCTTCCCATGGAGTTTATTCACCTCTCGGTTTGGTGGGAACGTCAAACTCATTAATTACATCCCTAATTGCTAAGTCCAAAGGTCGTTCCTTTGTTCTAAAAATGGGTTCGGCCCTCTTCCCGTTGATAGGCTGAATTGGTTTTTAATCGCTTTTGCTGCAATTCAATTGGCTGTCAATATATCACGGGCTAAGTATATTGGGGGGGTCCCTGTTTCTGATTATTTGTTGATACCATCTGTGATCCTTTCATCAATACTCGTCTCACTTTGTCTAATTATAGATCCCTACCGTAAATATGAATTCACTTTACTCTAATCCGATAGATGTCGTAGACGTGTCCGTTTTATAAGTAATTGATATTTTCTTTTTAAATTAAAGTGGGAAGCTACGATATTTCCTAATTTTCACTGTTGATCAATGCAATTCATCACAGTTCCCTCCTCTGAACTCAATTTGCTGTGGCTAACGTTGTATTTTATTTTAATGTCCTCTTCTTTTTTTTTTTTTTTTTTTTTTTTTTTTTTTTTTTTTTTTTTTTTTTTTTTTTTTTTTTTTTTTTCGTTAGACACCGAAATTGTGTTCAAATTTAGACTAGCTATCTTCCCCTCCTCATTTGGTTATCCCCTATCTCTACTCCGTGTCATATTACTTCCTATCTCCCCCTCCTCATTCTGTTATCCCCTATCTCTTTTCCGTATCCTATTACTTCCTATCTCCCCCTCCTCATTTTATTATCCCCTATCTCTTCTCCGCATCCTATTACTTCCTATCTCCCTCTTCTCTTTTGCTCGGATTGTTAACAATCTTGAATTTGAATCTCATTGTATTCTTTATTTTCTTTTCGCGTAGATTTTACTTTATGAAATTTCCTTTAATTTTGATAGATTCAAAATTAATTTCTTTTTGCTGGAACACGCCCCTCGACTCGCGTGTTTTGGTGGTCCCCAACCAGATTGGACTAAGACCTCCCTTACAATGATTTAAGTAAAGATTGTTTACAATCTCGCGGCCTTTCGAACAACTGAAAAGCGGGTGGTCTCTTGGTGTGCAATTAATTGTTTTTTGTTTTGTAAGTATGAATATTTTTGTGAAATGTGTGTTTTCGCACGACCTCACCCAATCCGACAATCAGTGGTATACATGTTTCATATAAATTTTCCAGCATTTTTTTTTTCTTTATTTATTTAAACTTTATTTTATAATTCTTAATTTCTAATTGTAATTTCTTAATTCATCCAAAGTTGTTCTAGCCTAAGTGTTGTCCACTCTAATATTTAAATTTTTATAAATGTTCTTTATTATCCTCAAATTGGTTCAGCGTTCCTTTTTTTCTTTTTTTTTTTCGAAATCTAAAATATTTATACCTTAATTCAAATGTTACCTTTTTATCTCTATACTTAATGTCTACCCTATATCTATAGATAAACTTTCTTATTTCAATATTTCAAAAAAAAAATTCCTAGGCATTGTTCATTTTTCAAAATGTCCCTTTTGTGTGCCATATAATATCTCTAATTCTCTCCTTTTGAGTGTTCTTACTTATCTAACATTTTTTTTTTTCTCACTAACACATAAAAAAAAAAAGTCAATTTTTTTTTTTTTCAACTAGAAAATCAAAATTAACGAATTTATTTGCCTTACTCTATTTCAATAATTGAATATGATTGTCGCTTATTAAGAACTTGTCCACTCACCCTCAAAGACTTGACGACGATCCGCCCCTCGCAAGCAATCTGATAATCTAATATTTTAGTAATTTTCTTTCTTCCCCCTCCCCAATTATAATGTACCCTAACATAATTTTATTTGTATTTCTCAATCGTTTATTTATTTATTAACATTTACAAATATTTGTAAACTTCGCACTCTATCCGTTGATTTCCACTAACTGTAAACCTGATTTTTGTTTCTTATTACTTGTGTAATATCTAGCTAAATGTAAAGCGCTATAATCTCCTTTTATCTCCCGAGTTACCGGATCAATTAGGGTATATGTGTTACTGTAAACTACTGAACCGATGACGTACGGTCCTTCGTAAATTAAACCGAATTTCTTGATCTGTTTGCGCAAAAAACTTGATTGTGTAATCTTTTTCAACTTGACCATGGTTCCGATTTCATAGGTAACTAGTCTTTTATTGAGATTATAATATTTTTGTCGATTTGTAGCGCTTTTCTCCAAATTCTTTTGAGCTGTTAACCTAATTTCATCTATTGTTTTCGTAGGTTTTCCACACCCTTGAGTATACTGGTCTAAACTATAAGTTGGCGATTTCCCGAAAGCTATTTCATTTGGTGAAAATCCTGTTGAACAATGTATTGAGTTATTGTAGGTCTGCTCTATTTCTTTAAGAAAAGCTGCCCATTTTGTATGTTTCTCGTGACAGTAAATACGAAAAATTCTTCCTAGTTCTTTATTTACGCGCTCAGTTATATTCGGTCCAGGATTTCGCACTGAAGTATGTACGATTCTTATGCCCATCCTATTCATGTGGCTTTCCCATTTTTTTGATGTAAATTGAGATCCGTTGTCAGTTAACAAAGCATCTATTTGTATGGTTTTATTAAAATCCTCTACACAATTTAACACGGTCTTAGTACTTGCTATCCTTAATTTATATAATTTTACAAATCTGCTGAAGGAATCTTGGATCACAAATATGTATTTCACGCCTCCCACTCCTCTCGGTAATGGTCCGTATAGATCTGCCATAGCCAATTGTCCTACTTCTTTGGTCATAATTGATTTACTCGGCCCTACAGTTGGTCGAATTTCGCGCTTCGCCAGCTGACAAAGGTGACATTCTCTTACTATGCGCTTTATATCTTGATTCATACCCGGCCAGTAATACCTGTCTCCCATAGCTGATCCTGTTTTAAAAATTCCCCCATGCCCAATTTCTAAATGTATCATTTTTATTAGCTCTTCAGTCAACTCCTGGGGTACTGCTAACACCGTTTTGTTTAGTCCTGTGGTGTAATACAAAGTCTTACCTATTTTTTTGTAATTTTTTAAATACTTATTTACTCTTTTTGTTGGTGGTCCGAATTTTCCCTTGCGCAAATACCCGAAAATTTCTCCCAAAAATGTGTCCTGCTTCTGTAGCTCCGTTATATTTTCTAAGTGTTTTCGAATTTGTTGTCTACCTTTAACCGCAAAAGCTGCTATTTCTGGACATGTGTTTTTCTCCTCCTGAACGTTTTCCGCATCACAAGAGTAACGAGATAAAATGTCAGGTCCTATATTTTCTTTTCCTTTAACGTACTCTACAGTGAAGTTAAATTGATTTAAATACAAAATCCACCGAGTCAGGCGACCACTGTACATCTTCCAGCTCTTCAAAAACGTCAGTGCTTGATGATCTGTTCTAATTATCAAATGCACCCCTCTTAAATATGTCTCAAACTTATGTAAAGCATATATTATCGCCCACAACTCTTGTTCCGATGTGGTCCATTTCAACTCCGGTCCCCTTAAAGCTTTGCTAATAAATCCAATAACGTGGTGATTTCCTTCGGCATCTAGCTGGTATAGCTCCCCCCCTATTGCGAATCCCGAACTGTCTGTCTGTAGGTAGTATGTACTATTTGGATCATGATGGTGTAAAATAACTGTCTCTAAAAATAATGTTTTCACCTTCTCGAATGCACGCTGTTCTGAGTCACCCCACCTCCAAGTTCTATTTTTCTGAAGTAAATCACATAAAACTCGTGTTGATTCCCCATATTTATTCGCGAATCTACGGTAATAATTGCAAAGTCCAAGGAAAGCTCTAACTTGTTTGATTTTCTTGGGTACCGGAAAATTTTTAATCGCGTCTATTTTTTCCGGATCCATCTGAACTCCCAAAGGCGTTATAATGTGTCCTAACATACGCACTTCGGTGAATAAAAATTGACATTTTTCGAGTTTACAAGTCATGTTTGCTGCCTCTAACCTCTCAAGTACCGCGCCTACATGTTCAAAATGATCTTCTTGGCTCCCACACGTATATATTATTAAATCATCCAAGTAATTAGCGCAGAATTCTCTCAGTCCTGGTCCTAGGATTTTGTCAATTCCCCTTGAAAAACTCCCAACTGATGTCTTTAACCCCTGCGGTAATACCTTGTATACATATGATTTTCCATTGTATACAAACCCTGTATATTTGCGACTTTCTGGACTGATAGGTATCTGAAAATAAGCTGAATTGAGATCTATCGTGGTGATGAATTTTACGCCATGAAAACGCTGTATTATCTCAGAAGTTAAAGGTGGTTTCTCTACTTCGGCAATCATTCTAGTATTTAAAAACCTAGCATCCAAAAGTATCCTGACTGTTCCGTCCTTTTTTAAAGTAAATGTTAGAGGACTAGAAAACTGTGTGGCCTCTCTACTGATGATTCCGAGTAACTCCAATTCTCTAATTTTTTCGTCAACTTTATCTCTATAAGCAAAAGGTACAGGATAAGATCGTTTAACGAAGGGCGTCTCGTCCGTCATCTTTATTTCGTGAGTGTATAAAGTTGTGAGACCCGGTCTGTCTCTAAATACATTTTTATGTTTGGTTAAAATCTTTTCCAACCCTTCTTTTCCTTTTAAATCTAAATCTAGCCCGGACACAAATGTCGTTATTCTACGCTCGAGACACGCCGTATTATTTTTTTCGGGGTTTACTTCAATGCTAATTAATTTTCCACTTGCGCAATTTTGACCGCTAATCTCTCCTTTAGATTTCCTATAAGTTATCGATGAATTTACCAACTCTATATCCTTTTTACCATTTTCTGTTTTTATTTTTAACTTTCTATTTTCGCCACACTTAAATTCAGCTATATATTCGTCTAACCAATTGATTCCTAATATAATGGGCCTGATCAACTTGGGTATTATTAAACATGGCGTATTTATCGTAACATTTTCAAATCGCAGTGGTACCAAAACCAACCTAGATATCCTCTGACTTTTGTGTCCTACGGCTACCCTGATCTGAATAGCTGTTACAGGCATAATCGGATAAAGTGTTTGATCATTTAAATAATTTTCGTAGAATTCTTGTGCTACACACGTGATCTGACTTCCGGTGTCTATTAAACAATGAACTTCCGTGTTATCTATATGTGCTTTGGCTTCCGGTAATGACGGTAAAGTGCTACCCTTTTCTACTTCCTCATAATCTCGGTCCTCAAAAATGTTGTTAAACCCCCTAACTTCCCTACCCACTTTTTCTTCAATCATTTCCAATTTATTCCAATCATCAGTTATTTGTTGTAGTAAATTGACGCATCCTTCCACACGCATTTCCTCCTCCGTTCTCGTTTCTTCCGCTCCATCCTTTCGTCTCCTTACATTCCGTTCAGCTTTTACCGGGGCAGTCATCCCTTGTTCACTCTTCCCCAATCCTTTCGTTGGATTCCATCCCCACTTCAGCATAATCTTCAATGCAGTGCTGTGTCTTGGTGCCGGCGTCCCTCTTCCTGTGTGAGTCGTATCCATCAGGACTAATGAATCAACCCCCGTCCGTTTCCCGAGTTGGCTGCGACCACTAGCTCCTTCCCGGTTGTAGTTATTGTAGAATTTTCTTTTGGTGAACTGTTAACTTCGGTGCACTTGCTGCAACTAGCGTTTTCGCCCACACTTTCAATTGCGTGTATCCTCCTTTTTATGGCGCGGTAACGGTCACGGTATTTGTCCTTCTTGCTGGATTCCTCCCCACTCCTCTTCTTCATGTTCCGTTCTTCTGGTGTACATACCATTGTATCTAGTTTTCGTAGAAACTCAGCGGCGACAATCTCATCTCCTGATTGCCCCGAAAACCATAGCGATTGAATTTCCTTCGGATAATGTCTCATAATTTCGTCAACTATGCCCAACGGTGTGTCAGTAATCTTTAAAGCCTTCGCTAGCTCCCAATAGTTTGCGAAATGAGTAAGCATGGATATATTTTTCTTGGCATCATATACCCCTTCTGCAAGACGACGGCGAACTTCATTTTTCTTTATGTCTCCCCAATAGGTAGCTAAAAAATCTCGTTCGAAATCTAACATAGTCTCCCATCGTTTATTGTACAATTTTGCCCACGATTTAGCTTCCCCTTTCAAATTTTCCCGTACGACGACTAATGGATCCGTTCGTTTCACTTTTCTAGTGTATTCTTTTAAATCTTCCAGGAAACTAATGGGATTTTGATTTCCACCGGAGAATGATGGTCGTTCCTGCTGTGGTAACATTTCCACTACTTGGAGAACGCTTTTCGGCGCACTATCCTCTCCTATCACCGCCACTGTTGCTGGGATTTCCAATTGTTTCTCGAGTTCTTGCATCTTATTGACGAGCGGTGCCAAAGCTGCCTGAATTATTGTAGTTATATCTCCTATGTTTATTGTTGAAGTCTCGGTTGTGACATTTTCCCCGATTGCTGTCACTAAAGCCTGGGCTCGCCTACTTGTCCCACGTTTCCCAACCATTTTCTTTATTTTCCGAGTGTCGCCTGGTTAATGTTTATATGTTTATCTTATTAAGCGACAACCTTATAATCTCTATTTTAATTTCCTAAATTACCTTATGTAAAGTATGTTGCCTTCCTTATTCTATTTATTTACTTATTTATTTATTTATTTTTTTTCAATTTTCTCGTTTTTCTATATTTTTTATTTTTCCTTTTACTTCGTTAACTTTTCTTGTTCCTTTTCCTCGGGTTTTTCCTGTAACATACCATGTGTGAGTCTCTCTTCACACTCTCGCTTATTTTCGCCCTGTTCCTCCGATTTTGTGTCGGTCTCCCCCTCTGGCTGAACGACTTCTATCATATCCTCGACTCGTAACTTAGACCTCTTTGAACGTCTAAATATCTCCCGTAATTCATCTCCCGACGGTATTTCTTTAGCTTCTAATTCCGTCGCATCCACTTTCCTTTTTTCCGCCATTTTTTGTTTAAAAATTTTTTAATGAATTTAACTCAATACCAACTATTTATTATAAATATACCTATATATATTTATAATTTATTTAATTTTTTTTTTTTTTTTTTGGAACCTGTCCCCCTATAAAACACAATATTTTCAATTATTTATATTTGTTTGCATGATGATTGTAACCCAAATTAGATCAACTCTACCATCACTCTTCATTTCAAATAAATGTAGGTAATTGCAAAAAAAACGGAATGAATATTGTTACTCCAATGTTAATGAATATCCCGTGATTTTTGTTCAACCAATAATTACTCATTGTTTAGAATGCCAACCATTCCTTCAAGTTCCGCAATACCTACGATATTTTCGCAAAATCTGTTTAGAGTTCGCAATACCTATCTTGATGTTATTTCGTCAAATCCCCTCCTTTTTTTGGTCCGAATGATCAAATGTTCCCTTAAATAGGTATATACCTATAAAACATTCGTCTGTGATATTAAAGCTCTCAACTCGACACTATCCCCAATCAAATATTTTATGTTATTTTTATTTTATGTTCCTTATCTTTTATGTTATGACTTTTTATGTGATAATCCTCACATACAAACCCACAACATTAACTATAAACAAAGGGTCACTTTATGTAGGTAAGTTCCCCCGTTTTTATCTGTAAAGTCTGTTTATTTTTTCCGTAACCGAGTGTTGATATTATTTTCGAGTTTGTTTATTCTACAATCTCTTATAGAGATACGCGTTACCCCCGATGTCACCTACTTCAAAATTTTTCGATGTTTTGTTATCACTTTCGATGCTTACAAACACCGCGGTATCTCGTATCAGATTGTTTACATTACGGTCATTAACATTCTGGATTCAGGAATGTCAATACCATTATTCTGTCAATTTATGGCCTGCCTTGAATAAACTGTTTACGCTTGTATCTGACCTACATTCTTTGTTACGATATTTATAATCTCATAAGCAATCAACAAATTCATGGTCACTTGATTTAAACTTTATCGACACTTTTATAAATTATTTTAAAACATGTAGAGTTTATTCGTTAACACTTTTTTTTTTTTTTTTTTTTTTTTATTTAAATGTATTGTTTATTTATTTATTTATATATTTTTTCGTGTTTATTTAACGGCGCACTGTTCTGATTTTTATTTTATTTTTATTATCACTTCATTTAACATAACGTCCTACTTATTATTATTATTATTTTTTTTTTTCACTTTTTGCAATAGATTGACCAATAAAAGTTTTTTTTTTTTTTTTTTTTTTAAAACAACTTGTAAAACTCTGATCTCCTGTCACGGCTGTGCAGTTGTGATGTATGTCTTTTCTACTCTCTTATATTTGTCTGTATTTTATTTACTCCTGGGCACTTGGCACCAGTCGTAATATTCTTCTTTTCTCTTGGCTCTGATCGATATTTAAATTCTTAAGGCTTTGCATATGTGTGGTGGGGATGGAAAATTCCTCCCCTACGTCACACAAGCCCTTATAAATTTGGACCCTTATTTCATCTGATAACTACAGAAAGCTACTTAAATCTCCCTTGTACTACATACCTCTAGCGATATATGTACTTAACTAATAAATACGTTATTTACGACTTTGAACGTAGATATTTTCGTATTTAGGTTGTAATTAAACTCCATCAAACGTTGTGTAATTTTTTGATTTATGATATAGGACTTTAATTACTTTAAATTTTGTGGTAACCCTCTTGATTCTAAACAGAGTGTTGAATTTCAAAACTGTATTGGTCTCTCTCTTGCAAATTTAACCTTAAGTATTTCTCTAAATGAACTAACTTCCCTTTGACGTTTATTATGATTCCCTACATCCTAATGAATTCATGAATAAACAATACTAATCGAAACTACACATGACTAATTGAACAGATAATTAAATATAACTCAAATGGTTAAATGTTAGTAAATTTGATTATGATTGTATCTCGTATCTGCTGGGCGCCCCTCCGTTTAGATTCGGCTGCTATAAGGTACATATAAAGATGGATTTAGTAGGTTAATGTAATTAGTTAATTGCATATTTGACGAACTCAGAATAACCCTTTTTCTGGCAAAATTTGGCTCCTGCCTCCATCAAGTAAGCAGGGTGATCAGAAGTCAACCCAAAATTCGCACAGTCTTTTGGCACGGTTCAATTGATTGATACCTAAGTTATCGCGTCCCAATTGACCTTCCTTCGCCATCATGCACTGCCTTCAGGTCTTCCCCCAAGCCCAGATACCTCCAAATTCCTACTCCTCCAAAGTTTACTATTTACTTAGGGCGAACCGGTTTCGTCCTATATGCAATCATATACTCACGGGTTTGTGTGGAGTTACGGGTCGTGAATCCTCCCTCCACGTTCAAGAAATGAGACGAGAGTGACCCGACAGGCCTAAAGCACTAATTGTAAGTGAGTTCGTTTCATTCAATGAACAGTACATAAAAAGATATATATGTAAACATACGTTTTGGGAAGGTTTATAACTCGCAATGCGAAACTACTTGCAACGCATCCCGAGCTCGGATCTCGCCCATCAAATTCTGCGAAATTTTCAGATTGATACCGAATATATACGTAAGAATAGTGTGAATTATAAATAAATATTAGTATAATAAGATCTTATCTGGCGATGTGTTCTGGAGATTCGCCATAACTCCAAGCTTTTGTTTGGTTTTGTTGACGGTTTTGTTTGAGAGATCCGCCATCTCTATGGTTTGATTAATGGTCCTTGTTACAGAAGCGAACACTGCCTTCTGTTGGTTGAACTGTATTTTTTTTTTCTTTTCTTTCCCTCCCCTCCAATGTTCAACTTTTGATAAACTCTTGCTATCCCGTGATTCTCAATTGAATCATGTAAATCCTCATTACCCCTTATTAAGCTATCCCGTGATTTTTCAACTGCTTCATCTAAGCCTTCATTACCCCTTATTAAGCTATCCCGTGATTTTTCAACTGCTTCATCTAAGCCTTCATTACCCCTTATTAAGCTATCCCGTGATTTATCAAATGTTTCATCTAAGCCTTCAATACCCCTTATTAAGCTATCCCGTGATTTATCAAATGTTTCATCTAAGCCTTCAATACACCTTTTTGAACTATCCCGTGATTTATCAAATGCTTCATGTAAATCTTCAACACACCTTTTTGAACTGCTATAATAAATCTGTTAATTTTCAATTGCTTAGATCTGTAGATACCTCTTTACGTTCAAATTAAAAATACTGTTTAATTTTTTTTTCTTTTGTTCCTAATAATTGCGCAATATAATAATTTTATCCCGTTCCTAGAAGTTAATACCTAAGTACGATATCCACTAATCAAGGTCATTTTTTTTTTCTTTTTACTGTATTCGAACTAGTGCCCCAGTGACCGAATTATTTTGTAAACAATTTGAGCTTTGTAAACATTCTCTACGTCCTCGTGACCTAGATTCAAGCGCATGAGGTATGTTTACTTTAGACATTCCGGAGACGTGTGAGATGACTCTAAAATTTTCTTTGTTTGATAATGATGTACTTAGCGCAATTGTCTAGTCTGATACCCGATTACGTATACATATTTATTCATTTATATATACTTTGTCTCAATAAATAATTTATAATATGGATATGTACATACATAAATTTTATGATTGAAATAATTTCTAATATCATAACTTATTTCAAATGCTCTGGATTTTCTGAAATTATATTAATACATACATAACATTAAATATAAAATATTGATTTGTAAATTTATCACACATAACTACTTTTAATAGTTATTGATGAATTCAGAGGTAGGAATCGATACCCTTTTCCTCTTTTTATATAAGTGTTTTTCTTTTTGATTAAAAATTTTCTTGGGAACAATAAAATTACAAATATATATGTTTATATACATACATATATAAATATATAAAATATACTTATTATATTTATAATATTTTAATATAGTTACATATCACATATTAAGAGGGTAATATCTTGGTCAAATAATTAATCCAAATACCAATGTTTACTGCATTCCGCTTTCTCCTTGGAATCTGTAAAATTTTATAACGGAAAAGACTTACCCCTACCAAGGTTTTTTCCGACCGGGAAATACACGGTAACCTTGCTGCGATTTTCCTAAATTAATTTTTTATTTTCCTAAATTTAATTAAATCTTTTTGACTTCAATTTTTTTTTTTTTTTCATTTAATCTAAGTAATTAAAATGATGTATGAACTCTATCGTTCTAAACTGTATTTTATCTCAAAACTCGTTGGTTAGATAACACTTTAAATGATAGTTACTTCACGATTAATTTAGAGATGGTAAATTGTTGTTAAATTAAATTTTTATCCCTCCGAACTTTTATGTATTAATAAAATATTATTTTGTTTTATTATTATTATTTAAGATAATTAATTTAAATATTTATTATTTGTTAGAACACTTTCACTTAGATTGAACACACGTATTTAATTATAACTTCATCACGCTAAATTATCACATCACTTCAGTTATTTATTGCACTAATATTAAACGCGAAATTTCTAAGTTTAAAAATACGATATTAAGTGATTATAAAATCCGAATTTCCCACTAAAACAAATTGTATTTATCACGAGCACTTTTATTTTTCACAAGTAATTAATGCGTTGGCTTTAATTTTATTTTTCACTGACTCTAACTGCAAAGTATTTTTTTTTTTTGACTAGAATGTGAAATTTTTCTAAGTATCAAAATAATTATCACTTAGAATTTTTCAAATTTAAATCACCCACCGTTTCGTCACGTTCCGCGAAGTTACAAACTTTTCGACCACGACCGTAGACTGTCCTCAACTGGCATTTGTCTAGACTTTTATACCCCTCTCAGGTCCAAAAGATCGTATCTGAATCTCCTATAATAAACCAATCTAATTACTATCAACTCGTAATTTCTTGAAACCTCTCCATTATTGTCGAATGCGGTCTCTTTGTACGTTTTGCGTTTGATACATTAAATTCTGTCTCGTACTTCCATACTTACAAGATCCGGATTTAGTAAGATCCATGTTTAATGGCCCAACTTCCTTTGTCCTGTTGTTCATACAAAATTAGCTTGAATTTAATAATTTTAAAGTTCTATTTTCATATATTTCGTAACATGTCCGTGCGTACGGCGTCTACCATATGTTCCAAATCTGTCCCCAAATTCGCCTATCAGAGATATCTTCATGTCGAAGCCTTTCTCGCAAATTGTTCATTTTTATTTTATTATTTTTCCTCGAGTTTTTCTGTATTCTATATGAACCTTTCCATTTAAAACCGAATTTTCTCTATTTACGTCGTATATTTGAATTTTCCATTTTTTTCTCGAATTTTCTTTTATTCACGACACTCTTTCCATGAATTTCCTTATTTATTCTTACGCTATTGTTCATATCTCTATAGATTTTTATATTTCAAGCCGTATTTATTTTATTCACTGTTAATCTAAGATTTCCTTTGTTTTTCTCTGTCGTATCTCCTTTCCCCTCACTTCCCCGTACTTCCCTGATATAACCATATCGTTTTTTGATGTTTGCTGCCTCTTGGAAAATTTCATTTTCTATTTGTTATTAATAAATATATCATTTTTTAACATCTTTATAGGGGATACCCCCACTTCGGCCCTTAAATTCCTGTCATTTTTATTGCTTCATAGAGATCGTCCCCCAAATTTTGTCCCGTTCTTACGAAAAATCCCATAAACCATATGTCTTGACAGTTGTATACATTAGTTCCTGTACCCACCTGGCAATAAATCCTTTTTTATTTCAGTGTCGTTAACTTTTATGAGAATTCTCTAACGTAAATATTTCATAAGACCCATGATAATTTTTATTACCTTTTTAACGACTAATTGCCCTTATATAAACAATTTTCATGTTCGAATATTCCTTGTTTATCACAACAAAATACATCTGAAATCGACAACCATTGTAATGCCTCATTTTTTATCTGCAATCGCGTACTATGTTACTCTATAAACTCCATTTTAATTACGTAAAATGACTCCTTTTCCTGAGTTTTTCTATCGCAATGTTTTCAGCATTTTCCACTCCCCTCCGTACTGCACTCTATTTCTTCTCTAACACTTGTTACTGCTCTAGACATCTGAAATATACCCTCGCCTATCCTTTAAAACTCTCATTTTTTTTTGACGTTTCCTCCCTAAATCTTTCATCGTAATATCCTAGCTCCGTCTAGAATTGATAACAATAATTTTCCATTGTTTTTTCAACATTTCCATTTCCTTTAGCACGTTTTCCCTCGAATCGATCATCTCCGGTCGTCACAAACAATCGTATTATAGATGGAAATCTCCCTAACATCTTACAATACGTTTTCGTCACTTGCTTTGCAATCTTTCACTTAAACTTTTGCATCGTGTTTACGTGTATCTTTTTTTCCGCACCTTATATGCTTTAATGCGTTCGAGAACTAGGGTTGGTTTCTGATCCCTGGAACGTACCGGTTAATGATAACATTTCTTGGGGTCACCGTACTTTTGTCCCTGAACAGATTATTTCTTCCCATGGAGTTTATTCACCTCTCGGTTTGGTGGGAACGTCAAACTCATTAATTACATCCCTAATTGCTAAGTCCAAAGGTCGTTCCTTTGTTCTAAAAATGGGTTCGGCCCTCTTCCCGTTGATAGGCTGAATTGGTTTTTAATCGCTTTTGCTGCAATTCAATTGGCTGTCAATATATCACGGGCTAAGTATATTGGGGGGGTCCCTGTTTCTGATTATTTGTTGATACCATCTGTGATCCTTTCATCAATACTCGTCTCACTTTGTCTAATTATAGATCCCTACCGTAAATATGAATTCACTTTACTCTAATCCGATAGATGTCGTAGACGTGTCCGTTTTATAAGTAATTGATATTTTCTTTTTAAATTAAAGTGGGAAGCTACGATATTTCCTAATTTTCACTGTTGATCAATGCAATTCATCACATCCGGGAGTGACGGACGTGTGAATCTATCCCCAAGGTGATGGGTTGAGAGATTCACGCTAGAGAGGATAAAAGACCTCCCTTAACCAGTCTCTCTCGATCTTGCCCACCACACGGCGGGTGGGTAGACGCATCGGCTGCCAAGACCTGGACATACCTCACCCCGTTAACCCGGACACCTCTACTAAATCACCAAACTAACCACTTGGGGTGTTGCTAAATGATTCCCGGGGTGGCGGTACCCATACCCGCCTTTCAAATTAAGTACGTACCTTAAAAGCAAATTAATATTTCAAAATGTTATTTTAAAATGCGTTTTTATCGTCTAGAATCAAAAGACTCCCTCGGGTTTTTCCTATATTAGGTACATTATATTTCAAACGACCTAGAAATTTGAATAATTTTATAATGTATGTGCATTTTCAGTTTTTTCGAACTCTTGCTTGGCGTAGAATATTTTTGTAATTTTGGATGTGCGAAGGAAACTTGCATTTCGTTGAAATAATTATAGGAAGAGATGAAATAACAGTTTTAACTTTTAGTAAATATTAAATATCCGAGAATCGTCGTCGTAAAATAATTGAATAGATAAAAATAGAGGATCGACTAACGGAACAGAAATGAAATTAATAAATTGTAATCATCAAACATATTAATTTCGATTGTCTGTGCTTAAGTCCTGCATGAAATCTGGTTCAATGAACTCAAATTTGCTTTGAATTTAAGAATAATTTTCAAAATCGGAATTAATTGTGTGAAGAATTCATGGAGACGATTAAGTAGGAACCCAGCTATAATATAAAAATTTTAACACATTTTCAAAATCGGAACTGATTTGTCAAGATTTAAGGATTTTGAAAAGTCATTTTTATCTCCGCTAGTGGTAGAACGTGAAAATGGATTTTGGAGCAGACGTTATAACAATGAGCTATATATTCTGTTTAAGTGCGTTTAACCACCCAGCGGCCGAAAATCCACATTTTGTCGAAAGCTGTTCTTACGATCGTGCAGGGCGGTTACAATGAGAAAGATGAATTATTTTCCTTAACAGCTTTTTAAAATTATAACTCAATATCGATTTTATCTCATTCCAAATTTGCTTTTATTTATACCTACATCCAAAAATGCTGAAAGGCGTGATGATAAAACTATTAAAATAGTATTTATCATTTTTCAATAATGTCTAAGTTAAATAAGAGTGTTAAAAAAATTTGAAATATATAGTTTGTAAGTGCGCAAATAAATACACAAACGGACCAATTTTCGTCAAGAAACACAAGTACGTATATATTTTTTAATGATTTTGTTTAAACAAAAATTTAAATTCTAAAACATGCGATACCAAGATAATGTATTGATTTATTTTACTGCATGGTTGTATGATTTGAAATGGGTGTGGTAAAATACAAGATCTTATTGATTTTTTTTTTTTTTTTGTAATCTTTGTTTTGTTATGTTACATAGGTAATTGTGTTGTGCCTGTCTCACTAGGAGTTCCTGTGTTAAGAGCAGGTGCATTTAAACATAAATAGTTTAAAAATAGTTTATAAATGATAACAACAACAATGTTATTTACATTTAAAGTTAATTTTTTTAAATTTAATTTAATTTACAATTCTGCCAACAACCTATGGTTACTTATGCTTATTATACTAAAAATAAATAAAAAATCTCAAAATTTAAAACATGCTAATGCTAGATAAAAGAACAATCTTTCAAAATCCATTTATAATTTTTTTGTGGAAAAGAGTCAATACGTCTAAAATCTGATTTAAAAATGACATATTTCTGGTTTTCTCTGGTAATACCCGCTTAAGGATCTAAAAGTCACAAAATTTATAAAACTGGGAAGACTTCAATGGCTGGGTCATGTAGAGAGAATGACCGAGCATCGAGCACCAAAGTCCCTGCTGAACTCAAGACCGACAGGGCGAAGGAGCCTGGGAAGACCAAGTTTAAGATGGAGCGACAATATATCCACCTTGGACATTGTAAACTGAAGAGAGCTGGCACAGAACAGTGATGAGTGGAAGAAGACTCTTGAGGAGGCCAAGACCCACCAGGGGTTGTAGAGCCATGATAAAGTTTTTTTTTTTTATTTAGTAACTATATGTTTTTTATTTTTTACATTTTTATATCAAACATGTTTATTTATTTATTTACTAACGCCCTTTTTCGGGGCTTTTGCATATGAATAGTAAGAAATATGCAGTTATTATTGTACGTAACTGAACTACCTTCGTAACAATATTTTATATTTGTTTAAAGATAAATTGAAGATGTCCACTGACTTGGTACAATTGTTTCCCTCCATTAGTATTCAGGGCAAAGAGGAATATATATGGTAGTTAGTTTCAGAATTAATGCACTGAAATAAATCCTGACTTCTAGTATTACGTAGTGGAATCCGGAAGCTTATCAATTCGAGCAATACCAGACTGTCAACTAAATCATTTAGAATTTTATACAGAAATACAAAGTCAGTGAAAGTTCTTCTGTCTGACAATTTGAGCATATTGATATCATTCAAAATAGTATTGTAGTTCAACATAATTGCTTGAATACACATTTTAAAATTAAGAAAATGTAAGAATTTGTTTCGTATTCTTTCAACAGCTTTTACATGTATAGTGTAATATGGGTTCCAGACGGGAGAGTTGTATTCAAGTTGACTTCTAACATATGCAAAATATAAAAGTTTAATACACTTTATATTGTTAAAATTTCTAGTTAGCCTAGTTATAAATCCCAACATTTTTAAGGCCTTATTAGAGATTTCTGTAATGTGGTTAACAAATGAAAGATTTGATTGAAAAGTGATGCCCAAGTCTTTAATTCATGTTAATGTCTCCAGAGTATTGTTATCAATGTTGTAATTAAAGATCACTCGGTTTTTTATTCGAGAAAATCTAATTATATGACATTTTGAGATATTTAAGTAAAGTCTATTTTCATTAGACTAAATTAACAATTTGTTGATATTATCTTGAAGAATGTTACAATGGTCATCAGCAAAAAGTAAGATAAATACGTCATGAAATATTTTTTGTAAGATCATTTATAAACAAGATAAATAATATTGGGCCAATGTGTGAACCCTGTGGAACTCCACTTATTGCATAAATTTTTTCCGACAAGAAGGATTTTATTCTAACAATTTGTTGTCTTCTAGTAAGATTTTGAATAGACATTGAATAAGCATATCCAATCCTCCTCTTCCATTGTAACAAACTTTCCAAAGACTAAATTTAAAAAATTAAAACCGTGGATTACACAAGGAATTATCATATCAATTAAGCATAAAGAAAAAATTTATAAAGAGCTAAAAAAGTTTCCTGAAAACAATAAACTACGCGAATATTTTAAAAATTTTAGAAATAAATTATGTTACATAATCCGGAAAACAAAAGAAGATTTCTATAAAGATAAAATCAATATTGCTGGTAACAACAATAAAAAGGTGTGGCAAACTATTAATGAAATGATCAATAAAAAACCTAAAAATTCAAATATACATAAAATCTCAGATATTGATAACACAATTTACAATGTCAACACAGATCCATTGAAATGTGCAAATATCTTAAACAATTATTTTGGGTCAGTTGGTGAAAAATTAGCAATTAAAATAAAAAACAGAGATAATGATAATTATAATCTACCAACACCTTTCATTCCTTGTAACACACTAACACAATTTCAACGAACTCTGATGAAATCAAAGATACTATTAATGAATTAAAAGGAAATTCTTCCCCTGGTCATGACAATATTTCTGTAGAAATACTTAAAAGAAATTCTGACTCACTTTGCAAACCTTTGGCACACATCATAAATACAAGTTTTGTTAATGGCAACTTTCCCTTAAATTACAAAAAAACTATTATTACCCCAATTTTTAAATCTGGGGACCCCTGTCTAAGCAGTAACTATAGGCCAATTTCTCTTACTTCAAACATTGCAAAAATATTTGAAAAAGTTGTAAAAAAACAAATATTTAAATTTGTGAAAGAAAATAATATATTAAATGCACATCAATATGGTTTTAGAGAAAATTTGAGCACTCAAGATGCTATCGTTGATTTAACATCTAAAATTTATAAATCTTTAGATAGTAAAAAAAAATGTATTGGAACATTTGTTGACTTAAGAAAAGCATTTGACAGTATATCGCACTCTAACCTTATCTCTAAACTAACGAAAATTGGTATAACTGACAATGCTTTAACTTGGATCGAAAATTATCTATTTAATAGAGAGCAATTTGTTAAATTAAAGGGCCTTATGAGCGATTCTCAGACCACGAATTTTGGCATCCCGCAGGGAACTGTACTGGGGCCAATTCTTTTTATCATTTATGTCAACGATATGTTTAAACTTAACATCAAATCTAAACTCATTTCATATGCAGACGACACAGCAATTCTAACTGAGGGTTTAACTTGGAATGAAACCCAGAAAACAGCAGAATTAGACTTAAACATCCTAAAAAAATGGTTCGACTCAAACTTGCTGTCACTTAATACGGAAAAAACCTTTGTAATACCGTTCACCATTAATAAACATGCATTCCCTGAAAATTTAAAGATAAGTATACATTCATACAATTGCAATAGAAACACAAATTTATGTAAACCTGACTGCTCTGTACTCACTGTTAAAACTAATATAAAATACCTCAGTGTAATTATAGATAGCAATTTAAAGTGGAAAATACAAATCAATGCAACAGTAGAAAGATTAAGAAAATTAATGTACATTTTTCTTAGAATACGAAACATTTTAAATTTTAATCTATTAAGAACTATCTATTTCTCACTGATCCAATCTGTATTACAATATGGAATTCTTGGTTGGGGTGGTGCATTCAAAACTTCTCTCATGCCTTTAGAAATCATCCAAAAATTATTAATAAAAATAATTCTTAAAAAACCATATGACTTCCCCACCATAGGATTATTTCAAGAATTTAAAGTCCTTTCACTACACAATATTTAAAAAAAAATTATACTTTTACAAATCCACAAAGATTGTTTCAACAATGATAACTCATTATCTATTTCAAACAGCAAAAGACCAAGTATTCTTGGCTCTATAACTATACCGCGTTGTAATACCACTACAGCCCAACATTTTTATAAATATATTGGAGTCAAGTGGTTTAACCAGTTACCCCTTAACTTAAGATTGGAAATTAATTATAAAAAATTCAAAAGTTCTATAAAAACACTAAATCATTAGCATATTACAATAATTCAATTTAATAATACAATAGAATGTCTCTCGACAATTGACTTTGGAAATCCATTTACTTTTATATTCTTTTCTCTCTTCCTCTTTCTCTTCTTTTTCTTTTTTATACTGTTTTTTTTTTCTATTCTATTTCATATATCTTGTTTTGAATATATATATGTATTATATATATGTATATATATATGTACATATATGTATATATATATATAAAAATATATATTATAATTCTAAAAAAAAAAATATGTTAAATAGTTTTTCACACACGCTGCTCCACCTTTTTTACACGAGCATGCTCTAAAAAAAGGTGAATCACGTTATATAAAAAATGTATCTGAAAAATGTAATGTCATTATTGTATGTACTAAAATAAATAAATTAAAAAAAAAAAGAAAAAGATAGCTTTCAAACCAGGCTAATATACGTAGTCCTCCTCACTAGGAGATCCTGTGTTGAGGGGGACTATGCTTTGGATAAGTTTTCAGCGACTTCTATGGTTTAACTTCGTGGTTTGGATAAGATTTTCCAGAAACTTCTACGACGATGTTTTAAGTATACTAGTAAGTTCATTTTCCGATAGTTCCTTCAGCCAATATTTAATGCCCTTGATGTAGCTATTTTTTGTTTTAATTTGTTTGATACTAAGTAGGAGTTTGTTGTATAACTTTACTGCTAAAAAATCAGAACTTCTTTGTCCAAAAGAAGAGTTACACTTTGCCATATTAAGTATGTCTTTTTGTTTGGCTCTGGTTTCATGAGCATGTGAGGTGTCTGCCTCTCAATTATTTTTGTGATGAAGTGATATAACATTTTCCAAATAATTTATAGACATATGAAAATGAAATATAAAAATTTTGTTCCGAAACGTTTTCTGCATTTTCATATTTTTTGACAAAACGGGGTCTGAATTCTGTTTAACCCCTCAGACTATTTTTTTCTCTTTTCGGAACAAGTCATACAGTTCTCATAGAAACCGTTGTGTCACCCTTACTATCGTAGTGAAAAATATAATCTAAACGGAAAGAGAAAATACAACGCTATATTAAAATACATTAAAATCTAAAAGTTAACCACAAAAAAATTAAACCTTTATGAAGTCAAAGCTTCCATCAGCAATTTGAAAAAAATATGTTTTTACGTGATACGGCAAAAAGTGAGGTAATGATAACGTTTATGATACATTTGTCTAATTAAATATATGTGTGTTTTTTTCATTACCGTAACTTTAGTTAGAAAAAAACTAAAGTGTGCTATGTTTTAAACTTTTTAATGTTTGTATTCAAAATGTATATATTTAATAAATTATATCATTTTATTATTAAAAACAGTTTTTAGATTTCGGATACGTTAACGTACGTTAATACGTTATTTGGATTTTAATACAAAGCAGAAATATTCTGACCTACGACTTTTCAAGTATTTATAACGGCTGCAAAACATAGATGTTTTTTCTGGAATCTGCACAAAAGTGTTTTATTGTTTTTTTTGTAAAAAAATATACGTCAAAAAACAAATATTTTTTACATTAAAAATTTAGTAAATTTGTAATTACTTAGAAACATCATCTTACAATAACCGTGAAATTAGATAAATAGCATAATTCGCGGTCTTTTTACACAACGAAGTTGGTATATTCACGGATATTTCTCTATTTTTAATATAATTTGCGAACTTAGCACATGTGGTTCTTTTGAATACACGACCAATATATAAACCATCTTATTTTGAAAAATTCGTATATTTATGAATATCCAGCGAACGAATTTCACGAACTAAAAAAGAAAACATAAAAATTAAAAGTATGACAAATGACAGAAACGACCGCCTAGTGAAATTCTAAGTAGAGCGGCGTGCTTTAGGATATTTGTGGTACGGATTACGGAATAGACCGCTCTTTCTACGCCTATTCATGCCATCCATCCATCTCCTGCGCCGTCATGCGTTCCTTCCCTCGGTTATCAATCTGGCTTTTAATCAAACTACCCGTGAACTATACGTCTATTGAAATGGGAAACGAAAAACATCGCATTGGTTCCTATTTTAACGTTCTTAGAGGGCTGTGAAAGGAGGGGGGGGGGAATTGGAAGTGGAAGGCCAAAAGTGTAGATCAGAGGTTGACAGAGGACTGGAAGAGCTTTGTACGTTTTTAATACTTTGAAGAATTTGGCACCTCAAAAGCGAAGGAACTGGTAATTAATTAGTCTTGCTGAAAACTTGCTTTGGTCTGTGGTCTCTCCAGATAGTCTGCAGTCAAGTTGTGCAAGTTGAGCTGCCTTGTAGACTTCCTTCTGTTCCACACCAAGGAACCGTACAGTAGAGATATGAGAGAGTTTTGAGGTGGTTTGAAGTAATACTTGTTAGTAAAAACACTCGTGTTTGTACAGGATATTTGATTCTTTACTATTCTGGTGAATAATTTACAGAGATTCGTTCTGGTCTGAGCACTTGACTGGCCACAATAATTGAGAGTAATTAAAGGTTAGCAGAAGCGAAAGACTAATTGAGTTCAAGAGAAAACAAGTAGAATTTAGGAGAAAGAATGACAAGCGAAATCACAACACGCTGTTTTATAGACACAAAATAGAAAGATGACGTAGCCACAGAAAAAAGAGATTATAGACAGACAATTCATAGCAATATTTTCATAGTAAGAGGTGGCATAGACAGGAAAATTTAAGGTAAGAGGCTCTACACTCTACACATTGAGATTAGATAAATGAGAGTTAAAAGTGTTCAGAGCTAAATGAAGTTAAATACAAATTAGGACAATCACAACACACAACATCCAACAATATTAGGATAAATACTATTATTATTATAATTATGCAGCGGCAGCTTCACACTTTAAAATTGATTTATTGAATTCATTCATTGAGTGTACGAGGAGTCAGGTCAGACGGATCGGTGAACAGGGGAGTAAGAGGACGAGAATTGAGGCAAGCCTCGACCTGCTTTAAAACCGTGTACAGTTCCTCGAATGTCAATGACAAGTTACGGAGAACTCTGGTCAAATGATGCTTGGCTGACTTCACTGCGCTTTCCCATAATCCGCCAAAATGAGGAGATCTAGCTGGAATAAAATGCCATTGAATAGAATGAGAACCAAAAAAATCCTAAAATTCATTCAGAGTCGAAGAATTCTGTAAAATTAAGGATTTGAGTTCCTTTGAATCTCCTGTAATATTCCCAGCATTGTCTGAGTAGATATGAGCACATTTTCCACGTCGTGCGATAAAGCGATTGAAACATTTGATGAAACAAATAGTAGATAAATCAGTGGCTACCTCAAGATGAACTGCCTTGGTAGAAAAGTACACAAAGATACACAAATAAACCTTGATTGTTGTTTTACTACGAGTATTTCCTGATTTAATATGGTAGGGTCCTGCGAAATCAACACCCCATGTTAGAAATGGGCGTGTGGGTTGCAGTCTAGAATGCGGTTGATTTCCCATTAATGGTTGAATTATTGTAGGTGTTGACCTGAAACTAACTATACTTTTACTAAGCACACTGCGTATTGTGCGTCGTCCGCAAAGCGGCCAAAATTGTAAGCGAATGGATGCTAGTAACGCTTGCGGTCCAGCATGTAATAGTTAACGATGAAAATGATTTATAATTAATTTAGTAAACTGGTGATTGGAAGGTAAAACTACAGGATGTTATTGACTATATTTTTCAGAGTCTAAAAATGGATTCCATGAGAGAAGTTTACTAGTTGACACAATACATTATGATTTAGACTGTAATGCTTTTATATCTGATGCGAAGCATTGCCCTTGAACTATTTTAATGAGCATTGTCATTGCAGTATTGAGTTCAAGTAGGGTTAGTGCGTTTGTTTGAGATTCAAACTTGCAGAGAGAATTTGTTTTGAAATGATTACAATAAGCTACTACTCTTTGCAATTTGTGTAAAGTAGAATAACGATCAAATATATCAGTGTCATGTACTTGCGTTATGATCGCTTGAGTAGTGTTTTTTTGTTCCGAAAGTTCTGGTGAATCTGTGATAACAGTAGTTGGCCAATGTGTTTCATCTTGAGATAGCCACAAAGGACCATTCCGAGGACCATTCAGAGGTTGCAAGATGCGGGATCATTTGGAGACACTCCTCTAGATATGAGATCAGCGGGGTTTTGTTTGGTTAAAATATGTTTCCATTGTCCGTGCGAGGTTTTGTCCTAAATCTCAGACACGCGGTTGGCGACAAAGGTTTTCCATCGTGCGGGCGATGCGGCGATGCATGCGAGAGTTATTGTAGAATTACACCAGTAAGTTGGGGATCCTTGAAATGCCAATGAGTCTGTTACCTTCTTCATGAGTTGTGATAATAACAGCGCTCCCGATAGTTTCTAACCTGGGTAAGGAGATTGTTTTGAGAGGCGCTACTCTTGAGCGTGCGCATAGCAATCTGCAGATCCAGATGCCATTCTCAAGAGTTCGCACGTAGATGCTTGCTCCGTATGCGCGTTCCGAAGAATCGCAGAATCCGTATAATTCTGAATATTCTTTAATTGTAGGTACATGACGGCCGGCGTAGTGCAGCGGTAAGGCGCTTGACTTGCATTCCGAAGGTCGCGGGATCGAATCCCGGCGTGGCAAATAAATTTTATTTGATTAATTTGTGTTTTTCACAATTTATTCATTTAAAAAATAATATATAGTATATTTGCGGCACGTTCCAGAGTGGAAGATACTCTCAGTATCGCCCTGGTGTAAGACCACCATTCAGAATTGAAACTTTGCTTGAAATGGCTTCTGCCGTGTTTGGTGACCAGATCTGAATAGCCAGGTACTTCCCCACCTTCCTCTTCCCTCTCTCCTTCCCCTCCCCACTGCCTTCAGCCTCACAACATACCCCAATTGGGGATGCCATAGTCCCACTGGCTCCAGACGAGAGCAGCTGGGACTCTTGTGCGGTATTCATGTAAAAAAAAAAAAAAAACATGTCTAGGTACAGAGAGTAGATTAATATTTTTCAACTGATGTTGAAAGTTGAGCCATGAGTGTTGAATATGACTTGGAACGTCGTCCCAGTCAATTTTAATTGCCATAGATCCTGAATGAACAATTTTTCAGTGATATTTATTGGAGCAATAAGACCTAGAGGGTCAAATAGTTTTGCTATTTGTGACAAGAGATTTCTTTTGGTAATAGATGAATTGAAAGATGTTGTAGTATGTTGATATCTTAGTGTAGAATTCAATCTATCCATAGTAGAATTCCAACTCAGACCAAGTATTTTGGTGATTTCGGATTTTCCCAGTAATTTCAGATTTTCTTCTTATGGGCAAAGAAGTTTTAAATATAATGCAACAAAGCTGTTCAATTCTCTACCTCCTGAAATTAGAAACACGCAAACCAAAAGTACATTTAAAAGTAAAATCATTGATCACCTCAAATAAACATATCCATCACAAGTATTTAAAAACAGACTTACCTTTATACCTACTGTGTGTATATATGTAACCATGTACCTACTGCAATCTTCTTATATATATGTAACATACTTGAATTGTATATTTAAAGAAAAAAAATTATATTAACCTGCCATTTTCATAATATTACTACAAAATCTTAGATAACCACTCTGTAAATTGCCATCTCAACACAGGCGTTTCACACCTAGTGAGATGGGCAATACGTCATTTTATAACCAAATGTAATATGAAAATAATTAAATAAATAAATAAATAATTAAATAAATAAATAAAATAAAATGTCGAATCGACAGACTGATTGAGGGAAGTTTCGTCCGAGATGAGATTAGCGTCATTGGATTTACATTTTCGTAGATTCATACAGGCAGATTTTAATATAGAATTTATACAATTCTTTGCAAATCACGATGTTTAGGTGTTATTAAGATCTGACGGAAGATTTTTTCTATGTCCGCAGATATTACATATCTGTGAGTTCTGAAACGTAGAATTATTGAGAGTAGATCATCTTGAATGGTCGGTCCAACCATGAGGATGTCATTTAGAGAGAGCCTTGAGGATGTTTTCGCAGATCCATCAAACACGACCCTTAGTTTTGTGGTTTCGCTGGATTCACGTAGAATAGAATGGTGAGGTAAGTAGAAATGATGATTAGTGGATGCATTGTTGTCGTCAATAGATATTTCAAACATGTGGTTTAGTTGAATATATTCATTCATGAATTCAGAATATTGCAATATTAATGGAGGTGATTTTGAGAGTTTCCGTTCAACGGAAAGCCATCGTTTTGTAGCTGTGTTTAGCGACGAACACAAGTCTTGTGGTTTTCCTTTGAGCGGAAGCTCCACGACGAATCTACCGTCTTCATTTCTAGAGTATGTATCATTGAAGTGGGATTTGGCAGCCTTTTCTTCCAACGATTGAAGTGGATGAGAAAGGTTTTCTTCCAAATACCAGAATTTAGTCACGAGATCATGAAGGGCATTGTTGTCTTTAATGGAAAATAATAAAACACCTTTGTTAGCTGGTATGTCGGTGTATGTAATTATACAGCCGAATGCGGTTTGTTGAAGTTGCGTCCCAAGTACATTTGTTCGCTTGCGTTATAGGCAGCTCCAGAACATGTCGCAGCCAAGAAAGATGTCGACTGATGCAGATTGATGATAGGTTGGGTCTGCTAGCTTCATGTGGGATGGAAGCGTAGCTGCAGCCTTGCTGGTGATCTTGTGTACTGGAATGTTTGGAGTAATTTCATTTAAACAAATGCAAGATATTTTTTTTACAAAACGTTAGCTAATTCTTGAAGCAATGGTAATATTAGTTTTGAAATTACTGTAAAATGAAGCACCGGTTATTCCAATAATTGGACTATTAGACTTTGTTAGCTGAACGCCTAACTGCGTAGATAATTTTTTTGTAATAAAATTAGACTGACTCTTTGAGTCCAGTAAGACTCGAGCCTGAGGACGACAGTAGATAGTATTGCATGAGATTCATTTCCCATGGATGTAGCGGAGATGATTGGACTTTGATCAGATTCACTTTGAACTTCCTTGTGAAACGGAGTGTGATGTTTTTTGTTACGAATTTTGCAAGGTGTTTTGCTTTGACATTGTTCGTAAGCATGACCTCGTCCTAGACAGTTGTAACACAAATGTAAACTCTTAGACGTGTTTATTCTATCTTGACTAGTCATTTTTGTGAAACTTAGGGCATTAATACACACTATGATTTCCAGAACAAATCTTGCAACAATAATTTTGAGATGTTACAGGTGTTAAATTTGGTTTTTTGCTATTATTATTATCAGATTTATTAGATGTTACAGATGACTTTGGAATAGATTGAAGCATATGAGATTTATCAGTTTAAAACTTTATAAATGTATCCATGGAACGTATAAAAGAATTTGGCTCTGGAATAGGAATTCTTTCCCACTCTCGAGATGTTATAGGATCAAGTTTTTTTGATAAATAATGAATTAGTAAAGCATCCCAATGTTCTGTAGGTAAATTTAAGTTTTTAAGAGCCCGTAAATTAATTAAAATTTTATCTAAAAAAGATTGAATTTCTTTGGCAGATTCAAAATTAATTGTTGCAATGTCAAATATAGACTGAATGTGATTTTTAATGATTAGACGTTTATTTGCGTATCGATCTGTTAATAAGTTCCATGCAATATTATAATTGTTGGAAAAGATTTCAAGAGATGTTAGTAATTTGGAAGCATCTCCCTATCATCCCACTACAACACGGGCATGTGCCTAGTGTGATGGCCAAAAAATTATGCATTTACTGTAATGTATAAACTTTACTGAATAAAGAACATTAAAAAAAAACCCCTCCCGTTAATGAAGATTTGAGATAGTGGAATTTTTGTATTTCAGATAATTCGTTGTTTTTTACAATTAATGATTTGAAGGATTCTTCAAAGCAAGTCCAGTCATACAATGAACCTCAGAATGTAGGTAGCTTTAAAATTGGTAGCTGAATTTTAGAATTAATATTTAATTGAGATTGTTGTGACTGGGATTTGAAATCGTTCGTCAGATGCGATTTTGCTTCGGTGATCGCTTTGAAATACATTACTTCGAAGCGATCTATTTCATCATCCGAAGTGAAATCTGAAACTTCGTCACACATACTAATTTGGAGTTTCCATGAATAAGTCATGTAAAGGTTCAACTTTAGCTAATCGGGCTTGAACGATTGACGGATCTGTTTGATTCTCATCTAATAACGACTTAAACTTAGTGATCAGTGCTTTAATCTGGCCCGTTCTAGCAATGAGTGCTTTTAGATTGTCTGCCATTGTCAGATGATCAAAGATCCGTAAAGAGTGCAAAGATTAAGAGAAAAGGCAACAATTTTACACAGTAAGGTGGGAAAATAACGGACGGCTTGACCTTGGTTGCTGTGATGATGCCGATTCAATCCGGTGGACCATGCGTCGGATTCCAGCTGCGGTCTCTCCAGATAGTCTGCAGTCAGGGTGTCAGTTGAGCTGCCTTATAGACTTCCTTCTGATCCACACCAAGGAACAGTACAGTAGAGATATGAGATAGTTTTGAGGTGGTTTGAGGTAATCCTTATTAAAAATACTTGTGTTTGTACTGGATATTTGATTCTATATTATGCTGGTGAATAATTTACAGAGATTCGTTCTGGCCTGAGCACTTGACTGGCGGCAATAATTGAGAGTAATTAAAGTTTAGCAGAAACGAAAGACTAATTGAGTTCAAGAGAAAACAAGCAGAATTTAGGAGAAAGAATGACAAGTGAAATTACAATACGCTGTTTTATAGACAAAAAATAGAAAGCTGACGTAGCCACAGACAAAAGAGAATATAGACAGACAATTCATAACAATATTTTAGTAAGAGGTGACAAAGACAGGAAAGTTTAAGGTAAGAGGCTCTACACATTGAGATTAGATAAATGAGAGTTAAAAGTGTTCAGTGCTAAATGAAGTTAAATATAAAATAGGACAATCACAATACACAACATCCAACAATATTAGGATAAATACTATTATAATTATAATTATGCAGAGGCAGCTTCACACTTAAAATTGATTCATTGAATTCATCCATTGAGTGTACGAAGGTATCATATGGATGCACTATTCCTGTATAAAGTAGTCAACAATAATATTCAATGCCCAGAGTTGCTAAATAAAATTCAATTCAATGTACCTGCACGTTCAACACGCTCTTCTGTCCTGTTCAGGGTGGATCAATGCAAGACAACCTGTAAGCAGAATTCTTGCCTGAACAGACTATGCAATAGTTATAATGGCGTATTATCCAATGTGGACATTTTCATTTGCGAACTTACCACATAAGAGGTCCATAAAAGAATATTTATCTGATAGTTCTTGAATAATGTGATGTTTTTATTGTTTATATTTCTGTTATGATTTGATTTATATGTATAACCTCTCTCCATGGCTACCAATGTGTTGATAGATTTTTTGGTTTGTAATTTTTAATTTTACATATTTTTTTTAAAATTGTTTTAAGTATATATATATATTTTTTTTTTTTGATTTATACAATTTTTGGATTCATATTCCTTTTTTATAAAATTAATTTACTTATTCTTATTATGCTGTCCCAGTAGAAGTAAAGTCAATTATCCGTAATTGGTTTTACTTTGGCTATTTAATAATATCTACAAAAATACTATCTACATGAAATACGTGTAAATTGTCGATTTCCCGAAAATTAATAAATAAATAAAAAATTACTAAAAATGCTGCAGGGTAATCAGAAAGTCCGAAGGTAAAGCGGCCCTCACGCGAGCTTTTTGCCCACGAGTTGGGCGGCCTTGCAGCATATTCATAAATACCCGACCATGTCCATTGTCCTATGTCCATGTCCTATGTCCATTCGGGATATTCAAAATAGGTTGGAAAATACCAGACATTTCGGATGTTAACACGTCAGTTATTTACGAGACTCCACATGCGTGACAGCAAATTTTATGTCTCAGATACAACAGAAGATTTGGGAGGCGGGTATGGGTACCGGAACCATTTATTGGACAACCAACATCCCTGCCACAGGTCACCCCAAGTGGTTTGCTACGTTTGGTGATTTAGCGGGGGTGCCCGGGTTCATGGGATGAGGTTTGTCTAGGTCTTGGTGGCGGATACGTTTGCCTAACCACTGCGTGGCGGGCTTGATCGGATGAGACTGATTGAGGGAGGCCTTTTGACCTCTCCAGCCGGATTCTCCCGACCCTTCGCCTTGCACCGCAGAGTGAGGAATAGATTCATACGTCCGTCACTCCTGGCCACACTGAACCTCAGATTCCTACCCACCCCTCATACCTTTTTCCTTTCCATATCTTCTTCTCCTTCCTTTCCTTTAAAAAACACTCCACATAGCATTCTCAAAGATGACATAGGCCCCTAGGGAAATTGTTTTCCTCGGTGCCTCCTGTGTGTAGCTAATGTAAAAAAAAAGAAAAAAGAAGAATGTTGAATTTTTATGTGACGTTAGGTGGGGTTAGGTTAGGTGAGGTTTGGTAGGGTTAGGTTGGGTTAGTTAAGGTTCGGTTAGGATTAAAATGTTATAATATGTTTGTGAGCGCACAATAAAAAAACCCAAGTTTTAAAAAAAATTACTTACTTTAACATCTTTTTTTTTAAATACAATGCACATCATGGTCAGCTATTGGTTTACATTCGTAGTTTTCTGGTAGCTCGCTTAAACCATGCTTTTTTATTTACTTTTACCCTAAAAACAATGCAGGACCTTTGACCATTAAAACAATACTGAATCTCATAGAGGTAAATAGCTGACTTGTTGTCACAAGTCGTTGGGTATTTACCGTGCGCCCGAAATAGCTGTAGAAATATCCCGAATAAATAACTTGTCGGATATTTAAATACATAGGCCCGGCAGGAATTGGTCGAATTTGTTGAATCCGCACGGTCAGTTCCTGCTGTCTCATAACCACCGGCGGCGCCAGCAGATGCACAAGGGTGTATTAACCATAATTGCTATCGAAAATGATTAAAAAAAAATAACACCGGAGTGGAATCATTTTCTTAATTGGTGGTTTTAAATCACCCGGAACAGAAAAAAAAGAAAAATTTGTATTTTGAAAACAATTTTTTTTCTTCATAAATATAAAATATAATACATAACTTGTAGATGATGAGGAAAAAATCAGCTTTTCGAATTATGAGACGAAATTGTTCCGGAAAAATGGAAATTCACTGTCAAAGTCATAAAAAAGTCATGAGAAATTTGAAAAATTCTAAAAATGGTCGATGGCCTCGCTATTTTGTTTAACGTCCAAATACGTTTGTGTAGAGTACGGGGGAGGGTGCAAAGTAAAACTTATAATGTTGGACAATACATCAAAACCTGGGATTTCTGGCATATCTGGGGAGTTTTATTTTATTTTGTTTCGTGGTTGGGGATAAGGGAGTGGGAATTTAGAGGATACAGAATTTTGGTAGTTGTTTAATTTACAAAATCTCCGCCGATACCTAAATCAGTCTATTAAAATTTTTGGAAACTTTTTTTAATTCACTATTTCTCCCTACATCTACGAGTTTATTTTTTGACTGGCGTGCACTGGGTCTAGTATTTATTTATGTACATTACACGACCATACATGCTTTCACAAACACATTTATTTATTTATTTATTTGTTTGTTTACGCCTTGATGGCTTTTACATATAAAATAAATTGTGCAGGCGCATTATAACAAGTATGCAGTATCATAAGTATAAAGTACCTACATAAAATGATAAACAGAACTAGAAAGATATAAGTAGGCCTAACATAAGTAGGTATCGGCATTCGAGTAATTATTTACAAAGGAGTTCAACCAGCGGATTCGTATTTGGGCTCATGCTACATTAGATTCAATAATTATTGTCACAATATCACACAAAATATGATTCCAAATGTACTCGAAGCATACCAGTATTGCAGTGGTGTAAAACATTTTTAACGATTAATATAAAAGTAGGTAATTTTCTTGTAATTAATTTTTTTTTGTTTATTTTTTTTTTAATTATTAGTTTTTTTGCTATCATAAATGTAGGTACGCATGTTTGTTATTATTATGAAAAAGAAAAAAAATAAAAGGTACACAGTAATTACATATATAAATAAGTAAGTAGGTACGATATGCATAACGAATTAGTGGAAAAGTAATCAAAAAGTTAAATTAGCTACGGAAAATATAGAATAGTACAAACGCAGGAGAATAATAATTATAAGCCAACAATAGTATTAATTCATGGAGCATATTATTACCGCCTTCTTATATGCCATGCAGTTGAACACATTTACTATTTCTGAGAATGAATTGCCAACTGCATATTGTTGTTGCAATTAAAAATATTTTTTGATTGAGTGCTTCTAGTGCAAGAAAAGATAATAAATCAGGACCATCTATAATAACAATAACAATTTTAAAATTAAATGTCAAGTAGAAAGCAAGTCTTCTAACAGTTTTCATGGTTTTAGTTATTTCATCAAGTGGTTATAATTAATAATTTCTGAGAGTAGACCAAACCAATATAACTTTGAAATTTATGCTAATTTCTTTCAATGAAACTGGAATGGATTTTAACCAGAAGAATTATGTTCGTTTTGGCGTTGTCAAAATAAAGAAAAGTATGATATTTTTAATGTTGTATTATTTTTTTAGTCTCTACTATTACCGAGAAATTAAGCCAGATATTTTAATCCCTTATTTGTTAGTATAATGATGTGTGAAAGAAAATTAAAGTTCCAATCTAAAATAAGGCAGAGATCATTAATTTCATTGACAGAGATTAGTGAAACATTTTTAATTTCATATGTTGAATGTTGAAATACGTTACATACGTTTAATAGTTGAAATGTTGATTTATTTTTCAAAATCTTATAACGTGACTTTTACTAATTTTTGGGCGAAGTATTACGTTGTTACGATAATCTTGTAATTTATAATAATTTAGTTTAATTTGAATACGGTCGTCAACCGTTTTTATTTGTTGATCTTGGGTGGAAAACAGCAAGAGACAATGTCATTAATAAAAGTTTTAAAAATAATTTGGGCCTAAATGCGAACCCTGAGGTTCACGGCTTGTATCCATGAATTTGTAAGACTGGTTAAAAAATTTTTTTCGTTATTTGTTTTTGGGGTGTTATGCCGTGTTGCGCTACCTCCTTCTTTAGCCAACGTTTCGGACATCGTTGCAGTGTCCATCATCAGGGCAGATCCGGCAGATCCGGTAGATGTGTAATCTGCACAGATTCTGATGATGGACACTGCAACGATGTCCGAAACGTTGGCTAAAGAAGGAGGTAGCGCAACACGGCATAACACCCCAAAAACAAATAACGAAAATGCTTTTGGCCGTGAAAATCTTAAAACTTATCTGGTTAAAATTTGTTTATTGCTTGAAGGATTATGTTAGTAAGGTAGCTCTCAATACTCAATAATGTGCAAAACGGATGGCCCAGCGATCCGTTCTCATTTTTGCGTGGCCACGACATTTCTGGGACAGGAAAGTGCATCCACAAAACTCGTTTTGCTCAGTTTAAACAAAACCTACTGGTCAAATGGTCAGCCATTTGGAGGGCCTTTAACTATGTACTTCTCTAAGGGCGTGTGGATTTCAAAAATATAACACGAACCACAAGAATTATACAAATTACCAGCAAAATATTTGAACTCCTTAAACTTCTGCTAATTTGATTCATTATTAATTCAAAAGAGCACAGCGATTTATTGAAATTGGCAGATGAAGTATAAAAATAGATTGCGTGTAGCAAAAATGAGAAAACTACGTTTGACCGTTTTATGAAAGTGCGGTATGTGAAACAACGCAAGGCCTTTTCAATTTCGGAGGCGGGTCTGGAGTGAGCTCGGGCCCAGCGCTCGCTCAGGAGTGGCGCTTGGTGCTGGAAGGCTGCGATCACCAATGTGTTATTGGAAGCCATTAGCCGCATCTTGGCTCCAGTGACCAGGTGTCTCATCAGACCGGCGAATCCGTGTAGTCCTAGCTCCGTAAACATTGAAGATGCGCTGCTGTATCTTCTGTATCCAAATACAATTCTGCAAGCATCATTATATTGGATCCGGAGTCGTTCTATTGAGCTGGTTCGGTAGTGACACCATGTTTCACATGTATACAGGCTAGTGGAAAATGCATTGAACAATTTTTTTTTTACATTGTTACTGCATTTGAAGAATCTTCGGGCAATCATATTAGACAATATACTGATACTTCTCCGCTGTCGTTCAATATCACCGTCATCCGAGAGGTCTTCAGTAATAATGTGTCCCAAGTATTTTACATTCTTAGATGCGTTTATGTTTTCCTCATTAAGTTTTACTGGGAGCATTTTCTCAGGATTTTTTCCATGGTGGAATGCAATTAGTTCCGTCTTCTTGGGGTTGTAGATCATGTTGTGGTCATTTGCATATTCTTCACATATTTTTAATAATATTCTCAACCCTTTGATCGACGGAGCTAGGAGAATCATGTCGTCCGCATAGCTTATGTGATTTAGCATCATGTCGTCCGCATAGCTTATATGATTTAGCATAAATTAGCCCGCCCTGGTGTCCAGGCGATTTGATAATTCGTCTATGTATACATCTTTTCCTTCCCAGAACTCTCCCTTCTTTCCTTTCCCTAAAAAATCCCTCCACACAGGATCCCCAAAGATGACATAGGCCCACAAGGAAATTATTTTCCTCAGAGCCTCCTGTGTGGAGCTTATCTTGTGAGATTAACAAAATAAATATCAGAAATGAATTCTTATTTAACAATCGACAACTGGAGTGGAGAAAATTTCAAGTAAATAGATAAAGAAAAAGACATGGGAGTATTACGAACGTATCAGGAACTTAACCGGAATTCTTGGCAATGTCATTGGGATTATAGAGAATAATCATATGTACAAATACATACCATAAAATATTATAATAGATATATAAACATAAGTTATAGGGTGATGGTCTGGAAGTTGGGAATACCTACTGCTCTCTTAATCGACCGCGTCTGAATTTGGTTCGTGTCAGATGTGATTTAGGTCCATCAGAATATGTTTGGTAGTCTATGTATCTGAAAGTAAAGTCACTAAGTGCATTGTATTGACCGATTTCTTTGATGAGTTGATTTTTACCATGTCTTAATGACTTGTAAAATCGATCTGTCAGTCTGTGCGTTTATTCAAATAAGGTCAGAATGTTTTCTCATACATGCGGTCTTTTAAAATTTGTTCAGATTCTTTGTTGTACGTGATTTTATTGCAGTGATTTTTTAGAGTCTGTAATTTCAAATGGTCAGAGTACAAAATGCTACTCCACACGGGAATGGCATAGGTCAGTACCTGTCGAATAAGCGAAAAGTAAATCAGGAGCTTTGTTCTGGAAAGTAGCGGACTTCTTCTGTTGAAGATTGGCTTCATCGCTCCAACTGCCTTTCCTGCTCTCGCGTGCATCTTGGCTATGTAAGACTTCCAGTTGAGACGTGAGTCCATTGTCAGGCCCAGGTTAATGACTTCACCCTTCCATTCTCAGACGTGTCCTCCCATTTCGATGTTGACGTCCGGGGTTCTTCTTGCGTATTTTTTCGTGTACAGGATGACTTCGGTTTTAGCCTCATTTAGTTTGAGGCGCCATTTCTTGTAGTACTCTAGCGCTCTCCGTAGGTATATGGCAGCCATGTCGGCTTTATGTGAGGAAAAGTAAAATTTAATGTCGTCTGCGTAGATTGCATCCCTCGTCTCATGTGTGAAGATGTTGAAAAGATGAGGTCTCAGTAGACTTCCTTCCGGCACGCCTTTTGGAATCTCACGTGGTGACGACAGCGAATTCCTGAGGAAAACTTTGAAGGATCTGTTCTTGATATATTCTTGTATCACTCTCATTAGGTATACGGGTGTGTTTGTTCTGTGCAACTTATGCATTAACCCTTTTATCCAAACGGTATCGAATGCCTTCTCCAAGTCTAGAAGTGCAGCGGCGATGTATTGGTGTTCCTTGAATCTTCTGGCGATGAACTCCACTACTCGAGTGGTGGAATGCCTCTTTCTGAATCCGAACCGATCGTCTGGTAAGGTGTTGTTTTTTTTGTGATATGGGAGCAGCCTGTTGAGTATAACCTATTCAAATACCTTGCTCAGCGTGAAGAGCAGATTGATCGGCCGGTAACTCGTCGGCTGTCCTTGTACTTGTTTGGCTTCGAGAAGGGCAGTAACAGTTTTCCAAATTTGAGGGAAATTTCTGGTGATGAGGCAGACATTTAACAGCTTTGTGATGTAAATGGTGGCTTTCTGAGGTAGATGTTTGAGTACGATGTTGTATATTTATTTGATCACTTCCCGGCGCCTTATTTGTCTTCAATCGCTTAAAAATGACGGCAACTTCGCTCGGCGTGCTTAAGTGAATGTCGGCGACTTTCGTCTGCTCCGCTTGATATAGATCTCGTATGGACTCTTCTACTAGTCGGTCTGTTTCCGGATCACATAGGCCGTCCGTGGCTGGATAGGCTCTCTCGAATTCATCGGCGAGCGCGTTTGCCTTTTCTTTAAGTGACAGGGCCAATCCTGAGCAGTCTTACTTCTCAAGCGGGGGATCGTGTGATCTTCGTGTCTCAGAGCTTTCGCCATTGTCCATAGACTGCTGTCCTCTGGCGTGAGTGACGTAACTTTCTTCGTCCGAAGTTGGCGTCTAAGGTCCGTGATTTCCTGTTTGATTTCCCGCTGTAGATAGTTGTGAGCACATTCTGTGGTACTACGAGATTTTGATGGATGCCCGAGAGGAAATGCTCGATGGCGTGCAAGTTACTACGAGACCAGCTTGGAACGCGGATCTCATTTCGAATAAGGTGAACTTGTGCTTGAGAAAATTTACGAAAGTCTGGGTTGAGAGATGGCCTGTTTTTAGAGTCGCTGACTAGCTGCAAATCATATAGGTGCCAGGTGTATCTGTTCCTGAATCCACGGACATCCTCATTACTTTATTACATCAACTGCTAGAATTTTATGTTTTTTTGCTTTATATCTACATTTTTTTTTATATCATCTCTTTCTTATTCTATTGTATGCATTTTGTTAATATTTATTTTATTTTTGTGTGACTTATCTTTTCGCTTATTTTATTTCTTTTCACATTGTTAATTTTAAATTTAACTAAACTATGCTAAGTGATGTATTTTCATTATTATTATTTTTGTGTTATATTCTTTATTTTCCGGTTTCCAATTCCAAGGAACACTGTTGTAATCCAACTAACATTATCTACATTGTTTTTTGCGGTTGTTTTTGTTTCTTTGTTCTCTTTTTCTTTTTAGTCTTGCAACCAGGGTAGGTAAGTGGTGAATAACCTCCAATGTAGACAGTTGTAGGCAGTTTTGAAGTAGCCGTCGTGCGTATGATGATAGATGAGTCGCAGGCAATTTTTCTCCTTGACGAGCGATAAGACGTACTCGGGAAGCTTGATCGTGTATGTGTGTACTTCTTTGAGAGGTATGCATGTATCTTGTGCATGTTGTATGATTTCCGTGAGTGTACTTGCGGCCTCGTCGATTTCTTCTGTTGAGCGCAGAGATCCCGATGTGAGATAAATCCGTTCGTTAATTTCTTTCTTGAATCCTTCCCAGTCGGCGCGTCCCTATAGTTTCGCTGTTTTCTGGGGCTCGTTGAAGTCGTCGTTCCTCCAATACTGAAGCTCACGGGCAGGTGGTCCGACGAAAGTTCATCCAGCGTGCGCAGTGCCAATATCGTCTTTGCTTTTTTTCTCGAGTACGATGTCCAGAGTATTGGTGCTGAGTGGAATTTATTTTGTCTGGTTTGTCCGGTGCCATTATCGTGTAGTTGTGAGTCTGCATATGCGTAAAGAGTGTTTTCCTATTCGCGTTGCCTCTGTGGTTATTCCAATAGTTGGCCAAAATAGTTGAGATCTCCTCCTAGCACAACAAAGGGGCGCAAATTCAGTAGTTTATCAAGGTCTTTTCTCACCAGACTGTGGTCCCTTATTGCAGTAGGTGGCGATGAAGGTGTGCGCTCTATCTTCTATGATGCTTTGATAATTAATCTTAAATAATAATAATTAGTATACTTCAGCTTTGGACTAGGGATACTTGTGGAAGTGATAATATGGCGGTACCGCCGCCTCTTCCCTCCAATAGGGCGTCTCGGTGAACTTCAAAGCTGGGCACTCTCAAGCGGTATATCGTGTTTAAGATGTGTTTCTGAAATAAGAATTATATCCGTGTTTGTATTGTTTACCAGAGCGAGCAGTTCATGAGCCTTGAAGCGATTGCAATGGGCATTCCACGGGAGGACCTGTGGAGGTTATCCACCACTTACCCGCCCTGGTAAGTAACAGATGGTTACTCCTTCAAGGCTCTCGCAAGATTCTATTTTTTTTTTGTTAACCAAAGCTACATTTACTTATTTCGAACGATTCTAGACCTCCAGAGTCCGTGCGTACGTTGTTAGTAAGCAGAATGCAAGTTCTTAACAGGAAAAAATCCAAATAATTGGTTAGTAAACACAAATTTGAATTAAACAAGGCACAAGAAAAACTAATTCCTGAGGCTCTATGAGGCGGCATTGCATCGTGTAAAAAAAACCTGCAAGCACCTGCATAAAATAGAGAACATAAAAAAAACAACAAATTTCAAATCAATTGGCAAGTACCAACAAAAAATGTGAATGGCATTCGGTTTGATCATAAACCACACTTAGCTGCCGTTTCCCTTAGCCAACCACTCAGTTAAGCCTCAAAGAATGTTTACTGAATATTTGGGGTAAAATACCCGAAAACTAAAAGAAAATTCAGCATTGAGTAGTCAGAGGCAGGACAAAGGACAGTCAAGGTCGCTTGATCAAGCCTCAAGCCAGCACATGTCATTGGGGGAGGCCCAAATAAATCGGAGAAGGATCTACAAAATTAATAATGTAATTAAAATAAAGAGGTCCAACACACCCCCATATGGGGATAGGCAAATAAAATAAAAAATAAAGAAAAAGTTGGAGTTCAGTTCATCCAAAAAAAAATTTTTAAAATAAACATCGAAAAAGATAAAACAAACAAAACAAAACCAGAAACATGACATAAATAAACAGTCATTTTAGTTATTATTAACAAAACAAATTTTGTTGTAAGGTAATTATTAATTATATAATATTTTTTTTGAAAATACAGTGAATAATAAAAACATTTTAGATATATTTTTTTTATTTTTTATATTTTAGCATATAAAATATAATGTACATTTAGATTATGTAATAATTTGTGTACATTCATGTTCAAATATCTTAATTAATACCACTCTTCCATGGAAGCATTAGCTTGTGTCTGGAAGAGTAGTGTACATTTTTTAAATGCTATATTATATCTTAAGTTCTTAAATTACAGTGTGAATGTAAAAAAAAAACAATAAGTTGTAAGTTCGGTGTTATGTAATTATAAGTATTTATCAACTATCAAACAATTTTATTATTTGGATAATGTATCTAGAATTATTGTAATTAGTTGTTAAAAACAAAACAAAATTTAACTTATTTGAAGAATGGAGTATCACTAGGAAACTGAGTTATAAGTTATTCTTGAGATTAGATTAGTCGGAAACTTTTTTTTTTTTTGAGATTATCTTTAAAATATTTTTAACAGTGTTTATTAATTTGATTTTTTATCAATAATTTTTCTAATTTCTTCCGGTAGTCAGTTGAAAATAAGTCTTCCTTGATAAGTATAAAAATTTTGTGCGAAGGAAGTGTTTAATTTTGGGCATGAAAAAATATATTTATGTCTTGTACGGTTTTCAGTTATAAATTGATACTTTTCTTTTTCTTTTATAATTTGAATCAATGCATTTTCATTGTACAGATCTTTGAGTGAAGGTACTTGGAATTCCTTAAATAATTTATCCGTTGGGTAGTCAGAAGGTTTTTATAATATAATTTTAATTATTAGCGTCTGCCCAACTTCAATTGGGGAAAGATTAGTTTTGTATGCGGATCCCCAGCTAATGATAGCATATTGTAAAGTTGATTGAACCAAAGCGTAATATATTAGATATAAGTTTTTTACAGATAAAAAATTTCTGATTCTTAAAAATATATAAATCAATATTCTAATTTTTTTTACAACTTGACAAATTTGTTCCTTCCATTTCAAATTTTTATCGATAATAACTGCTAAATATTTGATTGTGTTTGTTGTTTTTAATATTGTGCAGTTTGGGATACAATTGTTTTTACTATGTGTTTTGGAATTATCATGGATGATGATGTCAATGTTTTTAGGGGTATCATTTTTCACAGAACTATAATAATAAGAACAAAAAATAATACATAGGAGGACCTGCTCTGGATTACGTTCACTACCTCAGGATTAGATATTGAGGGTAGAGGTGATGAGATTCATCAGAATTACCGTCTTCTCTAGTAGGCTGGAGTAGCTGGCCAGCTGCCATCGCTCGCGGGTTCATGATTGGGGGCCATGATTTCCGCGTTGTCCTGCTGCTGTGTGGAGGGTTGTGAGCAAGGATGCGGTACTGTTAAAGCGAGGCGACGTAAGCTACTCTCTTCGGGCAGCCTCTATAGTTGGCGGGATGGGGGCCTCCGCAGTTAAAGCACATGGCGGGCTCGTCCCTGGTATCTTAGGGCACTTGGCCGAGGCGTTCTTCACCGAAAACTTCACACACCTTGCGGTGTGTGAGCAGTTTTAGAACCCGTGCCCGAAGTTCTGACAGCGGTTGCACTGCGTTTCATGCTAGAGATGATTGCACCGGTGCTTATGCAGGCGGATCCTGCAGTGGTACTTAACAGCTGCTTTCAGCTGGCCCTTGTTTGTTGAAGTATGCCAAGTACATCGGGTACGAGAGAAGCCTTGATCTGCCATACTTGCAGCAATCTCCTCCAGCTCGACGTTCGGCAGGCCCTTGATGATCGCCTTCTTCATCTTCTCGGCCTGCGCCATGTAAATGTGGAAGCCGCGCGCCTCCCCTCCTGCTGGTGAGGCAACGGTGGTCCGCCATGCTCCTGACAAAGATATTCACCGCCCCGCCCCGGTTGTACCGGAAGGTGAAATTGGGATGACCCAGGTTTTCTTGTACGGCAGATGTAAATGTGGAAGCCACGCGCCTCCCCTCCCGCTGGTGAGGGCACGGTGGTCCGCCATGCTCCTGACGAAGATGTTCGCCGCCCCGCCCCGGTTGTACCGGAAGGTGAAATTGGGATGACACAGGTGTTCTTGTACGGCAGAAGTGATCTGCGCCTAAGTGAGGTTCCCCAGGATCATCACCACCGGTGTAACGCGATTTGCAGGTACCTGTGGAAGAAGAAGAAGCATGATTAGTATGATTAGTATTGACGCGCTATGTTTGCGGTTCACCAAAGTGGTTTCCGACTACAACCGCCCGGGGTTCCTGCGGGGACCCTGGCCTCTTAATGGGATTGGATGGCCTCGTCCAACCTTCCTACTAGCGGGTCGTCGTCTCCATGGCCTGCTGGGGTTGCTGGGGTCTGTTGGGGGGTAAGTAGGCCGAAGCTGGTGCGGCTGGGTCCGGGTGCTGATTTGGGTATCACAGGGGGCCCCGATAAGACTGCCGTCTTCGTCCTCGGATCAGTCTGTAATGGCTTCTGGGGCTACTGGGAGGCGGGGATCGTGACTAGGATGGTCCCGGTCTTAGTTTGCCGTTTGTATTGACGGGAGCCCTGGGGGATCACAATCGGCGAGTCCTCCGGATTGGAAACTTCCATCCGCGCGGAGAACATCCGCATGGCAGGGGTCCTATTTTTCTTCTTTGCCTTGAAAAAGGCAGTTGGTGGCGCGGGCGCCTTTGCAGTGATCCGGTCGGGGTCCGGCCGGCTGGCAAGGTGGCAGGTGTCTGACCGTGTAAAATACAAGCCAGACAAATGCGAGCTTGAGACGAAAAAGCTGTCGTCGCAGGCGGCAGTCACTCAGCGAATCTCGTCTGATCTCTGATCCTGATCGAACAAGTGTGTCACTTAACTTCTAGCGACGACTTCTATCGGTACTTGATTGTTCCGGCGAGTAGAGCAGCTCTTTCCAACCTGGAGGACTCGCCGATTGTGATCCCCCAGGGCTCCCGTCAATATAGATGGCAAACTAAGACCGGGACCATCCTAGTCACGATCCCCGCCTCCCAATAGCCCCAGAATTTCTTGGTGAAACTCCAGCAAAATCTGAGGTTGCTAAATCCTTTAAATATAGGACTCGTAGAAATCTTTACGTTTTCAAGAAACTTCGTAATTAATTAGTGGAATTCAAACTACTTCCTGCTTTAGTTTGCATAAAGCATGAATCTTTCGCTTTATCGTAATCCCTGGCTACCCTTGCGGAAAAATGACGAAGTAGTTAGAATTTTAGTTCGTTAGTTGGTTTCAACGTAATAATACAACACTGGAAACTTTGAGAGGATCTGAGCGAAGCATAAATAATGACAATAGCGCATATTTGCATTTGAGTTTGAAATGAATTTTGCAAATCTCTGTGGATTTATTTACGCAAGAGAGCTTCAACTTCCAAGTTTACACTTGAATGAAAAACTCTTCCTCATTGTGGAAATGCTACACAAAACTTTTGTTGGGCGGAACAATAGAAATAGTTGCATTAATTTAAATAGATTAAGAGCTTCTTATTGAGTTTTACAAAAGCAATACATGTAAGAAAATACCAAGGAAGATAATTTTAAAATATATATGTAGTAGTTCCGACTCATTTCTCTACTAATTACATTTCCTTAATAACCTATTCAAACGCACAAGAATTATATATTTTACGTTATAAAAATGTACACTCACTTACATTTTATAATATTGGTAGAGATTCGGCCAGTGTCTAGTTATTATTTATAAGGGCTGCTTTGTTTTTACTCAAATAACAAGAACATAAAAGAGTCGACCTATTTGGGAGGCTGGTATGGGCACCGAAGTCCCGGGAACGATTTATCAGATAACCAAGGTCAACCCAAGTGGTTTGCTACGTTTGGTGACTTAGCAGGGATGTCCGGTTCATCAAGGAAGGTGTGTTCAGGTATTGGCGGCGAACGCACAGGCCCACCAGCTGCGTGGCGGGCCGATCGGGCCAGATCGGGAGATGCTGATTTAAAAAGACCCTTTGACCTCTCCGGCATGGTCTCTCTCAACCTATCTTCTAGTACCGCAGCGAGAGGGATGGATTCGTACGTCCGTCAATTCTGGATAAACTGACCCTTAAAGTCCTACCCAACCCTTCTTCTCCTTCCATTTCTTAAATATACGGATCCCCAAAGATGACATAGGCCTGAGGGAAATTATTTTCCTCAGGGCTTTCTATGTGGGGTTAAATAAAAAAATTCAGCAAAGCCTTAACGTAGCATTAGCATTAGAGATGCGACACTATCCTTTTTGGAAAAGTGTTTATCATAAGAATGAAAAGGCTTCTGCCGTTCTCAATTAGCCCAGTCAATCTAGACAAAAAACAAGCTCTAACTGGAACAAATTAAGGGAAAGCTGATTTTTTGCACGTAAGTAGTACGTACTCTAGGGAGTATTTTCACAAAAGTCCCCACTCCTCCCTCGCTTGCTTCCCCCCCTGTGCCCTCCCAAACATTAAAATGTGGGCTTCTACTAAAGCGATTATATCTCATAAACCAAAACATATATCATTAAAAAAATTTCATCACCTAACCTCTTACAAAATTGCCTAAAAGTTATGTTTTGTAATTTTTTTATTATCTGTGTTAGTTTGGCCAATAATAATGAGATTGTTGTTAAAAAAATAATTTTTTTTGCAAAATTTTTTTTTGAAGTTGAATATTTTTTTTTGTCCGAGAGAATATGAAAAAATATTTCAAACAAATCATTTACCAAATTTAATAAGCTTTAAAAACGTGTATAACAGTATTTACTTACATACTTAATTTCTATCGAAAATATGTGGATAAGCGCTTAATTTAGTACGCCCGCTGGTCGTAACACGTAGCGGCGTGTTATGTTTGACGATCTTGTCGCGTCGCTACTTATTATTTTATTAAGTTGAAACAAATGAAAAAATTGAATAAAAATAATCAGTTTTATCTCCTTTGTCTTGAAATTAAGGTGTGTGGGTTTTGTGCGTTATATTTTGATGTTATTGTGCCAAGCTTTCAAGTTTTTTGTGCGTTTTACCACCTACATCGGGTAAAAATATTGAGAAACAATCAATTAACAAGAAATTAACAATCTGCAGAGAACCTATTGTGTATTTTATGTAAACTGACCTTACAGTAAATGTTGTTATAGTAACCAAGTGGTTACAAATGCAAATTAACGCTAGTATTGAAAACGATGACAATAATCATGTTAAATTAACTAGTTTGGATAGCGTAACCGTGCACAGACATAGATTGTAGAAAAAGTATTCTAGGGCTAGCAGTGGCTTTTACAAATTTTAATTGTAGCTCATCGACCAGTGTACCTAAGCGATTCCTAAGTCATTTAGAAAATTTATTTATTTTGATGGAGAACTGTATTATTTGAGACAAAAAAAGTTTTTATTCATACACTACCTCACAAATATCGCGAGCAAATGCGTTTGGTGTTAACAATGGAAATAAGAGAAACATTGATGAATGTTTGCAATACAAAAGATGATAAATGGGGTGCAAAAGTAAAATCTAAACTGTTAAGTGTGTTTAATTTGGTCGCCGCAGAAGCTCGCTATCATAACAGTTGTTTCAAGAAGTTCTGTAAAAGTAAACTAACTCAAAAAGTAAGTTTGTAGGAAGATCTAAAGACGATAATTCAGCCAAAAAAGCTTAAACTCTGTATTTTCTTAGAAAATCCTGATGAATTTCAGTTTACTTTAGAGTAATTAAGGGAAATAGTAATAGATATTTGTGGCACTGATCTTCCGTACTCGATAACTAGATGACTGGTGCAGAAACAAAGAAATGAAATCAAATCTGGAACGTTTAACGTTAGCTGTGGCAGAAATAATCAGAGAAGATATTCAAAAAATGCCATATGATTTTGAAAGCTATCCTGATATTCCGGAAATCACTGGTGGGGGTTGTGATTTAGTTCCTGAAACTCTGAATCTCTTCACGTCAACTGTAACAAAGAAGAGGTTGTATGATAATGGACCTGATATTACGAGAAGACGTTTAGTAATTAACCACGCCATAATAGCATCTGCAAGGCCTAGGTCTTTTTTGTCATCAATACATACAAGTTTGTGTATATACAATGAATGTACGGATCTAAACATTTAATAGAAGTGTTGTCGTCGTTGTTCGTCTTATCATGAAGGTGACATACCAGAGATCTCTAATAAGCTGGGCCTCCTATAATCGAAGATGACACATCGTTTGACAATTCCGACGTTAATATAAAAAGATTAGATGGCCTAAATACATTTCATGCCATGGGAGGAATCAAGTGTATCACTCTGGCCTCTAATTTGACAACAACTCTAGATGTACCTCGTCTTCAGTGTGGAAATTTTTGAAAAAAAGAAAACATCCCTCAATGTTGCTACGCGAAGAGAAAAAAGAGCAGCTTGAAATATGTAACCATAAAAAATATCAGTGAATGTACATCTTCTAGAAAAGAGCATGCCGATTCATTATATTTTGTATCTCTGACCAATTAATAAAATTTGGCTGATTTATAAAGCACCATTTTCGTAAAAAAATCACCTCAAGGGCGCTGAAGGGCACGCAAGGGTGGTTCGCATTCAAAAGTTGACTGGAAGGGGTTTATAAATGTCGCTATGAACGATTGTGTGGATTACGGAACCAGTTAAGTAATGGCTGTTCCATTTATTGATATTGATTCCAATAATCCGTCCTCAGTGTACACTGCACTATGTCTCCCAACAGAACATTGTAAAAAGAACAATCGAACCCGCTTTTTCTCAGAGCTATTGAAATGGTACCGGGGGCTGACGGATCATCGGAAATTTCAAAAATTATTTTACGACTAGAAGGTTTTCATTTGTTAATGTAATATTTAGGATTTATTGGCCGCATCATGGAAGGAGGTGGGCTAGAAGATTTATGGAAAACTGTGTAACTGTAAAGAACGCGGCCCGCCAGTATCTCCTGAGGACATAAATGAATTACCATCTAATGAATGGGGATGGCAAAGAAGAGAATATAAGTTAACACATACAAATGACATGTCCCGCGAATCCAAATGAACTTCTAATTGATTCTTGTAACTGTAAAACCTCGTGCAGAAAGTCGTGCAGCTGTTGGAGGGCAGGATTAGAGTGTTCTGATATGTGTGGCCACTGCAATGGACTATCCTTCAGTAACACATCTGAAAATACTGATGAAATATTTGAAGACGACTGTGATACCCAGTTTATAATAATATTCTGTAATCCCTTAATACCTACGAAAAGATATATAATTTTGTACTTTATTATTTTTTTCGTACTTTTATTGCAAATACTATTAAGTGTTAAAAGTGTTTTTATATGGTAAATAAATTTAAAAGTTCTCGACGTTTCAATTTAAAACTATAAGTAGTGCTATCTAAGCACAAATCGGTCACCTGCAATCACAGCTGACTGGGTTGCCCGCACGCCGCGGCGCCGTGCCGCCCTGCAATTGAGTCGGATTTTGACCAGTAAAGATAAAGTAAGCAATATTATATCGTTTTAAAGCTTATTAAATTTGGCAAATAGTTTGTTTGAAACATTTTTGCGTGTTCCCTAAGACAAAAAAAATATTCACCTTTAAATCAAAATTTTACGAAAAAAAAATTTTTTTTTGCGACAATGTCATTATTATTTGCCAAACCGTAGTAGATAACAAAAAAATATGTTCCATCTTTTTTGTAGACAGCTTTTTAAGAACTAAAATGGTTTTATTTTTTTCAGATATATTGTATAGTTTAGGAGATATAATGGATTTTGTGGAACTCTACAATTTCAAAGTTTGGAGGGTGGCAGGGGGGAAACCAAGCGGGGGAGGGGTGGGGACTTGTGAAAATACTCCCTGTAAGAAGTACTATGCACCTGCAAAAATTCAGCTTTCCCTTAATTTGTTCCAGTTCAATGCGTTTATTGACTGGGCTAAATCTACAATACGACAAGATAAACCACTTTTATAAAATTAATTAATTTTATATACATGGCTTAAAACGCATACAAAGTTCCTTAAAAGTGGTTATGAAGTGGCTAGACGCAAAATTACCAGTGAAGTGATGCTTAATTATCTATAATAATTTATGCACGATTCTTTACATAGCGGATGTATATTTACCTGAAGAATATTTTTCATATCATCTCCCGGTTAGAGGAATATAGCTAATAAATTCTCCTATATTTAAATAATCAACCCATATTTTTTAGATTTATAAAAAAGCTATTAAAAAATCATATACATTATAAACGTAAATGTTCTCTAGATTTTCTAGCTCTGCTGTTCTTCAATTTTGAGTCCACATTTAATATTTTCTATGAAGTTTCTTTTAAATAGTCTAGTTGATGATTACATATAAAAATATATAAGAAAACTGAATTTTGACAATTTGTCAAATGTTTTGAATTTTCGTTGAAAAAATTTTCGACACAAATTTTGGTCGAGAAATGCCAAAATTTCTTTGCACTAAAATGGAATTTTTAACGTACTCACCGAAAATAAGTGCTACACGTCAGACAGATACATTCATTATCTTTAATCCACATACGAAAAAACTCGAGTACTGTTTTGAAAATAGTCCATTCTTAAACATAATCAATTCGATAAATTATTACGCTGTAATTTAAGAATGCGAGCACCAAAAATTTGGCATTGCAAATATTCATTGTATTTTTAAATCTCACAATATTGAAGCACGTTGAATACATTTAAAATTCAATCATTATTACACTGGTATACAAATGTGTTAGAAAAATCTACTAAAACACGATCAGTAATGACATTTTAAATCCTAGCATTCTGACAGCGACCGTTTGAGATATTTTTGTTTAATTGAGGTTTTGTGAACATGAAAGATCCCTGTGAAAAACAAAGAACAGTGACACCTATTGATCATTAGCAGAAGTAGGCAGTTTTTATATAACGTGGAGTGTAGACTACAGAAACATTAAAAAATATTTTAAAAGAAAAATTAGAAAATCGATGCCAAATTTGGCAGCACACCAATCAGAGGTTTTGTAAATAGTGCCATATTGCGGCAAAAAGCGCTCGAGTGGATAAAAGCAATAATGTTTGCAACTAAATCCGTTCAAAATAATGTCATATACAGTGCAAAATACGTAATACCTAATATAATAGTGTGAGTATCGTCAGAGAGAATGACGCTGCTTAATAAATATTGTAAAAAAAAGGTTTCATGATTTTTTTTTATCTTTAGGCGTCACACAAAATACAAACAGCAATTAATCACTTTAAAAAGCCTACAGCCCGACAATTTACTGTTTTTTGTGGCTCACGAGAAAAATCGGAAAATATTTTCGCAGTAGGGTAAACTTTTTTGGCGCACGGTACGGGAAAATCGGACAATTAGTCAAATCTGGGTCCTTTGTTTATATTTTTTAAAATGCTGTATCCAACAATCTAACTCTGAATCAATCAAAATAAAATGAATTGCTCCTTGGCTCATTTGCTAACATCTGTCACAGTTTTTTGGTGAGTACGTACTTTTAAAAATAATTAAAATGTACCTTTCGTGGTCATATCGATATTCTGTTTTCTGCATTCACTTTATAGAGTGTACTGCGTTTACAATTTACAGAGGAGGGTGTAATATTAAGTTTTTTTGTTATATTCAAAGACGTATCCGTACTTTGCTTTAATCAGTGATTTCTGAGGTTGTTTGGAGTAAAACATATTCATATTGGTCTGACATTTTATGGCAACTTTATTGAATTTATGTATATATATATAAATCGAGGTATGCTTGCTATGGTATATGAGTATACGAATATATGAGTTATCTATTTTTTGCTATATTAAGCATAGGAGATGTTTGAAACTTTCTTTAACTCATAGCATAAACAAATACTTTCCTTAAACACCCGCGAAGGTTTCTGGATTATTACAACCACATGACAATATATCTGAAATTTTTTTTAATCATTTCAAAAACTCTCGCAAAACTGTCAAAAATGTCACAATTTGAGAATGACATTTTGCAAGACAATGATTGTTAAATCAACATTCAATTTTCGAAACTCTTTAAATTAATGAATTTATTTGAAGCACTCGCCTAATACTTTGAATCGAATCAAGAATTATTTTGAAAATGTACCTATTTTAGGTACCAAATTTTATTGATTTTTGGCACGCGAACTGTTTGAAAACTGAATGTACTGGAACTGAATATATGGAATATGGGAGGGGGGTTGGCGGGCCGGGCAGCTGGAGAGGGAAGGCTGGGGAGTTGAAAATGTGGGAGGGGAAGGGGACGTGGGAGGGGAACGGGGACGCACGGGAAAGGACATGCAGGGAGAAACAATTTATTTCTTTGAATACGGCATTACAACACATGCCGGGAACCAGCAAGTAGTAAATAAAATATCTGACATTCATTTTAAGATTAAATGTTGGGTCTTCTAACCGCTAACCCGATATCCTTAAACTTTCACACAGCTTTATTTTATTTGATGTCTTCTTTCGGCGTAATATCCATGAATACTCAACACAACGACAAACGTTAAGATAGGAAAAAATATTTTTTTATGCATCATGCTGTGATAATAACATACATTAATTTATAATACAATATAATTATGTAATATATTTTATACATCCTGTTGTGGTAATATGTTATATTTGTATTCTCTATGACAATGTATTTTATTTTGTGCTATTTTCATTACAAATGTGTCTTATTTATTTTTTACAATTTTTTTATGCACAAGAGTCCCAACTGCTGCCGTCTGGAGCCAATGAGACTATGGCATCCCCGAATTGGGGTAGGTTGTGAGGCTAAAGGTAGTAAGGAGGGGAAAAGGAAGGTACGGAGTTACCAGGCTATTCAGATCTGGTCACCAAACATGGCTATATATAATATTATATAGGTATTATACTTATAATATTTTAAATAAATTAATTGTGAAATAACATAAATTGATCTAAGATTTATTTTTATCGATCCCATGACCTTCGGATTGCGAGTCAAAAACCTTATCCCTCGACAATGGATGCACAATTACTCAAACAGGATGTCCAGGAGGGAATAATTTCCCTCAGTTGTATGGAGGATCTTTTGAAGGACTGGAAGGGGTGAACCTGGGTCTTGAAGAGACCCATGCTGCAGAGAGGGGAAGAAATAGGAGGCAAATCATTTTACCGCCGAACTGTTGAACACAAGAACGAGTCACGGAAGTGACCCTTCCTCATATGACAAAAATGTCAACTAATTGTCTAAGCCTTTAAAAACGTTATTATTATTATTTATTTATTTTTTTAAGAAAGACAAACATTCGTGGGTTACGAATAACCCAACAATGTTTGAAAATCTCCTACTACCACCACAGAAAGCCGAAAATGTTGCTTGTGTTGTGATGGAGGATTTAGCCAGCCGAGGAATCGAACACGCGACGCTCGGGTGGGACCCAAGCGCTATGCCCACTCAACCACTGACCAGTTAAGGGATTGTTTTATTTTTAAGGCTTCTAAGTTATCTGAGCTTTTAAAGACGCTTAGATAACTTAAAACCTTAGAAATAAATAAAAAAAATCCTTAATAATAATGGGCCCATTATCAATAAACAAAAATATTATCGTGTAATCCTTTCTTAGACATGTTCCCTTTCACCCCCACTCTTCGCTTTCCCAAGTCACGCCCTATCACCCACTAACCACAATATTTAGTAATATATTATGCTCACCCATTGTTTAGTAATGTCAAGTGATTATATGTTTGCCCTGAGAAAGGAACGTAAGTATTGAAACAGCTCTAACAAAGAAATATTGTTCCATTTATTTGTAATGGATAACCACAAAGTTATAGCTATTCAAGAGTATAATATTATTTTATTTTAAGAATTTTTGCAAATATTTTATTTTGCAATTTGGGAGGCGGGAATGGGTACCGCCGCCCGGGGAACCATTTATTGGATAACGAACACCTCTGCCATAGGTCACCCCAAGTGGTTCCCTACGTTTGGTGACTTAGCTGGGATGCCCGGGTTCTTGGGGTGATGTTTGTCTAGGTTTTGGCGGTGGATAATCTGGATACACTGAATCCCAGATTCCTACCCACCCGTCAAACTTCCTCACTTTCCTTTCCTTAAAAAGACTCTCATTTTCCTCAGGGTCTCGTGTGTGGAGCTAACGTAAAAAAATATGGAAATTTTTAAATCACGATAGAAATTGCTAAATATGAAAAAGTTATCATTTCGTTTTGTGTGATCTTTTATAATGAATCAATTAACACGAAAGTTACGGGTATCTCATAAAACAGATATTCTCGAAAAAAGGAAACGAACGCTCTCGTATCTGTGACGTTGTTAACATTATTTTTTTTTATTTCAATTTGATGCGGAACGTCAACATAAAGTAATTCACGTAATAAGAAATTCATTGGACAGCTTTGTTCTCTTCTTTTTATGAGCTATTCCCAAAATTTTCCTGAATAAAAGCATCGTTTACATATCAAATGGCTTCCTTGATTGTAAAAACTTAAGTCTGTTAGGGAATTAAATATACAACTTTATGCCTTTCTTGAACTCATTATACATTAAGCTTTCTTCGTTTCTTTTGTTAAAAGAAAGAATAGTAGTACAAGAGTGGACGAGTGGTTAAGAACGAATCCATTTTAAGAATTGGGTCCAGGAAGTTTGATAAATTTCTTGTTAAGTAAAATTAAATTCATCCAATGAGAAAATTTGTTATTTAATACAATAGGCCACTTGCATTACAGTTTTTTTTTCGATTAAGACAAATTTTCTAAGACATTCCGTTTTTTTTTAAATCGTATTTTTGAAACCCTGGAGATTTTTTTAAAATGTCTATCCCAAAAATCGGACCACTTTTTATAAACGGTAAAGACTGAATAATTTTATAGCGGAAAATAATAATTACATAGCCGAAAATCATTTTAAAAAAACGACGTATTACACACGAACGGCACAGGAGAATAACGAGGCATTCCAAAAATATTACATCTCATAAATATTTTTTTCCTTTATCAATCTTGTTGATCATTAATCATTATAATGTTTAACGTCTATAAATGACTAAATCCAATGTAATAAACTTGTACTTGTAAATTATAATTATAATAATATATTATAAAATTTGATTTTGTTAAAATCAGCATCATTATCATAACGCTTCTAAGACAGGTACATAAGGCATAATATGTACGGGGTTCTCTTCGTAACATCTGTCAAAACGTTAAACGGCATGAATCTGTCAAAAATTCGCCGAAAATCAAAGTGTTGCCATATAAAAAATAAATCAGTGTGGAATTTAGAAAATTTATTGAAAATTATCGGAGACGGAACATTTTCATGGAGTGACGTCACGAGCCCAAATAACGTATTTACTGAGTTAAAAATAATAAAAAAAAACTGTAAATTTCCAAAAAAAAATAGTGTCATTTTCGTAATCTTTGTAGAAAAATCCATCCACACGATTTTTTCCAAGTCATTATGAAATCCGTGCAAGTGTTAACAAACCAAATCTATAACTATTGCCGTAGGACGAATACTTTTAAAAAAAATGAAACAATACAACTTTGTATAAACCACTTGTATAATGCGTAAATCCAACCGGTTTCGGAACAAACGTTCCTTCTTCAGGGAAAGCTTATACTAATTTGACAGTTTCGAACAAATTAGTATAACCTTTTTTTTTATTTTGTCAAATTAGTATAAGCTTTCCCTGAAGAAGGAACGTTTGTTCCGAAACCGGTCGGATTTACGCATTATATAAGTGGTTTTTACAAAGTTGTTTTGTTTTATTTTTCTATAATGGATAACCACAAAGTTATAGCTACATTCAAAAATACGAATACTTTTTTTTCCAATTTACCAAGTGCACCTTCTAAAGAGTAACGCGAGTTTTGTTGTTATGAGTAACTGATCTACTTTACGTTAGTTATTATAAAAACACAGCATTAATAATATTTTCGTAATTTTTTTCTGTCGGGACTTCATCTTTGATAAGACGCCTAGAGGCGTTATTTCATTGGCCACAAAGTTCTTCAATTGCAGGTCCAGCCTCTCGAACGGTCTTTACCTTAGTTTTCTCATTTTTAATTATGGTGCTCCTATAGGAAAAATTCTGCATATTAGTTATTCTGCTGGTATCCTAAACACTTATTTATTTTTATCAAGTTTAATTTGTAGAACTAAATTTTAATTTTAATTTAAGCACCAGATTTAGATGTCCGGGTTAAATTTTCCCCACGGGAAAAACTAAACCTTTTCTCACACTTCCTCAAATGATCATCTAGTCAATCAACGCTATGCAATTGCAATATATATGTATTATAAATACAAAACAATACAAGAACAACATGTCAACCTACAAGAGACCAAACGGGAAAATAATTCACCGACTCCAGATATGTTCATATCAGAGGGTTCGGCTCTGTGGAACTCCTAATTAGACCTAAAAATCCTACTGATCCCTCAATATAAATATATTTAAAAAATCGTTTGTAATCCTACACGTATTTAAAATGACTGATTTTTGCATTTTTATATATAAATTCTTTGACAAATCTAATATGCCTAAATTTTCAATGAGAGACCTTGGTATAATGCCAGTAGCCGAAATAACAAATGGTAATATTTTTATAGTCTGAGAATGCCAAATTCTTTTAATCTCATTTCCTAAATCTGTATATTTCCTTATTTTTTCAGAAACAGATTTTTGAATATTACAGGAATTTGGTATAGCTACATCAATGACATAAGTTATATTTTAAAATTTGTCATGTAAAACTATATCAGGTATATTATGACTTATTGTTCTGTCTGTTAGTATAGTTTTATCATAATATATTTTATAAAAAACATTTTCTAAAAATGAATTTGGTTCATTTCATAATATGGGACTACGTTATGGCAGTCAATCAAGTTATGTTTAATTACCAAACTTTGGTGGATTATTTTTAAAACCTGATTGTGCTTAATGTATACTCGGTCAGCGCTTATACAGAACATCCCGATATAATATGTTCTGTTGTTTCCGGAAAAGCCAAAAATTTTCTACATTAATCATCAATTTGATTTATATCTTTGATTACATGCTTCCTATAATTTTTAATATCAATGACTCTATCTTGAATGGCAAGCATAAATCCTTATATTTCTGCGCTCAACTCTCCAATACTCAACCATTTGTTTGACGAAATTTTGTCAACATACATTTGGTTGAGATAATTGAAGTGTTTTGCGTGAATAATTTTATTTGACCAGGAATCTAATAATTCCTGGTTAGTATTTATAAGAATGTTGGCATTCTCGTCATATAAATTTAAAGGTGTAATGTTTAAATCTGCCTTGCAAATTATTTTGTGCATTTCTGAGCTATTAGCTTTCCTACGGAAAATTTTTCTAATCATTTCTACCTGATTGTGTTTCAAAGATGTTATTTTGACTACACCTCTACCTCCTAAATTTCTAGGTAAATTAATTCGTTCTGTAGCTGAATTTGGATGATGGCAATTAAACTTTGTTAACGTAGTTCTAATTAATCGTTCTAAACTATCTTAATCTGTATTGGACCATTTAAATATACCAAATGAGTACGTAATATAGAAGTATTGCCCAAGTATTTATTGCTTTTACAAAGTTTTTAGCAGATAGATCGCATTTTAATTTTTTCTGATCCCAGTTTGAAATTTAATCCTAATATCATTTTTAATACTAGTATGGTCTAATCTATTCGATTGCGGGTATCCCAAATATTTATAAACCTCATCCCCTTTCATACTTTTAATTTTGAAATTTCTAAATATACCCTCGTCTCCATCTACAATTTTGCCTTTCTCTATATAGATCGTTCTACATTTATCTAAACCAAAAGACATTTTAATAGCATCTGAAAAAATTTTAACTACCTTAATAATTTTCTCTAAATTTGATTCAGAATTCATAAATAATTTTATATCAACCATATATAATAGATGTGAAACTATACTACTCTCTCTTGTATTTCCCTTAATTTTTATTCCAAACTTGCTTATAATTAACATTTTAGATAGAAGATTTAATGCTAAGATAAACCAAAGAGGACTCAATGAGTCTCCTTGAAAAATTCCTCTTTTTATTGAAATGCCCGCTATTTTTTTACCTATTAAATTAACTAGTAAATCTGTATTCCAAAAGGATATAATATTTTTCAAAAAGCTAATTATAATTGTGTTATCTTTATAAATTTTTAATATTTTGATTTGCCACGAGTGCGGGACACTATCAAAAGCTTTTTGATAATCTATATAGCAAGTATGTAAATTACGCTTTTGATTTTGAATTGGTTTTAGAATTACAGAATCAATAACTAATTGTTCTTTACATCCTGTATGTTTTCTGCGACAACCTTTTTGTTGTTCAGATAAAATATATCAATTAATAAAAACAATTTAAATTTTTCTGTGTAATTATTATTACGCGTGATAGCTGTTTCGCCTTCCGAAGGCATTATCAAACTGTGGTCATAACATATACAGACGATGGATTTATACTACTTCTAGATAGGTATTTACGATGACTAATTTATAATTTTTGAGTAAAATGACTGAAATTATTAATGGTTATTATATCTCCATTACTGTTTGTAATGGTATTGTATTGTAATTGAATACTTTTATCATGCAACGTATTAAATTTTTCTCACAACAGCAGCAGGGGGTTGTTGCCAGGGGCTTCTCGAATTAGAATACGTACGAGACTTGCGTCATTTCCAGACATACGACCCCCAGATTCCTCACCCCTCATACCTTTTTCTTACCCAGAACTTCCTCTCCTTCCTTTCGCAAAAGACCCTCTGTTGGTGCCTAGCATTGCTCCTTTACCTTTACCTTTATTTTTCCAACTTTTAATTCTACCTACCAATCCTTCTAATTCCTACCCAACAAATCGTAATTATTCCTACCCAACAAATCCTATTTTTTCCTATCCACCATGCCGACCAGATACAATCAAGCATCACATTGTTCAGTTGCAAATTACCCACCTTCCTGTCAACACATATGTTAAATACGGAGCTATTGTATCGAAAATTTCTATAAAAGTGAAAATCATACGTGAATATAAAAAAGAACCAGCGAATCTGAAAAAGAGAAGCGAAGAGAGAAAATCTGCGGGTAAGTCGGCATCCTCATTTTTCCTTCCTTCCGCTTTGCGGGTACATATGAAACCCCAACACCCTCAATATAGCATCCTCAAAGATAACACAGGCCGTGAGGGGGAATTTTTTTCCTTTCAGCCTCCTGTGTGGAGCAAGCATAAAAAAAACTTGAAGTTAGAAATGTACCCGGAAAACGCAAACACATAATACAGTGAAATCTCGATCGATCAACAAAAATGATCTTAATGCCGCATTTATCGTTTATTTCTTCTAGTCTAGAATTTAAATCGCGCAAAACTTATAAAAAATAGATCGCGTCGATCCTTTCTCTATGCATCGTTTTGCCGCAATCATCGTTTAAATCACAGTTTTTTGTGCACATTTCACTCGATCAATCGTTTTTAAAACATGAGCGTACATTTTAAAACAATTATTCTGCTGCTAAATGGTAAACAATGAGCGAAACATTCAGAAGAGAGAGCATAACGATTTAGTCGCTTCTGCCGGTGGCTGCCGCTTCTGGCATTAGTCCAGTTCTGTCCTAGTTTTCAAACATTCGAAAGCGTGGAGCGCGCGTGCGATGTTTTTACTTATGTAGGTTTCCAGCGTTTTAAAATTCACTGTCCCGTGAAAAAAGTGTGCTCTTTTCAAGATCCAGTGTTATCATTTGCATGTTTTTTCATGTTTTTTTGGGTCATTTCTACATGTCAATATACATGTCATACAGGTAACTTTAATTCGGTACCTACACTAGCTAATAACTGTAAAAAGTAGAAAAAATTACTAATATTCTAGTAAGTAGGTACTACAAATTAATCTCGATAATGGTAAAAACTCTTTTTTAAAGTAAATCCTCTTTCAAAAAAAAAATTTATTTCTGCGATGTATTTTTTTCAAAAATATAATTTTTTCCCATTATTCAAAGGAAAATTATTGTTTTCTAATAAAGCATTGTAGATTCTTTACTTAGATATCTTTAGGGGACATACATTAATTACGTGAGTTCAGAATGGGGGGGATGGGTCCAGTAAAATCTCACCAAATCTCATTTAAAACGGGGGGGGGGTCAATAAAAATCTCACGTCAACTTTAAAAGAATACACTCGCATATTATTAAAGAGATAATAAAACATATATTAAATTGCTTCACTTTTCTTGAAGTGTCCCAAATTTTGTCCGTTGAAAAAACCTAACGACGCGGGCTTAGACCCACAAAAACCCATCCCACCCTACCTATCGCAATTTTAATCGCAACAATAGCTGTATTAGGTCGACAGCTATTGTTGCGATTATATTTACCTCAACGGCGGGGCAGTAATGAGATAGGATGGGGCGGGATGGGATTGGGGCGCCGCCCACCTATGCACTTTTTCCACGATCGCGAACCCCCCCCCCTCCCCCTAGCTACGCCACTGATCTCACGTGAGGGGAAGGGGGGGGGGGCACCAAATCTTAATATTAATCTCACCAAGGGGGAGGAAGTCTAGATTGGAAAAAAAAAGTGTTTAGGAATCGCAGATCCACGTTCAATTCTATTTATAATTTTTGGAATCCGCCCGATGTACCTTTATTTTCAGCAACATGCACGGTCTTTGAAAAAGTAAAATCTTTATTTTTAATTTTATTTTTATTATTATTTTTGTACGCAAAACTGCCATGTTGCCAAAAATTTACATACATGGAAGATTTTAATACCGTGTGTAACCGAAATCGTACCAAAAATAGCAACAAATATAATTAGCTAAATATGCAAAGGTATGACTTACAAGAATGAGTAAAATGTAGAACTTTTTTTTGCATATTTAATTTTTGATGCTGAAAAAAACGTCATTTGCAAAACTGAAAACATACTTAAGCCAAGGAAACGGCCAAAAAACAATCGACGATGAAAGATTATATACAATAATGCAAAAAATATATATTGTTGTTTCTCTGCCTCTTCGTAATTTAATTATATATTTAACTTTAAATAGCATCTACTTATTGAATAAAAACGAAATAAAAACGTTTATTCATCAATGGATTTTTTACAGTATTATGCATTTTGTTCTTTAATCATCGAGTCTATTGATAAAAAGGTTACTGCTCAGTGATTCAGGATTTCTCCTGGAATGCAGCTGGTTTTCAGCAGTGCTGATATATTTATATATCAAATAAAAAATATTTTTAATCAACAAATTCAGTTATATATGTGAAATAAGTAACTTTTTTAAAATATTAAACATTTAAGCTTGTTTGTGGCGTTTTTTTTACCGCAACGTTGTTTTCTCACATTCATCGTTTTTTTTAACGATAAAATGACAGACGAGAGTTCACTGTATTTGAAAAATTTATATTTATTTAATTTTATCTTTATGTAGGTATTTTATAAGTACCTGTCACCATAACTTTTATAAAACGATATAAAGCGCATCATGAAATTAAATTTCAAAGTATCAGGTACCATACACTATTCTTTTTATCGTCAATCTTCGTGCTGGTCAAATTTAAGCAATCATAAAATATTATAAGATCAAAGAACTTTTCAGTGAAGACTGATAATTATTAAATTATTTTATTCGCAATCGCAATAAGCCTGCATAAGCTGTAAATTAATATGGGAGGCGGGTATGGGTAGATACCCCGGGAACCATTGGATAACCGACACCTCCGCCATAGGTGGTGGCTACTGAGGTTCATGGGGTGAAGATTATCTAGGTCACCGGGCGGAGGGCCGGATTTGGAGACTGGTTGAGGGAGACCTTTTTACCTTGCAGCAAGACTCTCTCATCCCTCTCACACAGTGGAAGGGATGAATTTATACGTACGTCACTCCTAGACCCACTGACCCCCAGATTCCTATCTACCCCTCATACCTTTTTTCCTCTCGAGATCTTTTCTTTCCTTAAAAAAAATCTCCACTCAGCATCCCCAAAGATGACATAGGCTCTCAGGAAAATTATTATCCTAAGAACCTCCGGTGTGGAGTCAATGTAAAAAATAATAATAATACTGGAAGAAATCAGAGGCATTAATGATAAAACCCAAATATTGCAAACATTTTAAAGAACTTAAAAAAAAAGCTACTGCCACCTAATAGTCTTACAAATATCCTTTATTTTCCATTACAATCTTTCTTTTTTTCAAAATACATTCGTAACATATATTACACGTAACATTATATATTATACATATTATATATATTTTACGTAACATTCATTCTTATTTATATTTTCTTACTTATACCACTTACACTAGAGAAAAATGTCATTATACTACTACATTAAATTTATTGTATATCATCATCAAACAGTATTAATAGGCTTGCGTCTACGTGATTGAATTTAAGAACCCGGTTTCGAGTGCATGTCTGCCGCCGCGCCGTACGCGCCGCACCATATAAACATCTGTGTTCGTGAAATTTCCAAACAAAAATACCGTTGTAATTCGGTTTCGAAATCGAGAATTCCTCAAAGGATGGCGCTACTTTTGTTAGCAAGTCGCATGAGAACGTGCCCCCCCCCCCCCCCCCCCCTATAAGTACTACGATTTTGTAAATTTGAATAATCTTAGTTGTAAGCCAGTAATATAAGTAGCTATAAGTCTTAGATGTAAGTCACTAGTTGTAATTTTAAATCTTAGTTTTGAGCCAGTAATATTAATTATTTTATATATTATTTGTACAGCGCCCTTGAGGTGATTTTCCACGAAATCGGCGCTATATAAATTAGCCAATTATTATTATTATTATTATTATCCTTACCGATATTGAAAGATTGACGGTAATGCTTAGTTGTGAAAGCTCCACTACACTACTCGCGAAGTTGATCGAAGTTAATCGAATACGATAGTGTAGACACGAACTTCACTTCGCTTCGTCCAACTTCGCTTCGCTTCGCCTGACTTCCGATAATTGTCGGTATTTGGCCAGAGTCAAAGGACTCGAAGTGCTCCGAAGTTCGAAGCGAGTAGTGTAGACACGCGCTTCGAACTTCGGCTAACTTCGTCGAGGACTTCGTCGAAGCGTCGAAGCGAGTAGTGTAGTGGACGTTTGAAGTTATTACATATGACGGCATTGCCTGTCCCGGTTACTGTGTCCCGGTGACTAGCTATCACTGGATCACAGTAGATCCGAGGAACGGGCTATTTTTGGAACCAGTTCCCATCACAAGCAAATGCTTCTAATGTAAGTGTAGTAAATAATTTAAGATGTAAAATTATCATCGTGTATGATGTAAAATATTTTGTTAAAAAAAAATTATAAAAATTGAATTTTTTGGTTCAAATACTAGGTAATACGATTTATTACACATCTCCTTCTTGAAGAAAGTAATTTCTACCGCCAGGAGCCATGTTTTAACATTTAAATCAAACGCCGCATCGCAGCTTCAATTTAAGAATTTATTTCCCTAACACAATATGACTTGAAGCCGTACACCGAGAAGGAATTCGTCTGAGGACCTGGGGCGCTGAGATAAGCCGGGAGTGTTGACTTGATATGGCGATTTACACGACTGTCGTCTCTGTGAAATTATTTTGCCATTTAAAATGCCCGAAAGTTGCGCAATAAAGCAAAGATTTTGTGAAAAGGAAATTTCTCGCCGGGCGCTTTTATAGCGTACTCGTGACTCCACGGGGCTACTATTTACAGGGGTCTAACTGCCGTTAAAACTACATAGCTTTTACTGTGACAAACAAATTTAATCCAAAGCATTATATTCTTGAGCCTTATCCTGCAAATGCAACTAACTTTAGTGTTAAGTAATAGGAAAATTTATTATTATTATATAATAATAATAATAATAATAATAATAATAATAATATTATACATAAAATTATACAATGAAACATATATGGAAACTTTGACTAGCCAACTAGGAATGGATCCTGTTTTAGGCCAGTCAAATTGACAAATTTAGTTCATATCATAATTTCATATTACATTGATTAATTATATAAACATATTATTTATTGAATGAAACAAGTGTTACGATTGAATTCCTCGTAGAAGCTTTAGTTAAAAACTACAATTTTGAACTCATAAAAAAAGAAGAATAAGCGAAGAGAAAAAACAATGTCTTAAAGTACAAATTTAGTATTGAATGCTTGTTTAACAATAGATAAATGTTTGGTCATTTAAATCGCTTGCAAAAATTGAGAATCGAGACATTCTTCAAGCGTGATGACAATATCCATATTATAATTATACATCTTGTTATATTTTACCTTAAATATTTTTATCTTTTTTCTTTCTCTTGTTTCTAATATCTTATAATTTCTATTTCAAACCTATATTTTGTTCTAGTTCATACACTGTATAACTTATATCATGTATGATTACCTTAACACGGGCATTAGCCTAGTATGGTAATCAAGAAAAAAAACATAAAAGTGTATTTTCAAAAATTGTATGAAATAAAAAAAATAAAAAAAAAAAAAAAAAAAAAAAAAAAAAAAATAATAATAATAATTAACGTGGATGTTTAAAAGTGATTACAAAAAATAATTATAATTATAATTAACGTGAGTGACGTATCCCTTAACTTTACGAGCGGGTGAAGAAACTCAAAAAGAATGTGACTCGAAAAGGATGCAGCAAATGAATAAAAACAATTTGTATATAAATATTTCATAAGTTAGCTAGTGTATAAATAGTGACATGACAGAGTGGTTGATAACAAATTGTATTTATTTCCCTTTCCTTGCTTCATTTTTTCATCCTACTAAGATATTTTCCCTTAGAGCACTTAATATAAAATAAAACCTGTAAAGTAAATAAAATCCAGATGGTAATGTTAAAAAGAAAGATCACCGCAGGACTTGAATGTAGAACAATGGGAAGGGTATTGATAAAATAATAGACAATTATGTTCTGAAGTTATAAGTACGTGTTTATGTAATATTACGTATAGTACGCAATTTTGTATAAATTATATTTGTACGTATTTTGTATAAATTATAGCTTACGTAATTTTGTATAATAAAAAGAAAGATCTCCACAGGAGTTGAATGTAGAAAAATGGGAAGGGTATTGATAAAAGAATAGCAATTGTGTTCTGAAATGATAAGTACGTGTTTTTGTAATGAATGGAACTATGAGTGAGTGTTTTTTATTATTTTGTTTTTTTTTTTTTTTCTTAAATATTTTTAATTTTGTCTTATTTTATATGATGAGACTATCTATTGGTCAACATATCTTCGCTTTTGATCCTCCCTAAATCAAGGAGCCAGTCGTTGATCAATTTGCGCAAAACATTTGCACTTTTAGTTTTCCAATCATTAGGAATGATATTGAATAATTTAGGTCCTAAGTACGAAAATTGCCGTTGGCCGAGGGACGTCGTGATTTTTATTGGGACTATTGGATTGTTCCTTGAAAGTCGAGTGTCATGAAGGTGGTCAATGGACGGGAAGTGTTGACGTTGTTTTTGAGCATGTAATATAATCTTTCTAATATACAATTGTCTAACATCAAGTACTTTTAATTCCGTGAATAATGCATCACTGGGGTACCTGAATGGTTTTTTAAGGATGACTCTTAGTATTGATTTCTGAGCTTTAGCCAGGGAGTCTAATATTGTTTTGGCACATCCACCCCATCCTAGGGATGCATATTCGAGTAAAGAATTACACATGGCATAGTATATTGATTTCATATCTTTAACAGAGAGAATATTTCTGATGGTTATAAAAAGGTGTGTAAGTTTTCTGACTTTTGAGGCCGTTGCGTTGATGTGTTCATCCCATCTCAGATATTTATCTATGGTGATCCCTAGATATTTTAAACTATCCACGCATTCAAGGTTATTGCAAGTACAAGTGTTCGGTTCATTGCAAATGTGAATAGTAATATTTAGTATTACCTTAGGTTGACCCGCTTGTGTTGCACTAAAACGTATAAATTTTGTCTTGTCCGTGTTAAGAGTAAGAAGATTGTAGTCTAGCCAATGTTTGACATTGTTTATTCCAATTTCTGCTTTTCTATGCGCTTCATGCCAGTTTTTGCCCTCAAATATTAAGACCGTATCGTCAGCAAAAGTGATGATATGATCGGCAAGGTTACTGTTGCAAAGATCATTAATATAGATATTAAACAATATCGGTCCTAAAGTACTTCCTTGTGGTACACCAAATTCGATATTGGCTGGATCGCTTAGAGTACCACTAATAATAACTCTTTGGCTCCGATTTTCTAGATAGCTTCCTAACCATTTAAGTAACTGCCCCTGTATTCCGATTAGCTGTAATTTTTTCAAAAGGATTTTGTGCGAGATGGTATCAAAAGCTTTAGCCAGATCCAGGAAGATCGCGATGCTTTTGATTCCTCGATCGATGTTATTAGAAATTACTTTAGTCAGATTGCCAATGGCATTTTCAGTACCTAAACCCGGCCGGAAGCCATATTGTCTCTCAGAAAGGATGTTATTATCTTCAAGATAAAAGCTAAGACGATTTTTGACAATTTTCTCTATAATCTTTGAGACTGAATTGACCAAAGATATGGGCCGGTAATTTTGAATCGCAGATTTATCTCCGTTTTTGTGCAGTAATACAACAACTGAATGTTTTAGATGGTTAGGGAATATTCCTGATTTGAGACTTAGATTGGAAATGAACGCTATCGGAGATGCAATGAATGACTTAGTTACTTTAAGCAGATTAGTCGAGACTTTGTCTGGTCCACAAGCGTTAGATGGCTTTAGGTCGTCAATTATTTCCAAGACTTCATTCGTCGATGTTTGTATATTGTCTATTTTATGGACGAGGTTAGAGGTGACCAACTTGGCAAGTTCGATTTCTGTTTTATTGCATTTATCGAGAATTTTTTTGGCAAGTGTGGTTCCCACCGATGTGAAGTATTTATTAGCAAAATTCGCCATATTTTTAGGATTAGAAGAGTTTACGTTACCGATATCTAACGATTTAATTTCGGAAGACCTGTTTATTTTTGTTTTACTAATATTACGAAATGCTTCCCACATACGTTTTGGAGAATAAGAATTTTCGTAAATGAACGTTTTAAAATAATTTTCCTTTGTATATTTAATAATCTTTTTGCATAAGTTCCTATATTTCTTGTAGTGAGTTTGTACTAAAATATTATCTGGAAATTTTTTGGCCTTTTTGTGGAGTTGGTTTCTTTTGTGAATCGATTTTACAAGGCCAGGAGAGATCCAGGGCGTAAGTTTAAACTGGCTGTTCGATATGTGTTTGTTACTTGTATGTTTAGATATATATGTATGTAGAATACAAATGAATTCTTTCATCGCAATGTCAGTGTCAATTTGATCAAATACTTTTTGCCAGTTTTCTAAATGCAAGTCCTCAATTAAATTATTAAAGTTTAATCGAGGGACGTACTTGATTTTAGCAGGGGGGGCGGCTTATCTTTAAAACACAGGGCTGTCGTATAGTGGTCAGAAATTGACGTGTGGATAACGAATGAGTCAGTGAGGTTAATATTTTTTACGTTGATGTGATCCAAACAGGATTTGTACGTGCCCTGTTCTCGAGTTGGTGTATTGATTGTCAATATGAATCCGTTTTCTGTGAGCAGGCATATGTAGTCATTGAATTGGTTGTGAAATGGAGATAAGGTGTTAATATTAAGGTCACCTATAATGATTTGACGTTCAAATTTATTGGAATTGCTAATAACAGTTTGGAGTGAATTCAGAAAAGAATCTATGCTCTGGAAAGAAGGTGATCTATAAATAGCAAAGATACATAAATTATTATTCAGAACAATTCTAAGGCATATATTACCATAAGACTTGCTAATTTCGACCATCTTGCTAACTTTGACCAAAAAAGATTTTCTCTCGCGTCACCCCGAAGCCAAAATACGAACACAGTTGTGATCGAACATATCAGCTGTTTCATTGTGTATTGACTCTACCAGTTTACCGGGTCAGCGTCGGGTAAGATCACAAGAGACAGTCAAGGGAGTGATTAATCGTTTTTTGCATAAAAGTAAAAAAAAACTAACTAACTCTGTCTAATCTCTGCCTAACAGGGGTAGGCAGAGAGGACGGACCACCAAACAACTCGGTCTTGGCACACAGTCCTTGCCTCGTTCACACCGCCAAATAACTCGATCTTGGCACACACTCATTGGGAGACGGGTATGGGTACCGCCGCCCCTAGAACCTTTATTGGATAACCAACACCTCTGTCATAGGTCACCCCAAGTGGTTCGCTACGTTTAATAATTTAGCAGGGGTGCCCGGGTTCATGGGGTGAGGTTTGTCTAGGTCTTGGAGGCGGATGACCAGGATACACTGAACCCCAGATTCTTACCCACCCCTTAAACCCTTTTCCTTCCCAGAACTCTCCTCTCCTTCCTTTCCCTAAAAAAACCCCCGCACAGCATCCCCAAAGATGACGTAGGCCCTGAGGGAAATTATTTTCATCAGGGCCTGCTGTGTGGAGCACATGTAAAAAAAAATTCATACATCGCCTCATACATGCTGTTCTATTATTCCGACTCTTCACATGGCCCGACCCAAATATCTGATTAACTGTCTTCCTCGGGCGTCCCCGACTTCTTCTACCATTCACATTTGCATCATATATAATCCTTACACTCCTTTCCTCATTCATTCGCTCTACATGCCCAAACCATCTGAGCGTCCCTTTTTTAAACTTACTCATTACGCTTATCTTGCATTCTTCGCGGATCTCCACATTTCTCACACGATCGTACATGGTTTTACCACACATACGCCTCAGGGATCTAACTTCTACAGCACTCAGTCTACTTTCATCCTTCCTCTGCCAGTTCCATGCCTCACTGCCATAAATCAGAGTAATTTTTTATTACTAATTTTGGATTAAAAAATATCATTGCAAAGTAAAGTTTTTTTTTTTCTAACATTGCAAAAAGTTTACTAAAATGAAGAAGTCATGTTTGTTGAACAGATATCCTTAGCGCATGGAGATTCCATATAACATGAATGATTTAAGACGGATAACGCAATTCCACCTGGAAAAGATGGGATGGAAAATGCCTCAATTCAAAGATAATTTACATGGTTATCTATTATCATTATTATTTTTTTTTATTTTTTTTTTTTTTAAATTGTACAACAGATTATTATCCAATTGCTGTACAATTTTCTCATTTTGACAGTCTTAACACCTAGGAAGATAATTATTATACAAAAAATCTTAAGGCTATCTAAAGAACAGTTACATTTTTTTTTAATTTTTTTTTTTTTTTTGTACATACAATAATGACATTACATTTTTCAGATACATTTTTTTTATATAACGTGATTCACCTTTTTTTAGAGCATGCTCGTGTAAAAAAGGTGGAGCAGATACATCATCTAGTGTTACATACATCTAGTCTACATACATCTAGTGTTTCCGATATTTCGTTCAACAGCACCATTCCTCTTGTCATGCTATGCTGTGCTAAAACATCTGTTCTGCCGTATGGTATTTTGAACAAGTCGTGTCGACGACTACGGCCCAAATTTTCACGCACGTATAAGCCATAACATTCCAAGAGGAATGGGCTGTCAATACAGTTATGGATTATGTTAAAACTACGAATTGCAAGATTTGCATAACTTCTAATTTCCAAACTAAATCTATTTGTTGCCTCAAGTAATTCCATATGGTGGATTAATCTCGGGTACGTTCCATGCATCCGCATAAAGACATACCTAAAGAACTTTTTCTGAATTTATTCCAGCATATTAATGTATTTAGCTTGGTGCGGAGTTCATACACCACTAGCATACTCCAGCTTACTTCATATGACGACATCGAACATTTATTAAATATATTAATAAAAAATATATATTAATAAAAAATATTTTATAAATACTAATAAACTGACAATAAAAGGGTTAATAAATAAACAACACATTTATCTTTCCTAAATCTTATATTAGGTCAAAGATATTCAAATACAAAAGAGATATGCTATGGTGTCCGCGCAACTGTCGGCGGACTACGCCCTAATTAGAGTAGTTTGCATACGAAAAGAATTTGTTCATTTCGTTTATTTTTTGAAGATGTGCATTAGTATTGGTTAACAATATATTTTGAATACGGAAAGAATTCGTTCATTTAGTTTAACGTTCGTTTGGTTTATTCGTTAATTATCCGTTCATTTAGTTTATTTGTTAATTGGTAAACAATATCGGCGACACCCGGAAGCGCAGTCCCACCTAGTAAAAGCTACAGATAGCACATCTACTTATATTTCAATATCTTTGTGTTAGGTTTAGATTTAAAAAACCTATCTCTTTAATCTCTCAGAAATCGGGCGTAGTTTTTACAAGGTCAAAACATTTCCGCTTCGCAATAAAATTCAAATAATTGAATATTTCTGAACATATTCGATAACTAAAAAATATTTTTGAAAGGTGATGAAATACGCTTACAAATTTCAGAATAAGAAATAAAAATATTTAAAAAAAAATAATTAAATATTTTGAATACATACATAAAAAGTTTAAAAAAGGGCCCAACTTACCTTTATTTGTACTAAAATTACCGATAACGAAAAAAAAACACATACATATTTTACTAGGCAAATGTATTATAAACAATTATTATAAGCAATAATTATCAGCCTGAAACACTCATCCACATTTAAAAATCTTCCGAGAAAAGATACATTTTCAATGTGGATGAGTGTTTCAGGCTGATAATTATTGCTTATAATAATTGTTACCCTTTGTGCTATGCATAAAAATCTTGTATTAAACGTTATTTTAACAATTAAAAATAATAATTAATATTTGACAAGCTTAAGTATTTCCCCAATAAATGAAGACATAATTTGTCTCAACGCCTTCTAGCGAGGGATTTAACACTAACAGTGTCTCTGTCGCAAAAATAAGGTTGGTTGTTTTCAGGTGGAAAAAATATAATAAGCAGTAATTGTTGAATGAAACACTAGTATATATTGAATCATTTGGCGGGTATAAGATAAGCCGCCATAGCTCAATTGGGAGAGCAGCTGACCGGCAATCAGAAGGGCACGGGTTCATGTCCCGTTGGCGTCATGTATCTTTTCTCGGAAGATTTTTCAATGTGGATGAGTGTTTCAGGCTGATAATTATTGCTTATAATAATGTTACCCTTTGTTCTATGCATAAAAATCTTGTCTTAAACGTTAGTTTAACAATTAAAAATAATAATGTATTATAAGCGTTATCATCACCTCACGGTTTTGTTTTCATAAAAAAAAAAGAATTAAAAATTCACGAAATTTTATTAATTAATCTTAAATTTCTACCGGAGGCTTTGGTTTCATCTTTGGTTAAATCTAAATCTAGATCTAAATATTGTTAAATTCTAGATTTGAATGTAAAGCGTCAAGTTTTCTCTTTCTAATACCGTTTAGATCATATTTTTCACCATGACAAGGGAGATACAACTATTTGTGAGGGGGACAAATTTGGTTTCCTGTGATTAAAGGCCTCGTCAAACAGGAGGCACTCTTAACGCGCGCTAAGGCGTTAGCGTCAGGTGCCGTAACGCCGCGCTGCGAATTTTCTATTTTAACGGCTTCGACGCGTTAGGCAGAGCGTTCAGTCAGTCTTCGTCACGATGTCCAGCGGCTCAGATAAAGGTGCGTTGTTACTGCTGCTGCTGTGTGCATTATTACGTTCATGAATGTAATAATAGAATATGGGTTCATGATATTAATAAGAACAGGAAAGAATTTAGAGAATATCATCATTAATGCCGGGAGCTTTTATCACACGAAGATCGCTTCTTTCAATACTTTCGTATGTCACAAGAGTGCTTCGAAAAACTGCATTCCCTTCTGTAACACCAAATAAGCAAATGCACCACCAAGTGCAGGGAGCCTATGTCGACAAGAGTTTTCTTCTACTTACCCGATTAATTTATTTCATTTCCAATGTCCTCCCATAATCTTGCCTTTATTTTATAGAAACATTTTTGTATGCACTGTTCCTCATTTCATCCAAACAAGGATGTTTTCGGACACATTCAATTAACATTTCAATAACCATTTTTACCACACTCAAGCAAGAACGCCCGGCGTTAAACAAAATTTTGTAAAAAAATACAACCCGACGTCCTAACGCGGCGGTAGAGTGTCGCGTAACGCTAACGCGCTCGCTCTGTTTGACTTGTTCAACATGTACAACACAAAGCAGCGTTATAACGCGGCGCGTCAGTCCGGAACGCTGACGCCTTAACGCGAGTTAAAAACGCCTCCTGTTTGACGAGGCCTTAAGTGTAGTGTTTTCATTGAAATTCCTGATTATAAAAATAATTTCACAATGAGTTGATTCGATCCCGCGACCTTCGGATTACGAGTCAATAGCTTTACCACTAGACCACGCCGGTCAATGTAGGTACACTTGTTTTTTTTTTTACATTAGCTCCACACAGGAGTCCCTGAGGAAAATAATTCCCCTCAGGGCCTATGTCATCTTTGGGGATGCTGTCTGGAGGGTCTTTTTAACAAAAAAAGAAGAGGAAGTTCTGGTAAGGAAATAGGTATTAGGGGTGGGTAGAAATCTGGGGGTGAGTGTGTCCAGGAGTGACGGACGTACGAATCGACCGGTCGATCGAGGGGTCGCGACCCCTCGATGTTTCGAGAGGGTACGGTTGGAGAAGTCAAAAGGACTCTCTCCCGATCCGGTCTGCTATGCAGCTGGTGGGCAGACGCATCCGCCGCCAAGACCTGTGACAATCCTCCCCCCATGAAACCGGGGACCCCTGCTAAGTCACCAAACGTAGCGAACCACTTCGGGTGACCTATGGCAGAGGTGTCGGTTATCCAATAAATGGTTCCCAGGGCGGCGGTACTCATACCCGCCTCTCAAAATAACAAATAATTAAAAATTTAAAAATTAAAAGTTTGATAAACAATTAAAAAGCTAAAAAGAAAAAACAAACAAAATTCGAATTTTGGTTAAATTTGTTGCATAACAATATTACAAAAGAATTTTTACAGCTAATGTTCATTTAAAAAAATTATTACATTTGTAGGAATATCATTTATATGTCGACGTATTGCGTTATGACGTCTATCAGGCGGCCAGGTCCAATATCCGTCCTGTGGTAAGTGCGAATATTTGTCTGTTTCATTAGGGCGCGATCAGACCACGAGCAAATGGGGCCTTGGGGCAGCCAGATAAATCAGATCCGTCAATATTGGTGAAAGCTGTACGCTACGGTCCAATCAGTGGAATATTACCATTGATATGGTACCCGCTAGGAGCTAACTGCTAACCACACTATTATCGTAATAATTTTTTTTTTTATCTTATATGAATACCGCACAAGATGAATACACACTGCTCCCGTCTGAAGCCAGTGAGAATATGGAATCCCCAATTGGGGTATGTTGTGAGGCTGAAGGTAGTTGGGAGGGGAAGGAGTTAGGGAAGACGGAGGTGGGGAAGTACCTGGCTATTCAGATCTGGTCACCAAACACGGCTAATGCCATTTCGAGCAACGTTTCAATTCTGAATGGTGGTCTTACACCAGGGCGATACTGAAAGTATCTTCCACTCTGAAACGTGCCGCAAATATACTATATATTATTTTAAATGAATAAATTGTGAAATAACATAAATTAATCAAATAAAATTTATTTGTCACGCCGAGATTCGATCCCGCGACCTTCGGTGTGCGAGTCAAGAGCCTTACCGCTGGACTACGCCGGCCGTCTATTGCGATTCCATGACAGTTCCCCCGGCATACGTATGTACATACAATATGGGAGGCGGGTATGGGTACCGCCTTCCCGGGAACCATTTATTGTACAACCAACTCCTCTGCTATAGGTCACCTCAAGTGGTTCGCTACGTTTGGTGACTTAGCAGGGATGCCCGGGTTCATGGGGTGAGGTTTGTCCGGGTCTTGGTTGAGGATGCGTCTGCCCGCCAGCTGCTTGGCAGGCCTGATCGGGATAGAATGATTGAGGGAGTCCCTTTAACTTCTCTCGGAACATCGCCTTGCACCGAAGTGGGAGGGATGGATTCATACGTCCGTCACTCCTGAACACACTGTCCCCCAGATTCCTACCCACCCCTAATTTATTTTTCCTTCCCAGAATTTCCACACAGCATCCCCAAAGATGACATATACCCTGAGGGGAATTATTTTCCTCGGAGCCTCCTGTGTGGGGCTAATAGGGCTAATATAAAAATAAAAGAAAGTCGATTTAGGGGAAATGCCTATACCTAACTATACCTAATTACAAAAAATATAACTAAGTGTCCCCGAAGATGTGCAGAGAGAATATAACAATAACGTCAAATAACAAGTGTATGAAACATATTTTTATTCATACTGTGTATACCAGCGTATAAGTACAAAAAACCGACACCGTAAATAAATTCGTTTGATATCCATACTAACTAATTATTAAAATACTAATAATGCACATAAATTTATATGAATTTTAATTTCAGGGTGCCAACTGCGGGGAGATCAAATGTCGCATCACCGATTTTGCAAATCTACTGTATTTAAAAAGAAATATAACTTTCAAACAGCCCATTTTAATCCTATAAAATGTTGAAGAACTACTTGTAAATATTCGTGGACATTTACTAATATTACTATACTTGCACAATTTTTGATACATTTATTGGGAACAGTTGTTAAAACCAAAAAACACAAGGTAATAAAACAAATGCCACAAAGGCAATGCATAATATTATGATAATTATAATCCAAATTCATTTTTAGAAAATGAATTTTATAAAATATATTATGATAAAACTATACTAACAGACAGAACAATTAGTCATAATAGACCTGATATAGTTTTACATAACAAAATTAAAAAAATAACTTATATCATTGATGTAGCTATTCCAAATTCCTGTAATATTCAAAAAACTGTTTCTGAAAAAATTAGAAAATACACAGATTTAGGAAATGAGATTAAAAGAATTTGGCATTCTCGGAATATAAAAATATTACCATTTGTTATTTCGGCTACTGGCATTATACCTAGGTCTCTGATTCAAAATTTAGGCGTATTAGATTTGTCAAAGAATTTATACATAAAAATGCAAAAATCGGTAATTTTAAATACATGTAGGATTACAAAAGATTTTTTAAATATTTATATTGAGGGATCAGTAGGATTTATAGGTTCAATTAGGAATTCCACAGAGCCGATCCCTCTGATATGAAAATATCTGGAGTCGGTGAATTATTTTCCCATCTGGTCTCTGGTAGGTTGACATGTTGTTCTTGTATTGTTTTGTAATTATAATACATATAGTGCAATTGCATAACGTGGATTGACCAGATGATCATTTGGGAAGTGTGTGAAAGGGTTTAGTTTTTCCTGTGGGGAAAATTAAACCCGGACATTTAAATCTGGTGCGTAAAAAGTTAATTTTCTTTTTGGATGATAAAGTGATGGTAAATGAAGGTATAAAGTTTAAAAAATAAATTAAATGAAAACAAAAAATATGTTTCTTCATCTTCAGGGAATCCTATTCTCCTAACTTCAACCGGTGCTCTTCGTTTCCCAAACAGATAAAAAAGTTGGCCTTATTGAAAATCAATATTCATTTATAAAACTTACATAAAAAGTGAACTTCATTCTTCAAAAAAATATTTATTTTTTATCATTCAAGAACGAATATTTTAGTTGTTTATTTGATTAGATTAAAATATTTAAATTAAATAAAACAAAATAGTGGTACGTACTGACGTTATTAATAAATAAAAAAAGGTCGGTGTAAGGGTTCTCATAAAAAGGAGTTTTAACAACGGAAAACTTTAGTTAACTCTTTGGTCGACCTGGGGTCCTAGCATGGTCGATCGATATAGGTTTTATCGAAAATGATATAATAAGAGAACTTGAATAGAACTTTCACAAAAAGTGAAAATGAACTTCAAATATTTGATGAATTGTTCAAATTTTTGTAAACAACCCATCCTTTATTTCATTTTACAAAAAAATATTTACGATACAATTTACTTTCACATTTTAAAATTGGAATAATTTACTATTTTATGTTACATATGTTACTTTTAAAAAAAAATCTGTTAATTTTAGCAAAAAAAAATAAATAAATAGAAGACTTGGAAGACACCAGCCCCCCTAGCATAGTCGATCGATATAGGTTTCATCGAAAATGTCGGTAACTTGTCATCGTTCCCGAGCACGACTGCAGGCCGCTAACGAACAAAAAAACAGTTCACAACGACTAAGGGTTCCTGATTTATTTGACGTGAACTATTATTTCTTCGTTAGCGGCCTGCAGTCGTTCTCGGGACCGATTACAAGTTACCGACATTTTCGATAAAACCTATATCGATCGACTATGCTAGGGGGGCTGGTGTCTTCCAAGTCTTCTATTTATTTATTTTTTTTTGCTAAAATTAACAGAATTTTTTTTAAAAGTAACATATGTAACATAAAATAGTAAATTATTCCAATTTTAAAATGTGAAAGTAAATTGTATCGTAAATATTTTTTTGTAAAATGAAATAAAGGATGGGTTGTTTACAAAAATTTGAACAATTCATCAAATATTTGAAGTTCATTTTCACTTTTTGTGAAAGTTCTATTCAAGTTCTCTTATTATATCATTATAGACCAGTTGCTTAATAAAACTGAAATAATCACAGAACTTGAATAGAAGTTTCACAGAACGTGAAAATTAACTATTCAAATATTTGATGAATTGTTAACATTTTTTGAAACAACCCATCCTTATACTTTGAGTACCGTTAACCTACACAATTCGACTGCATGGTGAAAATACCCAGGTTAGGTCTACTCAAGTTATGTTAAAATTCTGATAGGTTAGAAATTTATAAAAAAGGGAGTGCTGTTCAATTATTTCTATATGTTTTTGATGATGCACCACCAAAGAACATTGTACCATTCATGCTTTTTTGTAGAAAAAATCGTACGCTTCTGTTGTCACTGATGTATTTCTCCCGGGAATCCGCCAATGGAGAACTGCTGTAAACAATAATATTTACTTACCTTGAGAAAGTTTAAATTAACTTCCTTGGTCAGTAATAAAAACAGAGAGGGGAATCAACAACAAAATATGTAATAGTAAAGAATTCATTTAATTCGTGAAAATCCCGGAATATTATAGTTTTGGCAGTGGCGTGCACAGAGTTTTTGATCAGGGTAGGCAGTAGGAAAACCGCCGAAATGATTCAAATTTTAAAAAAAAACTTACTTCAAATAACTCCCTCCGTACAAGTTTTCACTAAGTGTGCTTGCTGCTGGTAAGACAACTAGTTCATATAAATAGATAACAACAGATGTCACTGACGTTACTGATTGCCATTTGCTAATTTTGTTCCAGAAAGCACTGCCTAATACTAATAAAAAACCTCATAGAAGCTAATTCAAAACGTCAGTTCTACTCTATTCTATGTGCATTTCGTAAAGATTGATATTATATCTTGTATGAAGTTAGCTCCGAGCAGAAATAATTCCTGCTTAGGCAGCATTATAGTGAGGCAGTCGGAGGGCGCGCGTGTAGTTTCTAGTTACAGTTTATGTCACGTTTGTAGTATGCCGTTTGATGAGGCGCTCGGGTTGTTTCAGTTGCTCAGCTTTTTCGCGCATATTTTTAATGTGTGCATTTATTTTTAGCAATAATTTAATAAATTATAATATTATGTACATGCTTATGTTTTACAAATACGGTAGGGTAGGCAGTGCTTTTGTGCCTATATGGAGTGCATGCCTTGAATTTTGGAATTTACGAAGCTGAAAGTATTTATTAAAAAAATATATTTGCATAATGTTCATTGCCTTTCAAAAGAAAAAAATTACTTTACCGAATGTTAGTGTTCGATCCGAAACCGAAACTGTTTCTGAATTCAGATGCACTTGGAAATAGACTCTAAATACTAAACGAAATGGTGTTTGCTGGAACTTGGTTTCATCCATGCACTCGATGACATCGGGTTTGTCATAGTGGAATCCTAGCCTGTAGACAATATAGGCACTGAGGTGGCAACGCTGCAGTCAGGACTGCAGGCACGCGGTATGATGCCGTCTCTTTCTCTTCTCTATTTAACACGAAAAATTACTGTAATTGGAAATAGATTTTGCTATATAATTATAGCGTGATGTGGAAATATGTTAAAATGATAATATGTAATATGTTCTAACAAAATTTATCAAGATATCTCGAGTTTTACGAGTTTTCGTCAAAATTTTCTTCTTTCTACCGCTGTAAGTCATTATATATTAGATTTATAAAAAAAAAAAACTAAACAAAAAATTTACGTTATTTAGTCTTCTTCAAATATGCTATAAACACTTTTGTTTTAAAATCGACCGTTGAGGAATTATTATGGGTTTTTGAAAAAACTAAATTTTGGCACCTTCAATCCAAGATGGCGGCTCGAGCACGACCCCCCAAGGTCGTAAACTTTTTTTTTTCTTTAGAGTCCCAATCTAAATAACATATATCAAAATCGCTACTACATAACCTTTTGCAAGGTAAAACTCCCCACTGACTGGACTAACACCTCACAAGAGCGCCCCTTTATGTTCAGTGTGAATACGGGGGAACTACGAGTATATCGCCACCCGGTTGGGCAGCGTTTTGAAGCTGGTTAATAAGAGGTTAATTCTATAACCTCCATGCTCCGAAAGCGAGAACTTCTTCCTTTCAGAATGCGCCATTAAACAGAGCATCGACATCTTCAATGTTACCTATTCTTTCTAGATCAATAACTATCTTTTGACATACGTCTCAACATAGTGAAACTACCCCCTTGGACTTTTTTTCTCTTTAATTTTGTTATCTTCTTCGTAATAATTTGGTGTATAACTGTTTTATTGAGAACCTAAAAAAAATAATATAAAAATAAAAAAAAATAATACGTCTCATAGAAACCGTTGTATCTCCCTTAATATCATGGTTAGAAATACCACGCTTGTATCAAATCTAAAAGTTAACCACAAAATAATACGAATTTACACCTTTATGAAAATTGTTGAAAATGTAGGAATTTTTTATTAATTATTTTTACATGAAACGATAAAAAAGTGATTTTGATGATAACATTTATAAAACATTGATAGGGTCGAGTATCAATTTAGTGGGCTCAGAAACAAAATACAAGTATCTTGGTACGATAGTTTATTTTACAAGTTACACAGAATATCAGTAAATGTTTTTTTTTACAGTCTCCCATGACGCTTACAAAAACTCCTATATGTCAAAAAACAAACAAAACAATTCAATTCGAATTCTGCTGCGTTAAAAAAAAAATGGATTCGTTTAACCACCGTACGAAAGTACCTAGACTACACTGGGTAGCTCTATTCGAGCCGTGACTGATTCCCTTTGCGTTTTTTTTAGTGACGGGTTTTTGGGTCACTCTTCATGTTCGTATCAACATCAATCCAACAAAATATTTTATGATTTTTTTTTTTAATCAGCAATTTTACTTAGGAAAAACGTAAAGTGGGTCACGTTTTTGAAAACTTTTTGGTTTGCATTAAAAAAAATTATATTTCATAAAAACAATTGTAAAATTTGAAAGCGTAGCTTTAAAAAACAGTTTTTAGTTTTCAGGTGTTTTTGCAAAACGGAAATATTTTGACCTTCCGACAAAATAGGATGAAGGTCCGAGGGGTTAATGCGGGTCTAGAAGAAGGAAAAACGGATTCCGGTAACTCGTTCCACATAAGAGCCGTCTTACACAAAAAGAGTCGAAGAAACGACCCGTTCTCATGATGCCAACATAAACTGAGAACGGGTATTCCTCTCGTGTCCGTTAAGTTTTAGACACGTGCACCGGTGCACCAGGGATCAATTCTGCTCGCTCCCTAGAGGAGGCTCCATTAAAAACCTGTAGAACAGACTCAGCATTCCTACATTACGTTTGTGTATCAGAGATGGTTAAACGGTCTTTTGACAACGGATTGTCAATCAGACGGACCCCCACAGAATCAAGTAGGATTAGGTAAAAGTATTTTCGGGCTCCAGCCCGGAGGTGGTTCCCAAATTCAATTGTTGGGCGTACTTGAGGATTGTAAAAGGTTACCAGTAAATAATGAAAATAGACATTTATTTTGGTACTCACCCTATCTATCGCTTTTGAAAATAATTCCAATTTTTAAAATAAAAATTTCAAGCGTTGCGCAAAATACCATTACATCAACGACAATTGAAATTAGTATAGTTAATTAATTTTTGAGAATGTGATATTATTCATAAAATATAATTTGAAAGTTAAAACTATTATTTTTCAAACCAAATTTTTCGTTGAGTAAAAGTTTTATGTGAAAATAGAGGTATTTCATCAGTAAGGACGTTATACTTATTCAAATGAAGCGAATCCAAATAAATTACCCTAATTGAACTCTCTCGGGGTACTTTAAATTAAATCTTTGTGCACATTGATGTATATAAAATTGAATTAATTTGCATACGGCCCTTTTTTGTTGTTGGAACGAGTTCGGAATTTAAAACTGAAACACGGTGTCGGAACGAAAACAGATTCTGAAATTACGAAAAATTTGTAAGCTGAGGTAGACAGAGGGAGCCGTAGTCGAACTTGACGTAAGGGTTGCACCCACATATTTTATATTTTCGCGTTTTTCTAATTATATAATATACTGCTTGCAAATAATTTTCTTATTTTGATTTATTCATTGTGAAATACTTGAGGTTAATTTTTGAAAGAAACCTTAGAAAAATAATGCTTTTAACGAATATTTACTTTATATTACATTATAAAGGATTCCTCGTTTGCTCAATGGCTACACTCCGGAAAACCAAGAACTAGTGGGCGGTGATATCATGAACGTTTCCGTCTTTAAAAAAAAAACAAAAAATTTTAAATGTATATATATCAACATACGAGTATGTGGTTGGAGGTTTCACCGAACACGATTGCTCGCCTGAGGAAGTTTATTTTATACCTTTTCTTGGTCTTTCTCATCAACGGAAAGCGGAAAAAGTCTTCATTATATCTGATAAAAGATTATTATTTTTAATTTATAAACTAACGTTTGGACAAGATTTTTATGCATAGCACAAAGGGTAACAATTATTATAAGCAATAATTATCACCCTGAAACACTCATCAACATTGAAAAATCTTCCGAGAAAAGATACTTGCCGCCAACGGGACTTGAACCCGTGTCCTTCTGATTGCCGGTCAGCTGCTCTTGACCACTGAGCTATGGGGGCTTATCAAACCCGCCAAATAATTCAATATACTAGTGTTTCATTCAACAATTACTGCTTATTATATATATATATATATTTTTTTTTTCTATTATATTTTTTCCACCTGAAAACAACCAACTTTATTTTTGCGAGAGAGACATAAAAGATGTAATTATGTTAAATGATATTTCTCGAGCACGAAAAGGTTTAATATTGTCTCGTTCACGGAAATTTTCTTCGTGTTGGCGTCCCATTTCAATTATTTTGTGTGAAGATATTATTTTATCCGAGATTTTTCAAAGAAAACCCATCACATCGTGTTTCTTATTTATAGTATATTTTCAAGTTTGGTGATATTTCATGCTTTATCAAGTATTCATACATTAAGCTACGTTACCGTATCAGTAAGCTTCCACATCTCAAATAAAAGGTCCCTATTTTATCAAAACAACTTGTAAACGGAGAAGATCTGCCTCATTATTTGCAACAGACTAATCAATCATGAAATAAAGATAAGAGATTTATGCCTCACATTCATCTTAGGAGATTGATAGTAAATCCTCTGCGAAATATCGAGTATCTTGAGGCTACTTGATACCGAATTCTAAGGAAAACGACTATTAATTTAATTTAATTATAACAATATTGTTGCTTAATGATTTTTTTTACAATAGCTCCACACAGGAGGCCCTGAGGAAAAAAATCCCTTATCTTTGGATGCAGTGTGGTGGGTCTTTTTATAGAAAGGAAGCAGAGGTAGTTCTGGAAAAGAAAAATGTATGATGGGTGGGGTGGGTAGGTAGGATCGGTAGGAATCTGGGGTCGATGTGTCCGGGAGTGACGGACATATGAATCCATCCCTCCCACTGCGATGCAAGGCGATGGGTCGAGAGAGTCCGGTTGGAGAGATTCAGATTAGGTCTCACTCAACCAGTCCCTCCCGATCTGGCCTGCCACACAGTAAGTGGGCAAACGCATTCGCCGCAAAGATCTATACAACCTCACCGCATGAACCCGGGCAAACCTGCTAAATCACCAAACAACGTAGCTAACCACTTGGAGTGACCCATAGCAGGGGTTTCGGTTATCCAATAAATGGTTCCCGGGACGGCGATACCTGCCTCCCACACTGATTGTAACGAGTAATGGTAGATTAATGGTAAAAATTTCTGACAGTTTTTAATTTTTATCAACAGTGTCGTTATAACAATAATATTTCAAACTTCTTTAACGTTATTTTCAAAAGTTTTAGTGAAATAACACCGTCATTCACTTTGATTGCACGAGATTCCTTCCGAAGTTTGCCGATAATTGAATCTACCGTAGAGAAGGAATTCTGCAAAAATTCCAATAAGAAACTGAACTACTTCCACATTGATTGGGAATCTGTGACAACCTCAGATATCGTAGCAGTTGTACCAATCATTCAAAATAATTATAATTAGGAAGTTCTTCACAAATCTACCCACAGATGGATTAGTAATGAAATCGAAAAGAAAATTTAGAGGCAGATAAATATTAAATATTAAAATGTGTTTCGATTTGTGGTAGCGAATAATGCAGCACCTTTTACGACAGATACCTTTTATTAGCAGCTCGTACGTCTTTATAATCAGCGCCGCGACAGACCAAGCTAAAAGCGAATCATACTGACGACTCAACTGCTCGTGAATTGCTCCAATATCCGCTTCTCCACCTTCTGTTAAATAATCTCAAATGTAAATATAAATAATTTGATTGATTATTGTTTAAGTGGAACGTTTGCAAGGCCCTTTTCGGCCCGTTTCATTCAAATCTTAATTTTGGATTTGAGATGAAAATACCTGTAGCGACTCAAAATGTGGCGAACCGACTGTTTTTACAGTGGTATCATTATTTCTCCACACACTGGCCATACCACAGGAGTTCTCAAAGCTCTGAGAATCTTACAACCACGCCATTGTGGTTTCTGTATCGGGGTTGATAACACATGTATTTTGTCAATCTAAACCCTTCTTATTATTGTCGCGGTTGCTAATTTTAAACTTTTACCTAATATGTAAAAAGTTACAAATAAAATCCAATCACTATCGCCAAGTGTTGTTATTAATAAATTCCCGCGACCTTAAGAGCCCGCGAGGGATTTTTCAATATTTAATGTTTTTTTCGTATTTTTGCAGATTTTTGCGTATTTTCGAAGTCATCTGTGTCGATAATAGCACCTCAAAAAAAAGTTTGTCACTATGTTTTTTTAGATACATGCTTTGTCAATGCCCAAGTTAAAATTAAATATTAAAAAAAAAATATTTTTTCTTACTTTATAACTGTTTATAAAAGATCAGTTTTCAAAAAAACGTCAATGTACCACTGATTGTTTTCCATTTGTCGTCACATACGAAAAGAAAAAAAAATATTAAAAAATATTTTGTTATAGGACACATATCAACATATACCTCCACATTTATACTTTTTTATATAATGCGCAAATAAAGAGGTAAAATTATTTTTTAAAACTACGTAAATCGATCTACTTTGAAATCGATTTTATGTATTAAAAAACAAGTATTTGAAAAAAATAAAAATAATGTGTATTAAAACAATATTTAAACTATACAAACTGATAATTAAATAAAAATAATTTTGTGATTTATTGTGTAATATTCTACCGCTCTTCATTACGCGAAAGTCAGTCGCCACAAGAGGTTGTTTCGTGACGCTCTGTTCTGTAAAGTAGAATTAAGAATATATGCATGTGTTGGTTTTTGTATAGAATACGTATACTCTGGAGGGAAGAAATTCGACCACTGAATTTGAACGGGGAAAGTGAATGAAGCGTGTCAAAAATATATATTTTAAAACGATAGTGTCCAGGACACGGACTGTCATATACTTGTACCTTCCTACATATTGCCTTGTTTGTGTGCAAAAAATAATATCGGTAGACCCAAATATGAATACAGTGATCACTCGGTTTTACGAATCAATTTTTAACTACTTTTATGTTTATTTTTATACGTGGGCTTTCGAAAAATATTTTTAATGTTATCATTGAAATCGATTACTGTTTATTAAGTTCTGCTAGATATTTTTAATGATTTTAATTATATGCGTACCGGCAACAATTGTTGATTTAGCGATGACTTTGGTAGGCAAAACTCCCATTACTTGTAAACAATAATAAATTAAACTTTAATTATTTTCAATTAGCTTTTATTATTCGGAAGTTTTATTCCTTTTGACCATTTTTACTTAGTTTATTTAATTATGAATGCATTATGGAGTAGATGAATGAAGAAAAGAGTACAAAGAGAAGGAACGAGGTGAATGTGTATGGTAGAAGAAGTCGGGGGGAGAATGGCACGATCAAGTGAACCAGCGCCCTAGGGGTGATTTTTCACTAATACGGCATTATACAAATCATCCAATTATTATTATTAAATAGTTGAGATTCAGAACTGTACCTAACTGTATAATATTTTTTGATATCTCTGTATCTGGCAGTAAAACCATGTAAAAATTAAACATTTTGTAAAAGCTCATCAGTGCTTTTACAATAAATAAATTTCCGTGTTGTCTTACTTTTTCGAAGAAGGCATGTATATCATCCGTCATAATATTATTTTATTTTTCAAAAGCCAGTGTCAAGTTACACACGAAATAGGACTGTGCAAATAAATGGTTAATTATTCTAATTCATAATTTAACTAACTAACCATCACGCCGTTTCTCCACAGGGGTAGGCAGAGAGGACGGACCGCCAAACAACTCGGTCTTGGCACACACTCCTTGCTTCGTTCACATTCATACATCGTCTCATATATGCTTTTCTATTATTCTGACTCTATCAATAGCCTGGCAAAAAAAAAGAACACTGTCTTCGGAACCACGACAAAAATACGAGATTTTTTGAAGCCTGCAAAGACCAAGTTTCCTCTGGAAACAGATGGAGTGTACAAACTCAGTTGTTCTGGATGTGACAAGGTTTATGTAGGCCAAACAGAGCGGACGATTTCCAAAAGGATATCAGAACACTTCCGTGCCTGTAAACTTGGCCACCCTGACAAATCGGCAATCGCCGAGCACTTAATCGAAACCGGCCATTACTTTGGATTTGTCCCCGAGGTCCTGGGAAGACCCAAAACTCATAGAGCACGCCTGATTACGGAGGCAATTGAAATTCACAAAAATCCTATAAATATTAAAAGAGATGACGGAGCTAAGCTCAATAGTTCTTGGTATCCGGTAATTGACGGTTACATCAAGGCTAAATGCAAAAAAACATGTTGAAGTATATTGTAGCGCCAGCTCGTAGAAGAGTGGAGCTGGCGACACGGTATCGCTCCTAAGTAGATAAGTACAAACATCACCCCTAACTATTACACATTTGTCCTGATGATGGACACTGCAACGCTGTCCGAAACGTTGGCTAAAGAAGGAGGTAGCGCAACACGGCATAATACCCCAAAAACTAAAAACAAAAAAATTTTGGCCGTGAAAATCTAAAATCGTATCATTACTTAAATTGGTCATTTCTTCAATACCAAAAGAGTTTGGTAGAATCCAAAGAAGCTTAATACATCATTTGCGTCTTATATCTGATGATTTTTGTACATGTACACACGTTGAATCGGTTAAATAAATCAGCCCGTTTGATATTGTTCCCTTGGGTATGTGCAGGTAGTTAACCGTCTCTTCCGCAATAATAATTCAGTCCTTCTCAATTCCAAATTAACCGCCACGACCACCGTACAGATAATCTTGTTGCTTTGCCCTCTGATCTGGAAAAACGGTGTCTTTATGTTGACATTGATTCAAATTCCACTTTTTTCACCCACACCACATACATACGTACTAAAATTGTAGATACAATGTATAAAGATTCGCCTAAACATTATACTGTGTCTCCGTGAGAGTTAAAATTTTCCACTACCTTCGCTCTCGTCACGTATTCCAGATCAGAATTCTTTGGGACTGTGGCTAGCGAACAACGCAACACATTCGTGACGCGATTACCTCACATTGGCTACTTGTATCCAATAGTGGACACGGACTTTTTTTAGCACCCAGCGACGGGTGCCGCACTAAAATGAATTCATTCTGTTTCCGATTGCCACCAATCCAAGAGCTCGCTAATAGCTTTGTGTTCGCTCCCCACTTCCCAAAACCTGATGAAATTGATTAAAATTCAACAAACGATAATAATTTCTGAAAATTTAAGTAAATTGCCGTAGACATTTTGTTAAATTCGACCTATTTCTGGTACGTAGACACGCCCTTAATAGCCTTTCATCTGTTTATTTGCTCAGTGGCCACGGTAATGAATTTCAACTATTCAGTGCGGCCAAACGAATTTTCATAATTAATATATTTTAGGTGTAGCAATTTGGTTTGGCCGAGGAATTTCGGTATGTATTGTGGGATAGATGCAGTTTTTTATGTGAAAACTTCCTTCAGTGGGAATCAGCCAGTATTGAGGTTAATAGGTTTTATTTTAATTTTATTTTTTACATAATCTCCACACAAGAGGCCCTGAGGAAAATAATTTCCCTCAGGGCCTACGTCATCTGGGATGCTGTGTGGAGGGTCTTTTTGAGGAGAGGAAAGAATAAACATTGGTCTTGAAGAGACCCATGTTGTAGGAAGGAGGAAACACAGAGGCCGGCAAATCATCCACAGCCGAGCTGTTGAACACAAGAACGAGTCGAAGAAACGACCCGTTCTCATGTGACAAATGTCAACCGTGTACAAATGTTGGGCACGCGTTTGGCGTGTTTCCCGACTATGCAACAAAAAAATTGTTTTTTAGTTGAACATTTGCTTCAAAGCGTAGGGAAATCGAAGACGAGGATGTTCAGTAGGGTGGTCACAAAAATCAATGTTGGAACTTTTTGAGGGGACCCCCCTAAAAGCTGCCAATTGGCTAACAAATGAGATTGGTGAAGTTTCAGCTCAATTAGATAAGGTTAACCCGTGCAGATTTTGCTTTATTTATTTTCTCAATTGTTACATAAAAAGGGGTGTATTTAAATCTGTTTTCAAAGTAAATGCAGCACAATCCAAATTGAAAATGATGGATTTAGCAGAAAAAAGGCAAAAAGGTATAAAAAACAGAAAGAAGTAACGTTCAAAATTTTATTATTTAAAATATAACACAATAGGCCACTTGCATGGATTTCATAATGACTTGGAAAAAATCATATGGATAGATTTTTCTACTAAGATTACGAAAATGTTATTAAAATTTTTTAGAATTTTATAGTTTTTTTTTAAATAAATAAATAAATCCGTTTTTTTGGGCTCGTGACGTCACTACATGAAAATGTCCCGTATCCGAAAATGTTCCTATTAATTTTATAAAATTCCACACTGATGTGTTTTTTTTATATGGCAACACTTCGATTTCCGGCCAGTTTTTGAATTTGACACTTGAATTCGCTAGCTTTATTGTTTGCAGCCCGGGAACTTAGTGTTACGAAATTAATGCAAACTTTTGGATTTGAAAAATGTCTGAAATAGGTTTTGTTCAGGGTCAGTCTGACAATTTGCCGAAAATAGATTCATTTATGATGGCTACTTTTTTAAGTCAAAATATCAATTTTATTGGAACCGAAATTAGAAATGCCAAAACAAAACGGTAAGTATTTTTTCTATATTCTATAGTACTTATAAGTAAAAAAGCTAATAATATAGCACCATAACATTATGTTTCATCAATTATTATAATTAAGGCCATAATAATATTTGTCTAGTATGTCATTGTTTACACGCAGTTATAAGTAGGTATCTAATGTTTTTAATGTGTTATTATTATGTATTTTGAAGGTCTGCACGTGAAAGTTATGGTGACAATGCAATTGGATATGTGCAGATAAAAAGAGAAGGTTCTATCTGCACAGTGAAAGCAAAAATAACCCCCGAGCACCGTGTCCGCCAAAAAGCATACTCTGTTGTACTTTTGTGTGATGAGATGGAAGATGAAATACAAGTCTTGGAATGTCAAGACTGTGCAGCTTCTAGAGGTTAGTTGAACTGTATGTTGCTATATTATAACATTTTTCTCCTCTAGCCTCTACCCCAGGGTTTCCCAACCTTTATTTTGCCGAGCCTTCCCAAACCAAAAAAAAATATTTTCATGCCTCGCTTAATTAAGTTTCAACAAAAATAAGAAACACATTTTTTTTTAAATTATTTATTTGAATTTCAAATGGGTACAATACAGATACAATATGTTTATTTATTATGGATCTTTAATCGAAGAGTAGGTACACTTTTAATCATTGATTACTTTTACATTTCTTAGTTTTCTTTTAATTATGCATATTATTCTACTATTATTTATATTAATTATATTTTTATAATTAGAAAATGTTCAACAACTTTCAAAGTAATTTTAGAATAAATAAATAAAAACTTTTAAAGTTCTAATGAGATACTTGAGCTTGCTACCAGTTGGCTCTGTACCAGTTGGCCGATTCTAGGTTCAGTCTTTGCTAGAGCTATGGTTAAATCGCTATGGACGGCAAGGCGATTTCGCTGTTTAGTTTTTATTAAAACTAGAGCTGAAAAACCTGTTTCGCATAAATAAGTGGACGAAAATGGAATATGTATTTTCAAAGCAAGAGAAGCAATTTTCGGATTAACAAGGAATCGTTTGATCAAGGAGCGATTGAATGGCAATACGCATTAAATAGATTTTTTTCAGAAATGCAAACGTACCTATTACGCCCCCCCTGACATTTCTCTACGCCCCCCTAGGGGGGCGATCCCCTCTGGTTGGAAGTCCTGCTCTACCCTATAGAGATATTGGGAAGAACAAACTCGTGTGATGTAACAAACACACAATCATTGTGAGGCTAGCTATTGATAAATAATTATTTATATTCGGAACATTTTGGTTTCAGGTGGCTGTAAACATGCACTAGCATTTTTAACATGGCTCCATAGGAGAAGTGAAGAACCAGCGTCGACATCTGTCGACTGTTATTGGAGAAAGTCAAACTTATCATGCGTCGGAACCTCCCAAAAGTTCATTATGGCATCTCAAGTTGGCAAGAACGCAGTAAAAAGCGTGGAGAAAGGTAATGGCGATTTCCTGGCAGCAGTACTCCAAAGGAGTCTTAAGGAGGGGCTTCGATGCCAGCTGACTCAACTTCACATGGACCCGAAGCCCACCGACTGTTTGTCCATCCACAGGATGATTTCTGCTTTTAAGAAAACACGAAACCTGCACAATAGAAGTGCTACAGATTTCATTAATTTTATTACATGCGATCTAGATATTCCTACAAATATCTTCCAGGAAGTTTTTTCATTAACAAGAAAGCAGGCAAACTGCCCGTTATGGCACGAAATGCGATACGGCAGAATTACCGGATCCAAACTATATGAGGCAGCTAACTGCAAAACATTGGATGGCACATTGACCGAAGTCATCTTAGGGGCAGCCAAGATTCCAGACACAAAGGCTATGCAACGAGGTCGACTTTTAGAACCATTGGTGTTAAAATCACTAGCAAGCCGACTGGGACACAAATATAGAGAATGCGGTTTTAAAATCAGTTGCAAAATACCAATTATCGGCGGCTCCCCTGATGCTATCACTGATGATTATATTGTTGAAGTCAAATGTCCAGTCAAAGATAGTACTAGGAAAAATTACTTCTTTGAGGGCGTGGTGGCCAGAAAATATTATGCGCAAATGCAGATACAAATGTTTGTGCTGACAAAGTCAAGGGATTGTTTTGTAATGCTGAACCCAATTTTGAATCATCCGGCAAAATGAATGTTTTCCACATCGATTATGATGAAAAATTCTGTCTGGAGGCTATTAATAAAGCCATGCTCTTTTGGTCCCGAGCTATATTTCCTATCTTAATGAAATAAAGTCTTCGGTTTACATAATGTACTTTTTAATTTTTTTAAATATATGTTATTTGAAATAAATCATCTATTTACTCAACTACACTCACTTCTGTATTATCAACATAATATTATGTTCATCCCATCCACCGTATGAATGTATTTGTATAAAGTGACGGAAAAATAGATATTATATATGTATTATGATTATTTCCAGATTAAACAAAAAGTTTACATGACAAAACATATTTTACTTTACAAGTACACCCTGCTTTGATTCATTTGATAAGGCATACAAATGTAATGTTCTGTATTATCGCTTAAATTTTTTTTTTGCATTTATTATTCCAACTAAGATAATTAATACAAATTGGAACAAAGTTATAAAAAAATTTTATGTTGTACATATCACAATCATTACAATAGAACCCTGGTACAAGAAGCATTAAAAGGTGGGATCTTACAATGGATACCATGTATTTGTTACAACACAACACACCAACGTAAGCACCGCTGCATTATATTAATTTCATCTAAAAGCCCACCAGTAACAATAACAGCCTTACTAAAAAACCCAGTGAAAATTTTATTCAATTGACAAACGGCCGCGGATGTGAAAACATTACTAATTAAAAATTTGTTCTTTGAAAGAAATACACATGGTTTCCACGGCCTGGGAGGGTAGTTTATCTCTGTTTTAACCATTGATGTCCGAACGATATTTGTAATTTTCCCATAGTATTTTGAATGTTCAATATATTTCTTATTTTTGAAGGTGTCGTAAAAACAAATACCATTTATGAAAACTAGATAAAATTACCTTTTAGATTTGAGTATTTGAAATACACTTTAGCTTTCAAAAACTGCCGTATTTTAAGATTCAAACTCGGAAATAAATGGAAAAAAATTTCCTCCCCCAACATTTTTGACCAAAATGTAGAGAAATTTAAATAAAATCAAAATTTAAAAAACACAGTCCTTTTGTGTAATAAATTAGGAAGGAAACTATCACCTCACTTTTTCATCGTGTATACAATAAAAAAATAATTAAAAATTTCAAAGTTTTTTTTATTGCCAAAAAAAATACTTAGAAATAATACCGAAATTTAAAACAGATTTCTTGCATCTCTAAAGACGTTAATTTTTTTGATACGTTTACGAACACATGTATTAGGTTTTAATATTATAAAAAATTATCACTTTTAAGAAATTCTCTTAAAATAAAGATCTTAAATGAAAATTTTATCTTTTAAGTAACCTATAAAAAATAATATTCTGACAGTTCAACTTTGAAAGTACGGCGTTTGTACAATAACTTGATTAAACTGATGTAAATCACACAAATAACATGGTAAATATATCAATTATGTGAACAGAAAAGTAAATTCGTCACTACAATAGAAATTATTAAGTAAAATCACAAATTTTTCGATATCCCGCCATAAAACACACCGAGCTGTTTTGACATCGCGGGCCATAAATAAACCATCGCGGGCTGTCACGGACCGACGAACTAATGCATAGGCACGCCAATAATGCCCCTTGCGGAGAAAAATTAAAACAACATTGTTTCCTAGTAAATTAAAACCATATACAACGTTGTCACATCTTCAATGCGTTTTAACAGCGTGACCACGAAAGAAACGTAATTGGTAATAAAACGTCTTTTAGTGTATACGAGCTCTATTTATGTTATTGCAATAACACAGTTAATCGGTCGCGCTGTGGTTTTTTTTTAGTAAGGCTGTAAATGAATAGCAATGGTTCCACTCCTAGTAAAAAATTGCAAGTATATGCTTGCTCTAACTGGCAACGCTGGCCGCTAGATGGCGCTAGTGTAGCACGTTGCATTTTTTCTGGGCAATACAAACCTAATAACAGCTTTAATATTTTTTTTAGGTCTTATGTAGGTTACTAAATATTTTATTTTCGATTTCTATAATTTATTAAAGTAAAGCATTACACTTAAAATCCATTAAAAATCTTGAAAGAAAAACAACCCACAGAACGCTAGGAGGTGCTAGTACAGCATAATTACTTCTATTATATAACATACTTAAATATTTGTGTATAGATTACCCAACTAATTACTTTTTTGTACTATTAAACTATCATATTATAAATTTATCGAACTCATTTGCATAACTTTTAATGATAATGCAACTCATGTATTCTTATTTTTCACTATTTACTATTTATCGCTCTGTTAATTTAGCTACGTTCTTTAAAACTTGCTTTAGAACAAACTATTCATATTTAAGTTTATAATATCAACTTAGTAAATACACATTTCTCTATATCTAATTAAATATTACCTTAATCATTTCTGTTTAACCATTATTATACTTAAACTTCTTTGAAAAACTTTTCATCATAATGAAAATACTTACACACAATACTTACCTTAATGTGTAGTTTATTATGTCATATACTATATATATATTAATACACAGTTGGCATTTGTTTTTCGAAAACTCACTATGGAAACGTTGCCTTTTAGAGACAGGCGAAAATCGACCACTCTGCCTATCCAGTTTCACCGACCGCAGAGATCGATTTGGCCGGACAGGCGGCATGGACAGCGATCTCATACAAAAAATCGTAAAAAAAATCGCGTTTTGATGATGCGATAATCGACCCTTCTCCCCCGCGATCCGCAAGACCTCACGGCGCACTGTCGCTTAAAAAAAAAGTCGCTTACGCCCTTTCAGATAAAAAATTCAGAGCACGTTTCAGTACTTTGACTTTGCGACAAAAATTAAGCGTTTTTTGGCCTACAAAATTTAAAGAAAAAAACTGGCGGCGAAAACTAGAACTCTAATAAAATCACTCAATTCGGCTCGGTTACACTTCTCGCCGACAGGTTCGCATTAAAAAACAAGAGATGTCTTTTTTTCAATAGTTTCAATGCAAATTAAAATGCTAGGAATATCGAGTCAGGTCAGGATTAACCCATCTCTTTTTGCATGTTTGCGAATGCTGAGATAGGTATATGTAGATTTCAAATGTCAGTTTTACGCTACCGAAACGGACCTCTTAGCGGTTTCGGTTGGGGAATACTGCATTACAGCCCAAAAAGCGATCCCAGTTTTGATATTTTTAAAAAATATAATAGAGTAGAGGAATACGCAACTTTTGATACCAAAATTATATACGCATTTCTTATAAAATATTTCAGTAGAAGCTGACAAATATCACACATTTCCTGAAAAATTCATGTCGAAAATGCGTTCTAAAATTATCTGAGAGTATTAAATTACTAGCCATATGAAAAAAACTCAATTTATAACGGGGCAGTTACCTACCGTTCCATCGATAGAAAAGTAACAAAATACGTAATGTTGACGCAATTTTTATTGAGAAAACGCGTAGGTAGGTACATACAACAATGTAATTTTTCTCGTGGTTTACCAGGTTTTACCTACCGGCTTAGAACAGTATTCTTTCATTTAAATATTTAATGATATGAAATTAAATAAATCACTCAAGATGGTCACTTTTTAATCTATGTAGGTACCTACCTGCACATAACTTACTCGGAATCATCTGATGATTTTGCTTATGTATTTTTTTTGTAAATATATAACGAAATTGCTTGAAGTTGAACGGGATAATTATTTATATTTATTATTATTTACTTATACTTATTATGTTAAAACTGAAATAATTACGGAACTTGAATAGAATTTGAACAGAACTTTCACAGAACCTTAAAATTAACTTGAAAAATTGAGGTTTTTTAATTTATTTTTTGTCATTTTTAGGACAAGGTTTGTATAAAACTACTGGTGAGCTCTGGCATAACGAAATTTGCATAAAAATATTTCAATAGGTGGCACGCGAGCTGTTTGAAAACTAAATGTACCGGCAATGAATTAAGGAAGCGCGGGAAAACCAGGGAGGGGGGAGGGGGGTAACCTGGGAAGGGGGAAGGGAACTCGGGAGTGGGGTTTGCGGGATGGAGGAAGGGGGGGGGGGGGAGTAGAGTACGCTATGAAAGAATATTTTTTCTGTTTTTTTTTACTCGAATAAAACAAAATTTTTGTTTCTAAAAAATTCAGAAAAATTCATTTTTGTAGCGCCGTTTTGGAAAAAAATACTATAAGTCTATTAAGTACCTACCTGCGCACTATGAAATCAAAAATTATTTTTTTTACTGTAATGAACCTTAGTTATTGTTTTTAAAAAAATGTGACAAATGTACCTATCGATTTGATGTCTGTATCAGACCACTAAATTATAAATTGGGAGGCGGGCATGGGTACCGCCGCGCCTACCCGGGAACTTTTATTGGATAACCAACACCACTACCGCAGGTCACCCCAAGTGGTTCGCTACGTTTGGTGATATAGTAGGGGTTCCCGGGTTCATGGGGTGAGGTTTATCTAGGTCTTGGAGGCGGATGATCAGGACTCACTGAACCCCAGATTCCTACCCACCCCTAAACCCTTTTCCTTCCCAGAACTCTCCTCTCCTTCTTTGCCTTAAAAAAACCTCCACCCAGCATCTCCCACACCCAGGAGCTCCACCCAGGGCCTATGTCATCTTTTGGGATGCTGTGTGGAGGATTTTTTTTAAGAAAGGAAGGAGATGAGAGTTCTGGGAAGGAAAAGGGTATGAGGGGTGGGTAGGAATCTGGGGGTCAGTGTGGCCAGGAGTAACGGACGATGAATCTATTCCTCACACTGCGGTGCAAGGCGAAGGGTTGGGAGAATCAGGCTGGAGTGGTCAAAATTCTCCCTCAATCAGTCTCCTCTGATCCAGCCAGCCACGCAGTGGTTGGGCAAACGTATCCGCCACCAAGACCTAGACAAATACATACAGTTTTTGAATACAAAAATGAGCTTAGGCATCACGAAATTAGACGAGAAAATGCCCGTTCTGAATCCTACGGGCCTATGTCATCTTTGAGGATGCTGTGCGGAGGATTTTTAAAGGGAAAGGAAGGAGAAGAAGAATTTCTTTTTAACATGATCTCCACACAGGAGGCCCTGGAAAATATGGAAGATATGGATATAAAAGAAGGATGGGGAAGGGGATAAGGAGGGAAAGGATAAGAGGGAGATATAAGTTAGTGACGTCTTATATTTTTAATGGATTTTTTGTCCGTAAACAAATAAATTATATACAGCGGGTACCCGGCATGCGTTGCAAAGCCACTTTAACCTCGGGGTCAATTAAACTGTAATGGTTCCATCCCAAATCCCGGAAAACTACATTATAATGCAAGCGCCTGTACTATATAACATTATATACAATGGGTACCCAGCATGCGTTGCAAGGCCACTGTAACCTCGGGGTCAACTTAACTGTAATGGTTCCATCCCAATTCCCGGGAAATAACATTTTAAACCAAGTGTCTGCAATATATATAATGATATACAAGGGTTACTCGGCATGCGTTGCAAGGCCACTATAACCTCGGGGTCAACTTAACTGTAATGGTTTCATTCCAATTCCTGGTAAATTACATTTTAAACCAATCGCTGCACTACATAACATTATATACAACAGGTACCCGGCATGCGTTGCAAGGTCACTGTAACCTAAGGTTTCTTCATATATTTAATTTAACACACACTCCTCCTCGCTTCATCCACGTTCACACGTCAAATCGCATAGTGTTTTAACCCGTTAGTTGCTTTTGCAACGGGCCCAGCTAGTATTCTTATTATTATACTCCTGAATAACTTATGTATTTTGTTTAATAAAGCCTTTAAGGCGTTAATAAATAAAATAAATAATCAGAAAGTATGGGAAATGTCAGAAGTTGAAGGTGTTATACATAACTATTCTAAAGTATTCTAGTAACAAATTTTATACACATACATGAAGGATAAAAAAAATTACACTGATATTATGAATATTTATTTACAAATTAAAGTGTATACCATAATGAGGCGCACATTACAATTAAAATTAAAAATATGCATAGAGCAGAAAACACCAGAAATCTAATAATAATATGATTAGGTTATTGGTTTTGGTAGATTTATAAGTCCACATGCAATGATAACAATATGGTCAACGTCTTGAGTCAAATGAAAGTCTTTACAAGAATGTGGCTTTAAAATATGATATTCTCTGAGCCGACTTATTACTCGTTCAAAGTGTATACGCAGTGCTGCTATTTGTTTGTATAACTTGACCTCTACTTTAGTGCTATTTACACCTGTAACAACACTTGGTGGACGAACAAGTTGACAATGTTTACCTTCTAAAATAGTAGCCAGCTGCTTAAACCCTCTATCTGCCATTACAGACATGCCTTCAGACAAGTTGTTCAAGTAGCCGCACTTTTCAACAATCATCATATCTGTAGTACGCCCACCGAAGCCTTTTGACATGAAGTTAATAAAGCCATCAGGTGTGATTGATATCAGGTACTTGAGTGTATTGCATTTTTTATATTCTGACCAAGTTAGTGCCTGCTGCAGTGGATTAGATGGCTTCTCTATCTGAATTTCAAAACAGTCTATGATTGATACAACATGTTTGTATCTTGCTCTGAATGGAATCGGTAGTAAAGCTTCTATTGTTTCCGTCTTAGGCCAAAATACCAGTTCTGCGAGATGACGAGATATCTTTGGTAAACTCTGCTTAAAGATTCTTGAAGCTTGAGCCTCACAAAGACCAAATTCGTCACCTAAAATGCTAAAACTAGAGTTTAATTTAATTTTTTTTTAAACGATTAGAACATTAATAATGTTTATGTTTTCAAGAACTGCAAGGGTTTTAACAATCCAATAAAAATCTTTAAGGATTCCTAGGTACAACTTTGGTTTGTTTTCAATATGCTGCAGAGTTAATTTCAATGACAGACTTTTGAAATCACCATTTAAATTAGTGTCAGCATACGAATCTGACGTAGCTTGTTGGGAGTAATCGGAATCAGACGCTGATTCGGAGGCAGAACTGTCTGGAGTGACTTGGTTTAGCTGTACGCTCTTAGTATTCTTACAATGCTTCAAAGGTGAAGTACTCACGTCACGAGTAGTTAAACACTTGATTGGATAAAGGCTTGCATCCCTACTGTGTTCTTTTCCTGTATTTGTAAATTTATTTTTGAACTTCTTTTTCATATTGCATTGAATAGCTTTCGAATCAGTTGCGTGCTCAACTACCAAAATGTGAAAGTTTTCTTCGGAGCTTGATGTGTCTTGATGTCCATCCCCATGTTGTTGAAGTATTTGTCGTCCATAGCATTGAGGTTTCTCAAGAGCTTCTAGTTCAACGTTGTCTTGAGGTTGATTGATAAGTTGTAGCGCAGACTCATCTATATCAAACAGGCAAGGAGACATTGGCTCAAAACTTGCAAAGAACACTTCACTGCCTTTAGATGAGCATGGATTCTGATCCACCACATTGAGTAAATCTCTCCCATCAGCTCCAATTTGACATTCAAATTTATGAGGAATGGTTCCTTTTTTTAAAAGCACTCTTTCATTTAGATGTTGGGGCAATTTCCGGGCATCCACGCTTAACTGAAAATAAAAATACAACCTTGTTAATCCTTTTTGTTTGTGAGACATCATATGTATTCAATACAGACAGTGCAAAATAAATATCTCCATTTGACAGTAGCTTACATTAAATGATTATCTCCATTTGAGAGTGGCTTGTAAAAGTGTAATATTATTGTAATGTATGTAGGTTTTTTGAACGCTTTTTGTCACTAGGTAACAGACCCATCTACAGTATCACTGTACTGTACAGCAAACTATTCATGTAGCTTGCAGTAAAGCAAAATAAGTATTTTTGTAATATTATGATCGAACAATTATGCTGTAAAATATATAGGTACTTACATTAAAATGATCGGTAAATATCGGTTCGGACTGGCCACGTTTATTACGAATAATTTTTAGAAAAAAACTTTAGATTCGCCTTAATTAGTATAAAAGGAAACTTTTTGGCTTTGGGGCGGCGGAAAATAATGCATTTTAATTTTCAATTGCATAAAACCAAAATTCGCTTCGCGACTGACACAGCGAAAATCCGCGGCCGTACATGTCACTGTGATGTTGGTATCCTTGATAAATTAACAAGAGCTAATACGACTGTAGCCGACTTCGTGGGATAAGGCGCGTAATTATGAAATTTGTCTAGCGGGCTTGTTTGTGTAACATGGTTTGTGATACAAAAGAAAGTGCCCCTTTATAACGCCTACTCGCGTCAAGGCAAGAAAAACATCCCAGTTTTCAAGTGGCTTAGCGGCTACGCTAGGTTTGTGTAACATGGTTTGTGATTCGCGGTATTTCATGTAGGTATCCCACGAAGTCAGCTACAGTCCATAACAGTGACAGCAAGTGACAGCTACGGCCGCGGATTTTCGCTGCGTCGGTTCGCGAAGTGAATTTTGGTTTTATGCAATTGAAAATTAAAATGCATTATTTTCCGCCGCCCCAAAGCCAAAAAGTTTCCTTTTATAGTAATTAAGGCGAATCTAAAATTTTTTTCTAAAAATTATTCGTAATAAGCGTGGCCAGTCCGAACCGATAATTACCAAATGATCTTCACAGACATATCGTACGGTTTTATTTGATAGTTTGCTCAAATGAGTCGATCGACGAATTGCGGAACACCATTGCTTACGAACTGTTTCAATTCGCGGTACGACGAAAAATCTTTTTTCCTTAGTCGTAGCTGAATTTGTGCACAAAGGAACCATACAATATTTTTAATTATGTTTACCATTTCGGATCTTACGGTGGTTACACGAATCCATTTTTAAATTACTAAATATACTAATCTTCAACGCAGCGTCATATTCTGGCTTGGCGCGGTTTGATGTTTTGACAGATAATTTGAAGTGAACATCGTACAAGTTAGCGTCTGGCTTAGAACCATAACGATGATGGTGCAGATTTTAACAATATAAAATTTTATAATGTATAATTAAAATTTACAAGGACAGTTTTATTAGAAGCATAATTTAAATCATAACATTTCGATAATTTCAAACAAGAGGCACAAGATCAAATTTTATGTTTAAGAACAAGAATATTTGACTGTTTAAAATAATCTCATTGCAAAAACTGAAAATATTAATGAGATTTAATATTTTTGGTATGCTTCGTTATTCTCCTCTGCCATTCGTGTCGAATACGTCGTTTTTTTTAAATGGTTTTCGGCTATACAATTAATGTTTTTTCGCACCCGTAGAATTATGTCCCGTCTTTCCGGTTTATAAAAAATGGTCCTATTTTTCGGATTGGTATTTTCAAAAAATCGCCAGGGTCTCAAAAATACGATTTAAAAAAAAAAAATACCGTACGTCTTGGAATATTTTCCTAAACCGAAAAAAAAATTAAAAATTTTTGATGCAAGTGGCCTATTAACGAAAGTTGAATTAATTCTTTGTAATCATCCCTTGGCTTTTTATTATTATTTAATTCTTTGTTCTGTTGGTTTTTTAATTGTTCTGTAAGGAAAATTGATATTTCATCTGAATTCCCTATTTTATGTCTAATATTTTTATCTTCAATAGCAGTTTTGTATTTTGTCTTGTCCAGCTTCGACCATCCAGTCTGAAACTTTTTAAAAATATTTGAGTGGGGTCCAGTAGTTGTGCCCATTTTTAAATCAAAAACTGATTTGAGAATAAATTATAAAATATGGTGGCGACATGGTAAATAAAGAAGATTTTTCTCTAATAATTACTCCAACAAAACGCAGGTTCCATTGAGCCAGTATTGAGGTACCAGTATTTACCGCAGGGATATCAAAACACATTGCCTGGATTTTCTCAACTGCTGAAAATACAGCTTTTTCCTAAGTAATTCCCGTACCATTTTCAAGCTGAGGAACTCCTATCAACTGTTCTTCATCCCCACAAGTCCCACAACTAATCAAAACCACTACCCTTTCTACATTTTCTTTACTCAAAATATCTGGAAGTAATTTTTCGTCCCAGTGCACAACAGCTCCTTCTAAATCGGAATTTTTGAATCTATGTTTGATAAGCTCAGTCCTTTGTTTTCGGAATAGCTGTCTGCGAAGTCGCATTACACTTCTACTTACAATTAAATTCTGTGAGTCAAAACCTAACACCTCTGCAGTAGCTGATATTATTCGAACTGCGTCTCTATCTGAAATACTACATCTATCTAACAATAAAGCCAATTTTTCGGTAATAATCTTTTCACTTCCTCTAGCGTACTTCTTTTTCTTTATTTTTGGTTCTCCTTCCTCTGTGTCGGAAAAATTCACCTCCATCCCTTCTTGTTGATGTGCTGCTTGTTGAAGATTCCAGTTGTGCAATTAAATTTACGTCTTCTAAAAAAGGAAAAAAACCCATTAAACGCAAATAGGCACCAAGTCAAATAATCTCAAGAGAAAAATAATAGGGAAAATGTAAAAAAAAGAGAGAAAAACTCTACTAACCTACTTTGTTTTGTGATTTTTCCAATCTCGCCATCTCAGCTGCTCGTCTCTTTTCTCTTCGTTGTTGTGCTTTTACGAAATTTATGTCAACACCTCCAATGCAGCCAAGACGTCCATTTTTTCCTCTGGAGTAACAAAAACTGCTTGTCTTCTTCAACAGTGTTTTTTAATGCATCCTGATGAGCAATATCAAAAAGGTCATCAAGGGCTGACTTGAAAGCTTCTACTTTGTTTATTTTGAGCTGTGCTTTTAGATCTGTTAGCGTTTTTTGTAGTTTTCTCCACTCTTCGTACAGTTTTTCAAGCTTTACAACTCAATCTTTAAAGTGACTGGTTGGTATCTTAGCTTTCTCCCAAAAGATTACAACTTCCTGTATTGTAAGTCTAGCAGCTTCTCTGGTGTTCAATTTTACTTGCCGTATATTATAAAATAAGCTGCGTAAAATTTGATAATTATATGGTAATTTACTGCCAGTGATTTGATGAGACATGTGGCCAATTAAATACACCATTTCTTTCTGCCTTCAACTCGAACCTGCACAAGCATGGCTCGTTAATGCTGTAGAGGACATAGTCCCACAAACCTCACAAGAAAAAACTCACTAGAAGAACGTTGTTCCATAATTTTCAGAATGTTCACTTGTTCACTGTTTGAAAAGCAAACGTTAACTAAAAATTTCACTACGGTGATCATTACACAGATGTCTTTAACAGACTGGATTTTTTTACGTTAGCTCCACACAAAAGGAATGTAATTGAGGAAAATAATTTCCAACAGGGTTTATACCTTAGGGGATGATGTGTGGAGGGTCTTTTTAAGGAAAGGAAATTCTTGGAAGGAAAAAAGGTATGAGGGATGAATAAGAATCTGGGGGTCAGTGTGTCCAGGAGTGACGAGCGAATGAATCCAACCCTCATCCTATAATGCCAAGCGATGGGTCGAGAGAGTCTGGCTGCAGAGGTTAAAAAGTTAAAAAGTCTCCATCAACCAGTCTCTCTCGATCCAGCCTACGTACCTAATGGACAGAAGCATCCGCCACCAAAATCCGGACTAAATTCACCCCATGAACCCGGACACACCAAACGTAGCGAACATAAAAACTTAGCCTATTGTAGAGATGTTAGTTATCCAATAAATGGTTACCGGGGTGACGGAACAAATGTTGGAGGGAGATGCTTATAGTTGCGTCAACAGATAATATTATATGTTTATATAAATGATTGTGAATTATATAAATAAACACCAGCGTTTTTCAATCTAATATATAAAATTCTCGTGTCACGGTGTTTGTTATAATACTCCTCCGAAACGGCTGGACCAATTTTGATGAAATTTTGTGTGCTTATCTGGTAGGTCTGAGAATCGACCAACATCTATTTTTCATACCCCTAAAAGTAAAGGGTGTTCCACTCCGAAATTAAATTTTTTTTTTTTGGACAAATTTTTTATTTTTTTATTGTGAGGCATTAAAAAATACATGCAACCTTAAATTTTCACCCTTCTACCATTAACACTTATTTTTTAAAAGTGATATTAGTAATTCAAACCGGTGTCACGTCTGACCCTATGAGAACGAAGCCGGCCTCTTTTCTCTAATTTTAAATTTTTTGAGAATCGACTAACATCTATTTTTCATACCCCTAAAAGTAAAGGGTGTTCCACTCCGAATTTTTATTTTATTTTTTTTGGGCAAATTTTTAATTTTTAATTTTTTTATGGTGAGGCATTAAAAAATACATGCAACCCTAAATTTTCACCCTTCTACCATTAACCCCTATTTTTTAAAAGTGATATTAGTAATTCAAACCGGTGTCACTTTTGACCCGATAAGAACGAAGCCGGCCTCTTTTCTCTAATTTTAATTTTTTTACTAATCAATTACTGTTTGATATTGTTACTACAAACATGATTCACGGTCCATGCGGTAATTTGAATCGTTCGTCGCCTTGCATGGTATACGGAAATTGTACAAAGGGTTTTATTAAAGATTTCACCAACGATACGGTCACACATGTTGAAGGATATGCAATATATCGTCGAAGAAATACCGATAATGGCGGACAATCATTCATTAAAAATATCAGTAACGTAGCGATTGATATTGACAATCGTTGGGTGGTACCATATGCACCTCTGTTGAGTAAAAAAGTGGGAAGGAAAAAGGCATGAGGGGTGGGTAGGAATCTGGAGGTCATTGTATCCGGGAGTGAATCCATCCCTCCAACTGCGGTGCAAGACCATTGCCTTGAGCGGAATTGACCTTTTACCTTGACCTTTCCAGCCGGACTCTTTCGACCCATTGGTCGAGATACCTATGGCAGAGGTGTTGGTTATCCAATAAATGGTTCCCGGGGAGGCGGCACCCGTACCCGCTTCCTTTCAAAAATTCCCGTAAGTAAGTGGAAAAGTAAGAAAATCACAAAAAAATATAAATTCATACACAACGCCATCTCTGATACTGACAAAAACAAAACACGGACAGTTGGGCATCGATAATTGCTTCATTGTGTAATTTTTAACTTAATAAAAATACTTAATTTAATTCAACAGTTATTGATTCTGAGGCGGTACGAAGTTCGTCGGGTCAGCTAGTAATTTAATAAAAATATTATTTAAGATAATTTATGTACTTGCAATAATTTTGATTTGGGAAGGCATTCGTAATTAATTTGTTTAATAAAATTTCAGACTATTGAAGTTTTCAACTTCATCTATTGATGAAGTTGAAAACCAGAAGTGGAATTATTATTTTAATTAATGGTAAGTTAGGGTTAGTTTAAACTTTTCTATTAAAATAATTAAACTGCAAAAATAGAAAATAACCTACTGAGAAAGTAGAAATATCATAGAGACCTTCCCATTTTACTTTACAATATTGTGCTTTTCATGGTGCTTCAAAAATACATAGTTGATTTTTTCATAGTTAATTATATAAATATAGATTATTTTAGCATAATTTAATTATGCGGTGGAAGTAATTTAATAGCAATTAGCCCAGAACGACTAAAAACACATCTTGAAATCATAAACTCGGTAAAAGCGTAGATACTAGTGCCAGTTCAGCGGAGCTTGTATTTCTTCCGATTCGTATAATTTAATATCAAATATTTTTGCAGTGTAGAATTTTAATGAAATGAAATTTATAACGATCACAGAATGTGTAATGCTATAAAGGACATTTTTTTTTTTGTGATAGTCAAAAGATTTTTTTTTCATAGTTAACCTTGAATTATGAAATTTTATTGTAAAATAACATATAATCGATCTTTCGGAATACTTATAAAATAATTTATAAAATATGTTATAAAATTTCTTTAATAATAATATTTTAATTTTTCAGAAAAAATAATCCTCTTAAAAAGCACGTCGTAAAACATGAACTTATTTTCCGAGAGATATTTCGATTACGCAGATCAAACTAGACAAAAGTGAAAAAAATTTAGAAAAATTGCGTTAATTTTTTTAATTAAATTAAATGATTAAAAAAAAATCAATAATAAATTTTATTTTCAATAAATTGAATCAATGAAGAAGAAAAAATAAAAACGGCAACAAAAAACCTGTTACGCAGTTGATCCCCAGTGATTAAAATACGCACTGCTAAAGTGTAGTTGATGCATTGCGAATTCAAAATCACGTATTTTTGTTTTGAAAATGTGATTGCTTGGAAGCACTTTAAAAACTTATTACATTAAATACTAATTTACATAGAAATGTGTACCTTTTACTGTGTAAATAATTTTACTTTTTTTTTAATTTTTGAGAATGTCCGCGCATATTATATATTAAAATAGATCGTGTTATTAATCTTACAATATTATGTCCGCTATATTGCTAATATCAATGTTTATACCAACTCTATGTACCTACCACCTACCTATTTAAGTTAATGAATTAATATTAATTTTATGTCTATATAGCACGGGTAAGCCACCCAGTGAGGCCAACATTATTCAATCATATTGTAAAATATATATTTTTTTTATTATATTTTCATTTGTATATTTTGTAGATGTAATTTAGTACCTAACTGTTATATGATTCAAGTTCATTATTATTCTATTCATTATTATATCTATAAATTTATTTTCATTGCGTATTTAATTTTATTTTTTTTTTTATTTCAAATTATATAATTTCTTTGCCGTATTCTAAAAGAGCCCACTCCCCAATCAAACACGGGAAATGTTTTCTCTATTGAGTAGGGTCAGTAGGGTATTTTTGTTAACAAAAGTTCTTTCTTGTAATAAGCTATAAGAATCATCTGTTTTTAATCTGTTATATAAGGTTTGTATTTTAAACAACAAAAAATAACACAGCTTGACCTATTTGTAACACATCTGATCGAGTATTTTCGTAATCACGTATTTTTATAAGCAAAAAAAAATCTTAACAGGCCTATAAAAAATACTTTCAAGTGCATAATCTCTTACTTACGTACACTTACTTTTGCGCGTATGGTTTTATTGTATAATGTGGAAAATTCAGTTTTTAACAATTAAAAAAACAATAATGCTTGTACTTGAACTTCACAAAATAAAATATATAACTATACATTGTCGGGATTTTTTTTAATGTGTATTAAGACGGGCAGCATTCAACGAATTTGGAATTGCAAAGTGAATCTTATGTCATCTGCATTAAGACTATCCGTTTCATATCAGTTACCGTCCTGCTCCGATGGTGAATGGTGTTTCTTTCACTCAGCGTCGCTCTATTCTGTTCAGTGAACAAAAATTCACAAACAAAAATCAGCTTACATGCAATCGATTTTTAAATTTCTCAGTTATTTATACCTAGTATACCTAAAACCTACATATATACAATGGGTAAGAAGGGATATAAACGAAAGATACAATAACTCTGCATGAAAAACATGTTGACACCTCTGGGACTCGAACCCAGGACCTATTGCTTTCTTCGTGGCGCAGTCTTTAGCGCGTTTGCCCGGAAGCAAGAGGTCCTGGGTTCGAGTCCCAGAGGTGTCAATATGTTTTTCTGATTTTTTTATTTCCAGATTTTTGATTGAGTTTCGCTTATATTGTCTTCATTTATTTAAATATTACAATCTGAGGTTTTACTCATAAAGTTAAAATAAAAATAAAAAAAGTTTTTATTTATATTTGTAAAAAGCATTTACGTTGTGGCTCGCCATAATTTACAATAAAAACGCATATAAATTTGTTGTAGACCACTTTTATTTTATAAACACTCTACCGGTTTCGGAAGCACCCTTCCTTCGTCAGGAGAATATTATAACTAAACTATGATACAGAATGTTGACAGACATACAAATTTTATGTGTTCGAGTGGGAGGTAAGCAATGGGGTGGGGGTAATTGCGGGATTTCCGGAAAGAACAGAGCGGTTAATTGGAAAAATATTTAGAATGGGACTGAAAAATAAATTAATTTGGTTATTTAAAATACTAGCATTATTATTTAGGGATTTTCTGATTTCTAGTCCACTTAGTAGTAGAAATCAGAAAATCCATAAATAATAATGCTAGTATTTTGAATAACCAAATTAATTTATCTTTCAGTCCCATTAAAAATATTTTTCCAATTAACCGCTCTATTCTTTCCGGAAATCCCGCAATTACCCCCACCCCTTTGCTTACCTCCCACTCGAACACCTAAAATTTGTATGTCTGTCAACATTCTGTATCATAGTTTAGTTATAATATTCTCCTGACGAAGGAAGGGTGCTTCCGAAACCGGTGGAGTATTTATAAAATAAAAGTGGTCTACAACAAATTTATGTTTTTTATTGTTTTTGTTTATGTTTATTAAGGAAGCATACAGTTGTGTATAAAGTAGTTGTACATAAAATAGTGAACATAATTTAAAACAGTTAAGTTCCGTTTATAATATTTAGTTGTTAATGGTTAATGATTATGTGATTATGAATCAAGTGGTAATTAAACAATTATAGTAGGTATGTGGTGTGAGCAATTTGTAAAAAATTATCAAAAAGGTGATAATAATCAATACACAAATAATAGTTTCCAGTAGTTGTTTAAAATAGTACATAGTGTTAAGTAAAAAGTTATTAAAAAGGAAATAATAATAACCTTTACGAGAGTGCAATTACTCGTGTCTAAAGGCAAGAACATAATAAAGTTTATTAAAAATTAAAATTAAAAATTATATACGTGCATAAATAAAAAATTATAATTTTTATGTATATAAAATAAATTACAAAAAACTGCCAATTAAGTATTGTTAATCAATTGCCAATGCGACTCTAGGTAGCCAAACTATTTAAGATATCATTGTTTAGTCTATTTTTGAATTTATTATAGTCAGATTCCAATCTCAGTTCCATTGCCAATTGATTAAACCACATCACTCCGTTGTATGTGTAGAAGTGTTGTGCAAAACTGGTATGCATTAATGGCTTACTTAAGCGACCCACTGTGTTTTGCCTATTGCTTTCTACGCGTACCATGGCGTGGTGCGACTTCTTAGAAGAGTCTTTGTGTATTTGAAGCAGCGTATTTTTAATATATGTATTTTTTAGAGGTGGGACTTGAAATTCTTGAAAAAGTTGTGAGGTTGAATAATCTGATGGTTTCCTAGTAATAATTTTAATTATTAGTCTTTGGGTAATTTCCAGTGGCAAAATATAGGTTTTGTAAGCTCCTCCCCACGCAACGATACTGTATTGTATTATTGAATGGGCTAGTGCGTAGAATTTTTTTTTTGAATTTTTTAAGTATATTTCTTAAATTAATAAATATGTATATGAGTTTTCTTAATCTATTTATAATATTCGTAATTTGAGTCTTCCACTTAAGGTTAATATCTATTATTACACCCAAATATTTTATTTCTTTTTTATTTGCTATACATATAGAATCATTATTTAGGCATGTTAATATTTTAGTGGCGCATTTTCTTGAATGAATTTTAATATTTAAGGCGATAGGAGGTATTTTTTTGTTATTTATACTAAAAGGTTGTAATGGTCCGACACTCCTGGCTTTTGACACCAATTGTGATGAACCCTACCTAATTGATTTATTTTTCTAAGCCTCTACCTCGTCGTTCAAATCTCGTAGCTACGTTCATAATTCTACCGTTATGTCCTACTGATCACACCACTAGGTATGATGGCCTAACTTAACCCTCTTGCCGATTTGTTTCTACCTCGGGCTCGTGATTTTCAAACCCCTATAGTTTTATAATCTAGCTAATCCTACCCTATTTTCTCAAATCCCTACGATTTTCTCACAGTAATCAAGATTTAAGATTTTTGTTCACATTATTTCTATATTCTTCGTTGTGTACTTTTTTGTTTTTTCTTGATCCCGCACTTCTCGTTGTTCCATCCGAACTCTCCTCCGATCTGCCAATGAACTCCCCCTTTTTATCAAACCATGGTGTTTTAAAGACTTCTTAGAGCTCTCCTTTCGTAGGAAAATGACTTCTGATCACCCAGACTTTCATGGGAAAAAACCCAAATTCGGTTCTTCCTTATACGACCTTTTGTCAAATCTCTGATAATCTCGTATCTCATGTCTTAGACCCAAATTAGTCTAGTATCTCTCTCTCGTAGAAAATCACATAAATTTTCTCATTGGCATGTATTTATTTTAAAATTTAACGTACTTTGGTCATAAGTCATTGTTAATGCCCACACCATAAAAAGTAATTGTTTTTCCTAAAGTAAATATTCGTATCTCGCTTGTATAATTTTGTTTACGTCGTTTCGCTTTAATTATCTCTCTAATGACTTGGAATCGTGTTCTATAAATTTATTTAGATAATGTCATATCTACAAAGTGATAGCCAATCTTTTCCTATTGTCCAACGGTTAGCGATTCCTTCGATGGTTCACGCGTATTTTCCTGCGTCAGACTACGTTAAGCATCTTTTCCTGTGATTTGATTTAATTGTAGAGTGACCAAAATGTACCGCGGTCTTAGATATATAATTTTTTCAATCTCCTGTTTATTGTGAATGGTGTTGTCAGATCAGAGTAATCCTTACACCGGTACCTATTAAAGTCAATTTAAGTAGTTCCAATTAGTTTTTTTTGAGATATTTGGCTCTTATAACTTCGTTCCACCGTTCCATTTCCATATCAATAGGTTTTCACACTTTTTCAGGTTATTATCTTTAGTTTGTGAAATTTTCCAAGATTCTACCCGTTTTTTGTGATCATTCCGGGTTGGTTTTAATTAAATCGTCCCCTGGGACCATTCACGTTACGTTTTCCGTGCCCTTATCGATGATATTTATTTTCAACATTCCCGTCTAAGATTTTTTTGTTTCCATTTGAAACTTTAGGCGCCCAAAACCTCCAGTTCTCGATCGCGCCTTATGTAAACACGATCCGGGGTCAATAACCCTCCAACTCTTTGTCTTCAGTATTGTTTATAATTCAGTTCATTCAACCTAGGTTCCTGTGAGAATTAATTCAAGGCCGCTCAAAATGATCAAAGTCCACTAGGACCATGTGCGCCCCTAATTTATCTGATTGGTTCAGATTATTATTAATCGCTTTACACAATCCCTTATTGGTAGAATTTAACTTTCTTTGTTCTCGAGATAACTATGATATGGGGCTTCCCTTGCTCCAGTCTTTATACAGATTTCTGTAATAGTTTCCAATTGCTCGTACAGGTGTCGCCGAATGTACCAATTCCTCTACATAATATTAAGGGAAAAAAAATTTCCTTGTGGGCTTCTCGTAGGTTGAAGGTTAGCATTCATCACAAGGTATATAATAGGTTTTTTCAATGTTTAATGTTAATAAATTTTCGTCAAACCATTCTTTTAAGATATTGATATCATTATTAGCAATTGTTTCAAGTTCATTTCATGAAGATGGATAGATATATAGAATAGATAGAAGATAGATAGATAGATAGATATTACCTCGACGCCTGAAATAAAATTTTGCAAATATATTAACATCGTTTCAACGACAACGATATGTTTTGTTTTTCGTCTGACATTAGCAATAACTCGCTTTTGTCAGGAAATTTATTTGATATAATATTAACAAATTTCATAACGCCAGACATTACCATTATATACAGCCTACGTTACTAGCTGAAAACGTAACTTTCTATTCTTGAAGGAATTTTTGAAATCGGTTTAGTGGTTCCGGCGTGAAAGCGCACAAACAAACAAACTCACGTACTTTCGCATTTACTATATTAGTACCTATAGATTGTAGTTTTCCTTTGGAGGGATGCAGACATACGTTCACCATTTGTCCCAATTTCGACTGTTGACATTAAAGGGTGGGTTTCTTCATTTACCGATAATGCTAAATGCAATGCTAATTGTAAAAGTAAACGGTCAAATGCATAGAAATTTTTGAATTTCGATCGTTTACTTTTACATTTAGCATTGCATTTAGCATTCTCGGTAAATGAAGAAACCCACCATAAGTGTGTAAGAAAGAGGGGCTGCTTTATATGTTTAAGAACAAAAGCAAAACAATCAGCGCATCGACATTTGACGTTTTTGCATTTTTGGAATACACTCTCTACTCAATATTATTCTTTTCACAATATTCCTGCAGCTCTTTCAAAAAATGAGAATTCGTTCCATACAAAATGTATGGGGAAAAGAATTTTCTTCATAATTAAGTTTTTCGTAATTTTTCTGATTAATAGTTAATCAATAGTTAACTAATTAAGTTTTTCGTGAATTTTTCTCAAATTTTAATGGTTATTCTGCTATTCGGGCCGGAGACTAATCCAACTAACCAAAGATCATAAAAATCGGTCCAGCCGTTCTCGGGTTATAAATGGTGTAACTTACCCGACTTTGTTTTATATATTAAAGAAGATTGAATAAAACATTGTTGCCCCTTATATGACAACGAGTCTAAAACCAATTTCCAATCTCACGCGCTTTTGCATACCAAACCGTCGCACAGTGGTAAAATTTAATGAAATCGTAAATTATTTTTACGTAGTTGACACTGTCAGAGATTATAAGTATGTACGTCAAATCTCCATAGAAGAAATAGGTTTTTTTTTTTAAATAATTTTTTTTGCCAATTTTCTACCTTCCGAGGAAATGATAACATAAATTAATTCATGTTTATTAATTATTTCCGTTTCATCCGAATCCCGAATCACAACGAGGATAAGGAAGTTTCACAAAAAAACCCAACCTAAACGTACTGCGTATATTCCTACACATGAATGCATGATAATTGATGTTTAAATAATTATTTACCTTCGTTATTTTCGTAGTGAGAGTTCCTTTTAAGGTTTTAATTAATTGTTCCAGAATTCTGCCGGTCATCGGTTTGCAAGGTATTTAATAAAATACAAAATATTGCTTATCTCTCTCGTAATTACATCGTTAGGAGCAGATTAAGTCTGTTAAGTTCGCACTAAGTACCTATCCATTCAAGAACAGAAATGCCAGAGGTGCGTTTGATAGAGAAAGATCTCACCAGGCTAAATAAAGAAAGTAATACTAAAGACCATTTCAAAATAATGAAAACACTCTGGGTATAAATAATGTTCATTCTAAGCGAGCAATTCTTGTACGACAGAGATAAGAATATTGTTTCAAAATTAGGTGTAATTTTCAAATATAAATTTGAACTTAGATATTAAATCAGGGTCTTAGATATTCGACAGCTATTTACTTAACCAAGTATTTGTTATATACGAAAAAATAATCTACCCACACACACCCGCTTTTCATCAAACCTGTGTTGCGTGGTCCCAAAAACTAACACCTCATTCGCTCAACGACAAAGCTGGTTCATCGCTCCTAAAATATATAATGCTCTGAGTACTGACATAAAGTCAAGTAAAAGAGAACTCCAGTCCAATTTTTTTTTATTTTTTTTAATGAATAAAGACATTCAAACTTAAATAACTGCATTTTTATTTTTATTTTTATAGTTAGTTTTAATAGTTAAAATAATTGTCAAAGTTTTAATTTTTAAAGACTCCCAGAAACGCACCGTATCTATGGTGGTCTTCACCCACCCATAGTTTTTTACTTTTTAAGTTGTCATTTTGAATCAGTGATGTCATGTCGAGGGAAATTTCCCTAGATCTAGGGGAGAAAAATATTTTTTAGGGATAAGGGAAATCAGGACAAAATCTAGGGAAATTTCGAACTCTGGCAAAAATTTTATTACATATGACAATATTACTGGTAATATTTATATATATATATATATATATATATATATATATATATATATATATATATATACGTATATATATTTTTTGGAATTCCTATGAATCTTAATTATTGTTCATGTACTTACATGCAATGTTATTTTTAACACTGACAACTCAAAATGATATTATGGAACGTACCCATACTACGTGACACGTTCGGGGGGGGGGGTCTTCAAAATACCACGTTTGGTACAAATGAGCGGCGGGTTGCTTATGATTTTTATTTTGCAAAGTGTTTTTTTTTTATTTGGAATTCAGTTTCTAATTCAGTGGTGAGTGTATTCGTACTTTTAAATTATTACTTCACGTAGCAAAAAGTGTTTTATTTGGAAAATCACGGTATTATTAGTATATTTACCAAGTTCCGATATCTTTCCAATTAATTATCATATTAATTAACATATAACAGGATTAGTGTTACACAATCGGGTGGCTACGTAGGTAATTGCGTAAATGTGAAATTTCACTTCGAAATCTAGGGAAATAATTTTTTTGGGCAGAACATCCCTGTTTGAATGAAGAATCATGGCCAGCGTTGCCAGAAGGTTACTTTTGTAACCTTTTAGGTGATTTTTTACTCTGAATGGTTTCTTTCAGGTAACACTACTCAAAAGGTTACTTTTAGGTGATTTTTCAGAACCAACGCCAAACGGAATGCTCTTTTGTTTTTTTTTCGTGTTGGCTAACGGCTTGCTAAATCATGGACTATACACTTATTGCAAAACTTTACTTCTTTCTCTTTCACACTATTGTGAAAGAGGAACACGTTTCGCTCAATATTAGAATTCGGATCAGTCATATGGAATCCCCAATACAAAGTAAATATTGAAAGGTTAGAAAGAATTCAAAAAAAGACATTGAAACACCTAGACTTTAAATCTTTTCGAACATCAGAAAACCTAAAAGACTCTTTAACATTCCATAATTTATCAACTTTAGAAGATAGAATAAATATATCCGACCAAAAATTTTTATTCAAAATCATTAACAACGTTGTTTACAACAACTGTCTTCTAGAAAACATTAATTTCCACTGTCCAATAAGAAACACAAGATCAAACCAACTATTCATTTCTCTGAAGGACGTGCACAAAATTCAATGATATCTTTTACGACTCTGATATTTTTCATTTGTCCTCAGGCCAATTTATTAAATCAGTAATAGAAAAAATTTAAACAAATTGTTAATTACGAACTCTTCACCCCTGCTGCATGTTATTATTATTTTTTTTTAATTCTCATTATGTTTGTTTTCCTTCTTTTTATTATAATAATAATATTTGGATTATTTATATATCCTATAATATGCTTTATAATTTTTATGTTTTTTTTTTCATTTCTGTTGTATATATATATATTTTTTTTTTTTTTCTATCACTTTATGTTTTCTTTAATGTTTTAATCTATGTTTTTATATATATATTATAAATTTTACCGGAAACTTCGCTGGTTAATGCAACCATGTAATTTGTTACTTTATTATTAAAATATGTATTACCGTTTGTTACCTCAATAAACTAAAAAAAATAAAAAAAATGTGTAAATTACAAATTAACCATAGCTTCTCGCTCACTCGACAAATCTGATTGATCGCTCAATCTGACTTTTTGCATTTTGAGTACCCGCTATTACGCCGGCAAGGTTATGCAGGTAGAAAAAATATCAGATTTTTCATACCGGTATATACAAAACAAAAAACTCGCTCTACTCAAAAATAATCCAAATGGCTTATGTCCCACTTTAATACTGAGCTCCTCATGATGATTGGTTTATTTATATCCTCATGTATTCTATCAACTTTTTACCATTCCACTGGAAAAAATACGAAAGGTTATTTTTCACACAAAAAGGTTACTTTTTTTATATATTTTAGGCGACTTTTTACAAGACACGGCTGGCAACACTGATCATGGCGGTCATGGCAGAATGCTTTGTAATGAGTAATGACTTTTAGGTGTGAGGTGTGTTTTTTATTCAAGATTAACTGCTTTTAATATAGAAAAACATTGGTAAAATGTCCACATTTCACCGCTACTGTTATTGTATTTAATCAAAGTGCAATATAAAAACAATAAATCATCTCTTTCATTGCAAATACATGTGACATCGTGTTTTGTGTCAGGCGTTACTTTGTAGATACATTGTTTTATGTATAATACATACAGAAACACTGGTATTTATAATACACTGATCATGACGAGTGTGTAACAACTTGTATAAAAAGCCCTATACTAAAAACAATTTGAAAATACATAACAAAATGTCAAAATAGGACGACTTTAACCTCAAATAGACAAAATTTATTGCAGATTGTCCGCAAATATAGCCCTTTTCGTAAATTGTTGAGGGCCTAAATTATGTTTCAATAAACACAATAACTATTATTTATCTAAATCTCTATAAACAGTATGAAAATAAACCAAACACACGAAATGTTGAATTGCATAGGTACGTGTGCACTTCAAGTCATTTCAAATGTCAATACAATACAATACACAGGTGACAGGTTAACTGTGAAGTCACGGTTAACCATTTCAGTAATGCCAACTTAACGCTGTGTTTTCCGAAGAGGTTTAAAAATGCACTTTTTAATAATTTATTAAAAACTCTGCATTTAATATTATGAAATAAAACTTATATATTCAGAATCAGCGTTTCTTGGTCTATATGAACATATTTTTTTAAAGCCATAATATTTTTCACTGGAGTTCCTTATTCTAATTCTCTTTTTATAACAACATTGGATTTTTGAAAGGGGACGAACGTACTTTAGAATTCATGAGCTCTTAACACTACATTTTAATTATTAATTTTTGCATTTCAAAATTTTAATTTCCATTTTTATTTCTGTTCAAAATTGATAGGGGTCCTTTTAAATAAAATAATTATCCTTGCAAAAAACTTCACTGTTTATTTCACTTGGACATGTTATAAATGTATTATAATACGGTGTCAATACACCGGGCCAAACACTGGCAGTTGTTTACTGTTAAAACTTGCGTTGGGAAGAAGCAATAATAATGGGATGCTAGCACTTTTATAACATAAAAACCTGCACACATTTAAAGAATCTACGATTATACATTTCGACATTCGAAAGCATCTACAAAAAAAATGGCTTCCTCCATAGTATGTACTTGGTAGTTAAAACAGGCTGCGAACACTCAGCGTCCAGCCAAGCCTCGCACCATTCGAAATATCAACGTCTGGGAGCTTGCTCAAGCAACCCATAGGTGCTGGTAGTATCTCAATTTTTAACATAGCTTCCGCCTCGGGGTTTCTAAATCGCCTATGCCGATTTAAGAACCCTTCAAGAAAACATAACAAAAACAGGGGAAAACAATCAAGGCAAAAGCAAAAAACACAAATCCTAACTCTAAATACCGTACAAATACTAACAAATAATTTTACCTATTATAAATTAGCAGCCAAAACTAAGTCATCCTGCACTGCTTATTATACTATTATTTAAAAATGTACATTCACAAGTTGAATTTTAAGGTGATTAACCTAAACTAATTATATAAACTTCAATTAACCAAAAAAAAATTTTTTTACATATTTAAATAATAACTTAACACAAAATACTATTATAATAGAACACAACCCAACACAAAATAATATTATAATAAAACCCAACCCAACACAACACAATTGTCTTTTTTTTTTAAGTCCATTGGTTAGGATCTTCTCCGGGTGCAGTCCACGATATAAGCACCACAGCGCGGGGTGCCATCAATCATCAATTTATAGGTTGTCATGTTGTTCCTGGGATTGGTATCTTTAAAGGGTCTTTTTTTTAAATATTTTCACCCTAAAAAGTTTCATCATGGTCGTCCGGGGAGTCCGGACTGACGGAAGGGTCCGGGGCGTCCGTCACAGGTTCAGTTTCCGGGTCCAGAGGCATTAGACATATCTTTGTGATAGGCCTGACAAAGATTCCTTGAGGGGTTTTCAGGGTAACCACTCGCACTACACCATCCGCGCCGGGATGTGTAGATATAACTCGCGCCATTTTCCATAATGGTGGAGGTAAATTATCTTCCTTCAGAATAACCAGATCATCCTTTTGCAGTGCCCGTTGACTACTGGTTTGCCATTTCGTCCTTTTTTGTAGCTCCATCAAGTACTCTCGCTTCCATCTATACCAAAAGGATAACATTAGCGCATGGATTCTCTGATATTGGGTCAGCCTGTTGTCTGGTATGGCTCGGACATCTCTCTCCGGAATGATAGAGGATTTAGTGCCTATGAGGAAATGGTTTGGGGTGAGGGGTTGGTAATCGTGGATGTCATCAGACAAGGAAGTCAATGGACGGGAATTTAGACAGGCCTCAATCTGACAAATTAAGGTATACAAAAGTTCAAAGGTTAAAGCAGAATTACTAGTGACTCTATACAAATGAAACTTTGCTGACTTGACCGCAGCTTCCCACAGCCCTCCCTGACTAGGGGCTCGAGGGGTTATGAACCTCCACTCAATACCTCTGTTAGCTAAATAATTTTGAATCTTGTCGTTGTTCTCTCTCAAACTGGTATACAGCTCCTTGAGCCTATTACTGGCCCCCCGAAAGTTGCTAGCGTTATCGGAAAAGATCTTATCAGGTTCTCCCCTACGGGATATAAATCTCTTTAAACTGTTCAAAAAAGCATTGCTAGATAAATCCGAAACTAATTCCAAATGAACCGCCTTTGTGGAAAAACAAACAAAAATACATAAATACGATTTCACGAGTGGAGCTCTCCTCAGTGGCCCACTTTTGGTTGGAATCGGTCCAGCAAAATCGACTCCCGTGATAGCAAAAGGTCGGCTCGGTGTGATTCTTTCGCTCGGTAAGCTTCCCATGATCTGGTTACCAATACGAGGATTACACCTAAAACACACAATACACTTATGTAATATCTTTTTAACAGTATTTTTCCCAAAAATAGGCCAAAACCTTAATCTTATTTCAGCTAATAGCGCTTGAGGTCCTGCGTGTAAGTTTACATAATGATAGTGACGTATAATCAATTCGGTTAGCTTATGTTTAGCTGGCAATATAATTGGATGTCTTTGTTGGTACGATAGGTGTGTAGCTAAACTTAATCTACCGCCCACATATATAAGACCATCACATAAAAAGGGATGAAGAGATTTTAAGTTACTATTTTTGTTGACATTTCCCTGGTTTTTTAATGTCTTCAACTCCTTTTGAAAGGCGTGTGCCTGAGCTGATTTCAGTAGATAATTCAAACTTGCTTCTAGTTCAGCTACACTTAAATTACCTGAAATTTTACTTTTAATATTTCTGCAGTTATTCACAAACCGCAGTACATATGCTGTAACCCTTTTCAATTTGATAAATGAGGAAAATTTTCCAAATATTTCCCATTCTTGAATATCAGTAGATAAAAGAATATTTTTACTCTTGAGCTCCGGAGGGTTTGAACAGGAAATGTTCGATATAGGCCAATCGTTGACTCCGTCGGTCAACCAATTTGGTCCATTCCACCATATTGTAGAATTTATCAGTTTATCCACAGTAGCTCCTCTTGAAAGTATATCCGCTGCATTGTCGGATGATGATACGTGTCTCCATTGATCTGGATCACTCAGTTCTTGTATTTCGGCTACTCGATTGGCCACGAAAGTGCTCCAACGAGTAGGTTGACCTTTCAGCCAACACAGCGCTATCGTAGAGTCACACCAATAATATGTGTTGATCTTCATTATATTTAATGCTTGTTTTATAGTTTTCATTAATTTTGCCAGTAGTACAGCACTACATAGCTCCAACTTAGGCAGTGAAATAGACTTCAATGGTGCTACCCTTGATTTGGATGTTATTAAGTGTGAATGCCACTTACCGCTGTGGTCCATTGACACCATATAGATACAGGCTCCGAAAGCCTTCTCAGACGAATCGCAAAAACCGTGTAGTTGTAGCTCTTTTGCTTGCTTGCAAATAATTTTTCTTGGTATTTTCAACACATTTAGCTGAATTAAATCTTGCAGGTAGGTCCTCCAGGGTGCTAATATTTCATTAGGTAACTGATCATCCCATGCTGCTTTGGACTGCCACAGCCTTTGCATTATCAATTTGGCTATGACTATTATCGGCCCTAGGAGTCCCAATGGATCGAAGGTTGATGCGATGCAAGACAATATCTCTCGTTTGCTCTCGGTTGGACCTGATGGCTTCATTATTACATAAGAAAAGTAATCAGATTCATTGTTCCATGTTAATCCTAATATTTTCTCAGTCTTTGGATTGTCAGTAATAATTTTGTCGGAATCGCCTGAATCGGCACACTTAGCTTGGCCCGACTCGGCTGACAATTCCAACGCATTGGACCTCCACTTCCTCAATGTCATCCCCGCAGATGACAAGATGCTGATTAATTCTTCTTTTAATTTTTTACAGGATTCCAGCTCATCTGCTCCCGTTAACAAGTCATCCATATAGAAGTCATTTTCTATGACCTGACTAGCTCTAGGAAAAATTAAATTATTATCCATACCAATTTGCTTTAAGCATCTTGTGGCTAAGAAGGAGGAAGGTGCCAGTCCATAAGTCACAGTCTTCAGACGATAATGCTTGAGCACATCCTGTGGCGACTCGCGCCATACTATCTTCTGTAGGTCCAGGTCATCTTCACACATGTTAATCTGGCGGTACATCTTCTCGATGTCGGCAGTCATGACTATTTGATGTTTCCTGAAATGCAATAGTTGGTTATATAGATCCTTTTGTATAACAGGTCCTGTCATCAAGGCTTCATTGAGGGAAATTCCATTTGAGGTTTTGGCGGAGCCGTCAAAAACGACTCTCACTTTAGTAGTAGTGCTGGATTCTTTCACTACAGCGTGATGCGGTAAAAAATAGGAGTCACGATCACTTATGGACTGGCACCTTCCTCCTTCTTAGCCACAAGATGCTTAAAGCAAATTGGTATGGATAATAATTTAATTTTTTACAGGATTCCAGCTCATCTGCTCCCGTTAACAAGTCATCCATATAGAAGTCATTTTCTATGACCTGACTAGCTCTAGGAAAAATTAAATTATTATCCATACCAATTTGCTTTAAGCATCTTGTGGCTAAGAAGGAGGAAGGTGCCAGTCCATAAGTCACAGTCTTCAGACGATAATGCTTGAGCACATCCTGTGGCGACTCGCGCCATACTATCTTCTGTAGGTCCAGGTCATCTTCACACATGTTAATCTGGCGGTACATCTTCTCGATGTCGGCAGTCATGACTATTTGATGTTTCCTGAAATGCAATAGTTGGTTATATAGATCCTTTTGTATAACAGGTCCTGTCATCAAGGCTTCATTGAGGGAAATTCCATTTGAGGTTTTGGCGGAGCCGTCAAAAACGACTCTCACTTTAGTAGTAGTGCTGGATTCTTTCACTACAGCGTGATGCGGTAAAAAATAGGAGTCACGATCCCCTTTTGACTGGTCACACATCTCCATGTGTCCCAATTCTTCATATTCACGCATGAATTTTACATATTGTGTCTTTAACTCGGGATGTGACACAAATTTTCTTTCTATGTTTTTTAATCTTTTTTCGGCAGTGAGCAATGAGTTTCCCAACTGATCAATGCATGCCCGACGCGGTAAACTTACTACATATCTACCGTCATCTTCTCTAGTATGAGTACTTACAAAACTGGCTTCGCAAGCCTTTTCTTCTTGAGTTTGAATTTTAGTGGAATTAATCTCTTCCAATTTCCAAAATTTTTCTATTTGATGACTCAACTGCAAAAATCTGATACAGGCCTTTGTTTGGGGTACACGTTGATAGGACCGGACACAATCCATCCCAGTTGCGTACGTTGAAGCGTTGGTCCTGACTCGAGTTTCAATCTATCGTTGTTTAGCATCTCCCAGAAGCTCTCCGCGCCCAACAGGATGTCGATGGGTGCAGCTATATTGAAGTTCGGGTCTGCCAGCTCCAGTCCTGGTGGTATTTTGAACTCTTTTTTCGCCATTGTCACTTGTGGTAAATTGGTTGTAATTTCCTGTAAAATCAGACATGATATTTCGCGTTTATAATCCGTATTAAGCGAAGTCATCTCCACTGAAATTCTCTTTTTTATGTGTGTGATATTATTATGGATCCCAGACACGGGTTTGTTTATCCATTCACATGGTAAATTTAATTTATTAGCAAGATCAGCTCTCATTAAATTACTCTGCGCACCAGAGTCAATCAGGGCGCGAGCTTTAAACATTTTATTGTTGGCCCCCACAATTCCTATGTAGGCGGTTGACAATAATATTATTTTTTCTGCCTTTTCCGATGCAGAAAAATTCGACACTATAACCTCGTTATTAGCATCCATATTTGAGGTCTCCGGCGGAGGTACCTCCTTGTGTAATAGAGTATTGTGGCTATACTTGCCACAAATTTTGCAGGTTAGGTTTGTCTTGCAACTCTGTGCCTGATGACCCAACCTCAAACATTTAAAACACGCCCGGATTGATTTCGTAGCATCAATCCTATCCTGTAATTTTAATTTTAGAAATTTTTTGCAAAAATAAATTTGATGACCTTTATCATTACAATAAATGCAGTTGTTTGCCTTTATTGCCAAGAATACCGATGAATCTTTTTTGTTATTATTGTCGCCTATTTGCATTTTATGTAGGTTAGAAGATTTTTTCTCTGAAGCATTCATAAGCTCCAATACTTGTGCCCTAGCAGATAAACATTTTATGAATTCCTTTAATGTAGGTAATTCACCTTGCAATGTATATTGTTCCCAATTTCTCCGGGTAGCTATATCCAATTTATTTGAAATTATGTAAATAATCAAAGGATCCCAATGATCTACTTTAACTCCGATGTTTTGTAACGCTTTCAAATTGACATTAGTTTCATCAATTAAATACCTTAATGCTACAGGCTCTTCATGTTTCATATCCTTTAATTGAAATAGAGTTTGGATATGTTTATGTACGGTAGCCCTGAGATTCGCAAATCTGTCGTGCAACAATTCCCAAGCCGATAGGTAGTTTAATTCCGAAACTTCTAGATTACTAATTATTTTCAATGCGTTCCCTTTCAGCGCAGATTGTAAGTAAAAGAATTTTTGGACGTTGCTCAAGGAACTGTTATTATGAACCAAAGTTTTAAAGGTTTCAACGAAATTTACCCAATCTTTTTGATTCCCATCGAATTCTCTCAATTGGAGAGTTGGGAGTTTGATGTCGACTCTACCCTCGTTAATTGAGTCCATCGCCCCTTTAGCAGTAGCAAGGACTGAAAAATATTGATTTTCAAACGTCTCGCGCTGAATAGAATTTTCCAGTTCCTCATCCGATAAAATTTCAATTTCGTCCTGTATAGATTCGAATTGATCTAACAATGGCTTTATTCGGTCGTACCTCAGTTTAATTTCAATCGCGGACAAGGAGTTTATAGAATCCGCGAAACGCGTCAATTTCCCTTTAATCACGCCTCTCTTGGCTATTAAAGATTTGATCTTATCCATTTTGTGTACAAATACCTTTTCGTAGCTTAATCCCTGATAAAATGTGTTCCGACAATGCGTATTTATTTATTTGAGAAGCTACCCGCCTGAGAAACAACAACGACAATATTCCTGGCAATTATTAATTGAGAACCTAATGTTCAATCATTAATTGAGAATCATGAATTGCATAAAATCTTTACGTGGGTAGTGATTTTATTTTTTACAATACAATATTTATGGGATTAATCTTGTTAAAAAACTACGAATGAGTTCTGTATGGATGTTAAAGAATGGGTATGGGTGGGAAGGCACTAAAAACTTATCTCATTTCCGATGTGAATCCAGTCTTCCTTTGTTCATCTTTGTGATTCCGGTAATTGTAATATTGGTCATCTGTATTAATTGGCAGCTGGTTCTTGTTTTTTTATATTATTGCAGTCCTCTGATTGCAATCCGGCTCGAAGGACCATGTTCAAAATTGATAGGGGTCCTTTTAAATAAAATAATTATCCTTGCAAAAAACTTCACTGTTTATTTCACTTGGACATGTTATAAATGTATTATAATACGGTGTCAATACACCGGGCCAAACACTGGCAGTTGTTTACTGTTAAAACTTGCGTTGGGAAGAAGCAATAATAATGGGATGCTAGCACTTTTATAACATAAAAACCTGCACACATTTAAAGAATCTACGATTATACATTTCGACATTCGAAAGCATCTACAAAAAAAATGGCTTCCTCCATAGTATGTACTTGGTAGTTAAAACAGGCTGCGAACACTCAGCGTCCAGCCAAGCCTCGCACCATTCGAAATATCAACGTCTGGGAGCTTGCTCAAGCAACCCATAGGTGCTGGTAGTATCTCAATTTTTAACAATTTCTATTTTTCTTTAAAATGTTATTATTTTTCTCTTACTTTTTCACTAAATTTTATTTGTTTTAATTTTGAATTATATACTTATATGCTTTAATTTATATAGAACACTTGAGTTCTTAACATTTAATCTTTATTATTAATTTTTGTATTTCAATATTTGAATTTTCATTTTTATTTCTACTTTTCTTTAAAATATGATTTTTTTTTCTCTTTACTTTTAAGTATTTCTTAATTTTTTTTGGAATGTTTAATCGTCTGTTTTAATTAAATCGTATTTAAAATATTAAATTGTACGACTACCACAACACGGGCATTAGCCTAGTGTGGTAGCCAAAAAAACAAATTTCTGTAACTAATAAAAAAAATTATGAAATTAAAAAAATATATAAAAAATATAAAAATAAATAAATAAATAAAACTAAAAATGTAATAAAAATGTAAAAATACTAATGCGTAGTTTCCTATTATTGTTATGATAATTTTTGTTTTCATTGTCAACCTTGCAAAATTTTTTATAAAATCTTCTCTCATTCAAAACCTTACGAGCAAATCATATACTTATTTTTGGTTTTATTTGTTGTAGCCGACACAAATGATTATACCTACGAACTAGCTTTCGTACATTACGCTTTGTTTGTGTGGTTCCATGCCATCTCAGAATTAAGTCAACTCAACACCTCTTTGAAAAGCCATTAAAAGTTATGAAAAAAAATATTTTAACATAGCTCATAACCCTAACCTAACGTAATCTATTTAACCATTTTGTTTTTCATCACTTTTAATGACTTTTCAAAGGAGGTTCTGAGTTGTTCGGTCACCGTTTTTGTCAGATCTAATAATTTAAATTCTATTTGAATATTTTTGAAGTGAAAACTTCTTTGGCACCGTTGTAATTTTAAACTCGATGAAACGGAAGCGAGCGACACTAAAAAGAGATAAACACATACATCTATAGGATTTAGTCTGCGAGTGAATGAGATAGCAATAAAATAATTATTTATTTCACGGTACTCGATTACAATATAACACGATAACTCCACAGTCCCACGCAAGTCTCCTTTGGACTAGTGGTATAAACGCGCCTGACGAACCTTAGCGGCCAGACATTCAGCGAACCAAGGATCGATTTTTTTTAAATCAAAATCCTATCTTCAAACCACTCCAAAATGAACAGGCAACGAAAACCCAAAATAAAGCGACATATAGAGACTCCGAAGAAGAAAACACAAATACAAATAAGATGACCAAATGTATAGGAAGAGGTGCATTGGAATTCGACGACAAAAAATATGGAAAAAATCATCCTTCACATTGATAAAAAAAGTGCTTCGTGGTCTCCTTGTCTACTTTAGTTTTCTGAAGGTTTTACTTCTACCGCGTGCGAATTGCACACCCGATTTCTTTTTGCTAAATCGTTTTAGTTTTTTACTGTTACAAATCTTTTTTATCTCTGCTATAATATCGACCAACATAACACGGGCGTGTGCCTAGCATGGTTATCGAAAAATTCACTAATTATGTAACATCAAAACAATGAATAAAAAAAAAAATTTAAAAAAATCTATTTCAGGTTTATATTATTATTATAACATTTTTAATCATCGTACTAGTATTTTGCTAATTGGAACTAAATTTTATTATACATAAATGTTATTTAATTTTCGTACATTAAATTTTCATAATTTTCGTAGAGCTGTATTTATCATAGATATTATTTATACTGCAATCAATTGTGAAATTTTCAAATTGTGAATGGCCACTAGGGCATTAATAAATACCTAGAAAATTTAAATTTAATTAAATTATTGGATTCGCGTTATTCGAATGTACCTCAATATGTCTCGATCACATTTTCGAAGATAAATATTCAAATAAAATACTTGTAGGTAGATACTTTTAATAAATTTGTTTTTGCTTTCCCAAACACGTCCATTAAAGAACTTTTTTCTGTGAATACCTCACAAGAGTTCACGCTGCTCCCGTCTGGAGCCAGGTAGACCATGGCATCCCCGATTTGGGTATGTTGTGAGGCCGAAGGTAGTGGGGGAGGGGAAGGAGATGGAAAAGAGGAAGGTGGGAAGTACCTGGCTATTCAGATCTGGTCACCAAACTCAGCTAAGGCTATTTCAAGCAACGTTTCAATACTGAGTATTCAATACTGAGTTCCTGAGTATCTTACACTCTGGAACGTGCCGCAAATTTGCTATATATTATTTTTATTGAATTCATTGTGAAATAACACAAATTAATCAAATCAAATTTGTTTGCGCACGCCGGGATTCGATCCCGCGACCTTCAGATTCCGAGTCTCGCCTTACCCCTCGACCACGGCTGACGTCGTATTATGTTATGTTTATTATTATAAAAGTATATACCAGAATTAAACAATAGCATTTCCAATACCATGTGTTCCCAATGCCGCAAATTCCTCTGGCAAACCGTGTCTAAATTTCTCTTTGAACAATAAACAATGTTAATCTCAAAAGTTACCTCTCAGGTAAGTGTGGTGAACGTATGTCTCAAGGTATGAAAGAGACATGCGTGTATGAGTGACAGCATGAGTAATGTATATAAGGGGTGATTGTTGTCCATTCATCCTCTTTACCTATAGACTTCCCAGAAGAACCTCATTGTACAATCTAGTCCAGAATATCAGAAGATAACCGCATATGGTAACCACAGTAAGTATGGTCCTTTAATTTTTTATAAATTTAAACGCAGCATCACGTTCACCTTTTACGTCAAATGCATTGTACATTTTGTGTTAGTGATGGTCTAACCCAGAGGTCGGCAAAGTGTGGCTCCGGAGCCGCATGCGACTCTGTAGCCCCTTAAGTGCGGCTCTTTGAAATACAATTGCTGGATTTAAATATAGAGCTTTAATTTTAAACGTCTTAGATTTTGATTGTTTTTCTGTTGATTTGGAAATATTGGAGAAGAACAAATGTGAGCTTAGTTCATAACCCAAGTGGTCTATCTGCTTTGTTGTACAAGGAAGACATGATCATCTTCGATGCCTGGAATTGTACTCCTGACTCTTACGACCAGGTAAAAAAGCTCGCGTTTGCTGTTCTTTCCCTTTTTCGGTTCTACATATTGATATGTGAAGAATCTTTTTCAAGCATGAACGATATGAAGAGTAAACTGAGAAATTGCCTTATCGATAAGAACCTGGAATCGTGCCTAAAATTAAGAATAACAAGATTCAAACCTGACTTACTCACGTTGGATGTTGTGTGTTGTGATTGTTCTATTTCATATTTAACTTCATTTAGCACTGAACACTTTTTATTTCTCGCTTTTTCTAATCTTGATGTGTAGAGCCTCTTACTTTAAACTTTCCCGTCTATGCCACCTTTTATTCAAACATTACCTTAATTTCTATGTCTATGCTCTCTTTTGTCTGTGGCCGCGTCAAACTTTCTAATGGTTGTTTATGAAATGGAGTGTTTTGATTTCGCTTGTCATTCATTCTCCTAATTCTCCTAGCTTTCTCTTGAACTCAATTCGTCTTTCGCTTCTGCTAGACTTTTAATTACTCTCAATTATTTTCGCCAGTCAAGTGCTCAGACCAGAACGAATCTCTCTGTAAATTATTCACCACAATAATAAAGTTACAATAATATCCAAGGTCAAACACAAGTGTTTTACTTAAACAAGGGATTAGCTCTCAACCACCTCAAAACCTCTATATCTCACTGTACGTTCCTTGGTGTGGAACCGAAGGAAGCCAACGAAAGCAGCTCAACTTGCACCCTGACTGCAGAGTATCCGGAGACCACGCCCTGGGACCGACGCAACTCAAGCTTTCCAAGGAGATGCAAAAACGTTGTTCGCATTAAGTGTTTTTCAGTCATTGCAGTGATTTAAATATATGGATTGCTGAATTACGTATTATTTTTTATCACTGAATAAAATATTTATTATGTATGAAATCTAGTTTTATTCAGCCATTTTATTCGTACTCGTAATTAAATGAAGAGCTAAAATTATAATAAATGTTTGCTACATCAATTCACAGATTTGGCTCTCAAAATTTTTTTAATCATTGTAATTAACATATTTGGGTTTTTGGATAATAAGTTTGCCGACCCCTGGTCTAACCGGTGGATGCAGTCTGTTAGCCATAAGTTGTTATAATAGTTTGCCTAGTCTGTTGATAACAACAAAAGTAAGATAGGGAATCTTAGAAATCTTATATATAAAAAGGAATCGCTGAATGTGTTGCTAAGCGCAAATCTCGAGAGCAGCTGAACCGATTTCGCTAATTCTTTTTTTAGAATATTTCTTGATAGTTCGCGTGTTTGAGAATGACATTTTGCAAAACAGTGATTGTTAAATCAGGATTCTATTTTTGAAAATCTTTATGTTGATAAATTTATTTAAAGTAGGTACTCCCCTAATAGTTTGTATCTAATCAAGAATTTTAGATATTTTAAATAGGTACCTATGTTAGGTACCAAATTTAATATACATGAAAAAAGGAAATTTGAATAAAAATTGTAAATGGTGGCACGCGGGCTGTTTAAAAACTGAATGTATGGAACGCTGGAGGAGGGTTGGCGAGACGAGGGAGCGGAAAAGGGAGGAGGGAAGGCGGGGAAGGTGGAAGGGGAACGCGGGAGGGGTGGGAAACTCGGGAGGGGGTTCGCGGGACGGGGGAAGGGGAGGGAGTGGAGTGGGGAGAGGGAAGGTGGAGGTGACGGAGTGGGAACGCGAGAGGGGAAGAGGACGCGCAGGAGAAGACGGGGAGGCGGAAGGGGAACGGGACGAATGGGAAAGGACACTCAGGGAGAAACAATTTCTTTATTAAATGGCATAGCAACGCATGCCGGGACCAGCTAGTCTATAATATAAAAATGAATCTCTGAATGTGTTGCTAAGCGCATAACTTTCGAACGACTGCACCAAATTGGATAATTCTTTGTTTTGTGTGTTCCTTATTGTCAGGACAAGGTTTTTATAAAACTTCCGGTGAGTTCTGGCATTATGAAATTTGTATAAAAAAAATGCTATTGGTGGCACGCGAGGAAGCGGCTATTGCTATGGAAAGCGGGAGGGGAACCAGGGAGGGGGAGGGGAACCTGGGAGGGGGGAGGGGAACTCGGGAGTGTAGTTCGCGGGATGGTGAAGGGGGAAGGGGGGGGTGGAGTGGGTAGCCGCGGGAGGGGAAGGGGAGGCGGAAGGGGAACGGGACGAATGGGAAAGGACACGCAGGGAGAAACAATTTCTGTATTAAAGGGCATAGCAACGCATGCCGGGAATGAGCTTGTATATTATAAATTTGAACAGTGCCCTTGAGGTGATTTTTCACAAAACATGCGCTTCTAATCATCCGTATATTAATATTGTTGATCTTAATTTAAATTATTCTTTTTACGAGATAACGCACGATTATAAAAATATTTTTTACGAGGCCACCTTTTTAATATCTCCTATCTGAGACTTCTTTCATCTTGAAGATTTAAAATGCGATCACCCCCATAAAAGTGCAGATTCAATTATTAGGTTCCGAAATATGAATATCCTTTCGGGCCCGATGATGGCGTTTGTCTTTCAACGAGAATAATAAAGTAGTCTCTCGAGGAGGGATTCTTCGTTTATAGACGTGCACATGTACGTGAAATACGTTTTAAAACCTTCCATCTTATTATTCCTCGCTTGAAGCTTACTCCCGGCGTGAAAACCCCCCGTAAAATAACCTCACAGTTCTTAGAAAAAAAAAACTACGCCATGGATTTGAATGCAAACAGGCCCACGTTCTACAGCCCGCAATCATTATGTACCTACTTACAACGCGTGCGCTATGTCGGCATGCTCAGTTCGCAACCTTGCGCGCGTGGTAACAACAGCATGCTTTGATTTTAAATGAAATATGTTGATTAGTACTTATATAATTCTATTACCTACATGTTTTTAACTACAATTTACTATCCATTGTTGTTTTATACGCTCATGTCTGTTTATTTTACACTCAATTCTAATTTCTCATGTTGTAGTTTATGTCTCACACTATGTTATGTTATGTAAAAGCCGAAAGGCGTCAATGTTACAAATAAATTTAAAAGTGTCCAGTTCACACGCGGTAGAAGTGAAACCTTCTGAAAACTAAAGTAGACAAGAGTGGGGTAGCTACCAAGCACCGCACAAAGAGGAGACCGATTACTCTACCTTATTCTCTCTCAGGCTAAAACCTAAAAATGTTTGTGTTTGTCTCTTTTTAGTGTCGCTATTTTTCGTTTCATCGAGTTTTAAATCACAACGGTGCTAAAGAACTTTTCACCTCAATAAATTATTACATGATTACCCTAACAATCACAATTGAAACTGATGAAGATGAGTTTTGAGATTGCAAAATAACAAACGAATTATTTTTTCTTGAAAACCTCCTTGGAAGTTCGGTTTGCATTCTGGCTTCGACATCGATCCCATTTCTTCATATGTCTTTAAATTAAATGTTTATAAAATATTAGTTCTTCTTTTAGAAATTATGAATTTGAGGTCAATTTGCTCCCTGCGGCAAGCCTACCTGTGGCATGCTTCCATGCGGTATAATCCTCGCAGGATGCTCAACTCAAGCATGCTACAATGCTGCAAGTATCAATGCGGTTAACTGTATAAATTACCTACTGCCTCAGTACGCAATTTCGCGGAAGTGCATTTTGTAATACGAGTTTTCCCGCGATACAATGCAAATAGCTGGTTTCCTAATCAGGTTAATGAAACGTTTTCTTGTATAAAATTTTAAAGCAAAGCGAAAAACGTTCCCCATTACCTAAGTTAATTTAGCTAGACCTGTATAGTTTGGCATGATAATCAAAATTTGTAGCACAAAAATGTATTTGTTTAAGAGAAAAGGGAGTCTTTTCGCCAAATGGAGATGTCAGACTTTTACTAGCCCGGAGCAGTTAGGACGCATGTGTGATATCGGAAAAACAAATTAACTTTACTACTGGCTTTTAACGTTTTAGTTGAAAAAATACATTAAAAATTTCACCAAAAACCAAAATTTTATTTACTTTTTTTTACTACAACAATATATTTTTTAAATTAGTTCCACACAGGAAAACCTTGGGAAAAAATCGTGTGCGGGGAGTCTTTTAAGAGAAAGGAAGAAGAGGAAGTTCTGGGAGGAAAAAGGTATGAGAGGTAGAATCTGAGGATCAATGTGTCTAGGAGTGATGGACGTACGAAGTACAATTCCATCCCTCACACTGCGGTGCAAGGCGAGGCTGTTGGTCTGGAGAGGTCTAGGTTAAGTCTCCCTCAGGCAGTCTCCATATCCGACCCGCCACGCGGTAGATGGGCAAACACGTTCGCCGCCAAGACCTAGACAAATCACGGAGGCCCCTACTTAGTCACCAAACGTAGCGTACCACTTGAGGTGATCTGTGTGTTAGTCATCCAATAAATGGTGCCCGGGACGGCGGTATCCACTTCCCGAAGTTAAAAATGTCGGGAATCATCGGTTAAAAAAAGTTTGCCACGTTTTGATTTAAGGTGGGACAAAAAATAAAAAATCTAGAGTAGGTACCGAAAAAAGTAGGTTTCTACAACAAAGTCATGCTTTAGGCTCTACAAATTCAAAGAATACGAACGGAAGAAAGAAAAACGTCCTATGAAGTGCTGTAAATGTGCGACCCGGTGTCCATCCTAGAGGTCATGCATCGGCCAGCCTTGCCCCACCGTGGCTACCCCCTTGCGTCCCTGCACACAGACAACATCTCTATTTTCCTTGAATAAACATTATTTGACTTTTCGTTTATTAAAATTGGTAATATTTTTTCCGCGAGCAAATTTAACTTCAAAATTATAAATTTATTTATAATATTACTAGGTGACCCGGCCACGCGTTGCTGTGGCTAATAAAACACTTTATAAAATCCAACCTTTGTAACCACCGCCGTCTTTGAATTTATCGCGAAGAGATAGACAGATGCCGTGGAGGACTTTAATTTATAATACGTAGAGATGGTGTGAAAGATTATAATAATGTGAATGAAATGCTTGGGGTAACTAACGTATTTAAGTTAATAAGGATTAATACTGTATCCGTCTAAATAACTTTCCAATTATCCCATAGTAAGTGACCATTTTTTTAGAAGAATGGTTATAGTAAGCAATCCGTAAAAGATTGACGTAGGACATCGTGGACTTTTTTGTAGATCTATAAAAGAGGAACATCCCACCATGCATTGTTTTGTTATATCTCAAATGGATTAGGCAATGTTTTTGATTAAATCTCCCAGGCAGCTTGACTTTTTCCGACACTTCTAACAATTATCGTTATTTTTCAACCAATTTACACAAATCCTTGACAAATTATATACCTAACCTTCCCCATGAAACACTGAATTGAAAACGAACACGAAATTGGTGAAAACCGCATGAAAATCCGTTCAGTAGTTTTCGAGTTTATTGCGAACAGACAGACAGACGGCGCGGGGGACTTTAATTTATAATATGTATGTAGAGAAGATGTTAGCCAAGAAGTGTTTAGAGTCATTTCCCACCCCAGAAACTAATGAGCGTAATGGATCTGGTGGTGGGACCAATTGTGGCAATTTTACTTTACCAGCCGCACAACATAATCCAGGTGATTCGCCTTTGTATTTTAACGTTTTACAACATTGACAAATGATTTTCATTTCCCTGATTATCACGGAATTGTCGGCACAATAATCTACTTCCGGATTGTAGTAGAAAGATACTCGTTCCAGGTTCACAGAAGCACTACTTCTGCGGTATCGCTCGATTTCATTACGTCGTGCTCGCTGTTGTGTGCCCGAACTCGTTCCATTATAAGCCTGTCTACTTCATTATTATCACTGTAGAACGCAAATCTGCCATACCAATACGAATGTTATCATTATCTGTCTCTCGCTGGTCATCAGTGCGGTTTGCACGTGAGGTAGCTCATCGCCCATTTGATTGACTTCGACGATCTATGTAAGCTCGTCTTTTCCTTGGCATATTAAAACAGTAAATAAAGCTCTCACGCACTGACAAACTGATGATAGAAGATTTTAAATGGTAACAGAATGACAGGTAACGTTTGAAAGACGACTGAAATATGACAATCGGAATTTTTTTTTTTGCATTCCAATAAATTGAAACCAATATCATTTCAAGTTCGACTGTCGCGACCACTGCTACAAGCAGCGTATAGATCCAAGCTACTCTAGCCGGTGACTTTTGCAAACAATGGCAAATTTCAATAAACCCCTCCAAAAGTGCTGCCACCGTATTTACAAGAAGAAGGTTCAAGCAGCCCCCGAACATTCATCATTTAACTTTTAAACAACACATTCAAAATGTAAAAGATAAAATCACACCCTTAATTAGCGTTTTTAGCCGGTTATCATATCTATTACCAATTAGATTTAAAAAAAGTTTATACTATAGTCTCGTACACTCACACCTAAATTACCTGATTGAAATCTGGGGAAATGCGTATGAAACATACATCAATGAATTACAGGTAATTCAAAATAAGATAATCAAAAAACTATTTCACTACGAATCCAAAACATCCACAAAAAAATTATGTTTGGAAACAAAACTGCTAACATTAAGAAAGCTATACGAGTACAATGTATGTGTCCTTATATACAAAATAAATAATAAACTTATACATACAAACACAGAATTCATTAAAACGTCCCAAGTACACAAACATTTTACACGACAACACGATAACATACGTTTAAACACCATTCATACTAACTACGGTAAACAATCAATTAGTTACGAGGGGGGCAATTTATATAATTGCCTTCCAGATGATATCAAAAACGAAAAAAGTGTGTGCAAATTCAAAAAAAAATTGTTCATGTTTATTCACAAAAAACAAAGTAGTGATAGTGAATAATATCGTATGGTAATATAATATCATGTAAATGTTAGTATTGCAATCTAATGTAATCTAAGGTTATGAAATGTAAAAACTGTGTAATGTAAAAACTATGTAATATAATGTAAAAAGTACATAATTCAATATTCTAGTTAAGTAAGTGAAAATGTTATTTTCTTTTTTACTGGAATAAAAACTTATGAAAAAAAAAAAAAAACATAGTAATGTTTGGAAAAAAGGTACCGTGGAAAAAATCTATCAAAAACTTAGAAATCCTGTGTTGAACTGATGGATACTATAGTACTATCTGAAACGTTGTCCAAGGAAGGAGGTAGAGCAACACGGCATAATACTGATACGACTGACCGGCAATAAATCCCGATAATACTTTAAAACTAAGCAATTATTGAGTCGCGTTAACTCTCTTCTCGTCTCTAGATTAGAAACAAAATAACGTAAATCCTTTTTTTACACGTGGAATTTTTTCAAAATAATATTAGGTATCTAAATGATAATTTTTTTTTTTTTTTTACATGAGCTCCACACAGGAGGCTCTGAGGAAAATAATTTCCCTCAGGGCCTATGTCATCTTTGAGAATGCTGTGTGGAGGGTTTTTTTAAGGAAAGGAAGGAGAGGAGAGTTCTGGGAAGGAAAAGGGTTTAAGGGGTGGGTAGGAAATAAATCAAATCAAGCTCTAAATAAGCGAGAAGTCTCCGCATATACCTCTTTCCTTTATTAAAATACCAAAATGTCTTGGAAAACTATGTATATGCGAATTTCTTTGGATTCTTACGGTTTGGGAGGGTGTATGACACGCCTATGATATTATAAACTCCCACATTCCGAGGATAAAATTTCTTATAAGATTAACTCCCACGGTCCGGTCCAGTTTTTTTTTCCATGCGATTACTATAAAATTTTACGGTCAGTGCCTGAGATCTATGGCATCCGTTTTCGATGGAAAGTTGGATCTTGTGCGGGTCATTTATTGTTACGTGAGGACGGAGAATAAATTGCCATTGTCGGATCGATGGGTCAATTGGCCGTTGATTTAAATATATTAAAACCGTATCTGAGTAGGTTAGAGTGGGGATTTTTATTTTATTTTATTTATTTATTGCTTCTTCACAATTTATCTACATATATTTTTAGCATGTAATTAGCATGTATTTTTAGCCTGTATCGGGGTTAATAATTTCACAATTTAATAAAAATAACACACGCAAATATCGGTCATGCAAAACAGTTAAGTAAAGGCAAAATAATAAAATTTTAAAATAAAATGATAAACAGAGAAAATAATAAGTGATAAAAATATATGAATTAATAACAAAGTGTTTAGAGATCAGACAAAATGTTCTCATTCATTATATCATTAGTTCATACCATTTTCAACAACAAATAAAATTTAAAAAAATGTATGTCCTTAGGTTTTTTTTTTAAATATGTGTAAAAAATAAAAAAATGAAACAAAACAATGATGGTTGGTTGAAACAATTTTACTTTAACTATGTGTAGTAATATTTCTTTCGTATTTATGGATAAAATGTTTATACTAAATGATCAATGATAATAATAATAATTGGATGACTTCTATAGCGCCATTTTCGTGAGAAAATCACCTCAAGGGCGCTTTAAACATTCATTTATACATTTAATCTATACCTACATACTACAAGTGGCTTACAACTAAGATTAATAACTAATGACTTACAACTAAGACTGATATCACTAGTGACTTAGAACTATACCTATTTTTATAACCAAGTTTGCACTTGGAAGTCATAATACGAACAGAGCAGTATTGTTACTGCTCTAATCGTGTAACGACTTGCAACAGTCTTACAATATTACTTATTTACGACTAACATACTGATTAACATTTATAACCACTTGTTGTAATGGTTACTTCCATAATACGAAGTTATTAAACGAATATAGCAGTATTGTTACTGCTCTATTCGTATTATGACTTGCAACTGTCTTAAAATTATTTACGACTAACAAACTTATTTACATTTATAAACACCTATTGTTATGATTACTGCCCGTGCTGTCAGTATAAGTCATGAAAAATTTTACAAAAAAAAAAAAGTTTACACATGATAAATTGTAAAATATTGTACAAAAAAACTAGGTAAATCCCATGGACCGAGTAATGAAATACTACTGAAAAAATGCAGTTATTTTTCTGGATATGATAATGCGAAAAGATGAGTTTTGAGCTTTGCTCTGAACTCAGATGTGCTGTCGATCTTTCGCAAATGTGAAGGGAGTTTGTTCCAAGCTGTTGGGCCTGCCACAGCAAAAGCCCGGTCTCCGAAATTGGTATTGGGATTGCGCATAGGTACTGAAAGTCTACCTATGGCTGTTGAAGATGCTGATCGAAGGGTTGCTTGCCTAGTGTTGACATCATTTGGAATGCACAGTTCTGACAGGTAGGGTGGCGCCCTGTCGTGTGTTGCCTTAAAAACCATCCAGCAGAGTTTGAATTGGATTCTCTCAGGACACTTAAGCCAATGAAGGTTCCGCAGATATTGGAAAATATGAGAATATTTGGAAACGCCGGTTATCAGTCTTGCTGCAGCATTGAAAACTGACAGAAGTCTGTCAGTATATATATTATGGAGGTTTGCATATATGCCATTGCAATAGTCAAGTCGTGATACAACGTAAGTGTTTACCAGCATCTTTGTGGCCTTAGTCGAAATATTTCTCCTTATAGATTTGATTTGGCGCAGGTGAAAGAATCCTGCGCTTACTGTTTTATTAATCTGGGATTTGAGAGAAAGATCTTGATCTAGATGTACACCTAGGAGTTTAACACCATTTTTAGGGATGATGTTACAGCCAGAAGTAATGAGAGGAGATTTGTCTAATATTGACTGACGCTTTTTTGTTGCTGTTCAAAGAAATTCTGTTTTGGTTGGATTTAGTTTCAATTTGTTCGAGGACATCCAGGCTGTTATGGCAGCGATGCATTTAGCCGTGATATCTTTTAATATATATCTCTCATTCGGTGCGCAGTAGAAATAGATTTGCTGATCGTCAGCGTAGCAATGGAAAAGAAGTCCGAATGATTCTATTATTTTGGCAACATCATTGATGAACAAAATGAAAAGTAGGGGTCCCAGCACGGAACTCTGGGGGAGAAGTGAGGGTTACAAAGGGAGAGTTTTTACCACCGACTTGTACAGATTGTGTTCGGCCACACAGGTAGAATTTTATCCATTTCACCGCCCAGTCCAATGTTTTTTTCCAGTCTTTCGATGAGGAAGTTGTGGTCGATGGTATCAAATGCCGCACTTAAATCTAATAATGATAGCAAAGCTAACTTACCTGTTGTCGTTTGCAAGCATTAAGTCTAACAACACGCGCAATAATCTAATCTCTGTAGAATGGTACTTCCTATAAGCTGACTGGTACTTTGATAATAGTTCATTTTTGGCCAGATGGGCGGTCATCTGCCTGATCACAATTTTTTCAAGGACTTTTGAGATGAATGGTAAATTTGATACAGGACGATAATTACTTAAATCTACAGAATCTAGTTGGGGTTTCTTTAAAATTGGGGAAACAAGGGCTTTTTTGAGTAGTTGGGGCACCTCGCCTAAATCGAAAGTTTTATTAAAAAGGAACACTAGGAACGGCACTACATGTTTCAGACACTTTTTTAGTAGCCACGTTGGAATTGGGTCTAATGCGCATTGTTTGTTCAGAGAACTAGACATAATTTTGGTGACTTCCTCCAGTGTAGAATGTTTGAACTTTATCAGAAATTCGCCGTTTTAGGTGGTGAAATTAGGTGGAGGTGCAGACGCCGTCGATGCTCGGATGTTTTCAATTTTTTCTTGGAAAAAGTTGGAGAAATCCTTTGGACTGAGCGCGGCTGTAGGTGAATTTTCAGACTCACCCATGACAGTTTTAAGCGAGTGTGTGGTCGTTGGCGAACGCTGATATTGAGATACCTATCATATTGGAGAAAAATAGCATTAATTTTAAAACAATATTCACGTTCGTTTGCTTAGTGAACTTCCTACAAAGCCCCTGTTTAAACGTTAACATTTTCCGATAGATGCCTCTTTCACTCAATCCAGGGGAAAGAAAATCAATGCAAAATGAAAATTTTCAAAATAACCATACGGGTTTCGGCGGTAAAATCTTAAACGCGGCAAATTAAATAAATTTTGATATTTTAATTGCAAGCACTTTCCTAGAAAAAAATCACGTTGAATATATCTTTTAAGCAAATTGATTTAAAAATGCGGATGACAGAAATTAGGTACGTTGAACGTACCTGGGCACAGAGGATGTAACTCCACCCTACTACATCCCCTGACAATTTCTTGAATAATCCAGTCAAAATATTACTACAGAGAAGGACGAACAAACGCGAAAAAAAATTGCAAAAAAGAAGAGGGCCAACGGCACGCGGTGTTCCCAAGCGGTCACCCATCCAAGTACTGACACCTCGCCCAATGTTGCTTAACTTCGGTGATCGGACGAGAACCAGTGTGTTCAACATGGTATGGTCGTTGGCGAATGCTGATATTGAGGTACGAATCATATTTGAAAAAGGTAGGTATTCTTTATAAAATAAAATAAATTTAACAAACTCATAAAATAATAAATATCCTAAGTATGTAAATTAAATAAAAAAAAGTTTATTAGGTAAATCACATTGAACTTAACCATGGGGATGAAACGGCCCTCGACTTTATCCCCTAGCAAGTCTATGAAGTTAAAATATTATAGGTATAAGTAATTAAAATATAATAAAAAATTTGTGAAGTACGAGTAGGTATTTTTACCAGAGATGGGAAGGCTTATAGAGATATTCAAAAAAGGGTAAATGCAGCTAACTCCAAGGCCGTTGGAGTCAACAAAAAACTGTCCAAAGAAGCGAAGTGAGCCGTTCACGATGGAGTGCTTGTACCTACCCTGATGTATGGAACTGAAGCATGGAACTGACCGAGGTTGAATGCTGTAGAAATGCAATCTATGAGGCGTACGTGTGGTAAAACCGTGTGGGTACGATCGTGTGAGAAATATGGAGATACGCAAAAAATGCAAGGTTGATGTAAGGCGTAACGAGTAAGATCGAGAAAGGAACGCTCAGAGGTTTGGGCATGTAGAGCGATTGAACGAGGAAAGGAATGTAAGGATGCAAATGTGAATGGCAGAAGATGTCGGGGACGTCCGAGGAAGACATGGCACGACCAAGTTAATCAGATACTACAGAGACAGGCCAGGTGATCAGAACAATAGAAGAGCATGTATGAGACGATGTATGAATGTGAATGAGGCAACGAGTGTGTGCCAAAACAGAGTTGTTTGGCGGTCCGTCCTCTCTGCCTACTCCTGCGAGAAAACGACGTGATGGTTAGTTAGTTACAGGAGGATGAAGAAAACTGGAAAAAAAATTGAACCAAAACCGTGTCAGAAATACAGAATTTAAGCAATTGCAAGAGTAGGTACCTACACATCACAAATGATTCAATGAGGTTAATTTTTTTTTTTATTAAAAAAGGGTAGGGTCTTTACCGGTGCACTCACCCAAATACGACATTATTAAAACAACCAACCTATTGAGTTAATATACCTTAAAACAAATGACTGCCTCAAAACGGGCTAGCCCAGTGATGTGGATTACGTGTAACCTCAACTTATAACTATAAATCTTTAATATTTAAATTTTACCTACTGTTCATATGTATTTTTTTTTCTGTTATTAACTTTTATTCTTACATAATTGATAAAACAATGTATACTATTAATGTAGATTTTTTGTTGTTGTTATAAATATAAAAAAATCAATAAATCACGTGATGTGTGTGATGTCGAGTGTGGTCGCACGAGATCAACTTCATAAACCACATTCAAGATCACAGAAGTCCATCTAGTGGTAAGACTTAATCATTTGAATTTCAGACTTTTTTTTCATTACAACTTTTAAATTTTCTCTCAGTGTGGACGATTGAAACATGGTTATGATTGAAACGTTGCAATCATCCCCATACAAGTTGTTTCAAACATCCCCGCGCTGCATTTTCTGCTTCAAAGTCAAAAATAAACCTTTTAAATAGAAATTGAAACAGGTTAATCATGACTAAATGACTGGGATTTGTTTGCAAATAGTAGTGGAATGGGATTGAACGTCATAGATAGTAGCATTGTGCGTTGGCCTTGCCAACGAATTCATTTGATTCATTTCTGAATCTGCGCTACCTATCTCTTTAAATTGGAATAAACCTTTAAAAAAAATGTTTCACTTTTTATTATTTAGCTAATATGTACGCAGTACTAATCACGGAAACCACGAAAATTATACGAGCACCGTATAATCTTTTTAAACTTGTTTCAAAATATTTTACAAGCCATTTGATTAAATGCAAGAATTAAGGCGAATATTACCATGCGAAGAAAGGCCGTGATTGCCTAAGCCTAAGGGGTTAAGCCCGCATTCCGATCGTTTTATAACATATTCCTCTTGAACACACTAAGTTTATAAAAAAATATATGTTATTTTTGAAGATAATATCTATACATTTGCCACGCCGAAATGGTAATTATATAAAATTCCATCGATAGAAAAAAAAATCGCAAAGATTGCTCCGAAAATTATTGAAAAAATGTTTTTTCTGTTATTTTAAAATTTATTATTGGAAAAATTAACAGTGCTTCTTTAATTGCTATTTAAGACATTTCCGACAAGATTTTTGCTGTACTGTGTTTTATTAAACATTTTCATAATTTTCGCTTAATTATTATCGTTTTTATCATTCGTATTTACATATCTCCCTTCTTCTTTTTAAGCCCCTACTACCGGGCTATTTAAGAACTCCAATTACTCAAGGGAATTTGTATATTATGTCACAATCACGATATTACGAGAATTATGTTTTAAGCATTACGTATCATCGATGTGTAAATTTTATACAATTGATAAACAACCGTTTAGGTATGTAGAAACCTTACTAATAAACAAAAGTTGGCTTTACTGATATTGAACAGCAATAAAAAGTTGAACACATTGTTTATGCACCGGAAGAGAAGTTTATTCGTTGCATAAACTTGAAATTTTCCAAGGTATTTTAGCTCCTACAAATTTCTTCTTTTTGAAGATGTCGTAAAAATAAATACCATTTTGGAAATTTAATAAAACTATCTTTTGGATTTTTGAAGTAAAATTCCTTTACGCTCGCTTGACTTGGGGAGTGAGCTGGTGAATGCGTGACGAGAGCGTTACGAGAAGCGAGGCGAACGGTAGTTGAAAGGGAGATATAAGTTAGTGAAGATAGAAAGAGAGAGATTTACGTTTCGTATATTATGTAGGGGCAAGTGATAGAGGTGCGAGCACACATTTTCTTTCTCTCTTTCTCTCATAGCCAGTTACGTTTCGTATATCTAAGGCACAGTGCAGGCCTATTGTCTGTATCTCACAGTAGGAGCAAGAGAGAGCAGTACGCGCGCACATTTTCTTTCTCTTTTCCTATCATAGATGGAGCTAAAGAAGTTTTACTTCAGTCGTATGGTCTAAAGCACACTCATTTTTTAACGAATCATTTTATCTACAAAAACAAAACATAATTTTTTTTGTATTTGAAATATTCCCTGTAAACGGCCAGAGACGCTCATTTGCGCGCAGCTTTTGCGCATGCGCGAAAAAAATATTTCGAAATAAAAAAGTTTGACCACGATTTGGCCATTCTATGTACAGAATTTGTATGAAAACAAGGTCAGAATCGCTTGCGCCAACATCATTGATGATATAGCCACTAGTTTCATTCATCTGACAATACCAGATTATTTTTAAATGATTTTTATCTGTGGAATCGAAATGTCATTTTTGGCGCAAATTGAAGCTGTCAGTTTTGACGCGTGTTCCTCGACTAAAACATCATAAAACCTATTAATTTACGTAATTAACGCAAGTAATGTTGTTTTGGTGCATAGTTTATTGTTCTAGGAACGTATTTCAGTCAATGAAATATACGATAGCTCAAAATTAATCAACAAAACATTTAATTCAAAATTCAAAATCGTGTTTTGTTACGAAATTTCCGTATTTTTCCTGGAATTTGCGGGCCTTTGACAGGTTAACATTGATAAATTGGAATATTTTGATTACAAACATGAAAAGGGCGAAAAAAAACCAACATATATTTTTACTCCAAACGTTGAAAACTTGTGGAGACTACGAAATTAAGAAAACACATTCCTTTTTTTATTTTTTTTATCAAAAGGACAAATAACCTTTACATCACTTTATATATATACAAGCTATTTATTTCGTGAACGATGCTCCCTTTATTTAGGGAATCTTCAAGAAAACTGTGACTTTACTTTTTATCTCGTATACACAATTAAAAAAATATCGAAAATTATACTAAAAGGTAATATATATATTGATACATTGTTTGAACAACGTAAACGTTGGTTTCTTGGATTTATATTTATCTACATATACCTAAGGATTTATGTTATTAAAAAACTTCTTTTGAATGGAGTTCTTAATAAATTCACGTTGTAAGTCAATTAAAAAAATATTCGTCAGTGATAAACCCCCATTTTCAAGACGTGAATCTCATACTTCATTCTGCTTAAAGTGCCGGAAAGTTCCCGGCTGTTTTGCAGCTCAGTTAAAGACATTTTTTATTAGTTTACGTACAAAACTTATATTGTACAGTCTTTGTTCAATGTGTAACTACTTTGTTGTGTGTTTAACAGCGTTAACGGTTGGGTTGCCAGCTCTTTCGCATACATTTTTTTATTAGTTTACATACAAAACTGAACTTGTACTGTCTCTATTCAATGTGTAACAACACCGATGTGTTTTAACGGTTAACGGTAAGGAAGTGGTTTTTTATTAGAAAGGCTGTTACAATTTGTAACTGAAAGTAGATATATATTACGCTTTTTACGTTTTAGCATAAAGGTACCAAAATACTTTTGTATTTATTGGAGTTCGTTATAAATCCAAAGCAGGACCCTCAACACTAATAAAAAAAGCTTTTACCCCTTTACTACGACTGTCGTCAGCAATATATTCATAGGTATTTGTCAAAATATTTTTTCAACTGAGTGATGAAAGGCTTCTTCTCGGAAAACTTGTTCTAGTTTTATTGCCTTGGGGAATGTTGGGTTTGCTGTATGCTTCAAAATATGACGTAATAAATAGGTTTTTAGACATTATTTTATACAGAAATGCTTTTTTAGTGAGGGCAATAGAACTAATATCAAAGAAATTGACTTCAATAATATTGAAAACCCCGCGACAAAATATCCCCGACAAAATATCCTACGAACGAAACATCCCTCAACAAAATATCTACTAAAACTTAACCTAACCTATTCTAACAATAAAATGGGATAAAAATAATACGGACTTTATTTAAAGGGTTCCACGCCAACTCAGAATCAAATCAATTTAACAACTCTTTGAAAAATCATTAAAAACTAAGAAAAAATAATTTAAAAATAATCTTCAACCCTAACCTGACGTAACCTATGTAACCAATTTTTTAATATATTTTTATCATCATTTTTTATGACCTTTCTGAGATGTTAACAAAACATACCAATTATTAATTTTCACAGATTTAGAAACAATTTTTTTTCAGGATATGGAAAGATTGACGGTAATACGTGTTGTATCAAGTGGCTATGTATTATATATGACGTCATTGCTCTGTCTCGGTTACCTACTTTGTCCCGGTGACTACCTAGACTGGATCACAGTAGATCCGAGGAACGGGCTATTTTTTTTAACCAGTTCCTATTGGATTTTTATAATGGTCACAAACACTAACTGGGCGAAGCCGAACCAGAAGCGGCCTGCGGGCCTAGCAGTAAGAACCTTACTATCGTAATATTGTTAAGTTAAAAGCTATTTTTAGTTAGTGTTAGTTTCTCCACAGCTCATATTGATTTTTATAATGATTTCTTTAACTAGTTGTGAATAAAATATAATAAAAAAGCGAGGTAATAATAATAATAAAAACGTTTATTCATCAATAGATTTTTTTAAATATTACACATTTTGTTCTTTTTTCATTATTTCTATTGACGAAAAGGTCACTGCTCAGCTACAATTCAGGATTTCTCCTAGAATGCAGCTGGTTTTCAGCAGAGCCTCCATTATAAAACAGAAAATAAAATAAAAAAGAAAATCAAATTAAATTGAAATAAAATAAATACAATTAAAATATATTATAATAAACACAATTAAATAACTTTGTTTAATTCCACTTTATTATTTCTTAATCCAACCGTTTTCGATTGATCCTGAACCTTCCTCGGGGGTGAATAAAAAAATATATTTTTATATAAACAATATAATGTATTCCCACAAAGTGTTTGCTACAAGTGAAGATTTAAAATAAATTACATAAAACTTAATTAAATCAAAACTCCAATTCAACACACAATATAATCAATAATCAATGTATGGTTTGAATATTTATTTTTATTACTTTCCCGTGGTAAATCACGCAAATAGAAAACTAAAAAAAAGACCTCAGCAATGAATATTTGTTTATCATTCCGGAGTCTGGAATAATAATAAAAAATCTAGACCACGATAATATGATATAAAATGTAGCACAAGGTGAAAATGCACCTTTGCACTTTTCATGATAAACTACTCGTTCAAGATAACTGACGAGCTGAAAATTGCTTTTGTTTGCAAAAATGTATGATTTTACTAAAACTTCAAATGTGCACGTAAAGTTGAAGTGGGTGCCAAGGACTTCCAGTATTTGCATGTCGCACGTGACAGTGTATTTGTATCGTCAGAAGGAAAAGGTGGCAGGTGGCACATCGAGGATAATAAAGTTTAACGGAAAATTCTTTGTAAAGGAATACTACTTTTCTATGTGCGCACAAGAGTTCCAACCGCTCCCAACCGCCTGGAGCCAGTGAAACTTGGCATCTCCAATTGGGGTATGTTGTGAGGCTGAAGGTAGTAGGGAGGAGAAGGGGATGAGGAAGACGAAGGTGGGGAAGTACCTGGCTATTCAGATATTTTCATCAAACATGGCTAAAGCCATTTCCAGCAAAGTTTCAATTCTGGACCAGTGCGATATTGAGATAACGGCACGTTCCACTCTGGAACTTGATGCCGTAAATATACCTTATTTTTGAACGATTATTGTGAAATAGCAGAAATTAGTCAAATAAAATTTTCTTGCGCATACCGGGATTTGAATCCACTTTCTCTGGATCGCTAGTCGAGTGCCTTATCCCTCAAACAGGGAGGCCTGAAAACCTGCTATTTACAATGTGTTTAGTTAAAATCATAATTTTTATTAGACAGCAAACCTACGAACTTTTAACATCACGACATTTTTTTTATTCTATTTTTAATGTTTCATTTCCAGGGATCTATAGTCTGTCAAAAAAGAGTAGAAAATATAAAAACTGGAACTACTAAATTTGTAGACTGGCAACACCAATTTAACTGTCAAATATTTTTTTGAAGTGCAATGACACTGAATGTATAGAACACAGTAAACCACATTTAAAAAAAACATTTTTTCTTCATGACATACATTTGATTAAAAGGTGATTTATAAAGCGATTTGCTTTAATTTAATTTAACATAAATTTGAATTTAACAATAGATAGAAAGGAAGAATCACTAATGGTGAGTTTAGTTATACTACTTTTAGATCTGAATGAGTTAAATATATTCAGATCTAAAATTAGAGACATGATCTAAAGCCCAGGCAACGCTAGGTACTTTATCTAGTATTAAATAAATATGAGCAATTTCTAAACTGTGCTTCATATTTTATTACATTATAGTTATTCTTCATTATGTTAACACAAAATTTCAAAGGTATAATAATAATATACCTATATGCAATTCTAATTTTGAGATCGGCGAGTATCTATACTGCAATGAAAAAATATTTTTTCCACTATTATGCCTTTTTAAATTTTTATAAAAATGTAGGTTACACAGCTTTATTTTAACACCATGAGTTATGTGTTTAGTATTGCCATTTGATCAACAGTGGCGCCCTCATATATTTTCTACTCTTATTTGACAAACTGTATTTTCTACAATACTCAGCCTACTTTCATCCTTTTTATTCCGGTTTTATGCCCCACTGCCGTTTAGGTTGGTATCAGCACTCCACCATGAACTGTGAAGCCCATGGACTGAAAGTATTTAGCACCGACCAAACTATCGATGGTGTTTAGTCTTTAAATTATTCTTACGGTCGCGATCGATAGAAAGTCGGCTGAGATTTATATTTAACTAATTTGCCTTCATCTATTGGCCTATTCTCTGGTTGTCTAGTTACAAAGGGAACCATGTCAGTTTAAAAAAACAGGTTTCAATAACGCGGCACCGCGTTTGATTTATCATCATCATTAATTTAACGTAAGTAGAAAAACAATTTTTGTGATTATCTAATGCAATTTTGAGTTTCTCCAATAGGGTTGCCGGCATTGGCCATTATACATAATATAGTGAAAAATATTCTAGACACCAAGTCAATCTGAAAGCTTTAATCTTGTTATTCAGCTATTGCCCACTCTCCGATACAACGATTTCACACTATGGGAAATCAGTACTTAAGCGGGTTTAACCAGAGAAAACCGGAAATATGTCATTTTCAAATCAAATTTTAGACGTATTGACTCTTTTCCACAAAAAATTATAAATTAATTTCGAAAGTTCGTTCTTTTATCTAGTAAACTCACGTTTTAAATTTTAAGAAAAAAATATTTTTAGTATAATCAGGTTACACCATAGGTCGTTGGCAGATTTGTTAAATTTTAAAATTAAAAACCATACATTATTGTAAATCAATACTTCATCTTGTAAACGCATGTTTCAAAATTTTAATTTTAGTTCACATAAAATCATAAAAAAATTTATCCGAACACTTATTTATGACGAAAATTTCTCTATTTGGTCGATCTATTTACGGTCTTACAAATTAATATATTTGAGTTTTTTTGCACATTTATTTTGCTTAGACATTATTGAAAAATTATTAATACTTATGATAAAAAAATAATTACACAATGTACGTAATTTTAATAGTTTTATTTAGCGCCTTTCAGCATTTTTGGATGTAGGTATAAATTAAAGCAAATTGGAATGAAATAAAATCTATATTGAGTTATAATTTTTAAAAGCTGGTACGGAGAATCATTAATCTTTCTCATTGGAACCGCCCTGTGCGATCGTGAGAACATCTTTCAACGAAACGTGGATTTTCGACCGCTGGCTGGTAAAAGGCCCCTAAGTCGCCGCTACCCGAATTTCTACCGATTTCTTACATATCTATCTTAAACATTTGAAGTTTTTAAGCTCTTAAAAACATATACTTATATGTTATTTTTTGAGATAATATCTAGACGCGTTCCACGCCGAAACGAAAATTATATGAAATTCCCTCGTTAAAAAATAATTGCAAAGTATTCTCCAAAAATGATTATAAACACGTTTGTTTCAGTTATTTTACAAGTTATAGTTGTGAAAAAATTCACAATGTTTCTTTAAATGATACTTTAGACGCCTTCCACGAGATTTTTGCTCAATTTTAAACGAGTCGTGTTTAATTAAACATTTTCACAATTTTTGCATTGATTTCATCGCTTCAAATATTAGCGCGCTCCTCTAACATTCGTAATTACATATCACTACATCTTCTTAACAAAATATGGTGGTATGACATCTGAACCACAAAGCACTAATAAAGGCGTTCTGAAGGGTTCTGTCTTAGGTCCCAAGTAACAAAATATGGTGGTATGACATCCGAACCACAGAGTACTAATAAAGGCGTTCTGCAGGGTTCTGTCTTAGGTCCATTGTTGTTCATTATACACATGAATGATATTATCAAGGTGTTAAAGCATTATGCAATTAAACTATTTGCTTACGATACGTTTTTATAGGTACATAACCTGTAAAAATTTATAGAAAGCCGTTGAAAAAATACAAATTGATTTAAATTATGTAACGCTTTGGCTAAACCAAAACAAACTCAAATTGAATGTTACGAAAACAAAGTTTTTAATTGTGGATAGCCTAGGTGGAAACAAGCATGTAATATTAAAATTGATAACGAAAACATAGAAAGCGATAGAGTATTAAATATCTGGGTATAATTTTCGATGATAAATTAAAATTCGACGAAGACTTAGAATACATAACAAAGAAAACTGCTAAAAAAGTTGGATTCCTAAAAAGGATCAGAAATAACCTAAATCTCACTTTGCACTTCTCAATCTCGCCTTGCTTACAATTCTTTTGTAACTCCGCATTTATATTATTGTTCTAGTGTTTATTCCTATGTAACGAATAAATAATAAGCTAAGGTTATACAAAATAGAGGGATGAGTGCAAAATTTTTACTAGGGTTAAAATTATGTTACAAAATTTAAATACGATGACAACAAAACAATATATAATACATTAACACTGATATACAAACTCAAAAATAATATGCTCCCAAATTATCTGCAGAGCAATATTATGTTTCACGAAAATGTTCACAATTATCCTACGAGAAGACGCGGAGACTTTAGACTTCGCAAAACCAAAATTTTGTGTACACAAAATAGCGCGTTTTATAAAGGGCAAAAACATTATAACAGCCTGCCAAATGTCGTAAAGGAAGCTTCAAGTCTTAGCACTTTTCGTGGGATATGAGCATTATATGTAAAAAATATTTTTTGATTTGTAACACACTTACCAATATTATTTTAGTCACATAGTTGTCTATTTTCTTAAACTGTATTTTTGAATGGTTATCTTTTTTTCTTATATTGTATTTTTTTTAATGTAACTGTATCTGTAAATTATGTTTTTTTATAGTCTCTTATGAAAATAACTTGCGTACATCTAAATACTCGTAAATTTTCAAAAACAAACAAACAAAATATACATGTAAACTTTTTTGTGTAATGTCTTTCGAAATGTTAGGAATGATATAATAAGAAATATTTTACTGTAGACCAGAGGTTCCCAAACTTATTTTTCTCGTAGACCCCTTTCAAAATTTTACTTATTTCGGTGGACCCCCTGCTGCTACATTTCTCCCACATTCCCGAAACTCATAAAAAATGTGAAGATTGGATCTAACGATGGAAATTTGCGTCGCGGCTGAGTTCCAACCCTAAATTCGGAGTGGTATAAATGAAAAGAAAAAAGTGTATTTTCTTGTGTTCTATTTATTAAAATAACATGATTACAAACTTAGGGGGGAAATAAGTAGATGACTCAAAAAATGTTTTTTTTTTTATTTTTTATTTCATAAATTGTTAGTATAACTATATTAACTATTGAATATATTCCCAAAGTGTTAAACAATACAACGAATGTGCTTTAGAACTTCACTAACTTATATCTCCCTCTCAACTTCCGTTCACCTCGCCCGACCATTCGCCTCGCCCGATCACACTTTTCATAACGCTCTCATCACGCATTCACCAGCTTACTCCCCAAGTCAAGCGTGCGTAGAGGCCCGACGATTCGCCTCGCCCGATCACACTTTTCGTAACGCTCTCGTCACGCATTCCCCAGTTTACTCCTCAAGTCAAGCGTGCGTAAAGTCCCGACCATTCGCCTCACCCGATCACACTTTTTGTAACGCTCTCGTCACGCATTCCCCAGTTTACTCCCCAAGTCAAGCGTGCGTAAAGAAGTTTTATTTCAAAATTTTCAATTCGTTCCGGTGTTACGAGGGTGTTTGTGCCGAATCGCGTAGTAAACTTATAACGCATTTTTCTCGAAACGACTTTTTTTTTAATTTGTGTGCACTCTAGCTCAGAAAGTTTTTAAACAAACATTTAAAAAATTTTGCAAATACCTATTTTATATTTATATGTATCTACGTGAACCGAAATTCAAACAAAAAAATGTTAAAAAATGGCAAAAATAATTTACATTTTTTTGGGAAAAGTAAGAGACACATATTCTTAAATTAAATTAAAAACCCTATTGATTTGAGATGAAAACTATGGCCTCCAAAATGCACAAAAAAGCTACGTCTGATGGTGGCGTTCGATTTTAATATTTTCCGAGGAAATGCTTCGAAAAATTCACAATATTTTCTTGAATAGATGTATAAAATGACCTCAAAGAATCAATAAATTATAAAAAAAAATTCCATGCCAAAAATTCATGAAAATCATTAAGAAAAACCTAGTCCTGTATTTCCCACCTTAATAGAATTAAATATCGAATATGCAAGTTTTTACAACAGTCGCTGACCTTCTTAAAATACACTACTCAAAATATAAAGGGAGGTTTTGAAAAAGAAAATTATTGCTAAATATTAAGGCTATCTGATCCATAAGCCGGTCTAACTGAAAAAATTTGCAAAATTATTTTTTTAGTATTGTATTATCTGCATATATTGTTAGGTAAAACCAAGTCAACATTTTTGTTCTTTACTTTAGAAACCAGATAAATTTTCGTGGACCCCCACATACAACTTGTAGACCCCCATTTTTTATCACGCCAACGTAAACCCCCGTCGAGTCTCCCGTAGACCCCTGGGGGTCCACCTGCACCACTTTGGGAGTCACTGCTGTAGACGGATAAATAACAAACAATTAATAAATCAAAATATAAAAAAAGATAGCTATTTAACTATTTATGGTTTTTGGGAAAAGCAAAGGAAAATCACGGGCGCATTGTAGTGACCAAAGAACACGTCCATCCGGAACGTCCGCAACACTCCACTCTGGATCTCAAGAAGTAGAGGAGGCTTGTTTACCAGGGCAATTTCAACGAGTCAACGATCTCCAACAATGAGACAAGACTAAAGAAGAATGGTTTATGTGATACCTGACTTCAGGAAAATCCTCCAGACTAGATCTATTTTCCAAGAGATATAAACAAATCTACGGAACTCCAGTTAGTATGAAATATATATAATATCAGACCCTTTTGTATAATATATTAATTTATGTGATAGTTCCTTTGAGATTATATATTTATCCAAAAGATGTCGGTAGTAGAAATGGTAGGAGAGTTTTTTTGTCTAAATTAATAAAGATACTGTTTTCTTGATAAAAAGATATTATTTCAAGAATCTATACACAACTTTTTTTACAATATCACACATCAATCAAAATCACCATCACTAAGTCATGGAGTGATTTATGTACATCGGGAAAATATATATATTTTTTTTAAAGTTCTTCATTTTGCTACTTATTGAAAATTAATCAACTTCTCAGTGTAAACTACTCTGGGGGAGCGTAAATAATGGAAATCGGTAAACAATTTTTTTCAATTAGTTGGTGTCTCATTCAAAGCGGCGATTATTTTATTTCAAAAACCACGAAATTGGTTTATTGAAATAAATAATTTCTCAGTGCTATTTTCATCACAATGCCGACGCGCCAGTTAATATTAATTCGGTGTTTGTTTCTGAAACCTCCTTTGTTAAATTACTCGGCACTTGTCAATTGGTATGAAATAATGTTGTTTGTTCAAAGGCAATTCGGACATTGATCATTAATTATTATTCGTTTCATAATATAATAAGAGAATTGGGTACATTGCTTTAATTAAAATTCATGAGATTGGCGTACTGATTGTTCAGCGGAACAGATATATTATTTTGTCACGGTTTGTCGGAGATTTTAAAATTATAGAATCTTCAAAAATATTGTCCTACTTTCCTGTCAAAAACAACGGCCCTTCTTAAAACCTACAGATCTAAAGAAACAAAAACTTCTAAAAAGCGTTAGCTAATAGTTCACCGTCTCTGCGTGTATGGGCGATCTCCTAGCCAAAATCCATTCAGTTGTTCGATATGAATTCAGAGCCCGAGTCGTAAGTACTAACGGCCACCTCAAGCGGATGTGATTTTGATCTGGATGACAGAAATATACACCTATTTTATGTATCTGAAACTTAATTAACCTTCGTTGAATATTTTTATTTTATTTTACTATTTTGGTTCACAAGTTCGAGTTGTTCACTCGATGGTGCCGTGGACTTAGTCTTGTGTGTCCCCCTAATTTTAACTATGTCCAAATGGATTCAGCAAAATAGCTAGGGGAACATGACTCTGTCTTGTATATCCAGTTTTAAAATTAAGTAGTCGATGCAAATATGTGCCTATAGTTGTTTTAAAATCATTTGTAACCTACGTATTGACCACCAAACGATTGAAAGTAGTACGTTAGTATTTTGTTGACGTATCGTGTCACGAGTCTTACCACCAAACGATTGAAAAATCTAATTATATAATGAAATCTACAAAAAACGAACAACAAAATGTTAAACACTTTCCATTTGCTCACGCAAAGTAAACTGAATGGGATCATCTCGTGTTTTACTTCTCAGTGGAAAGTTTCAATTGACTTCTAGTAGCTTGATCGTAGAATATCCCCAAATAATAATACATTTTATGTTCAATCTACACGGCTTTAATACAAAGTTCATGAAATTACAACATTACTTTACAATAATTTATTGTTTCAATAAACATTTAACATTGGCTTATCCGATTAAAACTTCTGTAGACAAATGTCGTTTGTGGTTAATCATTTCCAATAATATGATACTAAAACACTAAATTCTCAAAACGAAGAAGCAATTCTAAAATTCTCAATGATCTGGTTAATAAACTTTTGAACCAGTTTAGAAGAATTATTTACAAAAAATCCATGTGTGGTGCACGAAGTAAGGTCGATTTTTCCCTTCCAAATAATGATTGGTCAAACTTTTTCAAATGTCACAATCTTTGTTGTAAAATAATAAACAGATCAATGTTTTGTACCACGTCCATTAGTGTATTTTCCGTTATCTTCTGGTGATAACTTAAATGCATTTTTTCATCCTATTCACCCTCCGCACAGCATCTTCAAAGATGCCTCCTGTGTGAAGTAAAAAAAACACTTTTCACTTTCTTCCTCGCGAAAAATTTTCTACAATTCAACAAAAGAGAATAACCTACAACGAAAATTCATCACCATTCAAAGTCATTTTAAAAATTGAATGGAAAAGTTTACAGCGTTCTGACATTAAAATTAGGCTCAGTAGTTTCGCGGTTAGAATTGGCTTTAGTACCTACTATTAGCTCACACCCACGTAAGTTGAAAACTTTTCAAAGTGAAATTTAATGTGCCATTTTTTATGTGTTCTGACTCGGTGAACTGTAGACTTATTTTTTCCGAAAAAGAAAGAAGAAAAAGGTCTCAATTCAAAACTTTCAAGTGATATAATAATTACTCTTTCACGTACTGATGGCTTCTCTATCTCTTCGTTTTTACACTTTCCTTATCATTCTTTTGTCTGATTATCTCCAAGAATCGTTATTAAAGTAATGAAAACATGCGTGAACAATTCTAATTGAATTAATTATTGGGGAATTTAAAATGGAAATTATTACGATAGTTTTACACATAAATTGGCATTTTACGAGATTCTTTTGAAAGAAATAGTCTGGTTTCATAAAATCCATAAAACACAAAATTGAGCATATCCAGTAAAAACCGTTATCATTTCCGATCATTAAACAATACTACTTATTGCGATTGGCTAATGAATATAGTTAGATGACAAATTCGAAATTTTATTGTGAATTTTTTTACAATAAGTATCCATTTTTTATATATTGCACAGTATTATAATGAATATAAATATAGCCTTTCCTCGCCATGAAGAGATAACTCTCTTGTATTTGGTAAGGGAATTCATCCTCAATTACGAGTACCATATGAAATCATGTGGGTAAAGATCTTCCGCAACCAGTCCAAGATCCGGACAAACCTGATCCCATGAACCCGGGCACTCCTGCTAAGTCACCAAACATAGCGAACCATTTGGGGTGACCTATGGCAGAGGTGTTGGTTATCCAATAAATGGTTCCCGGGGCAGCGGTACCCATACCCGCCCCCCAAGTTGAGAATATATTTAATTAAATGAAGACAATATTAGCGAAACTCAATCGAAAAACTGGAGAGTGAAAAATCAGAAAAAGATATTGGCCCTTTTCGAATTATTCTGTTTCAAGATTTTCAATTGAGTTTCGCTAATATTGTCTTCATTTAATGAAATATTACAATTTGAGGTTTTACTCGTCAAGTTAAAAATAAAAATAAATGAGAATATATTAATCACCAGAAGGAAAATAAACAGAATGAAGACCTATTGAAGTAAGTAATAAATGAGTCGTGCAATTTCTATATCCGCACACATCTCTAACGTAAATAAAAAATAACATTTTATTTTTTTATATAATGAGTTGAAGTAATACACATTCGAAAGGTGTTCATTTTTCAATGAATGTCTAGAAATATTTAAGTAATTTGGATAAATAAAATTGATATAGCGGATTTTGATACTCACTTCAAGATTTATATGGAATATAGATGCTTTTGAAACTCAACTGACCTGAGGGGCGTGTTTCTACCTCCGCCATCTTGGCAAAATAACTGCTCGTGATTGGTTGAATTCTGAAATAGCGGGTTTTGATAGTAACTTCCTGAATGATATAGCAGATTTTGTTTCTCACTCGCAGTTTTAACATGGTTTTTGGTCGTGATGAGGGAGGTTTTGAAACTCAATTTTAGATTAGTCTTGTTCCTCGCAAAAATGTGAACAAGATGTCCTACTCAGATCATTTTGTCAAAAAATCGGAAATAGCAGGTTTTGAAATTATAGGACTCAAATGTAATATTTCAATTATTTTTACGGTATCATTTTAGAGAAAAATTCCGCAGGTCGATTTACCTATAACTTAACTAATGAAACAGTTATCAGAAATAAAAATTGGATAATTTCAGAAAACCTAACGACTATCGCATCTTTGACAGTTCGCGTGTATGAGAATGACATTTTAAATCAGAATTCTATTTTTAAAAACTTTAGGTTGATAAATTTATTTAAATTAGGTACTCCCCTAATAGTTTGAATCGAATCAAGAATTTCGAATCAAGAAATCGAATCGAGAATGACATTTTAAATCAGAATTCTATTTTTGATAAACTTTAAGTTGATAAATTTATTTAAATTAGGTACTCCCCTAATAGTTTGAATCGAATCAAGAATTTTAGATATTTTAAATAGGTACCTTTATTAGGTTCCAAATTTAATATACACGAAAAATGGAAATTTTAATAAAAATTGTAAAAGGTGGCACGCGGGTTGTTTAAAAGCTGAATGTACTGGGATTTTTTTTTTACATTAACTCAACTCCACACAGGAGGCCCTGAGGAAAATAATTTCCCTTAGGGTCTATGTCATCTGGGATGCTGTGTGGAGGGTCTTTTTGAGGAGAGGAAGGAATGAACATTGTTCTTGAAGAGACCCATGTTGTAGGATGGAGGAAACGCAGATGCCGGCAAATCATTCCACAGCCGAGCTGTTGAACACAAGAACGAATCGAAGAAACGACCCATTCTCATGTGACAAATTTCAACCGTGAACAAATTTTGGGCACGCGTTTGGCGTGTTTCCCAACTATGCACCGGTGCCGAAGGAATCAATGATGATAGTTCCTCGGAGCATCTTCCATTGTAATACTGGTAGAACAAGGATAGCATTCTCACCCGACGCCTGTGCTCTAAAGATTGCAATTCGTCTGTTAAGATGGGAGAATCTATTAAACGGACCGCCCGTTTCCGCACAGAGTCGAGGGTATTTTGGAGCTCCAGACCAGAGGTGGCTGCCAAATTCAACCGTGGGGTGCACATGTGATTTGTACAGGGTTAGCAGTTGTGTACTATTAAAGTATCTGCGGGCCCTGTACAGTACGCCCAGTTTTTGGGAGGCTAACTTTACTCTGGCTTCGATGGAGCCCCCATACTTGAGCTGGTCACTTAGGGTTACACCAAGCATATCAATGGAGGGCCTGTTCGGAAGATTGCTTCCGTTGAAGGATACTAGATATTCATTTCGATCCCTTTTAGACGTAATCAGACAAGATTGGGTGTTGAAACATTAAATTCAACGAGATTATTTTTACCCCAAGAGAAAACACTCTCGAGGTAACCGTCCATTCTTTGCTTCGAAGCCCTCCGAGCCGTTGGGGGTTGAATATATGGAACGCGGGAGGAGGGTTGGCGGGACGAGGGAGCGGGAAAGGGAAGAGGGAAGGCGGGGAAGGTGGAAGGGGAACGCTGGAGGGGATGGAGACGTATGAGGGGGGAGGGGAACTCGGGATTCGCGGGACGGTGGAAGGGGGGGGGGAGTGGAGTGGGGAGAGGGAAGGTGTAGGTGACGGAGTGGAAACGCGAGAGGGGAAGAGGACGCAGGAGAAGAAGAGGAGGCGGAAGGGGAACGAGACGAATGGGAAAGGACACACAGGGAGAAACAATTTCTTTATTAAATGGCATAGCAACGCTTGCCGGGACCAGCTAGTTATTTATTCAAATTCACGTAGTAATAAGGAAATGTATGTGAAAATGTTGTGCGTCTCGTGTTTTCTTGGAAGTTTTTTTATTACCAAGCACCAAGGTGGATCACATATCAAAATACCAAAAAGAAAACATGCAATCCATCTTATTCCAAAACTTTCTGTAAATTATTATTGACTAGCCGACATACTCACAAGAATCTTAAGGAAGTTGTGTTTTCTATTAAAGAAAGTTTCAGAACGTTTCGAGTAGGTACTTTATTGATTTACTGCCAATAAGATCTGGTTTCATTTAAGTATTTAAGCATAACCCAGTAATGATGCCCGAATACGCAGAAAACTTTCTTACTAAGTACATCTTCGCAATGTGATCGATGAAAACCTACCTTTAATCATTAATATCTTAATGAAATAATTATATTGAAATCAAATATTACCGAAAAAAGTGGCCTTGGATTTCTTGACCCACCGACATTCGTTATAGCATCGCAGTATTCCCAATGACGTTTGAGTATTCTTGACCCACCGACATTCGTTATAGCATCGCAGTATTCCCAAAGACGTTTGAGTATTCTTGACCCACCGACATTCGTTATAGCATCGCAGTATTCCCAATGACGTTTGAGTATTCTTGAGTATTCTTGACCCACCGACATTCCTTATAGCATCGCAGTATTCCCAATGACGTTTGAGTATTTTTGAGTATTCTTGACCCACCGACATTCGTTATAGCATCGCAGTATTCCCAATGACGTTTGAGTATTGTTGAGTATTCTTGACCCACCGACATTCGTTATAGCATCGCAGTATTCCCAATGACGTTTTAGTATTCTTGAGTATTCTTGACCCACCGACATTCGTTATAGCATCGCAGTATTCCCAATGACGTTTGAGTATTCTTGACCCACCGACATTCGTTATAGCATCGCAGTATTCCCAATGACGTTTGAGTATTCTTGACCCGCCGACATTCGTTTTAGCATCGCAGTATTCCCAATGACGTTTGAGTATTCCCCCAAGATTAGGAATAATTTCAATAATAATAATTTCCCACTTTCTCTTGGGCATGCTTGGTATGAACCTTCTACGGGTCAGAAGGGATATGCTCATTGTAACACATTTCTTCAGACTGATTCGTGGAAGGTTCGAAAACTCGGCTATCATGGAGACCATTAGTTTCTATGTTCCCGATGGTTACCTCCGTCATCGATAGCATAGACTGTTTTATCTCCCGGCTTGCAGAACTAACTTGCCAATGGTTATGCCAGTCGGGAGAGCAATCTTGCTGTTGAACAGAATCAATTCGGATATCGACATATTTAGCGTCAGTGAAGCAGCCTTTAAAAGGCAAGCTCAATTAATGCTTATATAGCTTTTTTTGCCTACCACTTATATTTATGTTTTATGTAATACTGTTACAAATGTATTTTAAAAACGCGTTTAAATTTTAAATTTTGTAATGTTTTTAAAGAATAAATAAATTATATTGAATTGAATTGAATTATGAGACAATAAAACATATCAATCACAAAATTGAATACAATTTTTTTATTTTTGTAGAGAATTATTAAAGCAATAAATTTATATACATATTTGACGTGATTCACCTAATATAATTTTATATTAACCTCAAATCGCGAAAATTGTCTTCATTTAATTAAATATTATAATTTTACTCATTAAGTTAAAAATAAACAAATATTCATCCATAACTTGCAAAAAAGTCAATTTATTTTTCAATAGTTTCGCTAATATTGTCTTCATTTAATTAAATAGATTTTTTTCTTTTTTTACATTAGCTCCACGAGGAAAATAATTCCCCCAGAGCCTATGTCATCTTTGGGGATGCTGTGTGGAGGGTCTTTTTATAACGGAAGGACAGGAAGTTCTGAGAAAGAAAAGGGTATGAAGTGCTGGTAGGAATCTGGAGGTCAATGTGTCCAGGAGTGACGGACGTATGAATCCATGCCTCCCACTAAGGTGCAAGGCCATATTTCAAAAAGAGTACGGCTGGAGAAGTCAAAAGGACTCCCTCAACCATTCTTTCTCGATCTGGCCTGCCATGCAGCTGGTGTGTAAACGCATCCGCCGTCATGACCCGGACAAACCTCACCCCATGAACCTGGGCACCCCTGCTAAGTCACCATACGTAGCGGACCACTTGGGGGGACCTATGGATTTCGCATATTAAAAAATAAATTCTAAAGGGTTTGGACCTTGCAATATTTTTTTTTTAAGAAGAGAATATTTTATTTATATTATATGGACTGTTATAAAGGTACACATTTAAAAACATATATTTTGTGATGTTTGTCTACAGACTTAACTGCTAACCATATTGATAGCCATAATACAATAGTATAGGTACTTTATTCATTTACATTTCCTATCTTCTTTAATCCTTAATTTACACACAGTGGATGTTTAGTAAATACTTTAACAATTGCCTTTTCCTTACAAGTTAATAATTAATTACGCAATAATACAAGAAAATTTAAATAAGCTTTAAAGAAGAAAATATATTTTTTAAAAGTGAATTGAAAATAAAAGTCTGTTCATGATATAGAACGATGTGAATTTAACATGGAAATAAATTATTTCCAAAAAACTCGGTTCCTTAAACCTTGAAACCTGTACAGAAAGAAACATTTAACAAAATAACAATAGCATAAAGATAGCAGCCAATAAAAATATGCGTTAAGAAAATGAAGACAATGTTCATAATTCTTAGTCGAAGTATGATACAATTATATTTAACCGAATCAGATAGGGACACATTACCTCATTTGGTAGAGTTGCGCCCCGGCAAGGCGAAGATCCTGGGTTCGAGTCCCAGATGTGACGGTATCTTTTTCTGATTTTTCTGTTTTCAGGTTTTTATACTGAGTTTCGCCAATATTGTCGTCATTTGATTAAATATTACAATTTGAGGTTTTAACTAAAAAAATAAATCAACATTACTTTCTAAGGACGTTATCCCCTTGGCCATGGATGTCGTAGATTTTTAATGCATCATTAAGTAAAATTATTCCTAATAACTTCTTCATGTCCTATTTAACATCCAGAAGTCAATGTGTATTGATAAATGAAAGTGAATCTAAGCAATTCCCGGCGTTATCAGCTATTCCCCAAGAGTCAAACCTTAATCCTCTGTTGTTCCTTATGCGAGCACTTACTGACGACATCCAGGTCTGTGTAAAACATGGTAGGTGTCTTCTATATGCGGATGACTTCAAACTTTTGAAGGAAATAATCTTTTATCGGAACTGCTAAAAAAGCAATCTGACTGTGATGCTTTAGCAGAATGGTCAGAAAAAAAAGATATTAGAATTCCAAATTAAAAATGTGTAACAAAGATGTATGTACCCGCTCCCAGAAGCCCAATACGTCATGCCGAGTCAATAGCTTTAAAGATTTTGGTATCGTCTTTGACCCCAAACAGACATTCACGAACTACGTATCACTGCTCACTCCAGCATGCTACATACTCCTGGGATTATCATCAGAACATGTAAACAATTTGATGACCCAGGTGCAATGACAGCCATGTCCGATGGCGTGTAAGATGTAAGCTGAAATATGCTAGTGGTATGTGGACCCCGCACCAAACTAATATGTTAATATACTGGAAAAAATTCAGAAAAAAATCCTCATATATTCGAACTTATCCGAGGTTCACGAGCTTGAGGCAACAAATAGATTTAGCTTAGAAACTACACGTTATGCAAATCTTGCAATTCTGAGTTTTAAAATATTTTTATTCTATTGATAACCCGTTCCTCTCGGAATCAAAATGTCATACGACTGAACAGATATTTTAGTACAGCATAGCATAACCAGAGGAATGGTGGTGTTAAGGAAGTTTCCGAAAAACTGGATACATAGCCGTTAAATTTGTTTTGCATAATAATTATCTTCCAAGGTCTTATGAATTTCAAAATGAGAAAATTGTATGGTACATAATTGGACGATTAATCTATTTTATATTAAAAAAAAATAATATCAAATAAAAATACGGTAAATATGTAGTTAGACCACCTCAGGGATAATACGGAACGTTCATGTTGTCGAAGTTTGATGCACGGATAATACGGGATGTTCCTTTTTTAACTAATAGACAATCATATATGACATTTGTCGGAAGTACCAATCTTATAAAATAAATTCTCTGAAATAAACTCGCATTTCATCATACTTTTAAAAAACATCCCAGGTTTTGAATGGTTTGTTTGCTTTGCCATGAATGTTTGTTTGGCGGGTTTGTGTAATTTTTTTAATACATTTCTTTCCATGTTCTACTGTTATAAATACAGGTACAAACTTGTCAATGATGTATTCACTTTGTTTTACGCAAAAATATTTTTTCTATGATTGGCAGCATTGATGAAATGTTAAAATAAAAACGATGAATAAACATGGCGTTACCGCGCGAGTGAATTAATTTTAACAAAATTAAAATGTTAAATGCGTATTTTTTGCATGTTTTTTGGTCTCCCCCTGTTATGAAGATATTTGCGTTGGACGCCAAAATGTTATGAAAATATTTAGCTTTCACATTGGAAGCTAAAAAGTTAGGAATATAATACATGAAGAGCATGAGACAAGTGTGATTATTACTTAAATTTATATCTCAGTGTGGACCTTAAGCAGACGGCTGTGTAATACTTGGTATGAGGATAGGTTATTTAAATGAAATAGTATAGTGCTGTGACATAGTTAAATTAATTTATTAATTAAGTACAAATAATAATCAGGACTAGACTAAATTTTGAATGGGCATATTATGGAGCGTTAGTACCGTTTAATCTTGAGGAGCTGATGAATGGGTGAATGCCATATGTAGGCGATCCATGCTGCTGCTTGCTGCCTTCGGAGATGGGCGGTTAGCTCCCTCCGCTGCTGACATGTGCTGAACGGCAGGCTGGAGCGACGAACAGGCCTCCAGTCCCGCGGTTTTCCAGCGACGCGACGTCCCGTCCAAGGGCGGTTGCCAGCCAGCCGACTATGTTGATGACGGCCAAGGTGGGCGATCTTCGGCCGCATCTCGGCGAGCACCTCTGGCTCCAGGTATAGTCGGAAGGTCTTGTGATGACTGCGTCTGCAGATGCTGGATGTGGTTTTAATCCAGCAGAAATAATATGCTCCCATGGTACTCCGCTGCTGATCCAGGATTTTAATGATTGTCCTGATGGTCTTCAATAATGGATGCCGCTGGTGGGCGCGGATTTATCAATCTTCACATGTTGTTAAAATAATGGCGAACTATAACTATTTGATTACGTCGACCCGCCACAAAGACGGTGGCCGTGGTCACCTGTGGCTGCTCAAAGAATGAAGAGCTCAAGGCCAGTTCTGCCTAGTGAGCCCCTCTGTGCAGATCCTCAGTATCACCAACTGAGCAAAGGTAAACATTTCAATGCTACCAATATAAAGATGTTGAATGTTAACAAACTTCACACCAAAAGTACCCATACACAGATAATTCACTTGTTACATTATTTTTTATGTAACATTTTTGTGTAACACCCCGACATAAATACTCACTTTTCGTAATAAAGCAAAATCTAACTGTCTGGATAAAAAGTATTCCGTATTAACGAGTAAGCGGTTTAATGCGTAAATAATAAAAATACAAATTTGAATATCCGCCACATATTTTTAAACAGCACGGGTAAGCCACCCAGTGAGGCCAACATTATTCAATCGTGCTGTAAAATGTCAATTGATGTATCAAAATAAAAATTAAAATTAAAAAATACTTTATGGCATTCCAGTCAATAAAAAATATGTATTCAAATATTTTCCTAACTTAAATGCCAATATTTTTATTTTATTTATAGACATACGAGTATATTTCACAACTCACCTTTTTCAAAGCCCGTCAGAATGATCGAAATCTGGTAGGGTACGTGTAACGTGTAACGTCATATGATCCTCGGTTTTGTAGTTTTATAGTACCTACGGTCACTCGGGTGGATATATTTACCAAGATTTCCAAACAACTTAAATTCTTTGGAAATAATTTGTACACCGAAGTGGTGAACCGTGTGCGAATCTACGCAGGGCAACACGGTCAGCCGACCCTTGTGGTAGTTGTATAAATTCTGTCGAGACCCACCGATGTGCCTAGCTAGTTGGTCGAAAAATCCACAAAAAAAAAAAGTTAAGTTTTTTACGGTTTTTCATCGTTTTTAAATGACCATTTATTATTTCTTAATATAACCATATATACTACATCTAATAGATTCAGAATCAGCGTGTGTTGATCTATACGAATATACGTTTTTAAATCATAATATTTTTCACACGAGTTCCTTTACGAGGCTGACAATTATTGCTTGTAATAATTGTTACCCTTTGTGCTATGCATAAAAATCTTGTCTAAACGTTAGTTTATAAATTAAAAAATAATAATTAATATTTAACAAGATTAAGTATTTCCCCAATAAATGCAGACATAATTTGTCTCGAGGCCACCTAGCGAGGGATTTAACACTAACAATGTCTTTCTCGCAAAAATAAAGTTGGTTGTTTTCAGGTGGAAAAAATATAACAAGCAGTAATTGTTGAATGAAACACTAGTATATATTGAATTATTTGGCGGGTATTTGATAAGCCCCCATAGCTCAGTGGTCAGAGCATTCGACCGGCAATCGGAAGGACACGGGTTCAAGTCCCGTTGGCGGCAAGTATCTTTTCTCGGAAGATTTTTCAATGTAAATGAGTGTTTCAGGCTGACAATTATTGCTTGTAATAATTTTTTTTTTTTTTTTTTTTTTTTGCCGGCATCATATCATAGCAATCATATACACACAAGTTAGTAGCCCGCCTCACTAGACTAAGTCTGTACCGAGGCGGGTACATATATATATATATATACATAAACTTAGACACATATACATTTACATATACATACATGCATATACACAATTATGTTCATACACACATACACGCATATGCGCACATACTTACACACAGGTATTCGCATACGTGTACATAATCAAACTCATAGATACAAATTAAAACCTAAATACATATAATCAAATAAGAATTATTGGGAGTTGAAATACAGTTATCAAGGAATTGACAAATTTCCATAAAACCAAAAATTCATCAAGTACACATAGTAATGCTAGCGTCTAAATCTAGAACTATAAGATTTCAACAAAATAATATACATATGAGGTAATAATAATATAAACTATCGCAAAACAAAAGCAGTATTAATAATAAAAGCATTCGTAATACAAAAGCAGTATTAATAATTAAGATAAAATTTCTATAAGTAACCAACACATATAAGTAAATAAAGAGTGAGGATTAAAGACTAAGATGAGATTACTAATAACTTGGTGATGCTTGCCCTTTTTTTGTGTAGTAACCATGTATTGAAATGTTTGTATAACCAGTTTAGGTTGTTTTTTGTGGTACAGTAGGTGGTTTCTTTTAGGAAGGTGTTGAAAATGTGAGGTGCGAGGTAAGATTCGTGTTTTTGGGCAAAAGTTGATTTAGTTTTAGGCACTAGAAGTAGGTTACACGATTTAGCTCTTGTGTTTTTCGGGTGAGTTATGTGGCATGGAGAGGAATTTACGCAGTTTATTTGTATGATCTTTTTAATGAACAGCTTCCTGATATCTAGTATGTTATTAGTAATAAGTATGTTTTCCGTCGGGTGAAGATAAGGTTTTTTGAACATGATCCTAATTAATGTTTTATGAATTGTGTTAAGCGGTTTAATGTACTTGTCGGCAGCTCCCCCCCAAGCAGAAATTCCATAAGTTAGGAGGCTTTGACAAAGAGCGTAGTAAACATTTTTTAATTGTTTTAGTGGCATAATGTTTCTAATAGTTTTGAAAATAAATGTTAGTTTACGGATTTTTTTTAGTTAGTAAGTTAATATGAAGTTCCCAGTTTAATTTACAATCCACTGTTAAGCCTAGATACTTGATATTATCAGTATGTTCTATTTTTTCGCAGTTGTGGTTTGAGGGATTAGAGGTAATATCAGGGTGTAGGTATAAAGGCGGAGTGATTTTTGGTTGCCCGGTAGTGGTTTTGCTGAATGTTAAGTATTTTGTTTTGGAGATGTTTAAGGTAAGAAGATTTTCGTCCAGCCAATTTTTTATTTCTAACATACCAGTTTCCGCACTTTTGTAGGCCTTTTCCCAACTCGGTGCTTTGAATAGAATTACCGTGTCATCTGCGTAACTGATTACCTTGTAGTCGATAGATGCCATTTTAATATCGGTAAGTTCATTTATGTAAATGAGAAATAGAAGGGGACCAAGTACACTACCTTGAGGGACGCCATACTTGATTTCTTCCGGATCACTGTAGCATTTATTAAGTTCAACTATTTGTTTCCTATTTTTAGTATAGCTAATAAACCATTCGAGCGGCGGACCGTTGATACCATTATTTTTAAGTTTTTCGTACAGAATGTCATGAGAGATAGTATCAAAAGCCTTAGCCAGATCTAGAAAAACTCCGATGACTTTGGATCCTACATCTGTATTTTTGACAATGTAATCAGTTAATTCGGATATAGCCTGTTCTGTGCTCATTTTAGCTCGAAAACCGAATTGACAATCTGAGAGTAAGTTGTGTTTATCGAGGTAGGATATTAGCCTTTTTTTCATTGCTTTTTCCAAAACTTTCGATAAAGAATTTAATAGTGAGATAGGTCTGTAGTTAGATATGAGAGATTTGTCCCCTGACTTGTGAATTGGAGTTATAATGGCAATTTTTAGTTTATCCGGGAAAATCCCTTGGCTAAAGCTTTGATTGAAAATGTGTAGAAGAGGTATAACAATAAATTCTCGCAGATTAATCAGAATTTGTTTTGAGATTTTGTCCGGGCCCGGAGCGCAATGTGGTTTGAGAGATAAAATAAAGTCGGAAATTTCTGTTTTATTGAGTTTATATATATTAAAAGAGTGTAATGGTTGCTTGGTAGGGCTGTGTTTAGATGAAAGTTTTTTTGCAGTGTGGTGATTGTTGAGGATTTTGCTTGCTAGATTTAGGCCTACGTTGGAAAAATGAGAATTGATATAATTAGCTAGTTTAAATGGTTCGTTCTTAGTTTCAAGGATTTCTCCATTAATTGACAGTTTCTTGATATTATTATTCTTCTTGGGTTTTAAATATGCTGCTTTATTAATGACTTTCCAAGTTTTTTTTGGATCCGTTCTGGCATTTTCAATTGCGTTCCTATAAAATTTGTATTTGGCCTGCTTAATTAATTTGTTACATAGATTTCTATATAATAAGTAGTCATGATTAAGTTTACCGTCATGTGGGTTTTTATGTACTCTCATGTGCATTGCGTTTCGTTTGTGAATACTCTTTACTAGCCCTGCAGTGATCCATGGTTTAATTTGCAATGTTTTGTGAGCTTTGTTTTTATGTGTTTTTATTGTAGTGTGCTTGTTAGTGTACTTTTCCATAGTTATTAGGAAAGCATTTAGAGCTTTGTTCGGGTCTTTTTCTTTTAGTGTTGAAGTCCAGGATTCATGACTAATTTCTGCCCTAAGTGATTTGAAGTCTATGACGTGTTGTGTGGTGTTTGTAGGCATTTCCGTTTTATTTTTGCAGTTCGATCTAATGCCGAGTGAAGTATTGTAGTGATCGGTGACCGTTGTGTGAATAATGGATGAGATGGTTATTTTCTTGGTTTTAGCAAAAATGTGATCAATGCAAGACTTGGACTCAAGGCTTATTCTTGTGGTAGAATTAATAGTTGATTTAAGGCCATAATGACTTAAAAGACTTAGATATTCGTTAGTTTGAGGATTGCAATTCAAAATGTTTATGTTCAGATCACCCGCTAAGATGAGTTGTTGGGTATTTGTGTTATCATTCAGAAGTTTTTGTAGAGAATTTAGGAAAGGTGTAAGATTTTTAAAGCACGGAGGTCTATAAATCGCAAATACAGATAAATCAGATCCAAGTGATATTTTTATGCAATTTGCTTCCGTTAAATTTATTTCAGAGATAAAGGGATTCAGCGATTCTGTTACGAAGATAACTATCCCATCATTTTGGTTGAGTTTAGTAGTAGTATGAAATGTCGAATATCCAGGTAAGTAGATATCGGTGTAAGAGTCATCTATCCAGCATTCACTTAAAATTATTATATCAAAGCGGGAGTCGAGGTCTTGTAAAAGAATTGTAAAACTGTCTAAGTTCTTGCGAATGCTTCTAATATTTTGGGATATTATATTTAAAGAGTTATTTGTGTGGAATACTTTGAAATCTTGAGAATTTTTGAATATATGTTCTTCATGATAGGGTGGTTCAAAATCAATGTTTAGTAGTGAGTCCATTTGTAATAGATGGAGTTACCTATACAGTAGACAGTTAAAAATAATGTAACCAATTAGATTAAGAGCTGTAAGTCGTTGACATGTTTTACGTTTATTATTTTTGAAGTATGATCAGAGTTCTTTTTTGTGAGGATTTTATTATTTTTGAACCAAGTATACATATAATTATTATCTTTAGCTTTTTGTTTTGTCTTCCACAGCAGCTCTTTAAAGTAAGGGGTTAATAGTTCGCCTACAAATATGTTCTTCTCTCTAGCATTCTTGCGGGAGTTCAAGACTCTCTGCTGGGCTTCCTCATCTTGAAGTTGTACTTTGTATCTGTAAGTTCCGCCCTCCATTTTCTGTGTACGATCTTGATAACGGATTATTCTTTTTATCTTCTGTGATTCGACATTAACTTGTATTTCCTTGAATAATCTGTTTATGGTGTCCGGCGGTTCTTCATTAGGAAGGGTAACTACACCCGCAAACTCCGTTAGTTCCTTCCTTATTCTTTATCACAAGAACAACGTAAAAAAGTTGCTGAATCACCCAGCGTAAAAGCAACACGGTCCTGGAGAAAGACTGATGTCCGTGAAGTATGAGTTAGGTACTGCAAAAATAAATAAGAGAGGGTTCATTCACACAGACGAGCCGAAGCCGAATATGACCTTTACCCGGCGGATTGGTGCGTTTCCGACGACATAAAGTCTAATGACCGATACACACACATCATCCGCCCTGGCCCTTTGCAAAGTGCCTTTTTATGGATAACTAAGAGAAAAAGGGAAAAAGACATAATATATTGAGCGGAATGTTTCGACACATTGATAGTAGGTGCTACCAATATGCATATGCATATATATAATTTTTTGTGATACATCCACAAGAGCTCAACCTGTATGTAGAGTGGAAAGACAGGGGAACTATCACCCGGCAGCATTTGAGTTAAGGATGGGGGTCGCAGGAATGGATTTATTATTGTGGATAGGAATGGATTTATTATTGTGTGAAGAGGCCCGGATTTTAAGGAAAGGAGGAGGAAATAAGGAAAGGAAGGAGGAAATAGATGCCGTAGCTCGTTACATACGCTCCGACTTACACAAAAATGTTTTGAAGGAACGACCCGATTTCATAAAGCCAAGATCAACTGTGATCGAATGTTCCGTGCGAGTATGTTCAATATGCTCAAGTTCAGTAAGAAACAAAATATTTACCAATTATACAGCCGGTTTATTTTCAGATTTCATTCTCATCATTATCGTGATAAATTTTTAGTTTATTATTCCATGTTCTTCCTCCTTCTTTAGCCAACATCTGCCCTGATTATGGGCACTGTAAAGATGTTCGAAACGTTGGCTAACGGAGGAGGAAGCGCAACACGGCATATTATCCAAAAATTAATCACTATAATAAAGCTGTTACATTATTTGTTAGCTATTGATACTTCTAAATTGTTGTGGAAAGTATTAACTACCAACATGTTATGTGTGTCGAGTACTATACCAGTCCCGGAGAGAGATGGTACGGAGGGTCATCGTCGTCTCGTCATCTTATGACTTTTTCTTTTTTAAACGGGACGCGTGAGAACGAAGAGGCCGAATGTCACTAGGACAAATTTATTCTTTAAAACTCTATTACCTTTCTTTAAAATATAATTCCGCTTTTATTTTTTCCAATGTGTGTACATCTTTCATTTATAACCATAATTTACCTAAACCCAAAAAATTCAGACTTTTTGAAAGAATTTACTGGGTTATGACTCATTTAGATTGTTTTTTCTTTTGTGCGCAAAAAAATTAAACAAAAGATTTTTTTTTCTGTCTACAAGAATTCACGTGAATTATTTGAATCTGGTAAGCATCGTAATAATATCGTTTATTATAAATCTACTGGTAAAGTGTGAACTTACGCCAACACAATAAGGAACTCCAGTGAAAAATATTATAGCTTTAAAAAAAATATGTTCATATAGACCAAGAAACGCTGATTCTGAATAAATAAGTTTTATTTCATAATATTAAACGCCGAGTTTTTAAAAAATTATTAAAAAGTGCATTTTTAAACCTCTTCTCAAAACACAGCGTTAAGTTGGCATTACTGAAATGGTTAACGGTGACGTCACTGTTAACCTGTCACTTGGTGATAGTGTGTATTGTATTGTGTTGACATTTGAAATGACTTGAAGTACACACGTACCTATGCAATTCAACATTTCGTGTGTTTGGTTTATTTTCATACTGTTTATAGAGATTTAGATAAATAATAGTTATTGTGTTTATTGAAACATAATTTAGGCCCTCAACAATTTACGAAAAGGGCTTTATTTGCGGACAATCTGCAATAATTTTTTTCTATTTGAGGTTAAAGTCGTGTCATATTTTGACGTTTGGTTATGTATTTTCAAATTGTTTTTAGTATAGGGCTTTTTATACAAGTTGTTACACACTCGTCATGATCAGTGTACTATAAATACCAGTGTTTCTGTTTGTATTATACATAAAACAATGTACCTACAAAGTAACGCCTGACACAAAACACGATGTCACATGTATTTGCAATGAAAGAGATGATTTATTGTTTTTATATTGCACTTTGATTAAATACAATAACAGTAGCGGTGAAATGTGGACATTTTACCAATGTTTTTCTATATAAAAAGCAGTTAATCTTGAATAAAAAACACACTTCACACCTAAAAGTCATTACAAAGCATTCCACCATGACCGCCATGATTCTTCATTCAAACAGGGATGTTCTGCCCAAAAAAATTATTTCCCTAGATTTCGAAGTGAAATTTCCCTAGAATTTCACATTTACGCAATTACCTACGTAGCCACCTGATTGTGTAACAGTAATCCTGTTATATGTTAATTAATATGATAATTAATTGGAAAGATATCGGAACTTGGTAAATATACTAATAATACCGTGATTTTCCAAATAAAACACTTTTTGCTACGTGAAGTAATAATTTAAAAGTACGAATACACTCACCACTGAATTAGAAACTGAATTCCAAATTTTAAAAAAAACACTTTGCAAAATAAAAATCATAAGCAACCCGCCGCTCATTTGTACCAAGCGTGGTATTTTGAAGACCCCCCCCCCCAAACGTGTCACGTAGTATGGGTACGTTCCCTAATATCATTTTGAGTTGTCAGTGTTAAAAATAACATGGCATGTAAGTACATGAAAAATAATTAAGATTCATAGGAATTCCAAAAAATATATATACGTATGTATATAAATAATACCAGTAATATTGTCATATGTAATAAAAAATTTGCCAGAGTTCGAAATTTCCCTAGATTTTGTCCTGATTTCCCTTATCCCTAAAAAATATTTTTCTCTCCTAGATCTAGGGAAATTTCCCTCGACATAACATCACTGATTCAAAATGACAACTTAAAAAGTAAAAAAACTATCGTTGGGTGAAGACCACCATAGATAGATACGGTGCGTTTCTGGGAGTCTTTAAAAATTAAAACTTTGACAATTATTGTGATGACCGTGGCCGGTTATCTACATTACTCTGGACTCCTTGTGGTGGATCCAGATTCCTCTTGATGATGACCTCAGTGGGATCCAATATTAAATTTATTTATAAAGTCACGACCTAGAACCGTAGTTGATCCATTTTTAACTACACAAAATTCTAACATTTCTCTATAACCGTTATAATCAACTAATAATGAAATACAACCCAATAAATTCATAACATAATCTAGATCTGTTAATATCGAAACTGCCGATCCTGTATCCAAGAATCCGTTTAGTTCCACATTATTCACTAATATTTTGCACAATATTGGTTCACAATATACTGAGTTTATCCGAAACATTTTTTTATGTTCCTGCGTATTAACAAACACTGAAGAAATATTTTTATTATTTAAACCGCGACATATTTTACTCATATGCCATTTTCCTCTGCATTTATAACAAAACACGTCTTTCAATTTACAATTTACTGATTCGTGATAACTACCACAATGTTTACATTTCGTTCGGTCTGCTGATTTCGCTCTGAACGATGTAACATTCTTGTACGTAGGTCTTGAAAAATTTTTACCCGCAGAATTTTGTTTTTGTGACAAATTGTTCAGTCTATTTTTAAAAACACTATCTACACTTTCCGTTTTAATTTGCTTATTAATTACCTCGAACGAATCCATGGCAATAGCACATTCTATAACCTTTTTTAAAGAAAAGTTTTCAGCCTCTACATATAATTTCTCCTTAATACGCCCCACTCGAAGACCGGTGACAAAAACATCTTTTAAATTATATTCAAGTCTGTCTTCGAATTTGCAAAATCTAACGAGATTTCTTAACCGTGCTATAAAATCATTAACAGATTCTGTACTTTTTTGTTTCGTAGCAAAAAAAATTTCGCGCTCCTTGAACACATTTCTTTTGATACCAACATGATTCTCTAGTAATAACAATAAATTTTCGACCGTAAAATCTGTAATTTTTTTAGGAAAACACAAATCAATCAATAAATCTATTGTCTCTGTGTGTAAATGAGTTATTAAATCGCTCTCTTTTTCTCTACGGAATTTATTTTGTCATCATTGACGAGGATGAACTGTTCGTACTGAATGACGAATGTCTCCAGCTTGTCCCTCAAATGACAAAACCTGGGCAGTTCTCCTCCCTCCATTTCCACACAGATGCAATCAATTAAAAAAACAGAAAAAATTACAAACAGCACTCAACTCACGACTCTGATGACTGGATGCTGCCCGATCTCGCCCTTCCGCGGGCCGTCTCTCGCTCCTGAACCCTAGCCTTCCTTCTATGCGCCTTCCGTGAGGTCTGCACCAGGTCCTAGCTCTTCTCCTGAAGATTCGGAACTGCTGTATCCACGCCTTACGCGAATACTCCTCCAGGGCCTTGATGTTTCCAGGATACTTCTTCTGCTGCTCTTGCTTCCTTCTTGATGACCGTTTTCGGCTGCCCAAATGAGATAATTTGGCTGCTCGTGGTTCCTTTTCCGACCGCGCCAAATGTGATGATTTGGCTGCCCGTGGTTCCTTTTTCAGACCGCGCCAAATGTAACAATTTGGCTGCCCGTGGTACTTTTTCCGACCGCGCCAAATATGATGATTTGGCTGCCCGTGGTTCCTTTTTCAGCTGCGCCAAATGTGATCGCTGTTGCCTAAATTTCGTCCTTTATCGGCTGCGCCAAATGTGATTGATGCTTCCTAAATTTTTTTTTTTATCGGCTGCGCCAAATGTGATTGCTGGTGTGATCACATCCTACCGGCTGCGCCAAATGTGATGACCGTGGCCGGTTATCTACATTACTCTGGACTCCTTGTGGTGGATCCAGATTCCTCTTGATGATGACCTCAGTGGGATGGTAATAATAAGAAGTGGGTAGACTATTACTGTTTATTCCGAGGTCGTACAGAGGTGCTTAGTAGGAAGCCTAAATGCAAGAGAGGACGAGTAGACAACATTCACGCCTTTTATACGTTCCGCATGCTGTCTCACTCATACATGCATGTCTCTTTCATACTGCAAGACATACGTTCACTACATCCCTCCACACTTAAATCTGAAGACAGTTACACAACATGATGCGGATAATTATTTACAATACATACAATATTCCAATATTTACAATGTAAGTAATTCATTTATCACATGTTGAGTCGAGAGCTGAGTCCTGTCTTCATTGACTCATCTGTGTGTCCGTGGTCGAAGTCGGTCCTTCCAATTTCCCGACGTGGAAGCCACTGGATCACTGGAGCTGGAAGGAGAAGGAGAAACACCCATTAGTCTGTCATCCGGCACAAAGCTGGAGACATCGTAATCGTCATACGACAGTCTCTTCGTCTCAGACGCGATATAAGGATTGCTGGGTTTCTTTTCCCATGATACACACAATTTAGACAACTGATCAAAATGCCTTTTCCAATACATAAGTTTACCATTTAATTTTATTTCAATTATATAAAGTTTTTTCCCTAATTGTTTGTATACCTTCCCTGGTACCCATTTATCCTTATTTTGATTCTTAAAATCCCTTACCATTACATTTTGATCAACTGAAAATCCCTTGGATTGTTTATTATTTCTCTTGTAATAATATTTCTGATTTTCCTGACACTTATCTCTCCCCCCTCTCGGTACAAAATTGTTTAAATTTGACCTTAATTTCCTTCCAAATTCAAAAGTTATGTTCCTCGGATTGCAGAATTTTGGTTCCGCATTCCCATTTAATTTTAATTGCACTTTACTTTTATTAAAACTACCCACTTTCTCCGAAAAAACCTCCTGGAATTTTCGAACTTTTTTATTCACTTTACTTCTCTCACATACACTGCGAGAAAAAATTTCACTACCCTCCTGGGATGAAATTGATTTTAAATCACCTCTATCATTCTCAAATACACTGTGAGAAAAAATTTCACTACCCTCCTGGGATGAAATTGATTGTAATTCACTTTTATCTAAGTCACTTATATCATTCTCCAATACATTGTGAGAAAAAATTTCACTACCCTCCTGGGATGAAATTGATTTTAACCCCGTGAATCCAATATTAAATTTATTTATAAAGTCACGACCTAGAACCGTAGTTGATCCATTTTTAACTACACAAAATTCTAACATTTCTCTATAACCGTTATAATCAACTAATAATGAAATACAACCCAATAAATTCAACTTACAATTAGTGTAACCCGTTAAGGTTAAATCCTTTGGTTTTAAATCCAAATGTTTGAAGTGTTTAACATAATCTAGATCTGTTAATATCGAAACTGCCGATCCTGTATCCAAGAATCCGTTTAGTTCCACATTATTCACTAATATTTTGCACAATATTGGTTCACAATATACTGAGTTTATCCGAAACATTTTTTTATGTTCCTGCGTATTAACAAACACTGAAGAAATATTTTTATTATTTAAACCGCGACATATTTTACTCATATGCCATTTTCCTCTGCATTTATAACAAAACACGTCTTTCAATTTACAATTTACTGATTCGTGATAACTACCACAATGTTTACATTTCGTTCGGTCTGCTGATTTCGCTCTGAACGATGTAACATTCTTGTACGTAGGTCTTGAAAAATTTTTACCCGCAGAATTTTGTTTTTGTGACAAATTGTTCAGTCTATTTTTAAAAACACTATCTACACTTTCCGTTTTAATTTGCTTATTAATTACCTCGAACGAATCCATGGCAATAGCACATTCTATAACCTTTTTTAAAGAAAAGTTTTCAGCCTCTACATATAATTTCTCCTTAATACGCCCCACTCGAAGACCGGTGACAAAAACATCTTTTAAATTATATTCAAGTCTGTCTTCGAATTTGCAAAATCTAACGAGATTTCTTAACCGTGCTATAAAATCATTAACAGATTCTGTACTTTTTTGTTTCGTAGCAAAAAAAATTTCGCGCTCCTTGAACACATTTCTTTTGATACCAACATGATTCTCTAGTAATAACAATAAATTTTCGACCGTAAAATCTGTAATTTTTTTAGGAAAACACAAATCAATCAATAAATCTATTGTCTCTGTGTGTAAATGAGTTATTAAATCGCTCTCTTTTTCTCTACGGAATTTATTTTGTCATCATTGACGAGGATGAACTGTTCGTACTGAATGACGAATGTCTCCAGCTTGTCCCTCAAATGACAAAACCTGGGCAGTTCTCCTCCCTCCATTTCCACACAGATGCAATCAATTAAAAAAACAGAAAAAATTACAAACAGCACTCAACTCACGACTCTGATGACTGGATGCTGCCCGATCTCGCCCTTCCGCGGACCGTCTCTCGCTCCTGAACCCTAGCCTTCCTTCTATGCGCCTTCCGTGAGGTCTGCACCAGGTCCTAGCTCTTCTCCTGAAGATTCGGAACTGCTGTATCCACGCCTTACGCGAATACTCCTCCAGGGCCTTGATGTTTCCAGGATGCTTCTTCTGCTGCTCTTGCTTCCTTCTTGATGACCGTTTTCGGCTGCCCAAATGAGATAATTTGGCTGCTCGTGGTTCCTTTTCCGACCGCGCCAAATGTGATGATTTGGCTGCCCGTGGTTCCTTTTTCAGACCGCGCCAAATGTAACAATTTGGCTGCCCGTGGTACTTTTTCCGACCGCGCCAAATATGATGATTTGGCTGCCCGTGGTTCCTTTTTCAGCTGCGCCAAATGTGATCGCTGTTGCCTAAATTTCGTCCTTTATCGGCTGCGCCAAATGTGATTGATGCTTCCTAAATTTTTTTTTTTATCGGCTGCGCCAAATGTGATTGCTGGTGTGATCACATCCTACCGGCTGCGCCAAATGTGATGACCGTGGCCGGTTATCTACATTACTCTGGACTCCTTGTGGTGGATCCAGATTCCTCTTGATGATGACCTCAGTGGGATGGTAATAATAAGAAGTGGGTAGACTATTACTGTTTATTCCGAGGTCGTACAGAGGTGCTTAGTAGGAAGCCTAAATGCAAGAGAGGACGAGTAGACAACATTCACGCCTTTTATACGTTCCGCATGCTGTCTCACTCATACACGCATGTCTCTTTCATACAGCAAGACATACGTTCACTACAATTATTTTAACTATTAAAACTAACTATAAAAATAAAAATAAAAATGCAGTTATTTAAGTTTGAAGGTCTTTATTCATTAAAAAAAATTAAAAAATTGGACTGGAGTTCTCTATTATAGGTTAAATAAATACGAAGTGAAATAATATAGTGGACATGATTTGTAAATAGTTTTAAAAAATATTACAATAGAGTTCCACGACAAATGCCAGCATCAAAAATTGAAATGAAAAAGTGGATAAAAGCTTTTAATTGTTTTAATAAATCAATCTGTAAATGTTTTACCAGTTTTTAGGATGCTTCTTAGGGAACGTACCTGTTATTTACAGACTTTAGTGTAGAGCTGAGATCTTAATAATATACACGTGTACGAGATGAACATTTATTGGTACTATACAAGTTATAAGCTAATTGCCAACTTACGAGCTGTCGGTAGGAAAGAAGAGCGAGCAGGTACATACATCACCTTTTATACCGAGTGCTGCCGTCCCACTCTGGCATATTCAAAAAGGCAGGCGTGCCACAAAAACCATTCTTACAGTACCCATACTACGTGACACGTTCAGGGGGGGGGTCTTTAAAATACCACGTTTGGTCAGTATGAGCGGCGGGGGGCTTAGGTTTTTGTCACGGGTGGGGGGGGGGTTAAAAGTTAAAAATTGCAAAAAGTGGGTCACATAGTATGGGTACATTCCCTTAAGAATAAATGATTTTTTAAACGATAAAAAAAATCTGCGATCCGTGTGGTTAAAAAATATGCATAGTTTTTTAGACCGAAGAAAATATAGATAATAGAAATGAAATAAAAATTTATAAACAACAACTATCGTTTTTTTTCGTTATTTGTTTTTGGGGTTTTATGCCGTGTTGCGCTACCTCTTTCTTTAGCCAACGTTTCAACAACAATCATGTTTTAACCCTTTGAGACGTGAATAATTGGCTGGTAGAACATAGTTGCTGCTTTATAATAATTGATAGAGCTTTTTGAATATTTTAGGTATTTTTTTCAATAGTTTTGAAATTATTGCTACTAACAATGGAAAGCGTTAGGTCGCGGAGGGTGTTTTTCACATAAAATGACAAATCGCACACTGTAAATCAAAGACATAACATTTTATTAAATTTTTAAAAAATACCATCAAACATACGTTTAAAAAAATTGTCGTGAAAAAATCAGTCGTGATTACACACGAAAATCACACTTTAAAATAAAAAAACAACCGCAAAGCAAGTTATACCAGAAATTGTAAAACGAAACCCAACAAATTTTATCAGCAATCGAGAACAAAAATCTAAAATCTGTGTAAAAAGTATATTCAAATATATACACGGTATAATGTAAATGTATACAATATAATGTAAATATTGACTGTTAATAATTATTATTATACAGGTGTTTTTTTTTTATTACAAATGAATGAATAATATTTTGTTACTACTTACGTTTTTGTTAATACTTTTTTGTAATTTTTTTAAAACTCTCAATATTAACTTTCATATTTTTTATTCTTGCCCATGTTCAAATTAGAAGGGAAAACGGGATGAAATGAAAAACTGACTACAAAAAATTAATTAAATTTCCGTCAACTTGAGCGATGCCCTCGTTAGTATTTTGTGAATTAAGTAATAAATTTCAAATGTTCTACGCGCTCAAAATGAATTAATTAGAAAAGCGGATAAGAAAACAACCGAAAAGAAACTAGGCAAATTAGATTTTTTTAGGGAAATAGTAATTATGTTTCTTGAAGATGTAATTAGGGGGGTTAGCGGAGCCATAAAAACACAATGTTAAAAAATAACTGAGGCCAATCACCCTTAGAGAGATGAAGGCTAAAGGTCAATTTTTGGATCATTTGAGGGACCGGTAAATAAGAGCTCTCAAACTATGTTTAGCAATAATTATTTCTAACGCTGTTGAAAAAATAACCACTGAGACATATTGCAATTTTTTTTTAAATGTTTTATTAACCAAGATAATATTAAAAAAAATAACATAATACATTTTTTTATATACCACCTAACTTTGCTGAGCCTGCTCCGAAGTGTTACTCATATTAATTTTCACAGAAAACTGTTTTTATTGGTTTCTGCTCAGTGCCTAGTTTTCATCAAATTGGTCTTCTTCCTGCATACCAGTTAGGGGGCATACATTAATTACGTGAGCTCAAAATGGGGTGGAGGGTTCCAATAAAATCTCATCAAATCTCATTTAAATTGAGGGGGGGGGGGTCAATAAAAATCTCACGTCTACTTTAAAAGAATATATATTATTATAGAGATAATTAAAAAGAAAAATTGTATCACTTCTTTTGAACTGTCCCATTTTGCCCGCTGAAGAAACCTAATGGCTTTTGTGAAAAATATTTATTTCGAGAATAAGAAAAAAAATTGAAGAAAAACTTTCAGCGTTTTTAAAAGAAAAGAAAAAGGTAGAGACAATGTAGACAATTAACAACTGTAGTTGTAAATCTGGCGTTAGGGGAAGGGGGCCCAACTAAATCTCACCTAATCTCACCAAGAGGGGGGGTAGTGTAAATTGAAAAAAAAACAGCTCAAGTAATTAATATATGCCCCCTTACGTGCATTCGAAAGCAGTCAATAGTGCAGGCACTATTGGAGCAGTCCGCTCCGGGTGCCGATTTGCCAAGGCGCCAAGGACCCAAAAGACAAAGGCGCTGAAAATGACTAACACAGGGCCCTTGAGGTTTTTACTAACACTAGGCACATTTTGGCTCAAGGCTGTTTGAAAGTCAAGCGGGCGATTAGACGACGTCACGTAAAAAAATATTAATTGAATTAGTTTCAATGTTAGAAAATAACCTTTATTTTAATTTTTATTCTAATTTTTTAAACTTTATAAGTAAAATCTCAAATTATAATATTTAATAAAATGAAGACAATATTAGCGAAACTCAATCAATTTTTTTAAATTTTTCAGGGGACGTTTATCGCTACAGATCCGTAATACAGCATGTTTTTTTAAGTGCTTGTGCTTTCTTGTGCTTGTTTTCTTGAAGTGAAAACTTCTTTAGCACCGTTGTGATTTGAAACTCGATGAAACGGAAACCAACGACACTAAAAAGAGACACATACACCTATATAATAAACATTCACCTATAGTATTTAGCCTGCGAGAGAAAGATAGACTAATCGGTCCTCTTTGTGCGATTCTTCGTAGCCTACAGGCCTCCACTTTATGTGGTGCTTCGTAGAATAAAATGTAAAATAATTTTTAAACTTGGTAACAATATTACAATAAATAAACCCCACAATTATCCTACTCCTGATACTCCGCACTCCGCATTAGTCTTATTCTCTCGAAGTTTAGTTTTCTGAAGGTTTCACTTCTACCGCGTGCTAACTGCACACGTGAAATTGAAACTCGTTTTAATTGAAACTTCTTTAGCACCGTTGTGATTTGAAACTCGATGAAACTCAAGCGAGTGACACTGAAAAGAGACAAACACATATATATATAGGATTTAGCCTGCGAGAGAACGAAATAGAAGAAAAAATTATTTTACGGGTAGTCGGTTCCAATATAATACGATAAATCCACGGTCCCACGCAAGTCTTCTTTGGTCCAGTAGTATAAAGCGCCTGACCAACCTTAGCGGCCAGACAGCGGACCAAGGATCGAATCAAACTAAATCGAAAAAAAAAAATTGTTAAATCAATATCCAATCTGCAAACCACTCCAAAATGAACTGAACAGGCAAAGAAAACACAAAATAAAGCTACACGTAGCGACTCCGAAGAAGAAAACACAAATACTAATAAGATGACCAAATGTTTAGGAAAGGGTATACTGGAATTTTACGACAAAAATATGGAAAAAATCATCCTTCACAATGGCAAAAAGTGCTTTGTAGTCAGTGACGTAGCGTGGATGTCGGCCGGCTGGGGCGGAGGAAAATTTCGCCGCCCTTTATTTAAGTGCCGGTGGGGGGTGGGAGGTGTATGTGGAAATACAATTTTTTGATTACGACGTATTTATATATGAGACGATTTTTTTTTAATAATAAACGAGTATTCCTCCAACGAAAATCATGTTTCTAAATTCTACTAAAAAATGTATAACTGCTGTCGGAAATCGAGAATGGTATTCATGTAAAAGGATTTCGCATCTCAAACTTTTATACCGTGTTTAGAACGCAAGGCAGGTTTTAACTTACGATTGGTTCTGCGTTAAGAGTCCCGAAATAATAGTTGCACACGAAACAATCAATTTCTCGGAATTTTGCAGCATTTGGAATGCAACTCAAATTTAAAGCTTACTAGCTACACGATAAATCTGCAACTCGTTATTTAATTTATCGTTCTTTTCTGAACACTAAACCAGTTTGTATGCGGTGAATTAAATCTACACTCAGAACCTGAAACTGGTTTTTCTTTGATTCTGGCATTAAATAAATAGTCCTCAACTAGAATTTAGTGCACGAATAAGATAATGTTTTCCTTCGAAATGTGTCAGCAGATGAATCCACAACTGAAAATTTACATTATCAACACAAAATTGGTTTAATTTACGGCGAATTAAACATGCACTCCGAACAAAAAAATGTTTTTTCTTTGGTTCTGGCAGCACATACATAATCTGCAACTATAATTTTATAACTACACTGCGGTCCGTTGGGATACATCGAATTTGGGAAGATGGACCTACTCCTCCTTCCCATCAGTTAAAATCAGAATGAAAGGGGCTTATCTCAGACTGGATCATCACATTACCCAGCTTCTGTCCGGGCATGAGGAATTCAGGGGGATCCACCAACCAGTCGGCCGAGCACATTCTGTGGCACTGCGAGATCTTGACAGATGCCAGAGAGGAAATGCTCGATGGTTTGGACGTATCAGTGTGGAACACTGATCTTGTATCGAACAAGACGAACTTCGAGTGCCTGAGGAAGTTTTCAAGTATCTGGGTTGAGAGATGGCCTGAGCTTAGAGTCGCTGATTAGTAGATTTTGACACCAGGTGTACTTGTTCCTGACTTACCACGGACTTTCTTTGCTTCTTCTCTACGACCAATATTGCCCAGGATGTACAGTATTTATATTTTATTTTATTTTTATTTGTTTTTCATGCCCTGCTTCATTGAACACTCATGTTTTGATTTCATGTCCTTGGTTTAATGCCTTACACTTTTATGATATTTTGTAACATATACTTTTCTTAGTTTTGATAAATATATTCTTCTTTTTTTATTTTTGCGCACAGCCATAATGCCGAATCTGTTTTTATGTTATTTTCCTTTTATGCGATGTTTACTATGTCATCAAAATTTTACCTTTCAGTTATGATTACCGCGTAGAACTGAACTCACTTATTTGTTCTGTGTCGTCCTTCTCCCCATATAAGGGGTTGGACCGAGTCCCCGCCTACTGACCATAGCCGGTCTTATGGAACTGGTGGAGTTGCACCTGTCTGCCGCGCCACCCCCCGTGACATGAAGAGAGGCTGGGGAGAAGGCTAAACGGCATCCGAAAGCTGTCCGTCCCGCCTCCGGCGACCCGACGCTTTTCTCCCTAAGGTCTTCGTCTATGATTTCCAGTTACTTTCGTCTAGGCACCACCGGCTAGCTGGCTTAAGGACGACGCCGCCGGTTGTCGGGAGGCCGGACAATTAGCCTTCTTCATTCTCTCGGGGACTGCCGGTAGTCAGGTTGCGGTGACACCAGTTCTACTCTGTATATATACATTATTTTTCATTTCTCTCTTTTTTTCTTTTATGTACAGTGCCCGGTGCTGCCCGTCGGATTGTGCGTGGTCTTTCGCTGTCATGAGCTGATTACTCATGACGGCTGCTGTCATTTTGGATTACTTTATTTTTTGTTGATGTTACTAACAACTTTTTTGACTGTCCATGAGGCCCACTGCTTTTGCAGTGAACACTTCTATGGGCTTTAGAATTGTAGAAATGACCATTACAGTATAGTCCTGTAGGCGCGCCTGCATACCGCCACCTAACACAGTATGCGGGGACATTGAAGGTCTAGATTCGTTAACTTAAATAGTAGAGCCGTTTATTTTTAAAAAAATTGATTCTTGCGAGAACTCCGAAGGGGCGACAATAAGTTGCCTATACCGGGGTGGGACAGTGGTGGGTACTTCAATGTACTTCGAATAAAATAATGGTCTCCTTCGAAATGTATCAGCAGATGAAAACGCAACTGAAATTCAATCGTTTCTTTCTCAACACCATTCTGGTTTTAATTTAGAGTGAATCTGTTTGCGAGTTTCCAGCTTTAATTCAACCATAAAACTCTTTTAAAGAAAATGTCCAACATTGGAATTAAAAACAAATGTCTCATGCTGTTTAATATGTAATTTAACAAATTACATATTAAATAGGCAACAATGTACAAAAATTGGAACATGTTTGAGTAATTTTGATACAGTAAAACACGGAGTTCCACAAGGGACTGTATTAGGGCCGCTACTCTTTTTAATCTATATAAACGACTTGTGTAATATTTTTATACCTGGTAAAATTTTCTCATTTGCTGACGATACTGCAATAACAGTCCAAGGAAAGACATGGGAAGATACAACTAATAAAGCTAACAAAAGTATTTCTATTGTCAAAGAATGGCTAGATAGAAACCTTACTTTAAATTACGAAAAAACTCTCTGTATTCCTTTCTATATCACACAGAAGTCAGCTCCCAAAACTAATCTCAATTTAAAGTTTCATAATATAAATTGTAACCCAACCACATGCTCTTCTAACTGTGAAGAGATGAAATCAGGAAAAATGATTAAGTACTTAGGTGTAACCATAGATTGTCAACTTAAATGGACCAACCATATAGAAAATACTGTTAACAAACTCAGATACTTAAATTATATTTTTAAAAGAATGTGTAACATAGTAAATATAAAAACCAAAAAACTAGTTTATGATGCACTAGTCCATTCATCTCTTTCCTACGGAATAATTGGCGGGTGTGGAGCTTACAATAATCACGTAAAAAAAAAAATCGTATCCCTCCAAACAATTGTTTAAGGAAACTGATATTTTGGACCTTAGACAGACCTATGGACTTCAATGTCTTAAATTTATTTACATGCGTCCAAATAACATTCTAAAAAATTCAAATCGTACCAGCCACGTGGCACATGTGAGTATGCAGTACCCCACTGCAAAACTAGGTTGTCCCAAAGGCATATTAGTTTTATAGCTCCAAAAATGTATAACTTACTGTGTACAACCTTTAAAGAGAACATATGTCAAAATCTTCAATCTTATAAAAAATATACCAAAATTTGGCTAAAAAACACTGAAACAGATATTTTTTTCTTATAAGTTTAAATAAAACCGTTAAGTATATCTATTATTCGACAGTTTTTAGAGAAGATTTATAATATTGTTTGCTATTTTATTTTGTTTGTTTTTATGTTTTTAAATTGCACTTGTAACATCTAATCTTACAAAACTTATAATAACAGTGCAGACTGTTATTATGCTGTAGTTTTTAAATGCATTTATTCAGTTACTTTTTTTTTAAATCCCTAATTTATGTATACTTAAAATATTCTTTATAACCATAGAAATAAAAGTAAAATATCAATATTATACCCACGCACTGGCATTGCCTTTGTGGGATTTTCTTGTTCATACATTTATTATATTAAGCTTTTTTATATACTTTTCATTATTTCGTGTATCTATTATATGTATTATATCAAAAAATTTCAATAAAAAAAATAAAAAAAATAGTATTACTCTCATAATATGCGTACGATTTTCCAACGAATTACGAAATTTGCAGCTTAAAAAAAAAATTATTGACATTTATAATAAATAATAATTGAAAGAGTTAGATTCGTAAATGAAAGTATCGCAGAACATTTTCGAATAATTATATTACATTTAAAAAAAATTACTTACTGTACTGAAATTAATTTTTCTTTCTCAATAAATTAAAGCTTAAACAACGAATCAGATAGTCAAACATACAATTACATAAATAAAAACGTCGCTAGTCACTCATGATCCAGCAATTAATGAAACTTTCTTCGTATTGTCAATCACATCACATCGTCCACGGACCTCTCTCAATCATTCTCACTGTAAATTAGTCATAAAAGCAATCCAAGCGCAAAACAAAATAGGGGAATTCTTGCAATTCGCTACATACGGTGTTGCCAGTCACTACAGTGATCAATTATGCATACATTTAAAGAAATGGGATTCCCCGATTTCGTCACAGAATAAGTAATGAAAAATTCCGTGCTCCTTTCAATTGGTCCGAATTGTAGTTGCGACAAAAATATGAAATGAAATAGTTTAAATTTTATGAAGATAATATGATAAGACTACCTTTGGGGAGTGAATAAAAATGTCTTTCAACAAGTACACATCGTCTATCTTGACGCCACGTAAGCAATTGCATTTTTTTTTCAATTTGACGTGGCCTTTTTCGCCGAAATAAGTCAAAGTGCGAATTTTCCACGAATTCTGTTAACTACCTTCGGAGTCATATTAAGTAAAATACAGAGACATCTATGGAAACACGAAACAAAGATTGGGACAGCTAAGCTAAATCATCTGTTGACTTCCATTCAACTCGTTCACGTGCGGCGGAAAAGTACAAAAAGGTTCGCGTCACGGCTAAACTTAAATCTTTTGTCCTGACAATCGAAACCCACAGTTTGAAACGAGTCCTGTCTCTTTGCCCTTTAACCAAATCTTAGTTCAATTCGAAATTCAAAAGATGGCGCTGTTTAATATCGAAAATAAATAACAGATTTAAAAAATATGAGTGCAGTTTACACGCGGTAGAAGCGAAAGTTAACCAAACAATCTCAACCAATACTTTAAAAGTGAGCTCATAATCAAAGCGACCAATGAGCGCAGACCTAGCGTAATTTCCGTTTCATATCTCAACCAATAAGAGCCTTTAAAAGTGACATCATAACCAAAGCGGCCAATGAGCGCAGTTGTGCAGTAATCGTCATAACAGCGGGGCTATAGACGTTTCACTTAAAAAAATTAATTTGGCCTAATATGCATGAGGTTATTGTAATGCTTTAATGATTCATCAATGTGAAGTGTGAGGAAAGAATTTTTCGTATCACCTTTTGGGGATGCTGTGTGGAAGGTCATTTTGAGGATATGGAGTATTGAACCAGAGTTTTAAAGAGACCAATGTTGTACGATGGAGCAAGGACAGTGTTTAGTGCTAGGTACCTACCTAAAATATATTTTTAAATGATTTATTTTACTCTATTTCTCTTTCTTAATTCACATGATCTCCGACCGTTTTGATAATATGATGTTTGATATAAATTTATTGGATTTGAAACATGAAACTTGTAGGTGCATCATACCTACACCGTTTATTGCCTGTCGGTGCAAAATTTTATTGATAATAATTAAGTTTAATTTTAAAACATTTATAAATTGAAGTCAGTAGTCCTCTTTATATAACGTAAATCAAGCTGAAAAACCATTCTTGTAAATTGCCATTTCAAAACAGACGTTTCACGTCTAGTGAGCTTGAATCAGCACCGATACCAAATGTTTATTTTTGTACAGAAAATGTTTTCAGGGAAAAATAAAACTCACTGTTTAAAAGTATCTTAGTACGATTTATTTATTATTTGGCAGGAATTAAGTATTAAATATTGTCATTGAAAAGTACAGTTAACAATTGTTAAATAAATAAATAAATTTCCTTATAAATCTTTAAACTTAGAAAAAACTATGATGGCTCTGATAATCTTATTTGTGGTATATATAAGTTAGTTATATTTTGTTTGTTTGTATTTTGTTATAATTTATATTGAACTAGCTTTTATCCGCGGCTTCGTTCGCATGGTATTAGGGGAAAATCTATATATATAAAAAACAAAATATGCTTGCTTCTGGATTTGTATATATATTTTGCGTATGCCCGTGATGGTTCTCCCTTCGTGTCCTTTCCCAGTCGCCCCGTTCCCTTTTCCTACTCCCCTTCCCCTCACGCGTTCCCACTCCGCCTTCCCTCTCCCCACTCCCCCCTCCCGCTTCCCTCGCCCCGCGAATACCCCTCTCGAGTTCTCCTCCCCCCTCCCAAGTATCCCCCCCCCCCAACCCGCATTCCATACATTTAGTCCCAGTACATTCAGTTTTCAAACAGCTCGCGAGCCACGTATTGCAATTTCTTTATACAAATTTTATATTGCCAGAGCTCACCAGTATATATAGAAATATTCGCAAGCGTGCTCACAACAACTCACCAAAGTTTCCTCGTAATCGAATGAACGGTTTAGCAACGCATTTTCATGACGCCAGAGCTCTATATTATATTTAGAAACCATCGCGAGCATGCGCACATCAAATTCCAAAGTTTCATCGCAATCAGATGAATGCTTAGCAACGCATAATTTCATGATTCCAGAACTCACCATAGAAACCATAGAACTATAGAAACCATCTTAGGCATGCGCACAATCCCCAAAGCTTCTTCACAATTGAATGAGTGGTTAGCAATGCCTAATTTCATTATGCCAGAACTCACTATTGTACATTTCTACAATTCTACCATCGCAGGCATGCGCACATCAAATCCCCAAAGTTTCATCGCAATCGGATGAACGGTTAGCAATGCATAATTTCATGATGCCAGGAAGATTTAATTTAAACCAGTTTTATCATGTACCGAGTGTTACATTTGAGATACATGCTAGATGCTGCAAAATTCTGAGAAATTGACTGTAAAGTGTGTAACTATTATTTTGTGACTCTTAAGCAAAACTAATCGGTAAAACCTGCAGTGTAAAAATTCGAGATGCGAAATTCTATTACATGGATACCATTCTCGATTTCCGAGAGCAGTTATAAATTTGTAGTAGAATTTATAACATGAATTTTATTTGAAGATTAGGTACTCGTCACATGTGATATGAAAGTCGGCATAAAATGAGGTCGTAATGTAAAAAGGATTTTTTTGCTGTTGAAGAACCTAAATAGAAGGGCGGTGAAATTTTCCTCTGCCCCCGGGCGGCTGACACCAACGCTACGCCACTGAATATCATGTGATCCATTTGAAAAAGATCTGCAATTTTTTTTAGCCATTTCATAAATATCACTATGATTAATGGAATTAGTAAACGGATTACTGACGAATTTCACCAACTTCCCAATTTTCTCGAAATCACTGAAGCGATTTTCGAAGTCTGATATTTTTTTTTAAATTGTTGAAATTTTTTCTTTTCGATGTCGACCATCACAGGCGCTGTTTGACTTTGGAACACTGCAACAGTGGTCATATTTTCTGTTGATGATTTATTCTTAACTTGTAATTCCAGATTTAATGTGCTCTGAAAAAAAAATCTGCTAAAAATGCTAAATCACATTGCCAGTCTAAATACACAGTTGCTGATAATCATCACCCCTCTCTTCGTGGAAATTTGTTAATTCGTCCAATAACATGATGGATCGGCATTTGAAAATCACACAAGATGATATGCGCAGCTCTTGTGCGGGTTCTTGTCCGGCTATGGGTCCGAGTTCTTGTATGGGTGCGGGTTCTATTGGGTTCGAGTCCTTGACGGAACCCGTGCCTCCGATCGACTGGACTAATGGCCGCGATCGACCGGTTGGCCACCCCTGGTATATAGAAACCATCGCAGGCATGCACACATCAAATCCCTAAAGTTTCATCGCAATTGGATGAATGGTTTAACAACGCGGAGCTTACATAGAAATCTTTATTTGGACTTTTAAAATTTTCGCTGTTAAGTGGAAAAGATGATATCCGTCGAGTTGCTCCCGCCAGTTTTGATACTAATTTGTGCCCGTTTTATCGCATTTCCCATGACTTTCCGCAAGATTTCCGGTAATAACTGTTCGCATTCCTGTCGAATATTCTCCTTAAGGGCTGCGATTGTCTGAGACTTGTTGGCATAAACCCGCGACTTCAAATAGCCCCAAAAAAAGAAGTCTGGGATGGTTAAATCGGGCGATCTTGCTGGCCATACCAAATCGCCAAAACGAGAGATTACGCGACCAGGAAATGCTTCCTTCACAATATCCAGTGTGGCTCGTGCTGTGTGCACGTTTGCACCGTCTTGTTGAAACCACATGTCCACCAAGCCCCGCTCATCTAATTTCGGAAGTAAGAAGTCGTTATCATGGCTCTGTAGCGTTCGCCAATAACAGTGACCGTATTGACAATGGCGTCCTCAAAAAATACGGCCCAATCACTCCTCCCGCGTGAACGCCGCACCAAACAGTGGCTTTGAGTGGATATAATGGCTTTTCGTGCATCACACGCGAACTTTCAGTGCCCCAGAAACGAATATTTTGCTTATTGGCCTAACCGTTTAAGTGGAAATGCGCCTCGTCGCTCATGATGACTTTCGACACAAAATCGCTAAAAGCGTTAAACCTTAAATCGACACAATTATTCCACGCTCTTGCGGAGTATAGCGCTCCATTGCTTGTCCGTTTGTATTCTGCAGCTGTCTAGTCCACAAATTAATGTCAAATATGATTGACGTACGTCGCCATTTGCAAAAATTATATCATCTTCCGATAGGGTGATTAATTTTGAGCCACCTTGTATATATATATATATATAGATTTCGTTACATTTCATATTACAATTTTTATACAATAGTTCATTAATTAATTTTACAAAACTTCTCTTAGGAATGTGCGGTAATTTATATAAAAGTTTTTTAACGAGTGCTTGAAATTATGTGTACATTTGGATTGGATAGATTTTATTCTTAGATCAGTATGATTTTTTTGTGTACAAGTCAGCAAAATTCGTAAGGTTTTAAAACACTTAGGCGAAATCATTATTCATAATTTAGCACATGGGTATTGAACCGATATCCTATGAGTTCAAAGGCAACCGCTTTCGATAAACGAAATATTATTATTTATTACCTACATCATTAAATAACTACGTCAAACGTTTTTTTCGATGTAAAAATTTTAAAAATATTGCTCATCAGAGGATTAATATCCATATTCAACCTATGATGAATAAAATTTCCTGAAATTATACCCAAGAGCGATATTTTTTTAAGGTTTACGTAGGAAAAAACGTTTGCTGTAGGTACTGAATAAACATTTTAATATCGTACGGTAATAATTTTAGCAGTAATGTATGCATATTTTAATATGTTCTGATTTCTGGTTGTTATTTATAAACATGTAGGTACATTTAGTAGGGTGTAGAAAGCCAAGTAAAGTTTAAAAATTCGATCTATTTGTAATATCTTATAAGTTAGCGTAAACATGTCTATAAAGCATTGTTGTAAATATGACGAAACTCTCTCAAATGGATGATTATTATTGATTATTCCATCTCATTTTACTGCTAAATGAAGTCCAAATAGTCCTTTCTTTTGTACTTTTATCAAATGGATGCATTTTTCCAAATTAACATTCGGACTTTCGGATACTTTTGAAATTCTTGGATGTTTAGTAACATAGTGTCTAGGACATCTAGGTACTCATGAAATAGTTGTTGCAAGCTATTAAGAATTTGGCATCAATTTAAATGATATTAAAAATAGGTAAGAGCTGCCAAATAGTTTAATTTGAAGAATCAATTGTTATATTTTAAATAGATTACATAAATGGGAAAAGAAAAACTAAACTAAAAAAGATATTATTGATTATGATAAGATTAGAACGGTTTTGAAAATTACAATTCATTCTTCAATGATTTCAACTACTGCGTACTCATTTGTCTATACACATTGAAAATTTAGTTCAAAGCGTTGGCGTTAGTACTCCTTGCACATTTTTTTTTTATATGAGCTCTACACAAGAGGCCCTGAGGAAAATAATTCCCCTAAGGGCCTATGTCATCTTTGGGGATTCTGTGGGGAGGGTATTTTTAGGAGAGGAAGTTCTGGAAAGGAAAAGGGTATTATGGGTGGGTAGGAATCTGAGGGTTAGTGTGTCCAGGAGTGATGAACATATGAATCTATCCCTCCCATTGCGGTGCAAGGCGATGTTCCGAGAGAGTACGACTGGAGAAGTCAAAAGGACTCCCTCAACCATTATCTCCCGATCCAACCTGACATGCAGCTAGTGGCCAGACGCATTCGCCGCCAACACCCGGACAAACCTCACCAAACTCCCTGCTAAGCCACCAAACGCAGCGAACCGTTTGGGGTGACCTATGGCAGAGGTGTTGATTATCCCATACCCGCCTCCCAAAATGTAAATGAATGAGGAATTTCAATGAAAAATAATGTGTCCTACAGGACAACAAACGTTGACGGTTCGATATTTCCTTTGCATCACTCAAGACTTCAAATTGGAGTTTTTAGGGTACCTATTAAGAAACCTTTTTTTACATGTAGGTACTAAAATTTTTCATTGTCAAGCTTGAGGTGATTAATACCATGTGCCCAAAATCCTGATCGCTTGAAAGGGCTTTATCTCAATATTTAACTATATTTCCGATTTTACAGAAGCTGCATTTTAAATGACGTTCTAAACACCACATACATTTAGCATGCAGTAGCCAAGTTGATTTTAAACAATTGTTTTTAAAAATAAAATCGCATCAATTAGAAATAAATAAATCGCTTTATTTGTACGGTTGCTGTTTTCTCAGATAAACTTTTTTTTTTCATCAGCCAGACACACTTTAAAAGGTTCCTACTTATATTACTTTTTCGTCAACTAAATTTCTTAATTGTTCTCATCACTTTTTCCAAATTAAACAGCACAGGATTTTTCAAAATCTGGGTATTGCATTTTTGAAATGAATAATTATCATATTATAATCAATTTCCTTTCTAATAAACTAAAATAACAGTATTGATATTATTCATATTTTCATATTTTTAAGCCTTCATTCTTTCTAATTACAGTTGCTGATTAAAGATTTTGTGTTCACCATACAAACTTGGTTCTATCAGATGACATCAACGTGAGATTGTTTTAAATCAATAATAAACAACATATGTTAAAAACTATCTTTAAAAATCATGTACCTAGTGGTAATTCATAGTTATTTAGTATTTACGCCATAATCAGAATCATGTTTATGTTATTGTTATTTAATTAATTTTACGGCAGTTTTCATCAATTTTCATTATTTTTATGTTGGTATAGTAGAGATACAAGAAGAAAAAACTAATTATTTTTTCTGATTTTTTAATATTTTCTCATTTTTTAACATTTTCTCACTTTTAATATCTTAAGCTCTTCTGAATCCCAAGGGAAATTTAGTAGTTAATAACAGCAGAAATGGCAGACAGCGTTTGGTTATTGCTGATAGAACAAGTTAATGAGAACTGACGCTAAATGAATAACGAAACCTGATAAATCAACAAAATAGTTGCCCTTTTTGGCCTGATTGTGATTTAGACAAAGTATATGCAGATAAATAAAATGTACACTATTCAAAAAGTTGAAAAAGTTGATTTACCAAAAATCTGTCGTTACAGCAATATTATAAAGTAGATATGTACTCAGCTGAAGATTTTGCGAGATATATGTAATTTATAGAATATAATCGAGGCCTAGCAAAGTAATATTACATAGTATTAAAACATTCATATTATTTCTTATACATAAACTCGTTTTAACTTATTTATTATCACATTTCGAACGGCAATATTATGTTAACAAAATAATATGACCTAACTTATTTATTTAAGCCTAAGAAATATTTAACTATGTAACACGAAGGGTAGTTTACATTTAAGTGATCGTAGTGAAGATTATAAACTTTTTTTAATATTTTGTGTATAAAAACCTCACAGTTGATGGATATGATTTTCTTCGTAAACAATAACTCCAGTGATCTACTTAAAAACAAGACGAAATAATTTTGACCTTAATCACTAAATAAAAGAAAAAGAAAAAAAAGTTGTAAACCAATGAATTAATAAAATATTCATTTATATTTGTTTCGAAACGACATTTTCAAGGAATTCAAATATTTTGTAGAGTGATTGCATTCAGTAACTTGAACGACTTTTTCACAAAAAAATATTAGCTTTATTAAAATGCAGCTCAAAGAGTACCTAATTCTGCTAAAATACATTTACTTATCTTATCGTTCAACAAACAGTTGTGTTATATTTGCACTCATGGGTTTTTTTTGTTACTAAAATTATTTATAGTGTATGGCAGAGGTTCCTAAACAAACTTTTCCAAGTCGCGGCACCCTTAGAAAATTTGAATTTTCTCACGGCACCCAAGTCATATAATGTCTATTTGTGGTAGCCCCGGGACCGAGCGTCACCCCCAAGAGCACAATTCCAAAAATCCCCCCCCCCCCCCCCCCCTTCCCCCTCACATGTTGGACCAATTTTTTACCTACTCCACTGAATTGAATGAATTTACAAAGAAAATGCAAATATACTTACAAAAACCGTTTAGTGCGACGGGTGAGCCTGCAGCTCGCTGCACAATTTTTCAAACCGGGGAATAAGGCTTGATACAGCTACTCTCATTTCTTTTTCCACATTTATTTGCGAGCGATATTTGCTCTTTATAACCGCAACCGCTGAAATTCAGCTTCGCACAGATATGAAGTAGCAAAGGGAATGAGGACCCTGACAGCTTTTGCATTTAGAATCGGATACTGATTTTTGACCGATATCCAAAACTCCGTCAAATCCGAACAAGCATTTTTGGTTTTTAGGCTGCTATCGCTCGAGAGGTCAATTAGATTTTCTTCTTCAGACAGAGATCAGGGGCGCCTCGCGGCACCCCTGATCTCTGTCCGCGGCACCCCAGGGTGCCGCGGCATCCACTTTCGGAACCTCTGGTGTATAGAATTATTTTGTTTTTTAATTACGTGAATGGGTTTAATTTCCGGCTAACACAAATGGTCTCTCATCAACAATTTAAATAATGACATCATTAGTATAATAGTAAGTGATAGACGCTTAATAATAATAATATTAAATATTTGTTTGGCACTTCACGTGTATCTAGATACTAGATAGGTACCTATAAATTTGTCTAACAATTATGATCTAATAATACACATTACATTTCGTATCTACATATGTCTCCATTCCAACACTGGGCCACAAAGCAATTCATACAAAAATTGTAAAAATAATTTCATAATTTGATGAAATCTTTATATGAAAAGCGCTGTTATTTTATGCACTTTTTGACACAGTGGCAGAATTTCTTCAGGTAGGCGGTGGAGACACATTGGCCTGTCCCCTGATAGGCGGACAGACGACTAATAATACCTTCAGTCACAAATGTTTGGCTTTCATTGAAGAACTTCACCGTCGCTTCAAATGTCATTTCGGGTTTGGAAGAAAACGTTATCAAAAAATCGGATGAGCTGTTACTTTTGTGAATATAATCGTATTCGTAAAAGCGTAAAATTTGATTAAGTTTCAATTTGGCACATTTCCTACACTTTTTGTTCACGTTGCTTAAGACTTCCTCGATTTCCTCCAAGATGAAGTCGAGGGCTCGGTTGGCCACCTCGTGGTTGGGCGGTAGCGCCTTGAGCGGGTTGCAGGTGCACCAGTGCGGGTGGATGGAGCAATCCGCGCAGCTCCTGTCTTGGGGAACTTCCTGAAACAAGCTTTGGCACATGGGGCAAGCTTCACTCGACATCACCACTTCTTTTCTTCCGGACAAATATAGAATATCCTGCAGTGTCATGAACACGTCATACGGCGTCGTCAACCGTTTAGTATTTAATTCTAAATTATTGTACTCATTCTTGTGTAGTTTTTTGAAATCATTCGGAATGGACACATACATGGCGGGGAGGCGTTCCTCGTAGTAACCAGATATCAAAGTCCGCATTTTGCCATACCTTATGCCGTGATCACTTATGAACCACACTATAGTTTTGTCTAGTATCCCAGTATTTTTCAAGGACTCGAAGAAATCGGCGGTCTTTTCGTCCATGGAGGATGGGGATCCAATGTCGTTATGACTAAATGTGTTTGCCCAGAAAAAACCGAAAAAGGGCTCATTTTTGTATTTTTCTACAAAATTTAGAGCGTATTGATAAAGCAGCTCTCCCGAAGTCAATTGTCCGGAACAGTAAACAGAGCCCTTGGATTTATGGACGTTCTTTTCCACTTTTTGATAAACCGGCCGTAAGTAATGGTCAGTGGGTTTATTCGTGAAGCCCTTGTGATAAGGTTTTTCGAATGTATCGATCCCGACATCATCCTCTGCGTAGGCGGTGATGTAGCCGAGGCGCTCGTATTCCTTCCACATGAAGTCACACTTATCCGGGGAGTTTTCTCCGGTCCCATCGCACAGCTTTCTGGCCCTAGATTGATTCCGGCCAGTCAGAATGGCCATGAGATTGGGATATGTGTTATCGTCTATCTGAAAAGAAAGATGATTCATTTTATAATTTTAGTTAAAAAGGTGAGATATCCTGGATGGGGAAGGTTGCGGTCAATGGACCGGTGCAACGGATGCATTACCCTACCTCGTCTTGCTTCTCTACTCTCAGTTACAGTATCTCAGCGAATTCCATCGAAAAGCGACGTATGTCAGTAGTCGCCGAAGCTTCGGATACAAAATTTTTACATTACAATTACGACTTTTACATGTAAACGAAATATTATTCATATTACGTGTGTATTTTAATCTGCTAGCATTGTGTATTTATTACTGTTGTCATTCATTATTAGACTAGCTGACCCAGTAAACTTCGTACCGCCTCAGAATCAATAACTGTTGTGTTAACTTATTAGCTGAATTAAATTTTGTTTTACTAAGTTAAAAATTACACAATGAAGCAATTATCGATGCGCGACTATCCGTGTTTTGTTTTTGTCAGTATCAGAGATGGCGTTGTGTATGAATTTATAATTTTTGTAACTTTCTTATTTTTCCACTTATGGGAATTGCGTTTCATTTTCTTTATACGTGTGAGGGAGATTTATAATATTTTTTGTATTTTTCCTGTGGAGGGGAGCAGAGTGCAGATATACGTCTACCGTTTGTTCCGAAAATTCCACAGAAACAAAACAATCGGGGCATTGACATTCGGCGTTTTTGAATTTTTGGAATTCACTCATCACTTAATATTCCTGCAGCTCTTTCGAAAGACGAGAATTCGTTCCATACAAAATGTATGAGAAAAAGAGTTTTCCTCATTACTTTTTTTTCGTGAATTTTTCTAAATTCAGTCTTAATTTTAAACAGATATCGGCATTTAAAATTGATTTAATTGTGTGTTTTTTTAATGCACTAATCAAGAAATGACCAATTTAATATTCTTGCGTTACCTGAAAAACGCTAAGAATAAAAAAGATTTTAAATAAAAAAGTACTAAAATTTGATAAAATTTTACGATGCCTCCAAATTAATTGAGTTTAATAATGGAAATGTACAATAACTAGATTCTTTTTAAATTTCCCTTTGTTTAAGAGAGTATAACCAGACACAATAGGAAATATGTCATTTTTAAATTTAATTTCATACGAATCGACTCTTTTCTACAAAAAATATTAATTGATTTCGTAAGATAGTTATTTTGTCTTGTACATTGATGTTTTAAATTTTTAAAATACGTAAAGGATCTTCAATAGGGACTTCCGAACTTTGACAGTTGATAGCGGCCATATTGTTGAAGCGACATCTGTCAAATTGGCTGTCATTTATTCAGTCTGTTTTGCCAAATCACCATGGATGGATACAGCGTTCAATAACATATGCAAATGATGAAATTTAAAATTTAATAATTGTTTAATTGTTTAAAAATATTTAATGACAAAATCTCACGTTGAGGTGATGTGAACTGGCCACCGAGATCGTGCGATTTGACCCCGTTATACTTTTTCTTGTAGGGTTTTTTTTTTAAGTCGCAGGTCTGTGCGAATAAGCCACAAACCACAGCGGCCCTCAAAGCCAACATATCCCATGCCATTCAGCCTGATTTATGCGTCAGAGTCATGGAAAATTGGACATTTCGGATGCGCGCCACCAGAGAAGCCGCGGCGGACATTTGAACGATGTTATATTCCATACATAATGGCATCAATAGGCCTTTCAAACTAATAAAAAATGCCGATGACATCTCACACACACTTTGCTTTATTTAAATTTAAAGATAGGAATCGCTTAATGCGCTTATATTTTAATATAATTAGGTTGCGCCATTGGTCGTTTTCAGATTTGTTAAATTTTCAAACGAAATTTTGTATTAAACATATACAATCCATAATCGACAAATTATCTACGAAAGCTACTTTTCTGAATTTTAATTTTAGTTCAAATAAAACATTAAAAAGTTCAGTTTGTCTATTTATTTCCGGTTTTACAAACTAATATATTTAATTTTTTTACACACATATTTTGCTTAGATATTATTGAAAATTATAAATACTTATGATCAAAAAATACTTAGAAAAGTACATAATTTTTATCATCACCGTTTGAGCATTTTTTGTTGCTTACTTAAATGTAGGCATATACATATAAAGCAAACTTCAGTTAGTGTGTCCAGGGGTGATGTAATAATCCATCCCCTCCACTGCGGTGCAAGGCGCTGGGTAGAGAGAGTCCTTCTGGACAGGTCTCAACCAGTCTCTCCACTCCCTCCAGATACATCCGATGTCAAGATTCGGCCAAATCTCATCCCATGTACCTTGAAACCCTGCTAAGTCACCAAACGAAGCAAAAGATCGGGAGGTGTCCACATCCAAATTAAAAATTAGCAATGAATAGAAAGCTAAATGAATCGGGAATTAATTCAATTAATGTTCTATTCTTACCTTGTTATAGCCTTGAAAATCCAACCAGTCGTGATCTTTTAGAAACTTATATGTCTTTGGCATAGCTCTAATTAAGTTTATTCTAGAAAGTGTGTCGATGCCAATAATCAAGACATTCCAAGCTCTCTTTGAGCCGAATGTATCTCTAAAAGTTTGAAGTCTTTTCTTAAGTTCATCCGTGGGTTGAACGTTCAGGAAGATGTTTTCATGGGTCTTCTCGTGGGTCCTCCCTTTGTTAGCAGTGACAGTACACTTAGTCAAGATAAATTCTTCAGATTCCGTGAGAGCAACTGAATCGTTTATTTTTTTACACGTGGACTTACTGAAAAGAAAAAAAGTTTAAAACGTATAGTGGTATAATATTTATTAGCATAATTATGATAAAGTTTTTTTGATAAACGCTTTTAGAAAACCGATTGCTGAATTTATATGAACATTGTAGGTATTAACATGAGGTGTTTAACCAAATTTACTAAAATAAATAACATCAACCGATATAATAAATTATTACCCCCTTGCTAATAAACGTGTTTTCAATTTTACACAATCGATAAACCATTATTTACCTTACATGAATGATTGTTTATCAGTTGTGTGAAATTTGAAACGTATTTAATGCACGAGTAATTACTACCCGTCATCGTCCGAGTTTCAGCAAAAATAAATAATAATAACTGCTTTAATTTAAAAAAAATTGTTAAACCTAGCATTTACAAACAAAGAAACAACTTAAAATTACTATATGGGTCTGAGGGCCTACTTCCAATTAAAGGGCTTCTCTGGTACATTATAATTATGGATAATTCGGGAGAAAGCGCGTATAAAAAGTTATTGGTGCATAGCCACACAACAAGATTTACCGAAAACAAAGGCCTAAAAATACCACGAATGTCAAATAAGTATGGTAGCAGAACGCTCGAATATATGGTACCTTTGATTTATAACAAATTGAAGCAAAACATTAATTTGAATAATAATGAGGAACCCTGCCCTAAACTGGCAAAAAAGTGGTTAATAAATGAACAACACATTTATCTATCCTAAATCTTATATTATTTATTAATATTGTAACTTAAGCTAATGTGTATTACGTAATAATATTAAATGGTAGAACCTACAGACAAGCTGATCTGTCACAGCTTTGTGGGACTACCCATAGCTTATATTGTATTAGATGTAATTATATTCAATCTAATAAATAATAAATAAATAAATAAAGCTACTCACAAAATAATTAATTAAAAAAAAAATACAAATTATAACCATCAGACTAGGCACATGCCCGTGTCGTGGGCGTCGGTTTATTTATTTATTTATTTTTTTATTAGTTTTTATATACATATACATGTAATATAATCATGAGTAATTACATTTTCAGGTTACAATCAGATTAAACTCAAATCATTAAATACTAACATGCAGCATTGATTAGAAACAGTATAAACATATTATATATATATAACCTTTACGAGAGTGTAACTACTCGTGTGTAAAGGGAAGAGAAAATATATATTTATTTTTTTTAATTAAAAAAATTAAAATTAAAAATTATAACACATACATTATATATACGTACATAAAAAAATAAAATAATAGAATAATATAAAAAATAAAACAATATAGAAATTAATAAAATAAAATAATAATTGAATAAGTATTGTTAATTAAAGGTTAATGCGGTTCTAAGTGGCTAAATTATTTAAGATATCATTGTTTAATTTATTTTTGAATTTATTGTAGTCAGGTTCTAATCTCAGCTCTATTGCTATTTGATTAAACCACACCACTCCATTGTACGTGTAGTAGTGTTGTGCAAAACTGGTATGCATTAATGGCGTACACAAGCGACCCACTGTGTTTTGCCTATTGCTCTCAATGCGTACCATGGCGTGGTGAGACTTTTTAGAATAGTCTTTGTGTATTTGAAGCAGTGTATTTTTTTATATATATATATATATATATGTATTTTTTAGAGGTGGGACTTGAAAGTCTTGATGTTATTGAGTTATTATGCGGAGTTCGTATTTCATTACTTACATTAATTGAGAACTATCATTCTTCCTAATGATATCCAGGTAGCAGCAAGAGACTTGATCGCCCTTTGACCTAGTTTTATTGACGAGTGTTTCATTCAGGTAAATGACATTCTGCCCCTGGGAATTCTCTTGCATGAAGGTGTAGGAAGGTCCAGTAGAACAAGATATGTATTTTTGAGGTTTAAAATATGCCATGGCTTCACTGCCCATGGGGTCTATGTCAGGTATTCTGCACGCCTGACTCCAGACCAAGAAATCTGAAAATCAAATAAAAAACTTTAAAATTTCATATTGTTATCTATTAACCAACACTATAGTTCAAACATGCCATTAAAAACAATAATCTAAAATGTTATCCAGTTTTGTACATTCAGTGTTATTTTTTAACCAACACTAGTTAAACTACTAGTAGAACTAATTTAACATGGTTAAATACGGTTAAATTACGTGTATTATGAAAGAAAACATATTTTCAGAATTCCCTTCCAAGTACATTGTATAATATACCAATTAAAAATTATTAAAATAATGACGCTAATAAAATTTCGTGCTTCTGTTCTCCTTATAAAATAATAGCATAACTACTATTCGTCAATACTCAAAAGTTTTTCATATTATAGATTAAAATATAGTTTGACAAATAATGTATTTAATAGGTTTTGTCCCGTAAATTAATGTTAATAATGACGTAACCTTAAAAACAAGTTTTTGACTCGTAGACTTTTATCCCCACCTGAGTTTATTTATCTTTGCACAAATACAATCTACTAAAAAACATCTGCAAAATGTAAATATCATGCAACTGAAAACTATCGCTAAAGTCTACGAAAAGTTCTTATTAAGAAAAGTATGGGTAAGCCCCACTTGCCCCCGTTCCAGTGGTGTGGAGGATTCCATGGTTCCAGGGCGGCTGATCCCGGAACGCGTCGCAGGTAATTTTTTGAAATTTTGGAAATAATTAGGTATCTACCTACGAAAACAAGTCCTCTCTGTCTCAAAGAAAAATATTATCAACAAAAAGGGGTTGAACAGGCGATCTGGAAATTATAACATAATGTGTCGCAGGTATAATATTAAGGGGTGCAAAATTGGCAGTTAATTAATCAGAAGAAAGAGAAAAGACGTTAGGACAAGAAGTAGAAAAGTAAGGGTTGAAATAATAAGTTGCAGAGTAAGATGTAATGCTTGGTCAACACTCTCGGCGACACTTTTCTCGGGACTAGATGGTCAGAGTGCTATCTCTTCACTCCCGTGTCACGCAGTTGATGTTTGGATCGTAATGTTATTTAGTGGCTGCGTTTGCCTATTCTGGGTGGTATATCTCCTGTCCCGTGGCTCGTTGAAAACAAGAACCGAGACGGCACACACATCGCACACGAGGCGAATTCGTCTCTTTGCTGGACCGTCGCATTCACGGTACATCAAGTAGATTCGCTGAGAGTGTAGAACAGGCATTAAAGGAGAAGGAGATAGTACGACTCTATTACTACCTGGGTGTGTTGGTGTGATGATCGTGGAGGGCTCTGGCTGGGGGTACCATGCGGGAGGTAGAAGACGTTGCTGCGGGCGACCTATCAGGTAGAGGGCGGGCAGCAGCAGCAGGGCGGCAGCGGCGCCCGCGGCTCGTGCTCTCCGGCCCGCCCACTCAGCGCGCTTGGCTCGTCGCACCGCGCACCCCTCGTCACAGCCCTCGCCATCTCCTCCTAGCAGCGGGACTGCCTCCTTCATAACTATAAAAATACATTCACCGTAATTACATAATGAAAATGGATAGACTCTAGAGAGCTAGTGGGACTACTAACATGACGTTTGTTAGAGCAAAAGACACGTGCATCTGCAGGAAGTGGAATGTTCCAGTGGATGTAGAAATCCATGGTGAAGAGTAGGGATGAATCGCGGCTTGTTCAAGATACTAATCATCTTCTTGCGCAGTGTAGCGTGATGTGACAAAGGGAACTATGTTATTGAATGAAATTTCTAAAACAGTGGATCCATTTAATTACTTTTTAAATAACCATAAAACTTTCTTATAAAACTATCTTCCGAGATGTTTAGAATGTCAAAATAAGAAATCTTGTACTGTAACTGGATAAGTAATCTGTCAAACAACAAATAAAATATTTAAAAAATAATGTTACTGTAAAAGCCCGTAAATTAAAATAAGTAAATCTTAGGTTTTACTAGTAAATCTTAGGACTTACCTACATTAAAAGTTGGTAAATCTTAGGATTTACTGGAAAATCTTAAGATTTACCGTAGTACGGGCTTTTACAGTAACATTTGTACTCCCAGACTGAATATTTTAAAAACATAAATAATACATTTATGCACGTGTATTTTTATATCCCTCTCCTACATCTGAATAACTCTTTTGAGATCATGCGTCATTGATGAGACAACGCGCAATAATTTAATTTTAAATTACGTTGTTTACTTTGGTTGTTAAAAGAGCCGAATCACGGTGTAAAAAAATATGATACCTTTTAGAACTCATGAGCCATCCTATTGAAAAACCTCCATAATTGTTTTTTTTTAATAGAAACTCTTTTTTGTTTCTTGTAATATAGATGAAAAATATGAACTCAACGCATAACCCAAAGATAATGTTTAGAAGTTAGTTTGATAAACAGGTTTAATCATTTTTTTAATCGAAATTCGTAAACTTTAAATACCTCGTCGATTACAGGTATTATCAATACAATCTTGAAATAAGATCAATATTTCATATGTCAATAATAACATAACATTAAATGTAAATTTTAATAACGTAGCAATACATTTGGTAACATTATATACATTATTGTATAACCACAAAAGTTAAGTATTGAAAATAAGGTTAACTTAGTAAGCTAACTTAATCTTAGTGTATCCAAGCGAATGGTTTTGTACTGATTTTCTGTTGACTCGAACTTGAGAAAGATATATTAAAAACCTTTTATAAATTAACAAAAAATAATCAAACAGTAATCAAGATGTATAAAAATAAAAATAAAATATTATAAATAAAAGTATTAAAATTGAAAAAAAGTTAGCAGTTGCTTTTTTTATTATATGGTTATTAATAATATTCAATAATATATTCGGTGCTAATGTGTCCCTATCCGATTCGGTCATATTTATCTATATCATACTTCGACTAAGAACTATCAACATTATCTTCATTTTCTTAACGCATGTTTTTAATGGATGCTATCTTTAATTTTTTTTTTTTTTTACAGTGAATACCGCACAAGGATCTCAACTGCTCCCGTCTGGAGCCAGTGAGACTATGGCATCCCCAATTGGGGTATGTTGTGAGGCTGAAGGTAGTGGGGAGGGGAAGGAGGTGGGGAAGAGGAAGGTTGGGAAGTACTTGGCTATTCAGATCTGGTCACTAAACACGGCTAAAGCCATTTTCAAGCAACGTTTCAATTCTGAATGGTGGTCTTACACCAGGGCGATACTGATAGTATCTTCCACTCTGCAAATATACTATATATTATTTTAAATGAATTAATTGTGAAATAACACAAATTAATCAAATAAAATTTATTTGCGCATGCCGGGTTCGAACCCGCGACCTCCGGATTGTGAGTCAAGAGTCTTACCCACTGGACTACGGAGGTCGTCAATTAAATCCGAACAAAATGCTATCCTCGTAGATAGTGTCTTGGATAAATTTTATCCATTTTTATTTTTAATATGCGACATCTATTGACTTTTCTGCCAGTCTATATTTATTTTGTCAGTATATTTATTTTTATTTTTAACTAAATGAGTACAACCTCAAATAATTGTAATATTTAATTAATTGAAGACAATATCAGCGAAACTCAATCGAAAATTTGAAAACAGAAAAATCAGAAACTAAAAATCCTGGGTTCGGGTCCTGGTTTATGTGACCGTATATTTTTCTGTTTCCAGATAATTGATTGAGTTTCGCTTACAGGTATTGTGTTCATTTAATTAAATATTAAAATTATACTTATTCATTGAATACAATATTAGCGACTGTCAAACGAAAATTTGAAACACAAAATTGAGAATTTGGAATTTCAGTCGCATCTAGAAATTGAACCCAGGACCTAAGCCTCGCCGGGGCTCTGCTCTTTCATTTGAGGACAGCCAATACTGTTATGTTATGATTTGAAATAATAATTAATTCTATAAATACACGCACTTCTGTAAAAACGTGTATATATAGTCATTTCTATAATCTCAATCTAATATATTACGCAACGTCGGACGTTGATTACGTTGCTTCCCTTCGTGTGGTGCGAATCATTCATAAATTTAGCTAGTTGCTGATAGTTGGTCTGCTGCATGAAGAAAAAAACTGGAATTTCCGATATAAACAAGGGGAACAGGTTTATCGCGCATCAAAGAAATTTTATGAATACATAATGTAAGTAATACTAGGCATTGGTAAACTCAATAAATAATGGTGAGTAATTTTTTAAGGTTCCATGAAATAACTTTTTAGCCAACATTCTTTACCTTCTTCTCAAATAAATAGCTAAAGTTGCTTGTGCTGTGTGAAATTAGCATTCCTCAAAGCAAACTGACCAAACCGGGCCATCTACACGCATTATCTATTTTTTGCCACTTTCGGGCAGATCAAATTTTAGTCGTCTTTCGACACGAATATGTGATCAATTCATGATTTGGTCATGTCTGTTACTCTGGTTGGAGCATTAATATAAGAGACAAACCCGTGTTGAGTCATTAGATTTTTATAATCGAGTGTTTGTGTTGACATGGGTAGATCAATGTTAATGTCAATGTCGAATATAATGAACATTTACTGCAAATCAGTGTGACTTCTGCTATCTTGACCTCCGCCGAACCCGCGAGACTAATTCACTGAACCCCTGGAGTTCGATCGAATCCAGGTTAAGAACCACAGGTAAGGAACCCAGGTTAAAAAAACGCCAAAAAAATTTTTTTTTTCAATTTTAACATGCCACTGAAATATATATAAATATTTTTTTAATGAATACCACACAAGAGTCCCAACTGCTCCCGTCTGGAGCCAGTGGGACTATGGCATCCCCAATTGGGGTATGTTGTGAGGCTGAAGGTAGTGGGATGGGGAAGGAGATCGGGAAGAGGGAGGTGGGGAAGTACCTGACTATTCATATCTGGTCACCAAATACGGCTAAAGTCATTTCAAGCAACGTTTCAATTCTGGATGGTGGTCTTACACCAGGGCGATACTGAGAGTATCTTCCACTCTGGAAATATACTTTATATTATTTTAAATGAATAAATTGTGAATAACACAAATTAACCAAATAAAATTTATTTGCCTCGCCGCGCCGGGATTCGAGCCCGCGACCTTCGGAGTGCGAGTGAAGAGCCTTACCGCTGCGCTGCACTACGCCGGTCGTCAATATCTGGAGTTATGGGAACTATGACATTCCATTGTTGGAAATATAGTGAGGCTGGAGGGAGTGGAAAAGGGAAGGAAATGGGGAAGAGGATAATTGGATTATAAATTGTGGTAGGTATTTTTAAGCAACATTTCAGCGATTGCGATAATAAGAACATATTCCCATGAGAAACATAAATGTTCCCGCCGGAATCCATACCCTCGACATCCGAGAAAAACCGTTTATTTCGAGCCTTGTTTAGTGAATATCCTGCTACTTTAACCACTAACCTCTTCCCTTTCACCTGCATATTTTCAACCTACCTTACAACTTAAAACATTGATTAAATATAGCGATTCGTTAAACCTACAATCTCCCACTAGATCTGGACAGTGGGATTATTGTGTGGTGTTCACACATAAAAAGCCAACATTGCGAAACCTTGGCGCAATGGTCGACATTAACCTACTCCGAGTGTTCAAAAGATAAATAATGATGATGTCGTGCTTATGCACTAACTGATTTCAATGTAAGTAGGAATGAATAATCTATAAATTATAATCAGCATCGTGCATATTGTATTTTTAAAACATTCCTTCCATCATTCTATAATAAATAACTAAGCCTGGCAACTTGATTTTCACTAAATTTAGGTTGTAGATCTGATGCATTAAAATAATTATGCAAATCTTCAATAAAAGTCTATCAATAAACTTGCGTCTTCGTTCCTATTATAGTCAATGAACATTTTTTTACATGAGATCCACACAGGAGACCCTGAGGAAAATAATTTCCCTCAGGGCCTGTGTCATCTTTGGTGATGCTGTGTGGAGGGTTTTTTTAGGAAAGTAAGGAGAGGAGAGTTCTGGGAAGGAAAACGGTTTAAGGGGTGGGTCGGAATCTGGGGTTCAGTGTGTCCTGGTCGTCCGCCTCCAAGACCTAGAAAAGCCTCACCCCATGAACCCGGGCACCCCTGCTAAATCACCAAACATAGCGAACCACTTGGGGTGACCTATGGCAAATGTGTTGGTTATTCAATAAAGGTTCCCGGGGCGGCGGTACCTACCCATTCCCGCTCTCCAAATTAATTATGTGATAAGTATTATTATTACTACATGACCATCGTGGAAACCAATGTAAAGGAATGATTAAATTAAGCATCAACAATATTTTTAAAATACGAAAATCAAAAGGTCACAGAAAAAAGTTAAGTTGTGACTGAGACTCGAACTCCAGACCTCCAGACTCCAAAAACCACCCCAAGCCAGGACAAGACGCTTGACTCAAATTAGCATATTATTTTTATAAGATCCTCCGTTTTAAGTGTGTTTAAGCTATTCTTGTAAAATATTGTTATTTGCATAAACTTGTGGGAAGATTTAGGGTTGGTCCCACAGATAAGAGAAGTTGGTCCTATGCAGGCGCCGCTCTGGGCGCCGAATCGCCAAGGGCTTTCACTAGCGCCAAGGACGTCGTTTGGGTCAGGATCTTAAAAATGAAGGTCCATGGTAAAACTGTATCACCATCACCATGCCATCTGCATAAGCTAAAGTAACTCTTTTTCTTAATATTCACTAAACAATTAATATACGTCAGTGAAAACCTTATTATTGGTTAAATAAATTACACATATTTTATCATACATTATAAATTATTGTAACTGTAGGTTTTCCAAATAAATAAAAATAAATAAATTTAAAAATGAATTGTCCCGGCCGCGTACTTACGCGGTCGGGACAATTGTAAATACAATCCCTACCGCGTTTCAGTCGCGCTACCGACTTCGAGACACCTACGCGCTTCGTAGCTCTATCTGTCTCTGTGAGAGTGACGACCGTAATTTTAGAGGGGTTAGCAGAGAAGATGAACCGCGTTTTTTTTACAAAAATTTTTAAGTAAAAAAAACGCGCGTTTTTTTTACTTACAAAATATATTTTCAATGTAAAAAAAAAAAAAATTTAAGTAAATAAAAACGCGGTCCATCCTCTCTGCTTAGCCTTCTATAATTACGGTAGTCACCCTCAGTTTAAAAAAAAACGCTTAGAGAAAAAAATAGAGCAACGAAGCGCGTAGGCGACTGAAACTAGGTAGTGTTTGTAAGGTGATTTATGCATTACAATCCCAACCGCGTTTCAGTCCGTAGCGCGACTGTTACGCTGTAGGGATTGGAAATACGCGTCCCGGCCTGAGATTGTTTCGTCAACATATTATTTTTTTATGTTATTATTTCATATAAATTTCACATTACAATTCATTTGCATTATCTCGACCACTATACAAAGCTTATGCATCATGGCAGTCGTATAAAGGTTGTATTACAAGAATAATACATAAGAATAATATTAACATGATAAGAATAATAAATGCAGACACAAAAATAAAAATAATATTAAAAAAACATATATAACCAAAAATTTAAAAATAAAATTAAACTGACTTTCACAGAAAATAGGAATAAATATATTTGTATTTCTTGGGCATTAACTATGTAACAATTTCTGGACATTTTGTTTTGAAAAGTTTTAATCTTTAATGTACAATTGTTCCTTTAATTTTAAATTTTCTGTGACCGGTTTCGACACATCCGTGTCATTCACGAGCAAACTTAAAACGAACTTAAAAATTCTATACGAGTTCAAAAATTAATTAGATGGGGGTAGTGGGAGGGGTTATTTTGGGGGAGGGGGAGAACGGTGGGAGGAGTCAACATTACATGGAAACATCATTAGTAAAGGTGATTTACAGGGTGCTCTTATTTTATTAACTAAATTAATTTTCGATTTAATTTTTTTGTTCATTTCTAAGGTTTCTAAAGTGCACAAGTTAAAATATGAATTTACATTGCATTGTTTAAACTTAGTTTTTTTAACTTCTATTTTTTTTTAACTAAGTAAACGATCGTAAAATCAGGCAGATCATGATGCGCCTAGCCACACCGTAAAGTGCCTGGCGGCAGATCAAGATGTGCCTGAGGCGCATCATGATTTGCCTGATTTTACGATTGGCCTGCTACATACACACATTGGATTTGGTGTCTAGTTGACCCCTGAAAAAACATGAACTATCAACTACCTGCCTTCTTCCAAGACTATCAGCGAGAAATATTTTTGCTGTACTTGGTACTTCAAGCAATTTATTCATTGTCAGATTTATTCATCTCATACTTCTTGAAAACATGTTTTTTTTTAACTTCTATTTCTGACGTACAAGCTCTGCCTGGGACTACCATAGATGGAATTATCACCTTTTTTTTAATTACTTTAAAGTCATGCTTTGTGAATACGATTTTATCCGTGTTTTATTAATTACCATAAAGCAAGCCGAGGGAATTTTGTAGATAAGGCGATGGGCTAGTAAATAGGCTAGCAAAATGGCCAAACTTCCGGAGTAGTGGACTTCTTTATCGTTTTTACCATTTTAAATAAACTGATATAGGTATAATTCGCTCCATGTTTAATTCCGTCCAAGCATAATTTCGTCCGTGTGTAATTTGGCTATGTACCTAATATTTCTACGTGAAATTCATGCCTGTGTAAAAGGGAGATAACACTAATAATCAAGACGAGAAAATGAAAAAGATAATGGGACTCTTGTTCTCATTCATATGTTTGTTTAGATTTAGATTATTAGCGTTATCCTCTTCTTCAATAAAAATAACGTATGAATATTAATATACCTATGAACTTTTTGCAAACACTCGTAGTAGGTAAGTTTTAAGAATTTCACGGCCAAAAGCATTTTCGTTATTTGTTTTTGGGGTGTTATGCCGTGTTGCGCTACCTCCTTTAGCCAACGTTTCGGACATCGTTGCAGTGTCGGGCAGATCCGGTAGATCACACATCTACCGGATCTGCCCTGATGATGGACACTGCAACGATGTCCGAAACGTTGGCTAAAGAAGGAGGTAGCGCAACACGGCATAACACCCCAAAAACAAATAACGAAAACTCGTAGTAGATGTATATTGACAGCATCATTTGAATGGTGACCTGACAATTGATGCGGCGACGATTGCCTCCGTGTACTGTGTAAAATGTACCTGGCTATTCAGATCTGAATAGCTAGGTACATTTTCCACATCTCCTTCTCTCCCCACTACCTTCAGCCTCACAACATACCGAAATTGGTGATGTCATAGTCTCACTGGCTCTGAACGGTTGGGAAAAGTTAGGTCTTTTTTGTTGTATTCGGATAAAAAAAGTTATTTTATGTGATTATTTTTTTACGCTGGTGTATAGTGTATATAGGTTATAGGTATTAGACTTATTACTTGAAATGGCTTTAGCCGTGTTTCGTGACTACAAAAAATTCGTTAAAAAACAGGTTTACTAATTTATAAAGCAATTGTACACACTATATGTATACACTTCACATGGACTAACTGTTCTGGTATCCTCAAATATTGTAGGTAGTTAAAAAAACTCACAATTATCCAAAATAGAGCAATTAGACAAATATCGAAGTGTAATAAATATAAATCAATTCAGAAAAGGAAGGAATTTAATATATTGACAGTTAAACAAAGAAATTTGTATAACGTTTCAATTTTTATCTAGTTAGAAAGTTATTGACACTTTAGAGACAACTACATTTCAATAAAGTCTTCCACACACACAAAATAAGACAGAAAGAAAACATTGGACAAAAATTATTAACAGAATTGTTTAGTGTGGAAAGGCATCCAATTGCGTAGCTGAGTTCCTAGTGAAATTAAAAACGTACCTAATGGCGCCGTCTCCGCGCTCAAAAAGAAGATGATGGAGAGATTGTAATTACGAATGTTAGAGGAGCGCACTAATATTTAAAACGATAAAATCGATGCGAAAATTGTGAAAATGTTTAATTAAAAACAACTCATTTAAAATAGAGCAAAAATCTCGCGGGGGTCGTCTTAAACAGCATTTAAAGAAACACTGTGAATTTTTCATACATATAACTTGTAAAATAACTTAAGCAAACGTGTACATAATAATTTTTTGAGCATACTTTGCGATTTTTTTCTATCAAGGGAATTTTATATAATTTGCATTTCGGCGCGTAGAATGTCTAGATATTATCTTAAAAAATATATATATATTTTTTTTAGAGCAATAAAACTTAAAGGGAGATATGTTATATGTTTTTGTAAGGTTTCGTGGAATTGTAATGCACTTGTATTCACATCTTCTATGCTAAGTATAGATTCCCATGTTTCAAGAGACAGTTTTTCGTGCAGTGTTTGTTGGTTTATCGATATTTTACATATGTTATATTCATTATTATTGTTATTTATGTTTTGTTTTTCTATGTTATTGTTATGTATACATGTATGATGGTCCGTTATGTTGTTTCTCCATATAATTGTTTGAACATTTTCAGTGCGGTTGCAATTACATCATATATGATCAATACGTGATGGTATTTGATTATTAAATGCTCTAGTAAATTTATTCATACAGGGTTTAAAATTTAAAGTGGTCATAATGTTGATATAATTATCCTTGTCAATTTCTAAAATATTATAAGAGATTTTGTTAATGGAAATTAACTGATTTGTATTATTATGAAATAATATATAGAATTTTATACAAACAACTGAAAGTATATATATACTATATACATATACTACTGAAAGTATATAGCTTTTATAGTAAAATCTTACTTGTTAATTAATTTGATGACATAGTCAGAATTCTATTTTTTCTATAGCAATTTTAAACACTGAAAGTATATAGCTTTTATAGTAAAATCTTACTAGTAAATTAATTTGATGACATAGTCAGAATTCTTTTTTTTCTATAGCAATTTTAAACATAAGTAAATAGCTTTTATAGTAAAATCTTACTAGTAAATTAATTTGATGACATAGTCAGAATTCTATTTTTTCTATAGCAATTTTAAACATAAGTATATAGCTTTTATAGTAAAATCTCACTAGTAAATTAATTTGATGACATAGTGAGAATTCTATTTTTTCTATAGCAATTTTAAACATTCTTAGATAATATAGACGGGATTTATTATTTGCTAGGTGATTTGTTGGTATTTTTAGATTGAATTTTTCGTGTGTTGTGATACAATTTTTGCATTTTTGGGAAGTTTTCTTATTTTCACAGTCTTTGTAAGAGTGGTCGTCTGCACAGTGCATACATGACATTTTGTTTGTTACCTTTTGTAGGCATCTGCCTGATGTGTACCCATATTTAAGGCCGAAATAGCATTGTACGATAGGATTTGTATCTTCTACATATATTCGCTGGTACCTCAAATTGATTTTTCCTTCTTTTATGATTTCTTTTCTGATTTTGATGTTTAGTTCGACCATGTAGCTTACAGTGTCATAAAATTTTTATTTTATTATTTTTTTTAATTTCAAATAGGGTATTTCTGTTTACATCTTGAGTTGTTATTTTCATTCCTTCATTTTGATTAATTACGTCGTCAACAAAGTCTTCTTTATTGTAGTCATTTGAAATTCCCTTGAAGATCATTGCGGGTTGTTTTTTTTCTTATTTCTTCTGCATTTACTTCTCTTACTTATCACAGTTGATAATTGGTCTGCATCTTTTTTTTCGGGACACTTTATGACGAGTCTGTTTGATGAAATCTGTTTACAAAAATAAGTTTACAAAATAAATGAAATAAAACATTGATTGTTGATATAAAGGTCTGTGTATGTATATGACAATGAGTGCTTGTCTGTCCGAATCTGAACTACTGTCAATAAATCACGAATCTCCATGTGGTTTCAATATAATGCTAGCCAATTTATCAATCTGGGTACTACAAGATAATATATTATGAATAATTAATTGATTGCTTGATAGGAAATAAAATTATTATTATGCATATATCTAAACAAAAACCTAATAAAGAGTTTTTTTTTCTATTCAGATAATTTCGTTCTTAGGGTTCTTGACAAGATTAATTCAACCTTAGCGTACTTGTAGATTATTTGAGAATTTCCCGAATTACTTGCAAAAGCCGACTATCGTTAGCGGAAGAGGAATTCAAAGTGAGACCGTTTCATGACAAGAGAGACGTCTTAGAAATTACATTACGCCTGAAGCTTTACAAAAGTACTTTTTTGCTGAATAAGGCTGCGAAATAATTTAAAGGGGAAGAAACTTTGCACTCGGAAATTCATGCTCAAAATTCATAAAAAGCTAACAATATTTATTACTTTAGCAGTCTTAACTACGTGTAAGGCAGTAAAGGCAGGATGGTGGGTACTCTCAGTATCGTCCTGGTAAAAAGCTTGTTATGAAAAGAAACCATAACATGATTAATTTATTTTACTGGTCTTATTATTTTTATTTTTACAAGTAGTATATAGGGTTTCTTTTCGAACGCTGGTAAGATTTGGGGAAGGAGTTTGTTTTTTTGTCGCAAGGTTTTGTTTCCGGCACTCTTGTACGATCGACGGAGGGCAATTGCGTCACTGGTTCGACAGTAATTTTGAATAGCCGCAAAACCCAATGTAATCCGCAGTATATATTTTATTCCGTTTAGCGGGCAGAGAAGCGTAATGACAGTTAAGAGCCTAGCAGTCCTTTAAGTATTTTCAAATTTGGTGAAATTAGTTTGCTGTTTCGTCGTAACGTCGCACGTGTAGTTTTTACATATTTTAACTTCGGTATTCTGTTTTAAGGTTGTACATAATTTCACAACGCTACTTGTAATCTAATTCCCCGATTTCCTCCTCCCGTCAAGCTCTAGGGCGTCGACTTTACCATGAAACTCGTATGTAATTTTGTTCTGCGAGCATGTGGTGATATCAGGGGTATAAAAGCAGTTTTATTAAAAATTTTGCAGAAAGTGAAAAAAATGATAATTTTTTCCAATGTAAATTATTACTTTTTCAACACAAATTCAAAGGTAAATTAAGGTTACTTTAATGAATCGATAATTATTTTTGTTATTAATATCATCGCAAAGAAAAAAACCTCTTGTTGTCATTGTTTTATTTGAAAACTTAACAAAATTGATAATAACGGTTGATTAGACGATTATAATTTTAATAATTTTATTTATCTTAAAAAATGGAACATGTTACTTTTCCTCCATTAAAAGCATTTGCTTGCACCAAGAATTTTTATTACTACAAAATGTGCATACCTATATTACGAGTATAATACAATATTATATATTCAGGGTATTATTAGGCGTACTTGACGTATTTTAACCAGTTATTCGTGACATTATTTGGAATAAAAAATGTAAATGAAATTTTGGTCTCCGGCGACTTTTTTTATCAAAAGTTTTTTCCTCAAAATCAATTTTTTTTCGCATGTCGTCACTGGTCACCCGGCCAAGTTGCCGACCAACCCCTCACCCCATCTCTAACTGTCCAACACCTAAAAAAAAATATGTTTTTTGTAGAAAACAAAATCAAAGATGTCACTGTAGACAAAAAATTTCATTTACATTTTTTACTCCAAATAATGTCAGGAATCAATGGTTAAAGTAAGTCAAGTACGTCCCTTAAAACCCTGTAGGTATATATGCAGTCCTAGTGCTGCATACATATAAAATATATTGATTTTAATACAACACATATATTTTATTTTATTTATTTATGTTTACTTAGGAAGCGTACAATTGTGTGTAAAGTAATTGTACATTAAATAGTGAATATAATTTAAATCAGTTAAGTTCAGTGAAATCAAGTGGTTATTAAACAATTTTAGTAGGTATAAATTTTAAGCACGTTGTAAAAATTATCAAAAAGTGGTAATAATCAATATAGAAATAATAGTTTCGAGTAGTTATTTAAATAAAATTACTAAATAAAAAAAATTAAAATAATAGTACATAGTGTTAAGTAAAAAGTTATTAAAAAGAAAATAATAACACGAATTAATACTTTTCATTTAAGTACATTGTACGGTTAGTTTGATTTTAGTCGATTTAAGGGTAAAATGGATAATGTATATATGCAGCACTAGGACTGCACATATGCAGGATGTTAAGTACTTGACTTACTTTAACCTGTGATTCCTGACATTATATGGAGTAAAAAATTAAAATGAAATTTCGGTCTCCGGTGACATTTTTGATGTTTTTTTTCTACAAAAACATAAAAAAATGGTAGGTGTTAAACAGTTGGAGGAGGGGTGAAGGGTTGGTCGACTACTCGGCTGGGTATATACATGTTTATATATAAAGCTCAAACCAAAAAACCTTAGTTTTCGAGTAAATAGAGTTTGAAGACTAAATTTTTAAGGTTAAATTGGAAAAAAAGTTAAAGTTGCTACATGGTTACTGTCAGATCAGACTATTCACATCTAGTCACCAAACACGGCTAAAGCCATTTAAAGCAAAGTTTTAATTCTGAATGGTGGTCTTTTACTAGGACGATACTGAAACTATCTTCCAATCTGGAACGTACGGCAAATAAGAGTATACCTTATAATATTTTTAAATGATAAAATTGTGAAATAACACAAACCAATCAAATAAAATTTACTTGCGCATGCTGAATTTGAACCCGTGACCTCCGGAACGCCAGTCGAGAGCCTTATCGAAAATAACAAAACTAGAAATGAAAAAAATATATTATAAATAAAGATATGTAAACGTGAACAAAACTAGGGTATAAGTGATTAATTTTATGTGAATGATTTTATAAAATTTCATTAAGATTTTTCATAAATAGTTATTTGCTATCGAATAGATATTTCGCATTTCATATTATTTGTTCTTATTTAAATGTCGGAAACATTTATTTAATTATCATATACATTTATTTAATTATCAAAAACATTATTTAATTATCATAAACATATAATATTATGTCAACTTTGAATATCCCTAAACAGCGCCGACATAGCTCGCCCGTGCGATTTGAGTAGATAGTAAATTAAAGAAGAAATTGTAAAAAGGGCCATTTAATAATTCCGGCAATGTATTCAGGTCTAGTAAATGACTTATCTTTTGGGTGATTTAGCTTTTACTTAAATTATTATTATTTTTTTTTTTTTTTAAATAAAACATACATACAACGAAGTTGCATTCCCATGAGTTATCAAAACTCATTAAGGAATCGCCAATTGGTACATTTGAAAAGATAAACCCAACCCAACCCAATATGCAGACACAATAAATAATGAAAAAATTTACAAAACATTTTACAGAAGCAACATACAGACACAAACATATGAAGAATCACTTTACAAATATTTAACAGAAACATGTCTTATAAGATTTTATGAATAATATTATAACCACTCTTTTGATTTATGTACTGTTGGTGTCACAAAGTTAAAATCAAGTATCCTCCATGATGGACTATAGAAATGCATAAAAAACAAATCAGGAAAAATACAATAAAAGGTACATGCTCAAAAATACACAAACCTAATACAAGATGTTTACATAAAAAATACATGATAAGATTTAAAAAAGATATAAACTGCGCCCATCATATCTGGATGTACAAAGTTTGGTACTTGGAGTTAATCAGGATAGCTATCAGAACAGAGTTTGTACCTACTTATGACTCGTTTTCCAAATAACATTTGAAAAAATAGGATTTCAATATATATTTAAAGTAGCGTGACAGACAACCTTCCTTCTTCGGGCTTGTCCGGGCACTGAAACAATAATTGAGATCTGCTCTTAATATATGATACGAAAATTGATGCAAACCAAATAAATCATTGGATTTTAATATATTTATTTTTAAATTGAGATTCTTAAAATACTGTTTTATTGGATGATATTTTTATTTTATTAACTAACCTGTTTTTTGGTACATTAAAACGATTCTAAAGTTGATTGATTTATGCAGTTTTTTTAATAATATCACATATGTAGCTAAAAAGGCTCTTTAATTAAAAAATTAAAAAATGAAGCGGCATACGTTGAGATGTTTTCTATCTAAAAATATATTTTTTTCTTTTTTTTCCTTTATGCATATGACAACATAAGAAAAATATTTGCAGGTCGATTGAGATTTGTTGAAAACAGCTATTTTTCAAACAGTAATAAAGTATGAAAAATATTTTTTGTTAATATTTAATTATATTTCTGGGGATAGAACGTAAATGTAACTATCATTCTTTTGGTATAACTTTTTTTGTTTGTACGGTTATGGACGTAGGCGCGAGAAAACGCGCAAAAATCATTAAATATTGAAAAATCTCTTGTACCATCTTAAGACCGTGGAGTCGTATTTCTGTGATAAACCCGATTTTGGGTGTTTTAACCGGACCACCGAAGTGGGTGGGTTTAAAACAGATGACCGCGTGCCGCGAAAGGCAAAAGTTCGGTTTAGTGTAATACCGGGCCGAACATGTACCTTTGGGACTCCTGTACGTATCTCAGCTAAGCACCTAGTATCCGGGAGTGCGTGGAGCGAAGATCCGGGTTTTGGATTCCGCCAGGTCTCCGACATACTAGCTGGCCCCCAGCCAAATGTTACCAGTTCATAATCTGCTGGCTGATTGATTGGAAGCCGTAGTCCGGATGGGGGCAGCAGCAGCTAGGGCGTGACCTTCGTTCGGAAGGAAGTAGGGGCAGCTTGGGCGTTACCTTCGCTCGGAGGGAGGCACGGACTTCGAGCTGGCGATCATCTGTCCCACGCCCGTGCACCACGGAAGCAGCGGATGGTTTTCCAACAGCTCTTCGCGAGTTATTTTTAGACTTAGCTAGCATTATTTGTTACCTGTCGGTCCGGGAGCGAGTACGTGTACTCATTTATGTTTTTGACACCTCACTTTAAATATACCGTTTACATTTGAAGATAATCAAGTATACTTTTATTTTTAATGTCCCTGAACCGAAAGAGAAACCATTAGTCCCCACGACCTTACGGATAACTCGGTCTTCCATGACTGGGCTAGCCAAATATTGCTTCCTTTGGTCTTCCGGCATTCTACAGGAATCACCTTTAGATTGGCGCGTTGAACATTATATTGTTCAACAAAGTCGTGACCAAGGGAAGTACTATTTCTTACACCTGAACATTGAATACAAATTGTGATAATACATATGATACACATCGGCAGTAAACCAAAACAATGTGTCGCCCGACCTTGTAAATCGGCCGAACACACTTTAATTTACTTCAATCTAACATTATTGCACCCAGCGTGCAATCTCCGTAACAATTGTGCCGCTCACGGCAATTTTTTACCTAGCAAGCCCTTGTACAGAATCGAAAGGTTTTTGCCTGAAATGGTCTTTGCCTTGTTTGGCAACCAAATCTGATGAGTGTTTCGCGTCCAGTCAATCCTGTCAATATGGTAGCCGAGTTGGATAGTTTCTTTTTAACCCACCAGAGTTGTGCGTTATGAGCTATCAAATCAGAATAATCAACATTACGCGAATTCTACCGTTCACAGTACAAGTAAATTTGTTTGAGCGTTTCGTGTCCGGTCAAAGATGGTAGCCGTGTTGGATAGTACCTTTTTACTCCATCAGTGTTAGCATGAGCCTTACCAAATCGGAAAAATCGACAGGTACTTTCCCACCATTGTCTTCCATACCTCCTTTCCATCACCATTCCATTAAGCATCAAGACATACCCCAAACGAGGATGTCATCATTCCACTGGCTTCGGACAGTTGGTACTATTATACGGAATTATCATAAAAAAATGGTTCCAAGAATTTGACACAGCATATTCCTTCCATAAAATCCAGGTAAACACAACCATTTTCATTATTTTCATCGTGAGCTTCCCATAAGTGAGCGTACCAATTTATTATTTTCATAAAATCATGTAACTTATAAATACTCTTTAAATAATGTAATATTGACACCAGTCACTCAGATCAGGGACTTATGTGTTATATTTGATGAAAAGTTAACATTTACTCTGCACGTAAATGAAATAACAAATAGAGCTATAAAAATGCTTGGTTTTATATGCAGAACAGCAAGTGATTTTAAGTCACTAGAGTGTTTGAAAATATTATACACTTCTTTAGTAAGAAGCCAGGTAGAGTATAATTTGTCCATTTGGTCCGTATTGTATAAAATACATTCTGACAATATAGAAAGGGTGCAGCACAAATTTCTAAGATAAGCTGAATATTCCAATTAAAAATATTAACTATGTCCTTTTGATGAAACAACTCAAATTAATTACGCTGTCAGATAGGCGGATCATCTTTGACCTTGTACTATTAAATAAAATCATTAATAATTGCATTGACAATCCTAAATTCTAGCCAAAATAAAATTTTACCTACCGACCAGAAATACGGGGAAAAGTGCTACCTTCTTCTGTGACAATTTTAAAACAAACTATGAGGCTCATACACCTATAAATAGATTACATCATTTTGGCCATAAATTTGGGAATTTTGTAGACATGTTTGCAGATTCCGTATTAGTTATAAAATGTCTTTACTTAACGATTACTTTAATGAAATTATGATTTTAATTTTAATTAATTTTATTTTTTACTATTAATTTAATCATTGTATATTGTGTACTACGTACCTGCCTCACTATTATTATCTATCTCTGTTGTTAAGTTATATGTTTGCTATGAAAAACACTGTTATTACTTTATAAAAGACTTTTTATTGAAGAGGTGTTTACACCATTGACATTAGTTCCCAATAGACCACAGATGACAATAATTATAAGTAGTTCATCACTAGTGATGTGCAACATACAACAATAGTGATGTGACATCCCCTTTCTTTATTTATACAATACAATAAAATTTTAATTAAATTAACATTACACATTATACCTATTTACTATTATATATTTACTATTTGGCCAACCTTCGAAATAATATTTTTTTAATATTTGCATAGTTTCATCCAAAGCAGTAGCATTACTCAATTTTTTACGATATTCTTCACTAATAGCTAAGTTCATATAGATTGAATTTACATGACAATGTAGATCAGACTCATAATCGGGTATATAATGAATAATGATCTTTCAAAGCAGCTCTGGATAAAGTATCCGATATATACATTTCTTTACCTGGGACATGTACCACATTTAAATCGTAAGATTGAAGAGCTAACATCATACGTTGCAATCTAGCTGGTACATCATGTAAAGGTTTTTTAAATAAATAGACAAGAGGTTTATGATCAGTCTGTACTGTCACTTTGTTACCATAAACATACTGATGAAACTTATTACAACCAAATTGTATGGCAAATAATTCTTTTTCAATTTGAGCATAATTTTCCTGCGACTGTGTCATTGTTTTTGAACTATATGCAATTGGACGGTTATTTTGCATAATGACTGCACCTACAAAAATGAATTCCTTAACATTGTTAGGTTTTTATGAGGTGCAAAATAATTGTCAAACTTTTCCTTGACTTGTTTTAGCGTGATAGATTCCATATTCATGTTAAATGACTTGAAAATTTCCATACCTTTGGAGCCAATGGAATGAAGTAGAATTGCTATTTTTCTTATTTCTGGGGCTTCTTCCAAACCTGATGCCACCAAGTATATTTCATAACTTTGCCACCAATTTTTCCATATTCCATCGTTATTTACGCTATTTGATGATACGTGTAGATTTGACAACGCATTAAAATCATGTTGTACGTACTTTGGTGAATCCTTCGACATCTTGTTTTTTCACCACTAATTTTTAATATATTATATTATTAATATTAACATCCAACTTCTGACACCATGTTAAGTTATATGTTTACTATGAAAAACACTGTTATTACTTTATAAAAGACTTTTTATTGAAGAGGTGTTTACACCATTGACATTAGTTCCCAACAGACCACAGATGACAATAATTATAAGAAGTTCATCACTAGTGATGTGCAACATACAACAATAGTGATGTGACATCTGTAAAAGCCCGCTAGGGCGTAAATAAATAAATAAATAACAGCATTGAAATTCCAAATTTACAGACAAAATAATGAGATGAGACGCTGTTTGATAACCTTTTTTTCCATGGTTTCAATTTTTCAGTAAACTTAAATATTTTTTTATAGTGGTGATATTTCGGGCGACGCCGCGCCGGTTTGCACTCACGAAAACTAATAAATGTACATAATTTATTTATTTTATATAATATCTTACATTTCAAATACAATTCAGCAATGCCGGCCTCACTGGGTAGCTCACATGTGCTGAGGCCTACATTTTATAAAAAACAAAAATTTATAATACATTAAGAAATATATAAATATAATGCTGTGTAAAAAAAGTAAGCTAAAATTAAACTAAAAATAAGGATTTGTAATTAAGGTAAAATTATAAGTAAAATTAATTATTTCATTACCTAAATAAAATTAAAATCGGTATATAATTATGTGTTTGTGAGTGATGTGCGTTTTATATTGGTTTTGTGTGTTACATGTATGTGTTTTATTCTTATTTTATTATGAAATTTTGGTAATATAATTTTGTTCTTTAATCCGTTTTGTAATTTTGAGTATGAATTTATTTTTGCTTACATCCATTTTATTTTCAGTAAGAATGTTGAATGCTTTTATAGCATGATATTTATAGTGCCTTTGTTGCTTTCATCCATTTTATTTTCAGTAAGACTGTGAATGCTTTTATAGCCTGATATTTATGTATAGTGCCTTTGTCCAAAGCTTGTATTTACCGTCGGAGTTTTTATGTTATTTTTGTAAGATTGTGCTGGTTTGTTAGTGATATTTTGTGTTTGTTGGAGTTTGTTTTTTTGGTCAAAAATGTAGTTTGGTAGTGTTTTAACATATAATTGGCGTATATCTAGTACGTCACAACTGTTGAATATTTGGTCTGTATTAGTTAGTCTGTGTTTTTTAAGTGTTACCTTTACGAACGTTTTCTGCACGATTTCTAAGTGATCGATAGCTGAGTTTGTTGCTCCTCCCCAGACAATTATTCCATATTCTATTATTGATTGACAAAGTGCAAAATATATTGTTTTCATTTGTTTTATTTTATATGTGTTTCTTATGTTTAGGAAGATGTGAATTTTTTTGAGGAGTTTATTTGTGATTTGTTTGATATGATGTGTCCATCTAAGGTTATGGTCAATTACGATTCCTAGATACTTTATTTGTTCTGGATTTTGAAGAGAAGGGCAATTGCAGATGTTGGTGTTTAAACATTCGACTTTTTTAGGGTGTTTGTGTTGTTTTTGGTTGTCCCGTGCTATTTATACTGTACGTTGTAAATTTTAGTGTAAGTATGTTTGAGTCTAGCCATGTTTTCACTCGCGTGATTTCTAAATTCGCTATCTTAAATACATTATTCCAATCCTTAGATTTAAAGAGTAAAACTGTGTCATCTGCATAACAAACTATTTCACCGTTTATTTCCATGCTACAAAGTTCATTTATATAAATAGTGAAAATAACGGGCCCTATTATGCTTCCTTGTGGAACTCCGTATGTAGTCGGCAGTGGTTTGCTAGTGTGGTTGTTAATTTTGACTTGTTGTGTTCGATTACTCATATTTTTTTTTTTTTTACATTAACTCCACACAGGAGGCCCTGAGGAAAATAATTTCCCTCAGGGCCTATGTCATCTGGGATGCTGTGTGGAGGGTCTTTTTGAGGAGGAAGGAATGAACATTGGTCTTGAAGAGACCCATGTTATAGGAAGGAGGAAACACAGAGGCCGGCAAATCATTCCACAGCCGAGCTGTTGAACACAAGAACGAGTCGAAGAAATGACCCGTTCTCATGTGACAAATGTCAACCGTGAACAAATGTTGGGCACGCGTTTGGCGTGTTTCCCGACTATGCACCGGTGCCGAAGGGATCAATGATGCTAGTTCCTATTTATCTATATAAAGTATGTTTACATTATGTTTTTCGATGCCTGTCCACTAGGATATATACCTGTGTCAAGACAGGCGTAGACATTGCGTCTTCACTGTATATTAGCCGATCATACTAGCTTTGAGTGTTAGGCTTGTACTAGCTTTGAGTATTAGCTTTTGTACTAGCTATTGTACTAGCTTTGAGTGGCCACACAAAGCTAGGATACTCATATTACTTTTTAATAGTTGGAGTTCCTTTTCTTTGATGTTTTCTAATTTTTTTAAAAGTGTATTATAGCAGATTGAATTAAAGGCTTTAGCTAAATCCAAATATATCGCTATGCATTTGTATCCTTGATCTAAGTGGCTATGTATATAATCTATCGTATATGCCTAAGCTTGTTTTGTGCCTCTTTTTTTCTCTAAGTCCATATTGTTTATCTGAGATTCATATGTTTTCTTCCAGGTATTATGATTCGGTTTTTAAGACTATTCCAAAAATCTTTGATAGCGAGTGTAATAATGTGATTGGTTATTTCCATTTTATCTCCGGATTTATAAATAGGGATTGCCAGTCCTTTTTTAAGATAACCAGGAAAGTAGGTGTGTGTTATACTAAGGTTGATTAAGTGCGTTATAGGTTTTGATATTTCATTTTTTATTATCTTAAAGCAATCCGTTGTTATCTCATCTAATCCAGGTGCAATTTGGTTTTTTAACGTGTTCATTGTTTTGTCAATTTCCTCTTCTGAAGTTGTTTTAATTATAAATCTATATTGTGTCGATTGTGTATTGTTTGGTATGTTTGTTTGTGTTAGTGTGTTTGTGTTATGTATTTTACGGTTCGCTAAAACTTTTCCTATATTTGCAAAGAAGTCATTCACATGATTTGCTATAGTTTCTATATTTGTATTGGCTTCTATTTTCTTTGAGTTAATATTTAGATATTCCACAGTATATTTTTGTGTGTATGTGACTTATTTTAATATTTCCAGTTATAGTTTTCTTGTTTAAGTTTTTCTCTATAAACTCCTTTGCTACTCTAATAATTTTGGTGCATATGTTTCTATTTCTTTTATAATAATTAAGTTGCTCTATGTCATACGGCGTGTGTTTAATTTGGATGCGAATTTTGTCTCGTTTACGAATACATTTTAATATTTCTTTTGTTATCCATAGTTTATTTTTTTTGTTTTGTGTGTAAAGTTTATGTGTTTTTAATTAGTTTTATTATTTATTTCTTATGTTAACACAAAATTTGCGTTTGTAAATTTATCCCAGGCTTCTTCAACATTTTCTATGTGGTATATTGTACTCCAGTCTAGTTTTGTTTTGATCATTACATGATCTATACAGCTTTTTGTGGTTTGTAATAACTAATAACATTTAAGAAGTTTTTATAATAACTAATAACATTCAAGAAGTCATATTAAAAATGTGTTAACGTATTATTAATTCAAAACTGACCTTACTTCAAATAAATTAATTACGAGAGCTTAATTATATTAGTAAGGTTGAACAGATGGCACTCTTAAAATCAATTAGCAACTAGTGAAGGAGTGTAATTCACACGCTTTGTCTAGTTTTTATTATGCGAACGTAAATACTGAGTCTACATCCATGTCAGCGGCGTGCACTCTACATTATTATTTATTTATATTAAAAGTTATGTTATTCATACATACCTACATATAATTATATATACAATATACAAAGGAGGGGACAATTTCTTGAAATATCGTACATCTTTCCTTTTGATACTTATATCTATACAACTGTTGACACTAGTACATGAATGATTCACGTATCCATTTTTTTCCAAGGACATCGCTTTCTTGCTGAATTCTAACCATTTCCACTCATATAAATAATACCTACATTGATATATATTTTAGCAAGAGACACATAAGCTTCTTGTTTATTCTATATTTTGTCGTCAGAGATTATCCAGGTGGGTGATCTTATTACACACTTGTATCACAGATAACAATAATTATTTTAATTTACTGCCTTTGTTTTGAAGTTTTGATTACTTTGATTCCTTGTAGTGCATAGTATAGTGTAATGTCAGCGCCCGCCACTGACCTACTTATGTATGTATTTGATATTAAATATTACTGTAAGTATATTTACATTTCTACATGGTAAACCAGAAGACATCGTTGCAAAAGGTCTTATGACTTATGACTCGTCACGCTTTGCATCAGATTGAGTTTTCCCATTCAATCAGCGCTTGTTTCTTCTTGGATTCAATTGCACATGCTGCTCGATTTGTTGGTTAGATCACCTTGATATCACTAAGTAATTTCATGTTTGTGTTATATTACGCCCACTTATATTTTCAATGTGTACACAGGTTTTATATTTTATAATTTAAAAAAAAAAAACTTTCTTCCTAAAATAGTGCACAGGTATATAATTTTACATACACGTTGTTTTTTTATTTTATTTTTTCATAAATACGCTCATGGTAGCATCAATTAAACATATATCAAAATATCAATTGTGTTAGTACTCCCTCTCTAAACACGAGAAATTCTCAATTAGAGAGGTATTATTACCACCATTAAAAATTATTTGCATTACATGTACATAATTAAAAAAATAATTGTACTTATACCTAACTTTGTAAAATTGTAAAAATGGAATAAATAAATAAATAAATAAATAAAATAAATAAATAAATAAAAACTTGTCATAATTCCCGAATACGACTGTAGATTTCTACCGTATAAACAACAATTCACATCGAATAAATTAAGAACATTTAGTCGTTGTGAACTATTTTATTCATTGTCTATCAGCAGTCAGTGCTCGGTAACGATGATAAGTTAACGATATTATCGACAATACCTACCTTCATCGATCGACCGTGTTAAATACCCTGGAGGAAGGGGTTAGTTCCAGGAAGAAGCCTCTACAAAGGCAATAATATTAACTAATACCTATCATGCACAATCAAAAGTATATTGTCTATTGGCCATTCTTTGGTTCTAGTACATAGTTTGCTTAAGTTATCGCATTTTCGACTTACAAAGGCTTCGAGGATAATGACATTAGGCAGGTATTTAAAGTATTAAGATTATGTGATTGCCGAAATGATTTATTTTTTACATGAACTGTCACAACAAGTTTTGCCAATATCATTTTAATCGCAGTGCATACAATAAATTATTATTAGCGTAACCCCATTTAATTGTTTGGATTGCAGGGAGGCTGAAGGAAGCATGGGTTAATTTGGTAGGCGGCAACGGGTACTTCCGCCCCGGTAACCTTTATTGGATAACCAACACCTCTGCCATAGGTCACCCCAAGTGATTCGCTACGTTTGGTGATTTAGCAGGGGTGACCGGGTTCATGGGGTGAGGTTTGTCTAGGTCTTGAAGGCTGATGACCAGGGCATACTGAACCCGAGATTCCTACCCACCCCTCAAACCCTTTTCCTTCCCAGAACTCTCCTCTCCTTCATTTCCTTAAAAAAAACCTCCACACAGCATCCTCAAAGATGACATAGGCCCTGAGGGAAATTATGTTCCTCAGGGCCTCCCGTGTGAAGGTAGATGATGATTTGGAAGAACATGGCTAAACTTATTTCAAGCGACGACTCGTGTTTAACCGAGGAGTGGGGCATTGGAGGCTGCTAGAAAAGTTAGTTGCTTAGGTAACTAACTTTTCTGCAGGGAAAACGTTTTTTATAATATTTTTCAGTATCTATGTACATGAAATGTAGTATTTTGCGATACGTTCCAAAGTGGTAAATACTCACTCTCAGCGTAGCCCTCGTAAAATACCACCATTCATAATCGATACATCGCTTGAAACGGCTTTAGTTGTGTTTGGTTACCAGATCTGAATAGCCAGGAACTACACAACATTCTTTCCTGCGTCTCATTATCTTTCTCACTCCTTTTAGCCTCACAATAACATCAATTGGGGTTGCCGTAGTTTTACTGGCTCCGTGCAGTTGGAAATTTTTTGGGTATTCACACTATAAAAGAACGTTGGGAGGCAATCTTAATATGCAGGTTAACACATGATGCTATCATTGATTAGTTTCTTACATCCTACTCTATTGGCCATTAAATTAAATTATGCCCAATTTTAAACCACTTGTATTTTATCGTGATTTGATTGGATTATTCAATGTTTAATTAAATTGATTTGATGCGTATTGAAGTCATCACGCCTTATTACTTCAAAGAAATTCCATTGAACCATCTCACAGTGGCGAAATAACATTGCATACATTTTTGTTTGTTTCAAGGTCCATCAAGTGTAGTTTTTTTACCTGATGACCTCAGCAATCTTATAGAAATTATTGTTCGCCGGCTGTCAGAAGCAATATTAAAATAAACTGATTTATTGTTCAACGTGATTCGTTATACAAAATAATGCTCAAGCTTTTTTTATCGTGGTTATGGCGGTGATTTTCAAAACCATGGGAAATAGTTCAAATTTATTGATTTTAGCGTACCATTCAATAACGTATTTATTACACATTGGCGACTAAATTACTAGAAGTATAGTGAAAACAATTTTATTGTTTAAACAAGGATTTAAGCAATAAATCACACAAAACCGAAATTGTAAAAGTAATACCGTCAGGTAAATACATTTCTCAATCAATTTCCAGTATTTATTATTTATAATTTTTTTTTCACTTAACTCAGTAGCGTTTTGTGTGTCATAGATTTTTTTTTTAAATCAATATTATGAATTAAAATAATTAAATTACCTATTTTTAGAGCTAAATCGGAATCAGAAAAAAATCTTCTAATCTTTCGCATATTTTTTAACGATAATCATGGTTTATGGAAAACCCAATTATTTTTAATGTGGGTACAAATGACACGACTATCGGGTACAATTTTATGTAATGTAATTTAAAAGTTCTTTACAAAGTGTAATTATGATGTGTGAGCAGTGGCATCTCAATCGGTTGACAACTCTGGGCAGCTGCCTCGTCCGGACCTCGTAGGGAACCGGTTGTTCAAACGTACAAAAAAAGATTATTTCTGAAAAAAGCGCTTGCCTACGAGTTTATTTATACATTCCGGATAATTTTACAGGTTATAAGCCTATTTACGAACCAAAAGTAGCGTAAATTTTCGATTGATTCATATATTATTGAGACATACCTATATCTTCAAAGAACTCAAGACATATGCTAGATAAAGAAAAATTGAAAACGGTTTATTTTTCAATAATCCAGTCTATGCTTTCTTATAATAAAGTGTGCTGGGGATCCTGTCAAAAAACTTATACAGAACCACTAAATATTACCCAAACACTGATTCTTTAAATTATGTCAAGAAAAAATTTAGATATCTAACTCATTTACTAATGTTAAACACTACGTATTACACAAACGCTTTGTAGATTTTTTAATAATATTAATATTGCAGAAAGAATACAGCAAATTCGTACTACTAGAGTTGGCTCTGGTCTGAACTTTGTGGCAATTCAAACTAATTCTTCTTTTTGTCAAAGAAATTATTTTTATCAGGCTCAACTCATATTTAATAACCTTCCAGAAGATATTCCTTGAGCACTTTTAAAAATATTGTTAAATTATTTGTGTTAGCCGAGGATTACCAAATGATTTTCTCTTCTTTGTCTTTTCTTAATTAATAGCATTTTGTCTAAACCTTTTTTTTCATCTTTCTCTTGCTAAATTAATAACATATATTTTTATTATTTTCATCTCAGTCGTTTTAAAATAAACATTTTTAGTTCAAACAAAATTTCAACGTGATGGTCTCCCTACCTGTTTACATTATAATGTACTGTCTCCTTCAGCTTAGTAGATACCTAGATACCCATACCCGTAGAAATAAGCAACAATATTTTGTTATTTCAATACCTATATTATTTTTGTGTTATTTTGTTAATTTGTAGAATTGTTAACCTCAACACGGGCTTGTCCTAGTGAGGTTATAAATTGAATTGAAACATTATACCCTACCACGTAAAGAAAGAAATAAATTAATTGTTGGTGGTAAAACAATTTTTCTATTTTATTTATTGTTTTTAAGTTTATTTTGTGGAACTCCTTTTTAATTTTTTTATATATTAATATTTTTTTATAATAATATTATTATTTCAATAATATTATTGTTTAATGTATAAAAACAGTTTATTATAAACAAGTTCTGCTTTGTAATTTTATTATGCGTTACAGCTGTTTCGCCCTCTGAAGGCATTATCAAACAGTTTGATAATGCCTTCAGAGGGCGAAACAAAGAATTACAAAGCAGAACTTGTTTATAACAAACTGTTTTTATACATTAAATAGTGCTAAAACAAATTAAACATTAGAAGTTGCGTTTCCTTTTTATTTTTCTATGTGACATATTACATTTATAGATGTAGCATTAAAAAGTTAATTCAATAAAAATGAAACAAATAGTGTTTGCTAAGAAAGAGACATGTGAGGTTCTATCTTCTCTTTTTACTTGCAGAGAATTGGCATAAAGGTGGATTAATTATTTTAGTGTTTTCTAGTTTCCCTGGGGCTCGTAATATTATCGTCACACCACTGCATATCTTAGTTTTTTGCTTTATATCAACTTGGACTGCAAAAAACATACGGATAAAAACCTTTTGATAGCGCTTTATGTTTAAAATGAATCTGCAGTAAAAAACGTCCATATATAAGAATCTAGTAGTTATCTGCAGTATGGGTTGATAATTTTGTTGTAGGTACCACATGATAATATATTCTCATTCCGCTGAGCGAATAGACAGATAGAAAACGTTGTGGTCGAGACTTTTTGATGAGAAAATTGGCTCTCGGTCATTCACCTGAACGTTAGGTGCCCATGCGACAAGCTCGCTAATCTTTATAATTGGGCAGTAAAAAAATCTGGTTTCATAAGGAAAAAAATTACGTTTATTTTGTACGTAGTATTATATATTTACGTTTATGATGAATCTCCTCTTCCAGTGGAAAGGAGGAAAACCAAAATAAGTTTATAGTGATGACTGATGACGATATAAATGTTTATTCAGATGCTTTTTCCTCGAAGTGTTAAGGTAAAATTTCAATAAAAATCACATAAATGATATAAAATTCTCAATGCTAAGACAACAACTTACGAGTACATGACTCATCAATTCGGATATCTGGATTTCTATCTTGATGAGTATTTAGTGTGTGTAAACAAAAATATCGCTTTTAAGAGAATAATATAAGAAAAGATTAACAATATAAGCGCAAATCAACAAGAAGTTTTTTCCATAGGAAAAAATGAATGGAAACTAAAATAGTGAATTGGAGTCTCAAATAAACTTCAATAGGTTTTAGTTCGAAGTACGAGTATAACATGAATCGGAATAAAATATTTTAGTAAGTTTTCGAGTAATGTTGCGTCTATGTTTACTAGTTAAATAATATACTAACCATTGAAACCGTAACCGTTTGAAGTACAAAAGGGGAACAATCGAAATATAACCCTGCCCCCAACTGATAAGCTCTTACATCGCACCCGTCCTGAGATGGGTTTTAAACACTTGTGAAACACTACGGAGATCTGCGTTGGAACCATTGTTGAATGATTACACTTGTTTACCTCCAATTGACGCCACACGACCGGAAACTACCGTATACGGGCTACGCGTACGAAATATATTAGTATGCAATATAGCCTTTAATTGTATAGCTATAGGGTCGGGGCAGACTAATGGATTTTTGGTATTATTGTTGTCAGTTCTTTATAAAGTATTTCTGCGTTTCTTTTCATATTTTACTTTGAGTTCTTTTAGCCAAGTGTTTCTTTAAAATTATGAACATTATCATTTTGAGAAAATTTGGCAGACTTTGACTTCTATAAGTATATGTATATTACTAGTGTATAATATATTATATTGCTACCACGTATTATTACCTACTACGTATTTTATTATTACAAAAATCTTCTTGAACCTATGTATAAATGTCAATATTGTGTTAACGTGAATAAATGTGTGAAAATGAGGGATATGTTAGTAAAATTAAAGACAACGCAGGTCACACTAATGGATTGTATAAATATTATGCCACATCAGCAATTATCTCGCGTTCGCCGTTCGTCCACAAAATAATACTACAAAAACACGGTTATTAAATAATAATAAATCGATTATTGCTCACTTGTCTAATACTTTATGTAACACCTCTCTTATAACTCACCTATAAGTTCGTGCACTGTTAATAATAACTACATTAGTAGTTGTTGAGTTCGTAATAAAATTCCTCCGAAAATATCGAAAAAATCAGACTCATTTTCATTGTTTGTACTAATTGAAGTATTTGATGTAAGGTTATTGAGTCTTGCAGGAAAATACATCAGAAGAAATATTTATAAATTCCCTCCACGGAAAAAAACAACAAATCGTGTGGAAGCATACTCAATTGTAATCATATATATTTACCTGCAGCTAGATAATGAGCCTTGCAGTCGAAAGATCTCACATGTTGTTAGTATATATTCATAAAGGCATTCTCAAGGTTTACAGAAAATCTCATATAAATTTGTTGAATCATTATTATAAGCAATAATTATCAGCCTGAAACACTCATCTACATCGAAAAATCTTCCGAGAAAAGATACTTGCCGCCAACGGGACTTGAACCCGTGTCATTCTGATTGCCGGTCAATATATACTAGTGTTTCATTCAACAATTACTGTTTATTATTTTTTTTCTACCTGAAAACAACCAACTTTATTTTTGTGAGAGAGACATTGTTATTGTTAAATCTCTCGCTAGGTGGCGTCGACACAAATTATGTCTACATTTTTTGGGAAAATACTTTAACTTGTCAAATATTAATTTTTATTTTTTAATTAATAAACTAACGTTTAAGACAACATTTTTATGCAAAGCACAAAGGGTAACAATTATTATAAGCAATAACTATCAGCCTGAAACACTCATCTACATTGAAAAAAATCTTCCGAGAAAAGATACTTGCCGCCAACGGGACTTGAACCCGTGTCCTTCTGATTGCCGGACAGGTGTTCTGACCACTGAGCTATGGCGGCTCATCAAATACCCGCCAAATAATTCAATTTATTAATAAACAGTAATTGTTGAATGAAACACTAGTATATATTGAATTATTTGGCGAGTATTAGATAAGCCGCCATAGCTCAGTGGTCAGAGCACCTGACCTGATAATTATTGCTTATAATAATTGTTACCCTTTGTGCTATGCATAAAAATCTTGTCTTATACGTTATTTTATCAATTAAAAAATAATAATTGTTGAATCATGGTTTTGGTAATTGCCTCCGAAGGAAACATTAGTCCTTCTTCATGCATACTGGAATTAAATGGCGAATATTACCCGTACTTGATGTTATGCATGGATTAAATTACATTTATTTATTAAATTCACACAATAAATACATAAATTTTAAAAAGGTATTTTTTTTAGTGAGTCCAATTTTTGCAAATGTGTAATTTTACCTTGTGTAATATCATATATTTCTTATTTTATAAATTTGTGTTTTATTACACATGTTATTTGCCCATGTGTAATTTTCCGACTCTAATGACGGGTTATTCCAAAGAATTTTGACAATTCATAATTGTTTTATTTTATGTTAATTTTAAAGTTTTGTCAAAGTTCTATACAAGTTCTGTTATCATATCAGTGTGAGTCAATTATTTCACAGAAGCTAAATAAAAACGGAACTTGAATAGAACCTTCACAGAATTTGAAAATAAACTTTGAAATTTGACGAATAGTTCAAATTCTGTGAAACAAATAGCACTGGAAGTAACTTCGATGTATGTATTTAAGAATGCATATGACGGTATATATTCAAACACATTTACATATATATGTATGTACGCAACTCCAAATGTAACATCTAGAATCTAGATACTCCCACAGTAATAATTACACTCGGTTGAATGCTCCGTGTACGTTTTCCATGACGAAAGTGAAAAGTTGAGGCCGAAAGGAAAAGTGTTGCCCATTCAAACACTTCTTAGATGATTTCCCTCTGACGTCAAATGATTTACGTTTTGGCACGATACGGGATTTTTCTTACATCATGTTGCGTAACTATTTTTTAGTGCGCATTTGAGTACTACGCCTTGTGTTTACAGATTCATTGTTCAAAATCTTAAAAATAAGTACACGGTATGACTCCATATCAGTACCATTGTTATCTTGTATGTAAAGGCATATTTACATGGGGTTTAAGTTACTAGGCATATTCACAAATCTAATCCAAACGTTTAGTCTAAGTATTAGTTCTGACATCATCGGTACCCTCCGTGAATTCAGAGGACCGGACAGTGAGAAACACAGCTTGTGATGGACGTGATGGTCAACACCTCCTCGCTAACGCTTCGAATTTGGCCGTTTTGAGGCGCGCGCTGTGAAAAAATGCATTTTATGTTTTGGAGATCATTTTGAATATTTTCCGGCCAAATGAAAAAAAATTATGTCTCCGAATTTTAATACGGAGACATACAAACTGATTATAATTCTATATAGCCAATGAATTCACCTGTCTTTTGTCGATTATCACATATTCGTAGGATTTATAAATAAAAAAAATGTGGTCGAATTTTGGCCCGCTCTGAAAAATAAAAGCTGTTCGTATTTTGACCTTAGTCGCTCCAGTAGTTATATAATTAGAGATGCCACGAATATTCAGCTACTATTCGGTATTCGGCCTATTCGGCATTTTTTTTTACTTTTCGGTATTCGGCCGAATATTGCGAACCATTCGGCCTAACACCAAATACCAAATCATGAAAAAAAACACAAGAAATTACACACATTTTTATTTATTTTAGCAAAAAATCAGCATTTTTAATACATAAATTCTATTAGTCGTGTTAGCAAACGATTACGCTTTTCAAAGTATTTTTTTTAAAGAAAGACACCCTAAAAATTCCCTGGTTACGAATAACCCGACAATATTTGAAAATCTCCCACTACCACCATAGTAAGCCGAAAATGTGCTTGAGTCGGAATGGAGAACTTATCCAGCCAAGGAATCGAACACGGAACACCTGGGTGGGACCCAAACGCGATGCCTACGCAACCACTGACCAGTCGTAATATCATAAATTATTATACCTGCTTCCGAAAATAGCAGCTCGCTACATACACTTCTACCGGGAGATGATAAATAAATCTTAGCAAATTCTATTAGGCTTGAATACTGTTTTGCGTTTGCTGACCATGACTTGTACGGGTCTGCTGTCCGATCTAGGCGAACAGTTTTCACGTAAAAATCAATTTCTTTTGCGATATGTAATTGATTTTTACATGAAAACTGTTTGCGAAATGTACTAAGTGTCGCCGAGTATTCGGCCGCCGAATATTCTGCGCTTCGGCCGAGAGGCTAGCCGATTCGGTATTCTGCAAAATTACTATTCGTGGCATCTCTAGTTATAATAATAATGCATCTATAGAAATACGCGGTACAATGAAAATGGCCGTGATGAAAATCAACTAATTTTCCTTATACATAATTGTTGCAACTAATTAGTATTCACCAGTTACTGTTTGATATATCCAATTTATGAGAGAATAAAATAAACCTTTCGATCATCGTCATTAAATCACTTCTATAAAGAAAATTTATTTCTATGATTGAGATTAAGATTATTACACGTGGTAATCCGTTCAATGGCTGTGATTAAACTAGATATCTACTATGAATAATTTGCCTTGACCACATTAATTACTATCCGACGCGACGTTGAGACATCTTTAATTTATTTTACATACAGCTGCAGATTATCTTAAAATAATATTGTTCTATGAAAAATCTGGTGACTGGACAACTCAACAATGTGCAACTTCATCACTCCTTAAAAAAGTCATTAAAAGTGAAAATTCTTTTCAAAGAAATGTTGATATGCCCTCGTTTATTATTTTGCACTTTACCATAAAATTAAAATACAAATCAACCAAATACCCGTAGGTACCTGAAGTTATAATTTTCTCTTTAGATTATGAATAAAATAGCTGGTTTAAAGGATTAAACTATTTTCTTCAGTATTTTCATTGTGTAAATAAAATTATAACCTTCTTTTATAAAATGACTGATTTTTTATTGTATCATAATTTAAACTTTTAAACCTCGTTGTTATGCGATTTACCTTTTTTTTTACAGTGAATACCGCACAAGAATCTCAACTGCTCCCGTCTGGAGCCAGTGAGACTATGGCATCCCCAAATGGGGTATGTTGTGAGGTTGAAGGAAGGAGGTGGGGGAAGAGGAAGGTTGGGAAGTACCTGGCTATTCAGATCTGGTCACCAAACACGGCTAAAGCCATTTTCAAGCAACGTTTCAATTCTGAATGGTGGTCTTACACCAGGGCGATACTGATAGTATCTTCCACTCTGGAACATGCCGCAAATATACTATATATTATTTTAAAATGAATTAATTGTGAAATAACACAAATTAATCAAATAAAATTCATTTGCGCATGCCGGGTTCGAACCCGCGACCTCCGGATTGTAAGTCAAGAGTCTTACCCACTGGACTACGGAGGTCTTCTATTTTTTATGTCATGGATAACTTTATTAACGTCGTGTTATATGAACATGTTATAAACTTTTTACATGACTTAAGTATTTTTGTTAATTTTTCATTTTTTTACAAACGTCAGCCACATTTTGAATGAACTAAGAATATTTCTAGATTGTGCAATTCACAATTAGAATTTGCTAATTACGGAATGAGGTAAAGTTAGTACAGAAACACGGCATAACGCAATCACGTTGTGCTTGCGAAGTTGTTACGATACGACAGTTTTCACTATCATCAAATTAAGTCACATTTATACATCGGGATTCTCATTCTGTGTGTTTAGTATTTGATATCGTGCACTCTGCGAAATGAAATCAGATACATTGAAATCAAATTACAATGTAACGTAATTAATTTAATGTTGTGTTATGCAATATTTTAACCTTCACTTGTCTCCGATGCTTTATTTATTTTATTGATCCAACGATTCTGCAATATTCCGATTACGATTAAGAATCAATTGGAATTAAAATTTATAAAATAATAAAAACTGTTGATTTTTTTTAAATAAAAAAAATATATTCCTACCATTCAGATTGTTTATTACCGTGAAAATGTTATAACAATTACTATAAGCAATAATTATCAGCCTGAAACACTCATCAACATTGAAAAATCTTCCGAGAAAAGATACTTGCCGCCAACGGGACTTGAACCCGTGTCCTTCTGATTGCCGGTCAGCTGCTCTTGACCACTGAGCTATGGGGGCTTATCAAATACCCGCCAAATAATTTAATATATACTAGTGTTTCATTCAACAATTACATATAATAAGCAGTAATTGTTGAATTAATATAATATGGGAATATAATGGGAAAAAATATAATAAGCAGTAATTGTTGAATGAAACACTAGTATATATTGAATTATTTGGCGGGTATTTGATAAGCCCCCATAGCTCAGTCGTCAAGAGCAGCTGACCGGCAATCAGAAGGACACGGGTTCAAGTCCCGTTGGCGGCAAGTATCTTTTCTCGGAAGATTTTTCAATGTTGATGAGTGTTTCAGGCTGATAATTATTGCTTATAATAATTGTTACCCTTTGTGCTATGCATAAAAAATCTTGTCTAAACGTTAGTTTATAAATTAAAAATAATAATTAAAATGTTATAAAATCTGTTGTTTTATTCGAATCAATATTATAGCTGATTACAATAAAACTAAAAACTTTCGGATTTTCCTGGATATTCAAATCACAAGTCTTATCTGACAAATACGTAAATGATTACTCTTCTTCCACTTTATTCGATTACTTCTAAGTTCATTAGAAAATGCTTAGCTATATTTTGAAAAATATTCTTATTTCTTGTATTCTAGTGATGAGCATAATGAGAGATATCAATTTGGAAACGAGAGATTATAAAATGCTCAAATTATAAATTTAAATTCATGAAATTGGATTCTAAAATACTCAAGCATTCTTTACAAACAACTTTTAAAATAAACAAGCATTCTTTACAAACAACTTTTAAAAAAAACAAGCATTCTTTACAAACAACTTTTAAAATAAACAATGAAAATTATTTTGAAAACGATTTGGAGGGAAACGATTTAAAGCATCACAATTATATCGACTCAATTATTTCTCACCGGATGAGTAAGATTCGTTAAAAAAATATCAACAACATAAAATCGCTGGCGAGGTTGTCTGTGTCCAAGGTCCGGGCGACTAAATTTATACATAAAAAAATTATCCAATTATTTCAATGTTTCGTAATTGAATCCTCGTCGCTCTCCATTACTCGCGGTTGAGCACAGACAGCGGGATTCTTCATCCAAAGAAGTTTTATTTTAAGTGCTTCTTTCAATTCGGCAAACTTAGAAAAATGGTATGAAGAGCCATTAACCAGCGCCTGAGATTTCAAATTTCGTCTAACGATGGTCTTACGATCGTACCCATGCAACTGTACAGGACGGTTCCGATGAGAAAGATTAAGAATTATTCTCCATACCAGCATTTTAACATAATGACTCAATATCGATTTTATTTCATTCAAAATTTGCTTTGATAAATACCTAGTATAGTACATTAAAAAATGCTCTAACTCGTGATGATAAAACTATTAAAATTATGTACTTTTTGTAATTATTTTTAGATCACAAGTAAGTATTTATAATTTTTCCGTAATGTCTAAGCAAAATAAAAATGGTTTTTGTTTTTATTTTGCAAAATAAGATCGTAAATAAATAGACAAACTGGAGTATTTTCGTCAAAAACAAGGGCGCGGATCTTTTTTTATGATTTTATTTAAACTAAAATTAAAATTCTAAAAAGTTGCTTTTCAAATAATTTATTGATTTATTTAACTGCACGATTATATGATTTGAAATGTATGTTGTATAATACAAAATTTTGTTTGAAACCTACGGTAAAACCTTATTGTACTAAAAATAAATATATTTTCTCAAAACTTAAAACAAAGGTTTACTAGATAAAAGAATAAATAGTTTATCGGAATCAATTTATAATTTTTTGTGGAAAAGAGTCAATACGTCTAAAATTTGATTTAAAAATGACATATTTCCGATTGAGTCTGGTTATTCCATCTTAATAATATTTTTCATTTTTTACGTATTATGTAAATCATATTACATAAATATTTTCGGACTAAAAATTGCAACTTACGATGTATTATTTATTTTAATTTACATGGAATCATGGTTGTAAAATGATAAAAATAAAACAATTTAAATGCAGATAAAAGGCTGGTAACAAAGGTAGTATGTTTGATTCAATAAGGTATGTAAAACAAACAAATTAAAAAAATTTCAAACAACATAAAAAAAATCGGCTTAATGCTGTTTGAAAAAATTATTTCTAGTAAGTATAACGACGCCAGAGATAAGACATGAAACTCTGCTTGTGCGTCGGGATGGAAAATTTAGATCCAATAGATTTCAATTGCTGTACTTACCTACATAATACGTAGGTATGTGCATTTTTTCTAGCACCTACGTCATCCAATCTCGTTTTACATACATCAAACATAACAGAAGAATATTGAAAAGTTTGTGCTTATTTCATACGAGGATTTGTATGCATTTCAAATGAATTAAAAATATTGCATTATAAAATTATTATCACAATGTGTATAATTATATTCACACACAATACAATTTAAAGTATTGCAAAGTAATCAAATAATATTCGCAGATTGACTGAAGATAAAAAAAATAAGTTGATTCGAATAGGTGTTGCTATTATGGCATATTATATTAAAAAAATGTGAACATGTGTTGTACTAGACCAGAGGTCCCCAACCCCAAATGGTACTGGGCCGCGCAAGTGCCTGCTTAAAAATAAAAATTACTTAAAAAAACCGAACGTTCACAATAAAAATCCATTAAAAATCCACAAAAAAATACAGTGGAACCTCTCATGACAAGCACCTCGCATATTAGATAGTAATTCGCATAACGAGCAAAACAATTTTGAAAAAAAACGCTCCCTTAACGAGTGACTTTTCGCATAACGAGCGACATTTCGCATAAAACAAGGAGAAGTCCCATATTCACCTCACTCACTTGTGAGCCGGGACTACCGCGCCATTTCATCAGTTTCTGGTTAGCACTCATTCCGCTAGCACATTAGTATCGCATGTGCTCATACATTTTTCCAATTTTTTTGGTTTTTGAAATTTGTTATTTTAATATGAAAAGGGTTTTTCTACAAGTTGAAGTAGCATGTGGATTTTAAATTGTCACTTCGAGAACACGAATAGTCGCAGTCGGAACATGATAAAGTTTTTTCTCCACTGTGAGGCTTGTGAACTTTTACATGTTCCTTTTGAGAACATGAATATTGGAGCCGGAACATGAAAATGGTTTTTCTCCACTTGAGTAAACTTGTGGGTTTTCAAAGTCTCCTTTCTAGCACTTAAATAATTGCAATCGGAACATACAAAAGGTTTTTATCAACTGTGAGATGGATTGTGGACTTTTGTTTCTTATATTCTGTAATACAGATTCACTCTTAAATTAAAACCAGTTTCCAGAAAGCTTAAGCTTGTGCAGACTTGATGAGTGAACCCCCGCCCCCCGGGCTGCGGTTAAGACGACAATATATATATTCTAAAATAAATTCAGAATCTTAAAGACGTAAGTAAAGAAGCCGTGTATACAAATTGCGACTCGCGACCCGTGTATTGGACGGAATTACTGCCGAATTTGCCGTATCAAAGAAAAGAAGAAGAAGAAAAATAATGTGGGAATCTTAACGACGTAAGTGAAGAAAGCGTGTGAATAAATTGTATTGGACGAACGTACGGTCGAATTCACCCTAGAGGGCCTGGAGATATGACCTTTCTGCCGCGTTCATTTTAATTAATTCTGAAGAACGTGTTACAAATATTTAAAATGTGTCTCCATGTTTTCCTCCCGAAGTTATTAATTCATCGTCTAGAAAAATAAAATCTAGTGCTTACCGCTAACTTTATAGTTAAAAACGGGTTATTAAGTTTTAAAATAGTTGTTCGTAAAATATATTAATGGTAATGTATTTTTTTTATTAATCTAAAATATAAATAACTTGCATCTAAAATATAAATAACAAGTTATTATAGTTATGAATTCGCCGAAAATGATTAAAATGTGAGTTTTGAGCAAACAAAAATTATTAGGGTTGTGTACCGCCTTAAATTATCAAACGTTGACCGGTCCGCGGTGATAAAAATATTGGGACCACTGTACTAGACCATTAATCATGGATGAACATGAATACAGCTATATTTATTATAAATATATATACGTACATTTTAACACTTAACATACTATGAAGTTGGCAGTCGTTAATTATAGCAAAAAAATACTAATCGACCACATTGGTTTTGTGAGCGGGAACAAGTTTTTTTTAAATATCCATCGAAAAACAAACACTGCCTTATACTTTATTAAAGGCGATCTATTCTGTGTGTGAAAAATGGCACCACTGAGAAGTTTTGCGTGGTCTGTAGGCGTGTAAAACGATCATTATTTTAAGTACACAATTAAGTACAATTTTTACAAAAAAAAACAGAGTGTGCAATTCGCACGCGGTAGAAGTGAAACCTTCAGAAAACGAAATTATACAAGAGTAGGGAGACTAAGCACCGCGCAAAGAGAAGACCGATTATACTATCTTATTCTCCCGATGGCTAAATCCTATAGATGTATGTGTTTGTCTCTTTTAGTGTCGCTATTTTTCGTTTCATCGAATTTCAAGTCACAACGGTGCTAAAGAAGTTTTCACTTCAAAAATCTTTAACACTCTCAACAGAAAGAAAGAAACGTTTGTTTGTTCATTGGTCATTGGGTACATGCGATTTCGTTGCGTTATACTATTAAGTTAAGGGAAGCTATGGTGGGCAAAAGTATTTATTTATTCTATAGTCTTAGAATATATTATTTTACAATTCAATAACCGTAAAGTGTAAATAAAAATAACTTTATTGGAGTCCCCCAAAATAACGAATAATTTACGTAAGACAAGTTAAAATGACGTGTTAGAGTTCTAAGTTTCATCTTCATAAAAAAGATACGAAAAATCGCAATTTTTTTTAAAAGCAATTTCATTTATTACGGACTTTCAAAATGAGAAGAAAAATAAATAGATAAACAACAATCTGAAGAAAAAACATTAATGAAAACAATGTAGTATAACGTAACGATGATTGTATTTATGATTAATGAAAATGTATACCAACCTTGTTGTTATTGTTGTCTAAAGGATCCAAGGGGGCCCTCACCCCCCGGGCCGCGTCCCTCGAAGTCTCAAGCGGAACCCACCATCACATGAGTTTCACAGGATACATCCTTGCCAACGTAAATAAACATCACCTCACGGCGGAACAACACAACCTGAACAAGCTCGCGATCGCTACTTCACAGGATCAACAACAAAGAGTCACTGAGATAAGAGAGATTCAAGGATCCATAGAAGAAGATCGGGAAGATCTTTCAAAACACCGGCGAACATGTCGGAGTAGTTTAATTAGTAGATCGCGACGTGTTCCGTGGAGGAAGGTTTGCGAGTCAGTATTCACTGTTCACTGTATTGGCTTTGTGCGGCGTACGGCGTATCGTGTTATGTTGTATGGATCGCATCGACTCTGCCGTTGTGTGTGATATCGCACGTCGGGCGGCGAACTGCGGGCGGCAGAGGGGAGAGCGGGAGCTGCAGGGAGGGAAATCCGGGGAGGGTGGCGGTTTACCCCGGGCGGCAACGAGGGGTGTTGCCATCTTAAGGTTTTCCGATATATTTAGCCATTTTCTTGAAAAAATATTATTGTTCGATGGAGTGATATCGTGTTTTTCCATTTAATGGTATCGTAACATAAACATTTTTTTATAAATACTCAATCCATTGAGCGTAGAAAATTTTTAAAAAAATGTTTGAAATTCAACAGTCGTCACTTTATTACTTTTTGAAAAATATTTTCATAGGTTTATTTATTTCAACAAAGGTTTTTAGATGAACCGAATGTTTAAAAAAACTAATCTTGTGATCGAAAAAACGAACTTCAAATCAAAATTCCGTCGATAAAAATACCCACCCCATTAAGACTGGCAACACCGTCGGGACGCTGAATTCGCAAGTTTGCGACGCATGCGCGGGGCGGCCGACGCTGACGCCGCGAAAGCCTCCACATTCAAGCTTCAGTGGTATCGAAGTGTGAGTATTGGCTGGAGGTATTTCACTATCCAGTATTGCAGCTGAACCTTCCCTGACCCATGAAGAGGAAGGGAGTTAACTTTCTAACACCCCATGGTAATAACTTTGGTCATTTTTCAACGGATACCCCGGGGAACTTGAAACAATTATTCATTTTAATTTCGCGCTTTTACATTATTTTGTACTTAGTTGGATTAATGTTGTAATTATTGGGTTTCATCGGAGGGATTTACCTATTAGGACATTTGGTAACTAATAGGTTCGTCTACAAATTTCTCAATCGCACATTTCCTCATCTTCGCACGTTTTCGACGGTATTTTATTCGAAAAAAACTTCATAACTTTTTTATAACAGAATATCAATAACGTTAGCCAGCTTAAATTATTCAATAAAATTCTGTACATAATAAATATCTTCCTTTTTGAAAATTAGTCTGTTGCTAAGGGCATTGCAAGTTACCTAAAAAAATTACAATGAAAGAAACAAATATGGTTAATAGTCAGATTCTTGCGACAAAGCATTTATGTTTTTTACAAGAGTTAAACCAAAAACGAAAGACTTTTTATGTAAACGATTTTTTAACGTCCTTTCAATTGCCTTCGCTATTCCTTTACTCCCCTTCAATGCTTAGGGGACGTTATAGCCCACTTTGGGAACCATTTTTCTAAGTGATTAAGTAGTGAGTCACAATAAATTAATCACGTTAATGTTAATACTTATTACTACTGATACCATTAGCATTTTTTAATATTTGAAGTGTTTACGTATTTCAAGGCTGTTGTTATGTTATTTTTTGTAAATTACGTTAAACTTTATCTGTCATACGTCATTTTAATTTTTTTATTCATTTTTTGTTCCGGGATTATAAGTTTAGAATTCAATTCAACAAATCAACATTCTGATCGATTTGACTAGGGAGTAGAGGTCGCAGGGTCCGATCGCGGTATGGACAACTTTAAAAAAAATATAGCTTTTACTTTGTGATGAAGGATTGTGAGTTTTTCAGAAAAATATTAATTTGGTGATTTTGTCGCATTTATTTATTTAAATCAATTGAAAAGCAAGATAAAAAGTTAGACCTCAGGGTAGAGTGTAAGATTCCCTCGTTTTCAAAATGGGAATACCATACGCACTCACGGTTACATCTTCTCGGAATTGCGGGTTATGTTTTGCAATAGTTTAAATCTATATATATACATATAAAAATCAAAATATGCTTGCTTGGATGAGGATATATAGTAAATAGTATGTGGGATGTCTATGTACTACTATATTAAGCAAAGGAAATGTTTGAAACCTTCAAAATACCTTCTTTAAACCCTCGCGAAGGTTTCTGGATTATAACAACCACATGACAAAACATCTCAAAAGTTTTTTAATCATTACAAAAACTCTTGCAAAACCGCCGAAAATGTCAAAATTTGAGAATCTCATTTTGCAAAACAATGGTTGTTAAATCAAATAAAATTTTTGAAACTCTTGAAATTAGTAAATTTATTTGAAGTAGTTGCCTAATACTTTGAATCGAATCAAGAATTATAGATACTTTAAGTAAGAACCTATGTTAGGTACCAAATTTATTTATTTATATATTTATTTTATTTGTTATAAAATACATTCAGTATAAGGAAGCTTTGACTGTCCAACTAGGAAGGTCTCCCGTTCTAGGACAGTCAAATTGTCATATTCACATTAGGTTGGTAGATACATTATCATTCATAAAGTATTCAGTAAAGTTAAGCTGCACAATTCAAATTTGATTGATTGTTCTTATAATGTACAAAAATTAATATTTGTAATATATGAAAAATGAAAATTTGAATGAAAAAATTGTAATTAGTGGCACGCGAGCTGTTTGAAAACTGAATGTATTAGGGATATATACAACGTGGGAGGGAGGTTGGCGGGACGGGGGAACGGGGGAACGGGAAAGGGGGAGTGAAGGCGGGGAAGGTGGAAGGGGAACGCGGGAGGGGAACGGACATGCAGGGAGAAACAATTTATTTCTTTGAATATGAAATTGCAACGCATGCCGGGAACCAGCTTGTACCAGTTATAAATAGAATACATTTTCCAGATGATGGAAAAAAATTTATACACACATGCACGCTAAAGGTCATCTGTCATTTGACTTGGAAAACGTCATTCCTACTTGTATTTTACTGCATTTTAATGTGAAACATTCAAGGCGACAAAGACATAACACCTTTTCAAATATAGATTAAGAGGTAGCCAGCCACAAACCAAAAATGTATATGTTCTAGATAATAGGTATAAAAATCACTTGGCAAACGGACTCGATTTCAAAAAGGCGTTGTTATTCAAAAGTGAATAATTTTATAAGAAAGAAAAAAGTTTTTTTATTTATTTGTCTGATGTACGCGTTTATATTTTTCAAATGAAAAAACACGTTTTTTAGTAGCATACGCATTGACCTAGAATACACTTGGTCGAATAGTACCTATACGCTTAAATTTTTTGTAAAGAAACACAATGCCACTCAAAAAAGAAAGTTTTTGTGTTTTATTTATGTTTATGGAAGTGCTTTTGTTTCCCCCCCCCCCCCTTCCCTCCCCTTTTGTTCCCCTCCCCCCTCCGGATTCCCCTCCCAGTCCCGCTTTCCCTCCCTGTCGCTAATCGCTAAAATATAAAATACACACATTTTCAAACAACTCGCGAGCCACTTATTATATTACATTATTTTTTACGTAAATTTCATAACTCCAAGGTTCACTAATATATATATATATATATATATATATATATATATAGATGTTCGCGGATGTGCGCACAAAAATTTCATACAGAGATTAACAAAGAAAATGACAATGAAATCACCCAAGTTTTATCGCAATAGGATGAATGGTATAGGAACGCATAGGTCACAAACAAAGAAACATACATTTTTATATATAAAGAAGATTAACAATTTTATTTCTACTCAATGGAAACGGTGGGAAAAGTTTATCCAATGCATATTTTGTTGTATTTATAATTTAAACCGATTCGTAGTGAAGCGTATTCGTAGAAATAGTGATTTAGCATTACTCTTCACCTTAAGTAAATCTATAACAATTTGATGAGTTTGGATTTTATTAGAACCGAGTCATCAAAAAATCATAATGCAAAATTTCGTTTTAATTAATAATCTACAATAATAATATATTTTATTAATAATCTAAATCATCTATTAATAATCTACTTTTTTAATAATAACTAGCTGATTCCCGGGATGCGTTGCTATGCCATTTAATAAAGAAATTGTTTCTCCCTGCGTGTCTTTTCCCATTCGTCCCGTTCCCCTTTCGCCTCCCCTTCTTCTCCTGCGTCCTCTTCCCCTCTCGCGTTCCCACTCCGTCACCTCCACCTTCCCTCTTCCCATTCGACTCCCCCCCCCCTTCCCCCATCCCGCGAACCCCCCTTCCGAGTTCCTCTCCCCCTCCCAGGTCCCCCTCCCCCTCCCCAGGTTCCCCCCCCCCCCCCTCCCTGGCCTCCATCCCGCTTTCCATAGCAATAGCCGCTTCCTCGCGTGCCACCAATAGCAATTTTTTTATACAAATTTCATAATGCCAGAGCTCACCTGAAATTTTATAAAAACCTTGTCCTGACAATAACGAATACACAAAAAAAAATAATTACCCAATTTGGTGCAGTCGTTCAAAAGTTATACGCTTAGCAACACATTCAGCGATTCATTTTTATATTACAGAAGATCTACAATAATAAAACATAATCTACAATAATCACCTGTGACTAGTTCATATTAACTTGCTCCGCAGTAAAGTGTATTTTTAAAACTGTAACACTCAAATTGAAAAGTTACTTGTTGTGTTACGTGTTCGTACTACATAATTATTTTTATAACATCCGAGTGATTTAAAGATCCTTCAAAGATTAATCAGCAAAATAATAACAGTACAATTTGCTTTAACGCGGGTAGTACGAAAAAATATATTAATTCAAGATGTATTGCCGAGTGTGCTCAGTAACTATACTTCCTGAGGAGTTAAAATTCAAGTGTGCCGCATGTAAAGGTACGTTTCATTTAGCTTGCGGAGGTATTAACGAGAATACATACCATAGACTTAATCAAGAACGGCGATCGCAACAAATGTGCAAGCGATGCAATTCGCCCTGCGCTGCTTGCCCACTGCAGTCAAACAGTGATACTGAACCTTTGGTGCAGAGTAAAAAAATTACTGATAACTAGTTCAGACACTGACAAAGCTAAAAGATATTCAAGATCTAGTGATGAACAAACATCGAGCTAAAGAATGATGAACTCACTAAAAAGAACTCAACCTTGGAAGCTAGGATTTATGTCTTGGAAAAATGTGTGGACATGCAGGAAAGGGAACTCAAAGTGAACAACATAGAAATAAGAGGCATCCCAGAAATCTAAGGAGAAAATCTGCAAGACGTTTTATTCAATATCTGCAAAACAACAAAGTCCTCCACTGATACAAAGGACATTGATGCCATTCATCGCGCAGCAAAAAACACAACAATAGTCATCCGAGAGAAATCATTGTTAAATTCAAAATGAACATAGCAAGAGAACACCCGTTAACAGACGTAAAAACTTTCAACAAAAACAAACAGAATCTAGAAGACAAATTGAACACCTCAAACATCGGTATAGCTGGTTCCTGCTCGAACAACTGACATTTCGCGGTAAACAGCTGTGGTACAAGACACGAACAGCGGCGAAGGAGAAACAATATCGCTTTGCTTGGATTAAACAGGGGCAGATTTATCTTCGCAAAAACGAGGGAACTAGTGCCATTATTATCTCCAACAAAAGCAAATTGGCTGCGCTTTGATAAATTTGAATTAATGGCTATTCTTTCAAGGTATGTCTGGACCCGTGCATTTATGTCTCGCTCTCATATTTGTATCATTTACTACCCTTCTGGAATTCACTTGATATCACGCAGCTCCTGCTACCTTATTATTTTTATTATTATTATTTTTGCTTCTTGCTGTCTCTTTCACATCTATTTATCTATCTCTTTCATTCATCAATTTATATCACGCAGCTCCTGCTACCTTATTATTATTATTATTGTTTTTGCTTCTTGCTATCTCTTTCATAGTACTACATCTAATTACATTATTTATACTATATTATTATATATTACTCATATTTGCATAATATATTACCATTTTGGAATTCATTTGATATCACGCAGTTCCTGCTACCTTTTTATTTTTGCTTCTTGTTATCTCATTCATAGTACTACATCTTACTACATCATTTATACTATATTATTTATTTTAAGCACATTTACCATTGTAACTACATTTGAAATCGCATTTAATCACATATTACTCGGGAACCAACTAGTATACAACACACAACCAACACATACTTATGATTCAATTACATTATGATACCGGTAATGATTCCGATATAGATCTTAACATGAATTTCATTGATGCTCTGAACAATCTAAATAACTATAAATGGTGCGCTTACAGCGTTAAAATTATACACTAAAATATAACAAGCTTTTCTAATATTGAGGTTTTTTAAATTTTTCTGGATCAATTTAATTAACAATTCGATGTTATAATTTTATCGGAATGTTGGCTTAATAAAGATTTCACCTCAAAAGTTATTCACAATTACTCTGAACACCACACAAACATATATCTCAATAAGTCTAGCGGGATCGTTGTCTACATCAGAGACGGATTTCAATCTCAAGTTGATGAAAATTTTTTATCACAAACCAACTGCCTGAAAATTGTATTGAATAATAACTTATGCATTTTTGCAATCTACACATCACCCTCTTTTCGAAATACTGACACTTTTCTGAGTTCACTCCAATCAATTATCAGCAGCTCAAAACAAAAAGAACGGCAAATAATTATAGGCGACCTCAACACCAATAGGATTACCGAATACCACCGCCATTCTAAAGATTACCTATGTTTGCTAACTGAAAATGGGTTCATTCAGACAATAATCATCCCTACATGCAGGGATGATAATTATCATCCCTACATGCATGAGTAAATCTTGTCTTGACCACATCAACGTCAAAAAAATTAACCATGTTGACTCATTTGTCATTCACTCTACAATCTCAGATCACTACACAACAGCACTCTGCTTTAAAAACAAACCTCCTAATCCTGCTAAAATTAAACACGTTGCAAGAATAAACTACAATAACTTAATTGAGGACTTGTGCTCAGAAAACTAGCAAAATGTTCTAGACCAAACTGATGCCGACTCATCAATGAATAAATTTTTCACTAAACATATGTATCTAAACAAACAAGCAATAAACTTATACCACATAAGCAAATAAAACTCACGCTATGGATCACCCCTGGCCTTATCAAATTAATTAACATTAGGAACCAACTTCACGTGAAAACGAATAGGTGCCCTGAGAATATTATAGTATAAGCTCATTACAAAAAGTTGGTATAGGAACTTATGCAAAAAAGTAAAAAAATCGGCAAAAGAAAATTATTATATAAAATTTATTTACGATATAACTGTACTCCAAAACGTTTATGGGAAGCATTTCGCAACGTAACTAAAACAAAAATAAATAAATCTTCCGTTGTTAAATCATTAAACATCAATAACGTCAACACCCAAAAATCATTGCAAATTTTGCCAATAATTATTTCACGTCAGTGGGAGTCATACTTGCGAAAAAAATTCTTAACAATCTTAATACAACAGAATCAGATCTCGCTAAGTTAGCAATCTCTAATTTCGGTCATAAATTAGACAATATCCAAACTAGATATGATTTTAGATTTTCACGGCCAAAAGTATTTTTGTTGTTTGTTTTTGGGGTGTTATGCCGTGTTACGCTACCTCCTCCTTTAGCCAACGTTTCGGACATGTATGCAGTCAACAGATGCAAGACAGAAACAAAAGTTTGAGAGGCTCAATCAAGACAAAAAAGGTGATCGAAAATAACTTGATCATAACAAAGTTGTTATTAACATTTTGACCCTTGCATTGAGCCCACAGGCGACTTCTGTGCTTGACTTCTGTGCTCGCGGATGAACTACGCAGTTGCTCCCAAAAAGATACCTGTGGAATCTATCGTATGTGGTGTAGAGACAGCACTACATTCAATGATGAAAGTTCATAAAATGTCAGAGACCCAAGCAGAGGATAAACGACAAGAGACTTGCCATATTTTGAAAAGGGCCAAAATACCCCGCCCAAACACCACAAAAGGAGAGTTTGCAGCCTTAAAAGAATTGCGCGCCAATGAGGAAATCTTAGTTTTGCCTGCCGACAAAGGTAATGCCAATGTGGTGATTAACACGGTAGACTACATTAATAAGATGCAAGACCTCCTGTGCGATGCCGGCACTTACAAGAAAATTAAAAAAAACCCCACCAACGAGATTGACCTGAAGACAAGAGAGCTAGTTAAAGCTTCCAGTATTAGGAAAGAGGATCGATCTGGGCTTTTCGCAAAAGCCTCCAGAACTCCTGCCCTATACGGTCTTCAAAAAATACACAAAAACATATCCCAACGAGACCGATTGTCAGTGCTATTGGCCCACCTACTTACAAACTGTCCCAATACCTCTCTAGACTACTGCAGATGCAAACTGGAAAAACTGAATCTTGGATTAAGGATTCCACAGATCTGATCAGTAAACTTAAGAAGGTTAAGACTGATGAAAGGGATATTCTTGTCAGTTTTGACGTAGTTTCTCTTTTTACGAATGTGACTCTAGAAGATTCCATGAAAATGCTCAGGGAGATATATGGGGAAGACATTTGCAAACTTTTTGAACACTGTCTCAAAACAGGATATTTTGCATTTCAGGGTGAACTTTTTGAGCAAGTGGAAGTAGTTGCAGGTCCATGCATGGTCAGTCCGTTGTCGCCAGTTCTAGCTAACTTCTTTATGGAGAAGTTTGAAGAAGTTGTACTTGACACAGCTTCGGCTGTTCCAAAGGTATGGTGGCGTTATGTGGATGATGTCTTCGCCATTTGGCCTCATGGAACAGAGAAACTGAACGAATTCCTAGACCATCTTAATTCACTTCACAGTAAAATTAAGTTCACAATAGAGTTTAAAAATAACCACAAAATCCTGCCTTTTCTAGATGTGGAAGTGATGCGAAAAGAAGATGGTAGCCTAGGACACACAGTGTATAGGAAACCAACAAATACCAACCAACCATACAAATCGGTATCTACATGCCGATTCGCATCACCACCCAGCGCAGAAGAGAGGACTTATCCATACGTTGGTAACCGAGTGACCAGGATATGTGAAGAAACAAAAATCGGAGTGGAACTTACAAAGCTCACCGATGCACTGGAGCGTAACGGTTACCCGGCAAGGCAGACAAGGCAAATAATAAGAGCCAAATCTACACCAAACGAAGACAGAATTGAACAAGAGTCTAAAGGCTGTGCTTTCTTACCTTATGTTCACAATGTGACAGACAGAATTGCCAGACTGTTGAGGAAAGAAAGCATCAAGACTGTCTTCGGAACCACGACTAAAATACAAGACATACTGAGGTCTGCAAAGACCAAGTTTCCTCTGGAAACAGATGGAGTATATAAACTCTATATGGTCTATGTGGGCCAGACAGAGCTGACGATTTCCAAAAGGATATCGGAACACTTTCGAGCGTGTAAACTTGGCCACCCTGATAAATCGGCAATCGCCGAGCATTTAATTGAAACCGGCCATTACTTTGGATTTGTTCCTGAAGTCCTGGGAAGACCCAAAACTTATAGAGCACGCCTATTTACAGAGGCAATTGAAATTCATAAAAATCCTATTAACATAAATAGAGACGGCGGAGCTAAGCTCAATAGTTTTTGGTATCCGGTAATTGACGGCTACACCAAAGATAAATGCAGAAAACCATCTTCAAGTATACTGTAATTCCAGCTCGCAGTGGAGTGGAGCTGGCAACACGGTATTGCTTCAAAGTACTTAAGCACACATTTTACCACTAACATTTACACATCTGCCCTGATGATGGACACTGTAACGCTGTCCGAAACGTTGGCTAAAGGAGGAGGTAGCGTAACACGGCATAACACCTCAAAAACAAACAACAAAAATATCCAAACAACTTCAAACGAATTCTTGAAAATAATTGACGAACTCAAGTCATCGAATGCTTGTGGTCCTGATAACGTCCCATCAATTCTGCTAAAAAGTACTAAATCCTTCATAGCAACTCCAATCGCGTATATTTCCAATCCAAGCTTCGATTCAGGAAAATTTCCTAATCATTTAAAACACCTTTTGTTATACTGCTTCACAAAAATGGGGATAAATCGCAGATACACAATTACCGGCCTATTTCTTTGCTCAATAGATAGAGGAAGAAAATGCATTGCGCTCTTCTTGGATCTAGCCAAAGCGTTCGATACTATCTCACACAAAATTCTCTTAAAAAAACTACAGCGCATCGGCATTCAGGGTCAGTTACTTAAGTTGTTAGGTAGTTATCTGTAAAATGAGCCAAAGAGTGTATATCAACGATATTCTAAGCCTAAGCGATCCAGTTGATATTAACTTTGGTGTACCTCAAGGAAGCACTCTAGGAGCAATTTTATTCAATGTCTATATAAATGAATTATGTAACAGTTCATTTGCCGATGACACAGTATTAATATTTTAAGGCAAAAATTGGAATGAAGTTCATAATATTTCAGAAATTGGTATTAACGAGTTAAAACAATGGCTAGACCAGGGGTGGTCATACTTGAACTGCTGGCGATCTACATCAATAGTATTAGACTCCAATCGATCGACTCTCTACGATTTACAAGTGCTGGAGGGGGGGGGTAGAAATCCTATTTTTTTATTGCGACCTCGTTTAATGCCGATTTTTATGTCACATTTGACGAGTATTCTTAGAAACAACATGTTAATATCTTCATAACGCAAGGCAGGTTTTAACTTAAGATTGCTTCTGCGTAAGAGTCCCGAAATAATAGTTAAACACGGATCAGTCAATTTCTCAGAATTTTGCAGCGCATAACATGCAACTCAAATGCAAAGCTTAATTCGGTACACGAAGAATCGGCAACTTGTTATTTAATTTATCGCCATTTTGTGAACAAAAAACTGGTTTAAATTAAATCTGTGTGCGGTGAATTAAAAAATTAAAACTCAGAACATGAAAATGAATTCTCTTTGATTCTGGCTTCACATACAGAGTCCGCAACTAGAATTTTATAGCTGTACTTCGAATAAGAGAATGTTTTTCTTCGAAATGTGTCAGCAGATGAATCCACAACTGATATTTAACATTCTGATCACAAAACTGCTTTTAAATTAAGATTGAATCTTGTTTCTCCCCAGCTTTAATTACTATTACTCTCATGACACGCGTATGGTTTTCCAACGAATTACTAATTTTGAAGAATGGTTTGAAATAAAATTAAACTCTCAATATTATAAAGATTTTCTTCGAAATGCGTCAGCAGATTAATCCGCTTCTGGAATTTTAACAGATCATTCGGAACATGAAACTGGTTTTAACGTAAGACTTAATCTGCACGCGAATCCTCGGCTTTAATGTATATTACACCCAATTTAATTGATACTACACTTAAAACACGAAAATGGTTTTCCTGCAATTTTTTTACTCTGAACTCATGGACGGTTTAACATATGGAAATTTCCAAATAAAGTTTCACCCGCTTCAATAAATGCTCCCTTCACAACCATTCAATCTTCAAATAGTTTATTGTGTTTCGCCAATATATGAGATATTTTAAATGATGCGATCGTTGCAGCTTTTGATTATTTGGCTGGTCTTATGAACAAATCATCAAACCAAATACTTTTCGTTTTCTTAATTCACTCTGTGGCGGGAAATACTTTTCATAGTTTTTATGAATGGTTTTATAATGCCTCTCTAAGTTCACATGCATAGATATTTTAACTGACGCACGGCAAATGAGACAAATGCACTTATCCTTCAACATATAAAATAAGAATTCTTCCTAACAATCGTTATTAAAATGATACGTTTTACTTCTATCCACCGCACTCATTTTGTATTATTTATTAATAAACTTCGTATCGCCTTCAAGTTACAACTCGGACTGACTGACTTATAAATAAACCAAACCACACACTAGAAACTAGATCGATAACTTCGGGCTTTTGAAGGGGGCAATTTTTGACAATATTTCACCTTGAATGTGCAATAATTAGACTTTTGTTCCATGTGGACTTGTGACGTCAAATACCATAGATGAGGATAGAGTAAACAAATAATAAAAATGCGCAACCGTTGACAATATAAGCTACAAATAAATCATACACAAAAAGGCATGAAAATGGGCGGTCTTATTGAGGCCTAATTGAGGATCAACTAAAACAAAAACTGTGAATAGATCTATTTATATCGGCAAATTTTTCTCGAGATCGACTCAAAAAGCTCTCGCGATCGACCGTTTGGGCACCACTGGGCTAGACAATAATCTCCTCACTCTCAACACTGACAAAACTAAATTCATCCGCTTCAGTCTAACTCAAGCGGGACAACCAAGAGAAACTCAAAGAATTATTATACACCATTGCAATGACCTAAACACTTGCAATTGCAATACCTTAGAATATGTGGATTGCATAAAATATCTAGGAGTAATCGTAGACAAGAATCTGAGATGGAATGAACATATCGACTCAATTTCCACAAAGGTCAGAAAACTCACGCATCTTTTCATGGCTATTAGAAATATTCTCTGCGCAAAAGATCTGAAACTAATATACATACCATGTGCAACTCATTACTTGAATATGCATCTTTACGATGGGGAGGATGTACCAAATCAATTCTGGACCCCTTAGCCAAAGCACAGAAATCATTACAAAGGGTCATCCTTAAAAAGCCATTCAGATACCCCAGTAATGATTTATTCAAAAAGATAGGAGTTCTGGATGTGAGGCAACTATTCGTAAGAAAAGTTATATTATACACAAAAAAACATCGCCACCTCTTCCTCTCAGTAGAACATTATCACGACACCCGACAAGCAGGGAGAAATCCAATAGTTCCACTTACTACTATGACATCCCTTGCTCAAAGACAATATTCTTACCTATATAGGTCCAAAAATGTTCAACCTTATACCCGGTTCTTGGAATTTGAAAAGTGCAAGCGTCCTACGTAAATTAGTCAATGATTGGATTCTGGACTTAGGAAGAGTCGAAAGTGAACGTATGCTGTTTAACTGATTAACAAAATCTCCTACCTTTCCTGATAGCTGATCACTAGACCAAAATTCCTACCACACTTCATTGAGTTCTGTTATTGCTTCACAATGTTTCGACATCCTTTTTGATGTTTTTATCCCTGGGATTTATGGTTTTGCGCCTCTGAAGACGGTTTGCTCCATCACACACACACATCGCTCACTACCATGAAGGCTCGCTGTGTGAAACTTGGTACCTTATAGCGGTGATGATTTATAATAAATATAAACAATACATAACACAACATGTATGACTAAATCAGGTACCTACTATTGATTTATATTCATAGTTTCTGTTTATATTTCTATCATTTATAAATATAATATGAACTGAAAACATGTTTTAAATCAGTGAAAATAATCATGTTTGCACATAATTTATTACAAAAAAAAACTATTATTACATACATAAATTATATCTAATTTTGTAAATTTTAATGTAGTTTCTCTAATAGTAATGCGTTCATACTTCTAAACACATAACCTAACATAACTTCATTTCTTTATAATATTGTTTATAATAGTATTAACCCTTTATGTTGTAAATCTTATTGTAATTCCTTCAATTTGTTATCAGGTACCTGGTTTATGCTTTTCAATACTACTAACTTACCTGCTTATCGCACACACTGTAAATCCGAATATAAGCTACCAGGTTATTTTTTTTTTTTTGGTTGATGTTATGTAATTATATATATTTCTTGGAATAATATGAACTAAACCTGTCAATTTGTTTGTCCTGGAACGGGAAACTTTCCTAGTTGGACAGGCAAAGCTTCCTAATATGTAATTTGTACTTTCTTTTGTATCTATCTGTATTATATAAATAAATAAAATAAATATTAGGTGGCGTGGACTTAATAATTGTTCTACTTCTAGAACAAAATTGATGTCATTCCCATTCAAATACAAATTAGTCCAAGCATACATTTTTGTGAAATATTCATGGTAGTAAGTATAGGTCGCGCAATTATTGAAAAACGAAACAACACACATTTAGGAATTTGTCAATTAATTGTGAATGTAGGTACATAAATCAATCAGTGATGTTCCTTGGGAAAGGTCACCGAAAAAGGCATTTTGTTTTGATTACGTCTATTACTTATTGTTTTAACCGAATAAGGCAGCGACTGCCCAGCTTAATCAAATTTGAATAATCGCAAAGTTTTTTACAATTATTCGGAAAATTTTACTGTGTTAGTAAGAAGGTATATTTTTCTCTTTTCTGAAGTCGAATATCATGTGAGAAACAATTTGGGAAGCGGATTCGGGTACCGCCGCCCCGGGAACCATTTATTTGATAACCAACACCCCTGCTATAGGTCACCCCAAGTGGTTCGCTACGTTTGGTGGGGTGAGGTTTGTCTAGGTATTCGCGGCCAATGCGTTTGTCCATCTACTGCATGGCGGACCGGATCGAGAGAGATTGGTTGAGGGAGACCTAACCTAGACCTCTCCAACCGGTCTCACTCGACCCATTGCCTTGCATCACAGTTGGAGGGATGGATTCATACGTTCGTCACTCCTAGACACATTGACCCACAGATTCCTACCTACTCGTCGTACCCTTTTCCTTCCCAGAATTTTCTCTCCTTCCTTTTCACACAACATCCCCAAAGATGCCATAGGCCCTAAGTGAAATTATTTCTCCTGTGTGAAGCTAATTTTTAAAAAATGCCTCATGCAAGCAATTCACCTGTGTTCATGTCAACTCTATCAGCGATACCTATAATTTTTCTGACTACTTTTCGGTAGTTGATTTTTTAAAACTTATGTATACCTCGAACACAGACCTTCCAAATTGTTGATTTATTTGTTTGACAGCTTTCTAGTTATCGCCTCATTTTGTTAACCTGACAGGTAAATTATTTAACAAGTAATTCGGCACGCACGTATTCACGTGAAATGGAAAACAGGTGTTTTCCAAAATATATCCATTTCGTACTTCCCAACTCCCAATCAGCCTAATGTGTGGCTAATTATTTCAATTCGTTTTGAACATGACATTCAATTCACCGCGCCTCTGCGTAATGAACGTATTGTATTTTTCTTTGAATAATATGTGTTTATTCTTCTACCAATTTTTTTCAAATGTTTTTGTGGGAATCCAATAAGTTATTCACTTAACAATACAATATTTTTATCGAATATTCTGATAAACTGATAAACTACATATTATTATTTTACTGCATTAGTGTTCGGTGTGTTGCGGTTAGATAATTTCACTTTCATTACCAATATTTACATGAATTAGAATATAAAGCATGCGTTTTGTAATTATTTATAAACATGTTTGTATACTGTTTGTATCTGTACCTAAATTTGGGAGGCGGTTATGGATACCGCCGCCCGAGAACCAATCATTCGATAACCAAAACTCCTGTCATTGGTTACCCCAGGTGGTTCGCTGTGTTTGGTGACTTAGCAGTGATGCCCGAGTTCATGTAGAGAGATTTGTCCGGATATTGGCGGCAGATGCGTCTGCCCACCGAGCTGGTTCAGGGACTCCCACCTCTCCAAACGAACTCACTCGACTCATCGCCTTGCGCCGCAGTGGGAGCAATGGTTCGTAAGTCCGTCACTCCTGGACACACTATCTCCCGGATTCCTACCCAATAAAGGATACGGATACGCTTTTCCTTCCCAGAACTTCTCCTATAAAATACCCTCCACACAGCATTCTCAAAGACCACATATCGGTTCATTATGATGTTCAGGGCGATAATCAACGTATAACTATGGGAAATAACTCGCATATATTTTTAAAAACATTGCAGTTTGCAGGATTTCGAACATTCAACCACTTGGTCCAGGTCTAGAATCTCACCGCTCCACCACTGATATTGGAGATGATCGCGGGGGTTACTGATTCTTGCAGTGTATTATTTTGCATGTTGTATTTATTATGTGCAATATATTAATTAAAAAATGTGTATATTTAATGGATCTGGCAGATATACCGAGGTAATTAGCCTACTGGAGTAACCAAAATAATTAGAAATTCGACAGTCAAAAATGACTTAGTAACTAATGTAATTAATATAATTGATTAAAATTCTTATAATCCGCCCCTCTCCCCCATATGGCATGTATGTAAACCGTAAGCTAAGAGTAATTTGTCCCTTTCTGAAGATGATTTAACGAGCTGAAACCGGTTACAGTCAATAAAATTGAAGTGGAAATAAGTTTTTGTATTTGTTTTTATTATAATAATAATAATAACGTAGTATTTATATAGCGCAGTTTTGTGATGTTTCACTTCAAGTGCGCTTAATTATAATAAACTTAAAATTAACCTACAGTGTTCCTTACGAGTCCTTAAAAAATTAATTAAATAATGTGAAATAACGAATATACAAAAATATACAAAGCAATTCCTAAAGAACAATATTAACAACAATAGTGAGTGCTTTTTTGGCACATGACAATATATAATGATAAACCATCACGGTGCCATTCAACAAGAATCATTTAAACTAAATTATATAGAACAGGAGGCAGTTAACATTTAGAAATAATACAAATTCAGAGTGCACATAAAACTATAGTAAAGAGGTAATCGAAACCAAACAATTACCAGAAACTTGAGGAACATGGCGAACATACGAATATTATAATATATTATTCGTCTTTGGTTGGGTTTCTTCTGATTCTTCTTCTGGTTTCCTCTCCTTTTGGAAATTGGGTAGCATCGACTAGTTCATCTTCACCTCGCATGCTGCAGCCCTGCGGAACTGCTCTCGTACCAGTAATTAATTAATCAATATCATCATTACATAGTATAAAATGAAGTCGCTCAAAATGTATGTGCGCGTTAATCTTTTAAACTACGCAACGGATTTTTATACGGTTTTCACCAATAGATAGAGTGATTGAAGAGGAATGTTTATATGTATAATACATGTAAATTATATTAGAGAAAAGCCGAGAAATTCAAAGAAAACATATTTTTGTGCGATTTAAAACGGCTGGCGGGCGGTACCATAGTCACTTTTGAAATTTCGTTCTACGGAAGGAATTTGAAAATAGATGTCCTAGAGTAAGTAGGTATTTGATTTTCCCTTTTTAAATATCCAGTGTTGCATTGCAAGCATTGTATAATTAGTGGCGAGTTAATTAGTTTATATGTATAATACATGCTTATTATAGTAGAGAAAAGCCGATGAATTCAAATATTCAATTCAGGCAGCGGGCAGCGGGCAGCTGGCAAGCGGGTGGTGTGGATTTTATAAAGATTGGGTAATGGCGTTGTGTTTCGTTAGCCACAGCAACGTTGGCCGGGTCTGCTAATATATTATAAAAGAAAGTCCAAAAAAACGTGCGGCTCGCAAAAACTCAGAGACAAGTCCCGGTACGATCGAGGGAGTTATTTGGTGTGGTAGATCTCTACCCCCCCTACAGGATGACGGTTTCCGTTTTTACCTAAAGGGCGTGCTTTTGAAGATATGATAAGGGCTGGAAATTTCGGACTCTTAAAATTCCTAGAACAGTCTTCCGGAAAGTTCTAGAATGAGTAACGGAGTATGTCGTGGAATGTCCGGGAATTGGGAATAGGGGACATCATTGTGGAACATTCCAGAACACTCTCGAATGTTGTCCTGAGCGAAGCCGGGTACCCCAGCTAGTAACCAATAATAATAGTGTACATTTAGGCACAATCAGGTTTTAAAAATAATTCACCAAAGTTTGGTATTTAAACATTTGATTGACTGCCGTAATATACTCCCATATTACGAATAAGAACAAAATTAATTTTTAGAAAATCAATTTTATAAAATATATTATTATAAAACTCTAATAATATATTACAGACAGAACAATAATTAGTCATAATAGACCTGAATTTTAAAAAATAACTTATATCATTGATGTCGCTATTCCCAATTCCTATAATATTCAAAAATCTGTTTCTGAAAAAATTAGAAAATATACAGATTTAGGAAATGAGATTAAAAGAATTTGGCATTCTCAGACTATAAAATTATTATCATTTGTTATTTCGGCTACTGGCATTATACCTAGCTCTCTCATTCAAAATTTAGGCATATTAGATTTGTCAAAGAATTTATATATAAAAATGCAAAAATCAGTCATTTTAAATACGTGTAGGATTACAAAAGATTTTTAAAATATTTATATTGAAGGATCAGTAGGATTTATAGGTCCAATTAGGAGTTCTATCGAGCCGAACCCTCTGATATGAAAATATCTGGAGTCGGTGAAGTATTTTCCCATTTGGTCTCTGGTAGGTTGACTTGTTGTTCTTGTATTGTTTTGTATTTGTTATACATAAAAAGTGCAATTGCATGGCATGAATTGACTCGATGATCATTTGTGGAAAAGTCTGTGAAAGGGTTTAGTTTTTCCTGTGGGGAAGATTTTACCCGGACATAAAGTCTGAAGACATGTAAATTTGTAGAGCGCCGTTTTTGTGAAAAATCACCTCAAGGGCGCAATAATAGAATTCGAAACGGTGAAGGCATCTACCCCTGTTACGACTTCCATTATTTTTTTTATTTTTCGTTCCTCAAAACAGGTTACAATTTATATTACTCGTAGGAATACAGTATAAAGTAGTAGAGTTGATTCTGTATTAACTTCTGTCTGCTGCAACAGAGATTCACAAACTTCCTGTGTACATTCACATATTCAATCTCCAAGTGCCGTGAGAGCAAGGTCAAGCAAACTTTAGTTCAAATAAGAAGAATTAGACGACGGTAGACCGATTAATTATCTGCTCCGAAACAGCTTTAGGTAGTATAATTAGAACACGAATGTATCTTACACAAACACACCTCTCACAATAGGAGCGAATTTGTCTTGGCTGGCTGGATGTAGCAACATATTATCATTATCATAACCAGGAAAGTGCATTATGTATGAACAAATATTTGAAATACCTTACCGACTTTGATGGTAATACTTATCACGGTGATGAATTATTTAAAAGCGCATTTTTTTATTGTACACTGTGTATATTTGATGCAGTATCACGTGAAAATTTGTGTATGTACAGCAAAATTTTAAATTAGAAAATGCGATAGGAATTTACGTAGTTTATCGCTACCTCTTAAACTGTTGTGCCTTTATTAGAAGTCAACATTAGTACAATTCTCCCATCTGTTATCCACATTATAATATTCACTGGTTCAACTCAACTCGACAACTCTTTAAAAAGTCATTTTAAATACGTGTAGGATTACAAAAGATTTTTAAAATATTTATATTGAAGGATCAGTAGGATTTATAGGTCCAATTAGGAGTTCTATCGAGCCGAACCCTCTGATATGAAAATATCTGGAGTCGGTGAAGTATTTTCCCATTTGGTCTCTGGTAGGTTGACTTGTTGTTCTTGTATTGTTTTGTATTTGTTATACATAAAAAGTGCAATTGCATGGCATGAATTGACTCGATGATCATTTGTGGAAAAGTCTGTGAAAGGGTTTAGTTTTTCCTGTGGGGAAGATTTTACCCGGACATAAAGTCTGAAGACATGTAAATTTGTAGAGCGCCGTTTTTGTGAAAAATCACCTCAAGGGCGCAATAATAGAATTCGAAACGGTGAAGGCATCTACCCCTGTTACGACTTCCATTATTTTTTTTATTTTTCGTTCCTCAAAACAGGTTACAATTTATATTACTCGTAGGAATACAGTATAAAGTAGTAGAGTTGATTCTGTATTAACTTCTGTCTGCTGCAACAGAGATTCACAAACTTCCTGTGTACATTCACATATTCAATCTCCAAGTGCCGTGAGAGCAAGGTCAAGCAAACTTTAGTTCAAATAAGAAGAATTAGACGACGGTAGACCGATTAATTATCTGCTCCGAAACAGCTTTAGGTAGTATAATTAGAACACGAATGTATCTTACACAAACACACCTCTCACAATAGGAGCGAATTTGTCTTGGCTGGCTGGATGTAGCAACATATTATCATTATCATAACCAGGAAAGTGCATTATGTATGAACAAATATTTGAAATACCTTACCGACTTTGATGGTAATACTTATCACGGTGATGAATTATTTAAAAGCGCATTTTTTTATTGTACACTGTGTATATTTGATGCAGTATCACGTGAAAATTTGTGTATGTACAGCAAAATTTTAAATTAGAAAATGCGATAGGAATTTACGTAGTTTATCGCTACCTCTTAAACTGTTGTGCCTTTATTAGAAGTCAACATTAGTACAATTCTCCCATCTGTTATCCACATTATAATATTCACTGGTTCAACTCAACTCGACAACTCTTTAAAAAGTCATCAAAAGCTATGAAAAAAATATTGAAAAATAGCCCATAACCTAATCTAACGTAACATATTAAACCATTTTTTTATTTATTGTTTTCATCACTTTTAATGTCTTTTCAAAGGAGGTGTTAAGTTGAGTTCATTCTGAGTTGTCCGATCACCATGATTTATTACTATTCATATGTAAAAAGCCCCGAAAAAGGGCGTTATAAAAAGTATTTCGGCCTGTGAAATTATTTTTAGATTTATTTTTCAGATTAATTTGAAGTTTATAATAGGAAGGTGTAATTAAAAAAATATTAAAACGAAAAATAGTTTGGCATTGGGTTGTAGTATTTTGGTTGGAGAGTGTCACAATAGACATCTTCGTAAATCAACTTTTCGCACCATTTTGAATTTTTTAAATGTGAACGGTCAAATTGTACGTTATATTTCAATATCTTTGGTTCGATCAGTCGTTGAAACATAAAAATATTATAAAAAATCAACCATAAATTGACGGTCCGATAATCGGCGTACGACTGCCAAAAAATAAAAATTACGCTTTATTGTCGATTTGTGAACGATGTCAAATGTGACGATAATTATTACTACGTAATATATTATAATTTTGCCTCGATTTGTGAACGATGTCAAATGTGACGATAATTATTACTACGTAATATATTATAATTTTGCCTCGATTTGTGAACGATGTCAAATGTGACGATAATTATTACTACGTAATATATTATAATTTTGCCTCGATTTGTGAACGATGTCAAATGTGACGATAATTATTACTACGTAATATATTATAATTTTGCCTCGATTTGTGAACGATGTCAAATGTGACGATAATTATTACTACGTAATATATTATAATTTTGCCTCGATTTGTGAACGATGTCAAATGTGACGATAATTATTACTACGTAATATATTATAATTTTGCCTCAAAATTATTTTCACTTTTTTGTTGAATTTTTCCTCACAAAAATTATGTTTTTGCTGATCATTTTACTGTCATTCCTCAAAGTGTGTTGTTTTCCGTCATTATTTTAAAACATAGGTCCAAACTAAAAACCTTCCTTTTTGGGCTCTCATACCCGTAATTTAAATATACCTATTTGAGAGTATCATACTTGTATTGTCTATGATATGTCTTAATCACACTTTCCTTACTGAATTAAAATTACTCGATTCCTTACACATCAATCTGTCTCTTGACGAATCACATTTAGAAAGATCAAATCCTTATAGGTACTACTGCACCACCCACCTTTACATGTTGCTTTTACTTTCCAAATTACACTCGTCAAAGAATACATTACATATTAATATTAAAATATTTTTCAGGATTAAATAACATGTGTTCACAATAATGTCCTCTGCGTGCGAACTCTATCTAAATTTCTTTAAATGGACAATATACAGTGTTAATTTCAAGCGACCTCCCAGGTAAGTATGGTCCTGTTTGCATAAAATTTTAGGCAGCATCGCGTTCATTGGTCAAAATATTGTACACATATTTTCGTATCGGTGATCAATGAACCGATGTATGCAATTTTTAGCCATAAGTTGTTTATTATTGTTTGCCTAGCTTGTAGTTTTTAGATTTTAGAAATGTATTATAAGTTTGTACAGCGCCCTTGAGGTGATTTTTCACAAAAACGGCGCTATATAAATCATCCAAATATTATTATTATTATATACGGAAAGCAAAATTGAAGGTCATGTTGCGAACATAGAACTTAAAAGTATTTTGGTGAAAAAAAGATTGGCAAATTCTCTTCATCCTAAAAGTCAGATAAGAATTAGACATTCCGTCGCCTGGGGCGAGTGCCATCAGCGTCACTCTTTCGCACTGCCAAGAAAATTAAAATGGTTTGGCAGACCATAAATCTTTCTGGGAATTCGAACAATTTAGACGTGCGTGTAAAATGGGGGTTTCCCGAGACCTCAAGAAAACATGTTTAAACGCTGCATGTCAGGTGTACCATAATTTATTGATGATATCATCATTAAATTACGTAGGAATACGCGTAATAATATTGCAGCATTAATAATAATAGAATTTAATTATACCGATAGGTAAACACCACTTCTCAGGCAATACATTCAAACCAAATCGTTCATTTCGTTTTTCATAGCCGATTTTTTTTTTATTTATTTTAGAGAAAGTTGACAGCAAATCAGAGATTACAAAATAGTTTTTTTTTTTTTTTTTACAGTGAATACCGCACAAGAATCTCAACTGCTCCCGTCTGGAGCCAGTAAGACTATGGCATCCCCAATTGGGGTATGTTGTGAGGCTTAAGGTAGTGGGGAGGGGAAGGAGGTGGGGAAGAGGAAGGTTGGGAAGTACCTGGCTATTCAGATCTGGTCACTAAACACGGCTAAAGCCATTTTCTAGCAACGTTTCAATTCTGAATGGTGGTCTTACACCAGGGCGATACTGATAGTATCTTCCACTCTGGAACATGCCGCAAATATACTTTATATTATTTTTAATGAATTAATTGTGAAATAACACAAATTAATCAAATAAAATTTATTTGCACATGCCGGGTTCGAACCCGCGACCTCCGGATTGTGAGTCAAGAGTCTTACCCACTGGACTACGGAGGTCGTCAATAATAAGATGTTAATTATGCCAATTATGAACTTTCCACTGATGATAGTTAATGATAAAGTGTGACATTGTAAGGGTATTTTCTTAATTAATTTATTTTTTAGTTACAATATATAAAAAGGGGGGGGAGGAGGAACACAGGAATAGGATTAAGAGGCAAAGGACGGGAATATACAGGGATTGAGCTTTCTAGTTTGAGTCATGTTGCTTGGTGAGTTTTCGTTTTATGTCACGTAAAGTCGAGTTAAAATTTCAATGTGGTAATAATACAGATAAATGAGTGTGTGGATATGTAGATAAATGAGTTCTATTTGGAGTTGATCCTGCAAAGAGGGAGTTAAAGCTGACTGCCTGCTGTTGCGATTTGGAACATGGAATGATCTATAGGCGTTGAAGAAGATCAGGACAATCGAGTGCATGCAATTTAAAAGAGTAAGTACATCTAAAACAATGCATGTGCTAGATCTACGTACGTAAAATTAAGTACTTTCGTACGTACATTAATGTACGAGATACGTAAGATAAGTAAATTTGGTTTTAGTGCACGCAATTTAACAGAGTAAGTACATCTAACACAATGCAAGTGGGTGCATCATAGAGTTTAAAATAATAATAATGTATATGTATGTATTGTAATACGCATCACAGGCTATTGATACTATTGTTCTGATGTTGATATAATTAGATATAGGTAGGTACCCATATTTAAGGTAAAAAATATTCGTAATATTAATGATACTGCTCAAATGAGCAGGGATGGAGGATGGTTCGACATGTGTTATAATAATGTATAACTTTCGTTGTTTTTAAAGGGATGAAGGCTACAAATAGAAACAGAATGACGACTCACTTACACAATTCCGTGCCGTGTAACTTTATACCTACACTGACGGCCGTTGTTCCCAATCCGAATGATCAACTGTGAGCCGAAATTTTGGCTCAACACTCAAATGCACAAATATGTACTCTAACAACCGACCAACAGGCGAAACGAGCATTACTAAACAAATCACTCAGCTGATCAAAGATTCAGATTGATCGATCGACAATTTGGGAACAACGGCCGTTTTTAATCGGCTTGTGTGTTTTCGACGCAATTTGAAAAACAAACGTTTAATGATCACATATGTACAAAAGTTAATCCTGTTTTCGAAGAGATTTAATTTATTAAGAGTTTAGAAAATAAAGATATTTTTATTAAACATAATGTTGAGTGTGTTATTAACTTATGTTCATGTACCTACTAATTGGTCTACCCAACAATCTTATGATGCTGTCCCACTCTTGCAAAAATGTGAATTTATTAACTCGTCTGAAAGTATTTGTAATTAGTACAAATTAAAAAAATATACATACCTACATCATTTAATTATTTGCTTCGCTAATGATCAGGTAGACAACAGTTCCTCCAACGAGAGAATAATATATTGCATTTGACTTTACAGGAATCGTTAAACGGCAGTAACCTACAACATTGTTTAGTTGTGTTTAAATGAAGAAATAACTATGAAACGTGCCATATGTGGATTTCACATTTAAGGCGTTTCTATATAAGTATGTCAATGGTATAAAGGTGGTTACTTTGTAGAAATTACCTATGAAGAACACAAGTTACCTCGAAATGAATTCTTTATTAAACTTCGTGGAAATGTAACAGCTGCCGGAATGTCTGCCTTATAATTGAGTTTTCCTTTACGTTATATAAAATGATACGTTGAAAATTTTTCTTTTAAATTACAGGTAGATTACTTAGATATTGGAATTGTCTTCTTTTTATAGCAAGTACGTAGTAAAAAAAAATCAACGATATTCTTATAAATTATTGGCCATAGGCAGGGCTGGGCAAAATACATGCTTTGCTGTAATTAAAATACAAATTACAAAATACTTTTTCGCATTTATTTAAAATACAAAATACATTTGGTTTTGGTAGAGCCTTTATCTAAGGGTGCGTTTTTATAGAAGCAAAGTTGAGCAGAGTGAAATAAAGATGTGCAAAAATTGCCAATCATATCTCAAAAGACGCATCTCATCTCTGATAAGTTTTGTGGTATAGGACCCAGGTGATAGATAAAATAATAATAATTATTAATAATAATAATAAAATAATTATTATTATTATACGACATTTGTATAGCGCAGTTTTGTGTTATTTCACTTCAAGTGCGCTCTACTGTAATCAACTTAAAAATAATCTAGTATTCAGTCAAATTATTCCTGTAGTGCTTGATCTAATACTAAGACACAAAAATGTACAATACAAAACAATAACAAAATTATAATATAATATCATACAAATACGATAGAAAATGTACAATTACGGTGCTATTAAAGCACAGGACGTGTTGCCAACTCTAGATATTAACATATGTATATAATATATTGCTCTGGATTCCAGCGTTTTTAGGCTACGTATTATCTATGTCAGTTTATTTTTCATTATCATTATAAAGGTCGCTCAATGTATTTGAAAATGTTTTTTGAAGCCATAAGTATTTGAAATACAAATTACAAAATACTTCAGCAGCAGGTAATTGAAATACCAATTACAAAATACATTTTTAGGAAGTAATTGAAATACAAAATACGTATTTCAATTACAAGTAATTAAAATACTGCCCAGCCCTGGCCATAGGTATATCAAGAGCCTTGTGATTAAGCCATTGCAATAATTCAAGAAGGGTTAGCAGGTTAAACGGTGGTTGTTGTAGATTATTTTTTTAAGAAATGGATTAGAGTAACTGAGGTCAAAAATGACTCGGCTATCATGGAGAGTATTCATTTCTATGTTGTCTCCGCCACCGACAGAATATACTGTTCACATCTGCCCTGATGATGGACACTGTAACGCTGCCCGAAACGTCGGCTTAAGAAGGGGTAGCGCAACACCGCATAACACCCCAAAAATAAATAAAAAAATGTCTAATAAATAAAAAAAATTCACTACCATCACGTCCGTTCTTACACCTAGTCCTGGGGGGCCTCCAAACGCCCCCATATTCCTTTCAATCTGTTCCGCCTCAATTTTATGAACTTTCCTTAAAACATTGATAAGAGCGTTATTAACAAATTCATCTTTCAGAAAATAAAATAAATAAAAAAAATTACAATTTGTTTTACAGTGTCCTGGTGCCTTAAAGCCTTGATGAGGATTTGATCAAGGGAACATGGAGGTGTTTGGAGGCCTCCCAGGACCAGAGGCCCGGTTGAACTGAATTAAAAGCTTGTAAAAGTACGTCAACTTCTTAAAATAAAAAAATAAATTAAAATAAAACTAGGGGGGGGGGGGGGGCTCATTCAGCTTTGCCGCCCCGGGCCTCTGTCGGGCTTTGGAAAACCTCCCCCCTCCCACAAACATAAAATAAATATATTTTTTATATATTTTTATCTTACTTTGGATTTTTTATGTGGAACCAAAAAATATATTAAAAAATGTTTTTGGGCTATCAGGGTTGACCCGCCTTACAACGCTGTCCAACTGGGTAGCGACGTGGTTCGCCTGTCTTTATACTGAGCGCTGGGCCAGAGCTCACCCCAGACCACGCCCTATATATAATTGAATATTTATTTATTTTTTACGTTTATTTTTTTTTTGGTTTTTTCCTATTCTGTGTACTAGAAAAAAAACGGCCTTAACTTTCCTTTCTCCCGCCTCCGATTACTCAACGCTGATTTTTTCTTTAAGTCTTCAGGTATTTTACCTCTATTATTCAACTAACTTTCTTTGAGGCTTCACTGGGTGGTTGGCTAAGGGATACGGATGCTGGGTGTGGTTTATATCAGGCTGAATGCAATTTGCATTTTTTATCGGAACTTGCCAAATGATTTGAGACTTAATTGTTTATCGTATGTTCTCTATCTATTTGTGCAGGTGCTTCCAGGGTTTTTCACATGATGCAATGCTGCCTCATGAGCTTCTTGAATGAGTTTTGTTTTGCTTTAAATATTATTTTTCCTGTATTACCACGAATTTTGATTATTGAACTCAACCACGGTGAGCGTCTTGGAGGATGGAAAAAAGGTATTAGCAGCTATTAGTGAAATTAATAGCGAGTTCAATCTAGAAGATGTGAAAATTTACAGGCTTGGAAGTAAAATTCCAAACAAAACCAGGCCAATTAAATTAGAATTTGATGAAGTCAAACAGGCAAAACTTATACTCTTTAACAAAACTACTCTGTCCAATGGAATTATAATCAAACTTGACAGAACTCTACAACAAAGACAACATTTAACTGACCTCTGGAAGGAATTAGAAGAGAGGAAAGAAAAGGGTGAAGTCGATTTACGAATCAAACATTTCAATGGAATTCCCAAAATCATCAAAACTCAAGCAAAAAACTGAAAAACAAACAGAACAGATTTTCTAGACTTACAGGATATTATCAAAATGTACGGGGAATGCGTACGAAATTGCACAAACTTAAAACTAACTCCCCAATATTCTCACACGACATTCTGTTTTTAACTGAAACATGGTTAAATGCTGATATGCATAAATAAATGAATGCTGATATGCATAACTAAATGCTGAATGCTCGTCAGAATTAGGCCTACATCACTATACTACATATCGTTCTGATCGAAATTCTATTACAAGCAAAAAGTCTAACGGAGGAGGTGTGATGCTGTGCGTATCCAAGAATATATCATCTACTAAATTACCGGTTAAACACAAAAGTGTTGAACAAATTTTTGTATTGCTCAATATACCCAATGGAAAAATTATTATCGGCTGTGTCTATATCCCACCTGCATCGGATTTGCAAACATATAAAAATCACAACGAGGACATAGAAGTACTCAAATTCAAATATCCTAAAGCAAAATTTATTATTGCCGGTGATTATAACCTTCCTAACTGGACCAGCCAAGATGACATTGGACCTTCTACAAACCAAGCCGAATTACAGTGTGCTAAATGCAGCGAAATTCGTGATATGTCTTTATTCTTGGGACTAACTCAATCAAACAAGATTTTCAACTTTAACAATCGAATGTTGGATTTAGTGTTTTCAAGTGATTCGAAAATAGTAGTTGAGCTATCCGACGAATTATTATTACCGTTAGATCAACACCACCCACCATTGGACATTATCATAACAAATTGGCCTTTAACATCTTCAAAAAAAACAAGTGCCCCATCGTATAACTTTTCCAAAGCTGAATACCATCATATTACTGAGTACCTTATCCAAACGGATTGGTCCTTTTTAGATGAGGATAATCATATAAATGATCAATTAGAACACTTTTACACGATTTTAAATACCTCTATAGAACAATTTGTTCCCAGGGTTAGCTTCACATCATATAATTATCCGAAATGGTTTTCAAGGGAATTAACTAATTTAATTAATAAAAAAAAATGTATCCACAGAAAATATAAACATACCAGAAATCCTAACGATTATATAACATTTACTAAACTACGAAAACAATGAAAAGAAATATCAATAAAATGCTATAATAACTATGTTAACGTAATAGAAAATGAGGTACGTCGTCACAATGTGAAAAAATTCTGGAATTTTACTAAATCTCAGCGAAACGACAACTGTGGATATCCTAATAGCATGTATTTTAAAGGAAAATGTGCCGACAGTATCGAAGGTATAGTTAATCTCTTTGCTGACTCATTTAAAAGTGTTTACGACAAAGATATTCCCGTCAATGCAGTCTGCAGTGCTTCAGTGGAAGAGTCATTAAACCTAAGTCAATGTTTCATAAAATTAGAATCTATAGAAAGGGGCATAAACGCATTAGATAGTAATAAATCTGCTGGACCGGATGGTATTCCTCCCATATTTTTAATAACTTGCATTGATAGTTTGATATATCCCTTACACAAACTTTTTAACAAATCCTTAGCATCTGGCTGTTTTCCGGCTCTGTGGAAAAAGAGTTATTTAACGCCTATTCATAAAAAAGGTGACAAAAGCGATATATCAAACTATAGACCTATTTGTATTATGTCTGCTTTACCCAAACTTTTCGAGTCATTGGTATTAGATACCATTGTAAAACCTATCAACAATATTATTGTTCCTAACCAACATGGCTTTATCAGAGGTCGATCTACCTTAAGTAATTTAACTATCTATAATAATTACATATCCGAATCCCTTAGTCTGAAACAACAAGTGGATTCTATATACACCGATTTCAGTAAAGCATTTGATAAGGTTCGACATCACATTCTTATATCCAAACTCCGACTGTTAGGCATCAAAGGAAGTTTATTGACATGGATTATCAGTTACCTCAGTAATAGAGTGCTTAGTGTCAGGATTAATTTTATAGAATCCTATGTATTCGAGGCCACAAGTGGTGTCCCGCAAGGGTCCCACCTCGGCCCAATATTCTTCTTAATATTCATTAATGACATTGTAAACATATTTAAAGATGTACAAGTCCTACTTTTTGCAGATGATCTAAAATTGTTTAAAAGAATACGAAATATATATGATTGCCTAATTTTACAAGCTAATTTAGATGAATTTTTTAAATGGTGCGAACAAAATATGTTATTTTTTAATATTGAGAAATGTCAAGTAATACGATTTTCCAGAACTCATTCTCATATTTTACATGAATATAATTTAAATAATGTTAAATTAACACCAGTATTACAAATTCACGACTTGGGAGTTATATTCGATTCAAACTTAACATTCACAGCACATATAGATGATATAACTAATAAGGCTTTAAAGATTCTTGGCTTCCTTTGTAGAACCCTAACTGATTTTAAGTCCATGGATTGCATGAAAACACTCTACATTTCATTAGTTAGATGTCAAGTAGAATATAATTCACCTATTTGGTCCCCTTTCTATAAAGTACACTCTAACAAAATAGAACGTGTTCAACACAAATTTCTTAGGTACTTAAATTTCAAACTCAAAATTCCAATAGAAAACATTAATTATTTAAGTTTAATGAATCGACTAAATTTAATTACGCTGTCTGACAGAAGAATTATTTCAGACCTAATTTTATTGTACAGAGTTATGAACAACCTAATTGACAGCCCTGCCATCGTTTCTAGTATTAAACTCCATGTACCGACAAGGAATACTAGACAAAATATAACATTCTTTTGCAACACATACACAACCAACTATCAATCACACTCACTTACCAATAGGATGCATGATTTAGGCAACAAGTTTGGTGGTATTGTAGATATATTCGCTGATTCCCTTTACATTCTAAAATGCAATTTAAACCAACACTTTGTGGAATCCTACAAATTATTGTAACGTGGGTATAATATATTTAACGATTTGATGTGTTATTGTAATGTTTTATATTATATTTTGTTCTATGGTATTGTTAAATATTACATTGTTTAAAATATTTCACAGTTTTAAGCAAGAATATACAAGTGGTTTTTTCTTTAAAAACTACTTGTATATTCTTAAAAGTTTTTTCACTTTTATAACGTTTGATATAAATTCTATGTATGTGTAATCCTCGATATCTTAAATATTATTTTATAATCTATGTAAAAGCCCCTACGGGCGTATAAGAACAATAAATAAATTACTAACCTGATTTTCTGTACTATGTTTTATTTTCCTGTTAAGTACTTGCATACTGCTCTCTAACAACGTATGCAGGGATACTGGAGGTCTAGATTCGTTCAAAATAAATAAATGTAGGTTCGTTTAACCAAAAATTAGAATCTTGCGAGAGCCTTGAAGGAGTAACCATCTGTTACTTATACCAGGGCGGGTAAGTGGTGGATAACCTCCACTATTCTGTGTACTAGATTCATTATTTAAAAAGCATGTTGTGTAAAAAGCTAGTATATGGGACGTGTGGGTCGCACCATCCTCCCCATACGCTTGAATAAACACATTATTATTATAATTATGCTGTACAGACAGGGACGCTCTTGTGAAGTGTCACATTAAAAAATTTTAACTTATTCCACATTTCAATTTTTTTACATGAATACCACCGCACAAGAGTCCCAACCAGGCGCGGCTGGCCCAAACGTTCAATAGTGCGCCGAACCGCCAACAAAATTGAACATTTTACAGCTCAACGTGTTCCTACTTAATATTTTTTTAATTTAAATTCCGCACAATGTTGAAAATAAAAACTAATCACGTATTTAAATGCATGAATTTTGCCAGAGATAATAATTATTGCAGCCGACTGGAGTTCGTTGAACTAGGAACCTACGTACATACCATTCGGCGCGTTTCGGTCAAACGCCCCGTTCGGGAATTGTCATTTTGTATGGTGCTCCTACAAACATGTCCAGACCGTCAGAATAACGAAATGTACCAAAAATCTGCTTCTGGCGACGCGGCGCACGGCGCTACGAAGTGCGTCGAAAACATCCGACGTATTCCGAAGGGCTCCAGCAAAATAGGTTTGAACGGGATAGTAATATTTAGCTTGCAAAATCCATAAGTCAACGGGTCTTGTTATGTTTGGGATTTAGGGAACCTATTTGACAACGACATTAGTTTTTCAGTTAAAAATGACTTTTTATGTGTGTGCGTTTTAAATGCGCTACACCGGGTACTGGGAAGAAGCTTGAAGTTTATTTATTTGATTATTAAGGACCGAAGAAGTTTATTTTTTTTATTCTCTATAAATATGGTAGCTACGGTAGCTAGCTGTGTGACCTACCAACAATTAAATTACATTATACGTGTTTGATTTATTGATAGGTGAACCACTAAACATTTTAGGCACCAGCCGCGCCTGGTCCCAACTGCTGCCTTCTGGAGCCAGTGGGACTATGGCATCCCCAATTGGGGTATGTTGTGAGGCTGAAGGTAATGGGGAAGGAAAGGAGATGGGGAAGAGGGAGGTGGGGAAGTACATGGCTATTCAGATCTGGTCACCAAACACGGTTAACGCCAATTCAAGCAACGTTTCAATTCTGAATGGTGGTCCACTCTGGAACGTGCCGCAAATATACTATATATTATTTTAAATGAATAAATTGTGAAATAACACCAATTAATCAAATAAAATTTATTTACCACGCCGGGATTCGATCCCGCGACCTTCAGAGTGCTAGTCAAGAGCCTTACCACTATATTACGCCGGCCGCACGGACATATGAATATACATGGACCTGCCCTAAGTGATAAAAACGTATTATTTCCCCCTCCACATGGCGCCGGCTGAAGCACCTCCTTGGAACCGGCTCGCTCCGTGGGGAGGGGATAGAGCCTCGCTTGAATCTAAAATGTGTGACGTCATCATTCTTGCCGTGAACAGCTAGAAGGTAACATCCATACATTTAACGAAATACAACGCCAAAACAGTAGCGTATTCTATACAATATATCTACATATCAATGTGCACATAGCGAATGTGGGCGGTTCTCCAGTGTGCTCATCGGTGGTTACAGGGGTAAGTAAATTATGAAACATTTGTAATAGTGTTTTAACTAAACACGGCAACAAAATATTGCTATGTGTATTGGGGCGAGTCTTTTTGAGGCGAGCATTTGACCTTAGCAAATATGTTATTATCGTGGCAAGCAATTCGCGCTCCCATGTAAAAAGGTCTATTCATTCAAAGCAGATTTTGCTTTTAAGAACTAAATGGTGATATTGTAATGCGAGATGCCTATTTACTGTCAGATTGATTGTATAACGAATCACAGTCATCTTTCCCCTCTTCCCCCTCCATGGTTTGGTTTGACCCCTCACCCGTAACTGCTTGTCTAGTCATTTGGATGTCTATGGCCGGCCGTCAAATACAAAAGATTTCGTTTACCCTTCAACAGTCTTCATTTGCACATAAACATACGCTATCCCATTTTCTTGGAAGGATGATTGAGTCAGCCGATAAGTAGGTGACTACTTATCCAAATTTTGTTGACGGTACTTTCCAGAGGCGTCGATCAAAAAGAAAAATAACTTTACCAGCATTATAAGGGGCTCGAGGAAAACCAACAAAAAATCATGTCCAGTTAGGGGCCGTTCAAGTATTACGTAACGTACTTGGGGGGGGTGGTCTTGTGAAACGTTACTGTGCGTTACAAAGGGGGGGGTGGAAAAACGCGTTACGTAACATGTTTTTCTTTATTTAGGGTAAAAAAAACTAGGGAATTAAAATCTTCCAAGTTGGCAACCCTTTTCGTTCTCGAAATCTCTGTTTTATTTATTACCGCAAACGTGATTAAAACAAGAAAAAATGTACTTAAGCGACCCTCCAGTACTTTGCGCAACTCAATTGTACCCTATACCTTTCAGGTAAAACTTGTCACTTGAGCGTTACGTAACGTTTAGGGGGGGGGGGGGGGGTACAGATAAACGTTACGGTGCATTACAGGGGGGAGGGGGTCAACAATCTTCAAAAATTGTGGTACTTAATACTTGAATGCCCCTTGATGGCTATCCATCTAGCAAGGCTGGGTAAAATTGTGAAGCTAACTGGTTATTTAGCAGGGGTGCCCGGGTTCATGGGGTGAGGTTTTTCTAGGTCCTGGAGGCAAATGACCGGGACACACTGAGCCCCGGATTCCTACCCACCCCTTAAACCCTTTTCCTTCTTAGAACTCTCCTCTCATTCCTTTCCTTAAAACCCTTTACACAGCATCTCCAAAGATGACATAGGCCCTGAGGGAAATTATTTTCCTCGGGGCCTCCTGTGTGGAGCTCATGTAAAAAAAAATCTATGTTTTAAGATAACCTGAGTAGGCGTGTAGTTAAATTTTAACTTTATTAAATTCGATGAATTAAGTTTTTTTTATGAATCCAGGAAAACATCAAACAAGACTACTTTAAATGAATTCCACTGTTGACACAGCCTTGACCAATCAAAGGAACGATGAGGTGTGAGTGGCCAAGAATGAATACTTATGTATTTTTTTTTGCATGAGCTCCACACAGGAGGCCCTGAGGAAAATAATTCCCCTCAGGGCCTATGTCATCTTTGGAGATGCTGTGTGGAGTGTCTTATTAAGGAAAGGAAGGAGAGGAAGTTATGGGAAGTAAAAAGGTATGAGGGGTGGGTAGGAATCTGGTGGTCAGTGTGTTCAGAAGTGACGGACGAATGAATTCAACCCTTCCACTGTGGTCCAAATCCTGCTAAGAATCCTGTTGGAGAGGTCAAACGATCTCCCTCAACCTGCCTCGTAGTTGGTGAGCCAAGCATCCGCCGCCAAGATCCGAACAAACCTGACCCCAGTGAACCCGGACACCACTGCTAAGTCACCAAACGTAACGAACCACTTGGGGTGACCTATGGCAGAGGTGTTGGTTATCCAATAAATGGTTCCCGGGGCAGCGGTACCCATAACCGCCTCCCAAACAGGCATGTTATCTTGAAACAGGTGACCGAACAACTGAACAATGTGCAACATCACTCCGGCGAAAAGTCATTTAAAGTGTTGAAAAAAAACTGTTAAATAGTTTATGTTAAGTTAGATCAGAGGTCGGCAAAGCGCGGCTCCGAAGCCGCATGCGGCTCTTTGGCCCCGTAAGTGCGGCTCTGGCCCAAATGTCCACGGACAGGCGCGCAAGACACCGAAAGGATACACAATTTTTTCGATATTATAAGTCATTTCATTCGAAAACAAATTATTCCTTTTTGCTCTAGCTTTTTAAAGGGAAACCTTGTTTCACTTTCTGAGTCTTCTGAAGCATCGCCAAGAAAATAAATCCTCCTTTGACACACACTAATTCTTAAAATTACCATTTTAAATATGAGTGAAACATTTCTCAGGAGGATTCAGGAATTTAAAAATAGCAGAGTGATCTTAGCATTCGTCAAACACCCTCTTGATGCTTCGATAACAGATTTGAAATTTTCTCCTTTTGGCATTGATATTGGTAACTTTGATATACAATTGCTGGATTTTAAAAAAATGTTAAAAAATATGGAGCTCTAAATTTGAACGTCAGTGTGTTGATTTGAAAATGTTGGAGAAGAAAAAATGTGAGCTTAGTTCACAACAAAAGTGCTCTGAAAGGCCTGGAGAAAGAAGACATGATCATCTTCAATGTCTGGAATAGTATTCCTGACTCTTATGAAAGCTGAAAAAACTCGCGTTTGCTGTTCTTTGCCTTTTTGCCACAATCTTTTTCAAGCATGAACTTTATCAAGAGTAAGCTGAGAAGTCTTCTTATTGATGAGAACCTGGAATCGTACCTAAAATTAAGAATTACAACGTACAAACCTGACTTACTCAAACTTTCCAAGGACATTGTTGGCATTAAGTATTTGTCAGTCATTGTCATGATTTAAATTTATGGATTCATTAATTACGTGTTAATTTTTATCAATAAATAAAGTCTCTATTAAGTATGAAATAATGTTATATTCAGCGTACCCGTAATTTAATGAAGTGCTAAAATTATAATAAATGCTAAATCAATATGTCGCTAACACAATTTAAAAATGAAATAATAAAATCATTTAGCCATGATATAAGTACTCACTAAGGAAATTTTTTAAATTTACTAAACTATCTCCTCTACCTATCTTATTAATATGTAATGTCTTATGTAATGTCTTAGCAAATTCATTGAAATATTATAAACCTTCCTAACTTGTAGTAAAAAAAAATGACTTAACTTTCTTATCTAAAATATTAAAATCCAAATTGGACAGTTGCGAACTCCTGCAACTTGCAGACGTACTGGAGGTACCATCGATGTAGCGGTTTGCCACTTTGCGAAACTAATACTTAGGTTTTATTAGATATGGTTAATGTTGCAGTTTTGTAAACCTCTGATCACCTTACTATAAATTTTTGTCGTTTGTATTTTTATATTATGTATGTATTTTTTTTATCGTTACATATCGTTATTGTATCTCACTGTACTTTCAAATTTTGTTGCTTATATTTTAATTTAATTTATGTACTTTTTTATTTCTAATGTAATTTTATTTATATTATTTCCTTCTCATGTTAAAGGTGTACTGCCTTTACTTATTTATAAATTTAATTTTTTAAATTTATTGTTTTATTATACGCCCAGTGGGAGAATAAATTTTAATAAATTTAAAAAAACAATACACAGATTTATTAATGTACATATTTGGCTCTTTTGGCTAATAAGTTTGCCGACCCCTGGGTTAGGTTATGCGGTATTGTTGCGCGTTGTTGATGTTGAAATTCCATCTTATTGAGTTGTCACCGTTTAAACAATATAATAAAAATAATAATTAATTGTAATTACCATATTATGTTTTCACGGACAAATCGTCACTTGAACATGTGATTAAGGGTTTTTACTAGTTTATGGGAAATATTCCTAAATATTAATGTTATCATAAATATTATCCTATTCATTAAATATCACCCGTCTCTTTCTCTCACTGTTCCTTTGTATTATGTTTTGTCTCTTTCTTTATTATATAAATTCCCACACAATATATATTTTTATCAGTTTAATTTTATACCATGAAGATGCTTGTGTAAAGCGAAACCGGTCGGTACATAAAAAAATAAATAATTAAATCGTGGTTACAAATTAAATCATTGTTTTATTTCAATTAATATGTCAAATGAAAGCGACTGCTTTCTATCAAAATATAATAATAATTGTTGGATGATTGTTATAGCGCCATTTTCGTGAGAAAATCACCTCAAGGGCGCTTTACAATTCGTTTACACATTTACAGCCTTACTAAAAAACCCATTGAAAATTTTATTCAATTGACAAACGGCCGCGGATGTGAAAACATTACTAATTAAAAAATTGTTCAGGGAAAAAACATATGGTTTACACAGCCTGAGTTTATCTCTGTTATATTAATGATATCTGAACGAAATTTGGAGTTTTTCCAAAGTATTTTGAATGTTCTGTATATTTCTTATTTTTGAAGGTGTCGTAAAAACAAATACCATTTATGAAAACTTGATCAAATTAACTTTTAGATTTGTGTATTTGAAAAACACTTTAGTTTTCAGAAACTGCCATATTTTAAGATTCAAACTCGGAAAAAAAATGGAAAAAAATTTCTTACCAAAACATTTTTGACCAAAATGTAGAGTAATTTTAATAAAATCAAAATTTAAAAAACACGGTGCTTTTATGAAATAAATTTGAAAGGAAACTATCACCTCACTTTTTCCTCGTGCATACAATAAAAAAATAATAAAAAATTTCAAAGTTTTTTTTATTGCCAATAAAATAACTTAGAAATAATACCGACATTTAAAACAGATTTCTTGCATCTCCAAAGACGTTAATTTCTTTGATACGTTTACGAATACATGTATTAGATATTAATATTATAAAAAATTATCACTTTTAAGAAATTCTCTTTAAATAAAGATCTTAAAATATAAATATAATCTTTTAAGTAACCTATAAAACAATATTCTGACGGTTCAACTTTGAAAGTACGGCGTTTGTACAATAACTTGATTAAACTGATGTAAACCACACAAATAACATGGTAAATATATCAATTATGTGAATAGAAGAGTAAATTCGTCACTTCAATAGAAATTATTAAGTAAAATCACAACATTTAGGTACTAACAAAATTTCCGACATCCCGCCATAAACACACCAAGCTGTTTTTTCATCGCGGGTCGTTGAGGACTAATGCACAGGCGCGCCAATAATGCCCCTTGCGGAGAAGAATTAAAACAACATTTTTCCTAGTAAATTAAAACCATATACGACGTTGTCAGATCTTCAATGCATTTTAACAGCGTGAACACGTAAGAAAGGTTATTGGTAACAAAACGTGTTTTAGTGTACACGGGGTTTATTTATGTTATTGCAATAACACAGGTTATCGACCGTGAAAATTTTTTTTTTTTAGTAAGGCTGTTATTCTATACATGCATATTACAAGAGGCTTATAACTAAGATTGGTAACTAATGACTTATATACAACTAAGCTTTATATAACTAGTGACTTAAAACTATACTTATTTTTCAATATCAAGACGAAGTTCTTTTTTAATTTTTGACCACAACACGGGCATTAGCCTAGTGTGGTGGCCAAAAAAACCCAAAAATTTGTAACCAATAAAATATTATGAAATAAATAAAATAAAAATTTAATTAATTTGGAGTGGCCTTCATACAATAAACCCATAGTGAATATTCGATAATAATGATAAACTTGTTCAAAAAGATAACAACCTTTGTACATATTTTAATTCTAAATTCAGTTACAGTTAAAACGCAATGTATGAATATTTTAAATGAAACTTTTCATCAGATTATGACAGGTGTTTTATTCGAACAATTGTTCTCTGCCAGAGGTGTTTACGCGTATACCAATGTGTACCTGGTATTTACAGTTGTCTTGTACAGTGTACACAGTACAGGGTATTTATTAAATGATGGAAAGTTTGAGGAAAGTACCCACTCGTCAACTCGCAGGCTGTTGAATACATGCTTTTGTTACTCATAAATGTGTCAAATGAACAACAAAAGAACGAAAAATACTTACCATTATTTGTAACCGAAGCATTGTGAAACTCAATTTTGTGAGGACCCATTATTTATTTGCTTGACATATAAAACGTATGCCTATTGAACCGTAGCAATGAATTCAGAAGAAATTAAAACAAGCAGTGAGTTCGTAAAATCAGCCTAGCAATTCCGTATTTTTTGTGAGATCGTTATTGGATAACGGACGTTATCTTCTGTCAGATTTGTGTGATTTTTACGTCACATATTTTAGTTTAGATCGATTTAAACATGAATTCCTGCAAGTACGCATGATTATTTACTCATTTAATGTACGTTGTACATAGAAAAAGCAAATAACAGTCATAAAAATCACACAAATCTGACTGGAGATTACGTCCAATAACGATCTCACAAAAAATGCGGAATCGCTAGGCAGATATCATTTCTAAATATATAATAAATAAAATAAAATAAAATTAGCCTTTATTGCTGTTAAACATATAAACATTTTTCTAATTCAATTAATTTTTTTTTTTAAATATTATTCTAAACAAGCTGACCCGGAGAATTTCGTACCGCCTATATAATAAATAATATGCTTCGTATGAGTGACGCCCATGAAACACCACGTGTATGTTTTTCATTATAAGCGTTTACCTTCGAATGACGATCTTTCATAAAATGACGTCGACTAACATTCGTAATTCTTGAAGAATGGGGCGACAGTAATTAACAGTTAGCGTCTACCGGGAGCACATAGGAAGAGTGAGGTACATAACAGGGGTCATCTGAGATGTTTCCGAGCATTTTCTACGGAATAACTCTTGAATTCGGGCGTAATGACGGAAATGCACGTGAAATGGTGGAAGTTTAAGTTTGCAAGTTTATTGTTCCAAGAAGAAATACTTATTTAGCGATAATATCGCTCCTTTGAAGATATCTTTGGGTCGAATAAGCATTTAAAAGATAACAATATAGTAGTTTTTGAAATATAAATATTGTAGAAATGCATTAACATCAAAGTTCAACAGTTCCGTTAATCACATAAACTTCGTATTACTTATTTACGTTCTTCATTTGTTTTTTTTTTTTTTTTTTTTTTTTTTTATTTACGTATGCATATATATTACAATACATTACAATGTGATCATTTGTCTGTCAAACTGGGCAGAATACCCGTTTCAGGACAGCCAAATTGTATATTTAGTTCATAATATTCTTAACAAAGGAATAGTTTCGTTCAAGATATCATGGGAATTTGCTTCTGTCAAGACAACTTTTGAGAACACTAAGAATTGTATATAATTAAGGGATGATTTCTTTATGTCTTTAAAAGAATCGCAAAGATGTGATTTTTTTCAAGGTCAATTTGGAGAACGTAAATAAATGCATTCAGAGTGAATCCATTTATTAATGTTCTATGAGTGTTTTCTTTAGTGAGATCACAAGTAGGAGATTCTTTCCAGGTCATTTTAGACAACATTTACAATTGCATAATCAGAATTTACACATTTATAAACCAATATTTGACATATGAATTCACAATTTATTTATAACTATTTAATTTTAAAGTACTATAATTTTTAGAATTTCTTAAATAGTAGAAATTACACAATTATAATCCAAATATATGACAAATGATTTTTCAAGCTCGTTTTGGAGAACATTAATTTATTTAGTTGTTTATTTATTTCTTTTATTTTACGCCCAGATGGCTTTTACATAACTAATAAATAATAATGGCAGTACCTCCATCTTTAACATGAGAAAACAAATAGTTTAGATAAAGTTACGATGTGAATATAAATTAAATAAAAAAAATAGGCAACAAAAATTTTGTACAGTGAGATATATAATATCAATATGTTACGATTAAAAAAAATACGTACATAATATAAAAATCCAACCAACAAATTTAAAAGTGATTCAAGGTTTGCAAAATTGCAAGATTAACCGTGTCTTTTACACCTATAAGTATATTTCGCTGTGTCAAGCCGATGCGATGTATCGATGGTACCGACCTCCTGTACCTCTCTATGGAGTTGCAGGAGTTCGAAACCATCGGACCTATCCAATTTCGAATTCAATATTTTAGGTAAAAAGTTAACCAATTTTTTTTTTCAATGAAATTACAAAGGCATTACATTTAATTACATTAATAATTGCATTCCGAATAAGTGAATGGTTTCTTTCGGGAGATTACAATTATGATATTTTTTCTGGGTTATTTTGGAGAACATTGTTATAGTTTCCATTTGAACGAACGACTGCACCAAATTGGATAATTATTTTTTTGTTATGTTCGTTATTGTCAGAACACGGTTTGTGTAAAACTACTGATGAGCTCTGGCATTATGAAATATATCTCTATAAATAAAAATGATCGCCGAAATGTATGTACGCTCATAACTTCCGAACGACTGCACCAAATTGGTTAATTCTTTTTTTGTTGTGTTCGTTATTGTCAGGACAAGATTTTTATAAAACTACTGGTGAGCTCTGGCATTATTAATTTAAATTGGCTTTAGTTGGCCTGAGTTGGCTTGAGTTGACTTGAGTTGACTTGAGTATTTTATCCAATTGAAGAACTGTGTTTTGTTTTTGTCAGTATCAGAGGTGGTGTTGGGAACGGATTTGTATTTTTTGTGATTTTCTTACTTTTCCACTTACTTACTAGATTGCGTTTCATTTTCTTTTTACGTATGAGGGAGATTTATTATAATTATTGTATTTTTCCTTTGGAGGGGTGCAGACATACGTTCACCGTTTGTCTCATTTTCGACTATTGACATTTAGTATGTAAGGAAGAGGGGCAGCATTATATGTTTAAGAACAAAAGCAAAAAAATAGCGCATTGACATTTGACGTTTTTGAATTTTTGGAATCACTAATTATTCAATATTATATTTATCACAATATTGCTGGAGCTCTTTCAAAATATGAGAATTCGTTCCACACAAATGGTCCAGCCGTTCTTGAGTTATAAATGACGTAACTAACCCGACTTTCTTTTATAAATTTGAAAATAATCGTCGCTGTTTTTGTATTAATAATACAAGCGTACATACATTTTGGCGATTCATTTTTATACAAATTTCATAATGCCAGAGCTCAACAGTAGTTTGATACAAACATTGTGCTAACAATAAGAACACAACATAAAAATAATTATTTAATTTGGTGCAGTCGTTCGAAAGATATGCGCGTACATACATTTCGGCGATTCATCAACGGCGATAGAGAAGAAGAAGAAGATTATCAGCGTTCGGGTCATTATTTTTAGAAACAGCTTGTCTTTCGATACAGGCCTCCCCTAAAGATTTCCATTTTTCTCTATCCTTTGCAACTCTGATCCATTCTGGACCAGCCACCTTTTTTAGATCATCTTCCCATCTTTTCGTTTGTCCACCTTTGTTTCTTTTACCGTCTCTTGGATACCACTCTGTAACTATTCTGGTCCATTTTTCTTGCCTTTCTCTCAACATATATCCAGTCCGGTGACCGGATAACTCAGAATGAAACAAACTAAGAAGCACCTCAGAAAGATCATTAAGAGTGATGATAAAAAATATTTTTAAAAAATTGGTTAAATTGGTTAAGTTAGGTTAGGGTTACCGGCTATTTTTAAATTATATTTTCAAAGCTTTTAATGACCTTTCTGAGGTGTTTCTGAATTGGTTTCATTCTGAGTTGGCATGGAACCGTCCAGTCCATCGCCATTATAGTATTCGGTATACAGAATGTACCTGTTTGAATTAAGTTCTGTTTTTTTTTCTGTTAATTTTACTTTATCTCTTCTATTAACTCCAATGACACTTCTTTCTATGCTATTTTGACAGACGTTTAGTTTATTTGTTAATTTATCTTGAGTAAAATGTTGCTATATGTATATCTGAAGTTCTTTTGTTTATCTTTAAAGGGTCGTGGTCGTTTTCCCCCACGAGGACCAGTCGGCTTGGGGGAGGGTATGTCGTTGTTGTTGTTTTGTCTTTTTGTTGGTGTTCTTGTTTTCGTTTGCCGACAGTTGATTGCTCTTATTATTTTCCTGTTGGTTGGGATCTAAGAGAATTAGATCGAGCCCTCATCAAGTCAAATGCATTTGTTCTGTTAGTTTTTGTAGAGGATTTCAACTGCTGTTTCTTCGGTTGCGGGTTAGTATACGGGGACGCAGATGGTTCTCTTTTTCTTTTATCATTAAAGCCTGCGCTTTCCTTGACAATGAGTTTATCAAACTTTAGGTAGGCTATGTTTCCTTTGTTCTTCTTCTTCTTCTTGTGCCCTGTCCGTTCAACGGACGTTGGCTATCATGTTGGCTATGCGGACTTTGTTTACCGCGGCCCGAAACAGCCCTACGGTAGACTGGCCAAACCACTGTATCAGGTTTTTCAGCCATGAGGTTCTTCTTCTTCCAGGGCCCCATCTTCCGGCAATCTTTCCCTGCATTATGAGATGCAGGACCTCACACTTCTCTGGATGTCTCATCACATGTCAAAGATATTGAAGTTTTCGGATTTTTATAGTTTTAATTACTTCCTTTTCTTTATTCATCCGAACCATAACATCTTCATTCGTAACCCTGTCCATCTAGCTTATTTTAAATATTCTTCTGTAGATCCACATCTCGAATGCCTCAAGTAGCCTAATTGTTCTTCAGTAAGCGTCCGTGCTTCCATTCCATAAAATAATATCGAAAACACGTAGCATCTGATCATTCGCATTCGTAATCCAAGGTTGAGATCATGACTGCAGAACATTTTTTTCATGCGGATAAAGGTTGCACGAGCTTGCTCAATGCGGCATTTTATTTCAACTGAAGGATCCCATCTATCATTTACATTGCAGCCCAAGTATACAATACTCTGTACCTTTTCTAGTTTTGTTCCAGCAATATAAATATTTTCATCCTATGCGTTGTTTTTGCTTATGAGCATGTATTTTGTTTTATTTATATTCAGTTCTAGACTTAAGTCTTCACTACTTGAATCAGCTAAAGTTGTAAATCCTCAATGTTACTTGTTAGAAGTACCGTATCATCTGCATAACGCAGGTTGTTCAGAATCTTCCCATTTATAAGTAGTCCTTGAGTAGCTTCTTGCAGAGTTTCATTGAATATTTCTTCTGAATATAAGTTGAACAGCATAGGTGGGTGTCCCAAAGGAAAGTTGGTATTTAGTAGATCGATTTTAAAAAAGTAAGGGTTCTATCGAAAAAATGTTTATGAAATACTAAAATACACAATTTGGGAATTTATTTCTGACAAATAAAATCGTCCAAATGTAAACCCTCACGTTTGCGGCATTCATTTAATCGAACAGTAAAATTTCTTATGGCAGGCAGGCCTCGTGATGGCTGCCATTTCGTGATGGATATTTTCTTTTAATTGCATCAGGGAAGTCGGATTTTTGGCGTAAACTTTAGATTTGAAATAACCCCATAGGAAAAAGTCCATGAGGGTTAGGTCAGGACCACGAGGAGGCCAATTTATGTCACCTCTCCTGGAGATCAATTTGCCAGGGAAAATTTCACGAACTCATGGCGAGACGTATTGGACGTATGTAATTTAAAGCACTTGCGCGCTTCCGAATCGAAAAGTTTGAGTCGTCACGAAAAGACTGATAAACACTCTCTACGTTTTCTACCGTTCTCGATGACCTTGGTCGCCCGGATTTTGGTTTTGCCAGCGTTGTACCGATCTCTTCAAACTTTTTGACCCATTTTCGAATGAGAAGAATGCTTGGCGCATCATTGAATTGACGAAAACCTCAAATATTGCAGAATCTTCAACGCGCTACAGTCGCCGAATCACCATTTTTGTAAAACTCACACATGCACAACGCGCGGTCGCTGCTGAGAAATACTTCATAGCGACTAAATTCCCAAAAGCCAGACTACTGATTGACATACCCCCCGCGCCCCTCGGAAAAGTTGCGTTCACACAGAAAGCAAAACAAATATCAACTTTCTTTTGGGACACCTGTACAACCCTGTCGCACGCCTCTCTTTATTTCTACTTCGTCTGTTAGACATTGCTCTACTCTTACTGCTCCTTTCTGGTTCCAATAAAGATTACCTATGATCCTTATATCTTTATCTTCTATCCCGGAGGTTTTCAGAATTTAAATTTTATTTAAATTTCTAACTCTATTAAACGCTTTAAGGAAGTCAATGAAGCATGCATGTACATTTGTATTCACATCTCTACATCTTTGGATTAGTACTTGAATACTAAATAACGCTTCCCGAGTACCCAACCCATTTCGAAAGCCAAATTGTGTTACACCTATCTTTTCTTCCACTTTGCGATATATGCGTCCATGTATAATTCACAAAAATATCTTTAATAAGTGGCTCATCAAACTAATTGTGCGGTGGTCACTACATTTTCTTGCTTTTGCTTTCTTTGGGAGGGTAACAAAAGTGGATCGAAGCCAATTTAGTGGGATAATTCCTGTATTATATAAATTATTATATCCTGTACTGTATCTCAGAACCAAATTGGTTTGGAAATGACGAAGCTCTCTGCCAGATGGGTGCCGCATTTGCTTTCAGTCGACAACAAAAGCGATCATCTGACCACTTCGAAGGAGTGTTTAGCGATGTTCAACCGCGATAAGAAGGACTTTTTGCGCCGTGACTTTTTTTTAAACTTTTTTGTAACCGTGGACAAAAGATGATTCCATAACAATACACCAGAGACCAAGGAACAGTTGAAACAGTGGACTGTTCCTGCGAATCGAAGTCGAAGGTGGCAAAGGTAGGTCAGTCAGCTAATAAGGTCATGGCCACAGTTTTTTGTGATACGCTTGATATACAGGGTGTTAAGGGACGTACTTGACTTACTTTAACCAGTGATTCCTGACATTATTTGGAGTAAAAAATGTAAATGAAATTTCGGTCTCCGGTGACATTTTTGATGTTTTTTTTTTTTTTTGTTCTACAAAAACATTAAAAAATGGTAGTTGTTGAACAGTTGGAGGCGGGGTAAGGGGTTCGTCGGACACCCGGCTGAGTGACCAGTGACAACATGTGGAATAATTTTTTTTTTGTTTGATTTTGAAGAAAAAAATTTTGAAAAAAAAAAAAAAAGTCATCAAAATAAGTCACCGGAGACCAAAATTTCATCTACATTTTTTACTCCAAATAATGTCAGGAATCACTGGGTAAAGTAAGTCAAGTACGTCCCTTAACACCCTGTATACCTGGAAAAGGGCAAAACGATCACGGGCGTAGATTACGCAATATTGTTAAACCGAATTGACGCCGATTTGTAGCGAAATCGGCAGCTCTTGGCGAAAAAAAAAATTATGTTCCACCGGGACAATGTGTGTGACTGGTGCACAAGTGGGCAGTCGCAATGGCAAAATCCATGTTTTGCGATACGAATTGTTTCCTCCTCCATATTATTCTCCAGATTTGGCCCCCAGCAATAACTGCTTTATTTATTTCAAAACTTTGAGAAATGGCATGGTGGTAAGAAATTTGAGCCAAATGAGATGGTCTTGCTGAAAAAGGCGCCTATTTTAAGGGCTTCGAGAAATCGTATTATTCGGAGGGTATCGAAAATTGTAAAATCGATGGAAGAAGTGTATTGGGCTAAAAATAGACTATTTTAAGAAGTAGGTACATTAAGTTTTGCTCAAAAAAGGTTGTGTTTTCTTACTTGTCAAACACCCACTTAAAACAAAATAAAAATAAGTTCATGATGCGTTTATAGAACAACAACTTTATATATACAAGAATGAAATATTTGCCAGGTAGAAAAAAGTATGCATTTCATTTTAAACGTGCATTTTGGCGGTTTCAATTTATGTAAATAAAGAAATAACCTTCATTTCTTCTGTACTCAAAATAAGAAGGATAACATTTTATCTAAAACTTTTAGAATAATATAGTCCTTAGCACATGTATCAGCTATTAACCACCCAGCCCTGCAATAGAAATTGACAATTTTTTATAGAGTCCAATACCTTTATATATACAAGGTGTTAAGGGATTTTCTTGTCTTACCTACTTTAACCGGTGATTCCTGGCATTATTTGCAGTAAAAATGATAATGAAATTTTGGTCTCCGGTCACTTTTTTTCTTCAAAACGTAACAATAAAAATTCTTCCACGTGTCATCACTGGATACCGAGTAACCAAACAAACCCTTACCCCGGCCCTAACAGTCCAATACCTACTGATTTTTTAATGTTGTAGAAAATCAAAAAAACATAAAAAATTTCACCGGAGACCAAAATTTCATTTACATTTTTTACTCTAAATAATATCACAAATCACTGGTTAAATTAAGTCAAGTACGTCTCTTGACACTGTAAGTGTATAGAGCGTTAACAAGAATGCATTAGAAGCCCCGTAATCAAATATAACACCTCCAGATGGAATCCGACACCTTTTTATAGAGCAATTATCATCCATGAATCACTTACGAGGTATCTGGCACTCGAACAAATGAATTCAATCGGTATCGGAATCAAACGAGTACAGTCGCAGTGAAATATGTTGTGACTGTTGTGAGGCTGAAAGTAGTGAGGACGGGAAGGAGATGGGGTAGAAGAAGGTGGGGAAATACCTGGCTATTCAGGTCTGGTCACCAAACACGGTTAAAGCCTAAGAGTATGGATTACTTTCATGGTTAAAGCCATTTCAAGAAACGTTTTAATTTTGAATGGTGGTCTTACTCCAGGACGATACTGAGAGTAGGTATATTCAACTCTGGAACCTGCCGCAAATAATACCTTAAATTATTTTTAATTATTAAATTGTGAAATAATACAAATCAATCAAATAAAATGTCGGATTGCTAGTCGAGGGCCTTACTTAATAAATCCAGACAACATAACCTGCAGATATTGTTATTTTAGAAAAAAAATCTTTATGAAAAATTATTCTGAAACACTTTTTTATCTGAGCAACTTGTCCTTTTTTAATAATCGTTTTCAAATAGACTGTTTCTCAAATATCATCCGCTACTGCAAAAAGTGTGTTGGTCTTTTAACAAGATCTCGGTTAAATTCGTGTTATCAATTTCAATAGCTAGATAGCGCTGTAGGCTAGTAGGTACCCCGGTATCAAATGCGTTGGCGTACATCGCTCGTATCCGTTTCCTCTTATTGTTCAAAATAACAACAGCAAAAGTCTTGCATTCGTTTTAAATTACATTGTTACGTTTTAAATGGCCAATTGCCACACACTCGGGCGCCTGTAAAAATAATAATATCGTGGTGATTGACCACTACTCTTATCTTAGGGATGTTCAAAATCACACTACAATATATTCAGGATGTTAAAGGACGTACTTGACTTACTTTAACCAGTGATTCCTGACATTATTTTGGGTAAAATACGAAAAAGAATATTTGGTGTTTTTTATGTTTTTTTTTTTTAAGTGAAACTTCTTTAGCCCCCTTAGTGATTTGAAATTCGGATGGAACGGAAATGCGTCACAAATTTATTATTTGGCGGATCCTCGGTTCTAATATAATGCGGTAAATTCGCGCTTCGATAGCGCAGCGGGGAAGGCGCTTGAAAAGTCTCAGCGGCCAGAGAGACAGACGTCAAGCGAACGGAGGCTCGAATCCTACGAAATCCAAAAAAATTACATTTTTATTTTTGTGAAATTAATATCCAATCTTCAAATCACTTTAAAATAAACAGGCAAAAGTAAAAAAAGCTATATTTAGAGACTTTCTTGTTTCACTTCTACCCCGTGTAACAAACTCAGATTTTTTTTAAATATTTTTCTTGAAAATCTAACAAATAAAAATATCTTCCACGTGTCATCACTGGTTACTCAGCCGAGTAATCAAACAAACCATCACGCACCGACCCTAACGATTCAATATCTAGTGATTTTTTTAATGTTTTAAGTAGAGAAAAAATCGTCAAAAATTTCATTTACATTTTTTACTCCAAATAACGTCAGAAATCACTGGTTAAAGTAAGGCAAGTACGTCTGAATATATTTTTAATTTACTTCGGTAAATGGATTAAGTCTACAAGAAAATCCACGATTTAGTTTTGCAATATGAGAGGTGTATGTCCCTACCGGATTAACCTTTGAACATTTTTCAAAACCAAAACAACAATAAAATACCACCATACACGTATTTGTGACCGGGCTGTTCTGAAGATTGGTGTACCTAATACGATGGCTGATAAAGTACCTACCGCTGTATACATGTATCCCGATCCCAGCAATAGTCATTTAACTGGTGTAGTTTTCTAAATGGTTTGATGAATATTAAATAATAAATAAAGTCAATAGAAGCCTTACATAAATAAAATCGGAGAGATTTATCCGAGATACTATTCATATTACAAATAAATGTGTGTAGAACCTCGCTAAGTACAAATAAATATGTGTAGAAGGATGATTTATATAGCGCCGTTTTTGTGAAAAATCACCTCAAGAACCTCGCTAATTACAAATAAATGTATGTAGAACCTCGCTAATTACAAACAAATGTGTGTAGAACCTCGCTAATTACAAACAAATGTGTGTAGAACCTCGCTAATTACAAATAAATTATGTAGAACCTCGCCAATTACAAATAAATGTATGTACAACCTCGCTAATTACAAATAAATGTATGTACAACCTCGCTAATTACAAATAAATGTGTGTAGAACCTCGCTAATTACAAAAAAATAGCAGCCAAAAGCATGGAAAAAATTAGTTGACGATAATTTTCAAATTCTGAAATTGAAAAAAAAGGATTTTTTTACATTAACTCCACACAGTAGACCCTGGGGGAAATAATTTTCCTCAGGGCCTATGTCATCTTAGGGGATGCTGTATGGAGGATCTTTTTAAGGAAAGGGAGGATAGGAAGTTCTAGTAGTTAAAGTTGGGAAGGAAAAGGGTATAAGGGGTGGGTAGGAATCTGGGGGTCAGTGTGTCCAGGAGTGACGGACGTATGAATCCATCCCTCCAACTGCGGTGCAAGGATGAATCTCAACTCGATGAGTCGAGAGAGTCTGGCTGGAAAGGTCAAAAGGCCTCCCTCAACCTGTATCACTTTATCCGGCCCGCCACGCAGCAGTTCGGCAGACGCATCCGCCACCAAGACCTGCACAAACCTCACCCCATGAACCCGGGCACCACTGCTAAGTCACCAAACGTAGCGTACCACTTGGGGTGACCTATGGCAGAGGTGTTGGTTATCCAAAAAATGGTTCCCGGGGCGACGGTAAATATCAGACAATGACCGAGTGATTAAAGGCGTTAAGAGGTAAGACATAGATCCTGGACTCGATTCCCAGTTGTGGCGGTTACCTTTATTTTAAATAAAGGTAACATCGACTCCAGAAATAACAATCCTACCTACATATTGATGAGTAGAAAAAGTAAGTTGATTATTAAGTTGTAGAAGAATACGAAATTATTTTTTTTACTTTTTAGTGCATTTTTTTAAGTCGTTTTTTGTTTTGTTAAAAATTTTGTTTATTTCCACGCACGATTACAATGAATGTATTTGTTCACAGACGGCACGAACGTGGCTAACTAGAGTAGAGTGACTAGACAGGCGAAAATCAACAACGTTTCGCTTCCCTTAGCCTTAGAAGAAGCGAAAGCGAAGTGAGAATACCCCATACCACTCGGTTTTCGCTACCTACAGCGGCAGCGAATATCGCCTATTCATGAATTAACTTTTAAGTGCTTTGTGCGATCTGGGAACATGGAAATATGTGTTAAACCTTCAAAATTGACGCTGTCAATGTGGTCATTATAAAGAAAAACACTTATTCACGATCTCATGTAACTTTGTAAAATATTGTAGAAGTTCTCGTCACGTCAGTTGTTTATTATTAACGCTGAAGAATAACAACACATTTAAAAAAAAATCTTTATTTTATTAAAAGTTTTTTATAAGTAGGTACATATTTATTCAAATCATTGGTGTTTACTTAAAACTATTTTTTTCCTACGTTAAAAACATTAGTAGGTAGGTATATTGCCAAAACATTATAGTAGCAAATGATTACATCACAACTTATCGTAATTATTTTTCATAAATAAATACTTAGAATATAAAATGATTATTTACAATGCATTACTTAAAAGTAAATTGTGGAATAAATTAAAGATATTTTGTCTTAATTTGTAGTTTTCGTGAGGCATACTGTATTATTTGATTAATTCTAACGCTTCAGAATTAACATTCTTAGTGAGGATTAAAACATAAAATAGCCACATATACGTTCAATCAATAATGATTATTACTTATATCCACATATTTGTATTAATTCACACATGTTTGGCGTAACATCCTTGGAAGCTAAAATTGAACTTGTACTTGAATCAGAATTTGCCAGTCAAGCACGATACTATTTATTAGATAATTTGACAGCTTCATGTTTTCGTGAATGCATTCATAAAATTCAATTGGCGTCTCGAGTCAGCTATCACTTAATAAATCGATAGACAGCGGCACCGATTGATCGGCAACATTTCCTATGCCGTAAATAGTGGCGGAAATAGTCGATATGCCTGTTTTAGAAACAATAGATTTGGATTGAAATAATTGGGTTTGAATCTTTCGTTCGAATTCGAAACTATAAGGATATTCAATAATAATTAGTTCCTAGTATATTACAGATATTGTGTAACATCTTTAATAAAATTAAACACTTCTAAATTTGGGGTACATATTTTAGCATTTTTTTGCCGCGCAAACGCGACCAAATATACACTGTTCATATAGATTTATCCGAAAGATCTTTCGATTGTTAAAATGTTTATTTTAATTTTTTAAACTTTATGAGTAAAATCTCAAATTATAATATTTAATTAAATGAAGACAATATTAGCGAAACTCAATCGAAAATCTGAGACAGAAAAATCAGAAAAGATATTGGCTCCGCTGGGACTCGAACCCAGGACCCTTTGCTTACATGGCAAGAGCTCTACCGATTGAGCTACGGAACCCTTATGAAATTCGGTCACTTTTAACTGTATCATACTTCGACTAAGAACTACCAACATTATCTTCATTTTCTTAACGCACATATTATTGGCTGCTATCTTTATATATGAATGCAAGAAAGTGACCGAATTTCATCATTTCGAAATTCATAATTTCGAAATTCGGTCACTTTCTTGCATTCATATATAAAGATAGCAGTCAATAATATGTGCGTTAAGAAAATGAAGATAATGTTGGTAGTTCTTAGTCGAAGTATGATACAGTTAAAAGTGACCGAATTTCATATGGGTTCCGTAGCTCAATCGGTAGAGCTCTTGCCATGTAAGCAAAGGGTCCTGGGTTCGAGTCCCAGCGGAGCCAATATCTTTTCTGATTTTTCTGACTCAGATTTTCGATTGAGTTTCGCTAATATTGTCTTCATTTAATTAAATATTAAAATGTTTCTATAATACTACTTAGTAGAACTTTTTTTCTATAAATCTATTAAATATGTCGTTACAATGCAACAAGTATAAGTTGGCGAAAAAGGAAGACGCTGTTGTCTGTGACATTACAATAATACCTAGGTGTGGTTGCCATATTAAAATATAAAGATATAGGTCGCGCTAGTTCGTGTTTACGCCCCCGCCAATTTATGTTTGTTTTACTGTAAATTTCAAATTAGCTGCTTAGTTTTGAGGTTAAGTAATAAATTATACATTTTTGATTTGTTGGGTAGGTAAACAATTCAATGCATTTTTATTTAATGTTATGTTATATGCAGAGTATCCCCTTTTATGGTGTCTTTCTTCAGCAACATAAAAAAAAACTTCTTATTTTGGGAGATTTTTTTACGAATGAAAAAATGCAAAAAAGGCGTGATTGTGTAGAAAAATTCCCATAAATAACAACACCTAATTATGTATTGCTTGTCAAGGTCAATCGTGACTACTATTCCGGTAAGAACAACAGGTTGTAGATTGCCATTGTCTGGCTTCTCAAACTCCGACCAAAAAAATATCCAAAATAAATAAGTTGAGCCAATCTAATATTTATACCATTTTTTCTATTGAATTGCATAACCCAATCTACGAACATGACCATCACGGAAGGTCAGTTGAAAGTGAGGAGGTCATCGTCATCATAAAGTGATGTATGGTGGTTAATGATTATCGTATTAGATATGTGTACCTGTTAGATTCAACGAAATCTCAAGGTCTTATTTGTAATATTTATATGTTTTGCCTAGTAACATTACCAATTCATCCGTTTTATCATTGTTCAAGGAAACAAAAAAAATGTCAGATCTGGCAAATTATAAATCAAAAATCGTGATTCGTGAATCGGGAATGTTTACCGCAGACTCTTTTATTCGATTTAATCAACATCTTCGCGAAGGTTTTTATCGTGAGCCACGGGTCATTAACCATTTATTCTTATCTACAGGAGAATTCCAACATGCATTGTTGTTTTTTCAAATTTAACAATGCAAACCGTGATACTTAAAGAAATTCAATTTTGATTTCCTCATTGAAAAACAGCTAAAATCGACAATTTTTGGTTTTTTCTTGAACCACCTAATTTTTTGCCATTTGCCGTGAACCGTGGCGAAATACGTTCGATTCTTCGGCGCTTTAGCTTCTTAATGTTTTCTATAAGTCTAGTGGGTATTTAAATACTTGTTTTACCAAAAATAGCCGAGTTCTAGTTATTTTGAAATGCGATGCATTGCATAATATGTTCATTCTATTGGACTGTAGATATAAATATCTGGTTTAATTTCGTTTTCTTATTATTATTGTTGGTTCATTTTTTATCGGATAATCAACGAAATATCAAATTATATTGAAGGTTGTATATTTGTGGTGGCGTGCAATAGAATTTTACTATTATGGTGAGTAGTCTGAATGATAAGGGTAAGGTTTAGTTAGCTTTTAATACACTTTTTTGTCTCTTGTACTTGTTTCTCGCACAGATTTTCTAACCTTTTGTCGAAAAATATAAATATTTTTAGTTTTCCATGCACGTACTTGGAATTAGTAAGTTGGTTACAGTTGGGTACCTACTAACTATAGAAATACCAACAACAAACTTGCCTAAAAAATTTCGATTTATTTTAAATAATTTCAATGCACGCGTTCGAAATATTATTTGGAACATCAAAATTACCACTCTTCGTCCTCTTCTTCAATTTTGTACATAGAAATTTCACTTTTTGTGTTTCTGATTGTTCTTATTCACGAAAAATTCAGTCTCTCTTGTCGAAAGATCCTTCCGCAGTCGGATCCTTGTAATGTCAATCCAGTGGCGCTGTTGGGCATCCTGTAGAAAAAAAAAAACATGTTTATATTTTGCCTTTTTGTCAATTTTCCATAAATAGCAATCTATTACAGACATAATATCTACTATTGAAGATAACATAGGCGTAGACACACAGATTACATATTATTATGTTATCATTTTAGAAGCCTTCCGGTTAGTAATGCCCGTTACACCATTTTCTAAGATATCTGATAACAACTCTTCAAAAATGTTAAACGTTTATGTATCTAGTAATTTATCATTATTTAGCTTTTTACATTAACTCCACATCTTTTGGGAGGCGGGTATGGGTACCGCCGCCCCGGGAACCGTTTATTGGATAACAACACCTCTGCCATAGGTCACCCCAAGTGGTTCGCTACGTTTGGTGACTTAGCAGAGGTGCCCGGGTTTATGGAGTGAAAGGTCTTGGCGGCGGATGCGTCTGTCCTGCACCTGCTGAGAAGCGGGCCGGATCGAGAGAGACTGGTTAAGGGAAGCCTTTTGACCTTTCCAGCCGGACTCTCTTCACCCATTGCCTTGCACCGCAGTTGGAGGGATGGATTCATATATCCGTCACTCTTGGACACAATGACCTCCAGATTCCTACCAACCCCTATAGCTTTTCCTTCCCAGAACTTCCTATCCTTCCCTTCCTTAAAAAGACCCTCCACACAGCATCCCCTAAGATGACATAGACACTGAGGGAAAATATATTTTCTGCATGGCCTCCTGTGTGGAGCTAATGTAAAAAAAAAAAACAGGAAGCCCTAGGGAAATTATTTTCCTTGGGGCCTAGATCATCTTTGGGGATGCTGTGTGAAGGTTTTTTTTTATTTTAGGAGAGGAATTAGTGAGCACGCATCCTGAAGAAACCCGCGTTGTCGGAGGGAGTAAGCAGAAGCCGGCAATTCGTTCCGCCGCCGAGCTCTTGAACTCAAGAACGAGTCGTGGAAGCGACCCGTTCCCACGTGATAAATGTCAACTGTGTACAAATGTTGGGCTTGGTCATGACAACAATATACTTGTATACATACCTACCTATATTTAAAGTAAATTGTGTTTAGATGAGTTTCGAAAAAAATATGTAATTTCTCCTTCCAGGAAGAGAAGTGGTGCGACGGTATAAGGACACTGATTGTTTTCCTTCTTTGAACACGTTAAGATTTTTTTGAAACTACTATAGACCCTCCTATGTCCTTGCGTACAGGGAGTTAGCATGAGTAGTAGGTATAAGTACACATTTATATTTACAATCAATTAAAAAAAAAAACAACAACAACATTTCTCATCGTCAATACCGAGTCTAAATTAGGTAATTTTGGATTAACTCTCTACCACAAAGTAGTCCAGTGATAATGAGTGATTTTAAAAATATTTATTTAATGAATTGGAAAAACATTATATGGTTGACAGGTTTAAGTCATAATTTAAAAAAAAAAACTAAAAACATTTTTCCTGATCAATCTGAAAAAAAGTCACGGCACGTCACTGTCCGGTCCCAGAGTTTCAATGGATTCCCCAATAGTGGTTACGGGTTGTTATTTAAAACAGTTAGGGCGAGAAGATCATCCAGATCTTGTCACTAAATTGAAAAACTTGTATGCAGGTAGGTACTCACGGCAGACATTGCAGTTGGTTTCATCACTATTGTCTCCACAGCCGTCCCTACCAGAGCACGCAACTGCCGTGGATCGACATCTTCCATTGGCGCAACGGAGTGGGCATTGCTCACCCACGGGGAAACTAGACAACAAAATACACTATTATTTAACGAGTTTAACTAACTAATTGTAAGTATAATAATAGGGGCCGCATTAAGAAACTTGTTTTTTTAAAGATAGGTATCTAATAAGAGGGGAAGATGAACTAAGAATTGGAAATTCCGCTATTAATAAGCTATTAAAATAACTTTCTACTAATTTCCTTGTTTTTTATTTAGGTAGATCAGCAGGTTTTATCCGAAATCGATTGATCTTGGTACCCACTTACTGAAATTTCTAGAGGATTAGCGTAATTTAATAAGATTTATGTTTCATTCGAAATAAACAATATTATAGACTAATCTTCATATTATTTGAACACCATTCTAACAATTTACTGTCACTTTTTATAGATAGCAATTGCATTATAATTTATAATGTCAATCTATTGGTATGCCGTGCATCGTACATGCCGCATGTGGTCGGCGGACTTAACCTACACCAGGTGTTTTTTTTTTTTTTTTAATGCGACCCTTTTTTATTTGTTCATCATAAATATCATAACTATGTTTAACAGAAGGCACACTCGAATGGAAGTTTAAATCGGCTTTATTATTGACTAATTCACTAAATCCAAAGATTTTTATCTTGAAATTTAAGGGCGAATAATGTTTACCGAATAGTAAACTCCTACTTCATAAATAAATAAATTATTAAAATGTAAATCAAAAATAATACGTTATCCTACGGATAGTGCTTATCCAGAGGATAGTGAAATACCTTTTAATTTTATTATTGTGAAATTCAACTTGCTTAACTTGTTTAGCGCCATCTGTTGAAAGTAACTCAAACTCCGTACAAAGCTGCGTCAGCGTTGACAGAGAATTTGAAAACCTTCCGCGTTTTACCGATTAAGGTACGTATCTCTACCAAGACTCATACTGGAATCTATTACCGACATAGTAGGAATCTGCTAAGAATCTATTACGGACTTAATAGCTGCTTTGAATTGGTTCGGTACCTCGTATGACCATTGCAGAGATGCGGAGGTTCGTCGGATCCGTCCTCACAGGTGAGTATGGAATTGCAGAATTCGTGTTCGGGAATGCACCTCCCGTTGTCGCATTGAAAGGTAAACTTCGGGCATCTGTAACATGAGAATAGCGACACTTAGTTCACAAGTACACACAATAGTTGCATATTTTCTTTACTTAATATAATATTAGATAATTATGTCTATTTCTGGGGTCGTGACTCTTTGCGCTTTGGCTCGTTTGCAAGCTTCATGATGTGTTATTTATGACTTTAATCCGTGTCTCTGGTGAAAGGTCAGGCGAAGGTCTATGCCTTCTGGGTAAACGTGAATCATGAATCATGACAGATCGTTTACTGCTTACCATATTCTCCATTAGGCACGGGGTGGTTCAAATGGAAAGGTTCTCTGAACTCTGTACTAATTAGGATTACCTACTTGTACCAAGAATAGCAATAAGCATGAATAAAACGTGTGCTTACGTTGAATGTACATTTATCACAGGCTATTATTATTATTATTTGGTGCACAGACTTGAGTAAATTCTTCGTTCCAATTCTCACGGCTCCGTTGATGTCAAATAGGGTTCAACCGGTTCACCAAGTAACATGACGATCGCTAAACTGTTATTATGACTCGTGGCCGTGGCCTTAGACAAAATAAAAGATAGGTAATTATTAATTATTATCACACAAAATGTAACGCAATCTCAATATACCACGTAAAAAATTTAAACGCATTATTTTATTGAATGGCGTCAATTTAGGTGCATGTAAATTGAAGAAAACTAAATAGCCTCTTACTGTAATATTCTTACTTTTGTAAAAACGTCGAACTTTACTTCGCAGATGAAAATTTTATTTTATTCGTTTTCCTGTTTTTCGGAAAAAGATGGAAACGAAAAACTAAATTCTGGCAAAAAATACAAAAATAATCGTCTTAATTCCTGCGATTGTTCGACGTAAAAATAATACTTTCTTTGAAATGTGCCTCCTATCTCTAAACTATTGAATATGCTGCCATAATCACTTGGCTTTCCACCTTAGAGAGTCCTCCCTTTTCTGATGTTCGATGCCCTTTGCCCAAATTCACACTTTGATTCCGTGGAGATTTTCAAAACTACATAAAAGTTTTAATTCGTTTCCTTTTAATTCATGAACAACTAAAACCTACCTTTTGTTGACGCTTAGTTAAAAAAAAAACCGTTTTCCTTACTTTCTCTTTTTCGTGGCTCGGCAGTTCCTCTCATCCTCTCCTCCCGGGCAGTCCGGCTTGCCGTCGCACCGCACGCCCCTCGGCAGACAGTACAGCCGGTTGGGCGGGCCCGTGTCCACCGAGACGGACTTGGGCCGCGCGGCCAGCAGCATGGCCACCAGCGCACCGGCGGGCGAGGCGCGGCGCGGGCAGCGGAACGAGCCGCGCGGGCAGCGGGCTCCAGCGCACTCCTCGTCCGACCCGTCCGAGCAGTCCGTGCGCCCGTCGCAGAGGAAGAACCAGCTGATGCAGGCGCCGGTGGAGCGACACTAGACCAAACAAATCAACATGTTTATGGTACTGAATACAACGCAGTAAAGCTCACCAACTCTTGCGGGTAGTCGAAGAAATTACAAACGCCTTCAACTACAACCAATGCACAGTAGTCCTCTCCCTAGACGTCCAGAAAGCTTTTGACAAAGTCTGGCACTATGGACTCATTTATAAAATGTTCCTCCTAGGGATCCCCCTCCCAATGATCCAACTCATAGGACACTTCCTCAAAGATCGCAAATTCAGAATTAAACTCGACGGAATTTTTTCAACCATCAGACCACTCACAGCAGGAGTCCCTCAGGGATCCATTCTCTCACCAGCCCTCTTCAATATCTACCTAAGCGATATCCCCCGTCCCAGCACCCAAAACCATCGCACAAAAATAGGCAAATTCGCAGACGATACCGAAATCATGTCAACCTCAGTGAGCCCAAAAACCGCCACCCGTAGAGTTCAATCCCACGCCACAAAATGTGAAGTCTTCTTCAAAGAATGGCGCATAAGCATAAACCCATCCAAAAGCGCAGCCTGCGTCTTTTCAAGAAAAAACTCCATCCGAAGGCCTCCCAACATCCAGCTTTTCGGAGAAAACGTCCCCTGGGTAAAACACATAAAATACCTCGGCGTCACCCTAGACAGTAGACTCACCTGGAAAAAACACATTAGCCAAACTCTAGCCTCAGCATCAAAAACTTTTGGAGCCCTTTACCCAATGCTATGCAAAAGAAACAAACATCTATCAGTTAAAAATAAACTCCTCATCTACAAAACAACAATAAGACCCAAACTCACTTACGCAGGCCCCATCTGGGCAAACGCCTCAGACTGCCATATGAAAAAACTCCAAACCTTCCAAAATAAAGTAATTCGTACAGCCCTGGGCGCTCCCAAGTGGTTGAGAGTGTCCCAACTCCACAAGGACTCAGAAGTCCCGTTACTAAAAAACCACATCATAAGTCTCGCGGAATCTTTCTACGCGGGAATTCCCACCCATGTAAACCCGTCTATCAACTGCCTCGCCCGATACGACGTAAATGAAATCTCCAAGCATAAAAAACCCAAACAAATCCTCCGTAAAAATCCTCCCCCCCTATTGCAGCCATGTCTCCCCCTTGCAAATAATTTTTTCACAAACACCTAATTTCCACTTTTTTCTACAAACATAATTTTTAATTATAACTTCATGATGAAAGAGAAAGGGGCCTTTTTGGCCCGGAGCTCTGTATGCCAGTATTTCACAAGTCACAAGTCACGCAGTAAAGCTCACAGATACGCGTACCATAATGCCCGGTTAACACCAGCCGGGTAGCGACTAGCGATGAACAAGGAGGGATGCCACACGGCCAAGGGAGCTGATCTGTATATTCTATTCATTGTCGCACTTCAATCTCAAAACATTGCACAACTACTGTCCCAGTACAAGTCGCAAGTTCTTTTAACTGCTGAGTTTTCCAGCTGGTATCTAGCTACCTGCTATAAGGTGTCTGTTCTGGAACCACAACACAACTTAGGGAACGTCCCCATACTACGTAACCTGTTCAGGGGGGGGGTGGGGTCATCAAAATACCACGCTTGGTCAAAACGGGGGGGGGCTTAGGTTTTTATCACGTAGTCAATCTAGAAATCTCGTGTTTTTTTTCGAGCTACGAGGGGAGGTTTTTAAGTTCGCGGAATGGAAAGGTAAGTGATTAATGGGTGTACCGCTGAATTAGGTACTAATTGAACAACTCATTTTTAGGATAAACACCGGGTTTTATCGTAATTAGGTCATTAGTCTTTGAGCTATCGTCGACCAAACACTTCAATCGGGAAGAAATTGTGAAATGTGGAGAAATTTGAGTTCCGCGCTGTTATAAAGTTCCTTTAAGTGAATTTAAAGATCGGAAAAATGTATTAGGGTAGTAGGTGACGTATCCGAATGGATTGATGCTGGGAACGTGTTTGTTGAAGATGATTGAGATTAAAAATGTTTATAAAAATAACAAGACTTTCGTTTCCATAAATTACGTTCCGGTTTCAAAATATGTTGACATAAGTTTTATCTTGATAATATTTTTTAAACTTGTAATGCATGCACTCTTGCTGTCACGCAGCAAGCACCGTATTAATAAAGACAAATAATATAAGCCAAATAATGCATTTTTTATTTTTTGTTAGCAAAAAATGATTCGAAACCATATTTATGAAATACTACGTGAAAACTAGGGGGGAGGGGTCTTGGAATATACTACACGTGGTCACCGGGGGGGGGGGGGGGGGGGTAAAAAATTGCAAAAAGTGTTTCACGTAGTATGGGTACGTTCCCTTACTTGTAAAATAACTCTACACTCAACGCGGAAACGGGCAATTCTCTTGAAAGAATCCGCAATATTAAAGGATCAATTATTGCAGTCCTTGGAAGAGCTGGGATTATTCTACTTGATCACTTGGCACTTGACATTAATTGGACTCCAGAAGTGGAAGATAATAACATTAAAAACAACTCTGTCAGTTGAACGGAATAACTATCCTGCACCCTGCGGGAGTGGGGGTCTACACCGAAGCAACTCTTGTCCACCACGCAATCCATGTAAGATACTAAATGCTGATTACCTGGATGGCTCCAGGCTGGCAACCCGAGTAATCTACGGAGCCAAAGGTAGGATTGTTATTATTGTGGCAACAGAGAAATAGTTATCGCAACGGCCTTGCAGTAAGTGGGAGTAAGAGCACATGCGAAAGCATCGCTAGTCCATCGTGTGATGCATCATCTGATGGATACAAAAATATAATTACCTGGAAAGTCCCAGGCTGGCAGCCCGTGTAATCTGCCGAGCAAGAGGTAGCGTTGTTGTCCCTGTAGAGGCAGTCGCAGCGGCCCTGCACGCAGCGGGAGAAAGGGTCCACGCGGGAACACTGCTGGTCCGCCTGGCAAGTGAGCCCAAGAGACGTAATGCCGCCCTCCAGGCGTACGCGATGACCTCCTAGTAGGAAACAACATTCTTCGAATATATTATCTGCACGCTTTATGAATTCTGAACATGTAAACAGAGATGATGGATCATGCGATCGAATGATAAGTCGAGAATCTAAAGTGCAACATTGACTGTTACATTAACCGTTAATGTAATATATTAGGTTTAGTTTGACATTAATTGAGTACACACACACAACCGTTTTAATTCTTTTTATGGTAATGTAAATTCATTGCCAAATATAAATCAAAGTTAATTGAAGCGAGATTATAACACTCATTATTGGTTCGGAATAATGCAAAATAAAAAAATGTTCAACGTTCGGATAGTACGAAATTATGGTAAATAAATTAATGGCATATATTTATATCAAAATGGCAAAAAAATTACATTACTTGTGATTTTGTGAACTCAAATCTTATTTGAAAATTTTGAAATTTCGTCGAAAACGTTTTTGATCCTATGTCAAAATTGTTAAGGTTTTTATTCCATAATATACCGCCAATTATCGGTTATGTTTGTAATTTGTATTTTTTACACCTACAAAAACGAAAAAAAAATTGTATTAAAAAGACAAAGAATTTTTTTCCGTTTATATGATAAAAAAAGGTATTCACGTTTATATGTCTCACCTTGCTTTTTACGAAGCGGCTTCTTCTTTCTGTATCTCGTCAGCGAGGTCTTCCCGCTTGCCATGGGTCTCCTTGTAGTTGAAGAAGTGGTAGTGAGAGGCTCAATCAGTACATCTCTGGTGGCAGCCTCCGCAGCGGGCCTCGCTGACCCCTGCAGGGCCGGGGGGCCCACGACATAGGCCAAGTGCTCGTTGGAATCTTGCACGTCGAAGTTTACATCGTCAGAAATCAATTTCAGCATGTCGTCGTGTTTCCCATGTAGAGGTAGAACTATCTTCGGCACAACATACTTCTCAGTCGTGTGGACTATCAAAAAAGACTCATGCATTTTCTCTTGATCTATTTCATTTGTTGGGTTTTGAGCTGGTATTTTGTCATTTTCCATTAAAGGGTATTGGTTTACTGATGTTGCAAAAGCGGCTGCGTTCGGTTGCGATGCTTTCTTTTCGGGGATCATTACGGTGGGAGATTTGGTCGTAAACTCTCGAAGTGTTAATATGATTTGGCTCGCCGCCTGCAGAGGCTCGGTGTCGTTTGTTTGCGCGAGGATCACGGGTAATTGGGTTTGGACTGGCGGGGGATATTGGTTAGCGGAGACTCCCACGCACTTGTCACCAATTTGCCGCTGAGACGAACCGCACACGCATCGGCCGAACAGGTTCGGGATGAGGAATTCGCAGCGCGTCTCCGGGTCCCACAGTCGGCAGTGAGGGTTGCTGTAGCACACGTCTCCGGGCTTAGCAGCTGCAAACAATTATCTGACTTAATTAAAACATTATTGAACCTACCTGAACTAATTAACCATTGAAGAAAAATAAATCAATGTGAAATATTTCTAGGTTGTAGCAATGTTGTTACCACTACAAATAATAATATGACAATATAAAATGTAAGAACCAAATTATATTCACCAACAATTTGTGATTTTTAAAGGATATGAAAGAAATATTTATTAGCGACATAGATACGTATTTTCACAAATGAATAAATAATTTGCTGGTATGATTTTAGATTTCACGACCAAGAGTAGGGGGAGGTGGGGCGTGTTGTGACTAAATTACAAAACTGAATATAGTAAAAAAATCTTTAATGAAATCAAAGGTTTGACATTTTAATGAAAACAAATAACTCTTTGGCTAAATTATTTTTGTATTATTAACCTTGTTAACATACGAATAAAGCGACAAATTAATATTATACAAAATATGGGAATTGTTGTAACAGGGGTGGGGCAGGTTGTGACGAACAAATAGTTAAGTAAAATAAGTAGGTGGATACGTAATAAAATTGGTAAAAACTCATGACACCATCTAAAACATTTTATGCACCTGACCCACCTTTCATTAGAAATATCATTAGAATAGGGGTTCCAACAATATATACATTGCTCTTCTTCGTTTGCGTCGCTGTCGTCAGTTTCCAAAAGTGGTAGCTCCTTTTCAGTTTCGGTGGATGATGTGGACATCAAAAAACTTTTTTTTTAAGTAAAACTTCTTTACGGACTTGGGGAGTAAGCTGGTAAATGCGTGACGAGAGCGTTATGAAAGGTGTAATCGGGCGAGGCGAACGGAAGTTGAGAGGGAGATATAAGTTAGTGAAGTTTAACAGTCGTGTGGTCACAGACTCTCGTCTGTGACCACACGATTTTTTTACGTCTAAAATACTTGTTTTTTTCACGTCTAAAATATTTTTTGACGTGAAAAACTCGTTTTTTTACGTCTAAAATATTTTTAATTTTTTTTTTATTTTTTTTTTTATTTCAGCATATAAAATATAATGTTAAATGTACATTATGTAATAATTTGTGTACATTCATGTTCAAATATCTTAATTAATACCACTCTTCCATAGAAGCATTAGCTTGTGTCTGGAAGAGTAGTGTACATTTTTTAAATGCTTTATTATATCTTAAGTTCTTAAATTACAATGTGAATGTAAAAAAAAAACAATAAGTTGTAAGTTCGGTTTAATATAATTGTAATTATAAGTATTTATCAACTATCAAACAATTCTATTATTTGGATAATGTATCTAGAATTATTGTAATTAGTTGTCAAAAACAAAACAAAATTTAACTTATTTGAAGAATGGAGTATCACTAGGAAACTGAGTTATAAGTTATTTTTGAGATTAGATTAGTTGGAAACTTTTATTTTTATTTTTTTGAGATTATCTTTAAAATATTTTTTAACAGTGTTTATTAATTTGATTTTATCATTAATTTTTCTAATTTCATCCGGTAGTCGGTTGAAAATAAGTCTTCCTTGATAAGTATAAAAATTTTGTGCGAAGGAAGTGTTTAATTTTGGGCATGAAAAAATATATTTATGTCTTGTACGGTTTTCAGTTATAAATTGATACTTTTCTTTTTCTTTTATAATTTGAATCAATGCATTTTTATTGTACAGATCTTTGAATGAAGGTACTTGGAATTCCTTAAATAATTGATCCGTTGGGTAGTCAGAAGGTTTTGTAGTTCTATTTTTGTCACCACCTTTAATTTATTGGGTGTTTGTTTTTTGTTAGTTAGTTTTGTATTTATACTTTTTTTTATTCCTTTCTTTCCTTTTCTCAGTTTGTCTTCTTATTCTATTTTTTTCTCTATAGGGGTGTCCATTAAAATTGCCCTCGTAAGTTTTTTCCTATTTGGAAAGTTCTTTCTTGGTTGAGCTTTTGGTAATGGCCGGATTTGTTCTCGTGTTTTCTGACAAACAGGTTTAATCGTTCTACTAGTTGATGGTTGAGGATCCAAAAAAATTTCTTCAATGTCTGCATTCGTTATATCTTGATATGGTGTTCTTGTGAGATCAGCAGCAGGGGGTGTTTTCCTCCTCTTCGTCTTTTTTTATAATTTCGGACCATTTTACAAGCGTGAAAAAAAAGGTTTGAATTACAAATAGACACAAAAAGGAAATGTATATAGGTAATACGTACGAGTATACGCATTCATAATAAGTTAAAAATACGCATTTTTACATAATACACATTGGTTTTATATTATGGTAAATAAAAACTAAACTCTGGGGGCGAGTTGTGACATCAAGACGGGGGCGTATTGTGACACTTACAACTTATGTAAAATCGTCCGGTGGGGCGAGTTGTGACATCAAGACGGGGGCGTATTGTGACACTTACAACTCGCCCCACCGGACGATTTTACATAAAAATAACCACGCAAGTAAACGTACTTGACGTACGCATTTTATGTATAACTAATAACACAGTCAAAGGACACACTGTTTGGAGAAAAAAATATATAACGACTTACCGAGTGTCAGCAGGTTAGCAGATGACTTGAAAATTTGCAGGAAAAGTTCATTTAGCACTGAAAAATCACACTTTATCGTATAACTTTAATTATATCAACCGCACGGCACCACTGTTTTAACAGAAACTGGCGGTACGGAGTTTACACAAAATGGCATAGTGCACGCCGTGATAAGTTAACTAGCGGGAATTTTAAACGCGATGTCACAACCTGCCCCCGTCACAACACGCCCCACCCTCCCCTACCTATTACAGTGATTAATTTTTGGATTATTGTGCCGTTTTGCACTATCTCCTTTCTTTAGACAATGATTCGGACACTGTAACGTTGTCCGAAACGTTGGCTAAAGAAGGAGGTAACGCAACATGGCATAATAACCCAAAAATTAATCACAAATAATTTGCTTTTTAATTAAACATTACCATCGGTAAAAAAGTGCTGGCTTTAGATATTTCAATAATCCGGCAAGGAATACTATATGTACAAGTATAATAACAGACCCCACACGATTTTGGTCTTGCACAAACGCGGCTGTGACAAACTTAATCACATGAATTTTAAGGACAATGATGTATACTCTAAGATCGCGGCAGGTTTTACAGAATATTTTCAATCGGTGTTTGACGACAATATTCCCAAACTTAACATTTCCTCTTTAGCTTCTTCATCATACCTACAAACATATACAAATTTACTACAAACTATTTAGCTTTACCTACAAACATATACAAATTTACTAAATTAACGATTAAGATACTTTTCACACTATAAAACCTAATTGCATGCCACCTATCACACCCAATTTTCTTAATTCAACCCCTAAAGGCCATTATTAACTTTTGTCTTCTTAATAAACTTCAATTTGGGAGGCGGGTATGGATTAATACGTTCGTCACTCCTGGACATCTGAAAAAAAAAACTAACGAACGTCGCACCTTTACATAAAAAGGCAAAAAGTCAGCAACTGAAAATTATAGACCCGTGGCTGTATTTTGAGCACCCGCAAAATTTTAGAAACCATCATTTATTCACAAATATATCATCAAACAAAACATGCACTCACCGTGAATCACCACGGATTGCACCTTCATCAAACCTTATGAATCTCACTTACTACATTATTAATAAATCGTTTGAAAAACTTGAACATGTCGATGTGATTTTTAAAGACTTCGAGAAAGCATTTGACAAAGTCGACCATGATTTTATCAATAAAATTATGTGATATCGGTTTCCTTCAGAATTTTCTTGCTTTCATGCTTAGCTACTTACACAATCGTCATCAGAATGTCAGTTACGGACATCATAGTACAGGAATCGAACCTAGGACCTTCATTATTATTTTATTCATTAACGACATTGGCGAGACCATCCGCTGATGATATCAAACTTTTGAGTGCCGATGAGGAAAAAAAAATTTATTGTTCCACAAATTTGGCGTGTTGAAAAGTCCCATAACCGTGAAATTGCTATAAATCGCTAATAAATATTATGAAATACCCAAGTCATTTTTCAACCGACCCGAAAAGACGTAATCGCATATTAAGCCGTTATGTTTTTTTATTATTTAACATGTAGTCTCGAATAGGCATACCAACAGTTTATTGAATTTAGGTTCGTCGTTTTAATTTACCGTAATTGCCCGAACATCTTTAACCAAAAATGGTCAAAGGTGTGTGCCCGCTCAATGCAGATAATAAATATCACATTATTTTTAATATTTATGTCACACTTCGTATTAAAATACCGTAAAGACCATATAATTATGCTGAAGTGGTTTTATTCATAATTGGATAGGGTAAGAACGTGTAAGAATGAGTTAACCGGAATGTAAGAATCATAATTTCGAATAGGATTGCGTAGCGTAATTGCTTTTACTAGCTAACTAAAGTGGCATAGTTTTTGTGTAAACTACACATTGCAAATAATAATTTATTAAATAATATATGGGTAGTACGTTTATGAGAGATGGGAAGGCTGATTTAGATTTTGAAAGAAAGGTAAATGCAAGTAACTCCATTAATGGAGGACTGAATGCAGTTGTGCGCTAATAAAAAAAAACTGTTAAAAGAAGCGTAGATAGCAGTCCACAATAGAGTCCGTCCACGCTGTTGGATAGCAGTGAGGCATGGAACTGGCAGCGGAAAGATGAAAGCAGAATGAATGCTGTTGAAATGAGATCCCTGAGGCGTATGTGTGGTAAAACCATGTATGATCGTGTGAGAAATGTGGAGATCTGCAGAGAATGCATGTTTGATGTAAGCGTAATGAGTAAGATTAAGAAAGGGACCCTCAGATGGTTTGGGAATGATTGAAGAAAGTAAGTAGTGTAAGAAGAATATATGACGCAAATGTGAATGGTAGATAAAGTCGGGGACGCCCGAGGAAGACATGATACGATCAAGTGAATCAGATACTTGAGACGGGCCACGTCAAGAGTCAGAATAATAGAAGAATATGTATGAGACGATGCATGAGTGTGAATGAGGTAAAGAGTGTGTGCCAAGACCGAGTTGTTAGGCGGTTAGTAAGTAATGACAATGTTCTTTTACTTATTCCAGTGTTATTATTATTTCATTCATTAACCCCACCCAGGAAGCACTGAGGAAAATAATTTCCCTCAGGGCCTATGTCATCTTTGAAGATGATGTATGGGAGCTCTTTTTGGGGAGAGGAAGGAGTGAATGGTCTTAAAGAGACCCACATTGAAATAGGGAAGAAACACAGAGGCTGGCAAGTCGTTCCAAAGCTGTGCTGTTGAATTCCAGAACTAGTCATAGAAGCGACCCGTTCACAGGTGAGAAATGTGAAACGTGTACTATGTTAATGACGCAAGTTCCTAGGAGCATCTTGCATTGTGATACCGGTATAAAAGGACAGCATACCTACCTGACGCCTGTGCTCTAAAGATTGCAATCTGTAATTCAACAGTGGGGCGCTTTGAGATTTGTACATGGTTGTGTAAGTACCTGCGGGCTCTGCACAATACGCCCAGAGGTTAACTTGACTCTGGCTTCGATTGAGCACCCTGAACTGGTAGATAATTAAGTGTTATCAATAGAAGGCATGTTGGGCAGATTACTTTCGTTGAACGAGGCTAGATTTTCGTTTCGATCCCTTTTAATCAGATATAAAATATACTTTATTGCAGTAAAGAAAGTGCATACCATCGACATCTACAGACGTGACGGTCCTGGTTACCAGATATGTTTGTACCTATATTCATTGTTTAGATTTTAAAATGTAATTAAAATTATGTTTTACGATGATTTAAACGGTATTGCAAAGGTATTCGTGTGCAGGTACGAAATTCTTCGTACATACCCTATAAATAAATACATAAGTGCTTTAACCGGATTGATCGACTTGCTTTAAAAGTGCTATTAAATAATGATAAAATAAAATAAAAAGCCCACTTTAAAATACTACGTGGATAAGCGTTACAGTTAATTGAGATAATCGATTCCAAATTAATACCTGCTTGTTCGAAACACTTATGGATTACTAGCTGACCCGACAATCGTTGTTCTACCATATAAATTATTTCTAGTGAATATTTTGGTTGTTAAGTAAAAAATAACGAATGAATTGGGTGGGGATGGGATCTAGAACAGAAAGAGGAATGGAGCGCTGTAGATGATGACCGCCGATAAAAACAAAAAACACCAACTAAAGTAGGAAAATGAAATAAAGAAAATCAATGTGAATTTCGAAGAGCAATTGAGTGTACGATATTTTTTGTCAACCCGTCTTTAGCCAACACAAATAAGCTCGACGGTTTTCCCACGCGGTAAGGGAACGTACCCATACTAGGTGACCCACTTGTTGCAATTTTTAACCCCCCTCCCCTCCCGGTTACTGAAAACCTAAGACCCCGCCACTCATTTTGACCAAGCGTGGTATTTTGAAGATTCCCCCTCCCCCTGAACGGGTCACGTAGTATATAGTAACATGATGCCGAGTGAAATATCAAAATGACGAGACGCTTCTCGACGTGAACATCTTATGTGGATGTGTGAATGAAAATTCAATGAGGGGGACGTAGAGCCATCTGTCATTCAACAACATAAAAAATTTCGTTCTGTTTGAAATACGAAAGACGGTTAAATTTGTTCATACAAAAATACTAAAATCGCGATTAAAAAATGGGAGGGTGGGGTAGGAGGGTTAAAATTTGGGTTTATAGATATTTTTTGCTGACAAATAAAAAAAAATTAAAAAAATTAAATTTTCAAAAAAAATAGAACTTTTTCCGTATAGGGACACCCTAATCACCCAGCGGTATGAAATATACTTTAAAACCTATTCTCATACCTACCAAATATACATAAAAAAATTCATAAAAATCGGTCTAGCCATTTCGGAGTAGTGCGCTCAAAAACACCGTGTCACGAGATTTTTATATGTAAGAAGATTTTTACATTTATTACAATACATTTTACAGGTAGCCCTGAGCAAAATAATTTTCCCTGGAGACTACGGCGTGTTTGGAAATGCTGTGTGGAGGGTCTTTTTGGGAAGAAGGTGATCCTGTAGAGACCTTTATTGTATAGAGTCACTTATAGCCGTGCTGTTGAATTCCAAAGATATTCCGTAGAAACGACCCCTTGTCATGTTATAAATGTCAACCCTGTACGAATGTTGGGCGCACGTTCGGCATTTTTTCCAACAATTCAGTGACACTAATTTCTCGGAGCATCGTCTTTTGAAATAACAGTAGAGAACAAGGAAAGAATTCTAACCTGACGCCTGTACTCTAAAGATTGCAATCCGTTTGTTAAGACAGGGGAACCAACAATCGGAAGTAAAAATATTTCTGAAATGTTTATTTCAATGTCAAAAGGTTTCGTGTATGCCCGTTATTAATGTGGAAGTACCTCATGATAATCATAATGGTAACTTGTACCTGCTGCATGTTCACAAGATAAGAAACTACGGAGAGAAATTATGCATTTCACACGCTACAAGAAATAATTTCATAACGTTACTTTTCTGAACACCACGTGGGCTAGGGACTCACGCACGTATACGTGATTAATGGTGTTACGAATTAATACGTACCTACTTCAAAGATCAGTCAAGATTAAAAGTGTTTTATAGTTGAGGCTTTTCTAAAACTGGAAAATTTTCTTTTAAAAGTGTAGGGTTTGTACGAAGGAAAAATTAGTAAGAAGGAAATCATCGACGGCCAGCAAATTCAACAAGTTGTGCTTGTTTGACGTATATCACATTTGAAGATATAAAAGATATTTGCATTACTTTAATAATAACGTTCTTTTATGAGTCACAATCATGTTTCCACCATAGTAGGGGCTTCGACGGGCTGGGTTCGTGACAAAATATACATTTACGGAGGTTTTATTTAAGCCAGGGAGACTAATCTCAGTTGTTTCGACTGACACTGCGTCCACTTGCAGATTTTGCTTTTATTTATTGTTTTAAAATACTACATACCGACCCTTTGGAATAACAAGGTTCCATCTGTAGCGGTAACGTTACGCGATAATGGAATCTATAACAAGCTACTTTAGAGTTCATTATCAAAATTATTCAAAAGGTTTGACACATCGATTGTCCAGTTGATAAGTCAGTCATCTCCGAAAAATTTGAATTGGGTTTGCAGTTATATGTAAAAGCTTACCGTCTCTCTGGTACAGTACTCAGATTACTCATAAACACCACCAAATCAATTGTAATGCAGAAAAACTAACTGGTGGTCAGTGTGCCCAAGAGTCTCAAACGAATGAATCCCTCCCTCCCACTACGGTGCAAGGCAACGGGTCGAGAAAGTCCGACTGGAGAGTTCAAAAGGTCTACTTCAACCAGTCTCTTCCGAACCGGCCCGCCATGCAGCAGGTGGGCAAACGCAACCGCCGCCGAAACCAGTACAAACCTCACCCTATGACCCCAGGCACCCCTGCTAATTCACCACTTGGGACGACCTATGGAACGCCTTTTGGTTATCCAAATAATGGTTCCCGGGCCGGTGGTACCCATACCCATCTCCCAATTTGAAAATTAAAATTATTGGTCATGAAGAACGAGAAAAAAATAATATTTTCGTTAATTTTCTTGAGATTTATGTCATGGTTAATTTTTATTAAAAAGAGATAACTCGTGATTCATGACCTTCAGCTAAGTAATTTTTTTTTTTAAATAAAGTCCATAAATTACAAGTACGTTTAAATTTTTCCTCCTTTATTTTAAGTTGTTTTATAAAATAACATGCAGATTTGAAACTTTTGTAAAAAAATGCATTTTGTGATGGTCTAAATAACCTAGTGTACGACAAATTGACAAATGACTAGTCACTTAACTATCATTTCACAAGGTCTTGAAAATAAAAATTAAAAAGATATCACTAAATAATGGGTAAAATTCCTTATATTGGTGAAATATCAACAAAAATATCCAGATCAGCGCAATTGCCCGTCGTATTACATAGGTCAAACTGGAAGGTCATTCAAAACCCGAATTAAAAAACACTTCACAATCTGGGTGAATGACAAAGCATCACACTTATTCGAAAACAAACACTCGTTTGATAAAGACAGAGACATTAAAGTTCTCCATACTTGCAATAAAGGTGATAAACTAGATAGACTTCAATCTTGAGAAATTCCCCGCTTAGCTGAAAAAAAACAGACAAAAACAGACCCTAACGTTGTAATGAATAAACAATTAGAATCATTTGCTAAGTCTCCGCTTTTGTATCCATTGAAATTTTCATAATAATTTTTAAATTAAAATATGTATTTAGTTTATATGTATAATGACCATCCCTACTCCAATGTAAAAATATATCCCTTCAAAAGCAACAAAAAAAAATCCGTACGTCATAAATATAATAGCGATTTGACAATAAAATTAATTATTTAGGTCCTTAAAAATTATTTAGGTCATTAAAAATTCACATTACTCGTAAGGTTTTTCCCTGAACAATATTGAAGTGAGCTACAAACCCAAGGTAATTAGCCTACTGGAATTACCAAAATAATTAGAAATTTGACAGTCTAAAACGACTTAATAACAAATGTAATTAATGTAATTGATTAAAATTCTTGTAGACCACCCCTCTTCCCCTCCGGATTATACCAGTCTGAAGATGGCTTTAACGAGCTGAAACCGGTTACGGTCAATAAAATTAAGTATTACGTATAAAAGTATGGCTATTCTTATGAGGTTAAGACCACAGCCCTTGTCGTGTTTTTTTTCAGAAAGTTTTAATGGATACGATAATAAATAAGACTTGTCCGTACTACCAATGCAACTATGGAACTATGGACTGCCTGTTAGAGTTTCTGCAATCTGTGCCAATCTACGTGATCTGAGAACGGATATAGTAGAGCTTGCGCCACTTCAGCTCCAGAGTTCATTCTACGTCACGTGAAGGTGTTCTAATAACGAACGCCGCTCTCACGATCTGAATTCTCTGTTGTTGGAGCAAACTGAATTGAGTTCAGATAATGCTCCTCCATAAACAATGAAATGATGTGCCTTGTAAAGAATTGTCGGCTTTGAAAAACATCCCTAATCAAACATCAATTATTTTCTGTAAAAATCTCTCACTCCTGTTAAAAGAACAGGAAGCAATTTAAAAAATAAGTGTGTCCTTGGGACATCAATGAAGAGGGAATAGCGTACACATATTCCGTCGCCATATTTTCAATGGATTTTGGATATTATCAAAGTGAAAAGTTTTAATCTGATCCTGCTTCTGCTATATTGATGCCAACTAGGTGCCTGAAACTAACAGCAAATGTAAGCTCAGTGTTTTATGTATTTTTTTTAAATGTATTTGTACCTATGTAACTATTTATTTTTGATTAATAAATAATTTTTAAAATAAAATACTAAAACACTTGACGTTTTCGAAGAAAAATGAAAATGGTAAAAACTTACACTTGGCAGAAGATTCATAAATAACGAACTCAATAATATGTAGATATTATTAGAATTTACAAAAATTGCATCTGTACTATGTAGCAGAACCTACTTAATAAAAGTTGGATTTTTTAGTGACGAGAATATAGTACGGTACCTCCGAATATTTTTTAATGAAAAGTGCATCGGCACTAGTACGAAATGTTGCATCGCGTGCGCTTTTCCAGCGTCCCGTTATCCGCTACCGCGCTTCGTCAACCTCGCATCCCAGTAATACTCGTATATTACGCTACGAATACATTTGTGAACATGAACGAAAAGAACGAAGCAACCGCAAGCGGCGTTTCGCGCTGTTTGCGATTGCTTTGTTCCTTTTTCACAATTCGTAGTTCGGTTCGCAGTAATACCTACCGGTTTACACGCAGCATTGGGTACATCGGTACTATCGGAACCGCGACTCGAAAATTGCACATTAGAAAGCTCAATTATACGTCGATGGGCGCTAGATAGGAGCATCTGAGATACGGCGAGAGATAAAAGCCCATTTTCTCCGATTAAGTACCACCTATATTAGATGCTTTCCGCTTTTCTATTTGTAATGTCTTGCTTCTTGGACGGATAGCCAATTTGGCCCGCGATAAAAGAGATTATATACTCGGGGAGAATTTAACGGTACTCCGAACGCGATTTTTTGCAATCCCTCTCTCTTTCTCATTAAAGACGCGTGTGACGGAAGGAGTTGAAGAAGGTTACAGCGGAGGGCTCAGTAGTAGAACCTAAGAAGATTCACTGACCCCAAACATGAGCCGCAATTTTAAAACAAATTGGGTTTCTAGTTCGTTTCTATTTATTCTTTATTTTCAGATTTATTACACGACCTGATAGACTTTTAGATTATAGTTTCTAAGTTGAGTATCAAACAATGAGAAAAGAATATACACAATACAATCTAACAACAAAAGCATTTAATAATAATGAAAAATACATATGCAAAAATGATAAGAACTTTCTTTAAACAAAAATTGCAGAAATTATAATTGTATCTAGAAGAAATAAAAGTGACAGAATATACAACATTTATACTGATTAGTTTTAAGATTAAATATATCACCTAGATTAGAATATTTATTTCCGAGACTGTGAAGCCCTGGCAAACGGAGAATTTTGATAAGCTAGTGTCGGTGTTATTGAAGTAAAAGGGTAATAAATGTCAATATGATTTTTTGGGAACATGGATATTGATAAATTGAAGTAATTCGGGAAAGTCAATTTTGTAATGCAGTATTCTATGTAATAGTTTATTTATTTATTTATTTGATGCAATATTATTTACATTTTTTACATAATTCAATGATGTTGGCCTCACTGGGTGGTTTTCCCGTGCTGAGGCCTCCATTTCTTATACAAAATTATACACAATACATATAAATATATATATATACATAATATTGGTGAAAAAAAGGAAAAAAGTAAATAAAAAACATACGATTAACATAAATTAAACTTAAAAATTAGAGATTTAGAATTAACGTAAAATTAAGAATAAATAATATTATATAAGGTTAAAAACGATATTTTTAATACGTGTTGTGTGTTTGTGGGTGATTGTGTGTTATATTGGTTTTGTGTGTTACTTATATGTTTTGTTATTTTATGCTATGATATTTTGGTAGTATTGTCTATTTTGGTCTTTAATCCATTTTGTGTCGGAATTTATTTTTGTTTTCCTCAATTTTGTGTTAGACTGTTGAATGCTTTTATAACGTGATATTGGTAATGTCTTTGTCCAAAGCTTGTATTTACCGTCGGAGTTTTTAAGTTTTCTTTGTATGCTTGTCTAACTGGTCTGTTTGTGATATTTTGTGTTTGTTGAAGGTTGTTTATTTGGTCAAAAATGTAATTTAGTAGCGAATTAAAATTATAATTGCCGTATGTCTAGTACGTCACAACGGTTGAATATTTGGTCTGTATCAGTAAGTGTATGTTTTTTAAGTATTACCTTTAAGATCGTTTTCTGCGCAATTTCCAGGTGTTCGATAGCTGAGTTTGTTGCTCCTCCCAAAGCAATTATTCCATATTCTATTATAGACTGACATAGAGCAAAATATATTGTTTTCATTTGTTGTATTTTGTATATGTTTCTTATGTTTAGGAAAATGTGTATCGTTTTGAGGAGTTTATTTGTGACTTGTTGGATGTGATGTGTCCATCTAAAGTTATGGTCAAGTCTGTGGTATAGTATTAAATCTGTGCTTATTCTTCTTTCTGAAAGTTTCAATAGACATTTTATCCAGGAGGTAATTGTAATCAATGTTTATAGTTTATAAACCTAATAAACTTCCGTCGAATCTTTTCACTGTTGTCTGAATGAATGTTGAAAAAGGGAGACCATAACGTAGAGTTATATTCAAGTTGACATCTGACAAGGGTTTTATGTAACAAAATAAATGTGCCTAAATCATTGAAATCTTTTTTAGGTAGGTATAACGATTTAAAGTTTTCTATAAATAAGCTGGAACGATATGAAATAAGTTCCTCTATCTAAAATCAATATTTATGAGCCTTATTACCCACAAAAACGAGCTGATTTTTTTCTTTCTATCAAGAACTTTTTAGAACTGAATATGTATAAGTATATCAAGATCAAAATCAAAATCACTCGGTCATATTACGCACTAATAAAGGTCATTTAATATAACACAACCGTTTCAAAAGTGATACGCGAAAGATCTTGTGTCTTTGATATAAAAAAAAACAAGAGCACCCCTGTCTAAGCAGATTTAAATACAGGGGAACTATATCGCCACCCGGTTGGGTTTTTCGTCACAATTCATATAGGTCTCACAGAAATCGTTGTATCTCCCTTACTTTCACAGTGAGAAATGTGATCTGAACGGTGTTAGAAAGATCAAACACCACGCTTTATATTCAAATTTAAAAATTAACCACAACAGAAATAAAATAAACCTACACCCTTTTGAAACCAATGTTTCAGATCACAATTTGAAAAAATAAATAAATTTAAGATTTTTTTATTAATTATTTTTATATGGAATGACAAAAAAGTCAGGCGACAATAATGTTTATAATTTTTATAATATATGCATTTTTATAATAAATTACGTAGGTATTTTTATTTGTTTCGTTATCAGTAATTTTGGTTAGAAAAAACGTTAGGTTAGCCATTTTTTAAAGTATGTTTGGATGCAAAAAAATTATATTTTAAAAATTGTACTTATGCTTATTTCGAAATGCTGCCAGCTCCTCAGAGCAGTCTCCATTAAAATACCCGAAGAACAGACTCAGTAAGCCTACATTTCGTCTGTGCATTAGAGATGGCAATCGGTCTGTTAACAACGGATTGTCAATCATTTATGTGTGGAGGTACAGTATTTTTACTAGAGGAGTATCTGTGATATACTAGCATTATAAGTATGTATTTACACATTATTCAAAACTATTTCGGGTCTGAGTAACTCGCGGAAGACATTATTATTCTCGTGAGGTAGTCTGTAAATATATTACGCCTCGAAAACCCGTTGTGGGTTTACAATGGGTTGGAATTCACCCATTGAGAAAACGATTGGACGTAGGAAGCATTCACCCGCGTCACGCTAATACTCGTATGTTTAGCTACTCGCATAGTATATTAGCGTAGTTAGTTGTAAGTTGTACTTGGTGTGGATGTTCTCCCATCTCTTCCTGTGCAATTACCACTGGTTAAGTGGGAATTTTCTCGCGAATAATGCATTTATTTAACAGATTTAATGAAAATGTGACATGAGATAAAGATGGAGGATAGGATGGGCCGTAATTATCTCAGCTATCCCAGAGAGTTCTCAAAGGTTGCGTAATGCATAATTTATTTATTTATTTACGCCCATTTAGGCTGTTACATAAATATGACAATATTTACGAAATTATACTCGTAAATAGTGCAGGAAACGACTGTTTAAAACACTTGCACAAAAATAAATATAAAGTGAAAATATTATTGAATTTGATCCACACAGTATGTAGGTACAAAATATAAAAAATCCAAAATAGTTTTTTTTCTTTCAGCCGACAAAATACTGTTAATGTGTTAGTCAATTTAAATAGCTTTATCAAAACATTCCCCTGCGTGATGAAAAAAATACGGTATGCTTATACATTAAAATTGATGTACTAAATATATGAACAACATCGCAGTATTTGTTTCCTAGCTGTTGAATCCATCGCATAGGAGTGTAACACTGCGACGTTGATGTAGAATTGCTACAATAATATGGTAGGTAAAGACGACTCTTTCGATTCAGCCTCATCATTTTATTCTTCAAATTCAGCTATATTTTGACCCCACGCCGAGGCGTGATTACGGGACCATTACAGTGATTTTGCGAAAAAATTATCAATCATTAATATTTTTTACAAATATTCATATTTCAGAAATTTGACAATCAATTTTTTTTTTTTTACTTTAACCCCACGCAGGAGGCCCATGAGGAAATAATTTTCCTAGGGGCCTTTGTCATATTTAAATATGCTGTATGGGTTTTTTTAAGGAAATGAAGGAGAGGCTGTTTTGGGAAGGCAAAAGTTATGAGGGATGGGTAGGAATCGAGCAGTAATATTTTGAGGAATGACGGACGTATGAATCCATCCCTTCCGCTCTGGTCCAACACGATGAGTCGAGAAAGACCAGTTGGAGAAGTCAGAGAGTCTTTTTTTACGTTAGCTCCATACAGGAGGCCCTGAGGAAAATAATTTGCATCAGGAAAGGAAGGAAAACGGAATGAGGTGTGACCAGAAGTGTTGGAGGCATGAATCCATTCCTCAGACTTTGGTGCGATGGGTCGAGAGTCCGGCTGGAAAGGTTAAAATACATCCCTCAACGCAGACCCATCCACCGCTAGAACCTGGACAAATAACCCGAGCACTCCTGCTAAGTCACAAAACGTAGCGAACCACTTGGGGTGACCTATTGCAGAGGTGTTGGTTATACAAAAAATGGTTCCCGGGGCGTCGGTACCCATACCGACCTTCTAAATTATCTCCCCAAACCAACTCCCCAGCCCGCAAAGCAACTGGTGGGCAACCGCATCCGCCGCCAACACCTGAATACACCTCACCCACTGAACCCAGGCACCAATCGTAGCGAACCACTTGGGGTGATCTACGGCAGAGGTGTTGGTTATCCAATAAATGACTCCCGGGGCGGCGTTCCCATACCCGCCTTCCAGAAAACCTCTACTCCACGTCTTTTTCATATTTCTGCTAAAAGTCTTCGATCGATGTATGGTCTACCATAAACCACAAGTTAGCTATTTAAAAAAAAAAGAAATGTACTAGATTACATTCTAGAAAAATGCTGGATCTGGAGTAAGTTAGTTACTTAGTTGAGTGTTAAGAGATCATAATCTCTATCTCTACATCTCTACATATTATAAATTAAAGTCCCCAGCGTCGTCTGTCTGTCTGTCTGTTCGCGATAAACTCGAAAACTACTGAACAGATTTTCATGCGGTTTTCACCAATAGATAGTGTGTTTCGTGAGGAAGGTTCAGTTATGTAATTTGTCAAGGATTTATGTAAATTGTTTGAAACATAACGATAATTGTTAGAAGTGTCGGAAAAAGCCAAGCCGCCTGCACCTGGTGGCTTTCATCGAAAACACTGCTTAACCCTTTTGGGATATAACAAAACAATGCATGGTGGGATATTCCTCTTTTATAGATCTACAAAAAGTCTGCGAAGGCATATATCTATATTTTACGGATAGCTTACTATACCCATTCTACCTTCTAAAAAATGGTCACGTATATTGCGGTAATTGAAAAGTTATTTAGACGGATACAGTATTTATTAATCGTTAGTTACCCCAAGCATTTCATGCACATTATTATAATCTTTCACACCATCTCCACATATTATAAATTAAAGTCCTCCGCGGTATCTGTCTGTCTCTTCGCGATAAACTCAAAGGCGGCTGTGGTTATAAAGGTTGGATAACCATCCAGTAGATGACGTTGTGTTTTATTAGCCACAGCAACGCGTGGCCGGGTCAGCTAGTGTTATATATTTTAATCCCAATAAGTTCAGCAATCGCTGGTTAAAGTTAGTGGGATTGCCTATTTTTAATGTTATCAGTATTTGAGTGGGCAAATTTTAAGACCGCTCTCGACGCCGACGTATTCAAATTCTAGAAAAGTTTGAGAGACCCACCCTAATGGACGTGAGTGGTAAGATGAATGTGCGATCTGTGATGAATCACAATATCCATAATACGGTCCAATATATGAACAAGTTTCTACTATCAGGTGCAAAACGTGCAGAAGATGACGACATTGTTTGTTACATACGATTGTTATATATTTATGTAAACGTATTCAATGAAAGTTTTACCGCATCCATTTATTTCGTTTGCGCAATTCATTTACTAAACTTGCAGTTTCTACTCTCAGTTTGTTAAAAAATGCATCACGTATTTTAACTTTTCACGTATTTGATACGCAATAAGAATATAGTGTTTATGTGAGTCGATAAAGACATTTTTCTTACAAAGAATTGATGGTAGTAAGTAGTGCTTAGCCCGAGTTTCAATGCTATTTTAATTATCGAAAAATATAATATACCAAAGACGGCGCGCGTCGGAAATGGAAATTTCAAAGCTCATTGTGGAAAAGACATTTCTAACCGAAAACAGTAACCTTGAACGAAGAATTGGCAGAGAGAAAGCGGTGGAATTTTCATCGCGGCTGAGATCATCGTTTAAAAGTTTTCAATGTTTATATTAATAGATTAATTAATAGATTTTTTACTATTTAGTAATCGTACAAGTGAGAAAGACGTTTAGTTGTTAACATCAAAACCTAATAATAAATGCCTGAAAGACCACGAATGCCTCTAGCAACGCTTCGTACACCGGCTAGTTAAGTAAGGTAAATACTGATTAAATGGTTTCAGATTATTATCCGCAACGTTTTGCACTAGCTACCGGCCTAGAGCAAATCAAATTGGGATTTCGTACCACTTAACGTCTTTGTAATTACACGCCGACTTGGCATTAATCGTTTATGCCATGTGGGGAGGTAATATGTGTACAATTTATTTCAATCCTCGATCACATAACGGAGGCAGGAATTACTCGTACCTGTGTCGGAGTCCTTTCTCCTTATACGGGAGCCGCCAGGCAGCTTTTTGTCTTGTTAAAGGCAACCTTAAAAAGCATGTTTCCCTGTGAATGCAAGAATGAAGGCCATTTTAACGGTAAACTCCAATTAAGAATCGTTACAAAGGATTAGCGAAGGATGATTGTGATTGATTTGTGTCACTTAGTTGTTTGCTTTCTATTTTTTAGGGTTTTTCAAAGAGTGATAAGATTTAACCGTGTAATTACTCCGAGCGTGGTAATATTATTATCGTAATTGCTGCAACTATGTATATTACTTTGTCCACCATGCAAAATTGTATGCATTGAGATCATGCAACTCTTATTATAATAAACCAGAGGTGATGAGAGTTTAGGATATCTTAAAAGGGTATAATTATGTCGACTGCTAGTTTATTAATTTCGAAACTTCTATATTGGGTGTTGTAAAACGTTACACTTTAGCAAGATTGGTAGAGATGAAATTAGTAATTGCCAACGTATTCTCCATTTAACTTTTATAATTTTCTTTAAATAATAAACCGTTACCGTCGATGAGGGTTACTTTAGTCGTGGCGGGTAACTTTAGCTCAAATCGGAAAAAGTTTTAAATTTTAAGGTTAAAAAGTTATCCGCCAGGGCCCAGGACTAATCGACGGTATGTGATAACTTAGGTTGAGTAACAACTTTAGTTAGAGGTAATTAATGAGCCAAATTACTGTTTATTCAAAATTCCCTGGTTTATGATACATATAGTGCACTGCAGTAATTCATAGAACAATAGAACAATCGCCAATGGTCTGAATTTTCTTTCATAATTTAAATCGAATGCATTATAATCTGGAATCGTTTCCAATTATGTGGCTTGTGGTGAGCACTTTAACTCTGAGAACTGTGTCGTAAAGTTGACATCTTTTCTTACAGTATTTTTTGCTTCTTTTTTAAACCGGAAAGAAATGTAGGTAATACCTATCCATTAGCGGTAAGTCAAACTCTTGGGATAATTCAAAAAATCATTAAAATTATTTTGATTTCATTACTACTCGCCTATCCGCCTAATGTTATTATTTAATTTGTAAAAAAAAAAAACTACAAGTCTTAATAATGTAATGCTGTAACAACGAAGCCATTAAAATTTAAACGAAATTTAATTAGTAACTTTACGTTAATATTTTATTAATATTTTTAAGGCCTTGTCTGCTAGGTTTCCATTGGACCTAAACTTCTGAATGAATGTTTAGAGACATGACCATGATAAACTAACGAATACAAAATGAGAAAGCAGATCGATAGTTGGTGAAATTCTTATTAATTAATTCTTAATCAAGGTTTTAAATTTAATATGGGTTTTTTATGGATTAGAAAATTTCATAGCGCTATTAAAGCGAAAAATCTAAATTAAGACAATTGTTCGGCAATAGGCAATAATAGGCATTTGTACAAATCACAAGTGCGCCCCACGATTGAATTGTCACCTCTGGTATGGAGCTCCAAAATACCTGAAAAATATCCTCGACTCTTTGCAGAAACGGGCGGTCCGTTTGATAGATTCTCCCATCTTAATAAATGTATTGCAATCTTTAGAGCACAGGCGTCGGGTGGGAATGCTCTCCTTATTCTACCAGTATTACAATAGAAGATGCTCCAAGGAACTAGCGTCATTGATCCCTTCAGCATCGGTGCATAGTCAGGAAACACGCCAAACGCATTCCCAACATATTCCCAACAAGGTTGACATTTGTCACAACGGAACGAGTCGCTTCTTCGGCTCGGACTTGTGTTCAACAGCTCGGCTGTGGAATGATTTGCCGGTCTCTGTGTTTACTCTTTCCTACAACATCGGTCTCTTCAAGACCAATGTTCATTCCTTCCTCTCCTCAAAAAGACCCCCCACATAGCATCTCAGATGACATAGGCCCTGAGGGAAATTATTTTCCTCAGGGCCTCCTGTGTGGAGTGAATGTAAAAATAAAAATTAAAAATTATTTGCTCGCTTACTAGCACCTTGATATTCTTTGGATATTTTTATTTGATAATAATATTCTACTGGCCGTTTTACCTGTATAGAAAGTAGGGCAATCGTTGCATTTATGTTATTAAATGTTATGGACACTAAGTTTATAATACCTGCCTAGTATAGTCACTAAAGCACATAAGATGCAGCGAAATGGCACGTTCGCTAATAATATACACGCAAATCACACGGGTTTATTTAACCTATTTCTAACGTGGAAATATCATGCAGTACCTAATACAGATTGGAAGAATAACAAAACTCTGCAATTAGGGATTTTAAGGAAATGGGGTAGGGAAATGGGTTACGGGCAAGATAATAATTTCAGGGTGAACTCAGAACACCAAGTGGGTTGACCTGTCGAACGCATTAAGGCATTCCGAATGCTCGGATTATTCCGACCACGAATATTGCACACAAATTATCGTACATGGAAATTTTCGAACACAGATTATTCCCTACCTACAGATTGGTGACCGGCCAACTCTGAATGAAAACAATCGAAAACCACCTCAGAAAGGTCATAAAGAGTTATGAAAAAAATATATACAAAAAATTGGTTAAATAGGTTTTATGTTAGGTTAGGGTAAACGGCTATTTTAAAATTATTTTTTTCATAGCTTTAACTTTACAAAGAGTTGTTGAGTTGACTTGATTCGGAGTTGGCAAGGGACCCCGCAGATTATACCAGACATAGGTTGTTGCGCACATTGCTCAGCGTCCTTGAGGTAATTTTTTACAAAAACGGCGTACACAAATTATAGAATTGTTATTATTATCACATGTTTTCAGCAAAAAGCGGATAATCCTGAAAAAATAGTTGACGCCCTTGTCTTAATAATATTAAGTTCCTGCGTACCGATAATAATTTAAATGCATTTTAATTTTTTTATTTGTTTTTTTTTCTTAATTTTTATTTATTCTTTGCTTTGATGGTTACATAATTTGGGGCCCGTGTTATGGTGGTCGAATTATTATTAAATAATCTCCAATAATAATTTATTGTAAGCAACCAATGTATTATATTATCGTGATTTGTCTTTGGTGTGTTGCGCTACCTGCGCGTTGCAGTGTCCATCATCAGGGCAGATGTGGAATTCTGCCATAAATATACATCATCCCTGATGATGCACACTCTAACGCAGTCCGAGACGTTGACTAAAAAAGGAGGCAGCGCAACACGGCATTATACCCCTAAAACATAACACGATAATACTTTTGGCGGCGAAAATCTCAAATCAATATTCGTGGTCGAAATAATCGATTTCCACTCAAAGACGTTACATACTTTAGACGCGGGGTAGAAATCTCAAAGTGGGAAGCCAAACGCAAAACAATTGTACTATTCTCGATTTCTAGTACTTTAGTACTAAACTGTCACTCGTCAAGTAAGGTCATGTCTTACCAGTAGGAAAATTGCATTTAAAAAGCGCCAAAATGCCCTCCTGTATGATGAGAAAATGTTTCCATTACACGGCAAACATTAGTAAAAGTGAAGAAATAACATTTAATTTATATGTACACACAAATAACCTATTATTATCGATTATTATAAGCAATACAATTAATTTTCATGTTCCCCGTCCGACAATTTTGTACGTCATTTGAGAAAAAACACACATTCTTTAATTGTCTTATGGTACGGTCACACTGAGGTCATCTTCAAACATTCGGACGATTGCGTAGAAGGGTAGTTCATGCGTTGGAAGTTTGGCTTCAGTGTGAATGTAGCATAACTTTTTAATATATGAATAATTTTTGAATTATAAAAATACTGAAAACAAAAGAGTGTTGCTTACTTGCCACATTATTTTAAGAGCATGTGAGACTATGGCAAGTCTATTTATATAACGTCATTGTTTCCACTGCTTTTCTTATCCAGAATCGTAGTATGTGGGCAATATTATATTCGCAATAAAGGTACTTAGTCGTGAATAGTCGTGATCGGAATAATCAGCGAGCCAGTGGTTCGTACATCATAATACACACGTAGAAGCTTACTAGCTAGCAGTATTATTTATGCATCTGCCATTATATACCGCTCCAACATCGTAATCTAGAAATAACGAGCTCTCAGTGGGAGCAGTAAGGAATGTGAAATGCGAAAATAACAGCAATGTCCTCGATGCTTTGGAAGTAAGGCAGTGGCATTGATGACTCTCAGAGGTCGAGGCTTCGATTATTATTTTATTTATATCTGACGGGAGTTGAGTTTTGATTTTACAGTACGTAATTACCGGGGTTTTATTTTTGTCGTAATAATACTCATCTAAGAAGACATGGTTGGAGATTTTCACAGCTCACAGGACTGTAATGCTGTCCGAAACGTTGGTAAAAGATGAAAGTGGTGCAACACCTTAAAATTACCCAAAAGCAAATTACGATAATACTCATCTAAGAATATTACCGAACTAATTTTAGAATTTTGGTAATGTAGGCGGTCTTTTCCACGGCTTTTAGATTTTCTCTAGGATTGGGATGTAGGATCATCTACCAATTATTATTATATAATATCGATGGATGGGATACATGAAATTTCCAGATGGACTCTCTCAATTGGGGTCGGAGCTTTTGAAGGCTGTGTTTGCATTGTGGCCAGACATCGTCGCAATAAAAATCAAATTATCAACATCCCTACGTGACATCATTATGTGGCAACACTGAGTAGATTTGCATTCTGACAGACGATTTCTCTGTGCATGTCTTCCGCAAGACTGTTCTCACTGCTCCTGGCTGCACTGTTCCACTTTCGCGTAGGAGCTTCAATAATTTAATAAACTAGTCATTTGTAATCAGATTTCTTAAATAAATCAATGTGAACATCGTTTCATTATTCAAAGTGAACATCGTTTCATTCAATCCTTCATATCAGGAAACTGGATGTACCTGCAGTTATAACAAAAATTAAAACGGTTCCCTGAAGGTAAAAAATTATTAACAACTAGCTGATCCGGCCACACGTTGCTGTGGCTAATGAAACACAATGCCATCTACCGACAACGCCATTGCCCAACCTTTATAACCAACGCCATGTATTAATTTTCATACATATCAAATCCACACCGCCCGCATGCCAGCCTGCTGCCGCTGCCCGGCTTGCCTGCCCGCTCCCTTTATTTATATAAACAGTTTTTGAGAAAGTATCACGTTTGGGTCCCACTCAGGCGTTTCGTGTCGATTCCTACTCAAGCAACATTTTCGGCATACTGTGGTGGTAGTAAGAGATTTTCAAATATTGTCGAATTATTCGTCACCCGGGAATGTTTCTTTCTTTTAAAAAAAAAATGTAAATATATATTTCAACCAATTTACACAAAACCTTGACAAATTATATAAGTACCTAAAAACCTTCCTCGTGAATCAATATTGGTCAATATTGGTGAAAACCGCATGAAAATCCATTGCGTATTATAAAAGATCTAAGCGCACAAACAGCGGGAGCGACTTCATTTTATAGATACTATCTAGAGATATTCTTTGTAAAAAAACTCGTTAACACGGAAATTGTATGACACCGTGCATACAAATACAATGTATTAGAATGCAGCGATAAATTGGTTTTCAATCTCAAACACGCATTGGATTTGCATCGCTGCCCAATCCTCATCCACACTCCACACTGCACACCAGCCACCTCTTTCAGCTGTGTAATGCTCTATCTCACGAGTTAGGTGTAGCGTCACGGTTATGAAAACAAACATCTCTGATTCATGATCTCCGTAAACTAGTTTTTCTGCATTGCTCTTAAATAGTCTCTGACGGACCAAGACAATTAAATAACCGCACCGGATATCCAACTAAACGACCGGCTCAAAAAAAAAATGAAGATCAACTCTTGGTTGTCAAGACACGAGATCACCACTCGATGAAAACTGATACTCATTAAAAAATCATCGCGATTAAAAAAGGGTGTCGAGTCAAGACGCGATGGCTGCAGAATACTTAATCGCACTGAGGCTAGGATAGATGATAAATCTTAGGCGTCCACTGCCCATAGGGATTTTTATGACACACATTATAGAATGATTTATGATTTTAAACAATGATGCACCCGCACGGAGACGGCTAGTAACAAAGTTCAAAATAACATAATAAAAACATGAATGCGAGGGTTTTCATGATACTGTAAACTTAACAGTATTTTTGTAGTTATAAAAAAAAATAATAAAGTATCCGTGGAATTTCACCTGTGGATTGGCAATTTAATGTGAACACACACTGTTCACACTCCAAACAAACCAGACAACCATCCAATATGGATGGAAACTCACTTAGTGAGTTAAGTCGACAAAACACGACAACTTTTTTCAGCCCGATTCCTGTTTAGGCGTATAGAGACCAAAGACAAAAATTTTCGCTTTACGCGATCGCTATTTTCATCTCTATTTTAATATCTACGATTTATTTTGGCATAACAGTAAACAATACGGTTCATGTGTTGTTTACTGTGATGCCAATTGATAATATAATTTTTTTTATTTGGTACCTTCAACCATATAATATAGAATAACACTAGAAATGTCTTCCGTTTAGATTTATAAACCTATGTCGTCACTGACTTGATACCTTTGGGTTATTATTGTTTTTAATACCTTTCATTTAGCACGCGCTCTGACTCTCTTATCTGACATCTCCATTTATGTTGTACGACGCCAATTCATTTGAATTTCATAATGATGGTGAAACACACTTCTGCTTGTGAAATTTAAGCAAGGAATGGTCGTACTTTTGGATCATGAAATACGCCCACCCGGCAGTTCTTGTGTTCTTCTTTATCATATGCCTTCAAAAGTTTAAATAATTACCTTTTTGCAATTACTACCCTCCGGCATAAAAATAGTAACCATCCGTCAATAGTTGTTCAAATGCAAATATTAGTATATATCCCTGAGGATTTTGCCTTCGCGTAAGAAGATCGCAATTTACCAAAAAATGGTTATAGCTTAAATAAGTTATAGCTTGCCATATATGTTTTGATATCACAGCTCGTTGGAGGGTTTATATACTAGTACTTACGTCCAAGGCAGGTATGCTTCCTGAACTGGAGATAGCCTTCTCTGCAGCGGCAGGCTCCGTCCAGGCAACCACTGTGGGCGACCCTCATGGCGCATTGGTCTTCCACCAGGCAGTCGTGACCGAGGAGAGTGGCTAAAATAAAATAAATATATTAATTTATGAAATGTAGATGGTGCAATTTTGTAGCGAGATAGTGCTACAAAACAATACATATTTCCGGGTAAAGCGCTGGATACCTACCTTCTTTGAAACTGACGGGATGTAAAGTTCACCAAACGATTCTTAAAATCTTTTTGATTCAAAACAAAAATCTTAAATTTGTTTATTGAAAGGACCAACCCTTCAAACCCGTTGTTTTATTTATTCAATTGCCCGTATAATAACTCGTATTTGGGAAGGCAGTATTTTCAAGAGTTGTATGTATTAAATAATTTCTTGAATACTACCATGAACATAGATATTCAAATTAATGAACGTACATGTACATAAAAACAGACGCCCCAGATTGTACTTGTACTTTCTGTCGTCTAGAAGTGGGTACTTTAGATCACAATTTTTTTATTGTTCCTCTCTAAATAAAAAATCCTTCTCTTCTTTCTAGCTTTATTTAAAAAGGCCTCCCCTTCATTAAACATCTTGTCTCTTCCACATAAGTCGAACTCGACTCCAATCTTGCATACAATTATGAAATTTGTTCACCTTCAATTCACCTTCCCACTCTCCGTAATTTGAAATGATGGCCTTGAAAACCCTTGAACGGTGAGGGCCAGAAATTTTTTTTTAAAGTATGTTCGTAATTAAATTCGATAAAATATTTTTATTTAATTTTTTGAGTTGGTCCTTAAAAATTATATTTTTAAATCACTCAAATCGGCAAGCTTATATAAAATATCTGCACTGTTATGCATAAATTTAATCTTGAATTCATTCGGTCCGATTAGGTCGAACAAATGCTACTATAAAAGTTTAAAAAAATAATGTCTAAAATAACAATAAAATTTGAATTTTAAGGTCGGCACATATTAAATTCCTACAAATAAATTGACCATAAAACGAGGCAAACCGGCATTTTTTCAGGCTTTATCTTCTCATTGTATGATATGGAAATGGAGAGCAGGCCTACTAAACAATTCATAACTCACGCAAAATAGTACGCAAGTACCGACTTATTCATTCCGACAAAAAGAAAACGGTTCTTGAGCTTATTGTCATTTGAAGTCCAACGGTATCATCGTTTGCTAAGAACATACTGGCCGAACTGGTCATATAATAACTATTGTATTGTAAATTTTGTATACTTCAAAGAACGTGGATTTTCCATTATGTTTTTTTTTCATTGTAAATTTTATTTTATTTATCATTACAATTTTTTTTTTCATTACATTTTTTCGTCACTCCTCACAGGAGGCCGTGAGAAAAATAATTTCCCTCAGGACCTATGTCATCTTTAGAGATGTTGTATTGAGGGTATTTTTGGGGAGATTAAGGAGTGAAAATGGGTCTTGAACAAAGAGAGGAAACACAGAGGTCGGTAAATCGCTCCATAGAGCTGTTGAAATCAAGAACGATATGTCAAATGTCACCCCTGTACATATGTGGGGCGCGCTTTTGGCTTATTTCCCGACTCCGCACCTATGCCAAAAGATCAAAAAGTTTCTCGGAGCATCTTCCATTTTAATACCGGTAGAACAAGTACAGCATACTTACCTGACGCCTGTGCTCTAAAGATTGCGATCCGTTTGCTAAGGTAGGGGAATATGTCAAAAGAACCGCTCGTTTCTGCATGGAGTTAAGGATTTTTTCAGGTATTTTGGAACTCCAGACCAGGGGTGGCTGCCAAATTCAACAATCTATATTCAATCGCACTTGCACAGGCCAAACATGAACACGGTTGACATTTGCCACATGAGAACGGGTCGTTTCAATGACTCCTTTATGAGTTCGACAGCTCAGCAGCGGAACGATGTGCTTTAAAAAAAAACAACGAAACTCAGTGTTTCCTTCCTCCTACATTTTTTATCTCATTAGGACAAGCCTGTGTTGAGGTTAATAATTTTATAAAGTAATAAAAATATCCCAAAATAATATAGTTATGTGAAGAACAATATTGCTTCATTAATTTGGCTACCTAGAGTCGCATTGGAAATTGATTAACAATACTAAATTGACAGTTTCTTTTTTTAATTTATTTTTTATTTTATATCTATAAATTTTATTATTTTTAATGAGATCTATCCAAGTAGGTATATATTTGTGTTATAATTTTTAATAAACTTCTCTATGATCTTGCCTTTACACACGAGTAATTTCACTCTCGTAAAGGTTATATATTGTATACATATATGTATGTGTTTTTACAGTTTTTTAATCAATGTTGCATGTTTAATTACTTATGATTATGTTACATGTGAATGTATACAAAAACTAATTTTAAAAAAAGTATAATATTGTGCCAAATATTATAAATGTGCGTGTATTTAATTTTAACATATTAGAGGGATTTAATATACTTTTATTTAATGTGGAAGGTGGGTTTTTTATTTTCAAAACCCATGTTCTCTCCTTCCTCTCCTCAAAAAATCCTTAGATACAGCATCTTCAAAGATGGTACAGGCCCTCACTCACAGGGGAAAATTATTTTCGAAGCGGACTTAGAATCGGCATTTCTGGAACCTTTAAACTGACAAAAAAAAAACAAAATGGCGATGATGACAAAACACAAGCAGCTGCTTTATTAGGAGAGTGATTGAAATATTGATGTTATATTATGTTGTAAAAAAAAAAAATTACAATGTGACATTGGAATTTCTTTCAAAACCCATCCTTAGAGAGGGCATCTTGCATCATATTGATCGTTTCAATTTTTTGTTTTTTTGTTCAATAGTAAAAAAAGTAAGCGTCATGGAATATGCACAGGATATTCTGTCTAGTATTTTTAACGTACATAATGTTACTATTTTCAGTTCACAATATAATTTCGACGATAATCTGTCGAGCTTTAAAATATATACATTTGACGGTCCAAAATGAGAACCACTATTGTTCATTTTTTCTATAAGAAAAAAACTATTGAAGCCCGGGCGAAGCCGGGTTATTCATAATCAAATATTAAAGCGCTTCCAAATAAAGCTTGACTGTTTATAATGTTGTTTTAGTTCAAGTGCCCTCATTCCTGTGGCCCGTTCATTGTGTACGCTCAAAAAACTGAGCAAGGTAAAACTATCCACCCTCTTGAATTTGGTAAATTTCTATCAAATAGCAAGAACCTTTCGATTAAGCCTGGAGGTGTAAAAGCTGAGGGTCGCTTCCGAATCTCTGTTGAATTCCTCTCAGGTTCAGCCGCCAACAACTTTATCAAAAACATATTTATTTCATCAAATTCTAAATTCAAGGCGTACATCCCAACTTTCAATGTCACTCGAATGGGCCTCGTCAGAGGTATCTCGACCGATCTGTCCATTCCAGAAATCCTGTCTTCACTTTCAACCCCCCAACATATCGGCAATCCCATAAAAGCCAGGAGGTTAAATTATAAGGACTCTTCTGAGGGCATCGTTTCCTGGAAGCCCTCCCAATCTGTCGTCATCACATTTGAAGGACAATCTCTTCCCTCCCATATTTATTTATTTTTCAACTCCTTACCAGTTGAAATGTATACTTATCCCACCACTCAATGTTACAATTGCTGTCGTTTTGGTCATACCAAAGCTGCATGCAGATCCCCTCCCAGATGTTTCAAATGTGGAGAAAACCACACGGCTGACCAATGTTCTTCTCTCTCTTCACCTAAATGTTTTAACTGCTCAGGTGCTCATTCCGCCATTAACTCTTCTTGTCCGGAACAATCTCGCCAAAAAAATATAAAAATTTCTATGGCCTCTGAGAACTTGTCTTTTCTGCAGGCTTCTAAACTATTCCCGCCTGTCAAAAAATCATTTGCTGAGGTTTTATCCAGTAACTCTTCATCTAACCCACCCGCCTCCTCCTCAACATCTTCTCGTTCAACTAAATTCACATACAAAAACCCTATCTCTAAACCGGCTCCTGGATACGATCAGCAACAACACAACTCACTTCTCTTAAATCCCAATGGTTCACCTCTTTCAAATGCCACAAATGGGTGCGCAAACAATTATAATTCATCCTCAACAAACCATCAAAAGCTTTCTGAACAATTCTCCCAAGATAATTCTTCATTTATTCAAACTCTTATTATGCTTCTAATTGACCTAATTTCTTCTCAAACTAATCTACCGTCCAACGCTGCTTCTATTATTTCCACATTAAAATCATTTATTCAAAATGGCTCTTCAAGATGTCAGAATTCTTCAGTGGAATAGCCGCAGTGCTATTTCTAACAAATCGAACCTTCTTAACCTATTAAATTCAAACCTTGTTTCTGTGGCTGCTATCTCGGAGACATGGTTTACTCCATCCACCCACTTTAATGTGGGAGGGTACTCCTGTCTCCGCGATGATCGCCCGGAAGGTTCGGGCGGTGGTGCTGCCCTTTTTATTAAAAAATCCCTTTCGTTTTTCCCAATTAATATCAAACCCCCCAATGCTGACTTTCAAATGGTTGCAGCTAAAATAAAGGACACTTCCTTTGTTTCTATCTATCTTCCCCCAACATCGCACTTCAATAAACAAGCGTGGTTGCAAATTGTCCGTCAACTAAGCCCTCCTTTCTTTTTATTGGGTGATTTTAATGCCCATTCCCCCGTCTGGGGTTCTGCTTTCTGTGATCGAGACGGTCGAAGTATGATGGATTTCCTAGATGAATCCAACCTTTTTCTTTTGAATGACGGATCTCCTACTAGAATCTCTCGCCCCAACACAAACCCCAGTGCAGTGGATCTCTCCATATGCTCTACTAATCTGGCACCTCTCTCCTCGTGGGTGGTGTCCCCCGACCCTTGCTCCAGTGATCATTTCCCGATCACCATCACTTATCAAACTTCTTTCCATTCAGACAAGTCCCATATTTCGACAAAGATTAAAACAAAACACACCAAATGGGACGAATTTAACTCACATATGGATAAGTTTATACAAAATTTATCCTATACCGATACATTATCTGTCAAAGATGACTACGATAACTTCAAATCAATGCTCATAACTGCAATCAATAAATCAAATCCTCCCCCTAAAACCAAATCTCTCAAAAAACTCCCTCCGACTCCCTGGTGGGATGAGGAATGTTCCAAAGTAGTGAGAATTCGGAAAGCTAAATCTCTTTCCTATCGTCACAATATGACTATGGAGAACTATCTCATATACAAAAATGCCAAAGCCAATGCCAAAAGGGTATTGAGGTCAAAAAAAAGATCCGGGTGGTACAACTTCTGCAGTTCAGTATCTCCGAACACTCCAATTTCGGAAGTTTGGTCTATGATTCGAAGATTTCGATCCTCCTTCAGTCCAACATCTCCTCGAGCTTGTCATTCTAAATGGATAGACGAGTTCTTGGACAAAATTGCCCCCCCTTCTGTACCTAACTTAGATGAAATAACTCCAATCCACAACACTCCTATGTCTGATCATTGGCTAGACTCTCCATTCACTTTAATTGAATTAAAAAATTGTTTATCAACAGTCAAGGACTCATCTCCAGGCAGAGATGGTATACCTTATAGCATTATCAAAAATAGTAATGATAATGTTCTAAATCACTTTTTATGCATCTTAAATAAAATCTTCCAGACTGGCATAATACCTGACTGGAGTTCTCAAATAATCATCCCAATTCTAAAATTAAACAAATCACCCAATTCTGGATCCAACTATAGGCCAATTGCTCTTTCATCCACCCTTAGTAAAATTTATGAAAAATTAACTAAAAACCGGTTAGAATTTTTTGTCGAGAGTAATCATCTTCTCTCTCCATCCCAATTTGGATTTAGGAAAAAGAAATCTACACAAGATAACCTTGCCATCATCAGCACTGATATTAATTTATCCATTTCTAACAAAGAAGTATGTCTTGCAGTCTTTATAGACATAGAAGGCGCCTTTGACAATGTTTCCATCCCAATTCTTAAAAAAAAAACTTTTAGGCCTTGGCTTACCCCTCATGTTTGTCCAATCTATTATTAATCTTTTTCTCGATAGGAAAATTTTCATTGAGCTACCAGATGTTACTCCTCAGAGTATGTCAATTTGGAAGGGTTTACCCCAAGGCGATGTATTATCCCCCTTACTGTATAATATATACTCACACGATATGCATGTCACCATTCCCCCTCAAGTAAAAGTTGTTGAGTTCGCAGATGACATAGCTTTCTTCTTATCATCCAAAATCATTCCATCCGCCGTCAAATATCTTAATGAAGCCATGGATGCCCTTTGCACATGGCTCACTTTAAATGGTCTTGAACTTTCAGTACAAAAGAGTCAGTGTGTCACCTTCTCAAATCGTCATAATAACCCCCCTGTTCAAATTTTATTTAAAAACTCTCCAATCCCCAATGCTTCCGAAGTTAAATTTTTGGGAGTAACATTTGATAGGAAACTTAAATGGTCTTCCCACATTAATAATATAGTTACTAAATGTGAAAAAAATTTAAATATTATCAGATCATTGACTGGCGTTTGGTGGGGTGCACATCCTATCTGCATTAAGTTGCTCTACAATGCACTTATTCGAAGCCATCTCGACTATGCCTGCCCCCTTTTTAGTACTGCATCCAAAAATGCACTCAGTAAATTAGACAAAATTCAATCTAAGTCATTGCGAATAATAACTGGCGCGATGCAATCGTCGCCTATCAATTCCCTTCAAGTAGAATGTTCTGATCCTCCTCTTTATTTAAGGCGTCAACTATTTGCTGACAAATTTGTTCTTAAATGTTTAAATTCTAAAAGTCATCAGGTTATTCCCAGAGTCTCGTTGTTCAACGACTCAACACATTCATCTACAATCAGAGCTCGAACTAAACCTCTCCCTGCCATCTGTAAAAATTTTCGCTCTCTCTCAGAGCTTCAAATTATCAAAAATGATCTTCTTCCTTTGTACAAATTAAAATATAGTCACGTCACCCTATCCCCAACGATTTTAGAAGGGATCGGCATCCTTAAAAGTCATTCCAATCTCCCAGCCCGCACTGTCAATAATATGTTCAATGACATTATTTCTTCTAAATGGCCCAACTCTTCTCTTTTATTTACTGATGGCTCCAAATCTCCGGACTCTCCTAACTGTGGTATAGGTATTAACGTTTACCACAATAATTCTAATGAAAGAATATTTTATTCAATTTCAAACCAATTTTCAATATTTTCTGCCGAGTGCATTGCGATTATTGAATCTCTCAAATATATAATAAAAAATAATTTTGAACATTCTCTTGTTCTCTCTGACTCTCTCAGTTCCCTCCAAAAACTTAAAACCAGTCCTCTTCTTCATCCTGATGATCACTTTGTATGTCTTATTCGAGTATTGATAACCTCCATTCAAAGCTCTGGAAAAACTGTCACTCTGATTTGGATTCCTGGACATGTTGGCATAGTGGGTAACGATATTGCTGATTCCTTGGCTAAACAAGGAGCGTCTAACCCTACCGTTACCCTCGTAAACCATATTCCCCTGTCTGATATTTTTTCCATCATCAAAGATAGATCCCGCAATGTTTGGACAGAGTATTGAAACATTGCTAGTCAATCCAAGGGTGCCCGTTACGCCTCAATTCAAAGGACTATCCCATCAAAACCGTGGTTTCAAAAATTCCCCCATTTTTCCAAAAAGAAATTTCCTTACTTATTCGTATGAGAATCGGACATTGTTCCGTTCCTTCTCACCTTTATAAAATTCATGTGCTTGACTCCCCAGACTGTACGTTCTGTGGTCTAGATGTGGGAACTTTAGATCACATATTTTTTGATTGTCCCTCTCTAAATAAATATCCTCTCTTCTATCAAGCGTTATCAAAAATTGCCTCTCCTCCATTCAACATTTCATCTCTTCTAAGTCTGAACTCTACTCCAATCTTCCATAAAATTCTGAAATTTGCTCATTTAAATAAAATTAATATATAAATTCACCTTTCCTTTCTCTGTAATTATAAATGATGGCCTAGAACACCCTTGAAGGGTGAAAGCCAGAAATAATTGAAAAAAAAAAAAAAAGGTGAATAAGCCTGAGAAATAAATGTAAATAAAATCTGTATTAAATAATTCATGTAAGCAGACGGCATTACGAAGAGATTTCATAGAGTATGTACTTGACACGATTCTGCAGAGTTCATATTCAAGTCTGGTCATAAATGTAGGTGTTTACGGCTATACGGGAAACGTGGCTTCTTGAATGACCGAAATATTTTGATTTTTACAGTTGTCCTAAATATAGCATTCTCAGAAATGGCACCAATTAAGTTTATTATTTGAAAAGCATTGCAAAATTGTTCATTGCGTTGCCGCATACATACATATACTCATACCGCGTATGAATTGCACACTCTTATTTTTTTATATTAGCGCGCTCCCTCTAACATTTGTATTTACTTACCTCCCTTTCAAACCACATTTTTCTTATTTTTGAACGCTTAAGAGCGTTTAACCAGCCAGCGGCCGAAAATCCACGTTTCGTCGAAAATTGTTCTTACGATCGTGCAGGGCGGTTACAATGGGAAAGATCAATTATTCTCCGTAGCAACTTTTTAATGTTATAACTCAATATTGATTTTATTTTATTCCAAATTTTCTTTAATTTATACCTACATCCAAATATGCTGAAAGGCGTGATGATAAAACTATTAAAATAATGTACTTTTTGTGATTATTTTTTTATTATAAGTATTTATCATTTTTTAATAATGTCTAAGGTAAATAAGAATGACAAAAAATTTGAAATACATTATTAGTTTGTAAGTGCGCAAATAAATACACAAACGGACCAATTTTCGTCAAGAAACCCAGATAATGTATTGTTTTATTTATGGTGTGGTATAATATAAAATCTTTTTTGAAAATTTAACAAATCTGCCAACGACCTATGGTATAACCTTATTATACTCAAAATAAACATTTTTTCTCTGAATTTAAAACATGCGAATGCTAGATAAAAGAACAATCTTTCGAAATCCATTTATAATTTTTTGTGGAAATGAGTCAATTTGTCTAAAATCTGATGAACGAAAATGACATATTTCTGGTTTTCTCTGGTAATACCCTCTTAAGGGCCCGCTACCCGAATTACTACCGATTTCTTACATATCTCCCTTAAACACGTTAAGTTTTAAAGCTCTTAAAAATATATGTTACCCTTGAAGATAATATAGACATTGCCCGCGCCAAAACGTAAATTATATAAAATTCCCTATTTTATATAATTTGTTTCCCTGTTTGTTTCAGTTCTTTTACAAGTTATGTATGAAAAAAATCACATTGTTTCTTTAAATGCTGTTTAAAGCAATGCCCTCAAGATTTTTGCTCTATTTTAAACGAGTCGTGTTTTATTAAACATTTTCGCAATTTTCGCATCGATTTTGTCGCTGTAAATGTTAGCGCTCTCCTCTAACATTCATAATTTCCTATCTCTCCATCTTCTTCTTTTCGGGCCCGGTTGCGGAGCCTTAAGCTGAAAACAGTTATCTTCAAATCTCAGGCGTAAAACTTTTCGTACCGCCAGGTCTTGCAGTAACAGGGTTTTTAGTGGGAGACACAATCTGATGTTATGTTTTATACTACGACATTGAATAAAGCATTATTACTACATACTACAAGATAAGAGCTTTCTACCGCGAGACCTTCACCTTACTTGAATGTAATCGAATAAAGCAATCATTGATCACACAAACAGAATTGCTTCTCGTCGAGTGCACTCTCGACGAATCACTCGTCTCTTAGTACTATGACGGAAAGAACATTAGAGTGTTTTATTATAGGTTGTTAGATGCTGTAAGTGACTGTCTGACACTGGACAAGCTGTCTGACTTGATGTCTGTCGGATGATGTTGAATGTAGTCGGAGGTCAGTTGTCATTGAAGCTTAAATCGCCGCAACCGCGCTCAATAAGAAGAAGATGGAGAGATACGTAATTACGAATGTTAGAAGAGCGCGCTAAATTTAAAGCGATAAAATAATAAAACACAACTCGTTTAAAATAGAGCAAAAATCTTTTGGTTGCTGTTCAAACAGCATTTAAAGAAACACTGAATTTTTTCATACATTTAACTTGTAAAATAACAGAAACAGACTTGAAAATAAAAATTTTCGGAGCATACTTTGCGTTTTTTTTCTATCGAGGGAATTTCATATAATTTGCGTTTCGGTTTGGAGAATGTATAGATATTATCTTAAAAAATAACATATATTTTTTTAAGAGCTTAAAAACTTCAAATGTTTAAGGGAGATATGCAAGAAACCGGTAGAAATTCGGGTAGCGGCGGCTTAATTTGATAACAGTGTTTTCGAATATTCTTTACTCCGAATCGGTTTACCAAAACAACAAAAAATATAAATTGGACGAATTGACGTTTTTCTGTCGTTTCGCTTGAGTAGAATTAAAAAAAATAGTAATTAGGTTATAAAAAGTTAATTTTTTTAAAGTTAGTTTTTTTTGTGTGAACTACATTTTTTTATTAGAAATGTATTTATTTATTTATAACTTCTCACCATACATTCTTATTTTTTATTTTTACATGCAAAAAAATTAACCTCACTAGGACTAGGCTGTGTTGAGGTTAACATTTATAAAGTTGAGTGATTTTACACACACAAAATACTAAAATACACTACATTTAAAACACTAAAATATTATAATAAAGTAAGAAATAAAAACCAGATGGGTAATTGAGGAATGATTTGTAACAATATAGACCATAAATAAATCTTTAATTACTATACCCACCAAGAAACAAAGCTAGTTCAAAACATCTAGGGTGACACTCCAATTTTGGCAAATGGAACTCAAATAAAATCTATTTATTTAAAAAAGCTTATTATTCAAAAAACAAATATTATTATTATGAAATTATTATATTATTATGAAACCACACATGAAACAATTTTTAAAAAATACAATTGCACGGCTCATCAATTGCAGAACTGTTACCGTTTCCCTTGATTATTTTTTTCTTTCTTTTAAATTTATTCACCAGAAACAACAACAAAAAACCTGGTTTGTTCTAAAATCGATCTTTTCTAGACTCCGTTTCCCAAGCAGCGATTTTTATGCCAATATTCTATTCTATAATTTATTATAATCTAATTTACGTTAATACACTTGTAAAGTTGAGTGGTACAGGAACCTTCAATTCTTTAAATATAACTTAATGAGGTTGTAAAAAAATATTTTTTTCAATATTAATTTCATTATTAGTTTTTGCGTACTATTAACGAAGCATCATTCTTTTATTGCTCTGCAAATTTTATTTATAAACTTATTGAGTGGAAGACGAGATAGGTAAACCCTACGTCATCGAGTACTCGGATGAAACTACTTTGTAGTGATAATGGACATTTAGAAAACCTTTAAAAAGCTGGTCTGCCGGTGTGCCTCTTTTGAAAATATATATATATATATATGTTATGATTAAGGTTTTCACGGGTGTAAGATGTAGAACAATTTTCTCGGTTTACCCGCGTAAAGTAGTCCTTAAAAGGACTTTTTAACTCCTGACGTTTCGGACAGATCACACTGTCCATCTTCAGAGGCCTTATGTCTTGAGTTTTTGTCTCAAACTGATAGCTTTCGCATGTCTGTTCGGTCCAAAAGCTAAAACTTAAGTGAGTGCAATTCTACATGATAGAAAAATATCATGTAGAATTGCAGAACATAAAGTAGATGTCACTAATAAACGCTTAACTTCATCCATAGTGCAACACGTCCTTAATGAAGGTCATAAAATAGACTTTAATAATACAAAAACAATAGCTAGCATATACAATGAACCAAAAAGAATTTACCGCGAAGCAATAGAAATTTATAAACATAAAAATAATATGAATACTAGAAATGACGCAATCAGAATTCCCAACACCTGGAAAGTCTTAATCGATGAAAATACCCCAAAAACGGCATTTCCAAAATTACCAGTAGTGTCTCCAATTAGCTTTACCAATCAGGTATCTACTGTCAGCCCCGCCCCCCACCCCCTCCACCATCAATCACCTGCAACCCGGGTACTTCGTTCTAGACATAAGAAGTGACTTGCACTCACTTAAGTTTTAGCTTTTGGACCGAACAGACATGCGAAAGCTATCAGTTTGAGACAAAAACTCAAGACACAAGGCCTCTGAAGATGGACAGTGTGATCTGTCCGAAACGTCAGGAGTTAAAAAGTCCTTTTAAGGACTACGTTACGCGGGTAAACCGAGAAAATTGTTCTACATATATATATATATATATATATATATATATATAATTATATATATATATATATATATATATATATATATATGAAAATTTTATTTTAAATTAAAATTTCAAAATTTAAAAAATCGTACACAAAAAAACTGCCAGGCTGCTGGTCGGCAGACCAAGAAAGTCATGAATGGTATGATCTAGACTACAGTTTTTTGTTAGTTTTCATCTTGTATTTTCAATTTGGGAGGCGGGAATGGGTACCGCCACCCCGGGAACCTTTATTGGATAACCAACACCTCTGCCATAGGTCACCCCAAGTGGTACGCTACGTTTGGTGATTTAGCAGGGGTCCTATGCCGGGTTCATGGGGTGAGGTTTGTCTAGGTCTTGGAGGCGGATGACCAAGACACACTGAACCCCAGATTCCTACCCACCCCTTAAACCCTTTTCCTTCCCAGAACTCTCCTCTCCTTCCTTTTCCTAAAAAAACCCTCCACACAGCATCCTCAAAGATGACATAGACCCTGAGGAAAATTATTTTCCTCAGCGCCTCCTGTGTGGAGCTCATGTAAAAAAAAAAAAAAATCGATGTAATCGATGCAGCAGGGCAAGCGAAACCGATATGAAACGGACGGGGGTTAGGAAATTTCCGTCGTTTTACGGACGGTCGCATCTTTTACGGCAATGGCGCGTTGGTACGATGGAGTATTAGGCAATATTAAAAGGAATATTATTATTATAAATTTGTACAATAATATGGACACGCGACAGCGGTGAGGAGCATCGCGGCCTGTTTCGTAAGTGGTTTGGCGTCAAAAAGCTCGCCCTACGGATGGGTACACTCGGAACTCTCAAATTATTTTTTTTAATCAATAACGCTTATTTTTTTTAAATGTGGCAATCTAAGTTCTTAAAAATTTAATGAAATAAAAATAATAATAAAGGTAAACGAAAAATTAAAAAAAAAACGTACACGAAAAGCTGCCAGGCTGCTGGTCGGCAAACCCAGAAATTCTTAAATGGAATGATCTCGACCAAAGTTATTCGTCGGTATAGTTATAGTTATTCGTGTACTCGATGACGTAAAATTTACTATTTTTTACCTCACTTTGACGCCGGCTGCCTGCAAACGTGCCAGGCTGCCGGTTGGCAGACCTGCTTTTTTCTTATTTTCTAATCGACCATATTCTTATCATATGAAACCATTCCCGTTCATGTACTCGATGATGTAATTTTTCGAAAAAATCGCTCACTCTTTCCATGACTGCCCGGCTCCTGCCAAGAAGCGCACCGGCAGACCAGCTTTTTTAAGGTGTTCTAAATGTCCATTATCACTACAAAGTAGTTTCATCCGTGTACTCGATGACATAGGGTTTACCTATCTCGTCTCCCGGTCTATTATGTAAGAATGTCTCGCTTATCACATATATTTTAAAATCCGGTTTATCGAGGTAGTTCGTCATTAATTATTCTAAATACATCGTCTAACATGTTTTAATTGACGTAAATAATATGCATAACACAATATGAAGAGCATGGCCAATTTATTATTACCTTCCTATAAATAACGTGTTTTTGTCCCACGATATTAAAAAATTGCATTCCTGCATAATATTATTACCTGTGAGGTTATTTACTTTCTTTACCGTTGTGTAAAAATTTGTAAAGAGGCATGAAAAAGTGTTAGTTGCTGAAAGAGAATCTTTTCAATTAGTTTACTTATGAAATTTACTATTTGGAACAATTTTTTAAAAGTCAATGGATAAAAATAATTACAATTCAATGTGTCTAACCATGTATCACATAATTTTTTTTTCACAATTGCTCCATAGCGGGTAACTACTTATTGGATAACTCCTTCCACAGGTCACCCCAAGTGGTTCGCTACGTTTTGTGACTTAGCAGGGGTGCCCGGGTTCATGGGGCGAGGTTTGTCCCGGTCTTGCGGCGGATGCGTCTGCCCATCAGCTGCATGGCAGGCCGGCTCGAGAGAGAATGGTTGAGGGAGTCCCTTTGACTACTCCAGCCGTACACTCTCGGAACATCGCCTTGCACCGCAGTGGGAGGGATGGATTCATACGTCCGTCAATCCTGGACAGACAGACCCACCGATTCCTACCCACCCCTAATACCCTTTTCCTCAACAGAACTTCCTCTCCTTCCTTTTCTGAAAAGACCCTCCGCACAGCATCCCCAAAGATGACATAGGCCCTGATTGGAATTATTTTCTTCAGGGCCTCCTATGTAGAGCTAATGTAAAAAAAAAATTTAAAAACACACATGAGGCCCTGAGGAGAAAAATTCCATCAGGGCCTATATCATCTTTCAATATGTGGTGTGGAGAATATTTTTAAGGAAAGAAGAGGAGGGAAGAAAATTTTATGAGGGATACGTAGGAATCCGGGGGTCAGTGTGTCCATGAGTGGCGAAAGTAAGAATCCATCTAATCCTTCTAACTGCGGCGAGAGTCTGGCTGGAGAATTCAAAAGGCCTCCCTCGACCAGTCTCTCTCGATCCGGCCCTGCACGCAGTTGGTGAGCCGACGCATCGGCCGCCAAAACCCGGATAAACCTCACCTCATTAACCCGGGCACCTCTGCTAACAGTCACCAAACATAGCAAACCACTTGGGGTGACCTAAAGCAGAAGTTTTGGTTATCCGGCGGCACCGAGGTACTCATAGGTATAGGTACGCCTCCCAAATTGAAGCGTTGCGTTGAAGCTGTAAAAACTTTCAAACGGTGAGCTCTGGAAACATGCAAGTGGAAACAAAAAATTCTGACCAGAATTCATACGTCAATACAACTATTTCAATTCAGTACGTCACTTACATCATGTGCTATAAAATATGTATTTAATTACGTGGAAAAAAATCAGGGTGGGTTGGAAAAGTTTACTATAAAACCGGTACGATCAATAACTTCACTAAAATAAGTCCTAGCTAAGTTCAATGAACTCAAAGAATAAAATAACATAATAAAATGAACATAAAATAAAATGCTGTTATGAAATAATAACGAAGTGGCATCAACCTGTGACCACATGTTCTTCGAAGTAAATACCAATTACAACATAATATATAGGTATACTTGAACTCGCAGCCGAATTAAAATGTTAAGGTTTTATGGCCCAACTATTAAACTACCGATTCATAGAGGTTGGTAGCTGGTGGTAATAAGTGTATAGAATTAGTACAATAAAACCACTGCCTGCTAACAAGATGCCCGTAAAACTTAATGGCCTATGAACATATCACTTTGATTTTGCAACATTGATTTTGCTGCAACATGAGAAATGGAAGAAAAATATGGCAAAACCATTTAGTTTGTATTTTTATGCTTTATTTACGCAGATGTCTAAATTGTAAGGAAGCAAACAAGTATCTATTGTGGAGATGGGAAAGTCTATCTATGGTGAATCGAAGAATGTGAAAAAAACTATGATATAAGCCAAAAAAAACATGCGTACGTTGCGTTCTTACATTAATTTCAATCATCGATTTTGCTCAAAAAAGTGAGCAAAATATCCTGTGCAAATTTATTTGATTTTTATTTTTACAGTATGGTTTTTCGGCAAATAAAATATTTGATTGAATGTTCATAGTGCTCCAGTGCAGAACCAGGTTGACCCAAAGACAGATTATTAAATTTTCCCAAAATTGTTCATTTCCTTACCCAATTCCATCAACGTACGCTAAAATCTGAACTCATATAAAAAAATATTAAAAACTGGGGTAAAAAAATTTTGAAGTGAGTAACCTTTATCTAAAATTAATACTTCGTCTATCTACATCTAAATGTCTAAAATATGCCTAGTATATCTATAAATATAAATTAATAAAAAATAAAACCAATTTGTTTAAATTTAAAGAAGTTCGCTGAAACTTATCTACCTATAAAATTATTATTATTCTATTAATCTATTAATCGATTAATCTATCTAAAGTCTAAAGGTACTGTACTTTTTATCTAACCACTACTGTTTTACATACACATGATGAAGATGCTTCGTCTTTGTGGTTTTTTTTGTTACTTATATGTTATATGTAGGTACCTAGTACCTTCCTGTACGTATCAAAAAAAAATAGTCAATATAAAATAATGCATCTTGAATATGAAGCAAACTATTTGAGGAAATGTCTTTGCTGCACTAAATGAAACAAAAACATTAAGCACAACCCCCATTCTGTTTGTTTTTTGATGTAGCTTTTCGTGTTGATATAATGAATTAGGATTAATTATTAATTCGTCTGATAGTATTAATACGCCAGCGTCTGTAAGGTTGAAATTTAAGAACCCGACTTCGAGTACATCTCTGACGCCGCACCTTATGCAAAACCATCATCTTACGTGAAGTTTGTTACAAAGCTCCTATCGCCCGCCCAATGGGAATATATAGCGAGCGATACGCTGAAATATGTCAAGCCAAATGATCTTTTATAGCTAAATGCGTTCGCCGTTTGATGCTATCGATAAGGGCAATTGTTGACTTTCATTCATTTTCATGAACAAGTAGTTATACTTAATTTTCTGTGAATGAATTTTGTTTTTTGATACTTAGTAAGAGTTGGAAAACAGAAGAACCATTGTCGTAAAATTGCCTTTTAATGTGAATATAATGATGATGATTTAAAGCGATGCTCTTCACATTCATCATCGTAAAGAGATAAACAAAGAATTTTATTGTAATATTCTAGACATTCGCGTTACTCTTAAAAACGTTATTTAAATATTGCATAATGAACGTAATTCAGACGGATTACTCCGCGCCATCCATCACAAACACAAATAAGAACAGGTCTGGGGCCTGAGGTCTGAAGTCTGTGGTCTGAGGTCTGGGGTGTGGGGTCTGAAATCTGGAGTCTTGAGTTTGATTGCACAACCGACTGGCCGCCGAGACACCAATGTTAAGGTCGACGTTTCCACTACTTCTATAAGCACGACCAATAATATAACTGCGGAAGACAGATGATCACGACGAATTTATGGTAGGTGGTGGGCAGGTGTTATGTTTTCCTGTTTAGTACTAGATATTAGATATTTCTGTATCTCAATATAATACCTCGTCATCGTAATCTTATCGCATTATTCCATTATCCAAACAGTTGTTAGCGCTGTTAATTCGTAATATTTTACTGGAGTTACTAGGTATGGAACAAGTGAGACTATGACACCAACAGTTGATTGTGGGGCTGTGATTAGGGGAGGACTAGCCAAGTTTGATAGAAAAGGATGGACGATGGAAAACATGTTGCTTTTAAGCTCTTTCTCGTGTGAAATAAGAAATTCTCTAAAATTGTTTAAAGCCAGAGAAAAGGTATCGCTATTCAATTGGTCGACGTTTTGAGGCGAGGTGAGGAAGGAAAGTACTGTAACCCACCATAAATTAAGGAGGAAAGACGAATGTCAAAAGCTTTTTTCGGATGTACTCCGTGAAATCATTTTTATGTTTGAACTTCGCCCTGTTTTCGGTCCAGGTTTTAGAGCCAAAGCTCTGTCAAGAGGATACAGTTTGCCAAAAAGGCATGCATAATATTATGTATGGTTATCAGACTGCATTTAAAAAATTTTACATGATGAGACGTATAGAAATATGTTAGTATATCGATTATTAATTAATGTAAATGATAGAACGTAGATAATTCTACTAGGTAACTAAAACCTAACCATGTTTTCTTGAGAAACGCATTTCCTAGTAACCATCGATTAATGCAACATACCTTCTGCAGTGTTTTCTTTCTTCGAAATCTGCAAAAAATTATACTTATTCTGGTTAATGTAAAACGAAAGCAATATATTAATTCATGCCCAATGGAACAATGGCACACCGGAAGGGGCATATCTACCTGTATAGCTCCAGATTATTCTGACTAGGGAAGGCACTATAATTTATCGCGGTGACAAATGCGAAGCTGTCGTGATTTTATTATGAATTTCGCAAAAACTGGTCCGGAAACCAGTTATAGAGAATGTCCCAGCTTAGATCAAATGTTGCGCCGACGATAACAATGCACAGTGGGTTGTGTCAATAATGAACGTTAAGAGGAACGTTTGCGCGGCCCGTTTCGGCCCGTTACATACAAATCTTAATTTTGGATTTGAGACTTTGAATTTGAATTATTTTTGTAATCAAAAGGTATATCAAATATGTAGTACGGATGTAGGCTACTTTATTTATTTTTATAGATTAAAAAATTGTGTTTCTTGATTTTGGAAGCAACTTGGACAATTATTTGTGAGTAAATGAAAACCATTTAAAAAAATAATTTTACTATATTTATTTTTAAAATATGATGAAAAGGCACACGTTTATGCACTTAAGGCGTTCAGCAAACTCGACTTTTTCAAAAAATTATATTCGTATGTTTAGGAGTACCTACCTACCTACGCTAGCATGGCACAAGCAGGTTTCTGAATTTGTATTGCTTCTTCTTACTGTGCCTTCTCCTATCAGAAGTTGGCTATCACCAGGAGATGTTCACCCTGACAACTACAGCCCATAATGAAGATCACACACAATTTGGCTTGTCGTCTGCGATAAGGACGTGTCGACGCTTAAGCAATGAGCACTTGACGTTTGACGTTGGCGTTTATATCAATGTTAAAATGCGTTCTGATGAAAAAGAGATGCATCAGGGAGAAAACACAGATATTCTAGTAGATGTGTATTTATTTATCAGGAAAGATTTCCGACTAATATCGATTATTGCACGACCTAAAGTGACTAGTAAGAATTTAGAGTGCGTAAATATTTACGTCAATAACAGAATAATTCGAAATATTTGATATTTTATTATAATTTTATTATCAAATATTTTTATTATTTTATTATATTTAGGTATAATACTATTCTAAACTCGTGATTATGCCCGCTCTTTGCACATAACCACAAAAGGCTATTCCGTTAATTCTCCATACACGACCGCATTGCGCGGCATCTGTCAAAAAATGAATTATTCCCCCCTTCCCCCCCCCTGCTGGCCCCCGCCTGCCTTCCCGCTTCACCCGGGATGGAATGTTTAGGAAATGTTTTCCGTCGAACATGGGAAGCTCGAAACACAACAAAAGTTGAGTTGATATTTATGATGTTGATGACAAACATTGAATGTTGTTATGGGACTGTCGAGGCAAATGACGATTTTCGTTTTCACATCACTGCAATTTTTCCAAAGAGATAAGATAGAATAAGAGATAGATAAGATTACCAAGTTTCGATTTTCCTTAAAGTGTAAAAATTCGTATAAATTTCAAAAAACGTTCAGCTTGGCTCATTTGAGCTGGCGCGACCAAAAAACCTGTTTTTTCATCATTATTTTATCTCGATATCTGACGAAGATGCACTCACATATAGAAGCACGTCAATAGGTAGATTATTACGACGAACTTTTACTGGAATTAAAACTACCTGCTAAATATCGTAGATGCAATAAAAACGTTGTAAATTGTCTTTATTGATCTACGCCTACGGGATCGGCCATATTTATGCCTATGTGTGGAAATTCACCCAGAAAAGCTCAGCAATTTTGTGACACAAGTGCTTCAACCATTTTATTTTAAATCTTCTTTGTAGAAATACTTACCCGCTACCTGCATGTTTGTCTATTCAATGGTCTGTACGTTTTTTTTACTGGTAAGGTCTTTTAACGTTTTTATATATTTTTTGTATCTATTATTATCAAAATTACCTACCTACTTTTTACTTGTATCTATCTTCTTGTGACTTGACCACGACTATGTGACCCCCCCCCCCCCCCTGGCGCTATGTGACCCACCCCTGGCGCCAAAGCTGGATCCGCCCTTGATTACGAGAGGGAATGTATCGAGTAAGTCCGTAACAAGGCGATGATAAAAATCAGGAAATGGGAAGAATTTGTTATTATGCGTTGTTCAAAGACAGTGCTGCTGAATATTCAATGATAAACGGCAGAGGCAGCTTTGAATGTTTAATGAACATTACCATCTCCGTTGGTAAGCGGTTGTTTAACTTCTTTTCAAATTAATATACAAAGGTATAAGATAGTGATGGATAAGCTAAGCAGTAATTACCGGTGGTTGGTTTAGGTTTCGAACAACATAATAAGGTTATTCATTATTTAAGCACGGTGTATAAAAGTTCAGGGATCGTGAAGATTTGATTCAATTCATTCATTTTACTTGCAGTTCTTAAGTCTTCATATTTTATGTAAAAAGTGTATTTGTTTTATAATTGTTTTTAGTGGAGTTTTTATTTAATAAATTTTACAGAAAATATACTTCATAGCATTCCTATATTAGTCCATAATGAGGAGTATGAAATTTCGCACACTTATAGTTTATATAGAGAAGGAGTGCAGAATGCTAATATATTTTTTAAATTATGCATAAAAAAATCATTAAAAAAATAATTTAATTATGGTCGAATTTCGACCATTGGGCGACCACTAGTATCATTTATTGCACGACCCTGGATACGGTTGGTATAGCCCAGTGTTGTCGGTCCGTCTGCGTTTGGAGGACAAAGGTAGGTACCACAAAAAACTTGACACCACTTAATAGGCTCTAACCCTTTTTAATGAATTTGTCAAACAAGCAGGCCAGGCCGTCTTTCTTGGAAAGCTTTTTTCCTCATTAAATTTCAAAGTTTTCGACGGTGGTCCCAAAACTCTAAATAAGTTAAGGGTTATAAAATGTATTTTATTTTTTAGCGTGATATAACCATATTTGTTCGACTTCATCACTAATGTGAAGATTTGGATAGTATCTACCTAAACAATGCCGATTTAAGCATGACGAATAAGATTACGTAAGAAAGGGATGTTTGAATTGTTTTACCGACTAGAGAGTAGTTGGAATGAGTGGAGAAAGAAGTGTCAGGAATATTGAAGGCAGAAATTGTGATTGAAAGAAATACTCTCAGAAATCTAGAAAAACGTGACTTAATCGACTCTAGCCGGGCCACGAACATTAATTGAGTTTAGAAAGCTAAAGGTACTCGTATTAATTTTTAAATTTACATTATAACTTTTTCATCACAAATTATTTATTTATAAAAACAGGATAAATTAATGTACGTTTGCAGTCATTAAACACTTATTTGAATGAATCGATAATTATTATTCGTTATCAATAGGTACTACCTATTACAAAAACCAAATCACTTTTTTCATGTAGTATGCAGGTTTTTGGCTTTTGATCCGGCCATTCGATTTAATTAAATATCGTAGCTCAAAATATTAATTGGAAACGTATGAACTGTTAACTGCGGTTTAAAGCCAAAAAATCCACCTAGATTTTAACGTTTATGCTATAGGTATTTTTAGGTTTTATGAAAAAATCTTAAAATTTCTAATGATAATCAAATTTGGATAGTTATCGATCGAGTGGATGTTAAATGAAGAATCTACCGCCGATATAATAGAAGATTATGAGTGAAACGATATATGACAAATATATATACTATATTTCAACAAAATAAGTCATATATCGTTAAATATATTTCGATAAAGTTAACCACTCTATCCTCATTAAAAAATTACACCAATTAGGAACCCATGGCGACTTACTTTGGTGGCTAACTTCATATCTGCAGAAAAGACTACAGTGCGTATCAGTTGAGGGAACTAAGTCTAGTTTTTTTTACTGTGCCCTCTGGCGTACCGCAAGGTTCTCACCTGGGACCATTATTGTTTAATGTATATATATTTGATATTTATAAATGTTTTTTACATGCTAACTACCATGCATATGCAGATGACAAAAAAATATACTTAGTAATCGAATCTATCAATGACTGCATAAAACTTCAAGAAGATCTAAATCGTCTTTTTGCATACTGTAAATTAAACAAATTAATCATAAACATTTCTAAGTGCAACAAATTATCTTTTACGCGTAACAAAAATAAAATTTCTTTTAATTATAACTTTCATGATACACATATCAATGAAATAGAATCAATCCGTGACCTTTGGGTAGTACTAGATGTAAAACTAAATTTTATCAAACATATTAACGAAGTAATCAACAAAGCAAATAAGATATTGGGATTTATAATTCGCATATCTAAACCTTTTCGCAATATTAAAATTATGTATTCCCTTTACACCGCGTATATCCGCCCCCACTTAGAATACTGCATCGTTCTACTAATGCCATATTGACAGAATCGAAAGTGTGCAAAACAAATTTTTTAAACACATAAATTATAAATTCAAATTACTCTTTGCAAATAACACCGAATCCTTAAAATTTCACAACTTTACTCCACTTCAAACGCGTAGATTAATATCTGATCAAATATTTTTTTACAAAATTCTGAATAACGGCCTGGACTCTCCTGAACTCGTAAATTATTTAAGAATTCACATACCTGCAAGGCCAAACAGACTAAACCATTTTTTTCATTTGCCCACGTACAGAACCAACCTTAGAAAAAATTCTCCAATCCCCCGCATATGCGCGCAATATAACACGCAATTTAACAATATCGATATTCCTAATAATACTCTTGTGAAATACCGATACGAAGTCAAGCGTACGACCACAAATGTTAATTAAATTAATGCACAGCTATAGAAAAGGTACAGCATGAGCATCTCCTGTCCCCATCCCATCTTCCTCTGCCTCTTGCCCTTTCCTATTCCTTCTTCCTTCTAATATACTTACATTTATATATTTCTGTTAATTTCATTTTCATGTAATGGTTATAACCAATTAAAATTTTGTATTATATCATAATAACCATTAGCATAAGAAACTGTTTTGGCTTACCTCATTTTTAACCGCTTCATTTTTAACATCCTGTATAAAACTGCTGTTTGTTTCTTACAAAAAATAAATAAATTAATTAATTAATTAATTAATTAATAAATAAATAAATAAATTAATTAATTAATTAATGAATAAATAAATTAATTAATAAATAAATTAATAAATAAATAAATATCAATAAAACAATCATTAACTAAAATAATGAATTGGAAAGAAATAAAAATATTCCAAATACGGTAATTATAAATAAAATGTTAGCGAAAACAAATTAAGTAGGTAATATAAAATGTTTATTACGTTTTTCGCATGGCTTCGCAGAAAATTTAGACTGAAAGCTTATTTAAACCTAAAATTAAAGAATTGCTAAACACGTTTAGTTAAGAACTTACAACTTTTCATTTCCTTACCTATATTTTTCGAATTGTTTTACCATCAGAAAATCGAGAAAATTAGATTTGTTTTTTGACACGAGAAAATGCATTTCCGCGAGCAGCGACCACCCTGCCCACTGTGCGGTCTGGACAGTTGAACTGAATTACAAATTTGACTGACCGCTTCCCGTGCGATTTAATGTGCGTTGTCTGGCACTAAACATCACGAGAAGCGCTCAAGAGCAATGCCTCATATTACTGCACCAACAAGTACCAGGTTTAAAATGCACAATGCACAGTAGGTATATAAGTTATATGATGTTATGTACCTCTACTTGTACATTTTGCAACTACTTCCGTAAGCCTCTGTCAGGATATTTACACTATGTGTTGAATATCGTACAATTTCACAATAAAATGAAGACATTTTTAGTATAGTGGAACATACATCTTTCCTTGGCAGCATGGATATTTTACAATAAAAACGACGTAACTAAAATTTTTTATGTTTTTGGAAAACTTTTTTTACGTATTTTTTTATGTGAATACCACACAAAAGACCCAACTGCAACCGCCTGGAGCCAGTGAGACTGGCATCCCCAATTTGTATTTATTGTGAGGCTGAAGGTAGTGGGAAGGGGAAGTAGATGGGGAAGAGGTAAATGGGAGGTACCTGGCCATTCAGACCTAGTCACCAAACACGGCCGAAGCCATTTCAATTCTTTAGTAAGTAGTATTTATATCATTTGGTTTTATAGCTTCTTTGATTCACGGAAGATACTCTCAGTATCGCCCTAGTGTAAGACCACCATTCAGAATTGAAACGTTGCTTGAAATGGCATTAGCCGCGTTTGGTGACCAGATCTGAATAGCCAGGTATTTCCCCACCTCCCTCTTCCCTATCTCCTTCCCCTCCCCACTACCTTCAGCCTCACAACACACCCCAATTAGGGATGCCATAGTCTCACTGGCTCCAGACGGGAGCAGCTGAGACTCTTGTGAGGTATCACTATTTAAAAAAATTAATAATAATAAATAAGTTCACTATTTAAAAAAATTAATAATAATAGAAAAGTGCATGCAATTACCTCGCTTAGAACGTGATAAAGTAATACATTCGAAAAATGAACCACCTTGGGATACAATGTAGAATCATCTCTTTTCGGTGATTATCAACAAAATATTTGTACATGGAGTATAGTTTTTTTTTTACATTAGCTCCACACAGGAGGCCCTGAGGAAAATAATTGCTTTCAGAGGCTATGTCATCCGTGGGGATGCTGTGGGGAGGATCTTTTTAGGAAAGGAAGGAGAGGAGGTTCTGAGAAGGAAAAGGTACGAGGGGTGGGTAGGAATCTGGAGGTCAGTGTGTCCAGAAGTGATGGACGTATTAATCCATCCCTGCAATCCGTGCAGGGTGATGTTCCCAAAGAGTATGACTATGACATCAAAAGACCTCCTCAATCAGTCTCTCTCGATCCGGCCCTCCACACAGCAAGACCTTCATAAACCTCACCCCATGAACCCGGCTCTCCTGCTAAGTCACCAAACGGAGCAAACCACTTGGGGTGACCTATGGCCTATGGTTATTCAATAAATGGTTCCCGGGGCAGCGGTACCCATACCCGCCTCCCAAATTGTATTTTCTTGATACATTATTTTACCTTTGTTACATCTCTGTTATTAGTGAGTAATTTAATTAGTAATTAATTACCAATGAAAGCAATTTTAACGCCTTCATACAATGACCGGTGTTAGACATGGTGTTGATAGAGTAATGAAAATAGAGAATTCCAGTCCAATTTTTTTATTTTTTTTCATGAATTAAGAACTTCAAACTTAAATAACTACACTTTTATTTTTATTTTTATAGTTAGTTTTAATAGTTAAAATAATTGTCAAAGTTTTAATTTTCCAAGACCCCACGAAAAGCACCGTATCTATGATGGATTGTGTGACGTCTTCACCCACCGATAGTTTATTTATTTTCAAGTTGTCATTTTGAATCAGTGATGTTATGTCTAGGGAAATTTCCCTAGATCTAGGGGAGAAAAATATTTTTTAGGGAAAAGGGAAATCAGGACAAAATCTAGGGAAATTTCGAACTCCGGCAAATTTTTTATCACATATGTGATAAAAAATTTATTACTGGTATTATTTATATTTTTTATATATATTTTATATATATATTTTTATATACGTATATATATTTTTTGGAATTCCTATGAATCTTAATTATTGTTCATGTACTTACATGCAATGTTATTTTTAACCCTGACAACTCAAAATGATATTATGTATCTAAAAAGATAAATGGGAACCCTTAAAAAAAATTTTTTTCAAGTTCTGTTTTATCGGTGATTGCGGTTGATTTTTATTTTGCTGGTGTTTTTTTTTTTAATTGGAATTCAGTGGTGAGTGTATTCGTACTTTTAAATTATTATTTCACGTAGCAAAAAGTGTTTTAATAGGAAAAGTACAGTATTATAAGTACATTTACCAAATTCTGATATCTTCCCAATTAATTTATCATGTTAATTAACATATAACAGGATTAGTGTTACACAATCAGGTGGCTACGTAGGTAATTGCGTAAATGTGAAATTCTAGGGAAATTTCACTTCGAAATCTAGGGAAATAATTTTTTTGGGCAGAACATCCCTGTTTGAATGAAGAATCCAGAAAAATCAATGGCGGAATCAGGCGGAATGCTTTGGGATGACTTTTAGGTGTGAGGTGTGTTTTTTATTCAAGATTAACTGCTTTTAATATAGAAAAACATTGGTAAAATGTCCACATTTCACAGGTACAGTTATTGTATTTTAACAAAGTGCAATATAATAAATCATCTTTTTCATTGCAAATACAAGTGACATCGTATTTCGTAAGCCTCGAATTTTGTGTTCAGGCGTGACTGTACATTGTTTTATGTATAACACATACAGAAACACTGGTATTTATAATATACTGATCATGAAGATTGTGTAATAACTTGTATAAAAAGCCCTTTTAGTAAAAAACAATTCGAAAATACGACCGATGTATCGTAAACCAAATGTCAAATATGACATATGACCTATTTATGACTATGCTTAACCTCAAATATAGATCTGCGAGCTGATCTAGATGTCCCCCTCTGACCCCCCACCATACGAAAGAAGAAGAACCTCAAATATAGCCCTTTTACGTCATAATTTTAATTGTTGAGAGCCTAAATATTGTTTCCAATAAACACAATAACTTTTATTTATCTAAATCTCTTTAACAGTATGAAAATAACCAAAAAACACGAAATGTTGAATGGCGTGCGTGTCTTTCGTGGCGTAAGGCGTAAGATTTCAAATGTCAATACATCTTGATACACTTCGGTGAATTGGTTAGCAGGTTAAGAGTGACGTCACCGTTAACCATTTCAGTAATGCCAACTTGACGCTGTGTTTTGAGGAGAGGTTTAAAAATGCACTTTTTAATAATTTTTTTAAAAACTCTGCTTTTAATATTATGAAATAAAACTTATATATTCAGAATCAGCGTTTATTGGTCTACATGAACATATTTTTTTAAAGCCATAATATTTTTCACTGGCGTTCCTTATTATTTCCACTTTGTTAAATTTCTCTATTTATTATTGTCACACTGTGCGAGGAGTTAGAACTGTTGTTCTTCTGCGTAATAGTATACTTGAGTACGTCTGTGGTTGCGTGTAAGTACTTGGGATGTGCCAACACCTCCAGGCAAGTAGACAGTAAATATGTGGGCAGGTTATACGCTTTATAGCGATAGTACTATAAGTAACGGGATACTCCGTGTTATATTGTTGCTCATTCACATTATAAAGCGTGTTTGATGGTCGTTTTAATGTGTTCTCGACTGACCCCTGTGACGGGTAAAACGAGAGACCATTTTACAACCTCGTCATTGTGGTTATGCTTTATGCAATGAGGGCTTTTTAGATAGCGTTGTCACGCGTGGAGAACGATCGTATGTCCGTGCACCTTTATTTATTGGCCTATAATGCTGCATCAGAAATTCATTCCCGAAAATCCTCTGTGCTTTATTTTAAGCTAAAAAAATCAAGGTGGTTCAGGTTCAATCAATGTTTTCACATTATGTTCACGAAATTAGTAATACTTCCCAAAAGCAATTTTTTTTATTATTTTTTAAATTGCCGGCAACCCGGGCGTTTATTGAAATAACATTAACATATACAAACAACTTATAGTAACCCGCCTCACTTAGTCTGTTCTGAGACGGGTACATATAAATGCATACATATACACACATATACATATATGTATTCGCATGCATGCACATAATCATAAAAACATAAGTATACAGAATCTAGACAAAATTATTGAAAATCATTCTACTGATAAGTTAATTTAATATTAACATTTAATGTAAGGCCCGGCTTCTCGCAATTCTATTGATTTATCACTTTTTTTAACACTTTAAGTTTTAACGCTCTTAAAAAATGTATAGGTATGATATTCTTGAATATACCTAATATCCATACATTCCCCGCGCCGAAACGCTAATTATATGAAATTCCTATTCCTTTTCCTTCTCGATAGAAAGAATTGCAAAGTATGCTCCGAAAATTATTATACACACTTTTTTCAGTTATTTTACAAGTATGAAAAAATTCACAGTGTTTCTTTAAATGCTATTTTAGACATTCCCTACGAGATTTTTGCTCTGTTTTAAAAGAGTCGTGTTTTATTAAACATTTTCACTTTTCTTATTATTATTATTATCTTCTTCTTCAATGATATATTTCATTGATGGACTAACCTTCAAAAGTTATAAAAAGAGAGTTTTTCTTATAAAAAATTGAATATACTTACATTTAGACTTTTATACAAAGTCAATATTATGAATAAATTTCATTTTATGAATAAATTCACATATATTTATCCGAGACGGTATCTAGGTTACAAACCAATTCTTAGAATGATTGTTTCCAATAAAAATTATAGTTGCCTGTAATATGGAAAAATAATTAGTTGAAGATAATATTGTTAATTCTAAAATTTAAAATACGAGACTGACAAATATGACGGTTTGACAGAAGATGGCAAAAGCGAAATTGGTTAGGGCTCACATCCCAGTTAGACGAGAGGTCAGGGTTCGAGTCCCAGTTGCGACCATTGTCTTTTTCTATTTTCGGTGTCTTGTTCTCTTTTATATTTTCGTTTAGATTATTATTGTTATACTCTTCTTCAATGATATATTATTAAAAATAAATAATTTATTGAACTTTATATTTTGGTGTAGGTACCTATGCGGACGTACGTTCAGAAATATTTTTAAAAAGTAAGGAAGAAAAGCGTAATAATAATAATAATAAATAAATTTGGACAACTTATATAGCGCTGTTTTTGCGAAAAATCGCCTCAAGAGCGCTGTACAAATTAGCATGGATTTTATATTAGAATTTATTTAACTTAGGAGGCTCGATAACAACTCGTCTTGCAGCTATCAAGCGCATGGATTATTGGAATTCTAGCCCCCCGATAAATTAAATAAAATATCTTTTTATACACGTATTTCAATTTACTAAACTACATAGGGGGCTAGATAACCACTCGTCTTGCAGCTATCAAGCGCATGGATTGTTGGAATTCTAGCCCCCCAATAAATTAAATTAAATATATTTTTATATGTACGTATTTTAATTTACTTAACTGTGTAGGAGGCTAGATAACAACTCGTCTTGCAGCTATCAAGCGCATGGATTATTGGAATTCTTGCCCCCCAATAATACATTTACCTTATGTATTTAGTAATCTACTTAACATCCTTAGTCTAGCTTAATCTAACTTAATCTAACTTAATCTAACCTAACCTAACTTAATCTTACTCACACATACTCAAAACCTATATTTAATAAATCTGCAGTTCATAACAACAATTGCAAAGAAACCATAAAAATAACATGTAATCAACGCTAACGAAAATGTATATACTCGTAATACACTGTACTCACATTGCAAGCAGGTTGTCTTGTTGTAAACCGCGTAGTAAGGCAGGCAGGCGCACCTCCCGTGGTGGCAGTGTCCCCCTGCAAGTCCCCCGCAGCCCCCTTGCACCCCCCCGCACGGGGTCCCGATGCCGCCCCTCTCCTCCTGAAATAATAATAGACAATAGAACCGACTCAAACAAACAATCATAGACTTATTGTAATCTGGCGGGAAACGCGCGGAAATCTCGCCAAAATTCCAACATGGCCGCCGCGCGGGGAATTGAAAAGTAAACACAGAGATTGTCCTATTTTCGGGCCTAATGAAAGATAAATAAGTACTTTTATGGGGTACTCCTTTATAAATTGAATAGATTTAAATATATTGGATAAATACGATTTTACGTAGAATGGATGGAGTACAATTACATTTGTAATCTTTTTTTAAATGGATTTTCACCCCAAAGCAGTGTATGCAGGGGTTGTTCTTAACTTTAGAATTTCCAATATATATATACTAGCTGGTACCCGGCATGCGTTGCAAAGCCATTTAAAGAAATAAATTGATTCTCCTTGCATGTCCTTTCCCGTGCGTCCCCATTCCCTTCCACCTTCCTCATTTTCCCCCTCCTATGTCTCTTCTCTCTCCGCGAACCCCATCTTCCCCCATCTTCTCTACTGCTAAAATATATGAAATACACACATTTTCATTTACACAAATTTCATAACGCCAGAGCTTACCATTATATACAGTCTATGTTACTCGCTGATAATGAGCTTTATATTGGTGAAAGTTTTTTTTAAATCGGTTTAGTGGTTTAGGCGTGAAAGCGTAACAAACAAACACACACACTTTCGCATTTATAATATTAGTATGGATATTTTTTTTACTCCTCTTGTAATTCCAGTGTAAGATGGGTGGGAGTATTTCTGCACTCATCAATACTAATATTATAAATGCGCAAGTGCGTGTGTTTGTTTGTTACGCTTTCACGCCTAAACCACTAAACCGATTTAAAAAATTATTTTACCAATAGAAACAACATTACCAGCGAGTAACATAGGCTGTATATAATGATAAGCTCTGGCGTTATGAAATTTGTATGTATGAAAATGTGTGTATTTCATATATTTTTACAGCAGGGAGGAAAGACAGGGAGAAGGGGAACGGGGGAGGTGGGGTTGGCGGAGAGGGAAGTGACGAGGGAGGTGGAAGGGAATGGGGACGCACGGGAAAGGACATGCAGGGAGAATCAATTTTATTTCTTTGAATGGCATTGGAACGCATGCCGGGTACCTGCTAGTTATTAATATAATGTAAAATTATTGAATTAAAACGACTATGACAAAAACATAATATGGTATTAGGTGGAAAATGACAATGTAACCTACAATTCGATCGCTGCCATGATTCTCTTACATTTACACTGAATCGCCCCGCTCCGCCATTACTTAAAAAAACGAGTGTGCTTTAGATCACACGACTGAAGTAAAGCTTCACTAACTTATATTTCCCTCTCAACTTCCGTTCGCCTCGCCCGATCACACTTTTCATAACGCTCTCGTCACGCGTTCACCAGCTTACTCCCCAAGTCAAGCGTGCGCAAAGAAGTTTTACGTCAAAAATAATGAACAAGAAAGTACAAGACATTTTTTAACAATATTGACCTTCTGACTTAATTTACCTACCAGTAATTTTGTTAAAGTTTTCATAGTTAAAATAATTGTCAATGTTTTAATGCAGTTTTAAGTCCGCCAAAACATTCCAAGTCTACGGCAGGTCGGACGTGACGTCATGTAGAGGCAGCCTAGTCGTTTGACAAAAACAATACTAGATTTTGTATTTCATATTCGAGACGTTTTTCAATTTTTAATTTTACAAGCTTTTTTATTGAAGAACAGCATTAATAATAGTTTTTTTTAGATTTAACAACACACGTGGATTTTAAATACACCTAAATTTAGTTTGAACTTCGCCAAAACTAAACAAAATTAAATCTTTTCATAAAATCTTCTTTTATAGTGATGTCAGAAGCCGCCGACCAATGATGTCAACCAAACAGGACGTTTTGATGTGTTGGTATTTTATTATCTAATTCTACACGTACTCATATAATACTAGCAGGGGTAACCCGGCTTCGCTCAGGACAACGTTCCCGAACATTCCACAACATTTCAGAATGTTCCTACTTCTCGAAACTTTTAGACTCACGGACATACTCCGCCACTCCTTCCAGAACTTTCTAGAGTTCTGTGGAACCTTCTAAAACTTTCCGGAAGGCTGTTCTTCAAATTTCTATAGGGCGAAACTTTCAGCCCTTATATCTTCATAAGCACGCCCTTTAAGTGTGGCTATCTACCTAAAGACATGAGAAAAACAATTATAATACCGATAATAAAATCGAAACTGTCAGACATAACTTTAAAGGAAAACTACAGACCAATTTCCATCGCCACGGCTATCGCCCGTATATTTGAACGAGTTCTCTTGGATCAAGTCGGATCTCATTTGACAACGAACGATAATCAGATGGGCTTCAAGAGAGAGTGTTCTACGGACTCGGCTATTTTTTGCGTAAAACGGACCTTGGAATACTACAGGAAGAAGAAAACATCAACCTATGCATGCTTTCTGGACCTAAGTAAGGCTTTTGACCGATTTTCCCACCCCCTATTATGGAAAAAAACTAAAAGAAAGAGGTATACCTTGGAAAGTGGTAAAAATCCTCGAAACCTGGCACCGTCAACAGGAAAATCTTGTAAAATGGAAAAATGGATTTTCAGTACCTTATTTCCTGAAAAGCGGGGTTAGACAGGGAGGATGTATGTCCCCAGTATTGTTTAACATATACATGGATGAACTAACCCATAGGCTAAACAATGCTGGAGTGGGCTGCCACATCGGAGGTCAATGTATCAACAACATGAGCTACGCAGACGATATGGTTCTGATGGCACCGTCAATAAGGGGATTACGAATCCTCCTGAAGATCTGTGAAGAATTCGCACACGAAACCAACATGATCTATAATGCGAAAAAAACAGCACTCTTGGTCATAAAACACGGTGAAGGCCCAAAAAATATCCCCCCCGCCTTTTTGAACGGCGAACTCCTAAAAACAGTAGAATCTACCAAATATCTAGGACATATCATCAACGATAAATTAACAGATGATGAAGATATTGACAGGCAGAGGCGCGTACTGAGCATAAAATCCAACATGCTCAGTAGAAGATTTCGACTATTAAAAAGGACGCTATTCCTAGCCTTCTGCACAACCCTGTACACATGCGAGCTTTGGGCAACCTTCAAAAAAAGAACCATGGACAGGCTTCGGGTGCAATATAACAATGCTTACCGTCTGATGTTTGGACTCCCCAGGCACTGCAGTGCCTCCTCAATGTTTACAGAAGGGCGAGTTCCAGGATTTAAAGCTCTATTAAGAACCAGGATTGCAGGACTGAGGGGAAGGATAAACCACTCCAGAAACATTCTCATAATAGAATCCCGCTTGACTTCAGGATCGAGCTTAGAAGAACATTGGAGGAAGACACTGGCTCCCATAACCCCAGACTGATTTTTTTTTTTAATTATTTATTATTTATTTATTTTTTACTTGTATTTTTATTTTATTTTCTTCTTAATACCATATTTTATAAATATCTATGTGTTTTATGTATGTACTTACACACTATATAGGATGTGTGGGATTGCACTCACCTCCCCACATTCTGGAATAAAGACCTTTATTATTATTATTATAAGTAAAATCGGAAACCGTCATCCTGGAGCGGGGATAGAGATCTACTCTTGATAGTACCCGGACTCGTTTCTGAGTTTTTGCGGTCCGCACGTTTTTTGGACTTTCTTTTATAATATGTATTGATTATATAACTTAAATATTCGGAATCGACGTTATCAGGGTGGAGAACCTTTGGAAGTTTGTAGTGGGCTATTTGGAAGTTTGTAGTATCACCCGCGGGCCGCAAGCATTCTTCCAATAAAAAACATACGAGTATTAATTAGTATTACTTAATTCTACAACACGAAAATCGAGAATAGTCGAATTTTTACATGGTCTTAAAACACGAGGCAGGTTTTAACTTAAAGATTGATTCTGCGTAACAGTCCACTAGTTTAAATAATAGTTTTTTTTATTATTATTAATTGATTTATCGTTATATTCTGAACACAAAACTGGGTTAAATTAAATCTGTATGCGGGGAATTCTACTACACTCAAATCATGAAAATGTTTTTGTAACTAGACTTGCTTGAAACTGCACTTCGAATAAGAGAATAGGTTCCTTGAAATGTGTTAGCTGATGAATCCACGGCTTGAATTTAATGATTACACTGTGAACACTAAAAACTGGTTATTAATAGTGAATCTGTATGCGAATCTTAGCTTTAATTGGTATTACTCTGATTATATGCATTTGGTTTTCCTACGAATTACGAATTTTGCAGAATGTGATTTGAAACAAAAAAATTCACGAAACGAAACATTATAACGGATTTGTTCGAAATGCTTCAGCAGATTAATTTAGACAGATCATTCAGAACATGAAACTGGTTTTAACTTAAGAATGAATCTGCATGCGAGTCCCCAGCTTTAATTGATACTACACCCAGAACACGAAAATGGTTTTCCTCCAAGTTGTGCACTTGGAACATGTAGATGGTTTCCTTCAAAATAAAAGGATAATTTAACATTTGGATCTGAGTAGGTGTCCACCAGCTTAAATTATATTGTACTCAGAACACTTTAATAGTTTTCTAGCGTTTTATAGCAAATTTATTGACTGTAATATTTTTTTTATAATTTTATAAATATATTAACTATTTACAATAATTTACATGGAATGATTTTTTTTATTCAACTATTTTTTATGGCATAAGTGTGGCAACATATAAATAAATAACTTTATTAGAGTTGTCAAGAGTTTTTCAATTTTAATTTCCCTATCACTTTGTAATAAGAAATTAAAATAAAACTTATAAAGGATGTTGGATCGTTGGAACGTATGTATTTGTGTCTAACCTGATTTCCAGAAACATAGGTGCATACGTAAGCACATTTGTCAGCCATGTTATAAATTTTTCTGGGTTTAGTAATAATAACTTTCAAATGTAGCTAAAACACCATGAAAGAAAACCGTTCTCGCTATCCGAGTGTAATTTTTTTTTTTAATTTTTGAGGTTCCTCACTAATAAATATTTTTAAAGCATACTATTATACATTATTTTTACTGGACTTTATTATAAAACTAGATTTTTTTTAAAACACCATCGACACCTACCTGCCAATCGAATGGAATCGATAAAAAAATAACTTTAAAAAATTATAAATCAGTCAACTTTCAAAAAAAATTGTTCCAAAAATATATTTTAGGTACCAAATGAATGCATTGTCGCGTGATCATGACATTGTTTTTTTTTATAATGTCAAGTTATTATTAAATTTAGTTTTTTGCGATAATTTGCAACGTTTCTATCCATAATAATTGAAAACTCTGTCTTCATCTGCGGACAATAATTTCTTAGTTAGTTTTCAAGAATTTGGATTAAAAAAGAAAATACTAAAAGTGATCCAAAAATTAATAATCAATGATGAATACAGAAAAAAAAATATGCAAGTGTCGCCGAAAACGTGTGAGTAGTTATTAATAATTTTATTTATTTATTTATCTATATATAAGGTATGTTTGCATTACATTATTTGATGCCTGTCTCACTAGGGTATACCTGTGTTGAGACAGGCGTAGAGGTACATAAATGAGTATCATACATAAGAATATTTAATTATAACATAAGAATATTTAAGGTAAGATACATACTGATTTATACAATTCAAACAGAAATATGATTAAAATTGAGGGTTAATACCATAAAGAGAGCATTATATAGGTGAGGGAAGAGATGAATAAAGTAGTAAATCCTGTCGAATCTATGGAAAAAGTTCGGTTTATGGGCGAAATTCCTAAAAAATAAAACTAGTTATTTTTATACTAACTATGGACCGGGGAATCCGAATCTGAAAGAATTAGGCGGCGGCAAGCAATATTAACTGAATTAGACGACTTTAAAATTTTCTATACACACACACATGAAAATAATCATTTCGGAAGTATTTTGACACACGTAGTACAAAGATCATAGAAAAACAAGGAATATACAAAAACATGTGCCGGCAGTGTTACCAGCTCTCAAAAATATTTATCCCTATATCAATAATTTCCGACACGATAATTCCTCACATAACACATTAACCTGATGAATTACGACTATCTCAACGGCCGTATTCTTAAACCAAAAGTATGAAAATTCGTAGTCTTAAAAATCCGTAACCTAACCTAACCTAACGCTAGGTTTGTGTAACATGGTTTGTGCCCCTTTATACCGCCTGCTCGCGTCACGGCAAAAAAACATCCCTGTTTTCAAGTAGTTTAGCGGCTACGCTAGGTTTGTGTAACATGGTTTGTGCCCCTTTGTACCGCCTGCTCGCGTCACGGCAAAAAAACATCCCTGTTTTCGAGTAGTTTAGCGGCTACGCTAGGTTTGTGTAACATGGTTTATGCCCCTTTATACCGCCTGCTCGCGTCACTGCAAAAAAACATCCCTGTTTTCAAGTAGTTTAGCGGCTACGCTAGGTTTGTGTAACATGGTTTGTGCCCCTTTGTACCACCTGCTCGCGTCACGGCAAAAAAACATCCCTGTTTTCGAGTAGTTTAGCGGCTACGCTAGGTTTGTGTAACATGGTTTGTGCCCCTTTATACCGCCTGCTCGCGTCACGGCAAAAAAACATCCCTGTTTTCGAGTAGTTTAACGGCTACGCTAGGTTTGTGTAACATGGTTTGTGCCCCTTTATACCGCCTGCTCGCGTCACGGCAAAAAAACATCCCTGTTTTCAAGTAGTTTAGCAGCTACGCCGGGTTTATGTAACATGGTTTGTGATACAAAAGTGAGTAAAATTTATAATTTATAAAAAATAAGTACTTAAAATATAAACATGTTATTTTACCTTATTAATATTACTGCTTAATGGCAACACTTAATTTTGTGTGGTAAAAACATCTATGTTATCTTGTTTTTCTATGATCTTTGTACTACGTGTGTCAAAATACTTGCGAAATGATTATTTTCATGTGTGTGTGTATAGAAAATTTTAAAGTCGTGTAATTCAGTTAATATTGCTTGCCGCCGCCTAATTCTTTCAGATTCGGATTCCCCGACCCCAAATTAGTATAAAAATAACTAGTTTTATTTTTTAGGAATTTCGCCCATAAACCGAACTTTACCCGAATCTATATAGGTTGTTATATTATACATATAGGATTTTACTATTTTAAGTTCTTTAATAAGGGTAAGGACATACGTGAGATGGTAATTCTGTCTATTTGTAATCTATTTTACAGATGTTAGCAGTAGTGTGACGTCCAATACTTATAATCCATTTCTTTATATCTCGTTTGTATTTAGACATTGATTCCGTTTGTCTAATCGTAGCTGGAAGTGTATTTTGCAAGCTATGTATTTAAAGTGTTTTTGTCCAAAGGTGGTTTTAGAAAAGGGAGTTTGGAGAAGTTCTTTATTTTTGGCTCGGGTATTTTGTATCATTTGTGTTGATTTGTATAGGATTTTGTTGTTTTTATGTAAATAAACTAAGATGGATTTTGCGTAGAGCTGTTTAATGTCCATAACGTTGAAAGTATTGAAGATCGTATCGGTGCTGGTAGTGAGAAGAAGTTTAAGAATTATTTGTATTATTAGTTTTTGTGCTTTAATGATGGAGTCGAGGGCATTAGAATAAGTGTTACCCCAAGCTAAAATTCCGTATTCGATGTGAGATTGGCACAGTGAGTAATACACTGTTTTTAAAAGTTGTAGGTTAAGGAAATTGCGCGTTTGTTTGAAAAAGTATATAGATTTGCGGATTTTTTTTGTAGTGTTAAGTATATGTTGCTTCCAATTTAGGTGTGTATCAAAGGTTAATCCTAAATATTTGATAGTTGTTACTTGTTCTAGGCATGGGCAGTTGCAATACCGGTTCAGAGATGAGTTATTACATTCGAGTATTTTTAATTTTGTGTGTAGGTTTGGTTTTGTGATATTGGTGAGACTAGACAGTAAGTATTTTGTTTTCTGTACGTTAAGAGTTAATGTGTTAGAGTCAAGCCAATATTTAACCTTTTGAATTCCTACCTCCGCTTTAGAATATACGGTAGGCCAATCTTTTGCTTGAAATAGTAGTACAGTGTCGTCGGCGAAACTGACAAAAGTGGCATCGATATCTAGGTTACACAACTCGCTAATGTATATTAGGAAGAGCGTTGAACCTATAACACTGCCTTGTGGGACACCGTAACTAAAAGGTTAATTATGACTCTCTGTAGCTCTGAGTTTAACGCATTGGGATCTGTCAGATAGGAAACTGGAGAGGAGGCTTAATTCATTATTCCTAATACCTATGTTGAACAATTTGCGTTCTAATTTGATGTGTGATATTGTATCAAACGCTTTACACAGGTCGAGAAATACCAATAGACATTTCGAGCCCTTATCAAGGTGGCCAGAGATGTGGTCAGTGACGGTGGTTATGGCATCGTTTGTACTTTTATGGTTTCTGAAGCCAAATTGCCGCGGCGGTAGTGGGTTGTTGGTTTCCAGGTATTCCATAAGACTATTATTAACGATCTTTTCAAATACTTTAGACAGTTAATTGAGTAACGTAATAGGACGATAATTACTAATATCAAGTTTGAAGCCTGTTTTGAAAATAGGGATAATAAGACCTTGTTTAAGAATGGCTTTAATAATTAATAATAATATAAGTACTTTTATAAAGCGCTATTATGACACAGTCACCTCGAGTCTTTCACTTAAATATATGTATGAACATGATAAGACAACCATAATCATTACAATCCAGAGTCTATAATAACTTTTACATCTATTAATATTGGATCAACGACATACATTCTCAGCAAGTACAAATGTACAAATTAATAGGATTATTAACGCATGCCAAACTTTCGTGTCATTCTGAAATGATATTATTTAACGGTGAAGTTTATTTACGGTAGCTTATAATTGAAATATCATTTTACCGTCTATCCTATAAACACTATCAAATTAACATGCCGGTTAAGGCGCCCAAAAGTGTGGATTTTGTAAATACAGTATTACCCGAATTTATTAAAATTATAACTGAACTATAAACAGAAAATCTGTTAAAGTATGACTGAAAGCTTTGACGATGTCTTTTTGGACCTTTCCTTTTTTATGAATTTTCTATTCCTACGAAATATTTAACACCTCCCCACGCCATTTTTTTGATAAGGCTTTGATAAAGGCTAAAAGCTAAAGTTTCGATATATTATATTAAGTTTAAAAAAAAAGAAAAACATGCCATATGTTCCCATGTTTGTTGTTTAGACGGAGAAAGTGAAAACGAATTTACTGATTAATTTTAACAATTTGTTTTGACGATTAGAATAGTTTAGAACTGAATATAAGGTTTGTTTTTTCTATATTATAATAAAGCTTCAAAAAGAAAAGAAAAAAAACTTTTTTTAAAACTCGGGTGAAGCCGGGTAGCAATCACTATATTATCAATTATTAATGCAAAACTTTGCAAACAGATTTTCTCTTTGACTCATGAAAAAAAAATTATTAAATATTTATGTTTTGATATAATATGGTACAGAAACACGAGTGGAAGGTCGCGTCGAATAAAGTGACGGTTCAGTAAACTTTTTTTAGGATTATACTTTGAATTTTTATTATATCCATAGCCCCGCATCCCATATAAATAACTCCATCGATACACTTAAGACAAGCACAACGTAACCTTTGCGATGAATTATAAATGGAAAAAAAATATGTAATTAAGTTCTTATAAATACCATACAATTTCCATCTACGATTTACATATATAATTATATATCATATCTATACACTGGTTACTGGCACCCCGCTGTTATGTAAAACAAAATCAGTTTTCTTGAATTGCTTTGATTCTATATTTCTGCAAAAACGTGCTGTCATGGAATTCATCCTGTATAATTAAAGGTGCTATTTTTTTCGGGAGCAAAACTCCAATTGAACCTTGTAAGTGTAAAAAAATGCAAGCTCACTTCATCGGTGTTCATAACTCATTCGTTGATACGTAGAAGCGAGATGTTACGTTTTTTAACAATGTCAGTGTGCACGCATGCCATATGGAATAATTTACCGTTTTGATTCCCTCGCCTTAGTTGAAGTTAGTACAGATAAATAATGCAGTCATCATCTCGTTTTAAAATAATGTGATATAGATACTCTTTACAAAAGCTTTACGATATGAAATATCAACTTTAAAACCTCAAAAACATACATTTGTTTCTAAATGAGATTTTCGGGTAACAGAAATAATGTTCATAGAGTTAATAACGTCATCACAATGGCATGTTATTGTTAAAAATTTGCGTTATTTTTAGGCGAAAGAAAATGGAGTGTCAATTTGGTACCTGCTTACAAAAAAACACAAAACATCATTTTATATAACCGGCGACTTAGGTATCGGAGACCTCTGTAATTATTTATGCATTTAGGAATGCAAGGGCGGATCCAGGATTTTTTTCTGGGGGGGGGCACAAGGGGCGGACGGGCAAAACAATCAACAATTACTCTTAGGATTTTTTTTTCTGGGGGGGGGGGGGGTCACAAGGGGCGGACACGTAAAAAATCAACAATTACTGTTAGGATTTTTTTTCTCTACGGGCACAAGGGGCGGACGGGCAAAAAAAATCAACAATTACTGTTAGAAATACTTAATTTTTTCTTTTAGTCTTCGGGTATTTTACCCCAAATATTCAGTTAACATTCTTTGAGGCTTCACTGAGTGGTTGGCTAAGGGACACGGAAGCTATGTGTAGTTTATGGTCAGACCGAAAGCCATTCACATTTTTGTTGGTACTTGCCAATTGATTTGAGATTTATTGTATTTCTTATGTTCTCTATTTTATGCAGGTGCTTGCAGGCTTTTTACAGATGCAATGCCGCATCATGGAATCTCATGAATGAGTTTTTCTTTTGCCCTGTTTAATTTATCTTTGTCTTACTAACCTATTTTTTTGCATTTTGTTTTTCCTGTTAAGCACTTGCATACTGCTTACTAACAACGTGTGCATGGACACTGGAGGTCTAGATTCGTTCAAAATAAATAAATGTAGCTTCGTTTAATCAAAAAATTGGAATCTTGCGAGAGCCTTGAAGGAGTAACCATCAGTTACTTATACCAGGGCGGGTAAGAGGTGGATTACCTCCACTGTTAGAAATAAACTTGAAGTATCATACTTCAAGGTTATTTCTACAAGTTCAAGTATGTATAGGAAGGTTTCTGAAAGTATCAAAACAATCGAAAAGTTAATGTTTATTAAATACAGTTTTAGCTTGTAAGTATGTACTGTGATGGAATCTCCACAAAAATACCACGTGCCCCCGTGCCCCAATCCCCCCCCCCCCCCCTCCCCCCGCCCCTAAATCCACCCTTGTAGAAATGTGAAGAACTTCTCCAGATTACTCATTTTCGAAAAGAGACTTTTCAAAATCTCGATTCGGAGCTTAATCCACGTCCGTCCAATTTTATTGATCTTATAGGAATTTCATATTTTCCGCTCTCAAACCAATAAAGCTCTTCAAATTTAGCTTGACGACTTCTTCACCTCTAAACCACAGGATTTTGTTTAACTCCACACAGGAGGCCCTGAGGAAAATAATTTCCCTCAGGGCCTATGTCATCTATGAAGATGCTGTGTGTGAAAGGTCATTCTGAGGAGAAGAAAGAATGAACATAGGTCTTGAAGAGACCCATTTTGTAGGAAGGAGGAAACACAGATGCCGGTATGGCAAGGTACTGTTTAATGTACAATTTATTTTATGTAGTGGCAATTTTGAATGCTGGTCACACCGGAAAGACTAGATGTAGTTCCAAATGCTACCGCAAAATCATTCCGTCCCGAATTGTCCTGGTGTGTACAGCTATCAGATTTAGCCCCGCAACTTTCTGATATTAATATTGTGTCGCGATTGTGTTTGGCTATTACAATAAAAAGAGAATCTATTAAAACCTTCTAATCATTTATTTTACTCCCGTGACCAAAGATATTGAAATATAAGTAGATGTGCTATCTGCTGTTTTTACTAGGTGGGTCTGCGCTTCCGGGTGTCGCCGATATTGTTTACCAATTAACAAATAAACTAAAAGAACAAATAATTAACGAATAAACCAAACGGACGTTAAACTAAATTAACGAATTCTTTCCTTATTCAAAATATATTGTTAACCAATATTAATGCACATTTTCAAAAAATCAACGAAATGAACAAATTCTTTTTGTATGAAAACTACGCTAATTAGCGCGTAGTCCGGCGAGAGTTGCGCGGACACCATAGCATATCTCTTCTTATTTGAATATCTTTCCCCGTGACACATATGAAAGTGTTGATTTGGTAAGATTAACACTTTCCATACCGGCAATTAGTTGAAAAGCCTAGCCGTTGAACTAGAGAACGAGTCGTAGAAGCTCTCTCTCTTCCTATCCATAAAAAGACCCTCCATACAGCATCCCCAAAGATGACATAGACACTGAGGAAAATAATTTCCCTCGAGGCCTCCTGTGTGGAGCACAAGTAAAAAAAAAAAAAAAAGAAGCGGTCCGTTCTTATGTGACAAATGTCAAGCGTATGCATAATATGTTGAGCGCGCGTTTGGATTTAAGCAACTGAAAATTTGTTGGCTGATTTAACCAGCGTTAAATCAGTCAATCGTACAAAACTCAGATGAATACAATTTATTATATTGAGTGAAAGAAACTAATCAATTTATGATTTTGTTTGTAAAAATTACCGTTCTCATTGCCTCAGTACTTAAGGTTGTGTGAACGTGCATATAAAATTGAAATCTAAAACATAAAAATAAAATAAAACAATAAAGTGAAAAAGAAAATAAATATTGTAACATTTCAGACCTCAATTATTTCCGATTTCTCTCAGATTTGGACCACCGAAGTACCAATTTAACGGGTCATCAAATTGATCATTTGATTTAACGCACGTCAAACGGACTGGATTGACTATTCACTCAGAGACTTGTTGTGATTCACGTTTTGGCAACGTTCATCTTCATAGAAAAGGACAGCGGCGCGCGGCGATTGACGCCTACGCTACCTGTCCTACATACAAATGGCTCAGCGATTCCACTAACACATCGTGTATTGTCATAACGGGTGGGGTTTCGAAATATTACATAGTTTGTAGAAGGCAGTTTTTTTCATAATACAAGTACGAAAAAAACAATAAAATTTTAGCGATAAGAAATAAGTTTATACAAAGATGAATTAGATGAGGTATAGTTTTCCATTCAAAAGTAAAAAAAAAATCTAATATTTTTCCAACGCTTTCTTCGTGTATACTTTTTAGAGAGAATTAATTCATATTTTTTTGTTTAATTATTTAATTAATTTTGCTTTTCTTAAGTTACTTCTTATAAGAGTTAGGACCATCCAAAAATCGTTAAAATTGCCCGATTTGAACGCCATCAAAAGACGTTCAGAATACAAACTAGTTAATGTATTTTGAAAAAATAAGCAAATCGTGCAAACATAGAATATATTTTCTTATGCAGTTAGCAAAAAAAATCTTTAAAATCGGCCCAGTTTTGGAGGATAAAATCTGGAACACAAAACCTCAAGTATTATAAGCCTGATGTGCAGCTGTCCCTTTCGTTCGGTATTCGGGGGAATAAGAGCGACAGTTTGGTAAAATACCTATTGTTAAAATTCAACGGCGACCGCTTTTCCTCTTAATGTCAATGTCTCATTCTTTATTTTTAGTGCCTACTTTTTCAAATTTTATAAATTCATACGGCGCAACGGTTGATAATAATAGGGTATTTCACAGATTTTTTTTATTCTCGAAAAAAATTAAAGGAAAAATTACGATGCTGAATTAATTGTATTTTTATATCATTTTTAAGTTGACGAATAAATCTCCTGCTACGATTTAAGATGTGTCATTTTCGATTTGTCACCAATTCGTTTTTATTCGTGAATTGGTCTGCGTTTATGACAGCCGTCTTACCTCTTACCAGACAGTGGCGTTTTATATGTCATAATGATGTTGTAGCCAGTTGGACCCGCTTCGGATTGTGCGATTTTTCAAATCAGCAATTACACTTTTTAAAATATTAAAATTACACTTTTTGAGTTCAATGATCTTTCCTTTTTTTTATTGGCAATGCTTATTAAAAATACATATAAAGTTACATCAGTTACGTAGTTACATAAGGTTAACAAAAAAAAAAAATTGCCTTTCCTCACCATAAAGAGACAATGTCTTGTGTTTGGTGAGGGAGTTCTAGCTCAATTAGTAAATTAATGATTGTAAGTTAGTAATAACGGCTATTGTAAATAACAAGTAGGTTAAAAAATCTTGTATCAATTTAAAAATAAAAATCCTGAAGAGTTTAAAAAATCATAATATAAATTAAAAAATCATTATAAATGAAAGAATCATGTAAGTTAGTAACAAAAATTATTTTAATAAGTAAGTAAAGGATACGTAAGAAAGAACGCAAGATTTATACAATAGTAGGCTCAGAGATATAGAAACTAAGAAATGAAAGAAAAAGAAGGAATAAATGATTTATAAAATAGCAGACTTTAAGATACAAAGTAAACATATTTGGGACTTTTATAGCAGTTTAAGGTAATTTTTTTTTAATTTGGGCTTAAATTCCTGCATATTTTCGATGGTTTTTAATTTTAATGGGAGGTTGTTATAATAGATTATGCCCAGATAAAGACAGGCATTTTGAATGTGCTTAGTATTAAATTTAGGGATTTTAATAGTTTTCTGGTATCTTGCTGATGTATTGAATTGGAAGTTGCGAGTATTTAACTGTATTTCTTTGTAAATTTGAAGTATTGAATATTTTTTATAGATTTTGTCTATTGTAGGCACATTGAATATTGAAAAAAGAATTTTAGTAGGAAATTTAGTCGGTTTTTTTCAAGATTACCTTAATTATCAACCTTTGAACAATTTTCAGGGGATTTAAAATATTGTCATATGTTCCTACCCAGCCAATAATACCATATTGCAATATAGATTGTTTTAGGTTTTCTAAGCTAAGGATATTTCTAAGTCTAATAAATATAAATACATTTCCTAATCCTTTTGACGAGTTCACAAATATGTGTTTTCCATTTAAAATGTTGATCTATATATTTATTTATTTATTTATTTTATTTATTTAATACATGAATTATCAACAGTACATATAGTTTTTTGTGATATTTCACCCTCCATGCTAGGGATGACCCTGTGTTATGGCGGGTGAAGTTTACAGTTAGTGGATATACATTCGTTAGTATAGATTGAAATTTTTAGTAAATTAAGGAATTATTGATATATATATACACCAAGATATTTGATTTTGAGAGTTGGACTAAGTATAGCACAATCTTGATTGCAGTTAGTTTTATTACATTTACTTTGGTGTATTATGATGTTTAAATTTGGTTCTAATTTGAATTTATTGATAGAGAATGGGATAAATTTTGTTTTTTCAGTGTTTAGAGAGAGGAGATTTTTATCGAACCATTTTTTCAATATGTTAATATCAATATTCGCTAGGTTATTAACAGTATTCCAATCGGTTCCTTCAATTATTATGACAGTATCGTCAGCATAAGATATTATTTTTCCGTTTAGTTTTTGTATAAATATGTCATTAACATAGATAATATACAGTAACGGTCCCAGGACTGTACCTTGAGGTATGCCGAAATGACTCATTTTTGGTGAACTAAGCACACCATTAATTTTTACAACTTGGGGACGTTTGAAAAGGTAGCTTTTTATCCATTCTAGAGCTGAACCATTTAATCCAATGTTTCTTAATTTACTTATACGTGTGTCATGTGATATACTGTCAAATGCTTTTTGAGATCTATAAAAATTCCCAGGCATTTAAATGATTTATCTAATGAACTATGTACAAGGCTATTTAATTTTGCAATTGCATCTTGTGTGCTTCTACCTTCCATAAAACTAAACTGGTTTTTATTAATTATACCATTGCATTTTATAAATTGGCTCATTCTTTTTTTAACTAGTTTTTCAAAAATTTTTGCTATATTTGAGATTACTAAAATGGGACGGTAATTGTTTACTTCTTCTGGATTACCTGACTTAAATATTGGGGTAATAGTAGTTTGTTTGTAAATTGATGGAAATACTCCGCTTTGGAAACTTGTATTTATTATATGCATTATTGGCTTAGAAATTTGATTTTTTATGTTTTTTTAAATATCAACCGTGACTGCATCAAAGCCCGGAGCAGATCCTCCTTTCATATCGGTTATGATAGAAACTATTTCCTCCTCTGTGGTGACTTCAAATGTTGTCATTTTATTTTTAGCATTTATATTACAGTCTGGAGATGTTATAATATTTGGATCAGTGTGAATGAGATTGGCGAGATTTTTCCCTACATTTGCAAAGAAAGTGTTAAATATATTTGCAGCTTTTGAGGGGTTTTCTTTACAGCGTGTTTTTGAGTTATCATGATTAATAGCATTGATTTCGTTATTATATTTTTTTTTTCTTGTCAATTATTTCATTTACAACCGTCCATATTCTTTTACTATCATTTTCAGCTAGATCCAACTTCCGTTTATAGTAACTTTCTTTAGTATGTTTTATGATATATGAAAGTTTATTTTTATATGCTTTAAAGTGATTGAGTAAGTTTTCATTATTAGGTTGTTGAGTTGTTAATTTATAAAGAGCTTGCTTACGTCGTACAGATACTATTAATCCATGAGTAGTCCATGGTTTTATAGGTTTGAAGTTAGACAGTTTGTGTTTAGGAATTATATTTTTTGACGAGTCATTTATGTATTTAGATATTTTTTCTTCAAATATTTTACAGCAGATATTGACATCATTACATTGTAATAATTCGATCCAATTTTCTGATTGAAATTTGTTTTTTAATGTATCCATATTAAGTACTTTTTTGGAAGATTTTGTTTGTTTAAATGATGGCAATATTGGATTGCTGGTTTTGTGGTTAAAAATACAAGAATAATGACCAGTGATAGTTGTGTGAATGACATCTGCTGTTATATTTTGGATATCCGGTATATTTGTAAAAATATGATCTAAGCATGAAGGTCGTTGACCTCGAACGTCTCTAGTGTACGAATGTATTGATATTTATTGCACTATAAATAATTGAGTTCTGCTAACATGTTGAGATAGCTATCTTTATCCTTACTAGAATAGTCACTTGCGATATTTAAATTCATATCTCCAACAATAACATTATTTTTATTTCTAAAATTTAATAAAATATTTTTTAATTCATCAATAAAGTGTGACACTATCGACCTATGCGTTCGATAAATAGCAATAATGTTATAATGTTTATTTATGTCTTTAAATTCAATATTTAATATGTTAACATTACTAATACTGTGAATCTCTTTAATATTAAGTACATTGTATTGGTTAGATACAAATATTCCAATACCAGAGTTTTTGTTTAACTTTGTTGTTGTTCTGTAGTAAGAGTACCCCGGGATAGTGAAATTCAATTCACCGGCTGAGTGCGTTTCTGTTAAAACTATGCAGCCCGGGAAATAATTTAATTCTTTTAGTGATATTATTAATTCATCCATGTTCCTTTCTATGCTTCTAATGTTTACATGAAATAGGCTAAATCCTTTATCAGGACAAATTAAATTGAAATCTTTTATGGAGTGACACAAATTTTCTTCTATACAAATTTTTTTATCCAAAGCGTTACATAAAAAATCATTCATTTTGCAGTTTTAGGTTAGTTATTCTATAGATACATTTATGTAATTTGTAATGACAAATGGTAGAGGCAAAGAATTTTAAATATACACTATGTATACATAGATATGATGGCTTAAATAACAACATATTAATATTAGGCGAACAATGCACGGGAATTAAATATTCTGGAAATACTAAATAATACATCGGTTTTTTAACACGAAGAGACGTTATTGCATTATAATACAATAAGCACATATAGTGGTTTGTTATACCGGTTTTATATACAATAGACTGAAATCTCTTAGTATTATTACTATTTACCCACATATGGTCAATACAGGAAGGTTTCTGCCCGGCGACGTCACGAGTAAAATTGTTAATGCATGATAAATTCATCTCAGTTAGCATATTAATATATTCATCCTTTAGGTGAGATCGATGATTTTCAGATATATCCACATAAATATCACCATCCAAAAACGTAAACAAATCCTGAGTTTTGCAAAATATTTCATTTAGTTGACATATAAACTGCGAAAGATCTGACAATTGTGTCCTGTAGGTTGCAATATCTCTTATAATAATATTATTTATATTTCTAAAATCCAATAAAATGTTTTTTAATTCTACTATAAATTGTTGTACTGTAGACTTATGTGTAGGATAAATAGCAATATAACACGATAATTTATTTACGTCTTTAAATTTTATATTTAAAATATTATCATAATCATTTAATATTGAGAACATTATACTGGTTGGAAATAGGTATTCCAATATCAGAGTTTTTGTTTATTCTTATTATTGTTACATGGTACCCTGGAATGGAGTAATCTGAATCAGAAAAATAAACTTTAAATATTCCACGTATTTTTAACGATGTTCATAATTTGTGAAAACACCCCTATTGTTGTATAAAAAGGAACACACTGAAAGCGATGAAACGAATTAACTGATGTTCTGTAAACTGGTTCTATAACCATTTCTTAGGACGGGCGAAATCTGGGATTTTCAGTGTCAGACGCAAATCGACCCACACTTAACCCTTTAAAATTACAGTCTTATTTTCCTCCTAAATTATCTACGTATTTCACAGTAGATATACGTTTCACATATTTCACAGTAGAATTGTTTTCTTTTAACATGTATTATTTAACTTTTTTTATTTTTACTTTGATATATTCTGTGTATAATATGAAGGGTCCACTGCAATAATGATGAATGTCCAAAAATATTTAAATATAAGTGAGTAATGTCATTCGGTCACTTGACACATGTAGTTAGTAATCTTGTTTACAAAATCAGCTATATCGCTTTCAGTTCCGATATTTGGCTATACGGCTAGAACGCTCAGCGTCACAGGTGTTCACGGCAATAATGATAAATATCCATCGCCTCGCAGAGGACATTTTTTACCATCGTTGCCGTGAACATCGAGCGTGGAGCTCGACAGAGACCGAAACCTTTCAAGGTGTTCAATGTTCACAGGATGCATTCAAGGGCTGGACTGCATTTCTGAAACCGTTTTACAAAAAAACTTGTCCTTTTTCCATAAGACCTGTGCGTGAATTTAGAGTCCAGAAGGAACATCCATGGCTCATGTTTCACAGAAATTTTAATAATAGTCCATGGGAATCAAGTGTGGTCAACACGCCAGTTCAAAAAATCAATAGCAAAATACAACGACCTGCAGTTCCTGAAAAAGTTCTGTAGGCCTGAAACGAAACGTTATTACGATGAACTCGTGCTGCAAATATTAAAGAATCAGAAATTAATTAAACCAATCATTTGGACACCTAGTATTTATGTATTTATTTATTTATTCTTAGTACATTTACATTACAAAGGTATAATATATTGTCCTCCACACTAGGAGTTCACCTGTGTTGTAGAGGACATTATTGAGTGTAAACGTAGTGTGAACAGTGATCATTATAGTACTGATTTTTGATTACTTACATTATAAGATTACTTACATTATATAATTTTTAATTAGTTTATAATACCTAAAGAATGATTATATTTTACAAAGAAATAATCTTAATATATAAAACAAAGTCGGGTTAGTTACACTATTTATAACTCTAGAACGGCTAAACCGATTTTGATGATCTTTAATTTGTTGGATTTGTCTCTGCCTCGGATAACATAATAACTATTAAAACATCGCAAAAATTAACGAAAAAGAAAGTTATGACGAAAATTCATTTCCTCATACATTTAATATGGAACGAATTTTCATCTTTTGAAAGAGCTGCAGGAATATTGTGGTAGGTAGGTATAATATTGAAGTTTACTTGAATTCCAAAAATTCAAAAACGTCAAATGTCAATGTGCTGATTGTTTTTCTTTTGTTCTTAAACATATAATGCTGCCTCTCTTTCTTACACACTAAATGTCAACAGTCGTAAATGGGACAAATGGTGAACGTATGTCTGCACAACTCCAGGAAAACAGCCACTTCTTTTCAAAACATTCAAGGCGAATTGTGACGTGGGGTACCTATTGTAATTCGGTGAAGTCAATCAAATACATCTGCAAATTTGTCACAAAATTCAGCGATATGGCGGTTTTTGGCGTTAAAACTACAAATAAAAAACGATGAAATCACACGCTATCAAGTTTGTGAGCTACAATGAAGCGATTTGGCGTAGGTATATTCTCATTCCCCATTCATGAACGACATTCCATTGTTGTATATTTGGCGATGCATCTGGAGAATGATCAACGAGTTTATTTCATTACATCGATTGTTGCCAAACGTGCTGAAACACCTCCAGCAACAACATTGACCAGTTTCTTTTCGATTTGCCAATGCGATCTGTTTGCCCGGACGTTGCTTTACTCTAAGATGCCACGTTATTACACTTTGTCGAACGCTTTGTCGAAGATATTTCCACGTCAGAAGCTCGGCGATGTGGTTACTGATCATCCGGTTGTGCGTTCTACTGATGCTCTTGGTCGCATTTACACAGTTCATGTAAAAAGTAACGAATGCTTCTACTTTTGGTTGTTGCTGATGAATGTTCGTGGGCCGACATCGTTTGAATCACAAGTCAATGGTGTAGTGTGCCCAACAATTCGTGTTGCATGTCAGCAGATCAATTTGCTTGAAAACGATACTCATTGGGACATGACAATCACTGAAGCAATTATTTCTGCATCTCCAGTCTGATACGCACATTATTTGCAATCATTATTTCGACATCATTATATGTTTCCAATCGAATCCACGTGAACTATGGAACAAGTACAAAGATGACATGTCAGAAGATATTTTACATCGAATTCGTGTCAGTTCAGAGAATCCTGATCTCGGGGTGAATGAGGGTATACATAAACAGGCTTTGTTTTTGATCGAAGACATGTGTTACCTCATGTGCGGCAGTTTGTTAGTCAAGTTATGAATAACAATGCCAGATCGACGCTTCATGAATGCAATGAATGCAATGAAACTTGCAATGAATGATGCTTTCAATCAAGAATTGGTACGTGAACGTGAATATGATCAAGATGCATTGAACCAATCAGTTTGAACGAATGTACCACTGTTGTACCCCCAACAGAAGGAAGTGCACGATACGTTAATGAAGGCTGTTGATGATGGAAATGGTGGCTTATTTTTCCTCAATGCGCCCGGTGGAACTGGGAAGATATCTAAGGACAACAAAACGAAAAATGTTGGATATCACAAGGTGCTTCAATGAAGGGAATCGACCCAAGTGCAACCCACCCAATAAATATTTTTAATAGAAAGTAGTACAATAATGCCACAAGAATCATTTCGATTCGCTTTAATAAAGCAAATGTCTTGCTGCCACGTGAATTACATTTCTTAATACATTTTGAGTATTAACTTTAACTTAAAAAAATGAAATTAATTCAGCTAATAATTTAACACAACAGTTATTGATTCTTAGGCGGAACGAAGTTCTCCGGGTCAGCTAGTACGTTATAAGATGTTCTTTAACTTAAATTTTTTTTTAAATGTTTTCGTTACTTCAGGTCTGAGTTCTTTCTCATCGTTTATAAACTTAAAACCCAATTATCTTAAAACAAAAAACATAGGACATTCATCATTATTGCAGTAGACCCTTCGTATGGAACTCGTGGAAATGCACCATCCTTTCCGAGATATGGAATAAACAAGAAAAAAATACCGACTTTGTTATTTCTTAAGGCGGAAGTAAAATTGATTGAGAAGGAACAGGTTAAGGGCGTGCCTCCGCGAGTAACACCTAATCACTAATCACTGTACGCGGAACCTAATGTCAATGCCCACCGCAAAGTGGCCCAACATCTTCCATCAGTCGTTTGCACGAGCGATGAGCAATTAAAAAATATAAAGGTACAATAGGCATCCACAGCAGTGGGAACATCGTGTCTCCGCTTTACAATACAGTTCCGATTAATTTGTTCTCAACATTATCCCAAGACAAATTCAAAACCAGATTCAGATCGCTCGTGGAAAATGCCTTTTAATTCAATGAACCCCTCTGAAAGGTCAAGAATTACTCTGAGGTTTTATAAAACGTGTCTTTGTTTGAGCCAATTTCACGGTGATCCCAGTTTATAAGTGCAAGCATACCGATGAAATAATTGTATCATTATGGATCTCAAGGAACTGCACACAATGCGCTAATTACTACAGGCGACGCTCAACTCTCGGTCTTCCTGGTCTTCAAACGACTGTGTGAATTCATGGTAATTGTGATCCATGTAATTACTACTTGCTACCTTCCTGAAGATGTTACGTTTGTTTATTGTTTTAATATGTTTGTTAACGCCCTTTAGTATTAATTCTAAGAAACGTGATCTCTGGATTCTCACAATGAAACCGTTAAAGGACTACGTAGCAACAAGACAGTGATGCAATGTTAGATGGAATGCCAAATGACAGGACACCGGGATCAAATAGGTGCCCCAATAAAGCTACCCTAAGATGCGTCGAGGGAGAAGTGATCTGACTGTGTGAAAGAAGAAGGAGCGAGATGGGATGACTTGAAGACCGGCGCGGCGCGCGCGGCGACAGTGATATAAAATTTAAATAACTAGTAGATGGTAGAGAGCATTTACGTGGAGGAAACTAAATCCCGCCATGTCCATGGATGCAAGAGCCGTGAAAACGACGAAGCTCTAAAAACCCAGAAGGAATCCCAAGATAAATAAATGGTAATTGAAAAAATATTATAGAACATCGGAAGAGTTAAACATTTTATCGCAGTCCAGAAAATTTGCAATGAAAATTGAATTGGGTAAGTAGGTACCAACAAAAAACCTTTCTCAATATCTACTAGTAGCTAGTACCTTTCCGATTGAAAAGTGATCTTGAAGCCTGGGCTTTTCATAATCTTTTAAAATTAGTTTTTCTATCTTATATACAAACATGAATCGTTTCTAAGCGATTCTAACACATTTGATTTGCGCTTAGAAACACATATGAATGTGTTTCGAAGCGCAGATCTCGAGAGCAGCTGAACCGATTTCGCTAATTCTTTTTTTAGAATATTCCTTGAAGTACGAGAATGGTTCTTACGGAGAGAAAAATCAAGAAAATTGCGCAGAAAATTGGATTATTTCAGAAAACTCAACGACTATCGCACGTTTGATAGTTCGCGTGTGTGAGAATGACATTTTGCAAAACAATTCTATTTTTGAAAATCTGTAAGTTGATAAATTTATTTAAAGTAGGTACTCCTCTAATTGTTTGAATCGAATCAAGAATTTTAGATATTTTAAATAGGTACTTATGTTTGGAACCAAATTTAATATACATGCGAGCGAAGCCGCGGGAAAAAGCTAGTTTACAATAAAAACCACTTTTAAACAAACACAAACAAAAAATGGCCTTGATGAAATATTTAAATAATAATAACATGAAAATTCACATTTCTCGATAATATTCCGTTACGACTAAGAGTTTCGGCACAATTTTGAAAATGGCGTACGAATACAGCATCTGCTCGGCCATGTTTACACGATGATAAATACAACATTGAACCAGATCGAATGAACGGCTATGATAATGATAGCGGACGAAGAGAGAAGAAAGAAGAGAGGCAATTGAAGTAGGTTGCGGGAAACTGGAGTGATGTCGTGGGAAAAGGAACCGTTAAACTTCTGTCATATACAACCAATCAACCATACAACCATATACTCAATCGACCATACCGTCGTTTTACTGGGAAAACGCATGAAGTCAAAAAATCCACTATTAAAATTCAAATTTTCTATTGTTAGTTGTTTGTCTTCGCGTAAGTTTTTTTATGTTCGAATTAGTGTTATAGTTGTGTAAGTCAAATAATAGATTACTCGTTGATTAGAGATTTATTCAGACGGCCCTGTAAAATTAGGTCATTTTTGGAGGAAGAAAACAGCAGTGCAATAAACCTAAATTTCTTTCGGCACAACACGCAACAGCATTCGTTACGTCTTACTTTAAGGCTTTTTAGAATCCTGACAATTTCTAAAAAGTAAATAATTCATTCGGTGTCTCGCAAGATCACGCAATCAGAGTTGATGCGAACAATTTAGGGTTTTGTGTTTGTGTATCTTTATTCTTTATATAACCTTTCAGCGGCGATACTCTTGCGAAGCGTTACCTAGAAATAGTTTGTCTTGCTTATGGCTATCTATTCCTACTACCACTTACGATAAAGGTACTACAATAATTATTAGAGAATACGATCTTGGAATTCCGACCTAAAATTCATAGTTTTTTATTATATTAAAAATGAACCTCCTTCAATTTCACTGGATTTTCTCTTTCATTTCTCAAGTCACATAACAAGTTTGAAATATTCTGTATGCAAACAATACACCTGTGAGAGTATCTACTATATTCGCATCAATATTCACCTACTCGTACAATGCCTAATCTCTGTATTAATTATGTGATTTCGACTTATTACAGAAAATGTTTCGGGAGTTTGTAGAGATATAAAATAATAAAAAAATATAGTTTTTTAATTATTGTTTTTACCAATCCTGATGAGTTACAAAACTCATTTTAGGCCGGGAGGAACTTACAACTCATAAGTATTAAGAGGAAATAGGTACAATTTTATGTAGGAATTTTGATATCAAATTTCGCATATTATATTATTATCTACATCAAACGACAAGAGAAAACAAATAATGAAATAATGAAAAAAAAGGATAAACAAATACGGATTATTACAAGAGAAAATAAAAGGAGAGAAACAGATACAAGAGAGAAAAAAACATGTCTAGAAAATTACATGTTGATACTTGAAATTTTGTATTATGCTGGATGTTTTTGTACATATCTGGAAGCGAATTATATAGTGTGTAGGCATGGAGATTTTATCCCATATTTTGTAATGTGTGTTTGAGGAACGCGATTTTTATTGTTATTTCAAGTATTGTGGTTGTGGATATGTTGATTGTAAAGTGGCTTGAAGTAAATTGATTGTTGAGTAATTTGTAGGATGGTGCTTGTAATTTCATGTTTAGGAAGAATTGTGATTGGAAGGATATGAAAACTGAATAGATGGTCCCTCCCATGGAAGACAAACATTTCTGGGAGCTCGGTTTTGAACCACCAACAGGTCAGCTATCAGTTTCTTTGAGGCAAAGCCCCAGATACAGCAGAAAAAGGAAATGTGTGAATATCCCGTGGCGTGGTACACTAAAGTTAGCAAAGGAATGGGTAATAATCTTTAAAACCTATATAGTAACACCAGTTATGGGGGTAATTTTTTCTTGTTCATCTACATACTTAATGCGTTATTGTGGACTAAGTATAATGTTCACTGAATAATATTTCGTCATCATTTCACTTAATGCTTTTTCGCAGCATACCGACGACGCACTCAATCAACCATACAATTTCGAGATGATGCTCACTTTGTCACTTATTTCTAATAAATGTAGAACGCATAAGAATTTTTGGGTTATTCGAAAATGTCGTCAGTGGTCAGGTTCGATTACTGGTTTCGATATGGTTAATATTCTGGTCACTTTAAAGTAAAGCGTTCAGCATAGAATCACAATGGTATTACGAGTATTTAATGCGCTGATTCACTTTCGATAATTTAATGGTGAATCTTGATTTCTTTCGCGGAACGAATTTATACAACAACGGCGCTTTAAAATAATCGTCACTGATATTTGAATCGTGAAAAAATAGAAAAACATTGTTTAAATTAAATTAAATAATACATTTTGTGTACACTATTAAAAAATGTGAAATAAGGGACAAAATTTGTTTAAATTAAATTAAATAATTTATTTTGTGTACACATTAATGTAAAACTACGCACTGTAAAAATTATGTCCTCGGATCGTTTTAATGAATTCTATATTTGTATGTATGAGTTTATTATTTATTTTGTATGGACTAAAGGTTATTCAGGTTCTGTCAAGTTAATTTTATAGATTAATTTTTTCATCACTTTTATTAACTTTATATCACTTTTCAAAGTTTTGTTGAGTTCTCATAAAACCAGTAAATCCAGCTCTTAACGCTTTTTCCTATCGTGAGCAATGGAACTTTGAAAACTCACTTTAACTGCAAACAATCAGATAAATTTGAACAAATAGAATGATAAGCAAAATATTGTTGTTTAATTTATTGTTGTAAGAATAAATTTGTAATGAGATCATATTTGTTGAAAATATTCGATAAAAGTGATCAAATTTCGCTGGAGTTATTCCACAAATTAGTTTTTTTTTTAATTTGTGTAAAAACAGCTATTTTTACATTATATTTTAATAAAAAATAACGCTACCTAATCTGAGCTTACTCGTACTCAGGTCAAAAGATTGCCTACTTCGAGTAGTTTTACGTATTTTAATCTGGATTCGTGTGAATTTAGTAACAGTGAATAGTATAATCTTCTGCCTGACTTATTATTTAGAAGGTTGGAAAAATATAAAATCACCATAATCTAATAAGTATTATAATACTGACTGCTGTTACTAATAGAACTTGTACACCACGAAATAATTATATGTATTAAATTTGGGTCAGTGGTATAAAATTCGTATTATCTTTCTTCAGATCCATTTTTTTACATGTTGGAAAAATGTAAAATCACTCTGCTAAATTAGTATCACTATCGTCAAAATATATTATTGTTACTTAATAATAGTACCGAGAGCCAACCTTTTACTTCCACATACCTAACGTAAAGCCACGAAATCTTAATAATATTATGAAACTTGTGTCATTAATATACAATCATTTTGGCGTTATTTAATTTCGGCAACATTGAATACCTAGCGTAATCTTAAATTGAACCAAATGTTTTAAAGTTTTATAAAATGTAAAACCATTTACACTGTCGGTACTGACATTGAACGTAGGTAGGTACTTCGTGTACTTGCTACTAATACTACCGATATATGAAAAAATGTACGTAGGTACTTTCCATTCCTGAATCCATCCTTGTTCTAGTCTTGACTGGAATGCTCGATTGCGCGATTTTAACACTTTAGAAGCCTTTTAAAATTAATCGATTGAATTATACTTCACTTACTAGTGGGAGATTCCATACACTTTTTTATGCTCCGAAAGCGAGGACTTCTTCCCATCAGAACGTGCCAATCAACAAAGCGACTCGATTCTGCATTGACCATCTGCACTTTCAAGATCACTTACAAACAGTTCAGCAACTATCTTTTGATGCATGTCACAAAATAGTAAAACTGCCACCATGACCTTTTATACCGACATGTACCTCAAATTTGTAATCTTCGTATATTGGTGCATAACCGTTTTATGGAGAACGTGAATAAATCTTGTATACATATATAAAAATCAAAGTATGTGTATTGCTATATTAAGCATATAAAATGTTTGAAATATTAAAAATACCTTCTTTAAACCCCCGCGAAGGTATCTGGATTATTACAATCACATGATAATACATCTGAAAATTTTTTTAATCATTACAAAAACTCTTGCAAAAATGTCAAAATTTAAGAAAGACGTTTTGAAAAACAATGATTGTTAAATCAAAATTCATTTTTCGAAACGTTTTAAATTAATGAATTTATTTGAAGTACTTGCCTAATACTTTGAATCAAATCAAGAATTATAGATATTTTAAATAGGTACCAAAGGTTACCAAGGTTGGGTACCAAATTTGATTGATTGTTCTTATAATATACAAAAATGAATATTTGTAATGTATGAAATATGAAAATTTGAATAAAAAAATTGTAATTGAGGGAGATTTGCGGGACGGGGGAGCGGGAGAGGGTAGAGGGAAGGCGGGGAAGGTGGAAGGGGAACGCAAGAGGAGAGGGTACGCGGGAGGGGAACGGGGACGCACGGGAAAGGAGATGTAGGGAGAAACTATTATACCTTTGTCATGTAAATATACTATGAATAAATAAAATAAAAAACAATTTATTTCTTTCAAAATGACATTGCAACGCATACCGGGAACCAGCTAGTATATAAATAAAAAAAGTGACATTACAAAATCATAACATGAAAATTAGATCCGTAATATTAAATCGTTTTGGCACTGGTCAACTCCGGAGATATTAAATAGTATATGTGTTACTGTAAAAGCCCGTACTACTACTTAAGATTTTCCAGTAAATTCTAAGATTTACCCAATTTACGGGCTTTTAAAGTAAAATATGTACCTTAAATTCACTCTTACCTATAATTTGAAAGTAAAACGTAAAACACCAAAGCTGTAGTACTAAACGCTAAACGTGTTGTATACGTACCTCTGCGTAGCTCTACGCACCTCCACGCGCTTTGTCTAGTTTGACTTTAACTGCTACGATGTCGAAATATAAAACTTAGCACCGTAATACACATAAAATCATATATTGTATTATTTATGCCACCGTTCATAATAATCACAGGGCATAAATCTAAAACGTCCCTTTTATATTTATCTGAGAAGTGAAAATTCTACTACGTGACACATTATTTTAATTTCCTTTTGAACGCGGGCGTAGATTTAAAAGCGGGAGGGTCTCGAAGCTATTACTTTGCGTCGCCACCGCCAGGGGGGTGAAATGGTAAATACGTTATAGGGCTCCATCTTCCGGCAAGGTATGGCCGCATCCTAATTGTTTCTGACACAAATTTAAAAAAAAAATAATCGTATTATTATTAATTTTAAATGATTATCTGATTTAAAAAATGGTTTTAAGAAAGATATAATTTCAATCGCAGAATTTTATTGCAAAAACATTTCATTAAAACCGCTCTACGAAAGTGTAATAAGTAGGAATCTGAAAATATTTTACTAAAATCTGTTAGAAGAACTTCATTATCATTAAATAGTATAAAATGAAGTCGCTCAAATTGTATGTGCGCTTAGATCTTTTAAACCACGCAATGGATTTTCATGCAGTTTTCACCAATAGATAGAGTGATTCAAGAGGAAGGTTCACATGTGTAATACTTGGTTATTTTAGTAGAGAAAAGCCGAGAAATTCAAATATTCAATTCAGGCAGCGGGCAAGCGGGTGGTGTGGATTTTATAAAGATTGATTTTAAATGGCGTTATGTTTCGTTAGCTACAGCCACGTGTGGCCGGGTCTGCTAGTATTAAATAAAACGCTATAAATAATATCTTCTGTGTGAATTTGTATGGAAACCACTTTTACCATTTATTTAATGAATTTTCTATAAACATTCACGTATGAGCAATCTGTAAAAAAACCAATATAAGAAAAATGCGTTGTCTACATAAGTGAATATTCTCGCCAACGTAATAATACGTAACCCTTTAAATTTATTCACAAATAAATTATTAACGTATCCCTAGGTAGATCTCGCTTCTTGGAATCTATTTGAAACCCCAAAATGTCTTTACAATCCCATGCAAACTAAACAAAAGATTTGTCTTTTCAAAAGTCTGCGAACGGGATAGAGAATGGAATTATTCCGTCTGTATCGCGCTCTGAGGGCTTTCATCACAACACAATGCACTTTGAGGTTAGGTCTATATTAGAGGCACTTTCGGCGGGGAGCAGCTACCCCCTCCACCCTTCTGCAGCGGGGGACGGGAAGGAGTGGGTACGTACCGCCAGAGACCACCCCATTATTCCTTTATTTGTCATGCGGCCACCCCATCTCGATAACAGTATCGATTGATTCCCCTCCAATGGCGGGACTAAGATTGCAAGTAATGGAATTAAATAATTATGCGTGGGTGCCTAAATACACTACACAGTGTGCCGGTACTTGTATATGTACTTGTACATGCTACCAACAAGCTAAAGGCGACCAGCACCCCACCAACATACTCTGATATTTAACGTCACATTATTTGTCCTTTTTCTTCGCGTGCAAATTAGATTACTTGTACGACTTCAAAGTAATATTCAATGGGGGGTGTTTGTGCTACATTCTAACTTTTGCACATTCGTAACATAAATCAATGTAACACTATTTTAAATGTATGCACGAAAAATCATTTTTAAAAATACTTCAGTTAAAGATTGTTTAATTTTGCCTATTCTTCCCACGTGTAGAGAAGACTTTTTGTAGCAGTACGAAAATATTATGTCGTAATTGCAAGTAATGAGCGATGCATGTGGATTTACTGTTAATTTATTGAATGCTGTTACACTGCCAGTATATTTAATGGTGTACTCTGTTTGTATGTAGGTCTCTTGAACTCACTTCACTGTTAATACTTGGGATGTTTGCTAAAAAAATTTCAGTTGATTGTGGACTTATTATATCACCTTTTTTTAATTGTGGGATTATATTATTGAATACAAATGGAAAGGAATGTGGAATTATCGTCAACTCAATCTAAAAAATATTTTTCTATTAATTGAAAACGGTTGACGATTTTTTAAAATATATATTACCTGTTCGTCAACCATAACGCTTTCCATATTATCATATTTTAAGCAATAAACAACGATAAAAAATATTTTGGCATTGAAATTATTTTTGTGAGATATTTTTTTACATCCTATTAAAGGTCTTTTTGTTTTCCATTGCTTTTTTAATAGTACTTTAAATTAGTAAACTTAGGAACGTATCGGTCAAATGACTCATTATCGGTTCAGCTAATTATTATCACAAACAAACATGGTACAAAAGATCCCTCGCCACTCGCAACTAGCGCAATGTAAACAATGTAACTTACCGCAACCGCGCGGATGGCGGCTAACATAAATAACAACCCATACAGTCTCCACCAACTGAACGCCATTGTTTATCCAATTTAAAACTCAGTATAGCTAATAAATTTTCACGAGAATTTCGATAAATGTCTTTTCACTGCAGCTTTAAGGCGGCAAACGGCACTGCGCGAGCTTCCTTCTCGGAAGCTGATTGCTAACTCAAATCGCGCGCGTCTCTGAGAAAGTTTGCGAGCTTACTAAACTCCCATCTCCCGTCACTCCGCACTACAATCGAGAGCAAGAAAGTAGGGGGCTCGCAGTCGCAAAGGAAAACCTGCACAGTCAGGCAGAGCAAGAACCACCGTGCCATACCTCCCCCCTCCTGTTTAAACCTCGGTTACTGGTTACCGTGATTAGCCGGTGGCCGGTGGCCTATGTCTTGGTCAGATGGCCGCGCAGATTCAGTCAGTTTAAACCCCCGTTAAATTGCAGGTTTCCATAAGTCTGCGCCACGAGTGTGACGGGGAGATGGTGCCGAGGAATGTCGGATGCAAAATTACTGACCCATTTTTTCCCTTTCGAGGGTTTACGAAACCTGAAAAAATCAGAACGCAGACGGGACTTAACAAGACAGTCCATTAAAGTATTTATATCGGTCACACTGTCAGGGTCATGCGATGTTTTCGCGAATGCCTGAAGTTTTATAACAGTTCGTGAGAGGCACTGATGTTGTGACACAGTTTATTTATGAAGCGAATATCTTGAGATTGCATTTTCATTCATTCAAGTTGTTGGTCGTTGGGCTAAATAATCGTACGTAGTTCGCTGTTCACAATTTTCGTCATTGAATGAGCTCTAATAATACAGTTCATTATCCTACTAATATCCACACATCCCATAAATTTAATGAAAACTATTAAAAAAAGCTTTTTTGCTGGGGTATGGTCGTTGTAAATGGTGTTGGATATAAAGTACCTATCACAAATATACTACCCACGTATTATTATTAATGAATGATCTGTGAAATTACACAAATTAATCCGATTAATTTATTTTAATTTTTTAAACTTTATGAGTAAAATCTCAAATTATAATATTTAATTAAATGAAGACAATATTAGCGAAACTCAATCGCAAATCTGGACACAGAAAAATCATAAAAAGATATTGGTTCCGCTGGGACACGAACCCAGGACCCTTTGCTTACATGGCGAGAGCTCTACCAATTGAGCTACGGAACCCATATCAATCGGTAGAGCTCTTGCCATGTAAGCAAAGGGTCTTGGGTTCGTGTCCCAGCGGAGCCAATATCTTTTTCTGATTTTTATGTCTCCAGATTTTCGATTGAGTTTCGCTAATATTGTCTTCATTTAATTAAATAATCCGATTAAATTTACATGCGTACGGCGGGATTTGAACCCGTGACCTCCAGATTCGTAGCCAGGGATCGCAATATCCGTAACCATTTAACCACTGAGGCCGTCAGAAAGTAGCCATCGAATGAACGCTCAATAGCTGTGTAATCAAGTTACGCACTGCTTCATGCGTACATATTTTCTCTTGGCTGACAAACTTCCTGTAAATCGTAGAAGTTGAAATCATACAGGAATTTCATACGGCGCGGCGTCCGTTATTTGTGTTGACCGATTGCAAGCTTTGCTCTGTCTGATAACTCGTCGGCACTCTTGAAAACAAAGAAACCTGTTACGTTAAAAATGTTAAGTTGTTATGTAACTGAACTGTAGAAGGTAGAGGATGCCAAGTGTATCTATTTCTTCAGATCGGATCAAGATAAATACGTGTTTTTCATTGTGCTTTTCGGTTACCTAATCTAAATCTTTGTATTAAATTTCTGTCTGGTCAACTCAGTGAGGTGGGTACCTAAGGTACCTGCTGTGGTCGGAAAACTCCCGAATAATCTTGTTTGTATTGTACATAGTTCTTACCTACAATTTATTGTTTGTAGGGTTGCCAGATGGTGCAGATAAAAAAAACGAACACTTTTTATCAAAGGGACCCCCTTTGATTTTTTTAGTACAATTTGTCGAAAAATTAAATTGATTTTGGCCAGATCAAACAGAGAAAATTACCGAAAATTACTGAGGGTGAACACAATGAAACACTTCTAATGAACATAAAAACTTATATTTATTATTGTTATTGGTAAGCAAAAATCACTTTTTAACATATTCGGCACTAGATACTATTTGCTTTTAATAATCGTTCATTGCCTGAAATTGAGGCTTTTAATTCAGTGCAACTGGCATTTAAGTTGAAGAAAACACATAATTCGCTTTTTATGGTATTCACACCTAGTCGATTTCTTTCGTCAGTCATACCTACATTATCCATTATACTAAAAACTCTTTCTACAAAGCCAACACTGTACACATATTGTACCATTTACAACAGATTTGGTGCTGATTCATCGTTGAAAAACTTACACCACATTTCAATGGATTTTCCTTCAAGTGAAAGAAAAACACTTTTGGAAGGCTTCGCTTGCCAATTGTTCTTCTTGGTCTTGCTACCAGCCGCCGTCTTTCATCCACTTACCAGAATCGCTCACGGCTTTTGCTCTGGAAATTCTTTCGTGAGTGAGGTATATATATATCGCGTATTTAAAATATCAAAAACTGACGTTCTATAAAACCGGACTCTCCGGTCCAAAACTGGACACCTGGCAACCTTAATTGTTCGGTATAATCTCCCATTTTTTTTAAAGCTACGAACAAACGATTTTGTTCGGTAATTTCGAATTAATATCTGATCCATGAAAAATCACGAGATACTCTCAATTCTTGCCAATTCAGTTCCAATTTTGAAAACGCCAAAAATAATTATGTGTTCAAAATAATGGTGACTGGACAACTCACTAAAAAATTAGGTTAAATAGGTTATGTCAGGTTAGGTTGTCGGCTAGTTTTTCATCACTTTTATGACTTTCAAAGGGGTGTTGAACAGCCACTCTGTCGAGTTGTCACGGAACAAAAAATATTATATTATTGGTAGGTACTTAGTGTCCGACCGAAAAAGAATTTTCTACCGAAACCGAAACCGAATCTTCTGTAGCTGTCTCAGTTTCGGCCGAAACCGAAACTTTTTTAGACATGTTAAAAATCTATTGTTTACTGAAATTTGCCTTATGTTTTACACTTATACAAACAGTTAACATGTGTTAAATGAAATAAAAAAAAAATATAAAATAAAAAAAACAATAATTGAAGTAAGTAGGTAAATTTTTTTTTTGATATTACTAAAAATTAACAAAAAACAAAAATTCGTCAATAATCAACACTTGTGTACATTATAACGGAAGAACCTCATTAATCGAGTATTTTAATTTAATTTGCTTTTACAATCACAACATTCTTAAAACTAAATTTACCATTTATTGAGGTCTTTTGCAGAGTTCGGCAGAAAATCTGCCGAAACCGAAACTGATGCCGAAACTAGATTTTTTTTCCGAAATTTGACGAAACCGAAACCGAAACCGAACCTTCGGTCGGTCACTATAGGTACTTTATCGCTTGTCGGAATTCATAACGCAATGAGTTTCAATTTTGAAAATGTTTCTTAAATTCAAAGCAAAAATGAGCACATTGAACCAGAGTTAAGCAGGACATGCACAAAACCAAAATTCGCATTTTTGATGTGATTGCATAAAAAGTTAGTTTTATGTAAATTCCTGAAACTGTCCTAATTTTTTTGTAGTTCTCTCCAGAAACATAAAATTTTGGCACGAAAGTAGAAATTTACGCTAGAAATTGCTTTCCTATCTCGATGTTGTGGTGTTAGTAGGTATGTATGTATGTATGCTACGCATGGATCACAATCATAATTATGTACATCCTCATCTAATTGCTATTCCAATTACAGCGCGTAAGATTTCAAGAGATAACTAAATTTCTTCATCTCAGCAACGTATATCTACATTATATGGGAAAAACTAACATGTTGTATTTTTGAAAGCCCATACTTTCAAAATGCTACACGCCACACGAATTCAGAGCTGCATGCGACTCGCGAGTCACGGTTTCCCGACCCCTGTAGGTACTGGTGGAAAATATTGTTGTTGATGGTTGTTTAATCGATCATGCGTACAGCTTTAATAATACTTATTATGCATCCGTTCTCGAGAAATTTTTGGTGTAAAATATTATAACCACATTCAGAGAAAAGAGCAGAAGCCTTTCTTTCCAATTAGGATAAATTTTATGAGAAACATATTTTTTCCTTTCTTTTCTCATTTCGTTTCATCAAATAATAATCCCACTGATCTACGAGCACTCCATAGAAAAGGATCCCTGAGAACAAGGCTTTTCTATGGAATAGAAACCCAAAGTTGAATGAGTCTCAAATTTCGTTCTGTAAATTGAATACAGAGACCGAGAGACCCATAGTTCATAGAATAGTTAAGGTGAGAACGTGCAATTACCAAAGGTGTATGGCTACAGAATTACTAAGACCGGGTTTTTTCTTGGTGTAGCCAAATGTATATTTTTAGTCATAACTAAATAATCTCTTTGGAATGTTTAAGAGCGTTTAACCAGCCAGCGGACGAAAATCCACATTTCGTCGAAAATTGTTCTTACGATCGTGCAGGGCGGTTACAATGAGAAAGATTAATCATTCTCGGTTCTAGCTTTTTAAAATTATAACTTAATATCTATTTTATTTCATTTCAAATTTGCTTTAATTTATACATACCTACCTCCAAAAATGCTAAAAGGCGTGATGATAAAACTATTAAAATAATGTACTTTTTGTAATTAATTTTTGATTATAAGTATTTATCAATTTTCAGTAATGTCTAAGTTAAATAAGAATGTTAAAAAAAACTGAAATATATTAGTTTGTAAGTGTGCAAATAAATACACAAACGGATCAATTTTCGTCAAGAAACACGTGTACGTATATATTTTTTAATGATTCTATTTAAACTAAAATTAAAATTCTAAAACATGCGATACCTAGGTAATGTGTTGATTTATTTTACTGTATGATAATATCTTTTGAAATGGGTGTGGTATAATACAAAATGTTTTTTGAAAATTTAACGTATCTGCCAACGACCTATGGTGTAACATTATTTTACTAAAAATAGTATTTTTTTTCTGAAAATTTAAAACATGCGAATGCTAGATAAAAGAACAATCTTTTGAAATCCATTTATAATTTTTTGTGGACAAGAGTCAATACGTCTAAAATCTGATTTAAAAATGACATATTTCTGGTTTTCTCTGGTAATACCCTCTTAACCTTTCCTAATAATATTATTAAGGTTTTTTTAAAACGTTTCGCTACAAAGCATAAGTATTAGGTATTTGTTTTGTCCGAGCGTTGAATGCTAGTCTCACGCGAGCGCCATACTCTCATAATAATCCAGTTTGGGAGGCGGGTATAGGTACTGCCGCCCGGCAACCATATGTTTTTTTTTGTCAGTGAAAATTTAAGGTTAGGATTTTTTTACATTAACTCTGCACAGGAGACCATGAGGAAGATGAATTTTCATCAGGGCCTATGTCATCTTTGAAGGTGCTGTGTGGGGGGTCTTTTTGAGGACAGGAAGGATTGAACTAGAAAAAAAGTTCTTGAAGAGACCCATGTTGTAGGAAGAAAGAAACACAGAGGCCGTCAAATTGAAGAAACGACCCGTTCTCATGTGACAAATTTTAACGTGTACATATGTTGGGCGCGTGTTTGGCGTGTGTCCCGACTATGCACCGGTGCCGAGGGGATCAATGACGCTAGTTCCTCGGAGCATCCTCCATTGTAATAAGTACATATAAAATTCGATTTACATTAGGTTTTTACGAATGCGATTTTAATACTGATCTCTCGTGGAAGCCTGCGGTTTATTTTTTATTTCATAAAATTTTATTTTTACTTGTATATTTGTTTTTTTTTGTCTACCACAACATTCTAATGCCCGTGTTGTGGTAGTCGTACATTTAATATTTTAAATAGGATTTAATAAATTCTATTTTATTAAAACAGATGATTAAACATACTAAATAAAAATTAAGAAATACTTAAAAGTAAGTGAAAAATAAAGAGAAAAAAATCATATTTTCAAGAAAAATAGAAATAAAAATTCAAATTCAAATTTTGAAATAAGTGCTTAAACTAATAATAAAGATTAAGTGAACTATGAAGTGAAGATTAAGAACTCAAGTGTTCTACACAAATGTATAAATTAAAACATATATGTAGGTATATAAATTAAAATTAAAACAAATAAAATTAAGTGAAAAACTAAGAGAAAAAAAAAACATTTTAAAGAAAAATAGAAATAAAAGTGGAAATAAAAATTTTGAAATGCAAAAATTTATAATTAAAATGTAGTGTTAAGAACTCATGAATTCTTTGAAGTACGCTCGTCCGCTTTCGAAAATCCAATGTTGTACACGTGCTATAAAAAGAGACTTAGAATTACTTGACTTTATGTCAGTACTCAGAGCATTGTATATTTTAGGAGCGATGAACCAGAATTGTCGTTGAGCGAATGAGGTATTAGTTTTTGGGACCACGCAACCCAGGTTTGATGAAAAGCGGGTGTGTGCTTGATGTTGTGGAGCGATTAGTAGGTTGTTTTTTCGTATATAACAAATGCTTGTTTTAGTAAATAGCTGTCGAATATCTAGATTGAAAGAGGAGTGTACGTAATTGCAGTTATTTATAAGTAATTAATAATACTAACGGTATATGTAGGTACCTATTATGTGTAATGTGTTAGTTACTACTAGTGGTTATACCTTGTACGAGTGTCTAAAATTATGTACTTAGTAATAATACACAATATTAATATATATACTAATGATTCGAATTATAGGTGAGCACGCACTATTCGTTACAATTAAAGATAAATCCCTAGGGCGACCACGCCATATAAATAAATTTGACTCGGTTGTTCGAGATTTCCCAGAAGATCATTTTTGAAATTTTTCGCCAACATTTAAAAAACCTACCTTCGAATTTGAACATGGAGGTATCGAAACTTTTTATAGTGCTGAACAGCCAATGAATTAATCCGTATTTTACTGTTTATCTCATATTTGTAGGATTTATAAAAAAACATATTAAAAAAATCGTAAAATTTATAACCGCGCGAATCCTGCTTATTTTTTACTTTTAAACTACCGTGAGGGGTACTTACTCGAGTCGTCAACATAGAATATTTTCGATTTATGTATGTTGTCTGTGGTATACTTGATAATAAAAGGTAATATCCACGGAAAAGGACTTAATTTTAACCGAAAACAGCTGATCAAAAATTCGACAGGAAAAAATATATTTAAAATTATTTTTAACATCGTTCTAAAAATAGTCTACGAAGTTCGGATTTGCGACATCTATGGTCATTATGGTTCCATGACAGTTAATCCGGTGACATTTGGTCCGGCGACAGTTGGTCCGGCGACATTTGATCCGGCCGACATTTGATCCGGCCGACACTTGATCCGGCGGACAGTTGATCCGGTGGACAGTTGATCCGGCGGGCAGTTGATCCGGCGAGAATTGGTCCGGCCTGATCCTTTAGAAGATTTTTTCTTTAATTAAGTATGTAAAGAGGATATACGGCCGTATAACCAAAGTCGATGTACTTATATCTGAAGACATCTTGAGTGAAAATCCGATGTAAAAATATTTTTACAAACAATAATTTCGACTCTCCGAAGAAGCATGCGGCGATACAAATTACGAGATACTTAAACGTGCAGTCTGTTTAACAAAAAAACCGTAAAAGATTCCTACTTGCGTATAACTTTTTTATCTGAAAATTACACTAGAGTCCCAACTGCACCCGTCTCGAGCCAGTGAGTGCCAATGGCATCGCCAATTTTGGTATGGTGTGTGGTGTGATGTATGTAGGTAGTGGGAAGGGGAAAGAGATGTGGAAAACGTGCGTGAGTATTCAGATCTAGTCACGTCATTTCAAGTAATCCGACTAAACCTACATACACTGTACACCAGCGAACAAATTAAAAAAATCAAATGATATAAATTTAGAACTTTCAACTATAACACAAGAGTTCCAACTGCTCCCAACCGTCTGAGGCCAGTGAGACTATGGCATTCCCAATTTTGATATGCTGTGATGCTGAAGATAGTGGGGAGGAGAAAAACATGTGAAAACTTTACCTGGCTATTCAGATCGAGTTACCAGTCACGCCTAAAGCCATTTCAAGTAACGTTTCAATTCTGAATGAATACAGACGAATAGCAAAATACGACATTCTTATATGTGCAACATCTACTTAAGATTTAGGAGGCGGATATGTTTACCGTCGCCCAGGGAACCATTTATTAGATAACCAACATTAGTGCCATAGGTCATCCCAAGTGGTTCGCTACGTTTGGTGAATTATAAGGGTTGCCCGGGTTCTTGGAGTGATGTTTGTCCAGGTCTTTGTGGCGAATGCTTTTCTTCACCTACTGCGTGGCGGTCCGGATCGGGAGAGATTGCTTGAGGCAGACATAATTAGGACCTCTCTAGCCGGACTTTCTCGACCAATCGCCTTGCAACGCAATTTTTCTGGCTATTCAGATCTAGTCACCATACACGGCTAAAGCCATTTCAAGTAATCAGACTAAACCTACATACACTGAACAACAACGAAAAAAAAAAATCATGTGTCATCATTTATAACACAAAAATCTCAACTGCTTCTAACCGTCTGGAGCCAGTGAGACTATGTCATTCCCGATTTTGATATGTTGTGAAGCTGAAGATAGTGGGGAGGGGAAGGAGATGTGGAACATTTTGCTGATGTGAAAAAATGCTATTCAGATCTAGTCCCCAAACACGGCTAAAGTCATTTCAAGTTATCCGGCTAAACCTACATACACTGTACACCAGCGAACAAATTTAAAAAATCATATGATATAATTTTTTTTATGTTTTTATTTTATTTTTTAGAACTTTTAACTATAACACAAGAGTTCCAACTGCTCCCAACAGTCTGGAGCCAGTGAGACTATGGCATTCCCAATTTTGATATGCTGTGAGGCTGAAGATAGTGGAGAGGAGAAGGATGTGTGAAAAATTTACCTGGCTATTTTAGTAGATGTGCGTATAAGAATGTCGAATTTTGCTATTCGTCAGTATTCATTCAGAATTGAAACGTTACATGAAATGGCTTAAGGCGTGTTTGGTGACTAGATCTGAATAGCCAGGAAAAATTTTCACATATCCTTCTCCTCCCCACTATCTTCAACCTCACAACATATCAAAATTAGGAATGCCATAGGCAATTAGCAATCAAAATTAGGAATCTCACTGGCTCCAGACGGTTGGGAGCAGTTGGAGTTGGGACTCTAGTGTAATTTTCAGATAACAAAAGTTATACGCAAGTAGGAATCTTTTACGGTTTTTTTGTTAAACTGACTGCACGTATAAGTATGTCGTATTTGGTATTGCCGCATGCTTCTTCGGAGAGTCGAAATTATTTTTAGTAAAAATATTTTTACAGTGGATTTTTTCTCAAGATGCCTTCAGATATAAGTACATCGTCTTTGATTGTACGGCCGTATATCCTCTTTACATACTTAATTGAAGAAAAAATCTTCTAAAGGATCAGGCCGAACCCATTGTCGCCGGATCAACTGTCCGCCGGATCAACTGTCCGCCGGATCAAGTGTCGGCCGGATCAAATATCGGCCGGATCAAATGTCGCCGGACCAACTGTCGCCGGACCAAATGTCGCCAGATCAAATGTCGGGTCACCGGTCATAATAGATACAGCATTTCAATATCTTCGTATTAAAATAAAAGGCTGGCTGTGGAAGTGTTTTAAAAAATTTCAATAAATGTTTTACGAGTGGTATGAAAATGTGGTCCAATTTTGGACCGCTATCAATCTCAGAAAAATAAAAGTGTTCCATTTTTCGACCTTAATCGCTTCAGTGGATAATAGAATTATTAGTGCTAACTGAAAGTTTAAATTAAGTAAGTAGGTACATAAAACAAAAATTAAATACATTGTTTAGAGAAAAATTGTCACTTATAGACATTTTCAATTTGAGAGGCGGGTACCGCCACCTTGGGAACCATTTATTGGACATCCAATACCCCTGCCTTAGGTCAACTCAAGTGGTTCGCTACGTTTGGTGACTTAGCAGGGGTGCCCGAGTTCATGGGGTGAGATTTGTCTAGGTCTCGGTGGCTAATGTTTTTGTCCATCTACTGCGTGGCGGGCCGGATCGGGAGAAACAGGTTGAGGGATTTCCAACCTAGACCTCCCCAGTCAAACTCTCTCAACCGATCCAATTGCACCGCAATGGGAGGGATGGACTCATACGTCTGTCACTCCTGGACATATTGACCCCAGATTCCTACCCACCCCTCATATCTTTTTCCTTCCCAAGAACTTCCTCGCTTTCATTTCCCTAAAAAGACCCTGCACGCAGCATCCCGAAATATGATATAAGCCCTTAAGGAATTGTTTCTCTTAGGGTCTTCTTTGTGAAGCTAATGTAAAAAAAAATGGATATCGGATGATCATAACATCATAAGGACAGATATGATGGAGACTGTAACGGTGTCTGACTGAAACATTAGCTAAAGAAGGAGGTAGGTAGCACAATACCCCAAAAATAAATACCATGATACTATTGGCCGTGGAAATCTATTAACATTTTTATTATTAATTGCGCTTTAACCAAAAAAAAAATTCGTATTATTTAATCTGATATTTCAATTTTTGAAGTGAAACTTCTTTAGCCCAGTTAGTGATTTGAAATTCGGATTAAACGAAGTGCGTTACTAAAATTTATTATTTGGCGGGTCGTCGGTGTTAATATAATGCGGTAAATTCGGGCCTGGCCGCGAACTTCCCGTAGCGCAGCTGGTAAGGCGCTTAACAAGTCTCAGCGGCCAGAGAACGAACGGAGGTTCAAATCCTAAGAAACCCAAAAAAAAAACATTTTTATTTTTGTGAAATCAATATCCAATCTTCAAACCACTTTAAAATAAATAGGCAAAAGAAAAGAAAGCGACATCTAGCGACTATCTAGTTTCACGTCTATCGCGTGTGAATTGCACACTCTGATTTTTTAAATTTTATATGTTTTTAACAGTTAAAGAATTCTAAATAATTACTTGTGAGTAACTAATTTACTACATTTTATTTCATACTAGCTAACCCGGACACGCGCTGCTGTGGCACACCGCCATTTGTTAACTTGCATAAAAAATCAAATCGACACCGCCCGCTCGTCCACCACATACAGACATTCTCCTTTATGCAGTGGCGTAGCGAGGGGGGGCGGAGGGGGTGGACCGCCCCGGGTACCACCCGAGGGGGGGTTACACTCGAACATGGAGAAAAAACTTATGAAAGTGCAAAATTGCCGCAAAAAATATTTTACGCTTGAACACTGATGTTATTCTCTCTATGGCTCGTTTGGTCGTGGATTTCCGAAAATTTGTTTTAATTTTTTTTATTTTCGTTCCTTATTAGTATTGCTCGGTTGGGGATTTCGCTGAAATATTCCTTGTATCATTCTAATTTCTTAATGTTATTGTTATCGTAAACGTAAACTCGTGAAGTGAATTGTTATCTATTGACTGACGTGAAAAAAAATTGTAATTCTATTAGTGCTGAAAGATCATTTAAAAAAAAACAAGGTCAGTGGATTTGATAGTTCACTTTTCTAATAGACGCAAAACTTGAATACAATTATACCAGAATCGATCGATAACTGATTGAAGAAAAATGATCAATCATCTTTATGTTTTTTATCTGTATAATATTATTTTGAATGAATAAATACTTAAGGACTAACAGGTAATTTGGAGTTTTTTGTGAATTCGAATGCATTTTTAATTTGTTGACGAAGCGCTATTTACACCGATTACCGAGTCAACTGCCGACAGTATTTACATCAAACGATTAGCTGCTTACCTGGGGTAGTTTCGCAAGCTTAGGTAATTCATCTACCAACTGAAAGAGCACCCTCAGAATTCGATCAGTTGTCGATTCTTTGGATAAGAGGTCACCTTGGCATTACTAGCGCTGTAAATCATAATACCTAAATTATTTTATCCAATTGTTAGGTAGCGGAACTCAGCTCTGCGAACCCCCAGCCCTACGAACCACCACACTACACCACTGGCGGACGCTAACGGCTTCCCTCACCTCCCGCGCAGCTCCACCCCCACCTCCTTTCCCCAACGCCGGGCGGCCGCCTGCATTCGCTTCGGCAGTCAAACCCCCACCTCCCTAGGCAAAGGCCGCGTCACTCAAATGCGTGCATACGCGCCATTCTAGAATATTCCGTTCGGACTCGATACAAAACGGGCGGATTTTCGCGGCGATCCGAGAAAGATGCACCAGACTCCCGCCTAGGAGGGCACACCCTGTGCTCCCCCAAGCCCATCATGGCTTACCTGCTAAGCATAGCCCGCCCTGCAGCCTGGCTAGCACGTTCCTGGGACCTCTCCACGACGGGCCCGGCTCCTGTGAGTACTGACCAAGTAATTCCTCTTTTGCCGTGTGTCCCTATAAATACGCGTACCTGTGATCGATCCTGGAGTCGGCACGATTGAGAGAGATTTTGTTAGATTTTCCCCTAGAATGGTTAGGCAATTAACTTACCTGTGCTCGATTATTTACTGTGAATGAACCCATGATGTATTTAAACAATCCCCTACAATACAAACCATGTTTACCGCAGCTGGTGTTTTATTGCCCTGACAAGATACATTTAGGATGGCTTTATTTTAGGTATTCCACACTTGCTCCTTAGGAAACCTACCACCCTGGTGTTGGGAGACTCTACCTGCTCTGCCGGACGAATAACCTGAGCTAGTTCTGTGGCAGAAAGTAGACACTTCCAGCGAGGTGTGCTTACACAATATTGGGTTGGGTATTATCCAAAATCTATTTTGAGTTTTTTTTTTATTTTTTTTATTTATATATTTTTTTTTTACAGTTTTTTGGAGAAAATGTGTCCTAACTGGGGTACCCCGTTCTAAGGACACATAGTTACTAAAAATAAAGATTAAAATATATTTTTAATAATTTAATTATATGTACAAGTATAATCGATAAACTAGTAATGCTTAAATTAGATTTTTGCCTTAGTCATAATTTTGAAAAATAAAAAGTTTTTTTATTGGCGACGTTACGTGAGTATGGCGTCTTGACGGTGTATTTATTCGTTGACCCGGCCTATACTAATCTCACATTTGTCCAGATTTAAGTTAAGAGTGAATCTGTGTGAGAATCCAAAAGCTTCAATAAAAGTTACACACGGAACAAGCAAATGGTTTTCTTTCGAATTTTGGAGTGTACGGTGTGCAACTCAAATTTTAACCACATCTCAAAACTGGTTTCAATTTAAGATTGAATCTGTATTCGTAACTCGTTTTAATTAAAACTACACCTATAACATGAAAATGGTTTTCCTCCGATATTTGCAGCACATAGTCTGAAACTTTCATATATTCCAACTCGGGGAATATCTTGCAATAGTAGAACTCGAAACGGGTCCGCAGATGAACAAATGTTACAAATGAAATTTCAAAGGAAAGCATTTTTGAGTTCCACGTGCAAAAGTCTGCAACTTTCTAGAAAGATTTGAAAGTTGCAGACTATGTGCTGCAAATATCGGAGGAAAATCATTTTCGTGTACTGCGTGCATAAATAATTAAAGCTGAGGACTTACACCATTATTATTTCACAATTGAAATTTTATCGTTATACTCGGAACACAAAACTGGTTTTAACTTAAATATGGGTTGTTAAAATGATGTTTTCATGCCAGCAAATGATTTTCTTTAGAATTTTGCAGCATATTAAAATTGAAGACTCCACTCGGAACTCTGTTATTTGTAGCTCTATTGCTCGGTCAAAAAAATTTTGTTGTTTTACTTTCGTTTCTAGCTCTTACTATTGCTTTGTGAGGGATTCCTCTGAAATGTTCCTCGCTTATCACCTGTGTCATTTTGATTTCTTTCGTACATTGTGATTTTTTTTACATTAACTCCACACAGGAGGTTTTGAGGAAAATAATTTCCCTCAGGGCCTATGTCATCTGGGATGCTGTGTGGAGGGTCTTTTTGAGGGGAGGAAGGAATGAACATTGGTCTTGAAGAGAGGAGTTGTAGGAAGGAGGAAACACAGAGGCCGGCAAATCATTCCACAGTCGAACTGTTGAACATAAGAACGAGACAAAGAAGCGACCCGTTCTCATATGACCAATGTCAACCGTGTATGTTGTTGTAGCTGAAAACTAAATTCTCTTGTCATATTGATTGTTGAAAAAGTTGTTATTCGGTTAGTGTTTCTAGAAGTTTTTTAATTTTGAGGTTTGCGAAATTTTTGTTTAGACATTTGACTAGCTAGTAATTTTTTTATATTTAAGGAGGTCGAAATTTGAATTTCTCAAAGTAAACTTTTATGGGGGGGGGGTGACATCATGTTTTCCGCCCCGGGTGCCACCCATGCTAGCTACGCCACTGCCTTTATGTATTATGTATTTCAACCAATTTATACAAAATATTGACAAATTATATACCTAAACCTACCTCATGAATCACTCTATCCATTGGTGAAAACCGCATGAAAATCCGTTCAGTAGTTTTTGGGTTTAACGCGAACAGGCAGACATACGCCATACGCGGCGGAGTACTTCAATTTATAATATGTAGAGATAGAGATATTTCAACCAATGTACACAAAACCTTGACAAATTATATACCTAAACCCAGTGGAGTAGCGTGCCATGGAGGGGTCCTGTATCAAAATTAGTTGGGGGCCCAAATGAAGGATAAAGATTTCTCACAAAAGAAACAAAGGGCCTCTCTAGCCCAGGGGCCTCGTATCATTGATACGGCTGATACGGCGGTAGCTACGCCCCTGCCTAAACCTCACTCATGAATCACTCTATTGGGGAAAAACCGAAAGAAAATCCGTTCAGTGGGTTTTGAGTTTATCGCGAACAGACAGACAGACGCGGCGGAGGATTTTAATTTATAATAATATTATGTAGAGATTCATGAAGAGCGTTTTCCTGTTCGTGTTGCCTCTGTAGTTATTCTCGTCAAGGAATTATCCAAAGAATTTTTAAAGTACAGAGACATCTATTAACAGGAGAAGTAAAACCAGAGCACTGCCTCACCTCCACTGATAGTTTCAATTTTGGCACATAGATGGCAACGTCGCATTAAGAAAAAGTCGTTTTTCAGCCGACTGATTATAATATTTTGTTATCTTTTTAAAGTTAGCCACGTGATTTTAGATAAGCGATTTTATTATTCAAGAAAGTCATTACTAACAAGCTAAATAAATAAAAATTATGATGTGTTTATTGTAATTGATAGCGTGTTTGATTAAGATAATATTTTTATTATTTTGTAGAAGAGATCTATGATTTCTGATAGTGATTGCAACAAAAAACCTACTTACTTATAACTTTATCAAAAAGGTTTCTCAGAGGTCAGATCTATATTCTACGCATTCGGGTGTCAGTCTACCGATGGCGTACAGTGACATTTTCCCTAAAAAAAATTGTCGTAATTTCAGATTATTTAAATGTGCCTACTCAATTTAAACGGACAAACATTTCCGACATAAATAAACCAAACCACACACCTTTCCGACCATAATAATCTTTGGATTAGCGGGTTGAGACGCTTCAATTTTGGTTGATCAACTAGACACTTGAAAGCATATTGACCTTCGACCACATGATCGATACACGCGAACCTTCCTTCAACAATGTTAAACAATTTTTTTCCAACAATGTTTGACGTTCAATCAAAGTTGATCACCTAAAATTCAATCGTCTGAACCTGCTAGGTATATGCCCGTTCAAAAATTTTAAATGAAAATAAATCAGCTTAAAATACAAAAAAAATATCTACCACTGATTTTTTATTGTATTGAGTTGATTTGCACAGGATTAAATAATATGTACAATAATTCGTGCGTCATACTAGCAAGATGCATAAAAAAGTTGAAGTACTTATCTACTTACTTACTTTTTATGAATTAAGTATCTGATCATAGTATAATATAGTTAGTAGTAGTTAGCAACTTAGTCGCTTCACCACATTCCTCGCGTCGCTTACCTATGCAATCAAATGAAATCTAAAAATTTCGTTGTCGGTCGAGTCTCCGTAATCTGTTAGATCATTAATTTTCTATTTGAATAGTAAAACAGTTCATTCACTATACTTTCAATTTCATAAAACAAGTGGAAATACATGCCCCTTTTTACGCCGACCTCACAACGTAGTTTCTCGAAACACCGGTCCATGCGTGCATGGCTGGCCGCATAAATAAACCAATCCCGCTGGCCGTAGTTCAAGGCAAACTAGTAGAGTTTTTTTCCCACCGGTAATTTATTGTTGTGTCAGTAAAGATTTCTGATGTGGATGGTTTACAATTCACCATGAAGGTGTTCGTGTAAATGGGTGTTATCATTAATTTAGAATCCGCACATAATGATGCTCAATGACATCAAATATTTTTTAACAAAAAGTAAGCCTTACACATTACCCAGGGTGTCAAGACGTTATTTGGAGTAAGAAAAGTAAATGAAATTTTTGTCTTTGCTGATATTTTTGATGTTCTGATTTCAACTAAAAACATTTAAAGAATGAGTAGATATTAAACAGTTAAGGTCGGGGTGAGCGAATGGGCAGTTACTCGGTTGAGTGACCAGTGGCGACATGTGGTTGAATTTTTTTTGTTGGATATTGAAAAAAAAAAGATAATAAAGTAATTCATGTGCGTCCCTTAATAGTAATAAAGTGGGTGGGCCATGGAAGGCCACTATAATAAATAAACAGTTATTATTCCTTTATTTACTGGATAATTGAAACAAACCAATTAGTAACACTTTGATTTATTATGTACGTTATAAAAGTTTTTTGTTTATTGCAGAGTTAATGATTATTTATTAAATATAAGTTTTATTGAACTCTTCCAAATGGCCTTGCAAGGAAGAAGGCTCCATACAAGGCCGATATAATAAATCATTCCTTTATTTAAAATCTAAAACTAACGTTGTGGCAACCAAAATATCTGCTTATACTTAAACTACACTATCGTAAAACTCTTTTGAAAAATGTTTTAAAAATAATTTTGATGAGTATTGTATGATTATATCGATAGCAAATAATTTTCCAAAAACCTTTGAAATGAAATAAAAAAAATTATAACAGACCAAAGTGGCCTTCTTAAATTAAAATAACTAAAATCTTCGTCATTTTTTTGATCAGCCTCACAAGCAACCATTGGCTTTCCTAGGAAGCCTTATTTATGTAACAGTAAATAATAAAGAAAATAGTAGACCCAAGTTTTACAAATAACTATTTTACCATTAGTTACTCAACGATGTTCTTTTTAACGATTTCTTTAAGGAGTAGTATTTATAAATTTTTAACGTCTTTTTGGATGCATAAAAATTTACAGGAACTATGACCACAATAGATACCTACCACATATATACTTATTGATCGAAGCTACCACACGATAATTTGAAACAAGGTAAAATAAAATATGATATAAAGTATTTTATAAAAATCTATATATGATATGAATTTTATGCGGAAACTTCGCAGGTTTATGCAACCATGTAAAGTGTTATTATTTTAATAAAATATATAAAATATAATTACTTGTTTACTAAATAAACTAAAATAAAAATTTTATTTCTTCATAGGAAGAAAAAATATAATTATCCGATTAAAACATGGAACCTTCTTTTTTATAAAATTATTTATTAAGGAAAATTGTAATTTTAACAAAAAAAAAATTTAACAGATGGTAATTGTCAGTAGCGTGGCGTATATTTATTACTATTTGCCAAAATTTATTATAGCATTATATTATTACTAGCTGACCCGATAAACGTAGTTCTGCTATATAAATTATTTCTAGTGAATATTTTGGTTTTAAAATAAAAAATAACGAAAGTATTGTAAGTGTGGGGATGGGATCAATAATGGAGCGCTGTAGACGATGACCGCCGATAAAAACAAAAAAACACCAACTAAAGTAGGAAAAAGAAATAAAGAAAATCGATATGAATTTCGAAGAGCAATTTAGTGTTCGATATTTTGGTGAGTCCTTAGCCAACACAAATAAGCTCGATGGTTTGCCCACGCGAGAACATGATGCCGAATGAAATATGAAAATGACGCGACGCTTCTCGTGAATGTCTTGCGCATATGTGGATGAAAGTTCGATGAGGCGGTCGTAGCACCATCTGTCATTCAACAACATAAATAATTTCGTTCTGTTTGAAATAAGAAAGACGGTTAAATTCGCTCATACAAAAATACTAAAATCGCGGTTAAAAATAGGAGGGTTAAAATTTGGGGTTATAGGTATTTTTTTGCTCCGAAATAAAAAAAATACTAAAAAAAAATTGTCCAAAAAAAAATTTTTTTTTTCTGGGTAGGGACACCCTAATCACCTAGCACGCTAGCTGTATGAAATATACTTTAAAACCTATTCTCATACCTACCAAATATACATAAAAAAATCATAAAAATCGGTTTCGGAGGAGTGCGACCACAAACACCGTGACACGAGATTTTTATACGTAAGATAATTAATATTATAAAGGCGAAAGTTTGTATGGATGTATGTTAGTAACTCTTTCACGCGAGAAATACTGAACTGGACTTTAAAAATAACTAATTAACAAACTAACCATCACGCTGTTTCCCCGCAGGGGTAAGCAGAGAGGATGGACCGCCAAACAACTCGATCTTGGCATACACTCCTTGCCTCGTTCACATTCATACATCGTCTCATACATGCTCTTCTATTATTCCGATTTTTCACATGGCCCGACTCAAATATCTGATTCACTTGGTCGTGACATGTCTTCCTCGGGCGTCCCCGACTTCTTCTACCATTCACATTTGCGTCAGGGGGGGGGCGAGTGGCACGTGCGAAACCGGGGGCAAAGCTAGTATTATTATAATACTGTGTCATTGATATTCTTATAAGTTAATTGAAAATTGCTTACTTCGTTACTGAAACTTTTCAGATCATATAAAATGGTAATTTTTATCACATTTTGCTGATGGTAACTGAAACTTTTGAGGGCAAATAAAGTGGTAATTTTTATCACATTTTGCTGATGGTAACTGAAACTTTTGAGGGCAAATAAAGTGGTAATTTTTATCACATTTTGCTGATGGTAACTGAAACTTTTGAGGGCAAATAAAGTGGTAATTTTTATCACATTTTGCTGATGGTAACTGAAACTTTTGAGGGCAAATAAAGTGGTAATTTTTATCACATTTTGCTGATGGTAACTGAAACTTTTGAGGGCAAATAAAGTGGTAATTTTTATCACATTTTGCTGATGGTAACTGAAACTTTTGAGGGCAAATAAAGTGGTAATTTTTATCACATTTTGCTGATGGTAACTGAAACTTTTGAGGGCAAATAAAGTGGTAATTTTTATCACATTTTGCTGATGGTAACTGAAACTTTTGAGGGCAAATAAAATGGTAATTTTTATCACATTTTGCTGATGGAAATTTTGCTGATGGTGGTTTTTTGGTTATTTCACGCATTCTACACGGTTTACAACTTTTTTTGTCAAAATTATCGAAGGGCATTATCGGAAGATATGAAATACAATTATTAACACAGTTGTATTATGGAGATTGACACTTTATCTGAAACATTCAGCAAATTTTATTTGTATTTTTTTTCACGCACATAATTTTGGCAGGCGGGTATGGGTACCGCCGCCCGGGAACCATTTATTGGATAACCAACACCTCTGCCGTAGGTCAACCCAATTGGTTCGCTTCGTTTGGTGACTTAGCATGGGTGCCCGGATTCATGGGGTGAGGTTTGTCAAGGTCTTGCTGCATGGCGGACCGGATCGAGAGAGACTGATTGAGGAGGTCTTTTGATATCTCCAGTCAGAATCCTTCGACCCATCGCCTTGCACCGCAGTTTAAGGGATGGATTCAAACATACCTATTTCCTTCCCAGAACTTTTCTTCTTCTTTTCCTTAAAAAACCCTCCACACTGCATCCATCAATGAAGATATAGACCCTGAAGGATATTTTTTTCCTCGGGGCCTCCTGTGTGGAGCTAATTTAAAAAAAGTTAAATAATAAATTGACACAAAAGATTAGAATAAAAAACGTTAGGATTTTTAGTTGCTTACAATGTGTACAGATAGTATTTTGTTTATATCGAGTGCACGAAACGATCAACAAACTAGATTACTAATAAGTATAATCATTTATTATATTGTACCTAGTCAACATTTTCAAAATCTAAGTAGTTGGGTATCTACCATCGATCAAGTGTTTATACATCTATGGTAACTACTTAGGTATATGTTTTTGTTACGAGGCATTTAATGTCTGATAAATAAAATGTCCCTGAATCGTTATTTTCGTATTGCTTATCAAAGTAGAGTTCATAAGAGTTGTGCACTTTTCACTTTTGCTTCTTGATAATATCAATGTGTGATTTATTTATTTTCTCTATCATAAGTATTGTATTTCAAGATGATGAATCGGGGAAAATGTATATTTACTTACTTGTTTTGATGCGATAACCGGCTTTATAAGTTATTAGAAAGTCCATGTAGTGAAAGTAACTGGTATTTCATCGCTTTCTGTTGGTCAACGACAGCGGCCAATGTCACGATAAAATATTACAAAAATACTTGCTATTACTTTTCTGGACCAAATTATAGAATCAACGAATTGCGAAATCAAATGGATTGTAGGCCCAATTTGGGCCTACAATTCCGTACAAAACTGTGCTTTCGAAATTCAAATGGGATGGAGATTTAGTAGTAGAGATTTCAGTAGTATTTCGGCGATTGGTAAGTGAGACGGAGCGCTGGGGGGTTGGGCTAAATCAGAGGTTCCCAAACTTATTTTTCTCGTAGACCCCTTTCAAAATTTTACTGAATTCGGTGGACCCCCTGCTGCTATATTTCTACCACATTCCCAAAACTCGTAAAAAATTGTGAAGATTAGATTTAACGATGGAAATTTGAGTCGCGACTGAGTTCCAACCCTAAATTCGGAGTGGTATAAATAAAAGAAAAATAGTGCATTTTCTTGGGTTCTATTTATTAAAATAATATGACAGACTTAGGGGGGTAATACATGTAGATGACTCAAAAAAATGATTTTATTTCATAATTGTTAGTATAACTATTTAAGAATATCTTCCCAAAGTTTAAAAATAAAAATTTCAGTTCCTTCCGGTGTTTTGAGGGTTTTGTACCGAACCGCGTGGTAGACTTGAAACGCATTTTTCTTGAAACGACGTTTTTTGAAATTGTGTGCACTCTAGCTCAGAAAGTTTTTTAAAAAAAAAATTTAAAATGTGCAAACACCTTTTTTATGTAATTAAGCTCTCTCTATGTGAACCGAAATTCGAAGTAATGTAATAAGGAACTCCAGTAAAAAATATTATGGCTTTAAAAAAATATGTTCATATAGACCAATAAACGCTGATTCTGAATATATAACTTTTATTTAATAATATTAAACGCAGAGTTTTTAAAAAAATGTTAAAAAGTGTATTTTTAAACCTCTCCTCAAAACACAGCGTTAAGTTGGCATTACTGAAATGTTGAGTGGTGATGTCACTGCTAACCTGTCACCTGGTGATATTGTATTGTATTGACATTTGAAATGACTTGAAGTGCACACGTATGCAATTCAACATTTCGTGTTTTTGGTTTATTTTCATACTGTTTATAGAGTTTTAGATAAATAATAGTTATTGTGTTTATTGAAACATAATTTAGGCCCCCAACAATTTACGAAAAGGGCTATATTTGCGGACAATCTGCAATAAATTTTGCCTATTTGAGGTTAAAGTCGTGTCATATTTGACATTTGGTTTATGTATTTTCAAATTGTTTTTAGTATAGGGCTTTTTATACAAGTTATTACAAAATCGTCATGATCAGTGTATTATAAATACCAGTGTTTCTGTGTGTTATACATAAAACAATGTACAAAGTAAAGCCTGAACACAAAATACGATGGCTTACGATGTTATATGTATTTGCAATGAAAGAGATGATTTATTGTTTTTATATTGCACTTTGATTAAATACAATAACAGTAGCGGTGAAATGTGGACATCAGTTAATCTTGAATAAAAAACTACTTCTCACACCTAAATGTCAAAGTAGTCATCGGCCATCATTCCGCCATATTGTCCATTTAAAACAGGGATGTTCTGCCCAAAAAAAATATTTCCCTAGATTTCGAAGTGAAATTTCCCTAGAATTTCACATTTATGCAATTACCTACGTAGCCACCTGATTGTGTAACACTAATCCTGTTATATGTTAATTAATTTGATTAATTAATTGGAAAGATATCGGAACTTGGTAAATATAAAAACACTTTTTGCTACGTGAAGTAATAATTTAAAAGTACGAATACACTCACCACTGAATTAGAAACTGAATTCCAAATTTAAAAAAAAACACTTTGCAAAATAAAAATCTACTGCAATCACCGAAAAAACGGAACTGAAAACATAAATAAATTTTTTTTTTTTTCAGAGGCGTGGTATTTTTCGCGCTATCTTTTAGGATTGCAAGAGAATCGTAGCTCCTAAAAAAAATTGCCAAAATATGAAAATTAGAGTCTCAAAGCTTCAATTTTTCACCGAAATACAGCCTGTAAAAAATCACGGAAAAATTTGAATTTTTTTTGGTCCCTTAATTTTTTTTTTGAGTGGTTTATTATCTGCCTACATTGATAGGTAAAGCCAAGCCAACATTTTTGTTCTTTACTATCGAAACCAGATAAATTTTCGTGGACCCCACATACAACTCGTGGACCCCCATTTTTTTAACACGCCAACGTAGACCCCTGTCGAGTCTCCCGTGGACCCCTAGGGGTCCACCTGGACCACTTTGGGAATCACTTGGCTAAATGGAACATTTTGTTTCAATTCAAATTTGTAAGGAATACGCTCCTAGTGTTGTATTATTTCTTCTGTTATCTAAGATAATCTTCGACCAAGCATATGTATCCTTGATCAATGAAGATAATGCTCATTATAACCGCGATAACAGACAAAGATTTTTGAAGTGAAACTTCTATAGCCCCGTTGTGATTAGGAATTCGGATGACACGGAAATGACGCGTACAGCACCTGTGAAGTATAAAACGCTTATCAAGGCTCCTATTGGTTGAGATATAAAACGGAAATGGAGCCAGGTCTGCGCTCATTGGCTGCTTTGATTATGACCTCACTTTTCAAGGCGCCTTGGTTCTTAGTTATCTTCATAGTTTGAGATTGTTTTGGTAAAGTTTCACTTCTACCGCGTGTTAACTGAACTCGATTTTTTTTAAACTTTTATAGCAGAAAATCTGTGTTCTCTCAAAAAGAAAAGAAAAACTCTCGAATGGAGGGCTTGGCGTCATGAAATTTTAACATCTTTTCTGTTTGAAGTTCTCAAATAAACAAAACGTTTTTTGCCGGCAATTTCGTGTCAATGGTGAGTTATGGTGATCTGCAAAACCCTTTGAATTCTCCGAAATAATTCAAAATGTCATATTTCCCTTTTTGCATTTTCAATTCAAATCTTGGGCGAAGCTGTGTAATAATAAAAGTACTATTAGTATTATTAGTGCCTACATATATGAAAGCGTTGATTTGTTTTTCTAGAACAACGACCCCCTCCGCTAATATAAATTTAATCACGTACGCCATAATGTGTGTAATTGTTATTCTATCCGTTGTGGAGTGGGGTTATTTATCATTTTATCAGCAATGGTCAGAAAAACATTATGACAATAAAACAATTATTATTAGATATTAAATGTGTATATAAATCAACAATTCAATATCAAAACATGAAGAAATTTTTTTTGGTTCCACCTAAATTTGAAAACGGGCCTCGCTTTGCCGAAAAGAGTGCCTACCATTACGTCAAATGGCCCCTATCCAAACCAATGATTATGAATTAAGCATTTCACCGTTACGTATTATTTCTTAGCACTTCATTGATTCAGTTCTGATCCGAATCTTCGATTACCAAAGAAAGATGAATGGAAAAATAATTAAATAGTTATTATAAGCAATAATTATCAGCCTGAAACACTCATCCATATTGAAAAATCTTCCGAGAAAAGATACATGACGCCAACGGGACTTGAACCCGTGCTCTTCTGATCTTTTCTCGGAAGATTTTTCAATGTGGATGAGTGTTTCAGGCTGATAATTATTGCTTATAATAATTGTTACCCTTTGTGCTATGCATAAAAATCTTGTCTTAAGGCCAAGTGTAATCATTTTTTAATTTGAAATAATGATTATATTATCACGCAAATCGATAAACATAATGTTTTTAATAAGAAAAATATTTTTTTTACATTTTTTAAATTAACATAGGCTTAGCATTTATCAAAACCAAATCAGAAATACGACCTTATTTTGACCGTTTTTCGTATGTTTTAAAAAATATTTTTAATAGCTGAATATCCTCAAAGTATACGTTCAGGGGTTTTCTTTAGAACCACGTAAAGAAATTAAAAGAAAATAAATTAATATGTTTTTAGTTAATTTTTTTCAAAAACACCAATTTTCGTGTATTTTTAAACGCTGATAACAAATCTTTGGATTCGTTTATTTTAAAAAAACGTTACGATAAGTTGTAGGTATTATATTTTTCCATTTTTTAAAGACAATTTTATAATTTTAAACTTCAATTTAACAATGAAAACCGGGAACTTTAATTACTAGCAAAAGCCCTCTGTCGTGTGGCGCCCATTTATCTTTCTGTTTACGGTTCGATTTGAAACTAAAAGCTTTTTTCAAATTATTTCAAAAGATGGCAGTAATCAATCGCGGTGAGAACCTAATATATTATTACGTTCATTTTTGGAGAGACAATTTCAACCATCTGCCTATACATGTAGGTACCTATTCGTTTTATGGTATGATTTGTGCATGGTGTTTTACCATTTGAGAATAGTTGTGCATGGTCAATGGTGTTTGGCCATCATAAACGATAATAAATCACTAGGTATAGGATCTATGTCTTAACACATAACTCCGTGCTAACAATTAATTCCGACGAATTCGACAGAAACATAAAATGTGTTTTTTGTAGGTTTCAAAAGACATTTTGAAATAGATGGATTATAGAATAAAAAGTTTTTTGTGGACTGATATTTATATTTTTGTTTGTGGTTTTATCAAATAGGTCCATAGTTAGGTACCTATGGTCCTTTATTACCATTGACCAAGTCAGTGGGCATCTTCAATTTATCTTTAAACAAATATACAATATTGTTACGAAGGCAGTTCAGTTATGTATATTTCTTACTATTCATATGTAAAAGCCCCGAAAAAGGACGTTAATAAATAAATAAATAAATAAATATAATCCTAATTTGTATGTACCTACATTATGTTTAAAACATTTTTTTTAAATTGAATCAATCACATATGTCGGTAAATTAGAGTTAAATTTATTTACATTTCCTCATAATTTTATTTGCTTTGGTGTTATAAAAATAATGAAAATAGTGAAGAACAGGACGTAGTAGGTAGTTACTCTCAGTATTGCCCTGGTGTAAGACCACCAAACAGAATTGAAACGTTACTTGAAATGGTTTTAGCCGTGTTTGGTGACCAGATCTAAATAGCTAGCTAAATTCCCCACCTTCCGCTTCCCCATCTCCTTCCCCTCCCCACTACCTTCAGCCTCACAATATACCCCAATTTGGGGATTCCAAAGTCTCATTGGCTCAAGACGGGAGCAGTTGGGACTTGGGGTGACTTATGGCAGAGATGTTGGTTATCCAATAAATGGTGCCGGGGCAGCGGCAACCACACCCAACTCCCAAATTTATTGGATAACCAGCAACAAGAGGTTCGCTACGTTTGGTGACTTGTTTGTGACGTCACACTAGAGGGGAGGGGGTCCCACATTTTTTTTTATATGAATACCGCAATTGAGTCTGCTCCCGTCTGGAGCCAGTGAGATTATGGCATCCCCAATTGGGGTATGTTGTGAGGCTGAAGGTAGCGGGGAGGGGAAGGAGATGGGGAAGAGGAAGGTGGGTAAATACTTAGCTATTCAGATCTGGTCAGCGAACACGGCTAAAAGCCATTTCGAGCAACGTTTCAATTCTGAATGGTGGTCTTACACTAGGTCGATACAGAGAGTATCATCCACTCTGGAACGTGCGACAAATATACTATGTATTATTTTCAATGAATTAGTTTTGAAATAACACAAATTAAACGAATAAAATGAATTTTCCATGCCGGGATTCGAACCCGCGACTTTCAGATTGCGAGTCAAGAGCCTGACCGTTAGACAACGCCGACCGTCAAATGTCAAATGCCAAATGTGACAATGCGTGACAGAGACGGGGGGGGGGGGGGGGTCAAAAATCTTAAAATTCATGTGACGTAATTAATAGATGGCCCCTAATGAGGTATTCACAATAAAAAAAGTTTATTTTAAATTATTTTAAAAAAAAGTCACTTTATTTATTTTCGTTATGTAGACCTATTGCTAGGTATTTATGAGGTCTATATATATAACGCTATATATATATTTATGAGGTCTATGAGAAATGTGGATATCCGCAAATAATGTAAGGCTGATGTAAGCATAATGAGTAAGATTAAGAAAGGGACCCTCAGATGGTTTGGGCATGTAGAGCGAATGAACGAAGAAAGTAGTGTAAGAAGAATATACGACGCGAATGTGAATGGTAGAAGAAGTTGGGGACGCCCAAGGAAGACATGGCACGATCAAGTGAATCAGATACTTGAGTCGGGCCATGTCAAAAGTCAGAATAATAGAAGAGAATGTATGAGACGATGTATGAATGTGAGTGAGGCAAAGAGTGTGTGCCAAGACCGAGTTGTTTGGCGGTCCATCCTCTCTGCCTACCCCTGCGGGGAAACGGCGTGATGGTTAGTTAGTTAGTTAGTTATATAACAATCTGAATTCGGAAACGTGGTTTTTCAACAGGGTCATTTAGGTACCATACCGTGCACAAATGATGCCATTGCCACGTGGTCGTGAGCTTTCAAATGCTTGAGTCTAAGACTGCGTTTATCAAAAAGAGAATTCTCAGTGATATTTGTTTGTGTTGTAAAAAAAAAGGAATTTTGATGTATTTGATGTATTGATCTACGTCAAATGTGCTGAGTACTAATACCATATTTACGGCACGTTCCAGAGTGGAAGTTACCAGTATCGCCCTGGTGTAAGACCACCGAACAGAATTGAAGTGTTACTTGAAATGGCCTTAGACGTGTTTGGTGACCAAATCTGAATAGTCAGGTACTTCCCCACCTTCCTCTTCCCATCGCCTTACCCTTCCCGCTACCTTCAACCTCACAACATTGGGGATGCCATAGTCTCACTGACTCCAGACGGGAGCAGTTGGCACTCTTGTGCGATATTCATATAAATGTTTTTTTTTAATCTGAAAAACGGTCAAGGTATAATTTAGGAGGCGGGTATGCAGACGATTCCGTCGCCAAGACCCGGACAAACAACACCCTTACAACGAAAATATGAAAGAGAAAAAGACACCGAAAAATTACCATTTGTGACCGTTATCTTTTTGTATTTTTCTGTGCCCCGTCCGGCCTTTCCTCCCTGCCGCTAAAATATATAAAATACATGTCGTTGTAAAGGACCACCACGTCCAAGTTTTGCTATGGTGATAAAATTAACGAAAAAATATAATTTTTGTTCATATGAAGCGGATACTTTGTGATGTGACATTATTAATTTAAAATAAAACAATAACTTTGTAAACACCACTTTTATTTTACTCAGTATAATACTCTACTTAGAGTATTATACTGCCCTGATGAAGCTACGGTTGTAGCGAAACCCGGTCGGCATAAAGTATAAAAATAAAAGTGGTGTTTACAAAGTTATTGTTTTATTTTAAAGAAAAAATATAACTTCATGGAGTTCAGGTAGTAGGACACGTGTGCTGTAGCATCTGGTAGCAACCCTAGCCGCCCGAATCCTGCTGTGACGTAATCAGTGACCACTCGGTGATAGTATGTGTGACAATACATGTTGAAATAAATATAAATATTTATTTTTCTAGTGGCATCTTTCGGATTTTAAAGAAACTTTTTGAAGACAAAATAATCTCAAAATGACTGATAGAGACCGTTCTGACCGCTAGAGTGCTCTGATGCAGTTTTATACGGATATTTATACCTATTACATTGGGTGTTAAACGTTAGTTTAATAATTAAAAAAATAATAATTAATATTTGACAAGTTTAACTATTTCCCCAATAAATGAAGACATAATATGTCTCGACGCCACCTAGCGAAGGATTTAACACTAACAGTGTCTCTCTCGCAAAAATAAAGTTGGTTGTTTTCAGGTGGAAAAATATAATAAGCAGTAATTGTTAATCAGAAGGGCACGAGTTCAAGTCCCGTTGGCGTCATGTATCTTTTCTCGGAAGATTTTTCAATGTGTATGAGTGTTTCAGGCTGATAATTATTGCTTATAATAATTGTTACCCTTTGTGCTATGCATAAAAATCTTGTCTTGAACGTTAGTTTAACAATTAAAAAAATAATAATTAATATTTGACAAGTTTAAGTATTTCCCCAATAAATGAAGACATAATTTGTCTCGACGCCACCTAGCGACGGATTTAACACTAACAGTGTCTCTCTCGCAAAAATAAAGTTGTTTGTTTTCAGGTGGAAAAATATAATAAGCAGTAATTGTTGAATGAAACACTAGTATATATTGAATCATTTTGCGGGTATAAGATAAGCCGCCATAGCTCAATTGGGAGAGCAGCTGACCGGCAATCAGAAGGGCACGGGTTCAAGTCCCGTTGGCGTCATGTATCTTTTCTCGGAAGATTTTTCAATGTGGATGAGTGTTTCAGGCTAATAATTATTGCTTATAATAATTGTTACCCTTTGTGCTATGCATAAAAATCTTGTCTTAAACGTTAGTTTAACAATTAAAAAAATAATAATTTAATAGTTGATAACAATTAAATTCCCTATCTTACTTCACAAATTTAGATACAATTCTTATAATAAATTAACTGTACGTGTACATATGTGTACCATGTATTAGCAAAAAATGAGATAATTAGGTAATGAGGAGAAGCTCTGTCATTAATCAAAAGGATTTCCATTTCGAATCTCTCCTCGCTGAAGCGAAATATAACTTTGCCCGAAGACATTTGGTTCGGGAGCAATACTCCTCTCCACCGGGAAAACCATTAAAGAAGATTTTCACTCCGAACCCACACCGCCGGTTTTTACTGCTAGGCCCTGCGGGCGGCCTTATGTTGCGCTTCGCCCAGTTTGAGTGTAGGTAACTATTTTATAATTCCGATAAGAACTGGTTCCAAAAATAGCCAGTTCCTCGGATCCACTGTCATCCAGTGACAGCTAGTCCCCGAGTTAAAGTAACTGTGACAGGCAATGACGCCATATGTAATCTCTCCAAATCCGGAGATATACTTAAATTATATACATCCGTAGTACTTACGAGTATGCATACCTAGGGAAGAAACGTCCACATGCGAGCTGCTGACGTAAGTGGTGACATCTTGTGACGAATTCTTGAATTAAAAGCCAAATTACAACGGTAGTTTTGTTTAAAATTCCACGTACACAGATGTTATTTGTGGCGCAACATGTACACGATACTTCTGCCGTAGGTCACCCCAAGGGGTCCCCTACATTTGGTCACTTTGCAGAGGTGCCCCGGTTCATCGGGTGATATGTGCTCAGGTCTTCAAATACTAAAAAGGTGACCAAATTTATAGGAAAAGGTACACTGGAATTCGACAACAAAAATATGGAAAAAATGATCCTTCACATTGATAAAAAAAAGTGCTTCGTAGTCTCCCCACCCTTGTCTACTTAAATTTTCTGAAGGTTTCACTTCTACCGCGCGTTAATTGCACACTCTGATTTTTTTAATGTATTTTTAATGGTTGCTAAATAATAATATATTATTTATTAAGTTTATGGAATAAAGTATCAAAGGATTTTAAGTTAATATTTTCGAACCTTAAACTCGCCTATTGTGAGAATTTCTGTACTTACCAACTTCAAGTCAGTATTAATTGGCGTGTACTATACCTGCGCAAGAATGAGAATGTCAAGTTCATTAAGTTTGGTGCGTACTATACATAATCCCCTTGATCTAACCGCAAATTCCCTGACTGATTCTCTGTGAATCTGCCTCACTGAATAAAATGCCTCACGTTCCCTAAACAACGATCGAAATTGCTAGCAATTTTATAGTACTGTCCAGTCAGTGGCGTAGCTGGCATGGATCTGGCTGGATCTGGATGGCTGACCCGGGGCGGATAACGTGGTGTCCCCCCCCCCCCCTAGCCAAAATTGGTCCGTCCTGGAGGGGGGGGGGTGGGGTGGCTTGAGAATTGTGCTCTTGGGGGGGTGACACTCGGTCGGTTGGCACCCGGACGGGTTGGCCCCCCTCGCTACGCCACTGGTACTGCCACTTTAGATTTAGACGAAAAGCACATATTAACAAGGTTAACGTTTCAGATTCTAGAAAATTCGATAAGAAAGCCCGTTTGCGATCTGCGTTCATTTTGTCATAATTTATTGTTATTACAAAATAATAGCAATAATGATAATAAGAATAATATTTCGCTCGATGCGAAGTCTTAATAGCCCCCAGCCTCCGCTAAGATGGCTGAATTCTTCCTGATTCCATGATTACAGAGAATTAGCACAACACCCAAAAAATCATTATTTATTTTTCCTATTATTTTTAATTATTTATTTACTTGCGTTTCTGTTTTTTTTTTATATTTTAGTTTGCTACATTAGGTACTTAGTTTCATATTTATAAACACCTTTCTGTGAACGTTATTAATTGGTCTTTCTTTTGTTTACCTGTTCCGCGTATTTCATTATTAAGACTTTTAATGTTACTAAAATAAATAAAAACAACAGACGACAATAACAACAACAAAAAAGGAAGAAAAAAATTCGAGTGCAGTTAACACGCGGGCGAAACTTTACCAAAGCAATCTCAAACTATGAAGAACACGGAGCCTTGAAAAGTGAGGTCATATTTAAAGCGCAGTGAGTAGGCCAATGAGCGCAGACCTCACTTCGTTTCCGTTTTATATCTCAACCAACAGGAGCCTTTTTAGGTGTATAATGCTTCGCAGGTGCTGAACGCGTCATTTCCGTTTCACCCGAATTCCTAATCGCTATCGGGGCTAAAGAAGTTTCACTTCAAAAATTCTCCAAAAACGACAACAACATTTATATTAGGAAGTCTTCTCCAGTAGGCCCGCGCAGTGCCACTCCCTGCTGCTTCTTGCTGAGGTCCTTTCTTCAGAGTGGCTATTGGTCTTTCTGGGCAGGAAACACTGCCACCTCTGGCTGTGACTGACTCTTGATCTTTCCGGATGGTAGATACAACCCTTGCGCCGAATCCGTATCGCCTCCTGAACTAAATGGTTCAGTTGAGTTTCCCGTTTGATCTCCCTCTGTTACGGCGGTTACGTCCCTTGCGCCGCTGACTTAGAAATCGCGTGAAACTCTTCCCCTCGGTCCGTGGTGAGAATGATACGTCTTCTCTCTCCTTCTCCTCCTTCTTCTCGCGGGTAATTAAACCACAAGTCACCGTCTGAGAGTGGTGACTTGGCCAGCTTGTTTCCTCTAACAGTACAGTAATAACAATATTTCTTCAATAAAACTCTATTAACCGGTATTAGCTGCGCCAGTGTTATTTTCTCTGATTAACGAAACAACTTCGATGATTGGGAGTTTCAATAATACTTCGGTTCGTCTAGATTACGAGTTGTGTTTATTATTGTCTTATTTACAATTAATATTTAACTGGGCTTAATATTTAACTGTTCTTTAGTTACGTTTACGTAGCTCTATGTTAATCTGGATCATGGGAAATGGTAGCTGTAGATCGAATACGATCGGATATCTTCGTAAGCGTTCGGACCCGACAAATTAAAACTACATATAACTACCTGCACTAACGTGTGTTGAGGGAAATTGAAACTACGTACTACGTACACAGTCATGTACTCAACAGTAACCATAATATGTAACGCATTGCTATCCCCAGGTCACGCATGATATAATTTTGGATAAGTATATTTTTGCACTGCATTTTGGCATAGAATGATTCACGTTATCAGTTGACTGCTTTTTAGTTGTGTTAGTTGCCCGTCGTTATAATTACGAGATATGTAAATATACGAGTATTAACACGAAAACAATCGAGATAGTAGGAAGTGCTTGTTTAGGTACGTAAGTAGGTACGTCTTATCGCTAATGATAACCCATTTTATTACTTACATAATACATAATAAATAATAATAGCAATACTGCAATACTAAAGTAGTAAGTTATTACTTTTTCAAATCACCGACAGTAATATTATTTACGCCCAAATCGTAAAAGCGCATTCAACACGGCAAAAAAATAAATAAAGAATAACGCATTTTATTTTATAACTAATAATACATAAATATTGGTCACAGCATTAAAAACTCTATTTTAAATATTTTAGTAGCGTTTACCTGGTTTTCGTGTACTTAAATAAGCACTTAAAGATAGTGAATAAAAAAAATCGGATTTTTTAAATTAGATCACAATGGACGGGTGGATTGAGTCATTGTCAAAAATTTGAACTGAACTTTATAATATGCTATTAGCGCAGACCCGAAAAACTACAAAAAATTATAAATTCCCCTATCTTGCCTGCGTGGCAGGTCGGATTGGGAGAGACTAAAATTTATATCGCTTTTAACACTTGAAAGTCAATCAAAAGTGATATGCTAAAATAATCTAAAAAATCAGTAGGTTTGCGGCCAATTATGCAAATAATCATTTGCACTCCTTGCCTGCTTATACTCGTATACAATGAAACATTTTCTTTGAAAAAGATTCCAAATTCATATAAGTAGTAAATAAAGTTAAAATATGTCCAGATGCGTCAAGGTGTCGGATTCTTATTAAAAACAATGGGCTGAAGAAGAATAGATGTTACGTTAATTCTTCAGATAATAATGATTATAAATAAAAACAGGTGTGCAGTTCACACGCGGCAGAAGTGAAACCTTTGAAAACTAATTTACATATTATTATATATACGATCCCAAAATATCTTTTTATTTTTAATTCTGTCTACTTATTATTTATTTTAATTTTATGCTTATTTTTTGTTATTTGTGTGATGAATTTTGTTTTCATTTTATGCTTTAATTAGGTACCTACCTAATATTTAAACTATTTTTTTTTCTTTTCTTTTATAGTTGTTTATGTAATATGGCAGACTGGGATTGCACTACCCTCCCAGTCTTGCTGGAATAAAAACTTAAATAAATAAAAAATAAAAAAATAATTAAATTGACCTTTGGTTTCTAAGTCTAAATAATGAATAGTCATGGAAGTGCTAGCTCGAGTAGGTCTCTGTATGCTATTCCATTGATGATTGCATTACAAATATTTTATTTTGTTTCAGGGTCTAACAATGGCAGCCAAGATCAAGGTAGGACCCGTCGTAGACATTCTCGGTGATGAGATGACCAGGATTATTTGGGATCTCATTAAAGATAAACTGATTCTGCCTTTCCTGGACATTGAACTGCACACATTCGATCTGGGGATTGAATACAGAGATGAGACTGAGGACCAAGTTACCATTAATTGTGCAAATGCCATTAAAAAATACAACGTTGGCATTAAGTGCGCCACCATTACTCCAGATGAGAAAAGAGTCGAGGAGTTCAACTTGAAGAAGATGTGGAAGTCTCCCAACGGAACCATCCGTAATATCCTGGGTGGAACAGTCTTCAGGGAAGCCATCATCTGCAAGAACATCCCTCGCCTGGTCACTGGCTGGGACAAACCCATTATCATTGGGCGTCACGCCCATGCAGACCAGTACAAGGCCACCGACTACATAGTCCCCGGAGCTGGCACACTGGAGATGAACTGGACTCCCGCTGAAGGAAGCGGCCGGAAGCACATCAAGGTTGTGGTCTATGAATTCACCGGGCCGGGTGTGGCTCTGGCTATGTACAACACAGACGAGTCCATCATTGACTTTGCTCACTCGTCATTCAAGTTTTCTCTGGATAGGAAATATCCTCTGTACTTGAGTACCAAGAATACAATCCTTAAGAAGTACGATGGTCGTTTCAAGGACATCTTCCAAGAGATTTACGATTCTGAATACAAAGCCAAGTACGAGGCAGCTGGAATTTGGTACGAACACCGTTTGATCGATGATATGGTGGCTTATTGCATGAAGTCTGAGGGAGGTTTCGTTTGGGCTTGCAAGAATTATGACGGAGATGTGCAGTCTGACTTTGTTGCCCAAGGCTACGGGTCTCTGGGTCTGATGACATCCATGCTGATTTGTCCCGATGGCAAGACCGTGGAAGCTGAAGCTGCCCACGGAACTGTCACCCGTCACTTCAGGTTCTACCAACAAGGAAAAGAGACCTCCACCAACCCCATTGCTTCCATCTTCGCCTGGACCAGGGGTCTTCTCCAACGCGCCAAGCTGGACAACAACAAGGAGCTTAACGACTTTGCGGAGAATTTGGAAGCTGTCTGCATTGAAACCATCGAGTCTGGCTTCATGACCAAGGACTTGGCTATCTGCATCAAGGGTATGAATAATGTGAAGCAGGGAGATTACTTGGAAACTTTTGCGTTTATGGATAAGTTGGGCGAGAATCTCCGTAAGAAAGTTTCAGGTTGACTAAATGATTGCAAAAGCAGACTGAAATGTATTTCACAAATTATTTTTTACAAGTTTTTCATATCTATTCATATTATTTTTTATGTATTTTTAATGGTTGCTAAATAGTAATATATTATGAAGTAAGTTTTTGAAATAAAGTGTAAAATATTTTTTTCATTAATGAAATATTTTTTTATTTATTTATTATTATTTATTTATTATGTGCATCTATATAAAAAGGTTTACATTTTTTTGGTCTTGCCTATCTCACTAGGAAATCCTGTGCCGAAATAGACTAGTTTACAAATTTTTCATAAATATTATATAAGGTAATTTTTCAATAAAACAAAAATATTTGACAAAAATTTTCAGGTTGGTAGGTAGTGGTAACAATAATGAGGTAGAGGATTATATTTGGGTGAGGTGACTAATTATTGCACGACCTTTTTCGATGATCCATTGTTTGATCAGGATTTTGTATTTATTAATATTATTCAATTATCTTTTTTTGTCAGGTAGATTATTGTATATTTTAGGCGCAATGTATTTGAAATTTTTTTGACCACATGTTGTGTTCGTTTTAGGTGTTTGTATGAGTTCTTTGGTTTTGTGCCGCGTGTTTACAATATTTTGGGAATTTTTATGAAATGTATGTGTTTTATTTTTAAACATATGAGTTAAGATTGTTTTTTGTGCAAATTTGTCGAATATCTAATACAGGGAATTTGTTGAATATATCTACAGTACTTGTTATTATGGGAACTTTAAGAATGACTTTCATAATTAATTTTTGTGCCTTCGATAATGAATCTATAGCTGATAATGTTGCACCTCCCCATGCGATTATTCCATATTCAATGATTGATTGACAAAGAGAGTAATAACAATTTTCACAGATTTGGAATCTAGTATGTTTCTAATGTTTTTGAAGAAATAAATATATTTTCTAAGTTTATTCGTGATAAGTAGGCAATGTGTATTCCACTTAAGATATTGATCAAATGTAAGTCCAAGGTATCTGATGTGGTCCGTTCGATCTAGGCAAGGACATTGACAGAATGTATCGTGAATGCAAGAATATTCATGTACTTTTATTTCAACATCTTGATTAGGTTGGCCAACGATATTTATACTAGAAGTAATGTATTTTGTTTTGGTGGTATTTAGTGCAAGAGAATTAATATCTAGCCATTTTGTATGCATCTAATCAAGTGTCGGATTGAATTTTGAATTTTACAATTTTTCCATCTATCATTAGGTTACAAAGATCGTTTATGTATATGAGAAACAAAGTAGGGCCTAAGACGCTTCCTTGGGGAACACCAAAGGTTATACGAAGGGGTTGGCTGAATTTGTTTTTGATTTTGGCACTTTGAGTTCCATTAGTTAAGTAACTTTGAAGAATTTCTAGGTCTTTCCCTCTTATACCAATGGTATTTAGTTTATTAGTAAGGATGCCAAGCGAGATCAAAAGCTTTTGAGAGGTCTAGGAAGATAGAAATGCATTTTATACCCTTATCTAAATTTGAAACAAGAAAGTCTGTAACAGCAATAGTAGCATCGGCAGTGCTCTTATTTGACCGAAAACCAAATTTATTTTCGGAGAGTAGCTGCTGCTTGCTTTCCAAAAATGTTTTCAGTTGATTGTTAATTATTTTTTCAACTACTTTCGAGAGTGAGTTAAATATTGTTATGGGCCTATAATGGTTAACGTCCACTTTTAGACCACTTTTGTACATGGGTATGACGAGCCCTTGCTTTAATTGTTTAGGGAAAATTCCCTGTGATATGCTGAGGTTAATTATGTAAGTGAGAGGTTCCAATAGTGTTCATGTCTTGAGTAAGTTGATGCCATCCATACCGGTAGACTTTGTGTCTTTTAATGAGTTAATTATATTCTTAATATCCTCATGTGTAACCGTTTGAAATTTAAATTGTTTAGAACGGGGTATATGTGTTTTTTCCTGTAATTTTGTATTAGAATTCAGAGAGAACAATTTGTTTGCTAATTTTTTCCCGACATTAGTGAAAAAGTCATTGGCATGGTTTAGGATTTTTTCGGATTCTTTGAGAAGTCGACGGTCAGTCCATCAATATTGAGTTGTTTTAGGCCAGTGTTTAAGTAAGGCTTAGTATGAGTAGCTTCGCGTAAAGTGTTCCACGTTTCATTTGGATTACCTTTGCTTTCTTCTATTTTATGTATGTAATATAATTCTTTAGCATTTCTTATGACTTTTGTACATATGTTTCTGTATCTTTTGTAAAAGTTGTTAAGTATAGTGTCAGAAAGATTCAATGAAGTTTTTTTATGGAGTAAGTTTCTTTTTCCTATACAATTTATAATGGTGTGATTTATCCAGGGAGTTAGAGGCTTACATTTGTGAGGGGTTGTTTTTACTACAGAATTAGTGTTATTATTTATTTCAGTTTGTAGTTTGTCTATGAAGAAAGTTCATGCATCATCAACGTTGGGTATGTGTAGTAAGTTGTGCCAATAATTACAGGAAAAAGATTTTTTGAATTCTCATAATCAACTCGTTTTATGCAATAATCGTGTTTCATTTTTATGGTGTGTTTAATGAAATCATAGTTGCATAGTGGTCAGTAACAGTAGATTCAAAAACAAGGGTTTTATATGGATTATTCGTTTTTATCATAAGCTAGATTCTTTGGTTACCCTAGTCGGGTGATTTATTGTAGATATCAATCCATGGTAACTAAGTAGGTTTAAGTAATCTTGGCATTGTAGTGTGAATTATTTGGTAAAGTGTTAATATTAATGTCTCCGACTAAAATTAAGTGTTTTTTATGCGCAAGTTTTGATAATTTTTCATTTAAGCTTTGTATGAATGGGGTTATATTGTGGTAGGATGGAGATCTATACATTGCTAGTATGCATGTACGATGTTTTTAGAAAATTTGCAACCCGGGATTATTATTTCCAAAGTTTGAACATTCAGTACATTATTCACATATATAATAATGCCGTCATTCTGATTGTGATGGGTTTTTGTGGAGAAGTGGGTATAATCAGGAAGATGTTTTGGTACATATAGTTCATTAATCCAACATTTTGATAGAATAATTATATCAAATTTAACCTTTAGATTATTCAGAAAAGTGAGTATTTCTTCCCAATTTTTATTTATTGATCGAACATTATGGTGAAAAAATTTTAGGTTCGTGTAGTCTTTCATTAGTAAATTACAAAATTTTGTATCTGAAGATTCATAATCATTAATTTTATCAGAAGATTCTGTTTCATTATCATAAATCAGTCTAGCCATTTTTAAAAACAATGGAATTTTAATATTTTGTATTGGGAGCCCCGTCACAGTGCTAATAAAACTGAGAGTTCGCCCTATATCCGATAGTAGTACATAGGTAAGATGATTTCTGACAGTTTGGAAACAATCACTGTAAAATGATTTCACAACAACAATGTTAAATAGTCAGGATCAGGTTTTGCATGGTAAGAGCGATCCGGCCAATGTTCGACATGTGACAGAGCTCATCAATATCCTAAATAATTTTAAATAAGTCATCAGAATGTTTAATATATATTATTTTATCCGTGGCTGATTTCTTTACCAAAATTTTTTCGTCCGTATACCAAACGTACGAAAACTTTTTTTGCTTGCATATTTGTTTTGTTTTCCATAGAAGTTCTTTGAAATAAGGATTAAGAATAGCTTTTTTTTTTTATTTTTATTTTTTTTTTAACTTTATGAGTAAAATCTCAAATTGTAATATTTAATTAAATGAAGACAATATAAGCGAAACTCAATCGAAAATCTGAAAACAGAAAAATCAGAAAAAGATATTGACACATCTGGGACCAGATGTGTCAATATCTTTTTCTGATTTTTCTGTTTTCAGATTTTCGATTGAGTTTCGCTTATATTGTCTTCATTTAATTAAATATTAAGAATAGCACTTATAAAAATCTTTTCGCAGTTAAAGTATTTTAAGATATCATGGGGATTTTTTTTCGGTTTACTAGGAGTAGGTCTCTTTTGCGGATATCCGTGAATCTGATACAAATTTTCGGGGGAGCTCCGGGTCGCCTGTCGGGAATCCTTTTGGCTTCCAGGATATTGTGGGAAAGAAGCACTACACCTACAGCTGTTGCTAGTTTCTTGACGGTCTCCGTGGGTTGTTCACCTTCACGTGGTGGTATTCCTGCGACCTCTAATGCATCCTCCTTTGAAGTCTGTTCGAGGCTGGCCAGGCGAATTTCGAAATTTTTTATAATAAGGTTTTTTTAATTTAATTATTTTCTTAAATTTTCTACCTCCGATACTAAATTTGCAAATAGTATTCATTTTTGTATTTAGGTCGTCATATTGGTTGCTGATAAAATCTCTAGAAGTTCGTGCATCTTTATTTTCGTTGTCTATTTTTTTTAACATTTCTTTTATCATGGTCTCAAATTTTTTCTCCATCTGCTTCATGAAGATTCCAATGTTGGTCTCACTGGTGTCAGGAATATTCAATCCTAGACCTTTGCTCCTAGTTTGTTTCTCTGCCATAACTGTTCTGATAATGCGCTGCAGCAAAACTGTCAAAAAATAATCTCAACTTTATTGAATAATGCCCGGCACAAATTTTTATTTTGCACTTGTGATAGTGTATTATTGTTTTGTATGGTTTGTAAATAATTCTGAATCACTGAACAGATATAATTTTCACTTTAACTATCACTTTGTAGGCTTTTGCAACTTGTGCACTACTGTGGTTTGACTTGCAGCACAAAGTGACTGCTTGACACTTGACAGCAGTCACTTTGTGGTTTGACATATTGAATGAAATAAAACAATAACTTTGTTTTTTAACCACGATTTATTTAATTTTTATAATACCAACCGGTTTCGCTTTACTAAATTAAACTGATCAAAAATACTCATAGTGTGAGCTTATACATATAGATAAAGAAAGAGACGAAACATAATACATAGGAAAAGTGAAAGAGACGGGTGATATTTAATGAATTACAAGAAAGATGTTTTACACTGCAGGAAGAGAAATGATTAATTAATAAAATTTGACGCCATTGGTAACCAAGTTTATTATTCATGTTTATATTTTTAGGAATAGCAAATATGAAATTTTTTGTGGCTATTTGTTTTTGTTTTTTATTTAAGATTCTATCATTGAGATCGGGCATTATAACCATTATTTACCGCGATTTTTTTTTATTATTGTTAGTTCGTTGGAGAAATTAGTATTAGATAACGGTATCGAGACCAAACAATGTGAATTTAATGTGTTGATGGTAGGAATTTATAAGGTTGAGGAAGGAATTCAGTTGACGATCTGTCCCTGTCGGAGGCGTCTACTAATATCTACAGGAATTCCAAAAACTGAACAAATCGGACCAATATCTGTGAGAACCAAAGTGAGGACGAATATGTACAGCTTAAACTGCACACTAATATCTATGAGAACCAAAGTGTGGACGAATATCTGCACCACTGGCAGAGATTGGATTTGCAATTATGTATAGCTTATTGGAATAACGTAATATTGCGTATGCAGTTTAAAAATCTTAATTTACGTATGTACGTAAAAATCCTTAATATCGGATTATTGGACACATTTAGCTGATTATTAAGGATTTGGGTTTTTGTTTTATCATCTTTCTTTATTTCGAGTGCTTCTAAATTATTTAGTCTGTTATCATGACCATTTCTATGTCAGTTAGGTTAGGTTAGGTTAGGTTAGGTTGTGGTGCCGTGTATTTCGAAATAAATAAATATCTTTGTTTTATGACCCCCATGTTTGTTCAATAAATTATTGTCCTCGTAAACAGCAAAATACTTAATATTATGCAAAAACTTCATGTATGTACTTTAAACGTTTAAGCCTTTACGTAATTACGTAATTGATATAATTTATGCTTTTCCGGACAACCTCTTGCTCAGCTGCCCTCTGTAGATATTAGTCCAACCTACGCTCCATACATATTAGTCCTCACTCTGAAGTTCATAGATATTAGTCCAACATATGAGCTGTAGATATTCGTCCGACGTATAGGCTGTAGATATTAGTATCAGGGGTCCTAGCACGGTCGATTGATATAGGTTTTATCGAAAATGTCGGTAACTTGTCATCCCTCCCGAGCACGTTTGCAGGTCGTTAACAACTAACAGTTCACAACGACTAAGGTTCCCAATTTATTTGACGTGAACTGTTGTTTGTTGGTTAGCGGCCTGCAGTCGTGCTCGGAGGCGATGACAAGTTACCGACACTTTCGATAAAACCTATATCGATCGACCATGCTAGGGGGCCTGGAGTCTCCCTGTCCATATGCAGAGTACGTCATTGACGTATCTTCTCCAGTAAGACATTTTTTATAAGGGGTGAGGTACTAGTTAAAATTTTGTTTTCTAAATCATTAAAAAAGCAACTTTTAAACTGTACTTTTACTGTACTTATGATGTACTTTGTATTTTTGTAGTTATAAATCTTAAATTTTTTTGTTCAATAAAGAAATATTATTATTATTATTATTATTCATGAATATATCAGCGATATATACCAGTTCTCTATGTAAGAGTTTTAAATTAAATTTTATATTATTACGTTGTTTATAAGCACATTTAAGATCCTCTTTTAACCATGCCAGTTTTGATAGATGAATGGAAGATTCATGGATTAAAGGATTATTTCTGACACTGTTAAAATGTATATTCAAGTACTTTGGAAACACCTTATTTTTTAAACATTGTCTAAAAATATATATTAGATCCTTACAAATGAAATTGGCGTTTTGCCGTACTGGCAACTTTGATCTCAAATATCTTCTCTTTGGTTAGGAATTCCAAATTCAAATTTATACAGCTATTTACTCATGTATTTGTGTTTCGAAAATTATAATTCATTTGTTTTTTCCTTAATTGTTTTTTTTTTTCTTTGCGTCACTTAGTTTACAAAATGGAAAACTTGAAATATCGCATTATTTACGAGTCCGAGTTCCACCGTGGCGAGTGCTGCAGAAACGGCTCGAAGGATTAATGATGTGTATGGCGACGGTGCCGCAAAAGAAAACACAGTGCGTTTTTGGTTCCAACGTTTTCATTCTGGAAATTTCAACCTGCAGAACAAGCCCCGTGGACGGCCGGAGACCAGAGTTGATAATGAAGAATTAAAAGCTATTATGGAAGCGGATCCATCGCAAACCACGTCCGAGTTAGCTGCAGGCTGCGGTGTTAGTGATAAAACTGTTTTAATCCACTTGAAGCAAATTGGGAAGGTGAAAAAGCTTGAAAGGTGTGTACCTCACGAATTGAGTGAAGCAAATCAACAAACGCGCATTGACCGCTAGACCACGCACTGCACAACAGACGGCTACCAAATTAGAGGAGCTTCAATTGGACATCCACCGTACTCTCCGGACCTTGCCCCAACAGATTACCATTTTTTTTCGAAATTTGGATAACTTCTTGCAAGGGAAAAAATTCAACTCCGATGGGCCAGTCCAAACCGCCTTCAAAGATTTTATTGATTCCCGTCCGATTGTTTTTTTAGTAAAGGGATCGATGAACTACCTATGAGATGGCAAAAGTTCATAGATAGCAATGGTACATACTTTGATTAAATAAATATATTATATTTAAAAAAAATCGACTTTATGTTCCTCCCATACAAAACGCCAATTTCATATGTAAGGACCTAATATATACAACACTTTTGAAAAGTTTTTATACATTTTTACTTTTGTGGCCGTACTCGCCAATTTTATATTTTGATAGAAAGCAGTCACTTTTTGGTTTTGCCATATTAAATGAAATAAGACAATAACTTTGTTTTTTAACCACGATTTATTTATTTTTCATAATACCGACCGGTTTCGCTTTACTCAATATCTGGTTCTGCCCCCTTTTCAAATGATGGATAATGAAGTTGATTGATAATCGTTGCGCCGCAGTTGATTTTGGGTATATTTCACTGAGTAATTAATCCATCCATATACTCGTAAGTACCTTAGGGTCCCTAAGTTAGGGAACGTACCCATACTACGTGACCCACTTAAGCCCCAAGCCCCCCGCCGCGTATTGTGACCAAGCGTGGTATTTCGAAGATCCCCCCCCCCTGAACGGGGCACGTAGTATGGGTACGTTTCCTTACCATGAATGTTGGCTGCCGCCGCAAACTTTCCTTCCATAGCACCTGATCCTCCAAGTTGTACTGTCGAAATTTTTTATCAACTTAGTTTTAAAAGTTTTCCAACGTCAATTATTAAGAGCGTTTAACCAGCCAGCGGCCGAAAATCCACATTACGTCGAAAGTTGTTCTTACAGTCGTGTAGGGCGGTTACAATGAGAAAGATTAATTATTCTCCGTACCAGCTTTTTAAAATTATAACTCAATATCAATTTTATTTCATTGCAAATTTGCTTTAATTTATACCTACATCCAAAAATGCTGAAAGGCGTGATAATAAAACTTTTAAAATAACGTACTTTTTGGAATTATTTTTTTATTGTAAGTATTTATCATTTTTCAATAATGTCTAAGTTAAATAAGAATGTTAAATTTTTTTTAAATATATTAGTTTGTAAGTGCGCAAATAAATACACAAACGGACCAATTTTCGTCAAGAAACACATGTACGTATATATTTTTAATGATTTTATTTAAACAAAAATTAAAATTCTAAAACATGCGACACCCAGATAATGCATTGATTTATTTTACTGCATGATTATATAATTTGAAATGGGTGTGGTATAATACAAAATCTTTTTTGAAAATTTAACAAATCTGCCAACGACCTATGGTATATATAACCTTATTATACTAAAAATAAAATTCAAAATTTAAAACATACGAATGCTAGATAAAAGAACAATCTTTCGAAATCCATTTATAATTTTTTGTGGAAAAGAGTCAATACGTCTAAAATCTGATTTGAAAATGACGTATTTCTGGATTTCTCTGGTAATACCCTCTTAATGACAAATAATTCACTGTGTTAAACATTTACATATTTATTTTTCGAAAGTAATATTTTATCAAACATTAAGAGAAATAGCACAACATTGTTCAAACAATGAAAAAACACAAAGAATCGTCAAAATACAATGGATATGATGCAACATTACAATGTCTGTAAGTAATACATGAGTAATGGATCAACAACTATAATTCAAAAACAAGCAACGAATTTGGGCTAAAATAAAATAGATTAAACGATCTATGTGGTTGAGTGGTTAATATCTTTGGCTTCCAAATCTGGAGGTCAAGTTGGGGATGCCATAGTCTAACTGGCTCCAGGTGTTAGGAGCAGTTGGGACTCTTGTGTGGTACTAAAATAATTTAAAAAATCTAAATGTTTTAATGTGTATAGGGAGGATGTGCGATGATTGGATAGTTATGTTTTTATTTTTTCAATACAATAACAAAACCATGATCGACTCAAATCTAATGGTTCCAGGGTTCGAGAGTCATCCTCCCTAGATCTATTACAATAAAGTTAACAATGTGTAATTTGAAGGATTTTTGAGTAATGGTGGTAATTACGTAGGTTCGACTAGGTTAATGGTGAATGGTGGGTTTACAATGACCGGGCAGTTCAGAATGAAATCAACTCAAAACCTCCTTTGAAAAGTCATTAAAAGTGATGAAAAAAAAATATTTTCAAAAATTGGAAGATTACATTTAAAATGGAAAGATCACATCGGCCATACAATAAAAAGAATTAGGAAATTAATTTATATATTTTTACGAATTAGAAAGTTCTTATCAACGAAAAATCTACACTCAATATATTATGCATTAGTACCTAATAGGCCAGTGCAATTAGCGATCCGCAATCGGAATTATTCCGGTAGTCCCATTTTTTTATATGTTTTATACATTCATCTCCTGATGTAAAATCTGAGTTTTCGACCTTGGGTCACTTGAGCTTTCGCCGCCATTTTGAAAAAAAACAGCCGAAATCACGCCAAAATCAAGTTTTTTCTCAAATATCTCGTTTTCAATCAAAATTTCGGCTAAAGTAGCTGTACAAGTTTAGTAGAACATAAAATTACCTTCAAAATTTTATTTAAAAATTTTCTTCTATCTCTAATAAATATCTTCTATCTCTAATAAATATCTTCTATCTCTAATAAATATCGAGATATGCAGTCGTAAAAATGTGTATAAGTTTATAAAAACAGGTAAATTGCCCGACCTGGTTAGGTTTTTTGGACTCCGGATACTAATATCTACAGCCTGTATGTCGGACGAATATCTATAGCTCATATGTTGGACTAATATCTACGAACTTCAGAGTGTTCTACAGAGCGTAGGTTGGACTAATATCTACATAGGGCAGCTGAGCAAGAGGTTGTACGGAAAAGCATAAATTAAATCAATTACGTAATTACTAATTACGTAAAGGCACCACAACCTAACCTAACCTAACCTAACCTAACCTAACCTAACCTAACCTAACTGACATAGAAATGGTCATGATAACAGACTAAATAATTTAGAAGCACTCGAAATAAAGAAAGCTGTTAAAACAAAAACCCAAATCCTTAATATTCAGCTAAATGTGTCCAATAGTCCGATATTAGGGATTTTTACATACCTACATACATAAATTTAGTTTTTTAAACTGCATACGCAATATGCTATACATAATTGCAAATCCAACCTCTGCCAGTGCTGTAGATATTCGTGAACACTTTGGTTCTCATAGATATTAGTCAGATTTTTTCAGTTTTTGGAATTCCTGTAGATATTAGTAGACGCCTCCGGTTTTTTGTGCGTATCTCTTTTCCAGTACAATTTTGTGAAAAAATTATTGATATCAATTTTGTAGAGAATAAAATTTCAAAAAAGTGATAGGTATATATTTAATGTTTTTATCGCAATTAGGTATTCAGGTTCTAATACAAAATTTTCACAAAAATTAGGTCAAAAATTGAATAAGAAGAATAGTGTTTTAATCTTTGGATACCTTGATTATTCTTTTTTTTTAACAATTATTGTTGAAATAACATGTAGCATACGTGACAGCAACATTAAGCATCGATATAACCACAAAATATAAATAAAATTAATTAAGGCACATAAACATGGTAAAAAAAGAAAAAAATATATAAATTTTCTTAAAATTTATGACCATTATTAGTTTCTTACTACCACTTACGGGCCCCGAACAGCTTCAATATTGTCTTCCTATGTCTCATCAGCCGAATTTGTGGCGACTGTGTTACCAAATTCCTCGTCATCATCATGAACGAAAGCTTCCACAGCATTCTCGCACGAGCTACCATTACAGTGAATACAGAGTTGGGAGAATTTCAAATCCGACGTTCTGCATATGCACTTTCCAGCGCAACCTTTCTTGCATCGGCATGATATAAAGTTCAGCAACGCCTGAGGTACAACCTCCTTCAACATTGCTACTAACATTATTGTGGAATTAGTGACCTAACAGCGTCCTTCTTCCACCCGCATTCAGTTGGATCTTTATGGTGCTCAAGCCAAGTCTGCACTTGTAAGTATGTTCTTGAAGCACTTTGCTGGACTGCATCGTTGGTGGGTGGTAGCCTGGATAAATTGAATTTGTTCTGTTTCACTCTTTTGACAAAAATAATGGACATTAAATTTTCCAAATTTGATTTCTCATTGCCGCCATGCAAAGGTGCAAAGAATTGTTCGGCAGCCAAAGTGATTGTTTCACGCTTTGCTTTTGGATCTTGAAATACACGAACAAATTTTATTCACTGATTGGTTCTTGAGAAGAATATTACAAACTTTCTATATACCTTGACCGAACAGAGCAACAGTTGTGTCGCAGACACTTATGGCAAGAATGGATAAAATGTTTTCAACTATTTCAATGTGTTCAAAACATTTGTTGAAGTACAACGAGTTACGAGTCGGTAATTTACCTTTACCAACTTTTTGGTAATATACGTTTGAAGGTGAGAGAGCAGTGAGGAATACCAACAGGTCGGTATCCTGACCAATGATTATGACTGCATCATGTTGAGATGACAATGAGTTTGCTGTGGTTATCATGAGAACTTTGTCATACTCTTCAACTTGTACTGTCGTTATTTGCGATCGTTCAAATGAGGCTCTGAGTAGGGAAATAAAACGAGTCTCGTTCTTTTCATTTCCCAGAATCTTTTCCTTGATACTTTTCTTTTCAACCGAATCAGGGTAACAATCGAATACCACTATTGCATTGGCCCCATAATGATATTGTACGTACATACCTGATATATTGCTGAAAGACGATTGAAAATGGTCGACCAAGAACCCATACAATATTGTGTAGTAAATATTTTCCATCAACTACGTGTATTTTACTGCTTCCCAGTTCTGTGTTATTTGATAGAGGGCTGCACGATGGGTAAAATACGGACTTGGTTCCTTTGCGCATGCCTTCATCTGAGAAAAGAGACAGTGGGGCAGGAGATAGTTCATATTGGAAATATTCTTTACGTTTAATCTCACAATTTTTGGAAATACTATAGAACTATTGTCATAGTCACACCCTGATTTTTTAAGCTGGTGGTCACCGCCGCAAGAGAAACTATCGCATCCTTACGTTTTAAGTGAAGGTTTCCAAATTTCTGGTTGATTACTTTAGACATAGCAAATTTCACCATATTTTCAACCATGTGACAAGTTACTCTGCTATCACCGATGCTTATAGACACAATCACGTTTATTTTATGAAATGGTTCATGGCAAGCAAACCAATCAATGAGAGTTTGGACGTCTTTGTCATCTCTCTTTTCGATTAGTCCTCATCTCTACATGTTTTGTGACTTTCCTGATTCAACTCAACAGAATGACTCGATACCCTACAACAACATTCAAATGTTATGCAGATAAACAAATCCATAATCCTATAAGAGCTATAATCCTGTGTAGGTTAAGATCATAAGGTTATATAACCGACAAAAGTTTCATGGGGGCTGCCGACTATAGAGAATTTATGAAAAAAAACAAATATTTCAATTTTAAAAAAACCGATTCCCAAAGAAATAACACTTTAAAATGACATTTTTGTTTATGACTTTTGTATTTAAAAAGAGTTAAATTATCTGAAAAAACCGTCTAAGAAGCTAAACCACATTATTCAATATATTCAAATTACATAATTTTTTGCTACATGAATGTATCTATTCTTGATTTGAATATAGAGCGTGGAATTTTCATGTACCTAGGTATTTATTGTTCTAAGGAATGCTTGAATGTTGTTTTACGGGTTTTTTCAAATATCTTTGGGTTTTACCGAGTATTCAGAACAAATACTTTTAATCCAAAAAATAAAAGTTAGTTCACGGTTTATTACACATGTGACTAGTGACTACCATTTATTGAACTTAAATTTTAAATAAACGATTGACAAAAGTGAAATGGTGTCTATGAATTTGGCACAAAGGTGAGGCGTTTTTTTCTGGGACGAAAGTATCAATGGGTTGACCTTATCAGGAAATCTGGTATTCAAATATTATTTCATAATTCAGTAGGTAGGTAAATAATATGTTTACAGAGGTCACTAACTATTTTTTTGAACTTCCAACTAACTTATAAAATACCAAAATATTTTAACTTTGCATCATCGTTACATTATACACAGGGCTGGACAGTATTTTAAATACTTGTAATTGAAATACGTATTTGAAATACAAATACGTATTTTGTATTTATTTATTTTATTTTGAATTTTGTAATTGGTATCTCAATTACCTGCTGCTGTATTTTACAAATTACAAAATACCTCAAAATACATTTTCAAATACATTTAGCGATCTTAATAATGATAATGAAAAATAAACACACATAGATAAAACATAGACTAAAAACGCTAGAATCCTGTACTGCTGTCCATGGCTATAACACTTACTAATGATTTTTTGTAGTTCTCTTAGGGGGCATACATTAATTACATGAGCTCAAAAAGGGGGGGGAAGGTCCAGCAAAATCTCACGTTACTTGAAAAGAATAAACGAAGTGGCCCAAATTTATCTCACCAAGGGGCGTGGGAGTCTAGTTTGGAAGAAAAAGTGCTCACGTAATTAATGTATGCCCCCTTATCATTGCTTTATAATGTACTGTTCATTTTTTTACGTCATGCTAGTTATTATTATTGTCCTGTGCTACAATAGCACTGTTATTGTATATTTTGTAACATATTACATTATACTTGTCGTTGCTTTGTATTGTACATTTTTGTATCATAGTATTAGATCAAGCACTATAGGAATAATTTGACTGAATACTAGATTATTTTTAAGTTTATTTATTTATTAGTAGAGCGCACTTGAAGTGAAATAACACAAAACTGCGCTATACAAATGTCATCCATTTATATATAAAAATGAATCCTTGTTTCCTTGGTCACGCCATAACTTCAGAATGACTACCTATTTCATTCATTTTTTTTTAAGTTTTCTAATACTTTGTAGAAGGTTCTTACGGAAAGAAAAATTAAGAAAATTACGCAGAAAATTGGATAATTTCAGAAAACTTAACAACTATTTTAACTTCGCACGTTTGACAGTTCGCGCGTTTGATGAAATTGAATTTAGCAGGCAGCTGTTTTTTTTGTAACAAAAGAATTTTTTAAATTATAGATATTTTAAATAGGTACCTAAGTTGCATTTTTTAAATTGTAGATATTTTAAATAGGTACCTACGTTATGTACAAGATTTGATTGATTTTTTTTTTTTTAATTTTCCTTATTCATTTTGTTTGTTACAGGTTTGTTTTTACATAGTTTTTCGACTACCATGCTAGGCAAATGCCCGTATTATGGTAGTCGAGATTCATTTAGATGTTATATTAAGTATATAATATTAAGTATAATCATCCATATATCTAGATGTAAGTACAAACATATACAAGGGCGTAGCGAGGTACGGGCAGGGGGGGGCTGCCCCACCCCCCCCCCCCCCTCCCTCCCCCCCCTAGAGGTGCAGGAATGCTCACAAACCGTAAAGTTTACGTCGGTAGTCTATTGTTTGTGAGAATCAATTTAATTTTTATTATTACCTTTTTAGTTGATCATGATTAATGAAGCATCAAGAAAACGTGCCTATCAGTTACATTGCGCTGTTATTAAATCAGTTTTCATTTTATGTGTTCAATTGATAGCCAAGTACTCAGGCATATTGGAACCTATTGCCAGTGCTTTACAATCGGAAACTATCAATATGTACGCATGTATGAGTCAAATTAAAGGTATAATTTCTGTTATAAATGATCATCGAAGCAACGTAGACATAGAGAGCCAAAATATTTTAGATATTTCAATCAGAACTGCAGCTGCCTTTGGAATTGATATACAAGTCCCACGCAATGTATCTTGCCAACAACATCGGTCCTATTACCTTGCTGAGACTCCATGCGATTTTTGGAAGCGATCGATTATCATTCCTTATTTAGATTCCCTAATATCTGCACTGGGGCAGCGTTTTGGTGACCAAAATTTGCCTGCGCTCAGGTTAATGTCGCTACATTCCTGTACAATGCAATGTTGAATACGTCGTTAATTGATTTTAAAGAAAAAGCAGAAAGTTTTTGCCTATACTACGATTTTCTTAATTTTAATCAAGAAGCCGAACAAATGGCAGAACAAGGGTATAACCAGAAAATATCTCAAAAAACTAGATTTTACAAGTAAGGTAGAGAGGTACTTTTCTACATTTGAACGCAAAACCGCAAAAATACTTGAAAACCGCTTGAACGTAGTAGCTTAGCGTGGGGAGGGGGGGGGGGCAGACCGCCCGGGGTGCCACCTGACGGGGAGGTGACACTACTAAGGATATTGGATATTGTCACAAAAACATTGAATTATATTATATTTTCGTATCTCTATGGCTCGTCGTGGAATGTCCGAATCGGGGAGAATTTTGTGCCTGGCGGTCTTTTTATAGACGAACATAGCCTATTTCTGAAATTCTCTAGCCACCCCCCCCCCCCCCCCCCCCCCTCCAGTAGGTATTATTTTGTTGCAGCATTTACCTTAGATATATTCTCGGTTTACACCTGCCCCCCCTTAACAAAATCCTAGCTACGCCCTTGAACATATAGCACACATGTTAAGGAAAATATTCATACTAGTATTTGGTACATGATCACATACAGAGAAGGAGTTGAATCTAAGTGAATCGAATAACAATAAATAATATTTTAAGGATAATAGAAATAAAAATCTTAGACCCCAATAAACAAAAACAAAAGCAGGTATTCCTAGGCAGCGTACGAAATGGACGAACGATGTCAAAAAATATGAAAAAAAAAAATGAAAAAAGATTGTTCTTGTAATATAGAAAAATGAATATTTGCAATATGTGAAAAATGAAAACTTGAATAAAAAAATTGTAATAGCTGGCACGCGAGTTGTTTGAAAACTGAATGCACTGTGACTAAATATATGGAAGGCGGGAAGGGGATTGGCGGTATGGGGGAACGGGAGAGGGGAGAAGGTAGGCAGGGAAGGTGGAAGGGGAATGCAAGAGGGGAAGGTGATGCGGGAGGGGAAGGTGATGCGGGAGGGGAACGGGGACACACGGAAAAGGACATGCAGGGAGAAACAATTTATTTCTTTGAATATGGCATTGCAACCGGGAATATGGCATGCCGGGAACCAGAAAGTGTTATTATAATAATAATTATTATAATCTAACACCTAAGTTCTATACCACAAAACTTTACAAGTGGAGCGGAGACGAGATGTGTCTTCTGAGCAATATGATTGGTCAATTTTAGCACGTCTCTGTTTCACTCTGCTCAGCTCTGCTTCTATGGAAACACACCCTTAGATATGGGCACTTACGACAATTTATTGCAACCAAAGGTTCTACCAAAACCAAATGTATTTTGTAATTTGTATTTTGTATTTGAAATTAAAAAATGTTTAAAATACTGTATTTTGTATTTTGTATTTCAAATACATGACTTGAAAGTATTTTGTATTTCGTATTTTAAATACATGCGAAAAAGTATTTTGTAATTTGTATTTTAATTACAGCAAAGCATGTATTTTGCCCAGCCCTGATTATACATACCTATTTTTCATCGAAATTTGAATATGTCGATGGTAAAAACGTCAACCGTATGAACGCCTGTGGTAATAGTAATAAAATATTTATTATTATGTTACTGCTATACAATATTACTGTGTGGGTGGTTTGGTATATTTATGGTTACTGTGCTGCTTGTGAACACGTACGTATTTCTGCGAACCGAACCAAGAATTACGGGAAACGAATTAAAAGCAAACTGCAAGGGGAGTTCCGCGCCGTTTGCCGTTGCTCGTTGCTTTGAATCCTTTCCCATAATTCGTGGCTCGGCTCGCGTTCATGTTCGTGCATGTATACGCAGCATTACAGTACAATTTTAGCGCAAAATACAGTATATATGTCGGCGGCCGATCGTAAAATCAGGCAGATCAAGAAGCGCCTAGCTACTTCGTGAAGTGCCTGGCGGCAGATCGTGAAGAGCCTCAGGCGCAACATGATCGGCCTGATTTTTCGATTTGCCTACGAGATATACAAAATTACAAAACAAAATAAATAATGCCGGTCGGGAAACTAATGGTGCATGTACACGCAGCGAACCTAAATTATTATAATATAATTTTCATAAATAAATGATATTTAGTCCTAGACCAGAAAAAATTAATTAGCTGAACGTTGCGAAGATGACTGAGATCACAGATAAAAGCAACAGATCCTCCAGATGTTCAATTTTGGACCCTCGTTTTTTTCTGATTTACATTACAGTTACAACTAACCTGATAAATTCATCGTGGTTCTAGATTTTTGTGAGCTTTGGTTTGGCTTCCATCGATTGGTGCTTCACTTTTAATTAAATGCTCCACTTCTAATTAAGTGCTTCACTTTATTTAAGTGCTTCACTTTCAATTACGTGCTTTACTTCTAGTAAGTGCTTCACTCTTAATTCAAAATCTTAATATCAATTTCATGGTCACTTGTTCGATGCTCGGCAAAAACTTTATTGTTATTGACCCTTGCTTATAAGTAAAATAATCACGGAGGTGAATGGAATAATAACATTCCCTTAGACGTAGCTACAATACAAATTATTGGGTATCGGATTCAGATACTTTAGGGTCGTCGATACAGGGTCGTGATGAGTTAGGATTATTTGGTTTCTAAATAGATATAAACTCACTCTGGTTTCGTGGACATTGCACTCCATATATTCGACTTGGATTTTGAATACCTACAGAATATTGTTACTGAGCGGATCACGGTACAATCCAATGTGCAGATGCCAAAAAAATGTTTGTGTAGTGCGCTATAATGAAATTACTTTGAATTTGAAGAGAACCGATGAGTTACTCTTAAAACAGATGTGGAAGTCTCCTAACACACATATTCCCAGCGGAATAATCTTCAGGGAAGCCATAATTTACAAGAACATTCATTCGGTGTTGGCAGGGCTGGGCAAAATACATGCTTTGCTGTAATTAAAATACAAATTACAAAATACTTTTTCGCATGTATTTAAAATACGAATAACAAAACGAATAACGAAAAAAAATATTTTGGGAAGTTAGAAAAAGGTAAAGTGCAGTGGCGGACTAAGCCCGTCAGAAGCCCGGGCGGTAAAGTTAAGTGACCCCCCCCCCCCCCTTAGTGAATTTGATGTAATTTTACAAGTTTTTTATTCAGTTCACATGGGCATCTGACTCTGGGGGGCCTCTAAACGCCTCCATGTTCCCTTGATCAAATCCTAAACAAGGCACTTATTTAAGGACACTGCAAAAAAATATTATTTTTAATTCATTTTCTGAAAGATGCTTTTGTTAATAATGCCCTCACCATGTGAGGAAATTGGTAAAATTGATGAAGATACAGCATTTTATATGAAACCGTTTACAGTTTGTATGTTGAATTATCCTCAGCAAAACTTTGAAAGCGTTTTTCTCGAAACTAAGTTTTTCAACCTGGTTGACATATTTGAAAAACTATATATCCGATTTGCATGCACTAAGTCTTAAACAGTTAGAAAATCCAGTCACTACGGCACCACTTCGGGATTTTTTTATGGAGGTCTATTTTTTTATGAACAATGAAAATTTTCCATAAAAATCGAAAATAAAATTCGCTGGTCCGAAATTTCTTATTTTTTTAAGATACCTAAGTTCCCCAATGTCAGACAATAGATTTTCGAACAGATTAAGACTTGGTGCATATAAATCGAATGTTTATTTTTTTAATATGTTGTCAACCAGGTTGAAAAACGTGTTAAAAAAGTTTCGAGAAAAACGCATTCAAAGTTTTGCTGAAGAATTATTCAACATACAAACTCTTAATGGTTTCACATAAAATGCTGTCCGTTAATTTTTCGAATTTCTTTAAAACATTAGGTGAGAGCATTTTTAACAAATGCAACATTCAGAAAATGAAATAAATTTTAAAAAATTACAGTGTCCTGGTGCCTTAAATAATTAATTGTACATAAATATACGTGAGCTGCAGTATTTATTTGATAATGGTGTGTGTTTTTTTTTTTTAAAGAAAGAATGTTATGGAGAACTAAGCTATTTGTAAGATTAGTTGACAGTAGTTTTTTTCTTAAGAATATTTTTTTAATGTCTCTAAAAAAATTGTAATAGCTGGCACGCGAGTTGTTTGAAAACTGAATGCACTGTGACTAAATATATGGAAGGCGGGAAGGGGGTTAGCGGTATGGGGGAACGGGAGAGGGGAGAAGGTAGGCAGGGAAGGTGGAAGGGGAATGCAAGAGGGGAAGGTGATGCGGGAGGGGAAGGTGATGCGGGAGGGGAACGGGGACACACGGAAAAGGACATGCAGGGAGAAACAATTTATTTCTTTGAATATGGCATTGCAACCGGGAATATGGCATGCCGGGAACCAGAAAGTGTTATTATAATAATAATTATTATAATCTAACACCTAAGTTCTATACCACAAAACTTTACAAGTGGAGCGGAGACGAGATGTGTCTTCTGAGCAATATGATTGGTCAATTTTAGCACGTCTCTGTTTCACTCTGCTCAGCTCTGCTTCTATGGAAACACACCCTTAGATATGGGCACTTACGACAATTTATTGCAACCAAAGGTTCTACCAAAACCAAATGTATTTTGTAATTTGTATTTTGTATTTGAAATTAAAAAATGTTTAAAATACTGTATTTTGTATTTTGTATTTCAAATACATGACTTGAAAGTATTTTGTATTTCGTATTTTAAATACATGCGAAAAAGTATTTTGTAATTTGTATTTTAATTACAGCAAAGCATGTATTTTGCCCAGCCCTGATTATACATACCTATTTTTCATCGAAATTTGAATATGTCGATGGTAAAAACGTCAACCGTATGAACGCCTGTGGTAATAGTAATAAAATATTTATTATTATGTTACTGCTATACAATATTACTGTGTGGGTGGTTTGGTATATTTATGGTTACTGTGCTGCTTGTGAACACGTACGTATTTCTGCGAACCGAACCAAGAATTACGGGAAACGAATTAAAAGCAAACTGCAAGGGGAGTTCCGCGCCGTTTGCCGTTGCTCGTTGCTTTGAATCCTTTCCCATAATTCGTGGCTCGGCTCGCGTTCATGTTCGTGCATGTATACGCAGCATTACAGTACAATTTTAGCGCAAAATACAGTATATATGTCGGCGGCCGATCGTAAAATCAGGCAGATCAAGAAGCGCCTAGCTACTTCGTGAAGTGCCTGGCGGCAGATCGTGAAGAGCCTCAGGCGCAACATGATCGGCCTGATTTTTCGATTTGCCTACGAGATATACAAAATTACAAAACAAAATAAATAATGCCGGTCGGGAAACTAATGGTGCATGTACACGCAGCGAACCTAAATTATTATAATATAATTTTCATAAATAAATAATATTTAGTCCTAGACCAGAAAAAATTAATTAGCTGAACGTTGCGAAGATGACTGAGATCACAGATAAAAGCAACAGAGTATTCGAATTTCTTATTCTTCATGATCCTCCAGATGTTCAATTTTGGACCCTCGTTTTTTTCTGATTTACATTACAGTTACAACTAACCTGATAAATTCATCGTGGTTCTAGATTTTTGTGAGCTTTGGTTTGGCTTCCATCGATTGGTGCTTCACTTTTAATTAAATGCTCCACTTCTAATTAAGTGCTTCACTTTATTTAAGTGCTTCACTTTCAATTACGTGCTTTACTTCTAGTAAGTGCTTCACTCTTAATTCAAAATCTTAATATCAATTTCATGGTCACTTGTTCGATGCTCGGCAAAAACTTTATTGTTATTGACCCTTGCTTATAAGTAAAATAATCACGGAGGTGAATGGAATAATAACATTCCCTTAGACGTAGCTACAATACAAATTATTGGGTATCGGATTCAGATACTTTAGGGTCGTCGATACAGGGTCGTGATGAGTTAGGATTATTTGGTTTCTAAATAGATATAAACTCACTCTGGTTTCGTGGACATTGCACTCCATATATTCGACTTGGATTTTGAATACCTACAGAATATTGTTACTGAGCGGATCACGGTACAATCCAATGTGCAGATGCCAAAAAAATGTTTGTGTAGTGCGCTATAATGAAATTACTTTGAATTTGAAGAGAACCGATGAGTTACTCTTAAAACAGATGTGGAAGTCTCCTAACACATATTCCCAGCGGAATAATCTTCAGGGAAGCCATAATTTACAAGAACATTCATTCGGTGTTGGCAGGGCTGGGCAAAATACATGCTTTGCTGTAATTAAAATACAAATTACAAAATACTTTTTCGCATGTATTTAAAATACGAATAACAAAACGAATAACGAAAAAAAATATTTTGGGAAGTTAGAAAAAGGTAAAGTGCAGTGGCGGACTAAGCCCGTCAGAAGCCCGGGCGGTAAAGTTAAGTGACCCCCCCCCCCCCCCCCCCCTTAGTGAATTTGATGTAATTTTACAAGTTTTTTATTCAGTTCACATGGGCATCTGACTCTGGGGGGCCTCTAAACGCCTCCATGTTCCCTTGATCAAATCCTAAACAAGGCACTTATTTAAGGACACTGCAAAAAAATATTATTTTTAATTCATTTTCTGAAAGATGCTTTTGTTAATAATGCCCTCACCATGTGAGGAAATTGGTAAAATTGATGAAGATACAGCATTTTATATGAAACCGTTTACAGTTTGTATGTTGAATTATCCTCAGCAAAACTTTGAAAGCGTTTTTCTCGAAACTAAGTTTTTCAACCTGGTTGACATATTTGAAAAACTATATATCCGATTTGCATGCACTAAGTCTTAAACAGTTAGAAAATCCAGTCACTACGGCACCACTTCGGGATTTTTTTATGGAGGTCTATTTTTTTATGAACAATGAAAATTTTCCATAAAAATCGAAAATAAAATTCGCTGGTCCGAAATTTCTTATTTTTTTAAGATACCTAAGTTCCCCAATGTCAGACAATAGATTTTCGAACAGATTAAGACTTGGTGCATATAAATCGAATGTTTATTTTTTTAATATGTTGTCAACCAGGTTGAAAAACGTGTTAAAAAAGTTTCGAGAAAAACGCATTCAAAGTTTTGCTGAAGAATTATTCAACATACAAACTCTTAATGGTTTCACATAAAATGCTGTCCGTTAATTTTTCGAATTTCTTTAAAACATTAGGTGAGAGCATTTTTAACAAATGCAACATTCAGAAAATGAAATAAATTTAAAAAAATTACAGTGTCCTGGTGCCTTAAATAATTAATTGTACATAAATATACGTGAGCTGCAGTATTTATTTGATAATGGTGTGTGTTTTTTTTTTTAAAGAAAGAATGTTATGGAGAACTAAGCTATTTGTAAGATTAGTTGACAGTAGTTTTTTTCTTAAGAATATTTTTTAAATGTCTCTTGACAGAGAGCAGTATTCGGGTTTTATCATTGATGCTTCTGATTTCTTCTGGTAGACGATTGAAAAAAGTTCTTCCCTGATAAGTATAATGATGCTGTGCAAAAGACGTATTTAGTTTTGGGCATAGAAAAACATGTTTAAGTCGAGTTCTGTTTTCATTTAAAAATGGATATTTATCTTTTTCTTTTATTATTTGAATTACTGAATTTTTAATATATAAATCTTTAAATGTGGGTACTTGAAATTCTTCAAACAGGCGTTCTGTTGGGTAGTCTAAGGATTTTTTAAATATAATTTTAATAATTGTTCTTTGTACAATTTCTATTGGAAGAAAGTTACATTTATACGCGGATCCCCAACTAATAATAGCGTATTGTTGAATGCATTTTTATTAACAAACAAACGTTAAAAGTTAAAATTATTGAAAAAAATATTAATTAAAAAAAAAAAATTTAAATGTTTTAGGTTTGTTTTCTGATTTTCAATACATTTTAGCGGGCTTAATAACCATTTAAAAAAAAAAAAATTTTAAATGCAGTTCTCATTTTCTTTGTAAGACGCAACTTTTGAGACCCCGGTGTTTCTGAATTCAAAAGTTGAAATAATTGACATACCCTACTATCCAAAGTAATACCAAGTATAAACGAAATTCTGGAAGCAGCCGCATGGAGTTGAAAGGCGTTTTTTCGAGTTGCACCGTTTCCTTCCTGCGTTGCAACTTTTTTAGAATGGCGACGCCCTTGCCCCTAAATCCGCCCTTGCATTTATGCAGGTAATGCTGAAAGTGAGCTTGTTGATAAAGTAGGAGTTGGAGCGTGTACATAGCGTGTACGCGTAGCTTTACGACAATTTTTGTTTTGTTCAGTTGGTATCGTCGGTCGGTACGTTATCATTATCAAGTTGTCAGTTGTCATTCATTCTAGGGATGTCGAAAGTGAAAAATAATATCGATATATCGATGTATCGATATTTATTAAAATATCAATATCGACGTCGATATATCGAGGAAAAAATATCGATATATCGGTCAAATTTTCAAGAGATTTTGCGTTTTTAAAATAATAGTGTATTTAGCTCAATATTATCAATAGTAATTTTTGTACACAATTTGCTTTTTTTAATGTACAAAAATATCAATAAAAATGCAGGTATTTTTATGACTATTCATTTTTATTACGTAATAATTACAAAAATATCAAAAACTAAAAACTGTCTTCTAACTTATATGTAAACTGAGACGCATACAAAGTTTGTATGCATCTCAGTAACATTCTATTGGCGTATTAATCTGTCAAAAAGGACTTCGTGTTTGGAACAAGGTATAGTTAATAATCATAGACAATTGCGAACCAACACATAGGAGTGGCTTAGAAAAAAGTGGCGAAAAATAGCATACATTTCTATGTATGTACCTACACATATGAGATAGTATTGGTGATCACAAATACTAATGCAAAGACAATAGATGTGTAAGCTATTAATAGTTAAAGTTTCAACCGCCAGATATCATGACCCAATACGGTTACTTTTTTTCCGTTCGTTCCTATACGGTTTTGGATTCTAGTGACTTTAAATACATACATTTAAAAAAATATCGTTTTTGATACAATTTTCGATATTGGATATTTTGTATCGATACATCGGATCAAAATATATCGGCTTAAAATATCGATATATTGAATTAAAAATATCGATATATCGATACTTTTTCAACAAGCCTATTCATTCTCCATTCCATTCTACGGTGAAAAAGATTTCTATCCGTTTTCTGATTTGCTTGCGGCTGGTTTGCTGTCATTAGGGTTTTACAAAGTTTTTCTCCAAAAATAAATTAATTTAATATATCGTAAGTCCCTCATTATACTTATATTTTAAGCTATTCTCATGTAATACACATTTTTATTAATTTTGTCAGAATTATTCTTATTATATGCCATGTCAGCAATCATTTACAGTTAATTAATAATAAACTTATCAATAAATTCACCGTTTCCGTGAGTTTTGGTGTCTTCCATCGATTAGTTATTATTGATGTAATCAGTTACCATTGTAACTGTGCCTTTTTATGTTCGTTACATTATTTCACTCACTTGTTTGATGGTCGGCATAATTTACATACCTAATGAAATTGACCTTTGGTTTCTAAGTCTAAATAATGAATAGTCATGGAAGTGCTAGCTCGAGTACACTGTAGGCTATTTATTGACTTAGGAATTATTAGTTGACTGATTCCATTACAAATATTTTATTTGGTTCCAGGATCTAACAATGGCAGCCAAGATCAAGGCAGGACCCGTCGTAGACATTCTCGGTGATGAGATGACCAGGATTATTTGGGATCTGATTAAAGATAAACTGATTCTGCCTTTCCTGGACATTGAACTCCACACATTCGACCTGGGGATTGAATACAGAGACAAGACTGAGGACCAAGTCACCATTGATTGTGCCAATGCTATTAAAAAATACAACGTTGGCATTAAGTGCGCCACCATTACTCCAGATGAGAAAAGAGTCGAGGAGTTCAACTTGAAGAAGATGTGGAAGTCTCCCAACGGAACCATCCGTAATATCCTGGGTGGAACAGTCTTCAGGGAAGCCATCATTTGCAAGAACATCCCTCGCCTGGTCACTGGCTGGGAGAAGCCCATCATCATTGGGCGTCACGCCCATGCTGACCAGTACAAGGCCACCGACTACATAGTCCCTGGAGCTGGCACGCTCGAGATGAACTGGACTCCCGCTGAAGGAAGCAGCCAGAAGCCCATCAAGGTTGTGGTCCATGAATTCGCCGGGCCGGGTGTGGCTCTGGCTATGTACAACACAGACGAGTCCATCATTGATTTTGCTCATTCGTCATTCAAGTTTTCTCTGGATAGGAAATATCCTCTGTACTTGAGTACCAAGAATACCATCCTTAAAAAGTACGATGGCCGATTCAAGGACATCTTCCAAGAGATTTATGATTCTGAATACAAAGCCAAGTACGAGGCAGCTGGAATTTGGTATGAACACCGTTTGATCGATGATATGGTGGCTTATTGCATGAAGTCTGAGGGAGGTTTCGTTTGGGCTTGCAAGAATTACGACGGAGATGTGCAGTCTGACTCTGTTGCCCAAGGCTATGGGTCTCTGGGTCTGATGACCTCCGTGCTGATCTGCCCCGATGGCAAGACCGTGGAAGCTGAAGCTGCCCACGGAACCGTCACCCGTCACTTCAGGTTCTACCAACAAGGAAAGGAGACTTCCACCAACCCCATTGCTTCCATCTTCGCCTGGACCAGGGGTCTTCTCCACCGCGCCAAACTGGATAACAACAAGAAGCTTAACGACTTTGCGGAGGCTTTGGAAGCTGTCTGCATTGAAACCATCGAGTCTGGCTTCATGACCAAGGACTTGGCTATCTGCGTCAAGGGTATGAATAATGTGAAGCAGGGAGACTACTTGGAAACGTTTGCGTTTATGGATAAGTTGGCCGAGAATCTCCGTAAGAAAGTTTCAGGTTGACTAAATGATTGCAAAAGCAGACTGTAACATATATCACAAATTATTTTTTATAAGTTTTTTATATTTATTCGTATTATTTTTTGTATGTATTTTTAATGGTTGCTAAATAGTAATATATTATGAAGTAAGTTTTTGGAATAAAGTGTCAATTTTTTATAATTTTTTTTTTTCATCCCTACCTCACAATATGTACGAAGTTATCATCTCAACAGACGAGTTTAAGGTCCAGGAAGTGGCATGATTCCCCACCCTCGCCTTTCTCATTCGCATGTATGTTTTACGCATCCTTTGCTTACGGTCATTGTAAAGACAGTAAAGCAACAGCATCTGCTTTAGAATGGATTGTATCAAGTTCAGGTCGGCATTGAAGTTTGGTGCGAACTGTAGGACGCGTACTCTTATGCAATTTGTAGATAATAAGAAATATGTCGGTATTATAGCAACTAACATTAAATTCCTATGGCAAGCCCTTATCTGGTTCTGCCCCCTTTTCAAATGATAGATAATAAAGTTGATTGATAAAATCTGTGCGCCACAGTTGATCTTGGGTATATTTCATGTAGTAAATAATGCATCCATCCATATAAATTACCTTACCATGCATGTTGGCTGCTGCTGGAAATTTTTTGTAAAAAAAATTTCTTCCATATCACTCCATATTGTTCTGTCGAAATTTCTGATTAACTTAGTTTTAAAAGTTTTTCAACATCAGAGTACATTATTATGTTAGCGTCTGCGTGTTTGAATTTCAGAACCCAGCCACGAGTACATGTCAGACGACACACTTAACGGCCGTGCCTAAAATAACATCTGTGTATGTGGAATTTCACCGCTATAATTCGGTTTCTAATTCAAGAATTCGACACAAGATGACTCTACTTCCGCCAACAGCTCGCATGTGGATATTTCTTCCCTAGCGCCCTTGAGGTGATTTTTCACAAAAACGGCGCAATATAAATCATCCAAATATTATTATTAGATATAACTACTATGGATTTATAGAATTTAAGTATCCCGCCCCTCAGATTTTTTCAGTGTAAATGGCTAGCTCTACTACCATGCCCTCCGCACTACGCATGACATTTTGGAATGCTAATGGTCTCTTAAAAAATGTTAATTAATTTCGTATATTTGTAAATACGAAATTAATTCTACGTTTTACTCATTAATGAAACTCACCTCAACCCATCACAAATGTCAAAACTTTAAAACTATACATTATATTGAAACGACCGACAACACACTAGAGGCGGGGGAACTGCCATTTTCGTTAAATCATAAATCGCCCACAAATAAAACATTACACCCACGTAGTCAACTTCAATCACAATATATACAAAACATTCAGGCCCATTGAGAATAAACTCCATCTATCACCGTCCGCAAGATAAGCTTGATCCAAATGACCTCGATCATCACACTCCTACTATTCTCGCTGGGGACTTAAACTCAAAGCACCCCAATTGGAATAGAAGGATTACTAACAAAAATGGGCGTATCTTACGCAGGTACGCTAGTGCACATCCTGAACTCTTCATCGCGGGCCCAATTGCATCCACACATTTCCCGAACAGCGGGGATAGACCCGATGTTCTGGACTTTGCACTCCTCCACAAATTACCCTGGGTCTACAGTATCGAAACCATAAATGACCTAAGCTATGATCATAATCCTGTTTTGCTCACTCTTAATCGACTCCACTCCAAAGGCACCCCGCGAATCTGTAAAAACTGATTGGATATATTTCACTCACAGAGTTGGGGAAAAAACAATCATCCCTCAAAATATTTCTGGCGGCCCCGAACTAGACAAAGCAGTTGATAACTTTGCCGAGATAATCATATCTTCCATCACCGATGCCTCTAAAACTCTTCCTGAACGTTCCGCCCAATCTCAAAAGAGACCTATCGACATCCAGGAATTGATCTCTACAAAAAACAATCTTCACCGACACTGGCACAGAAACTGAAATCCCTCAGTCAAAAAAACAATCAATAGAATTCGAGCACTTATTAGAAAGAAACTTTCTGAGCTTTCACAATCCACCTGGAACAAAAAAATTCAAGATATAAATCCACAGGACGGCTCCCTATCGTCCCTATGGAAGTTATGCAAATCTCTTCAAACTACCCTATCTCCGAACCACCCCATTCACACCGTAAACGGCCTCATATTTGACGATCAAGATAAATCGGAGGCGTTTGCCGATAATCTTGAATTTCAATTTAGCCCCAGCTCCAAGCACGCCAACCCAGTCCATATAGCAAATGTCAACCACCAAATAGACATAATTTTCAACTCCCTTCCCTAAACAAAAATTTCTAAACAAAAGTACATTTCACCACCCCATCAGAAGTCCGAAGGGCCATAAAACACCGGAGCAACAAAAAAGCTCCCGGTCCAGATGGCATTACAAATATTGCCCTTAAAGCCCTCCCCCATAAAACATTCTCGCCATCGTGAGCCTCATAAATTCCGCACTCAGACTGCGTTATTTCCCCAAAAGTTGGAAACACACGCACCTCATTCTCATCCCAAAACCTGGGAAGGACCCTAATTCTGTGAGAACCATCGTCCAATCAGCCTTCTCAAATATTGGTAAAATATTCAAACAAATTCTCCTCACCCGGCTCTTAAAGCACATTCACGAGGTGGCAACCCTCCCTGATGAACAACATGGCTTCAGAGCTCAGAACCAACATTCGTATAAAGTCTTGTATACTGACGACACTGCTATTATGGTTCGATACATTTCTCCCCAGATGATCACACTTCACTACAACACAACATAAATATACTCCAAGACTTTCATAACAAATGGCGTATAGACGTGAACCCTTCCAAGAGCGCTGCTATTTTCCTTGCACGAAGAAAGGTTCGCAGCACTCCTAAGGGTCAAGTTTTCATGTACGGCCAAGCAATACCCTGGCAAAACAACGTTAAATACTTTGGAGTCACACTCGACAAAAAACTCTTTCTCTTACCCGCTTTTACATTATAACAGTCAAACGTCGCTACAGAACAAAATTCTCATTTTACAAATCAAAATTGCGACCCATCATGACCTACACCGCCCCAATTTGGGCCACAAGCAATACTAAGAGTCTAGAAACCTTCCAAAATGTCTTGCTTAGAAGATTCACCAAAAGCCCTTGGTTCGTCTGAAATAGCATTATTAATTCAGGCACGAAAATCCCTCCACTCAAAAAACACATAATAGACCTAGCCAAAACATTTTTCTCCAAACTTGCTTCAAATCCGAACCCAAGCATCTCATGTCTCGGGTAATCAAGTCCCGCTGACAATCCCCTCCACCGCCTGCCCATATCCATCCTTCATCCACCTTGATGCGCGGGCTATAATAAAATTTACCTTTGTGTTCTTATATAAAAAATAAATATTTATATATACATATTTATTATGGTATACATATTTGTCATATATGAATACATACATGCATCGGTGTATGTAAAAATGTCTGTATGTATGCATATATCTATACAAAATGTATACCACTCACAGATATCAAACAAACCATAAAAAAAAATTATTAATGCCCTTCATCTTGCCACAGGGTAGCCCGAACATCGGGTTAAAAAAAATCCATCAGGTGACATTACTACAGTTTGCAAGACAAAGGGGTTAATTACTCCCTGCAACTTGCCAAAAACCAATATATAATAAAAAAAATTAAGTATCTATCCGGATATGGAAAGATTACATATGGCGTCATTGCCTGTCACTAGCTGTCACTGGATCACAGTGGATCCAAAGAACTGCTTATTTTTGCAACCAATTTTTATCAGATTTATAAAATAGTTACCTACACTCAAACTGGGCGAAGCCGAATGTAAAAGACGCCCGCAGTGCCTAGCAGCAAAAACCTGCGGAGCGGGTTTTTAACTGCTAGTATGACATTATTTGTAAGCACAATTTAAGAACCCGACTTCGAATACATATTTGACGCCGCGCCTTATGCAAAACTATCTTCATACTTGAAGTTTGTTAAAAGGCTACTTTTATAATAGAACTGAATTCAAGCAAGTAGCCAATAATCCCAAAAGATGACGCCACTTACGTTGACAGCTAGCGTGAGGAACGTTGGCTGGCAGGCGTAAATACGAGGGTAGGCTGAAAAGTAATGCACACAAACGTGTACAGCGCGAACAAAATGATCTTTAGAAGCGCGCCAGGTGGAATGTGGAAGTGACATTCCCCCTCTATACCCATGCGCAAATTTGAGGTTATTGAATTCTTCCAGCGTATTTTGAGAAGCGGAAGTATGGAGACCTGTTCTAGTGCTATATCAACAAAAGTTAGAACTGTCACAAATTTTTAACTGCTGAAAAGGTGACTATTAATGAGATTCATCGTCGTTTAAAGAATGTTTATGGTGACGATGCCATTGATAGATCTAATGTAAATCGATGGGTAGTAAAATTTCATCATTGCGATCCTGGAAAAGCCATAATTGTTGCTGAAACATAGCCGGCGTCTGGATAAACATCGCAAACTTGTCAATGATTTGATTCAAAATGACTGGTAAATCACTCAAAAGCGTATGGCAAATCACTCAAAAGCGTATCGCAAACCATATTGGAATATTCAAGGATAGTGTCAGCTTCATTATTGAAGAATTGGAGTACCGTAAAATCTGTGCACGTAGTACCGTAAAATCGTACCACGCGGTCTCACAGACGAGAACACGCAACTCCAGAGGGTCTGCGAAACCTGAAGTTTGAACTGATTCCACACCCCCCTTACTCTTGCGCCTCGCGATTTTTATTTTTTTTCTCAAGGGTAATCATTACACCTTGGACCATGAGGTGAAGGCAGCTGTCAAGTCCTAGATCCGAGAAAAGTGGGAAAAAAATTTCAGTGACAGAATAAAAAAACTTGTTACACGTTGGGAGAAATATTTTAGTTGAAAAATAAATATATGTTTTTGAAGCTTAAGAATATTGTACTTGTTGCCCGATCTTGCTATTTGTTTTTGTTCATATTCTACAAGCATGTGAATCTCTCCGGATATGAAGAGATTGATGGTAATATGATTATTATTATAACTGGCTGTTGTGAATAATAAATACCACGCGTCTATATATTATATACGACGTCATTGCCTGTCGCGGTTACTTTGTTCCGGTGACTAGCTGTCAGAGGATCGCTTGAGATAATTTTTCTGAGGAACCGGCTATTTTTGGAACCTGTTCCTATCGGATTTAACCAACACTTAAACTGGGCAAAGCCGAACCAAAAGCCGCCCGCAGGGTCTAACAGCAAAAAGCTGCAGAGCGGATTTTTAACTGCTAGTTTATTATTAACTGGCTGAAGTCCCCGTCGATGCCCGTACTTTACACAAAGTTTCCGAAATCAAATGTAGACGGTGACCTTCCAACCTCGGCATAAAACTGTAGATTTGCATACAAATCAAATCCACAACGCCTGCTTGCCAGCCCGCTCATCCACCACTATATTATATACATCAACCAATTTACAAAAAATCTTGATAAATAATATACCCAAACCTTCCTCATGAATCACTCTATCTATTGGTGAAAACTGCATGAAAATCCGTTCAGTAGTTTTTAAGTTTATTGTGAACAGACAGACGCGGCGGAGGAATTTAATTTATAATATGTAGAGATGACAAATAATTCACTGTATTACACATTCACATATTTATTTTTCGAAAATAATATTTTATCGAACAGTAAGAGAAATAGCACAACATTGTTCAAACAATGAAAAAACACATAGAATCGTAAAAATACAATGTATAATGCAACATTGGGTACAATGTCTGTAAATAATACATTGGTAATTAATCAACAACCTTTAGCCAAAAACAAAAATTTTAAAATAAACAACTACATTGGGCTAAAATAAATTAATTTTTCAAAAGAAGCAAACACATTGTGACTTGACATTTTAAATAAATAAAAAGAAAATACTTTGTTTCATGATATGGAAAAACATTTTTAATAGAAAAAAATGTTCAATTAAATGAAGACAATATTAGAGACAGTCCCAGTGAGTTCCTGGTCGCGTAAACTTCCGTTTTGGCGATTTGGCATGGCCAGCAAGATCGCCCAATTTAACCATTCCAGACTTCTTTCTTTGTGACTACTTGAAGTCGGGGGTTTATGCCAACAAGCCTCAGATAATCACAGCCCTTAAGGAGAATATTCGACAGGAATGCGAACAGTTATCACCGGAAATCTTGCGGAAAGTTGTGGAAAATGCGATAAAACGGGCACAAATGTGTATCAACACTGGCGGCAGCCACTTGACGGATATCATTTTTTCCACTTAACAGAAAAAATTGTAAAAGTTCAAATAAAGATTTCCATTACTAAAAATCATTTTTTTTATTTAGTAAAAAAAGTTATTAAAAAACAAAATTGGATGATTAATTTTGCGCCACTCTGTATAAGGTACTGCACTGGGTCATATTTCTTCCCCACTTTACGACAGCTTTGCGAAGTCACTCTCAGTGTTAAACTTATTGAGTGAAAGATTTATTTTTTACAAAGAATTGATACAAGTAAATTTTGACTCACTGGACAAGTCTGAAACATTTGTATTCATTTATTAGGTTGTATTTGATACATATTAGTCCAGGCACACACAAGCAACTTTAGTTGCAGGCTACAGTTACGTGCATCAAAATCTATTACCTATTAAAATCTATTACCGGTGCGCACATGAGGCGACACGACACTAGTATGACTTTTTGAATTTGGATGAATTTTTGCCCACTACCGCCACAACTAAAGTTGCTCACATGTGTGCAGGGGTCTTTATTCTACAAGAACAACAGTTTCATGCAATATATATGCTTTCCTAAAATAATCTGGTGCTTATTCTGAGGAAAGGAGTGCTTGTTAATATAAACAACTGTTTAATGAAAATAAAATTAAAAAATGTTTAAATAAAGAAAAGATAAGTACAAAAGCATGAATCACAATTTTAAAAAACTTACAAAGGTTCGTAAATAATAAAATTATTTTACGATAGCAGTATACATTTCAACATATTTAAAAGTACGAATATAAAAAATATAAAATAAAAACATAATATAATAGCCAAAATACGAGACGATAGTAAAAAATTATAAAAACTAAAATTCTTGTCAGTTATTTACTACTGCATACCATTAGCAATTGCTTTAGGGGGCGTACATTAATTACGTGAGCTCAAAAGGGGGAGGGGGGGTCCAGCAAAATCTCACATTACTTGAAGAATATACGAAGTGGCAAAAATTTATCTCACCAAGTTAGGGGGTTAGATTGGAAGAAAAACTGCTCACGTAATTAATGATGTCCCCCCCTTAGAGCAAATTAATTTAATATACATAATAAATTACAAAGAATGGTCAAAATTCTGTTTAACCCCAAAGAGAAAGTTTTTGAGAGAAAAAATTGTTCAAAAGAGTGAGAATTTTTTACCAGAAAATTTAAAAAATCGCATTTACAGTGTATTATGTATATAAAAATTAAGTTTGTTTAAAAAATACCTACGAGTATATCAATAATATAAAAATAACTAAATTATTCAATTACAAATAATAAATAATGTATTTTACATTATTATTAACAGGAGGATGACAGACGTACGGTGTACTTCCAAACTCCTTTTCACATATATGTTTACAAATGTATACAATATGGCCACACTCTCAAGGTTAGGGCAATATTTTTGGTCATAATATTATTATGATCTGATATTATCAATCATAACATGTTTTGTTAAATATCAATATCGACACTTCGGAATATTTCGTAAGCACTTGGACAATCTTCTTTAATTTCTGATAAGTAAAGTGATATTTGTTTCAATGTTCTAATAATCAATCTGTATTCTCTATAACATTCTTCATTAAGAGGTAAAGGCTGTGGCTGTGAAATTTCTTCATCACTTTTTGTAACATCTTTTTTAATGTTTTTGAGAGGTGGGGAAGTGACGTCCACTTGCTGTGCAGAGCATAACTCATCATAACAGTTTTGAATTTTAACAATATTGAAAGTAAGAAGGAAATACAAAAAAGAGCAATAGACAATATGAAGAACGGTGGATTGTAATGGTTTTTTCCTCACTTCAGTATTCAAAATAATACTTTTATCAAAACTGACTTTATTCATCAAATCCAGGTAAAAATATTTTAATCCATGGTTGTGCAATTTTTCCATAACAATTCTTTTTGATGCACCTGATGATTTGAAATGTTTAATTGTTCCAGAATCTTGGTGGAAATTTGTCCATGAACGATATTTAAAAACATTTTGAATCAAGAGTATAAAACTTGGTTCATTAGATTTCAAAACCATTTGAATTAAACTTCTAGACATCAGAAATTGAAACTGTTTGGGTTTAATATTGTCAATAATTGTTAGAATAAGTTCAAGCCGTTTGTCTTTCAAGAGATTAAACATTTCACTTGAAAATACACTGCAACTACAGTTTGGCCGAATATCAGGGTAAAATTCCATGGAGAAACTTCCGCATAGAAAATATGTTTGAAAAATTGTATTGAGCAACCTGGTGAACACTTGGAGATGTGCCGAGGGGTGGTCTAGTTCTATTAAAGAAATTATAATTTGGAAGATTTGCCGGCAATTATTATTCACAAGACCACTGTGTAATACGCTGTTCTGCCATAGCATCCAGGCCACCAAAGGTTTTTGTTTTCTCATCATATGTTTTCGTGGTTGGTTAAAATTTTTTGAAATCCAAATTGCCAAATCTCTTTCAAGAAGATCAACCATTAATTCCAGTATCAATATAAGCCTCTGAATACGAAAAGCTCTAGGAAGCTTTCCAAAAACAAAAGAGTCTTTAGAATATTCTTGTTTTTCATCAGTCTTATCAACATCATAATTTACAGCTGTATGCATCCCGGATTGTATTTCTTTTTGTAAAATATTGATAACGTATTTAAAAAGCCCATGTTTGGGGTCATACAAGTCCTTGTATACTTCAGTATTTTCCATTATATCAGTAGGACTGTTAAGAAGCTCCCTGTAGAATACTCTCATCGTTTCTGAACAAGGTGGATGAATCGAGAAAAGTAATTTGAGCACATTTTGACACCTTTTAATAATGTACTGTGATGAGAATGCACTAGCATTTTTATCAATATTAATAATCATCCTAAGGATTTCCAAAACTGTGTCGACACTGGGAAACTTGTTGTGTTTTATGATAGCTCTGAAAACATCGAGGGCTTCGCACCACATACCTGATTTAACGTCAATTCGGAATGCCTCTCTCTCATATGGTAGAATTTGGTAAGGAGCTTGGGAACCACTATGCCTTGTACAAGTTTCGGAATAGCAACAGTCTGGCAGGTTTATTATACCCACTCGCTCCCCGACATTGTAATACTCTCTCGTTGTCACCTTCTGGCAAGCTGTGAGAAAATGAAAACCTTTTTTAGATCTGGTGTCCTTCGAAGGAGAATTTTGAATCTTTTCTCTTTCTTTGGGTTCAATTTTTAATCTCTTTGATTCTTGAGACACGTCTGTTTTTTCCAGATTTCTTTTCTTAATTTCTCCACGATTTGACATTTTAACCTTTTTGGACTCCTTCAAGCGTAGTATTAATATTGGATACGCAGTTTTAACACTGGAGGAAAAATATTTATTATTTCTTAAATAGCATCCATTTTACAATGTAACTATTGTCTTCCGTTTGTTGAAAAGGGGCATGAAGTCACATAAGTATCCACTTTATTATTTACATTTTTTGTTATTAATTTTGACAGAAGGCGGTCCATAACCAATTGAAGGCGGTCTATTGTCTATTACTATTTTCAGATTTCGACAGCATAACCAACACAACATTTTTTATTGTACAGTTTCTCAAGTCTATGAATGTAATGAATGGTACGGCCACACTGAGGCCAACTTCAAACGTAGTAGGGTTTTTTACATAACAATTTTTCCCTACCGACAAAACACATGTCTATGTACTATTCTGAAATACCCACATGAGGTAAAAATTGCAAGGCGCATATGACGCCGTTCTATTTGTATAAGGAACATTAACTTTAAATTCAGTAAATTTAAATGATTCATCTCTTCAAGAAATATAAGAATCTAGTAAATAAAAAAAAAAATCAACTTCAAACTGTGGACCAGGGGTGCTCAAACGGTCGATCGCGATTGCTTTTTGAGTCGATCTTAAGAAAAATTTGCCGATGTAAATTGCTGGATCTATTCACAGTTTTCGTTTTAGTTGATCTTCAATTAGGCCTCAATAAGACCGCCCATTTTTAATCCCTTCTTGTTTAATATTTATTTGTAGCTTATATTGTCAATGGTCGAGCATTTTTTTGTTGTTCACTCGATTTTCATCTATAGTGTGCGACGTCACAAGTTCCCATAGAAAAAAAAATCTTCACATTATTGCAAATTCATGGTAAAATATTGTCAAAAATTGCCCCTTCAAAAGCCCGAAGTTATCGATCTAGTTTCTAGATTTGGTTTATTTATGAGTCAGTCAGTCCGAGTTGTACGAGTAACTTGAAGGCGATATGAAGTTTATTAATAAATAATACAAAATGAGTGCGGTGAAGTGAAGTAAAACGTATTATTTTAATAACGATTGGGAGGAAGAATTTTTATTTTGTATGGTGAAAAATAAGTGCATTTGTTTCATTTCCCGTGCGTCAGTTGCAATACCATGTTTATGTTCTTAGTGTAGTTTTAATTCGCCGCATACAGATTTAATTTAAACCATTTTTGTGTTCAGAATGTAAAATTCGAATTGTGGATTCATCTGCTGACATCGAAGGAAAACATTCTCTTATTAAAAGTACAGTAATTAAATTCTAGTTGCCGACTATTTATGTATTGACAGAATCAAAGCAAAACAATTTTCATGTTCTGAGTGTAGTTTTAATTCGTCGCACACAGATTTAATTTAATCCAGTTTTGTGTTCAGAATGTAAAATTCCAGTTGTGGATTCATCTGCTAACATACTTCGAAAGAAAAACATTATATTATTCGAGGTGCAGTCATAAAATTCTACTTGCCGACTATTTATGTAATGCCAGAATCAGAAAAAAACCATTTTCACGTTCTGAGTGTAGTTTTCATTCACCGCATACGGATTTAACTTAAACTAGTTTGGTGTTCAGAATGTAAAATTCCTGTTGTGGATTCAACTGCTAACACATTTTTAACCCTCTACTGCATATGGGCCCATATATGGTATTACAGTTTTGTTGTCATTTTTTTGCCAAATAAAGTATAATAATAGAACGATTCAAACTATTTATCCATTAAATATTTATTTAGCAATAACAAAAAGCAAAAAAAATGTCTATGATTTTATGACATTTCGAAATAATCTCACTTTTGTGCACGCGGGCGGAATAACAGATCTAAGTGTGAGTGGCTCATTTTCAAAAAAAAAAAACAAAGGAAAACGTAAGTACTTTATGTTAAAAAAAATATTGGCAAATTTTGAGGATCGCTGGCAACGGTTAATACGCACTTTTTTGTGAAAAAATCTTTTGATTCACCTTAATTACATTAAAAGACAACTATTTGCATTGTGGGAAGTGGAAAATATTTTTGTGTAACATGGTTTGTGATACAAAAGAAAGTGCCCCTTTATAACGCCTACTCGCGTCAAGGCAAGAAAAACATCCCAGTTTTCAAGTAGTTTAGCGGCTACGCTAGGTTTGTGTAACATGGTTTGTGATTCTGGCGTACAATCTCACAAGACGAAAGCTAATTTTAATTTTACGTAATGAAATTTAGAATGAAATATTTTCCACTTCCCCCAATGCAAATAGTTGCCTTTTAATGTAATTAAGGTGGATCAAAAGGTTTTTTTTTTTAAAAGTGCATATTAACCGTTGCCAGCGATCCCCAAAAATTAATAAAATATTTTCGTGAAGTTGATATATTCATATTTATTTATTAATAATCACTTTTCCGGTTTTCAACTCTTTTCTATTCTTTACAACTAGTGTTTTCTCGATTCCATATTTGGTCTCGTAAGCACTAACACGTTTTTTCACTTGAACAGATATGGAATCATTTGCACTCAAACAAATCAGCATTTTGATTTTTATAAACGCTAAAATTAGGTATTTTCATTGTATACTTCTTTTGGTTTCGATTCAAACATTTGTTTTTGATTTTTTTTTACAGAATGAACCCGGCAGGTTTTTACGGTAAAAACCTTCTCACTCATTCTATTCCGGGTGATGGCATGTTTAGCGATGATGAAGATTTAGATTCCGAAAGCGATGTTCCTTCGATGCCTGTCCCAATCAGGAGACCAATTATAATTCCCAAAAGTGATGACGAAAGTTCAGATGAAGACAGTAAACTCTAGTCCCTCTAGCAAACCTTGTCAATAACAAAAAGAAAATCCAGCGCCATCGCAAAGCCCCTACTGAAAAGATTAAATGGGAATCTAATCAACTGGATCCATACAATCCTGAAAACTACACCTTCACTGGAGATACACGTGCATTGTGGACCTATACTTACCTTCGTGCATTATGGACCTGGATACACCTGCTGATTTATTTTTATTTATTTTCACTGATGATTTAATATCAATGATAGTAGATGAGTCAAATTTAAAATCTTTTCAGGATAATGTTAACAAACCGGCTTATATTACAAAGGAGGAGATAGAGCAGTTCGTAGGTATTGTTATATTTATGTCTATTATAAAATTACCTGCAGCTAGAATGTACTGGAATAATAATATTGGACAACAACAAGTGAACGAAACTATGACCTGTAACAGATGGGAAACAATAAAAATTTCCTTCACTTTAATGACAATACAACATTTATTCCATTTGGTCATGAAGAATTCGGCCCTTGATAGAGCATATCCGACAACGTCTCACGCTAGTTCCCAATTGTATGTAATTATATATACAAAAATGAGTACTTATCTCTGTTTAATTTTAATCAAGCGATATCTAAACACCTGTGCAAAGCTGGAAAATCTCTTCCACGAAAAAGAGGGCGTCTATCTTTAGCTGCTTCAATAACTGAATCACCAGCAACTAGCCGTGGGGGAGCCCTGCAGTGTCAAATCCTGGAACTCCTACATCTAAAAGGATGAGGAAAATCCCAGAAAAGCATCAAGAATTTCCTCTAAACTCTGTATAAACCGACAAAAAAAGGACATTGGCCTGAATGGCAGAAAAATCGTCAACACTGTCAAGTATGTTCGATGAAAACATACACTAAATGCTCAAAATGTAAAGTATTTTTATGCTATAATGAAAAAGGAAACTGCTGGATTCAATTTCATAAATAATTGTTTATCTTTCTGTAATATTCTATTATTTTCAAACATTTTTCTTTGTTGTTATTCTTCGTTTTACTGCATACGATACCATATATGTCTAAGTGAATTTTCGTCTTGGTACATATGAGCCCATATATGGTTCGGTAAAAAAAAAATTTGTTTTGATATGTCTTATTGGTACATAAATAAAGGTATTTCCGCCGTAAATTTTTTTTTTGACGCCTTAATAATTCATGCAGTAGAGGGTTAAGGAAAACATCTTATTTGAATTGCAGAAATAAAATTCTAGTCGCAGACTATGATTGTGATGCCACATAAACGATAAATTAAATAACAAGTTGCCGATTCATTGTGTACTGAGTAGACATGGGCAGATTTTTTAATTCAATTAAAATAAAAAAAAATAAAAAATCATCTAATTCAGAAAACAAAGAAAACTTAAGTGGGGAGGTTACGAAGCACCACACAAAGAAGAGACCGATTAGTTATAGTTTTTTTAATGTCGTTATTTTTCGTTTCATCGAGTTTCAAAACACAACGGTGCTAAAGAAGTTTTCACTTCACAAAGCACTCTTCCTAGGGTGAATTTGCCTATTTCACTTTAAAAAAAAATACGAATTATGTCGTTCTGAAAAATTGTACTACGGGGTTAATGCAATAACGTTATATAAATAAATAGACTCGCCATAGTCTCATATACTCACAATATAACGTGGAAAGTAAGGAACACTCTTTTGTTTTCAGCGATTTTCAGTATAATTTCTTAATTCAAAAGTTTAATCCTGTGTGATAAAGATAGACAGTCAAATAATGTGTGTGTATGAATGACATTAATACATGAGCGGGCGGCGTATCGCTTGTCACTTTTTGATGGAACGTTCGCTCAGTTCGCTGTCTCCTTTTCTCGAGGCCCACTAGAATAAAAGGTTCGGCTGCCCGTCGGAGTTTGATATGTCGAGCTATACAATAAATACTATAGGGCAACGACAGTTTTCAAATGGAGGCGATTGTCATCAATACTTGTTAGAACTACTGATTTATGTGTTGTTTTATCGCAAGCAAACAAATAAACAAGTGTTTAGGCTGATTAGTCTACTTTAAAACAGTGAAGTTTACTTAGCAACAGAAATTTGGCTGTTGCGCATCCAGACCCTTTACTTTAGTAGAATTTGAATTTTCTCTAATGAAGTTTAAAACCGCGAGCGGGAAACATGAAAATTAATTGTAATATTTATAATAATCGATAATATTAAGTAATTTGCGTGTACTTACAAATGAAATGTTATTCATTCGCCTTTACTATTATTTGCTGTGTAATTGAAACATTTTCTCATCACACAGGAGGGCATTTTGACACTTTTTAAAATGCAATTTACTTACAGGTAAGTGCTAGTAAGACGCAACCTTACTCGACGCGTAGCAGTTTAGTCATAAATATACCAGTTTAGTACTAAAGTACTAGATATCGACATCGGTACAATTGTCTTGTTCTTGTCTTCCCACTTTGAGATTTCTACCCCTCGTCTAATATAGTATGTAACGTCATTGGGTTAATGTAATATTTTAACAAAAAAAAATTGACAAGAAAAATGTATTTACATTAGACTAGCAAAAAAATATTAAAATTAAACAGTGTTTTGTTTCACCCCTAAAGTTTTACTAATTTTATTTTATTTATTAAACAAAATTGGTCCACTTCACGTGATCTAATAAAAACAAACATTTTATCATTTAAATACATTATTTTATGACAGCTGACCACAGCCGATTGCCGATGTTCTGTGTCTCAAAGTAGATAGGTACTTGTATTACAATAGCTTTGATATGTTCCAAAAAATAACGATAATAAATAAATAAATATAATAAATAAAATTTATTCAACAAATATGAATTTGGAGAACTTCCTTCAGTATAAACAGATTGAAGCTAAGACCAAACGTCTTCTAAAAAACAAAAAACGTCAAGGCTGGAAAAAATTTTGTTGATCATTATCTCCCGAAGTTCCTCTTTCAGTTGTTTGGAATTCAATTCGCAGGTTTAAGGGTTCTCACGTCCCATTCACGTCCCAACGGTGACTCGACCAGTCACTTCAGAGTGGGTGAAGGAAATTGCCGATAAACTAGCTCCTCAAACTGCAAGCAATTTTAATGAAACAGAATTCACATACTCATTTAAAACACGGGGTTGGATGGACACCCACTTCAATTTAACGGAACTTAGGGAGGTCTTAAACGATCTCACAGACTCATCCGCTGGTGTAGATGGAATTCCTTATAGCTTTATTAAAAACTGCGACGTTACCACACTAAACTATTTTCTTTCAATTATAAATCTGATCTTTGACTCCAGCAAAATTCCATCATCCTGGAAAACTCAAATAATTGTTCCCATTCTGAAACCCCAGAAAGACCCTAACTCTGGACTTTCTTACAGACCTATAGCTCTGTCATCTTCCTTAGTTAAAATAGCTGAACATATGATTAAAAGACGTCTAGACTGGTATGCAGAAAATGAGAAAATTCTTCCCAGCTCTCAGTTTGGCTTTCGAAAAAGAAAAAGTACGATCGAAAGTGTGTCCATCCTGACTTCTGATATCCAGTTGGCCCTGGCCGATAATGAATTCCTTGTCGGTGTTTGCCTTGATGTGTGCGGAGCTTTTGACAATGTTTTATTAGATGTTTTGTTTAATAAATTATTAAAAATTGGCATCCCTCGTAAGCTTTCCAGTTTTATAATTAACCTCCTTCTTACCAGGAAAATTCAAATCCAGGTGCTGGATTCTCCTCCACTGGAAAGAATAGTAAACAAGGGTTTGCCTCAGGGCTCCGTCCTTAGTCCTATCCTTTTTAATATTTATACCTTTGACCTGCATCGGAGTATGCATCCATCTTGTAAAATACTCCAGTATGCCGATGATCTTTTTATATATATTTCAGGATGAATTATTTCTATTCTGGAGGCTGTGATTAACATTTGCATGAAAAACCTTGACACCTGGTTAACAAATCACGGCTTAGAAATTTCTCCTTCCAAAAGCAATGTTATCGTCTTTTCCAGAAAACGTGTTACTCCGCGTGTAACAGTCCAAATAAATAATTCAATTCTCCCTATGCAGGTACAGATAAGATTTCTTGGGGTAATTTTAGACTCTAAGTTAACATGGAACCCGTATGTTAATTTAATCATTAACAAATATCAAGCTGGCCTCAACGCTTTACGTGCCGTTTCACGGGTCTGGTGGGGAAGTCACCCATTCACCCAAAAACTTTTTTATAACGCATATGTTAGGAGTCATTTGGATTACGCGTCATTCCTCATCGAACCCACTTCTAAAAAGAACCTTGCGAGGTTGGACCGTATCCAATTTCAAAGTTTAAGATTGATTATCGGAGCAATGCGTTCTTCCCCAATTAACGCTTTACAAGTGGAGGCTGTGGAGGCTCCTCTTCATTTCAGAAGACAGTTCTTGGCTGACAAGTTTTTATTTAAATGCTTAAGACTCTCTAATCACCCACTAAAAGACAAAATTACTGCACTCACAGCTCAAGTGAAATCACTTCCATATTGGAGGAACAAATCAATCCCTGTGCGTATAAACCCCTCTTAAATCCATCAGACAGACTTCCTTTATATGCCAACTCCTTTTGTATTCATTTGTGTAAACCAAATATTCTTTTTTCTCTCGGCGTAATTAACAATCACGAAGCTCCAAGAAAACTTATCCAAATTTTAAATTCTAAATATTCCAACTGGAAAATTATTTACACAGATGGTTCCAAGTCTCCCTTATCAAACCATGTGGGAGCGGCATTCCACTGCCCATCAGATCAAGTCGATAGAAAAATTAAACTTCCAAAGGAGGCTTCCGTTTTCACTGCTGAATGTATAGCCATTTTGAATCCCTCAAATACATTGACGATGATCACATTGGAAACTTCTTAATTCTCTCCGATTCCCTGAGTGCACTTCAAAAATTAAACTCCCCCCCTTCCATTACCCAGAAGACGATTACTGTGTTGGAATTCGTACTTTAATTCATAAATTAATATTGTCATATAGCCCAATCATGGATTTGTTCCCCTACCCACCCACTCTACACTAATACCTACCCACCCAATCTACATTATTAACTAACAACGGCTCCACCCCTACCATAATAAAACATTGTTCTAAACTGTCAAATTAGTATAAGCTTTCCCTGACGAAGGAACGTTTGTTCCGAAACCGGTCGGATTTGCACATTTTATAAGTGGTTTATACAAAGTTGTATTGTTTCATTTTATCATAAATTAACCGACTCTGACAAAGAAATCGTCTTTGCTTGGATACCTAGTCACTGCGGTATCCCTGGAAATGAAAAGGTCGATTCATTGGCGAAAGATGCCATTATTTCGGGGGATATTTTATATAAATTTTTAAACACCGATGACATTTTCATAAAATTGAAGGAAAAAATGATTTCCACATGGCAGAATCATTGGGAAGAATCTAGTCAATCAAAAGGATATAACTTTTTCACAATTCAGCCAACGATTCCTTCAAAACCGTGGTTTTGAAGGAATCGTTGTGAATAAGCGGTGAATCGGCGAGTGAGATTGTCATGATGACACACAAAACTGTCCACTCGCTCAGCAGCGTAGGAAACTGAGGTCGCTGCTAGCGCCAGTAACGGGAATAACGATGCCTGCATGAACTAATTCTGTCGGATGTTTGACAGTCGAAATCAGCTGTTTATTGGCAGCCATATTGAAAATATAAATAAACCAATCACGAGTTAGCGTGTTCGTAGATAATCAACAATCTGCTAGTTAGCAAGTAATACGATTACACTGAGTGAGTTTACTAAAGAGTCAATTATATTGGGCGAATTTACAAGCTACTATCTGGGAAAATTACTATCTATTAGTAAACTCGCTCAGTGTAATCGTATTACTTGCTTACTAGCAGATTGTTGACTATCTACGAAAAAAGTTGAAAAGTCGTCAACTTTACTTGCTACACGCTAATTCGTGATTGGTTTATTTATGTTTTCAATATGGCTGCTAATAAACAGCTGATTTCGACTGTCAAACATCTGACAATTATTTCACGCAGGCGTCGTTATTCTTGTTACTGGCGATAGCAGCGACCTCGGTTTCCTACGCTGCTGAGCGAGTGGATAGTTTTGTGTGTCATCATGACAATCTCACTCCTACCCGCTTTTAAACTTAGTAGATAGTAGCTTGTAAACTCACCCTGTGTCATCGACGCTTTACCGTTATCTTACTATCGGTCTTTACTTTTCCAGTGGCGCGGGACTGGGTCGCACCGAAATGTGCGTTTGGGGGGGTGCTTCACGATGAGATTCCGCTATTCTGAGGTAGTGTTGTTCTGAATCATTACTTAGATGAGTTATGATATGATGCTGATAAATTATGATTTGAGTAAGTGTATTTTATGAGTAAATTTATTCCGAAAACTATTATTACGATATTCACATATTACGATGGCATGGAACCAGTGGCGTAGCGAGGGGGGGAGGGGGCGGTCCGCCCCGGGTGCCACCCGACAGGGGGGTGACACTCGACCGTGGAATTTTTTTTACGAAGGATATTGTCACCAAAGTATTGTATACATGAACAAGGTCTGTTATTTTCTTTCATATGTTCCCCGCGGAGTGCCCCAAATTTTGTGTCTTGGTCTTTTTATAGGCGAATATAGCCTATATTTGTGGAGAGATCTGAAATTCTCTAGCCACCCCCCCCCCCAAAATGGGCCAATTTTATGAAGTCAAAATTCGCATTTTGAATTTTTTCTCAAGTCAACCTTAGGTGGGGGGGGTGCGGGGGGGGGGGGGGGGTGATATCCGCCCCGGGTACCACCCATGCTAGCTACGCCACTGCATGGAACCCATAATACTACAGCATATAAATATACTAATCCGTACAGCATGAAGAGAATCAGTGGGGATTGGCTTATTTATGATTGAGCGGAAAGCTTCATATTTTTTCCCGATGGCAGATCTGGAAAATAATGGCAACTCTGAAAACCACAGAAAATATAAAAAGCGACAACAAGAAATCCGTTTGAAATGGAGTTGACGCGAAAGATTATGATGTTAATAACACAATGAAAATAAGACGGAGTTGTTATTATTTTTAAATATTTAATCAACAGTATGTTGACATATATTGGAGAGTTAGCGCAGGTGCGCTATTTGTGCTTCATACGAGAGTTACTGTTTGTCACTGAATACTGATCAGCTGGTAAACAAATTGGAAAGATTACGTTTCTTTCGTCATCATAAGGACCATGGTTATTCAACGGAGCTGGAAGAATTCAAATCCGGATGTGCTGTTACAGAATTCATCTTCAGAAGACTCCAGTGGTTCGTGGCAATTGCCCCCCTCAAACAGAGGCGTGTCGAATTCACAAACGTCTAACAGTATGCCTAATGTAATTGCGCCTTTTCTTACTATTTTTATGTTATTAATTTTTATTCCTCACTCAGATACGCATTGTCAGCTTGCACAACATTTTAAACTTGCATAATTTTGACTTGGAAGACCTTAGTCCGCCAAGGATAATCATAACTAATTGTATGTGTTGGAACTTTGAATCTTATTACAAGGGAACACATTGTCAGTTTAGAAAAATTCTGTACACGTATAATGTAGTGAATGTTGTGTAATAATGTTTCCAGCGGCATGCCATCAACAGACAAGTGGCGTTGAACACACTGGCAGCGATGCACCGACGCTACAACATTCCGGGACTGGTTCAGACCAGCGGGAGGCCTCCGGCTGAATTCAGAGCCAGCGCCAACAAGTCACTGGACATTCTGCGACAGAACATTCAGTCCGCCGTTACCAAGGAGATCGACCAGGTCATCAAGAAGTATTTGGAGGCTAGTATTTTATATTAGCTTTGTTATGATCATGGCCTGTTGAAACCAACTGATTTGAATTTAAAACCAAGGTAAAATGAATTAGTTAAATCCAAGGCACAATTTGGGAGGCGTTAATGGATACCGCCGTCCCGGGAACCATTAATCTGGGAAAATTTATTGAATAACCTTCACCCCTGCCAAAGGTCACCCCAAGTGGTGCTCTAAGTTTGGTGACTTACGAGGGGTACCTGGGCTCATGGGGTGAGGTTTGACTAGATGTTGGTGACGGGTGGTTTAGGGTGCGAGTTTGAATGGTTTAGGGTGCGAGAGATTGGTTGAGGGAGATCTTTTGACCTCTCCAGCCGGACCCATCGCCTTTCACTGACTGCTGTGGGAGGAATGGATTCATACGTCCATCACTCCTGGACACACTGACCCCCAGATTCCTGTGCACCCCTCATACTTTTCCTTTCCAGAACTTCCTCTCCTTCTTTTCCCTAAAAATACCCTTCACACAGCATCCTCAAAGACGACATAGGCCCTCAGAGAAATCGTTTTCCTCGAGGCCTCCTGTGCCTTGAAAAAAAGAGATTTATCCCCTTATTAATAAACTGGTTTTAAATTTTATACAACTGATAAACAACCATTTATTCTACATTAACCTATGGAGAGCTGGAACAGAAAATCTTCAGCATGCATTCGAATGCCAGATGAAAATACGCAGAGCCGCGCAAAAATTACTTTGACGAGTTTAGCTCAAAAATCAGACCAAAAATTACGATTTTTTTTTTCAATTTTCTTTTACTGGATAATATATCTTATTGAAAATTTATTTTTATGTTAATTTTTATATCATAACACGTTTCCCCAGAAAAACTAATTTATACTAAATAAAGAAAAATCTCCCATTTGTGGAGACAACTAAAAAATATTTTCGTTATCTAACTAAACAATAATTTATATCAATATATACAACATGAACGGAAACTCGTAGTACAAGCGGGAAACTGGTGAATCTACATCACGTAGAGAACCCCAAAAAACGTATTTTTTTCAATCTGAGCATTTCGATTTTAATATAATTTTGAACCCGGTTTACCCTTCGATGCATTTTATAAGACATTACACAGCTGAAATCAACCCCTTAGTGAAATTTTTTATCAAATTTAACCAAAAAAATTCCACCTTCCGACCCGATTTACTCGAAAACGAAAGCTCAAATCAAAAAAGTTGTATCACAAATCGACTCAGAATGTGATGTAGATTTATCAGTTTCCCGCTTATACTACGAGTTTCTGGATACCGTGTATAAACTGGTTTTATTATTTCTACATAAACCTGAATGTATTTTCTACCCGAAAAACATTAATCAAAGGTGTTTTCAAATAAATAATGACCTTTATACCACTTTGAAAACTCAAATATTTTCGCATTTGCACAACACAATTTTACGAAAACGGCTTTTGACATTTGTAGACGATTTATTTGGTGAGCGGTCATAGAGGCTACGTTAGTGAAATAAAAAGTAGAATCGACAGTGTTCTGTGATTCTGATATTGTCCTCTACACAGATTTTAAATTACAGGGTGTCCGCTGGCAGATTTTACACTTTAAACTGAGCTCACAGCGCGTAGGAAGGCGGCAGCGGGGGGAGTGGGGTATCACTCAACGCGCGAGTGTTGCGGGTTTTTTAGTAGCCATGAGTCGGTGGACTTTTGCGGTTGAGGCGTATTTTACGAACAATTATTCGATCTATGTGGCGAAGCGTCGGCTTTTTTCTCACTTTGGTTTCCGACGGTTGAAGGATGGCCCGTCGAACCAATTGATGGGTACAGAAATTTAGAGAAACTCGATCAGTTGGAAATGAACCTCGTCCTGGATCTTCAACAACTGTAACTACTCCTGAAAATGCAGAACTTGTGAGAAGAATTTACAAAATCCTTTTTATTTCGGTAGAGGTGAAGCCGTTAACGCACATCGGTACCGCGCGATGCTGGTCAATTTTTTTATACCGGAGCTACATCGTCATGTTGGTTACAATAACAGAACCAATTTTAAGCAGGATGGGGCCACGGGCGCTACGGCACACACCGCTAGGGACTCAATGACTAAAGTGAGAGAGCTTTTTCCTGGAAAATTGATTAGTCGCTTCGGCGACGTAGCCTGATCCCCTAGATTACCTGATCTGACCCCTTGCGACTTTTCTTGTGGGGATATCTCAAATGTCGCGTATACAGCAATTCGCCATCAAAAATAGAGGCCTTACAAGAAAATATCCGACGAGAGATTGCAGCTATCAGTCCAGAACTTTGCAAGCGAGTTTTCGCCAACATGAAGGAAAGATTGTAAAAATGTTTGCGGCTAGAAGGACACCATTTGAGTGGAGATATTTTTAAAAACTAAAATGTGAGATAATAAATAAATAACTTTCATAGTATTCATATTTTTATTTAATTTTATTTTTTGAAGTGTAAAATCTGCCGGCGGACACTCTGTACAAGATTTAAAATCGGTTTGCCAAAATTCCACCGGTATTAGAACGGGTCTCTGAAGCCCAATTTCAACCATTAAAAAGGTCTCCGGTGTATTATCAGTGCATCTTTCATTAACAACTCTGACCCGTAAGCATGTTTACATGACAAAATAACAACAGCAGTCAAGAACCAATAAGCGTGTTTTCATACTAACGTTCCCACAGAAATTGTTATAACTCTGTTATTGTTCTAGTGACAACCCTAAAACAAAAAGTAGAAGATCCATATAGAATCAAGCTTCACGTCTCTATTCTAAGTTGTCCATAGAATACATAAAAAATACTTATTTTGTAGAAACAGTTTTAACCCGCCAAATCACCTACGTGCTGTTAGATATTGTTAATTTTTTATTAAATATTCTTGTGAAATGGTAAAAAAGTGAGGTGACAAAATTGTTTGTTACACATTTATACAATAGAATAGGTGTTTATTTTTACATAATCTGCGATTTTAGTACCGTTTTCACACGAAAACATCACGTGAGTCATTTTTACAATTTTTTTTTAACATTTTATAAATTTTAATATGTATTTGTAATAAAACAATTTGAAAGCTTATTTCATAATTTTCGAAAACAGTTTTTAGTGTTCTGCTATGTTCCGAAATTTTTGATTTATAGAGCTTTAATAAGGAATTTGAATGAAAAATATTATGTTCATGTAGATCAAAAAATATCGATTCTAAATATATTTCTGTATTATTATTCTTAGAATCAAAAACGTTCTTAAAAAATGATTAAAAAGGTATAAACTAAAAACGCTTCATGATTGATCGAAAGAATTCTGACGTCGTCTGTACGCCGGTTTGTACGATCATTGGAATCATGATCGTGCATCTCTTTCTGTTACATGAGTGATGGTTTGTGTATGATGAGAGAGGTATAGACCAAACAGTTTTGCTTGTTATCTTGTTATGAGTCTTTTTAGTTTAAGTAAAGCCTCGATGACATTGAGCGAGTTTACTAGCTAACTAGCAAATTGTGGGCAATCTACAAAAAGAGTTGAAAGGTGGTCAACTTTGCTTGCTACCGGATAGCGTTTGCCTGAAGATGGCGGCCCACTAAAAGCTGATTTCGTAACTGTCAGAATTAGTTCTCACGGGAGTCGTAATTTTTGCTACTGGCTAGCGTGTGGCGCTAGCTGCGAATTCAAGTTTTCTACAAATGGGTTCTAGCGGGAGTCGTTATTCACAAATTCTAACTTTAAAAATTAATTTAAGTATGAAATCTTGATAATTTTTTTTTAAATACTGGTTAGATGGTTAACTGATAGACTGTTAACATTGATTAAAAAAAATCCTGGAATTCCTTATTGAAGAATTAAAAAAATCTCCATACAAAATGCTTAATTGACATGTTTTTCAGAGTCCAAATGACGTCACACACACACCCCGCCTCTTACCGCTTGGATTCCGCTCGTTTTGGCGGGCTTAATAAAATTTAAACTTGGAGAATTAATTTAATTATGAAAACGAACTTTAAAAAAAAAATACTATGTAGTATTTAAGTTTGAATGTGAACATTGATTATAAAAAATAAAAAAAATGGACTCAACTTCCTTGTTGCGAAGCGGAAATAACACAAAGTTTTTATAAATCTGACAGTTTGTTTAAGACAAAAAACTTGCACAATCGCAAAATACCTGAGTATAATGGTTGTTTTTCAGTTGTATAAAATTTATAACACATTTATTAGTATGGCCCTTTAAGTTTACTGACCGCGTAAATGTAATAAAGCTCTAATAAATTTGATGCATTTTTCAGAATTCTGATTAGTATTAAAACAGTACGCGTAATCGTGTCTTTGGGAAGCGTTTTATTTAAAAAAGTAGTTCTTGTGTTTAAACATTTATGAGATAATACAATTGTCAAAGAAAAACGTACTTTGTTAATTTAATTACTTGGTTATTTGACGTTTTGGTGAGAGATTTGATTAATTTTTAACCATTATTTTTATTTACCTGCGATTTATGCTTTTATTTTTACTTTTTACCGTGCGAGATAATATATATCAGATGGGGTCCTACATAAGGACGGAAGGAACTGAACAACTTACCCCTCAGCATCCAGAAATACTGTGTCGTTACGTTTATAAGATCCAAGGATACATTTCTATTCCCCTACCACATTAATAAATTTAATTGAAAAAGATGTTAAAGATATCCACGTGACAAAAAATGCAAATCTAAAACACAAAATTCATAAGTGGATAATCAACTAAGGTATTGCATACTGCGGGCAGATAACTTGAACAATACAAAAACACACTCAACGCCTGTATTTTTTCTCTTAACCTCACATTTATGTTTGTGTTTCTAATTTGTTTCTTTCATATTTTTTTCTATTTTTCCATTTTTCATGTCTCTTTTCTTTTTCATTTCTTTTGTTGTTCTTTTATTCTATTTATCTATTTAAATTAAAATAGTTTTATCTTATTTTTCTTCCAAGATTAAGATATCAAAATTAGTTTAAATTCCTGCCACCTCGGAACAGGCTCAGCCTAGTGAGGTGGTATATACCAAAAAAAAAAGTGTATTGTATTTTGATATATTATTTAATATATTATATTGTAATATCTTGGTTAATAAATAATAAAAAAATATATATATATATAAATATATTAACACGCAAAAATGAGATTCAAGACCTTGGTGTGATTTTTTAAGCAAATCTCTCTTTCAAATCCCAAAGTCTCCCATATCAACAAAATGCTTGGATTTGTTCTTCGTAATGCAAGATCATTTACTAATGGAATTGTAATACGGAGAAGCACTTGTTCGCAGCATCCTGGAATACAGCTCCATCATTTGTGCCCCTTCTGAACAAAACCATATCCTAGAAATAGATAAAGTACAAAAAAGTTTTATGCGTTACCTGTATACGAGGGAATATACATACTATCCATTCCTGTATCCATCCTTCTTTTAGATTTCAACACCTTAGAAGCCCACTGAAATAATTTTTAAGTAAACATTTTTTAAAGTTAATCTCTGGTACCATACTCACTCCTCCTATGATGAAAAATGTTACCTTAACAAGTATACTCAATGTATATGTCCCTAACAAGTATACTCGTGGGAGATCCCTTGCACTTTTTGTGCTCTGAAAGCGAGGTCTTCTGCCTATCAGAATGTGCCAATTTAGAGACCGAATCAAGTGCTTAATGATTCTGCATTGACCATGAACGTTTTCAATTCGCTTACAGATATTTCAGCAACTGTCTTTTGACGCATGTCACAAAATAGTAAAACTGCCCTCATGCCTTTTAAATTTATAATCTTCTCCATGATATATTGGTCTATAACCGTTTTATGGAGAACATGAAAAATAAATAAAGACAAGACAAGTCAGCCATTACTTTGAAACTGACGGGTTTGTGCAATCGGTGTTTGGCATATTGTGTGTTTATTTTGTCATTATTATGGTGATAGTTTTATATCTGCATTGTGTTATTTGTTAATATGAGGGTGGTCCCAGAAGTACCCGAGTAAAGCTTATATTCAAGTTTTAAGACGCTACGTTATTTTGTTTTTAAAGAAAGACAAACATTCCCGTGTTAGGAATAATCTGACAATTTTTGAAAAACCACCACAGTAAGCAGAAAATGTTATTACTGGTGTCGTGATAGAGGACTTAGCCAGCTGAGGAATCAGACAAGCGACGCCCGGGTGGGACCCAAGCGCGATGCCATTTAGTTTTGTTTGGCAGCCATCAATAGTGAACGCTCTCAGTGAATTTGTTAACATGGAAAAAATTGGTCATCGTTATGTGATACAATACTTTCATTTGAAAGGTCTAAATCCATCCAATGTCAAAGCCGAGCTAGATTCTACTATGGGGGAGTCTGCTCCTTCGTTTACAACTATAAAATATTGGGTGGCAGAGTTTAAACGAGGCCGTACGAGCTGCCAAGACGAACATCGTTGTGGTCGACCAAATGTAAGTGTTTGCTCACAATGGAACAAAAACAACGTCGTGAGGATATATCAATCGAGTGTTTGGCGATGTTTCACAGCAATAAAGCTGAATTTTTGCGTCTATTCATAACCATGGATGAAACATGAGTCCATCACTTCACACCTGAGAAAGGAACAGTCAAAACATGGTCTGCAAGGGGAGAATCGGCTCCAAAAAAGGTGAAGACAGTTCCATCGGCAAGGTCATGGGGTCAGTTTTTGGGATGCGTATGGGATAATTTTCATTGATTTCCTTCAAAAAGGAAAAACGATCAACGGTGAGTATTATAACGGTGTTTGAGTGATGAAATCAAGAAAAAACGGCCGCATTTGGCAAAAAAGAAAGTGTTGTTTCATCAACACAATGCACCAGTTCACACATCCGTTATCGCGATGGCCAAAATCAATGAAGTAAAGTTCGAATTGCTTCCTCACGCACCCTATTCGCCAGATTTAGCCCCCTAGGATTATTTTCTTTTTCCAAACTTGAAAAAATGGCTGCGCCGTGGAATCTGCAGTTGATGGTTATTTTGAGGCGCTAGACGGTTGTCACTATAAACAGGGTATTGAAGATATTGAACATAGCTGAGAAAAGTGTGTCAAGCTGAAAGGGGACTATGTTGAGAAATAAAAATATTTTTTTCCAGATTTTTTGTGTTTTTTTTGTTAAATCGGGTACTTTTGGGACTTACTTGTACGGCTTGACGCATGTTGTAAAATGTCTGGAATTTTTAAATTTCATAAAAAACTTCATTAGTTAAACGAAACAATATGAATGAATAAACTTATGGAAAAATTGTTATTTTTTTTTCTTTTATGACTTTTATACTATAATTATTAAAATACATTAAACGTATTGTCTATTAGTTAAAATATATTTTTACATATAAATTTATTTGACTTTCAATGTGTCTACATTATGCTCATAAAGTCAAATTAAACAACCCATTTCTCAGAATTCACTTTTTCACGTAATGCTGGTTTTCCACAGAAGGGCTCAATTATATCGAAGCTGGAAAGGATAAATGGCTAAAGTGCCATGCAGCTGGAAAGGAAGAGCCATTTTTCCTTTCCATCGTCGATGTGATGATAATATTGTCATTACAATAAATGTTTTTGTATAATATCGGTGAATAATAAATATTGTATTATTTTCAGAAATTTTTTGTACCTGCTGTGAACAACATTCGATCAAACCTCGGGGAAGAATCGGTAGGAGAAGACCAGGTTTGTAATTGTTCCATTACATTATTTCATAAATGCAAAGATTTAGACTAGAGGTGGGTAAATTTCATAGTATGTAGCAAGATTTTTTTAATGTCTGATGGAATTTATTGTTTTTGTCTCTTTCAATTTATTGTTTTTGTCTCTTTCTCCCACAGGGTTAATGGCGAGAGTACTTATGAAGTTTGTGTGGATTGAGTGATAATATTAGCTTTCTGCAAATTTATTTGTGCAGTTGCTAAAAATGGATCTAACGAATGAATGAACAATATTTTCATCTGTAAATTTTGTTAGATTCCGCGTCAGTAGCTAATCCCAATTCGATAAGTTATTTATGCTCTCTTTACATTGTTACTTGGGTATGAATTTTTATTGGGTTTTCATACAATCAACCACAGCATTCCACATATGGCAAATAAGCACTCCCCACCCTACCATACTCGCAAAAAATATGCAGTAATATGTATTAACATTCATAAACATAATATAATTCAAGAAATCAATCTATGCTTTCAAAAATACATGTTAAGTTCCAGCTACGAATCTCAGCACCGGGCGCAACATACCATTCGCGCACTATAACGTGTCTAAAGCATAAACTAAGTATTCCAAATGTCGCTCATGTCAAAGTATTCAATGTTTACTTTATGCTACATGAGATAATTATGTATATGTGTGCTCTGTGCGCCTTCAAGAGGTGACTCCTTTGTGTTAGGGTCTAAATGTGCAGGGCTTTTCAGAACAATTTGCGATGGTCAGGAAATGTAGCAATCAGTGCCACCCAAAGATATTCAAATACAAGAGATATGCTATGGTGTCCGCCTGACTGTCGGCTGATTACTTCCTTTTGGGAACAGTTTGAATACGGACAGGTTGATGTTTTGAAAGGCGTGCAGTAGTATTGGTTAACATATATGTAGTTTGAATACGGAAAGAATTCAGTCATTTAGTTGATTTTTTGAAGGTGTACAGTGATATTGGTTAACAATATCGGCGACACTAGGAAGCACAGTCCCACCCAGTTAAAACTGCCAATAGCACATCTCTTATATTTCAAAAACCTTTGGTGCCATCTGTCGGTATCTCTAAATAAATACAAGTGTGCAGTTCACACATGGTAGAAATGAAACCTTCAGAAAACTAAAGTAGACAATAGTGGCTATAAAGCACCGCACAAAGTGGAGACTGATTATTCTATTACATTCTCTCGCAGGCTAAATCCTATAGATCAATGTATCTTAACCTCTGGTCCGCGGACCCCTGGGGGTCACGGGGGGTCCGCAGTCTCATCTTTGGACCATTTAGTAAAAGTCTCGCAATCGCTACGCTTACTTAGCACGGCGAATGTGCGACAACGACGTGTTCTTTTTGGAGAATTCTGTAGGCAGCATCAATAAACATGCTGCTCACTTCAATGACTTTGGATGGCTCACAATGGCAGCATAATTTAGCTGATATCTTTAGTGCTCTTAACAAGCTGAACTTGGGTCTACAAGGGAGAGATAACAACATCTTCCAAGTTGAAGATAAAATTGAAACAATGCTAAAAAAAAGCTTGACCTTTGGACAAACTGTACAATTCGAAAAAACTGTAATCACTTTTCTACACTATCGGAATTCTCTAGTGGAGCAATGTTGCCAACATAAGTACAAGACGAAATGATTAAGAGGGCATTACCAGAGAAAGCCTGAAAAACGTCATTTTCAAAAAAGTTTTTGTTTTTCTGTGACTCGGGTTTTATTAAATAACAAGTCCAGATTAATCAGATTAATATGTATTCTTAATATGGCGATACACGATTGAACATTTAACCTGTTGTCTCCTGCCAGCTGTCGGTAAGAGAGAGTTATAATAGACCATGTAACGGCATAGACAATATAATATTATAATAGACAATGTAACATCTTCCTTTTTTTTTTTTTTTTTTTTTTAAGACATATTGTTCATGACATTTTATTTAACACTGTAAAAAGAAAAATAATACAACATACATAACTTATAGACATAAAAATTTTCAATCAAATTCAGAAAATGTAAACCTTTTTAGTTTGTTTGGTGTCGGATGCCTGTATCACTTGTCGCAGACACCGGGACCAAATTTTTATCTGGAGCATTGGACGAAGTTGGTAGTTGTTCGATGTCATCATCGCCATTTTGTGTTAAAATACTTTCATAGGGTTTTACATTATATTTTAAATTATTTTGACTTAATCTAGATTTATCTAACATGAGATGTTTCCTATTTCTGCGGTATGTTGCACCATCTAAAATTTTAATTACATATGAACGCGGGCAGTTAGTTAATAATTCAACAACAGTTGCTGGAATCCAATGACTTTGAGGAGTCTTTTTGAATAAAATTGGATCACCACTTTTCAATGGTGGTAACTCCTTCGTATGAGAGTTGTACGATTTTTCCATTTTATTTTGATTTTTCCTCATCCCCTGTTGGTATTTTTGGAAACTAACTGTTCTAGGTTTTAATTGACTTGACTTAATTGGAATATTTACTCTAAGTTGTCTTGACATAAGAAGTTGTGACGGTGACGGTAAATTATCTTTTGGAGTATTTCGATAATGTAACAATGCAATATATATATCAGTTTTTGATTCGTGACATTTTTTTAATATATTCTTTACAATTTTAACTCCACTTTCAGCTTGACCGTTGCTCTGCGGAAAGTTAGGACTAGTTGTAATGTGTTCTATGTCCCACTCATATATAAAAATTTTAAATATAGCTGAAGTGAATGGAGGACCATTATCGCTGACAAGTTGTAATGGTATCCCATGACGAGCAAATATCGCTTTTAAATGCGTGACGACAAGGTTAGCTGTATAACCTGAATGTAAAGAGACTATTTCTATATATTTAGAATAATAATCCATGACGACTAAATAAATGGTATTATTAAATTGAAGCAAATCTACACCTACCCTTTCCCAAGGAAATGAAGCTATGGAATATGGAATAAGTGGTTCCTTTCTATTGTTTGGTTTAAATTTATTGCAAATATTACATTGATCCACTTTATTTTGAATATCCGAATTCATATTTGGCCAGTATATTATGTTTCTAGCCAAATATTTTGATTTTGATATGCCTTGGTGACTTTCATGTATTTTGTTAAGCATGACAGGACGTAATATATTTGGGATGACAAGACTAGAACCTTTGAAAAACATTTATTTTTTGTTGCGGGCCAGCCATTTACATAATATTTCTTTAATGCTATTGTGTCTTGATTGCATGTTCGAAATAAATATATTTAATACCAATGACGAGCGTAAATTGCCAAATTCACAGTTGTGACTTTTATTATTCAATTTCGCTATGAAGTCTTCCATGGACATGTGTTCACTCTGTTTCGTATTAAAGAAAATGTGTCTTTCCATTGTTAGATTTTTCTTCGGCACACAATGATTATTAAATAGGTCCACAACTTCTTTATACGTGATTGACTTAATATCAACGTTAAACGAATTGTAAATTTGTAACCCAGTTCTTCCCATATTGTACAGTAATTTTGCAATCTTTTTGTGTTCTGCCTCTTGATCTGCTCCTGTAGCCATTAAATATATTTCAAAACTTTGAATCCACGACGTCCATTCTGTAGGTATGAAGGTATTCATTAATTTCGTACCGGAGTTTTCACGTGTTTCCGCCATTATTCGAACGTATCTTCGTCTCCGTTGGCAATCACTATTTTTTGACACTATTATGTAGGTAATTTCGACAAATAGTTATATCATCCCACTTCTGACACCACTTCTGACACCATGTTTTTCTGTGACTCGGGTTTTATTAAATAACAAGTCCAGATTAATCAGATTAATATGTATTCTTAATATGGCGATACACGATTGAACATTTAACCTGTTGTCCTGCCAGCTGTCGGTAAGAGAGAGCTTCCGACCGGAATCTTATAATAGACAATGTAACGGCATAGACAATATAATATTATAATAGACAATGTAACAGTTTTTAGACGTATTGACTCTTTTCCACAAAAAATTATAAATGGATTTCGAAAGATTGTTCTTTTATCTAGCATTTGTATGTAATAAATTTTTAGAATTTTTTTTAATTTTTAGTATAATAAGGTTATTCCATAGGTCGTTGGCAGATTTGTTAAATTTTCAAAAAAGTTTTTGTATTATACCACACCCATTTCAAATAATGTAATCATGCAGTAAAATAAATCAATACATTATCTAGCAAAGTTATGTATTAGAATTTTAATTTTAGTTTCAATAAAATCATTAAAAAATATGTACGTACATGTGTTTCTTGATGAAAATTGGTCCATTTGTGTATTTATTTGCGCACTTACAAACTAATATATTTCAGATTTTTTTAACATTCTTATTAAATTTAGACATTATTGAAAAATGATAAATACTTATAATCAAAAAATAACTACAAAAAGTACACTATTTTAATAGTTTTATCATCACGCCTTTCAGCATTTTTGGGTGAAGGTATAAATTAAAGCTAATTTGGATTGAAATAAATTCGATATTGAGTTATAATTTAAAAAAGCTGGTACGGAGAATAATTAATCTTTCTCATTGTAACCGTCCTGCACGATCGGAAGAACAACTTTCGACGAAATGTGGATTTTCGTCCGCTGGCTGGCTAAACGCTCTTAAACACCTCCTTGCTTTAATTTCTTCGTTTCGGGATTATTTTCCAGTACCCGACTAAAATAAAAATTGGATATTCGATCCTTTCAACAAAGATGTTACTTATAATGAGATGTTAGATGTTACTGGCTTGACAACGGCACAAGAAAACCAATTAATAGAAATATGTTGTGATTTAACTTTGAAACGTAATTTCAAAGAATCCACTTTATTAAGTTTTTGGGTGAATATAAAGAAAGATTATAAAGAAATATCTGAAGAAGCACTGAAACATTTCCTGCTTTTCTCAACTACATACCTCTGTGTAAACGTAAAGGTGTTCTCTGCTCTTGTATATACTAAAAACAAATACAGATAACAAGTGGAATCCGATTTGAGATTACAACTTAATAGTAACATCAACCCGAATATCGCTAATTTAGTTGCAAAAAAGCAACACCAACCTTCACATTAATTAACTGTTAATTAATGCTAATATAAGTGTTGCTGTTGTACTTTAATTTATTAATGTATTTTTAATAAAAAAGATTTTATTTTGTATTTTGTCCTTGAAAATTATGCTTCATTTCCTAGGGGTCCGCCGCTGCAAAAGATTGGGAAACACTGCTATAGATGTATGTGTTTGTCAGCGAGTTTCAAATCACAACGGTGCTAAAGAAGTTTTCACTTCAATAATACAATAAATGTTTACTTAGCGGAAATAGTGTAGAAATTTTATGTATCCAGTATAATGCTTGTAATGTGCATAGATAAATGATTTGGCTTGTGAAATCCCAAGCAAATCGGCTACAGCCAGCAGCTTAGCCATTCTTAGCAAAAATTTGCACGTCGGGAGAGTTAGTTGTCTGTGGTAAGTTTTTTCTCTGGTTTTTTTCAATGAATTTGCTATTTTCTCTTCTGCCTACCCTGATCCAAAACTCTGTGCATGCCACGGACCACATGAGTTGCGATCGACTATTTGCCCATCTCCGACTGAAGATATGCTTTAGATCGTAGGTTCTCAACGTGGGCGATAATGCCCCCCTGTGGGCGTTTCAGGGGGGCGGTGGGAGACCCATAGAAACCCATTCCATCCCTCTCCATCGTATCCCATTACCTCCCCCCCCGTTGTGGTAAATATAATTGTGTCTGTTTCAGATTCACAACGACAGATGGTAAGTAAAAGCAATTGGGGGGCGCTAGAACAAAAAATATTCTCAAAGTGGGCAGTGGGCAATAAAAGGTTGAGAATCTATGCTTTAGATTAACTTTCAACCTATGAAAAATAATTGTGTCAAGTGAGATGCGTATTCGACACTCATTGACAAAAGCGGAGATAAGGTGAGAAAAGTTTTTTATAAATAAATATATTGTCTATCTAAATTCAATACCGCATCCAAACCAATAATTTCAAAATATGCTTTTTTTGGCATTTTCAGTTGCAATGATCGAGACTTTCAAATTGTGAAATTAAGCAATAGACTGCTTGTACTTGTCTCCATAAGTTTTTTTTTTTTTTTTTAAATAGGCAATTCACCCTAAAAAGAGTGCTTTGTAATCTTTATAAGTTAAGAAAATGAAGACAATGTTGGTAGTTCTTTGTCGAAGTATGATACAGTTAAATATGTCCGAAGGGGTAGGGTTCCATTAGCTCTGTGGCAGAGCACCGCCCCGGCAAGGCTAAGGTCTTGGGTTCGATTCCTTTTCTGTTTCAAATTTTCGATTAATAGTCGATAATATTGTCTTCATTAATTAAATGTAACCATTTGAGGTTTTACTTATTAAGTTAAAATAAATATCACATATTTAATACTGTGTAGTATAAAGTAAACAATCTCACACTAAAGCAGTAGTTCCCAACCCTTTTCTGACCCGGGATCACTTGTACGTTTATTTTTTCGACAGGGACCACAAGCAGCAGCTACGGCTAGCATGGGTGGCACCCGGGGCAGATAGCACAACGGGAGGGGCGGATAGCACAACGAGAGGGGCGTAATGGGATAGGGTGGGACGGGTTCTAGCAGAATATTTACCACAACGGAGGGGGCGGAATGGGATTTGGGGTGGAACAGGGTAGGATGGGGTGGGGCGAAACGGAATACCATAATGGCCACTGACCACAAGGTACAATAATGATAAACTGAATATTGTCAAGTTTTTTTTTATTCAGACTTCTCGACCAGGGACCGCCCGCGCGCTGGCTCGCCTATTGTCGCAAAAATTTAAAATTAAAGTAACAAATGTACATGAATAATTATTATTATCTAACACCTAAGTCCTGTACCACAAAACATTACAAGTCGAGCGGAGACGAGATGTGTCTTTTGAGCAATATGATTGGTCAATTTTTGCACGTCTCTGTTTCACTCTGCTCAGCTTTGCTTCTATGGAAACGCACCCTTAGATAAGGGTGACTTACGACAATTTATTGCAACCAAAGGTTCTACCAAAAACAAACGTATTTTGTAATTTGTATTTGAAATTCAAAAATGGTTAAAATACTGTATTTTGTATTTCGTATTTTAAATACATGCGAAAAAGTATTTTGTAATTTGTATTTCAATTACAGCAAAGCATGTATTTTGCCCAGCCCTGGAAGTGACAGTATAAAGCAAAAATAGTAAGCTATTATAAATACAAACATGAAGAAAAAGAAAACCTCATGTACATGAATGTGTACAAGATATTATGAACTAAAAAATTACTACGTAAAGTACGTAGTAGTAAGTTAAAAATTCCAGAAATAAACATTGATGAAGAATATAAACATACAAAGATAGATAGATTATAATAACGACTACTCAAACTTCTCAGAAACAAGAAAGAAATGTAAAACACTATCGAAACTGTGCTATAAAGCACACATCACCTCCGTTGAGAAAACTGCGCTAGGAACAAAGAATCTTTGGAATTTTGTTAAAAAATTAAACAATGAAAGTGCAGACTACCCCCCCACAATGCATTATGATGGCAAAATAGCCAATAGTACCTTTGATATTGTTAATTTGTTTGCGGATCATTTCCAAAGTGTATACGAAGGTGAAATACCAGATAACAACGTACCATCATACACATATCAAAACACAATACATCTACATAATTGCCTCATAACACAGGAATCATGCTTAAATAAAATCATTTCACTTGACCCTAACAAATCTGCAGGCCCAGATAACATCCCACCAATATTTTTCAAACAATGCGCATCTGCAATATCAGGTCCACTCACCGCACTATTTAACCACCTACTTTCTTCTGGACATTTTCCAACCCGTTGGAAATCTAGTTATATTACCCCGATTTTCAAAAAAGGTGACGACACAGACATTAAAAACTACCGTCCTATATGCATACAATCAGCACTCCCGAAAATCTTTGAATCCCTTGTTCTCGATTTAATTTATCCATCAATATTAAAAGTAATTGATAAAAACCAACACGGATTCGTTTCTGGTAGGTCAACTGCTACTAACCTGTTACTTTACCATAACTATATTACAGAATCTTTTACAAAAAAAAAACAAGTTGACAGTATCTACACAGATTTTTCAAAAGCTTTCGACAAAGTGTCACATAAATTATTACTTAGTAAACTGTATGCCTTGGGACTGAGAGGCAAGTTGTTAAACTGGTTCTCAAGTTATTTGTCTAACAGAATCTTATTTGTTAAAATTAAACATTCTAAATCTAAGTTGTTACATGCAACTAGTGGTCTACCACAAGGGAGTCATCTCGGCCCCATCCTTTTCTTAATATTCATAAATGATATCATAAGTTGTTTCGACGATGTAGAAGTTCTGCTTTTTGCCGATGACATCAAATTATACAAAGAAATATCTAATATAGGTGACTGCCTAATCCTACAGTCAAACATCGTCAAATTACAAAATTGGTGTGTCGCAAACAACTTATTCCTCAATATCGATAAATGTAAGACACTAACATTTTGTCGAACAAAGACCCCACTATCTTTCAAATACACAATAGATAATAAAATCTTAGAAAAAGTCAAAGAAATTAGGGATCTTGGAGTTGTGTTTGATTCGCAATTAAATTTTATAAATCACATACAACAAATAACTAACAAAGGCATGAAAACACTCGGATTTATAATCAGAACAATCAAAGACTTCGATTCGCTGGAAGTTATAAAAATCGTATATTTGTCACTCGTACGCAGCTTGCTGGAATACAATTCCACAGTTTGGTCCCCATATTATCAAATTCATATAAGAAATATCGAAAGAGTGCAGCACAAATTTTTAAGATTTATTAACTTAAAATTACACATACCTATTCAACACATTAACTACTCATCTTTACTAAATACACTTAAATTGCATTCCTTAGAAAACAGAAGAAAAATAAACGACCTAACTTTTTTGTTTAAAATTATTCACTCCGAATTAGATTGTTGCGAACTCCTGCATCTCATTGACTTTAAGGTACCAACTCGAGCGACAAGGCAAAACACATTATTCTGCAACAATAATTCTCTAACCAACTACCACACACACGCATCAATTTCTCGACTACACACACTAGGGAACAAATATACCTCAAATATCGATGTATTTAATACAAGTTTACCGTTATTCAAGAAATATCTGAACAATATTTTTATGTAGAATATGTTGATATCTAAGGAGCATCACGTAGGGTCTATTGCGTATATTTGTGTATTTCTATCTCTCTGTAAAAACTTGTTAACGTTTTCTTTTTATGTATCTTGCATTTTGTCATGTATTATTTATAACATTTAATAAGTCACCTGTAAATTTTGTATTTACTAACATACCAACTAATTTATTTTCTATGCCATTCACAACTAAGATACTTTCTCTTTTATTGTAATGCACTATCTTTCCTTAAATTTATCTGTATACCTACCTTTCATATGATGTTTACTTGTTATGTTTTTATAGTTTATCTTTTTTATTAAAAAAAAAAAAAACTTGTCTCTGTATCATAAACTTGTCATGTAAAAGCCCATCAGGGCGTTGAAAATTAATAAATAAAAATAAAATAAATAATCTAACTGAGAAGCGCTGACAAACAGCTTTAATGAAATAATGTTTGTATGTTGATAATCTTTCAATATTTATCATATCGTCAACAACATATTTGTTACCAAGTATATGCAGGCGATTTATTATGGCATATAATTCAGCATTAGATCCTGTATTATTACAATGGTAAGGTAATGTGTGATGAACTGATCTACTCGGTACATGAAAACATATTAACGAAAGAAGTTCAGGAGAGTTCAACAAGTTAATAACAATTTTAAATAAATAAATAAAATTTAATTAAAAAAAATAAATCAGAACATATTCTTCTTTCTTTTAATGTATCAAGTCCCAGTAGTTGTAACAGGGAGAAGTAATTAATGTTTTCAATTGATATTCCCAATTTAAAATTAATGTGACGTAAAAATTTATGTTGGACACGCTCAAGGGAATATTCATGTGTACTGTAATATGGATTCCAAATGGTGGAATTAAATTCTAGTTGGCTTCTAACAAGAGAAGTGTATAGTAGTTTGACAGTTTTAAAATTTTTAAAATCCTTCGAAATTCGTAAGATAAATCCCAACATTTGCATAGCTTTTCCGGATATATTATTACTATGTTTAATAAAAGTAAATTTAGTGTCAAAGGTAATACCAAGGTCTCTTATTTCAACAAGAGATAATAAAGTGTGATTATTGAGAAAGTAAGTGAACAACAATGGTTTTTTTTCCTGTGGAATCTCATAACTTGGCATTTTTTTACATTGATAATTAATTTATTTTTAAAACACCAATCGGAAAAGCAATTTAGATTAGATTGTAGGGACAAACTGTAAAAATAATAATACACCGTAATTTAACAATCAATAATATTGTTATTTCATTCTAGGTGCGTGCAGTCTGCCGCGCTATGCTGGATGGGGCACGCTGCTTGTATGCGGCACCTCCGCGCTCCTCCACCCACCCTCCCTCGCAGCCACTGCGCGCCCCGCACCACGCCCCCTCGCCCTCGGAGCTGAGCGACTCGGAGTCAAGCAACGGGGCTGACTCGAGGTTCGGCAGGCCTAGCAGCGTGAGTTCAGCCACATATTATTAATCATTGTTTTCAATGGCCACCTGACAGGGTTGATTTAAATTACAAATCCGTTACCTAAAATTGATATCAGGCAAAAAAAAAGTTCAATTATGTGAAGGCGATTATAAAAAAGTTTTCTCCTTGTGTAATGTCCTATCTATACACAGTAAGGTAGATTATCAATTAACGCTAGATGAATTCTGGAGTACAGAATTCAAAAAACCTGTAAACCACAACTACCCTACTAGGCATAGAGAAGCACAAACGTTTATTATTAATAAATCTCAAAATGTATACGGTGATAGAACAAAAAGGCATAAAATTCCGAAAATATTTAACGCATTACCTGAAAATATTAAAAATGAGACATCTTATTCAAATATCAAAAAAAAAGTTAAATCATTCTATCTCCGTAGAACATGAAAGCAAATAATATTGAATACAAATACCCAGATCGAATATTGATCAAATTTCTGGAAATTACTATCATACACTGTATTCATAAACATCATAATAATTAGTAGTTTATAATAATTAGTATTTTAGATTTTACACAGTTATTACTATTGTACTAGACGTTTGTACATAAACTAAATATAATAGGGAGCTGGCCACAATGACACGCCAATGGAGTTTGGTACGCCAGTGGATTCTGGAACGCCACTGGTCTTTTAAATGAATTTACTACTTTGACAAAAAATGCTTCTAGGTAAAATGGCAAAACTGATTTGAGTACTGGATTAAAATAAATATTTTTCACTTTGGAGACTGTGGGAGACTGGGGTTTTTAGGATTTTAGGTTACTGGGATACTGGGAGAGGTAAACTGAATCTAAGACTGATTAAAACACTTGAAAAGAGGTTTGAACTTGGAGACTGTTGGTATCTTGAGTATTGTTTCTTCTCGGCTGATAGTTTTGAACTGACTTCCTACCGGTTTGACTTCTGTTTTTATAGGGCAAACTCAGGTCGGACTTTTGGGGGACAGAACCTCCTTAATTTTTCTAAGGTACTTGTTTTAGGTAATTTCCCTGGTCGCTACGATTGGAAGTCAGCTGTGTTAAAATTATGTGTGATAGTTTTTGCCAAGATTTTACCAACTCAGGATGCCAAAGCCTCACATCATTTTTATTGTGTTTACAAGAAAAGGTACAAGTATACATATGTGATATAAGGTACAATTTTAAACAGTAAATATTTTTCTTAAAGTGCAACAATCACTGATAGACGTCAGTTTTTGGGTTGTTTTTGTAGCATATACTCATTTTTAGGTGATGATGTTTGTTTCTTGATCCAAATTATTCCCAAATTCTCGAAATTGAGCTCCAAATTTTTCGGAAGATGAATTCGATGTCGTAAATATTTACGATTCAGATTTTTCCTTTGTTCAGAATTGACCAATAGTGGCTCGGCTGGTCGCATGGTGGGGGTGACGTAAATAGTCAGCCATTTCCTTGGCGTTGATCATTGCTGTCTGGAGTCCCTTGTGGAAGCATTAGGCTGCATGTATTCATTATCAATTTAATTTATGTTTTCAATTGATTAGTTAGTTAAAGGACATAATAGCGTTGTAGACAAATCATTTGGAAGGGGCACCACATGCACATTATTCCGCTAGCCAATAGCAGCTCTCAGATTGTCGTGCTGGCGGCATGGTACTCTGTGGGAGCGTAAATTCCATTATTGAATTTCCAGGGTTATCATACGCTTTCGCGCACTCGTTTGATGCACACGGATTCCTACGACACGTTCGATACAACTATGTGAAACATAAAAGTATAATAGTATTAATTAAATAGGAAAAATGAGAGATTTCTTACAATCAAACTGATTGATCAGTTTTGTAAGATTTTAAAGATAAATATTGTAAAATTAAAAAAAACTGAACAAACATAATTAAAAAAAAAAAAAAATCGCGATTAAAATCAAGTGATTTTTTCACAAAAATCAATGATTTAAATCACAAAAATTTTACTGCAAGCAAATCACCCGCCTAAGTGCCAAGGGACTTCCCCCGGCGCAAACTATGGTACGCATACACGTAAAATGCTATAACTATCTACACAGTTGTAGCTAGTGTCCTCGTCGAAATAAAAAAAATCGTGATTTTTATCAACCCTGCTACCTACTACATATTGCTAAAAGATCCCATGACAAGACAGAACATTGAAGAAAAGTGAAGAGAAAGAACAAACAAATATCACACCTAACCTAACTTAACTCAACCTAACCCAAATTAATCTAAGGGAACGTACCCATACTACGTGACACGTTTAGGGGGGGGGGGGGTCTTCAAAATGGGGGGTTAAAAATTGCAAAAACACACGTCACGTTGCTTAGGTTTTTGTTCACGTAGTATGGGTACGTTCCCTAACTTAATCTTAACTATCTTTAATCATAGTGTCGCCTAAACCTCTAACGGTGTTGGACGCGAGTGAGCGGCGATAAATAAAATAACACTTTCAAACCCAGACAAACTTTAAAAGTATATAAATTAACCGAAAATAAAATAATTCATAACCAGTGAAAATGGAGGAAGCGGTTGATCCGCACGCCTTCATTACTAAGGCGAAACAAAACATAAGCGACTTACATACAATCATAGAAGAAAATAAACTTACCAAAGAAACCAAATCAAAAATGATGAAAGAAATAAATAACATCATGGAAATGATATCCCACATGGCAATAGAATTAGCTAAATTACAAGAAAAATGTGAAATTCAAGAAAAAAACCAAACACAAAAAAACTCATTTTCATACTCTTCGGCAGTAAAAAACTTAATACCACAAACGCAAGAAAAACGATTTCCTATAATTATAAAAAGCTTAAAAGAAGAAGACACTGAAAAAATAAAAGAGAAAATACAAAAAATCAAAATATCGCAGTTGGGAATTCGAGTAAGTGAAATTAAAAAAACAAAAAAAAACATTATAATAACATGCCCAGAAAAAGAAGAGGCAAAAAAATTAAAAGATAAGATAAATGAAGTCGACAAAACCATAATAGCTGAGGTACTTGTGAAAACGGATCCATGCGTAATATTCAAAGGACTTGACAAAGACTATACCGAAAAAGAATTCTTAGAAGACATAATTGAACAAAACAACGACATCAAAATGATATGTGAAAAATACCAAGATAAAAACATATTACAAGTTAAAGCCATCATTACGAACAAAAAAACTAACAACAAAAACTTAATTCTCCAAACAAATCCAGAATTGAGACTACATCTTATAAATAGAAAAAAAATTCATCTAGGATTCATGAGAATCTATGTAACCGATTGTAACGTTCTTACCCAATGTTTCCATTGTCAAAGATTCGGACACACAGCACAAAAATGCTACAATAAAATGAATAAACCAACATGCAAGCACTGTTCAGAAGATCATCCCATCTCCGAGTGTAAATCCCTGGAACTACCGCCCAAATGCGCCAACTGTCACGCAGCTAACAAGAAGAAAGAAATAAACTCCTTCAACAGTACAATGAATGAAATAGACCACCGAACAAACAGCGAAACATGTAAGTTTCGTTCTTACATGCTTAAATTAGCCAAAGAAAGAATAAACTATGACATTGAATAAAAAAACTTATATATAATATTGCAAAATACAACCAAAAATGCATTAATTAAATGGATGATTTCGTAAATAGTGAATTAGAATTAAATATTAAAATTCAAGAATATGAATGTATTTGTACTGATTCATGTAACAAAATTATTTCTAAAAACATCAATGATATAATTATTATGCACATAAACATCCGTAGCATTCAGAAAAATTTAGATGAACTAATTTTAAAAATAAATAATTTAATTAAAAAGCCGGACTTCATAGTGTTAACCGAAACATTTACGAACGCTGAGTCACCGTCTTATCACTTACCTGAGTACAATTATATTTCTACCAAAGTAGATATCAACAAAAATTCGGGAATAATAATATTTGCAAATAATAAATTTAGTATTGTTAACATTATAGAACACCCAATACATTTGGTAAACTGCATCGAAGTACATTTCAAACTCGGCAAATCAATATATCATTTAATAGCTATCTATAGAACGCATGGCTCGAGTATTATTACGTTTATTAACGACCTCAAATACATATTATTAAAATTAAAAAATAAACTCTGCTTCGTGGTGGGTGATTTTAATGTGAACATTAATGAAAAAATAGAAAATAATAACAAAACTGAATACATCAATTGTATGACTGAACAAAATTTCATATCTTGCATAAATAAAAATACTAGAGAAATAAAAGAACATACTCCATCTTGTTTAGATCACATTTGGACAAACGTAAACATTAAAGATCTTCACAAACTAAAATCAATTGTTTGGAAAACTAACATAACTGATCATCATTCATGCTTACTTCTGTATAATAATAATATTAAACATAAAAAACATAATTTAATACCCAAAAAATCAACAATAGACATGACTATTCTCTCCGAAAAACTAAAAAAGGAAGATTGGAACAATGTTTTAAAGAGTGATGATACTGAAATATGTTCGACTAACTTTGAAAAAATCCTGTCACAACACATTAAAAATTCGACAACTGAAATAATAATACACATAAAATCAAAATTAAGATGTTTAAAACCTTGGATTACCAAAGGACTTATAATATCTATCAGAAACAAAGAAAAACTTTATAAAACAACTTTAAAAAATCCCCATGATGAAAAAGCATATAATTTTTATAAAAAATATAAAAATAAATTAACTTCTTATATTAAAAAAAGTAAGGAAGAGTTTTTTAAAAATAAAATATTATCTTCAGAAAATAATCATAAACAAATGTGGAAAACTGTGAATATGGCCATAGACAATACAAAAAAAACTCAAAATATTAAGTACATCGAACATGATAAAAAAATTATAGATGCCAATTTACAGCCTAAACAATGTGCAAACATATTTAATTCCTTCTTTGCAAATGTTGGAAAAAATCTTGCAAAAAATATTCATAAACCTTCTAACCCGGAAAAACATAAAAATAAAAATTTACAGAAACGTAATATACTTTCAACATTTGAAATAACAACAGAATGTGAAATCTTAAAAATAATAGAAAATATGAAAGGAGGTTCGTCTCCCGGTTTTGATTCTATTACGACACACATGTTAAAATCTATGAAATCTTACTTAATAAAACCCATCACTCATTTAATAAACTTGAGTTTAACGAAAGGAATATTTCCAATGAACTACAAAAACACAATAATCTCACCTATTTACAAATCTGGTGATCCACACCAAGTAACGAATTATCGCCCAATTTGTCTAATTTCTAACATAGGAAAGATCTTTGAAAAAATAGTAAAAAAACAATTGGTAAATTTCCTAGATAGTAATAAAATACTAAACAAAAACCAGTTTGGTTTTATTAAATCATTCAGCACACAAGATGCAATTGCTAACGTAACTTCATACATTTACGAATCATTAGATAAAGGTAAAAAATGTGCGGGCATATTTATTGACCTCAGAAAGGCTTTCGATAGCATATCCCATGAGATACTATTAAAAAAATTAAATGATATTGGCATAAAAGGCAACGCGATTAAATGGATCACCAACTACTTAAAAAACCGCCCTCAAGTGGTAAAAATCAATTGTATTAATAGTGATCAAGAGATTTCAAGCTTTGGAATCCCCCAAGGTACGGTGCTTGGACCAATCCTTTTTACCATATATGTAAACGATATTTTTTTTCAACATCTACATGGTCAAATTACATCATACGCCGATGATACAGTTTTAATAATAAGTGAAAATACTTGGGAAAATGTAGAATTACAGGCCACAGAAGACATCAATACGCTTAAGAATTTTTTCGACACTAACTTACTATCACTAAATAGTGAAAAGACATTTGTAATTCCATTTGCAATCCATCCAAACGACGCTCCCAAAAATTTTAACATTGTCATACACGATAACACTAAAATTCACAGCCAACATTATTGCAAATCAAACTGTACAATATTAAAAACAACAAATAAAATTAAATATCTCGGCGTAATTATCGATAAAAATCTGAAATGGAAGGAACAAATATGTCAAGTAGTAAACAAAATCAGAAAATTAATATATATATTTTTAAGAATTAGAAATTTTCTGTCGATAAAAAATCTATATTTAATCTACTATGCCTTAGTTCAATCCACTCTACAATACGCTATTATTAGTTGGGGATCCGCGTATAAATGTAACCTTCTTCCAATAGAAATTGTACAAAGAACAATTATTAAAATTATATTAAAAAAATCCTTAGACTACCCAACTGAACGCCTGTTTGAAGAATTTCAAGTTCCCACATTTAAAGATTTATATATTAAAAATTCAGTAATTCAAATAGTAAAAGAAAAAGATAAATATCCATTTTTAAATGAAAACAGAACTCGACTTAAACATGTTTTTCTATGCCCAAAACTAAATACGTCTTTTGCACAGCATCATTATACTTATCAGGGAAGAACTTTTTTCAATCGTCTACCAGAAGAAATCAGAAGCATCAATGATAAAACCCGAATACTGCTCTCGGTCAAGAGACATTTTAAAAATATTCTTAAAAAAAAAACTACTGTCAACTAATCTTACAAATATCTTAGTTCTCCATAACATTCTTTCTTTAAAAAAAAAAAAAAAAAAAAAAAAAAACACACCATTATCAAATAAATACTGCAGCTCACATATATTTATGTACAATTCATTATTTAAGTACTAACTTATACCTAACTAATAACTAATAGCATTTATGTACACTCCCCTTCCATACACAAGCAAATGCTTTTAATGGAAGAGTAGTAAAAAAAAACCTGTAAAAAAAAATATTTTGTTGTAAAATTGTAATTATAATAAATGTTTCAATAAATAATAATAAAAAAAAAAAAAAAAATATTCTGTTTTGTCCGGTTACTTAACGAAAAGAACCGTAGAACCGTTTTTAAAATAACCACGTTTAAAGTCATTGAACTCTTTCAAATTGTTATTTGAAGTCACAATGTTAAAATTAAACATCAACCTAATTAATGTGGGTTGTATCTCCGACATTATTTAGTGATTAAGTTTGGTTTTAAACACCTTGTGGAAAAAGTTGAAAGAGTGTTAACCGGTCAAAGGCCAGGCCATTTCACTAAAATTCACGAAAAAACACTTAAAAAAGCACCATTTTGAACTTTGAATTGAATGTTTTGTTGATTAATTTTGAGCTATTGTATATTTTATTGACTGAAACACGTTCACAACACAATAAACTATCTACCAAAACAACATTACTTGCATTTATTACGTAAATTAATAGGTTTTACGATGTTTTAGTCGCGGAACACGCATTGGTTGCTACGGTTAAAATCACGGCAAATTCTGACAGGTGATTGTCATAGAAGAAATCGTTTTAAAAATATTCTGGTGTTGCAAGGTGAATGAAACTTCAAGGCGTATCATAGAGTACTGTTGGCGCAAGCGATTCTGACCCTGTTCTTCATACAAATTATGTACATAGAAGGGCCAAATCGCAGACCAAAAGTTTTTTGACGAAAATATTATTCAAATATTTGAATTATTTTCTCGCGCATGCGCATGTGACGCGCACGCCGGCGCGTCTCCGGCCTGTCACCGGTTAACCTGTTGAACGTTGGATGGTATTTTGAAAAATGCACAAAAATTACAGTTCAGATCAAATATCGACATAAAAACAAAGCGATTGTTTTTTTTTTGCTACTATTTTCTGTTTACCAGATAATATATCTTATTATTGATGTACATATATCACATGATAATACAGTAAAACTTTTTCCAGAATAGCGAACTAACTAAAAAAAAAGATTAAAAAATCTCCCATTTTGGAAATAATTGTCAAAAAATATATTCATGCAAATATAAACTGATTTTATTATTTCTACTCGATCCTGAATACATCCAACATGAAAAATCGCATTTCAAAGGAGTTTTCAAAGAAATAATGACCTTTAAACTCATTTGAAATCGTAAACACAACTTTGACAGCTGCCAAAAACCACCCGCAAATTTCATAGAAAATTATTTAAGGTTAAACGTCACATACGTTATAATCTACGCATTCACAGATGGCGCCAATCAAATTATTTTAGGTTTTTAATACTTTTTGCACTTTACGTTTTACACGAACCCAGGACCCTTTGCTTACATTGTCCAGAGGTGCCAATATCTTTTTCTGATTTCTGTCTCTAGATTTTCGATTGAGTTTCACTAATATTGTCTTCATTTAATTTAATATTATAAATTGAGTTTGTACTCATAAAGTTAAAAATTAAAAACAAAAATATGAAGGTAAATTAATTGTTTGCGCCCGTACATATTTAATATGAATATAAATAAATAGTTTTGTCCATAAACAAACCCAAATCTTTCAAGAAAGGCTGAAACAGACAATATTGGATTGAGTCACTGATACAAAATTTAATTTTTCAGTCTTGAAAGGTTTGGGTTTGTGTATGGTCAAAACTATTTATTTATAATCATATTAAATATGTACGGGCGCAAACAATTACTTTACCTTCATATTTTAAAGCGAAACGTGCAATAAGTATTAAAAACCTAAAATAATTTGATTGGCGCCATCTATGAATGCGTAGATTATTATGTACGTGACGTAACCTTAAAAATAATCCAGAGGAGCTACAATGTTCAAATATTACCTAGGATTGATATTGGCGCAAGCGATTCTGACCTTGTCCTTTATACATGATGAACCAGCAACTGTAGCTTTCGCATCGCATAACAATGTTGGTTCAGATGGACGAAGGGTTGATAATGAAACGTATCATGTTCGTATTAAAAAGGTAACCTTGCGGCAGAGCAGAGACCAGGGCTCAGGATAGTGGGCCAAGTAGTTATCTGTCATGTAGGTAGGGTTTTCAATCAAATAAAAGAAGAGGAACTTTATAAAAATGTATTGAATCCAAAACCACAAAAAGTAACAAGGAAGTGTACAAACTTCGTACCAAGTTAACAAAAAGGAAATACAAAAATACACATACCAGATGGACTCCTAATGGACACGCTAAGCTAACTATACGGAAATAACCCCGGTAGACGAACGCGATCTTGCTTCGCAGTGAGAAAACACGAGACGGGACGGGAACTCCAGTCTTCCCATATGGGAACGGCGCGGAACCCAGAGCACCAAGGTCGTCCTTCTAATTGGGCAGGAGGACGCTATACCTCCAAGGAGCGCATTCAGCCACGGGCCATCTCTACGAACTCCAATCCAAAGGCACGTGGTCCCCATCAGTAGCCAAGTCTGGCGTATTACGGTTAGCAGACCGTGACATTGCGACGCGGGGTCGTGAAGGCATATTATAGTAGCCAACACCAGGAGCAATTCACTTCACGATTCCTTTTCCAGAAATACATCCACAACACGGCCAACCAGCCACATCGGAAAAAAGTGGGACTTACACGTCATCCACTAAAAATAACTCGTACACGAACCTCGCGTGTTACGTAAAAAACACCCCGCGTTCTTTTAGGTTTAAAATCGACTTAGATTCTCATGATTAAACGTAAATTTAAACACCAGGATGGTGAGTGACCAATTTCCGACCCAACTGCCCAAGTTGATCGGAAGGAAGTGCCCATAAACAAAAAGGAACTCTTTCTTTTCCAAAAATTACCAGTGTCCAAAAAAAACACCATAGACAAAATAACCACCTAAGCAAGAACTGCATTAGTCACATAATTATTTATGTGACAATAAATACAATTTTTGAATGAATTTGTTGCCTTCACAGAGTCCGTCTTGGAAACGGAAAGAGTCAGACACGGATTCGGACGTGGGTACGGCGACACGGAGGAAGAGGCGAACGGAAGGGGCTGTGTGTCCAGCGCACAAGTGGGACCCTGCACGGCTCAACCCGGACACACTCTTCATCATGGGCTCAATAGCTAACAAGGTGATACATACTATTTATTAACCAACTAACCATCACACCATTTCTTCACAGGCAGAGAGGATGGATTGCCGCACACTTACAAGGTAAGGCTCTTGACTCGCAATCCGAAGTTTGCAGGATCGAATAAATTTTATTTGATTAATTTGGGTTATTTCACAATTAACTCATTTTAAATAATATATGGTATATTTGCGGCATGTTCCAGAGTGAAAGATACTCTCAGTATCGCCCTGGTGTAAGACCACCATTCAGAATTGAAACGTTGCTTGAAATGGCTTTAGCCATGTTTGGTGACCAGATCTGAATAGCCAGGTACTTCCACACCTTTTCTCTTCCCCATCTCCTTCCCCTCCCCACTTTCAGCCTCACAAGCATACCCCAATTGGGGATACCATAGTCTCACTGGCTCCAGATGGGAGCAGCTGGGATTCTTGTGAGGTATTCACAAATATTATTAAAAAATACACCCCTTGCTACATTGCCAATTGGGGATACCATAGTCTCACTGGCTCCAGACGGGAGCAGCTGGGATTCTTGTGAGGTATTCACAAATATTATTAAAAAATACACCCCTTGCTACATTCTCAGTCGTACATTGACCTGCCAATTATCTTCTGTTATTCTCATTCTTTACATAATTTATTGGATTTACTTGATCATGCTGCCTGTCTCAGGTCTCCCTGGCTAGCTATACTTGTATTGAGTAAATGTTGCATGGTGGTCATCTACCAGGTACAAGTACATTATGTAGATTTTAATTATTTAACCCTCCCGCACCGGACGGGTGTAACACCCATCCCCAAAGGGGTCGTCCATTAATCACGTGATGTTTTTTTAGCAACTTTTTAACCCCCCTCTGGTGATATGTGGTGAGGTTTTAGACTAACCCCCCCCCCCCAAAATCACGTGTATTTTTTTAGTACAAAGTATTTTGAAATTTTCAGAATATTATCACAAAAAATAAATACACGTGATATCTCATTTTACCCCCCCCCTCCCCCTCGTGATATTTCGTGATTTTTTCAGAACCCCCCCCCCCCCCCCCCTTTCGAGCCTCACATGATTAATGGACGACCCCAAATGAGGATTTTATGTGATATGTAAGCTATTTTTAAATCAAACACTATAATTTAGGCATTCTTAGAAAACTATTCGATAAAATCGATCTGCATTTAAAAAAAAAATTATCCCATTACTATTTTTTAAGATATTAAATTTAATAATAAATTTAAATTTAATAACAAAGTGATTTGTTTTCATTTAATTAAAAATGACGCCACAAAGTGAATTTACAAAGATTGAAGGAGAAATTAATAATATCTCTCTTCTATGATAAATTTCTCTTCCCTCCTCCAGATTCTCATTACTTTAACCCTTAGCGGAATTGTGGTATCCCAGTGATAACACAGACCAAATAATTATAACCTAGTGTAGAGCCGGGTACAGATTGCTGTAACGGAACATGTAATGTAACACGCAATGAAAGAATTTGCCGTCCACATTGTCGCAATGTATCTTGCAATGTAACAGAATTCCCATAGTGTGGACGCCTTGCGCGCACGAACCGTGCACACTACGTGCACGAACAGAGCATTTCAACTCGTGCGCGCCGCAATCCACAAAGCGTCAGTTTTTTCGCCGAATACAAAGGGGCCCGCAGTCTGCGCGGAGCGTCAGTGTGAACGGGTTGTTTGTGTCTATACTGCAGAACGCGCGCGAACAATGGAGGACTTATTCTTGGAGACCGTGCGCATGTCGGAAACAGATGCGAGTAGGTACATGCTCGGTTCATGCGCGCGCTGCGTCCACACTTATTAAATGTTTCTTTCATGTTACATTGCATGTCACGTTACAGCAATCTGTACCCGGCTTAGAAGTGAGTTTTTTAAAATAACACGTACACATATATTGAAAAAACTAATACTGCCAAATATTTTCTGTTGTCAAAAACTTCATAAAAAATTTGAATAACATTATATTTACTGACATTTGTGTCATTCAGTTCAAAATTTTGAAGTAAAAAAAGTCAATAGTTCTGCTAAGGGTAAAAAAAAACCTTGCTTCAAACAGGTCTTGCTATAAGTGTTGATGTAAAAAGTGCGTTTTAGTGGAAAAGACTAAAATATTTAATTTAAAATAAAACAATAACTTTGTAAACACCACTTTTATAATTAAATCATCACAAAGTCAACAAAAACTAAAATATTTCTTGCTTATTGTACATAATTTAGAAAAGTAAATATACACAATAATAATTTGTTAGAGAAATAATCTCGTGTCTAACTGGGGAGCTAGTCTAATGCTATATTTGGGAATAATACTGATTATACATAGAAGATAGTATACTGGTACTTTTCTTCTGTCATTCAATATCACTATTATCCGAGAGGTCTTCAGTGATGACGTGCCCCATGTATTTTACATTCTTAAATGTGTTTTCCTCATTTTTTCCGTGATGGAATGCAATTAGTTCCGTCTTATTGGGGTTGTTTATCATATTGTAGTCATTTGCGTATTCTTCACAGATTTAAAAAATATACACTTTAAAATTTTTTTAAAAATTGTTAGATTTTAACTAGAACTAATTAATTCGGTTTCCCGAAATTGGAAAAAATGCATTTTAATAGTTATTTTGTTAACTTTAATGAATGCGAAATGTCATTTTTCAAGGAACGCCATGTTATTATTACGACGGTGAATATGCACTTTTTAAAAGAGAAATCATTTTTTTTCAGTTAGATAATAAGAAATACATTTTTTAATTTTCGTAAATGATAAATGATGCATATTTATTATTATTTTTAGTGTTGCAACAGAACTCTGCTTCCGCTTCCGCTTCTGCAGAAGTTCCGCAATTTTTTTTACTTCCGTTTCCGTTTCTGGTTCCGCAAACTTTATTACAGAAACGAAGAATAATTTGCGATTGAAGATATCGAAGTGCAGCCTTCTACTTCAAAATCATCATCATCATTACAAATATTGGAAACGATGTTAAGTGTAAATGAAGACCAGGAGGAGAACTGTTCCACAACTGACGATGGTGACAATTTATTTTTAGAGATACAGTCACACCTTCGGGAGTACAAGAAAGAGAAGAGACTACCTCTCCATGAGGATCCCCTTATGTGGTGGAAAGTAAATGCGCACAAATACCCCCCCATCTGTTGCCAATAGTTCGCCAATACTTATCAGCCCCCTGATGAAGAACACCGAAACAGACTCAAAGGTGTAAAAGCAGCCAAATTACTTTTTATTAAATATAATTTAGGAGGAGCTATTCCGGGCAGCGCAAAACAGAGAGACATTTTCAAGAGTGATCGCCAACGTCGGGGGGACCTGATACGGCACACAAAGAAGAAGAAGAAATATAATTTACCTCTGTTTAATTTTGAGTGCTAAAAGTACAAAAAACAAATTTAATTAAACAAATCTTCAAAAATAAAATTATTCTTTTTCTTCATAGTATTAACACTTCTGCTTCCGGTTCCGCTTCCGTTTCCGCTTCCACTAAGATTTACTTTTGACATCTGTTTCCGCTTCTGTTTCTGTTAAGACACTTCCGTTGCATCAGTAATTATTTTGTTCAGTTTCATAATTGCAAAAAATCATTACTCATTACGTGTGCCGTGTGAAACTGGACGCAATTAGTAAATAGGCATTGCCAACCTAAAAATACAAAAGCATTCATGTAATCAGTGGCTAGAAACGATATGCAGACAATAATATTATAACGAAAGTACCTAATTTGAATTATTTCCGGTACTACTGGTACTGGGTTGAAGTTCAAGCTGTGTGTCATCATCATAAGGATTATATGTCAATTACAGTTTGTCTGCGATTTTGGCCCTTCTATGTACAGAATTTGTATGAAGAACAGGGTCACAATCGCTTGCGCCAACATTACTCTGTGAGATGCGTATAAATTTCATTCACCTTGCAACCCCAGAATATTTTTAAACGATTTTATCTATGACATAGAAATGTAATTTTTGCCGCGAATTTTAGCCATCAAAATTTTTGCGTGTTCCTCGACTAAAACATCATAAAACCTATTAATTTACGTAATTAATGCAAGTAATGTTGTTTTGGTACATAGTTTATTGTTCTAGGAACGTGTTTCAGTCAATAAAATATATGATTGCTCAAAATTAATCAACAAAACATTCAATTCAAAATTCAAAGTGGTGCTTTTTTAGTGAATTTTCGTGAAATGGCTTGGCCACTCAGAGGTTAATAGGGTTTCACTGTATTCTAATACATAGAACGAAAATAAATAAAGGAATGCGCATGCGTTTTTCTTTTCAATAAGATATACATCCCAGCTTTTGAATGGTTTGTACGGCAAGCAGGGTTTGTCTAATGGGTATGTGTAATAATAATACCTAGAACGAAAATAAATAAAAGAAAATTGTATTATTTATAATTATATATTTTGTAAATATTTACCCAGATTTTTAATAATATTCTCAACCTATTGACCTAGGGGGCATTCATTAATTACGTGAGCAGTTTTTTTCCAATTTAGACTCCCCCCCCTTGGTGAGATTAACCGGTCAAAGGCCACGCCATTTCACGAAAATTCACTAAAAAAGCACCACTTTGAATTTTGAATTGAATGTTTTGTTGATTAATTTTGAGCTATCGTATATTTCATTGACTGAAACACGTTCTTAGAACAATAAACTATCTACCAAAACAACATTACTTGCATTTATTACGTAAATTACCGGTAAGATGGACGGAGGTGGTGTGTTAGTGGCAGTGCGCAAGGAACTCGCAGCTTCCCGTCTCGACGATTGGGAAAAAAATCAAATTGAACAAATCTTTATATCAATTCCGTTAAGGTCTCTAAATCTCATCATATGTGCTGTATATATACCTCCTGTCTCGCCAGTAATGCTTTATGATATTTTCTCCAAAAACTTGGAATCCGTCTTTTCATCAGAACCAAATAATGATGGAGTTTTACCTACCATTAAAACTCTTATTATGTTGCCTTCCTCATCCAGAACATATTTATATATGTGAGAGAGACGACACGTCTATTCTTGTCTTAGTGGTATAATTTGACTTCCTTTTCCTTGTTTTGGCGTCATCAATACGTTCTATGATTGGTTGTTTGTTCTGTGTGTTCTTGGAGATCTGAATCTACCTACTCTTACATGGACATTTTCCGAAGGCTGCAATCATGGTATTGCCTCCTCAAACACGGCTGCATCGCAAACATTTCTTCAAACAATGGCATTGATGAGCTTATTTCAATATAATTGTATACCTAACCACAACAATAAATTCTTAGACCTTATATTTTACAGTCGCGAAACAAAAGTTACACATAGCGACGACCCTCTCCTTTCAGAGGACAGACACCATCCAGCCCTGGAATTTGAAATATCATCCGCGATTCAACCAAAAATTAAAAACAACAAAGAGCGAAGGCACAATTTCAGGAAAGCTGATTATACTCAAATTAATAATGACATTAATTGTATTGATTGGAAGTCTGAAATCGCGAATTTATCAGCAGAAGAAGCAGTAGACCGATTCTATGTAATAATAAACAATATAATTGATGAGTTTATTCCAGTATTGGCACGACGAAATGACAAATTCCCCGTATGGTTTACTCCCGAACTTATTAGCTTATCACGGAAAAAAGATAAAGTTTGGCTCAAATGGAAGACATATAAAGGTCTTTCTGACTATCGTAAATTTTCCTTCTTACGTGCCACATACAAAAAATTGGCTAGTGAATTTTTTGAAAACATCGAAAGTTCATTGCAAAATAATATTAAATGCTTTTGGTCATACATATCCTCATTAAAATCATCTGATGGATATCCTGCTACTATGTCCTTCGAAGGGCGCAAATCTAATGATGCCCAAGAAATCTGTAATATGTTCTCTGAGTTCTTTAAGTCAACATTTGAACCCTCTATCAATGACTCAATTAACATTGACCAACTTGAGGCCGTTCGGGACTCTGGACTTACGCACATTCACACCATTGAACTAACGGAACAAGAAGTGCAATCAAGTTTAAAGGCTTTAGATATAAACAAAGGTGCGGGTCACGATGGAATACCGGCGTTTTTCCTAAGATCTGCTGCGTCGTCATTGTATGTTCCACTTACCATAATATTTAATAAATGCCTGAGTGACGGGGTTTTCCCTGATAGGTGGAAGTTGGCTTATATTATACCAGTCCATAAGGGTGACTCACGTCAAAAAGTCGAAAACTATAGGCCAATATCCATTCTCTCGGCGATCCCTAAACTCTTGGAAATACTTGTCCATGATAATAGACGTTAGTAAGGGTGCTGGCAGTGACGGTATTTCACCATACTTTGTCTCAAAATGTGCCAAAAATCTCTCATACCCTTTAACTAACATATTTTTAATATCACTAAAAGAAGGAAAATTTCCCACAAAATTTAAAGAAACAATTATAATCCCTATTCATAAAACAGGTTCTAAAAGCAACATTGAAAATTACCGCCCAATATCAATACTCACGGTATTTAGCAAACTATTTGAGCGCATTATCTACGATCAAATTTATACTACAATTGTTCGCAACATTCAAAATCAACAACACGGATTTTTACAAAAAAGATCGGTTTTAACAAATTTGGTAAATTTTACCGATTATTTATCGAGTAATATGGACAACAGAAACCAGATAGATGTGATCTATACTGACTACTCGAAGGCCTTCGATAAGGTTAACCATTTAATTTTAATTAAAAAATTAAATCAATTAGGCATTCATGGTGACTTACTCCGATGGCTCACTTCATACCTTTCGAGTAGACTCTAATGCGTCTCAGTTGAGGGATCAAAGTCCAACTTCTTTTCCGTGCCCTCCGGCGTACCTCAAGGTTCTCATCTAGGCCCATTATTATTTAATGTGTATATTTATGATATTCACAAATGTTTTTTACACTCTAATTATCTAGCATACGCAGATGATAAAAAAATATACCTAGTTGTCAAATCAATCGAAGACTGCTTTAAACTTCAAGAGGACCTCAATCGTCGTTTTGTCTACTGTGAATTGAATAAACTAGTCATAAATATCTCAAAATGTAATAAAATATCATTTACACGTAATAAAAATAAAATTTCATTTGATTATACACTAAACGGGACACTTATCAACGAAGTTGAATCTATCAGTGACCTTGGGGTAACGCTTGATTCTAAATTCAACACACAACTTTATCCAACACACTAATAATATCATCAACAAAGCCAACAAAATGCTGGGATTTATAATTCGTATATCGAAACCTTTTCGAAACGTAAATACTCTACATTCCCTCTACACCGCATATATCCGCCCACACTTAGATCACTGCACACCGATCTGGACTCCTTTCTACCAAGCCCACATTGTTAGGATCGAAAGAATTAAAAAAAAAATTTTTAAACACTTGAATTATAAACTTAACCTACACTTTCTAAATTACACCGATTCTATTAAATTTCATCACTTCAACTCCCTTCATACACGACGATTAATTTTTGATCAAATTTTATTATTTAAAATTTTAAACAATGGCCTGGACTCACCAGAGCTTACCAATTTAATAAAACTCCATATTCCTTCAAGATTTACCCGACAATCGAATTTACTTCATTTGCCCACTTGTAGAACAAACTTTAGAAAAAATTCCCCGATTCCTCGAATATGTGCTCAATACAACGAATTGTTTCACAACGTAGACATTTTTAATTTAAACCTTCAGAAGTATCGAATAGAAGTAACGCGTGCGATATTGGATTGATACGGGGTGTGCAAGGTATCGAGAGCATCTCATATCCCTATCCTATATTCTCCCTCCCCCCCCCTCCTCTCCCCTTCCTCTCTCCTTCCTAAGTCTAAATTTAGCTTAAGATAAATTAAAACTCCATCTAGAAACAATATTAGCATAAGAAACTCTTTTGGCTTCACTGCAGTTAACGTGCATATTTTTATGTCTATTGTATGTATATAAGCTGTTTGTTTCTTACAAATCAAATAAAATAAAATAAAAAATAAAATAAAATATATATCCCCAGCTTGCCGCCAAAATTACAGAACAACAACACGGGTTTGTAAAAGGCAAATCTACCATGAGTAATTTACTAATTTACTCAAATTTCTTATTCACTAGCATGGATCGAGGCCAACAGGTAGATGCAATATACTGCGATTTCAAAAAATCCTATCCTATCCTATCCTATTTCCTATTATGCCCCCCCCGTTGAGGTAAATAAAATCGCGACAATATGCTGAAAAACTGTTAAAGATCATATTTACCTCAACGGAGGGGGCATAATGGGATAGGATGGAGCGGAATGGATGGGATAGGGTGGGATCTGTTTTTCTGGGCCCCGCCACGTAACACGCAATGTAACACGCAATGAAAGAATTTGCCGTCCACATTGCCGCAATGTATCATGCAATGTAACAGAATTCTCATAGTGTGGACGCCTTGCGCGCACACTCCGCGCGCAACAGAGCATTTCAACTCGTGCCCGCCGCAATCCACAATGCTTCGGTTTTTTCGCCGAATACAAAGGGGCGCGCAGTGTGCGCGGAGCGTCTGTGTGGACGGCTTGTTCGTGTCTGTACGTCAGAACGCACGCGAACAATGGAGAACTTGTTCTCGGCAGACTGAGCTATGTTCACCGCGCGCATGCCGGGAACAGCTGCGAGTACGTACATGTTCGGTTTGTGCGCGCGCTGCGTCCACACTTATGAAATGTTCCTTTCATGTTACATTGCGTGTTATGTTACAGCAATCTGTACCCGCCTTTAGACTTTTTCGGCGAACAAAATTTGGGATAAAGTTGACGTGAGAATTTTATCGACCCCCCTCGGTATGAGATTTGGTGAGATTTTATTGAACCCCTCCCCCCCCATTTTGAGCTCACGTAATTAATGTATGCCCCCCTAGGAGAATCATGTTGTTTGCATAGCCTATGTGATTTAGGCATATATTATTAACATGACAGTCCGCTCTGGTGTCCAGGCGATTTGATCGTACATGTATACATTGAACAGGATTGGAGACGTACATCACCTATGAAATTTTAGGAATATTAGCGAAACTGTGGAGACAGAAAAATCAGTAAAAGATATTGGCACCTCTGGGACTCGAACCTAGGACCTTTGCTTACATTTTTCAATTTTTTTTAATGTATTATAATAATATATATTTATATATAATTTTTTTTTTGTAAAAGAAAGACAAACATTACAACCCGGGTCTCAAATTACCTGACAATATTTGAAAATCTCCTACTACCACCACTGTAAGCGGAAAATGTTGCTTGTGTCATGATGGAGGGCTTAGCCAGCCAAGGAATCGAACGCGCGATGCCTGGGTGGGAACCAAACATGATGCCAACTCAGCCACTGACCGATCTTTGGGGATGGTGTGTGGAGGGTCTTTTTAGGAAAAGGAGGGAGAGGAAGTTCTGGAATGGAAAAAAGGTAAGAGGGTTGGGTAGGAATCTGGGGATTAATGTGTCCAGGAGTGATGAACTTATCAATTCCTCTCTCCCACTGCGGTACAAGGCGATGGGTCGAGAGCTGGAGAGGTCAAAAGTTCTCCCTCAACCAGTCTCTCCCGATCTGGTCTGTCACGCAATAGGTGGGAAAAAGTATCTGCCGCCAAGATCTAGACAAACCTCACCCCATGAACCCAGGCATCCTTGCTAAGTCATAAAACATATCTATCCACTTGGGGTGACCTATGGCAGAGGTGTTGGTTATCCAATAAATGGTTCCCGGGGCAGCGGTACCCATCCCTGTCTCCCAAAGTGTTCCAAAGTCCTAATAAATCAGTGCCCACTAGCTTATTAGACACACCGGGATAAGAGTGCTCCTGGCTGGGGTGGTACAATTGTATCATATCGAATGTATGCATATAAAAAAACTTGATAAATATAAAAAAATTTACCTCCTGTTAAATTGGAAGTTTTGCAAATTCTCAATCACAATCACTGGAGAAAAATCACCAAAAAATAATATGATTTCTCACTAACACAAAACACAAATAATAATGAAAAAAAAGATTAATGATGTCAAACCCAAGTGCTTAAATTTTCACAAAACCACAAATTTTTATACTGTTTTACACATGGTTGGGTCACAAGAAGGATTGGAAGTTTCAAAAGACACAAAACTACTTTTTCTTTTTTTATAATTTACCCTTCTCAGAGCAGACATTGTCTAGTGAGGTGGGTAACTTACTAGCATTATCAGAATTTTTATCTTAATAAACTCCCAGCAATTAAATTAAAAATATATATGTATAAAAAATTAAAACAGAATTCAAATTCAAACCCCGAAGTACAATTATACAAACCAACAAATTACTAAAAATCTAGTGAAAAGAGAAATCAACAATTGGCCATTTCTGGTGATGTTCGAATTTTGCATCGAACTTGATGTCCTGCAAATGAACCAACAGCCGATATCTCTGTGTCAATAATAAAGTTATATCAAAATTAATAGAATACTTAGTTTTAACCACATTTATTTTGTAATGTAAACATGTTTCGTGAGGAATGCTTACTTCATCAGGGTTTACTTAAAACTAATTACGATAATAGACATAGAATCTAAAGATGTCAATGGATAGGAGGGAGTGGGTAGGGGGAGGTAGAAAAGAAAAATAATTAAAACTAAGTATTCTATTAATTTTGAAATAAAATAGTTATATGAATATTTTCAGCATAGAGGTGTCAAATTTAATTAAGCGATGCTTGATGTGAATGAAAGTCCATACTCCTTTGGTGAAAGTGCTTTTTGATGTTTAATCCTGTCCATACTCCCGGAAAGGTTATTGGAAATAATCATATCCAGACACCCCTGATTATGATAATTTAGAGTCTCATGTTATATTACCTGTTTGTTACCCAATGGGGGTTGGGGGGGGGGGGGGGGGGGTTACAATAAATTTGTATGTGTTATAATCGGAATTTTATTATGCATCTCTAACCTACCCACTTGTTTTACAGCCTGTGTACCTTGCTTACTAGCATTCATTATTGCGTCATTCTAAATGAGCTTACTTATTGTGATATTATATGCATATGGCGTTTACTGGTCTAGAGGTTGTATTATTAGAATCGTAAGGTAATCAATCCAGGTAAGATACTCGTCACATTTTGGCCTTATTTGGGACAAAATGTATGGTCCCAATTAAGCGGAATCTATTATATTATTGAGCAAATTTTTAAATTATTGAGTGGAGTTTATATAAAAGCAGTTATTATTGGTGATCAACTAATTTGGCTTTTTAATCATTACAGGTTCTTGGTCTGGGCCAGTCCCGAGGGAGGCTGTATAGCAAACATGCCGGTCTGTTGCGCTATCCAGCTGACTCGGCTGACAAGGAGTGGATTGCTAATCAGAACATGACCACGCCGGCTGGTGGGAGAACTTACATCATGGTTTGTGGCATTTTTGATTTTACTTATCACTTGCAAAAATGACTATCATAATTTTCTTTTACTTAACCTATCCTAACACCTGTTTTATAATTATTACAAGCAATAATTGTCAGCCTGAAACACTCATTGACATTGAAAAATCTTCCGAGAAAAGATACTTGCCGCCAACGGGATTATTGCTTGTAATTATTGTTACCCTTTGTGCTATGCATAAAAATCTTGTCTAAACGTTAGTTTATAAATTAAAAAAATAATAACCTGTTTTATAGTTCTCTAACTATTTTGAGGTGGTTGCTTCTTTACAGATGATTATTTGAGAAATATTTTTTTTTAGGAAAGTTTAGGTATATGTAATTTGAGGTTGCAGTTTTTGGATTTTTGACTTTCGGATTTTGACTTTTCAGGATATTGTCATGCACCCATATTTCTAAACTTTTAACCTGTCATCTGTGGCTCGCCCGCTGGCAGGCACAAAAAATCTTGCTCTTTTTTTTTTAAATGTGACTTGTATGAAGTCTGAAACTGTATGAAGGACAAGGTCAGAATCGCTTGCACCAATATAAATCTTGGACTTATGTTCGATTTGATTATTAAAGCTAACTCTGAATGAATTTAAAAGAATTTTCTATGAAATTGGCGTGTCACTTTCGGCAGCTGGCAATGGCGAAAAATCAATATTTTACGTTTTCAAAAGAGTGTAAAGGTGATTATTTCTTTGAAAACTCCTTTGAATTGTGCTTTTTCATGTTGGGTATGTATTCAGGTTTGTGTAGAAATAATAAAATCAGTTTATATTTATATGAATATATATTTTTTGACAATTATTTCCAGAATGGGAGATTTTTAATCTTTTAGTTAGTTAGTATTCTGGAAAAACTTCCCACGATATTATCATGTAATATACATGAATAATAAGATATATTATCTGGTAAACAGTAAACAATCCAAAAAAAAACAATCGCTTTGTTTTTATATCGATATTTGACCAGAACTCTTTTAGGAAATGTTTGCGCAATTTTTTTCGAAATATTATCCCACATTTAACCGGTCAAAGGCCATGACATTTAGCGGAAATTCGCGGAACTTCGCAAAAAAACACTAAAAAACCACCACTTTGAATTTTGAATTGAATGTTTTGTTGATAAATTTTGAGCTATTGTATATTTTATTAACTGAAACACATTCACATCACAATAAACTATCTACGAAAACCACATTACTTGCATTTATTACGTAAATTAATAGGTTTTATGATCGTTTTATTCGCGATACACCCATTAATTGCGACCGTTAAATTTGCGGCAAATTCTGACAGCCGATTGTCATAGAAGAAATCGTTTTAAGAATATTCCAGGGTGACTAGGTGAATGAAACTTGTAGCGTCTCCGAGAGTAATGACAGCGCAAGCGATTCTGACACTGTTCTCCATACAAATTGTGTACATAGAAGGGCCAAAATCGTCGACCAAAAGTTTTTTGTCGGAAGTATTATTCAAATATTTGAATTATTTTCTCGCGCATGCGCATATGACGCGCGCGCCGGCGCGTCTCCGGCCTTTGACCGGTTAACAGGTTAAAGTACACCAATAAAATAGTCTGTAGACCTCACATATGTTTATTACCTTTCTTGTAGGTTTTGGAAGACATTGAAGAATTAGTATGCAGTGAAGATTACCGTCACAGCCCCGCTTTGCGTTTGAATGAACTATCAGGCTTTCGGGCCCCACCCTTCATGCTAAGGAAGATCCAAGCATATCTCTGTCGTCGTGGAGAGATGAGCGAAGACTATACATCCAGCACCCCGACACCTACCCCTCCTCCAGTCGATGTCCCTATACTCAAATCTCAAATCAAGCTGGAAGAACCAGAAGATTCCTCGGACGCTGTTAATGTTAAGATGGAACAAACAGACGACCAACCCAGAGATCATTACAAGAATCTAAACAATGAGGATATTGTGGATCAACAGTTTCCATTCACATCAAACAACCAACTGGTAAAAATGGAGAATTGCGGGGATAGATCCTTCAAGTACGACAGTAACGGCAACAGTCAGCAGATTCAACCGTGCGGCAACTTCACCTCAATCGTCTCAGCGGGAGTTTCAAACATGGACAATAACTACTGGAAATGCATCAGCGGAAATCAGGGTGATAATTCTGAAAAAGTAGAGCTGAATGCCGCAACCGAGTTCATTGATGCCGATATTGAATTTCTCAGCAGTGACTTTTGCACTTACGTGGATTCAGAAGCCGACGTCAAGAAGAGTTTTGATAGAATATCCGATGGCGGCGGTGGAGGGGATCTCTTTATGTCAGGAGATACGACTAATTTGCTTACTTCTTCGCCTAATTCTTCCGGAGTTAGCACTCATACTGTAAGTAAATTAATTTAAATATTATTATAAGTTATAATTATTAACCTGAAACACTAGGAGATAAGCCGACGTAGCTCAGTGGTTAAAGAGCAGTTGACCGGATATCAGAAGGACACGGGTTCGAGTCCCGTCGGCGGCATGTATCTTTTCTTTGGAGATTTTTTCCACGTAGATGAGTGTTTCAGGCTAATAATTATAACTTATAATAATTGTTACCCTTTGTTATGCATAAAAATGCACAAAAATGCTAAAATGCAATGCTATGCATAAAAATCTTGTCTTAAACATTATTTTATCAATTAAAAAATAATAATTAAATTATTTATTTTTTATTTTATTTTGTTTTATTTATTTATCTATAAAAAAGTACACGTGCATTGGGTTTTTTGGTGCCTGTCTCACTAGGATATACCTGTGTCGAGACAGGCGTACATATTATTGTTTGAATATAATTTTTTATTTTAAATAATTTTTTTGTTTATGTTTTACTTGTTTAGGTTAACTACAACCAGACATCTCAAGAGAATGCAGTCTCAAGACCCAGTATAGTCACATCATTTGTTGGCAGCATCGCAGTTGGTCCGATGGCATCCAACATAGTTCACACCTATGTGTCTGCATCTATGCCCAATACCTCGGTGAAGTCTCCGTCCGTGACTGCTTCCCATATCACTTCTCCCTCTTCCTTTCCCCACCCGAATAACCCTGTCACATTCACTCAAGCCCTCAATACATTCTCTCAAAACTCTCCCGTTTCTCATGCTCAGGTTATCTCTCAAATGTCTCCTTCTCATTCCAACACCATCACACTGCAGCCGAATATCATGCAGCCAACAATAAGAACTGTTTACAGGTAAATTAATTCAACTACTCTTTATAAGTATGTTATTATTACAGTATAACCCCTTTAATTTGAACCCCGATAATTCGAAAAACGCTTAATTCCTGTAGAATTTTTTTTTCATACAAAATGATTTTTTAATTCGAAATTCGAAATTTATTTTTGCCCGCACACGAAAATTCGTTGTAATTAGAAAAACATTGATTTTTTGCAAAAAAAATTAAATTTCGTATATCTGAATCTGACAGACAGCCGTGATGATAAAATACCGTAAAATGTCGATTACGCAATGAACATCGTCCTTATTCGTATTATTTATTTTGCAAATCTGAATTGGTTGTCATATTTTTATGAATTTTCTTTGAATATCCAAATTTGAAGAGCCGGCCGCGGCGGTAATACGCAGCGTAATTAATTTTAATTAATGTAAATGTACTAATTAATTTGAATTAATGTAATTGTAATATTTTTAAATAAATGAAGATAATATAAGCGAATCTCAATTTGAGGTTTTACTCATAAAGTTAAAATAAAAAATAAAAATAATGTAATTGTATTAATTAATTTGAATTCATGTATCAATTAATTTGAATTAAGTAGTGTAAATGTATTAATCAATTTGAATTAATGTAAATGATTAATCTGATAATGTGTATTAATTATTTATGCGGAAATTATCTTTACGGTATTTTTACGAATTAACTCCGAATATCTGAATTAGAATGGCCAGCTGCAACAGAAATCAGCTGCAAATTTAGATTTACGTGGAAATATATCGTATTTTTATGAATTTATTCCGAATAGGTATATGAATTAGGGCCGGCCGCGATGGGATTCGGCCGCGAAAATTCGATTTACCAGAAATATATCATATATTTATGAATTTATTCCGAATAGTTATCTGAATTAGGGCTGGCCGCATGGGATTCGGCCGCGAACATTTGATTTACGCGAAATATATTGTACTTTTTGAATTTTTTCCGAATAGGTATCTGAATTAAGGCCGGCCGAGACGGGATTCGTCCGCGAAAATTTGATTTACGCGAAATACAGAATGTCAGGGGGTAACGTGCATTAACTTCGGGAGGTGATTCTACATGATGGTAGGAGTAAAAAAGATTAACAACTTTTCCAAAATATTTTTTTCCCATTCAAAAAGACCTACCTATTAAAAATCCTTAAATGTGAGGTACGATCTTACTTGCTGAGAGCCTGCCAGGCATTTTATTTCGAATAGATATCTGATTTTAGAGGGCCAGCCACAACTGGATTCGGAAAATTGATTTACTCGGAAAATATCATATTTTTGAGATTTTATTTTTTATTTTAATTTTATGAGTAAAACCTCAAACTGTAATATTTAAATAAATGAAGACAATATAAACGAAACTCAATCGAACCTCTGGGACAGGTGTCAATATGTTTTTCTGATTTTTCTGTTTCCAGATTTTCGATTGAGTTTCGTTTATATTGTCTTCATTTATTTAAATATTTTTGAGAATTTACTTCGAATATAGGGCTGATTTTACGAAATATCGAAAAATTTGATATACCCAGGGAATAGGAATAAGTCGTATCATTACGACTTTATTCCGAAGAACTTTCCCGAATTTGAATTTGCGGCCGAGAACTCAATTTTTTAAGATTTTTTTTTGTAAAATTTGGGGAATTGAAAAAGGGAAATTGAAATTTTATTTTTGATGTCCCATAGATTTTGAACTAACAGGGTTCTACTGTATCACATTTTGTTTCTTTCTCCATTTCATTTATTTTTAGTTACCAAAAATTGTTTTCATGCGAAGAAATTAAAAGTATGATTTCACTTTAGCTTTCTCTGCTATTTCAATTGGTGGCTTAGAAAATCCCTGAAGTTTAAATCAAAGATATTGAAATATAAGAGATGTGCTATCCGCAGTTTTTATCGGTGTCGCTGATATTGTTAACTGATTAACGAATAAACTAAATGAACAAATAATTAACGAATAAACTAAACGAACGTTAAACTACGTGAACGAATTCTTTCCGTATTGAAACTATATTGTTAACCAATACTATTGCACACCTTAAAAAAATCAACGAAATGAACAATTTCTTATGCAAACTACTCCGATTAGGTAGTAGTCCGCCGACAGTCGCGTGGACATCATATCATTTCTCTTTTGTATTTGAATATCTTTAGTCCAAATGCATTTATAAAATACTTTTTGTAACATTGTATCTCAAAATCGGCACATACTTGTACTTTGGCAGAGATGCCTGTGATTTCTAGTAAATAATGTTATAGTTTTAATAAATGTTTTAACAACTTTTGTTTATTTTAGTTTGGCAAGTACAACAAAGGCAATCACTCCGGGATCCACGATTATCGGTTTTGGCAGTCGCCCCGCCATCGGTGGTAACATAATCAACGCAAGTAACTTCATAAACATTGCCACCAAGAACTTTTCTTCAGGGAACATCCTCCACAACGCCATTGTGTCTCGCAACATGATCAACCGCGGAATGAATATCACCAGAAGCGAGCTGTCTAATCCGACAATCATAAATACTAATACCATGACCGTGGGTAAGTCTTCCACCACTCAACCGTGCGTTTCTGGAATTACTTATTCCTCTAAAAGCTCTCATTCTAAAATGGACGATGATGCATCCATAACGACGACTAAAGCCATGATCGACAATACTTGTAACTCTTCGGCCATGCTGAAGAAAGTTCTTACTCTGGGCAGTGCGGGAGTCAATAAAACTTTCTTGACTCCGCCGACTCAGAAGATGAACACGACCCGAACTTCGGGCGCTAATTCGAGTAACTTGAGCGCTTCTCACGCCACACTGACAGCTTTGCTTTCCAGCGGGACGTCAGATTCCACACATTCCGATAAAAAGAATTCTTTCATCGTACCAACGACAGAGAAATAGAATTGATTTCTATGATTTTTTACATAAAATTATGTAATTTTGCTATCAGTATTTATTTAAAAAATATTATTTACACTTGTATAATATTACATATTATATAATTTAAGCATTCCAAAATACTCAATTTCACTTACTTCTGACTTTATTTTGGTGGGATGCAAATTAATCTGTCTTTTATGCGCGGTGTCCGGAAACTTGTGGTACAAGCGGGAAACCGGTGAATTTACATCACATAAAGAAAACAAAAATAAAAAGTTTTGTTTCGATCTGTGCATTTAATTTTTTTGGCAACTAAATAGCTAAACCATCTTTGGAGCCATTTTCAAAACATTTTTACAGACAATAATACAGCTGATATGTATTTTGAACACAAAAAATTCCAACTTTGCACTCGGTTTACTCAAGAACGAAAACTCAAAACATGAAACAAAATCGACTTAAAATGTGACAAAGGTATCACTAGTTTCCCACTTGTATCACAAGTTTCCAGAAACTGTGTTTATTCCGTATGTTGTTGAGGAATTATATATAAACTATTACTTAAAATAGATATATGTACATAATCGAAAATAATTCCAAATGCGATGTTTTAAGTTATTATTTATATATACATATCTACAGAAATTATTAAAAGCAGGGCCGAGGAGAACTAATAATGCCCTACATTATTTTCTTCTACTTTGGACGGTTGTATTTAAATAATTATTTACAGTTATGACTAACATGACACATTTACATTTACCCTTAACATCAGTGGCGTAGCTAGCATGGGTGGCATCCGGTGCGGATAATGTGGTGCCACCCCAGGAATGAATGTGTTGTCACGTGTTGTCAAGAATTAGTAACCCCTCAACTAGATTTTGGATAATGTCCTACCTTGAAGCAAATAATTTAGGTATTATGATTGGTGGTAATGGGATGGTGGCCTCTTATCCAAATAATCTACAACTGAACGAAATCTTAGGGGGCTCTTATGTTTGGCGAAGGCGGGAAACTACACCAGTGTAAGCAGCTAGTCATTCGACGACTACAGTCCTCAGTCGAAGTCGACTAGGTGTGAACACTGTCGGCAGTTGACTCACTAATCGGTGTAAATAGCGCTTCATCTGACACCTGCGGTAAGCGATCAGTCACTCGCCGAAGGTGACAGACAACCCAATGTAAGAGAGCCATTAAAGTAACATTGAGAAATTCAAAATGCAATTTTTTACTTCGATAAAAAATGAAAACATTACTAGTTAGTCAAATGTGTAAATATATTTTTGGAAATCCTCCAAATTACATATTTTTTATTATTATTCCTTAATTATTATCTATTTCACACAACAATGAAATACAGAAAAAAACATACAGATGATTGATCATTTTTTTCAGTCAGTTATCGATTGATTCTGCTATAATTGTATTCAGGTTTTGCGTTTATTAGTTATCGTTTATTACAAAAATTGTGAACTATCCAATCCACTTAAGTACCTTGTTTTTAAAGATGTCTTTCAACACTTTTAATAACACTAAACGAATAACAAATTTTTCACTAATTCACGTCAATCAATAGGTAACAATTCTCTTCAGGAGTTCACGTCAATCACCATGTACGAAAGAAATGAGAATGACACAGATGACAAGCAAGGAATATTTCAGGGGAATCCCCAACCGAGCAATAGTTAGAGCTAGGAACGAAAATAAAATAATAGAATTTTTGGGGAATCCCCTACCGACCGAGCCATAGAGCTACGAAATTATAAATAACAAACAGTGTTCATGTGTAAAATATGTTTGTGGCAATGTTCTACCTTCATAAGTTTTTTTTTCACGGTTGGGTGTGACCCCGGTGCGGGCCGCCCCCACCGCCCCCCCTAGCTACGCCACTGCTTAACATTGATACATATTTATAATATGTATCTTATATTTTTTAATTACAGATATATTTTTTAAATGCTTTGTTATGTTTTCATGTCGTTGATGGTATGTAAATATTATTATCGTCATTGGAATTTTTTTTCTGACAACTCACAAGAGTGCCCCTGTCTGTATAGTGTAAAGACAGGGGCACTATGTTACCGCTAAAGCGGGGTGCAGTGCTCGTCATTTGCCTTGACAGTCCCATAACAACAGTCAATTTTTGTTATCAACATTATAAATATTGTCAACTTTTGTTGTGTTTCGAGCTTCCCATGTTCGACGGAAAACATTTCCTAAACACTCCATCCCGGGTCGCCACCTCTGATATGGCATCGTACCTCTTCAATTTATTTTTGAAATCTGGGCACTGGACTTCCCAAATGATTGGTCTCTCCCTGATTAGGGAAATGAATGCCAAAGTATTACGATTTTCCATTGCGCCCGGGACTCGGGAATGCTCAAAGCTCAAACTGCAACTGACGATTGTTCGAGAGCATCGGTCGCGGCAAGACCCAAAGTCATAAAATAATAATAACAATATATGGCTGTTTATGAAATTTGCATTTTTGTGTAAAATCATTTTAAGGGCACTGTACAAAAACATGTTACGCATCCACGTTCCCGTGCGGAGAATATTCCAGGCGTTTCTCGATTTAAACCGAATAATTATATTAATATTTCTTACTATATTATAATTTTATTATCAAATATATTTATTATAATATTATACGTAAGTATAATAATATTTTAAACTCGTGATTATTTAAGCTCGCTCATTACACATAACACATAACCTAAAAAAGCCGTTCGGTTTGTTCTTCCATAAATATGACCACACCGCGCGGCTCCTGTCAATTAAATGAATTATACCCCCCCACCGGCCCCCGCCTGCCTTCCCGCTTCGCCCTGGATGGAGTGTTTAGGAAATGTTTTCCGTCGAACATGGGAAGCTCGAAACACAACAAAAGTTGACAATATGATGTTGATGACAAACATTGACTGTTGTTATGGGACTGTCAAGGCAAATGACCAGCTATGGACCCCGCTTAAGGTGGGCATCATTTAGAGGCAGGTGAATTGAAAAACTCTTGCTAAACTGCATATTTTTCAGCTTTCAAATTATAGAATGGAAATGGCTTTCAGTATATTTGAACGAAACCAAGGAATATAATATTAATTAGGAATTGAATATATTTATGTTTCACAACTATTTACTAATTGATTTATATATTATCTATTACGTATTTCAACAAAACCTTGAATACTCAACTGATCTGACCGATATTGATTAAACAATGATATTTTACTAAATTGTTTATGATTTGTTTTCACTAATAAAAGACTGTTATTTTTGTATATTTCAAATGTTTACAACTGATTTTCAAGGGATTACCTTTCCTGTCTCTGTTTACCAATTATTATCAAAGTACAAATCAATGTGTCGTTTAAGATTGAAGTAACCTAATAATTTTAAGCATAGTTTTGGTGTACTAGTACAATTTTGTTTTTATACATTTTTTCTCATTCGTATATGTTGTATCAACAGGAATGAAATGTTTGTATGTTGTATTATTCTTCCTGTTGCTACGGTTTGTGATGAATTATTAACGTATTGTGTTCACAGAATATTAATTCTGCTAAGGTTGTAGTCTATTGACCTATAAAATAGTAAGCTCTTTTAGATTTAATATTTAATGTGTGGCTTCGCTTTGTTGCTTGATATTTGCTATTATGCTATAGAAATTATTGTTGTTGACTAAGAAAATTGGTTAAAATATTTTTTTTTACCCTATCTGTTACTTTTGATGGTTTTTTTTGAGCCAAATGTTATTGAGTATTGATGATATTATTTTTTAATGTTTACAATGAAAAAGTACAGTTAAAAAGGGCAGTTATCCTTTTTGCTTTAATAAGCTAAGAAGTCAAATTTATCATATTTAAGTCGTTTGAATGCAGCTTTAAAAAATTGTGTTATGCTTTAATGCTTTTTTCCACATTGCTGGTATGTATTTTACTTGAAACTTTCAAGTATTTTAGGAATCTTATATTGATAATAATATAAATAAATATTTATTTAGTTTTAATGCCGAGCTTATTGCCACTTGTTATTTTTTGCTATGTTGTGCAATTTTATTTTATTTTTTCTTATTTTAATAGGAGTTATTTTGACTGCAGCCTGCTTTTGCATTGCTTATACGTATTGCTTTATTAAACCTGTGATGTTATTTATGAATATGTTTTAATATTATGCAGCTTTTAGCCAATATTTACTTTATTTTTAAAGATGCTTTATTATTCTGTTACCATTTGGCTTATTTTTTTTATTAAAATTTTATTATTAAGTGCTTCCGCTTATTGAATTTTTAAATCTTTATATGCTATCATTTGAATTTTTTCAAATGGATGTTTTTGCTTTTACTATGCAAATTATTATGTTTCTCATAAAATATTTTATTCTGCGCTTGTTAATTTTTCTTCTTATTATTATTATCACTTTACGTATTACAGTATGAAAATTTATGCAATTACTCATTTGAATTAAAAAATGTTACAAATATTTACTTATAATATTGTTTGGGAAAATCCCATTAATAATGTCATAAATCCCATGATAACGATAGTAATATACATATTATCGACGCTGGAAAGGAAAAAATGGCTAAAGTGCCATGCTGCTGGAACAGAAGAGTGGAGAAGAAGAAGCGCCATACAGATCTATGGCGCTTGAGCCATTTTTCCTTCCCATGTGAATGGCTCTTTAGCCATTATTCCTTTCCAGCTTCGGTATGTATTTTAATTTACCCATTAACCGTTGGAATGCCAAGATATCCTTGTACCGTGCCATTGTATCTGTAGTGGATATGCTAGTAGCTCACTGAACTTGTTTCCATTCTCTGGTATTTTGAACCTTAAAAAATGCTCCTAGCATACTAAAATATATTTTATTCGCTTGGCAAGAAAAAATTGTATCTTAATATTATTCTAACTTGTCGTTTCGTCACTTGAACACATATTTATTTTATCTGTGAAAAAGCATATCGCAAATTGCTTGTCGAATGTCGTAATTCCGATTTGCCAAAGTACATAGTACTATTTTTATTTACAAGAAAGTCTCGTATTATTTATTACTTTTAGTGTGACGATTAGCTGGAAAATATCGACTGTTTAGGAAAAGGCAACCATCAAGTTTTGTGAAAATGATATTTTTTTTTTACATAATTGTTATCTCGGCCACCCAATTAAAATCCAGGAGAAAGGAATCAGGTCACAAAAATCTAAATCTTTAAAATTCATGTTCATGCTTCATTTTATGAAAAGGAACCACCTACTATCTAAAATGTACTGAGGTTAGCTCTATTTCCGACCTCTAGTGACAGACTACGATCTATAACAGAATGAAAGTATGGTCAGGCCTCATACTGCCATTGTGAAGTTCTGCTCGTGTTTTACCGGGATTGAACTTTCCAGCAAAAAATCAAAGGTTTCAACAACTTCTATTTTTTAATCTTGTTACATCAATTTAAATTGCTTTTTACAGAATTAAACATAGTTTAAAAGCATTTTTTGTTCTTTACTTTATTAATCGATTCTTTGTTATTGTGCATAAAGAAATTTGTATGTAATTTGTTGAAAAACATGTTTCTTCTAGTTTGAAAACGAATGGTAGATAAGTTAGTTGAAATTATCAGTATCGATTTTTGCCAATCAAAAACTGTTCCAATAACTTGAATCATAAAATAAATATAGATTCTTTCGATTTTCTCCATCATTCCCTCTTGTTTCTACATAGATTTCATACTAAAAAATTAAACGTAAAATACATATACATGCATGTAAATTATGTTATAAGCAACATAATTCATAGAATGGTGAGACAATTTGGCAAGGAAAAAGGGTTCATCCCTCAGATTTAAAGGTCAGTCTTGAATAACTTTAGTAATTTAAATAAGATGAAAATATTCTAAATGGTTATTGTTTGGTTTTGAAATGAGATTATGTTCAGTTCCTACTGGGATGTCATTTATCTAGTTCCTACCTGTCCCACACCATCTTACTAGAAAAGTATTTGAAATTTGGAACAATGGCAAGAAAAATAGTGCATTTGTTATAAAAACAGAAGAAATTTTAGAACTACATACTTTGGAAGCAAATTGTGTATGTTTTTCATGTACATAATCTCGTTTTTTAACTACAAAGGAGGAATTTGACCATCTCGAGAACATAATATCATTTTGTACTCATTCATTTTGTTGTGGCGATAATTACCTCGAGGTGTCGCAGTGGAACTACATGTATAACTGTGCTGTTGTGTCTTGTGCTGCTTCACGGAGATGCAGTGGTAAGTGATGGGTTATTCCTTTTTATTTCATACCTTGTTTTTCCCTACCCACATTCCATCAAACACCATTTCGTCTCTTTTCGTTTAGTATTTACAATCTTATTTTTAAGTGCTTTTGAAGCTGTAATTTGTAAGCAGTAAAGCAGTATTGAATGCAACAATTATCGATCAGCCCTTACTTGCCCTGATACGATTTTTTTTATTCTTTTAACTCGCTTGTGCAAAGTTTTTCTTTTCTACTGTAGAATTTAGATTTTGACGGTTACTACCTTTTTCCTAAACACACTCATGTGATAAAAATCAAGAATATTTTCATATTTTTATCATAGATTTTATTTTAACACCCGAGAGATAACAAAAAAAAGATTTCGCTGAATGTAAGTAACTATCCTGGGAAACTATACAGCATAGGTGTTGTAATTTTATAAATATATAAACACATTTTCTGGTATTAAGAAGGTTCAATTTACAAAACCATAATTTGCAAAAAACAAGTAACATATTACGAAAATAGTGTCAGGCGGCGCACGGTACGTCGCTCCGCTTTTTAAACCTGGCACACTAAGGTAGTGATAAACTTCCCTTTGAATGATTGTCGATGATGTTACATACAACCTCTCCCTGCGACTACTTTACAAGAGTTTACCGATCAATTGGACTCTTATTTACCTACAATTTATAATTGGAGCAATAATTTATTATTTCTGTGTGTATGGGCTCTGCCCAAGGTTCGTAGAAAATGCTTTTAACAAGGCTAGCTCATCGAGGGGGTAGAGCGGTGATTGGCTAAAAATTTGTGACATAGTTTGAATTCCACATTCTATTGGGAGATTTGAATTTACTGCAATATGAGTAAAAAAATATTATTTGTTTTGGGGCTTCAAACTACGCCACGCGTTCGAAACTTTTTTCGATAAAGGCCCGTATGAACTAACCTTGTTAAACGCATTTTCTACAAACCTTGGGTTCTGCTAGTCTGAGTGTTGTGTAGTTGACTTATTTGATTAATCTTACGGAGCATTAAAAAAGTCCCTTTTTGTGTATTAATTACCCTTACTCTTTACCGATTATCCTTTATCAGATTACCCTTCTCTCATCTTCTATATATTTTTTATTACATACTTGTACAATATAAAATGAACTATATTCTATATTATTATCTTGTTATATTGATGACTTGCAAACTTGTGGTTATGACGTGTGGTTATGAATGTTACAATATTGTACCTAATTGTTATGTGCGTGATTGTACCTTGATTCCAATTATTATATGTAAAGTGATAATAAATCCATTGAAAACATATTTTACTTCTTTTTATTTTGATTAGTGTGATGAATTCTATAACAGCAAGCAGGCCCAGAGATAGTGTTGAAAAAAAACAACACAAAACAGAGTTATATGATTTTTAAAAATTTTTTGATGACAGGTCGAGTCTTCTCTAGTTTTTTATTCTGGTTTTGTATGAATTTTTTTATGCGTCAGTTTTGTTTTGACGTTAAATATGTATCTTCTTTTGTTTTGACGAAATTGAAACTTAATTTGGGTTAAGCTCTATAATTTTAGTTAAATTAAAAAAAAAAAAACTATTGTAAAATATTAAATGGTAAACATAGAATGTTAAGTACTGGTTTTTTGTTGTTGTCTGAGTTAGGTACAATCTGTACAAGTAAGTTGGTAGTTATTAGAATCGTAATCGGCGATTTTGAAGTCGAGCATTGTTTGTTTCAATGGTGGTTGTGTACATATTTACTTTGTGTAAGGGGGATTTTTTATAATGTTTACAATGGTGACCGACAACTCGGAATGAAACCAACTCAGAACCATATCAGAAAAGTCATTTAGAGTGATGAAAAAAATATGTATAAAATTGGTTAAATAGGTAACGTTAGGTTAGGGCCTATTGGCTATTTTTAAATTATTTTTTTCATAGCTTTTAATGACTTCAAAGAGGTGTGGAGTTGACTTTATTCTCAGTTGGCGTGGAACCGTTTACAATAGCTCCACACAGGAGGCCCCGAGGAAAACGAAATCCCTCGGGGGTTGTTGTGGGGAGGGTCTTTTTAGGGAAAAGAATTATTTATTTATTTTTATTTATTTATTTATTTTCCATGTTCTCCGTAAAACGGTTATTCACCAATACATTATGGAGAAGATTACAAATTAGACAAAAAGTATAGCAAAACACATAAAAAGGTCAGTTTCACTACTTTGTGACATACGTCAAAAGATAATTGTTAAACTGCCTGTAGGTTACGTTAAAAATGTCGATGGTCAATGCAGACTCGTTGAGCAGTTCAGTCGCTCTGTTGACTGGCGCGTTCTGATAGGCAGAAGTCCTCGCTTTTGGAGCATAAAAAAGGGTATGGGACCTTCCACGAGTATACTTGTCTGGGACATATAAGTTAATCTCTTTCAAAATAGGTGGATTATGTATAGTTCCAGAGATTATCTTAAAAAAATGTTTTCCCAAAAATATTTTTCGGCGAGCTTCTAATGTATTAAGATCGAGCATTCCTGCTAAGAATAAGGATGGATACAGGAATGGGTAGTACATATATTCCCTCATGTATAGGTAACGCATGAATCTCTTTTGTACTTTTTCTATTTCGAGAATATGGTTTTGCTCAGAAGGGGCCCAAATAATGGAGCTATATTCCAAGATACTGCGAACAAGTGCTTCATACGTTCTTCGGATTGCGATTCCGTTGGTAAATGATCTTGAATTACGAAGAACAAATCCAAGCATTTTGTTGGCACGGGAGACAATATCAGATATATGGGATTTGAAAGAGAGATTTGCTTCAAAGATTACGCCAAGGTCTCGAATCTCATTTTTACGTGTTAATTCATGTTTATTAATGTGGTAGGGGAACAGGAATGTATCTTTGGATCTTGTAAATGTAACGACACTGCATTTCTGAATGCTGAAGGGTAAGTTGTTCAGTTCCGACCATTTGACAAGAGAATCAAGATCGTTCTGCAGAAGAATGGAATCGATGTAACTTTTGATTGCTTTGAAAAGTTTTATGTCGTTAGCAAAAAGGAGATATTTTGCGTGGTTTATGGTGTTGCCAATGTCATTGATGAATAAGAGAAAGAGAAGGGGTCCTAGATTCGATCCCTGGGGAATCCCGGAGTTAGTTTTGTATTCGTGAGAGAGATGGTGTCCGTAACTGACATACTGACGACGATTGCGTAAGTAGCTAGCCACAAAAGCGAGGAAATTCTGAGAGAATCCGATGTCACTTAATTTTTTTAATAAAATATCATGGTCGACTTTATCAAATGCTTTCTCGAAGTCTGTATAAATCACATCAACATGTACAAAATTTTCAAATGAATTATTAATATAGGTGGTGAGATTCATAAGATTCGTTGAAGGTGACAGTGTGGGACGAAATCCGTGCTGATTTTCGGTGAGTGCGTGTTTTGTTTGGTTATATATCTGTGAATAAATTATGGTTTCTAAAAGTTTTGCGGGTGCTGACAACACAGCTACAGGTCTGTAATTATCTATTTCTGACTTTTTTCCTTTTTTGTGTACGGGCGTTACTTTCGTTAGTTTCCACATTTCCGGCTCGAGTATTATTACGTTTATTAATGACCTCAAATACATATTATTAAAATTAAAAAATAAACTCTGCTTCGTGGTGGGTGATTTTAATGTGAACATTAATGAAAAAATAGAAAATAATAACAAAACTGAATACATCAATTGTATGACTGAACAAAATTTCATATCTTGCATAAATAAAAATACTAGAGAAATAAAAGAACATACTCCATCTTGTTTAGATCACATTTGGACAAACGTAAACATTAAAGATCTTCACAAACTAAAATCAATTGTTTGGAAAACTAACATAACTGATCATCATTCATGCTTACTTCTGTATAATAATAATATTAAACATAAAAAACATAATTTAATACCCAAAAAATCAACAATAGACATGACTATTCTCTCTGAAAAACTTAAAAAGGAAGATTGGAACAATGTTTTAAAGAGTGATGATACTGAAATATGTTCGACTAACTTTGAAAAAATCCTGTCACAACACATTAAAAATTCGACAACTGAAATAATAATACACATAAAATCAAAATTAAGATGTTTAAAACCTTGGATTACCAAAGGACTTACAATATCTATCAGAAACAAAGAAAAACTTTATAAAACAACTTTAAAAAATCCCCATGATGAAAAAGCATATATTTTTTATAAAAAATATAAAAATAAATTAACATCTTATATTAAAAAAAGTAAGGAAGAGTTTTTTAAAACTAAAATATTATCTTCAGAAAATAACCATAAACAAATGTGGAAAACTGTGAATTTGGCCATAGACAATACAAAAAAAACACAAAATATTAAGTACATCGAACATGATAAAAAAATTATAGATGCCAATTTACAGCCTAAACAATGTGCAAACATATTTAATTCCTTCTTTGCAAATGTTGGAAAAAATCTTGCGAAAAATATTCATAAACCTTCTAACCCGGAAAAACATAAAAATAAAAATTTACAGAAACGTAATATACTTTCAACATTTGAAATAACAACAGAATGTGAAATCTTAAAAATAATAGAAAATATGAAAGGAGGTTCGTCTCCCGGTTTTGATTCTATTACGGCACACATGTTAAAATCTATGAAATCTTACTTAATAAAACCCATCACTCATTTAATAAACTTGAGTTTAACGAAAGGAATATTTCCAATGAACTACAAAAACACAATAATCTCACCTATTTACAAATCTGGTGATCCACACCAAGTAACGAATTATCGCCCAATTTGTCTAATTTCTAACATAGGAAAGATCTTTGAAAAAATAGTAAAAAAACAATTGGTAAATTTCCTAAATAGTAATAAAATACTACACAAAAACCAGTTTGGTTTTATTAAATCACTCAGCACACAAGATGCAATTGCTAACGTAACTTCATACATTTACGAATCATTAGATAAAGGTAAAAAATGTGCGGGCATATTTATTGACCTCAGAAAGGCTTTCGATAGCATATCCCATGAGATACTATTAAAAAAATTAAATGATATTGGCATAAAAGGCAACGCGATTAAATGGATCACCAACTACTTAAAAAACCGCCCTCAAGTGGTAAAAATCAATCGTATTAATAGTGATCAAGAGATTTCAAGCTTTGGAATCCCCCAAGGTACAGTGCTTGGACCAATCCTTTTTACCATATATGTAAACGATATTTTTTTTCAACATCTACATGGTCAAATTACATCATACGCCGACGATACAGTTTTAATAATAAGTGAAAATACTTGGGAAAATGTAGAATTACAGGCCACAGAAGACATCAATACGCTTAAGAATTTTTTCGACACTAATTTACTATCACTAAATAGTGAAAAGACATTTGTGATTCCATTTGCAATCCATCCAAACGACGCTCCCAAAAATTTTAACATTGTCATACACGATAACACTAAAATTCACAACCAACATTATTGCAAATCAAACTGTACAATATTAAAAACAACAAATAAAATTAAATATCTCGACGTAATTATCGATAAAAATCTGAAATGGAAGGAACAAATATGTCAAGTAGTAAACAAAATCAGAAAATTAATATATATATTTTTAAGAATTAGAAATTTTCTGTCGATAAAAAATCTATATTTAATCTACTATGCCTTAGTTCAATCCACTCTACAATACGCTATTATTAGTTGGGGATCCGCGTATAAATGTAACCTTCTTCCAATAGAAATTGTACAAAGAACAATTATTAAAATTATATTAAAAAAATCCTTAGACTACCCAACAGAACGCCTGTTTGAAGAATTTCAAGTACCCACATTTAAAGATTTATACATTAAAAATTCAGTAATTCAAATAATAAAAGAAAAAGATAAATATCCATTTTTAAATGAAGACAGAACTCGACTTAAACATGTTTTTCTATGCCCAAAACTAAATACGTCTTTTGCACAGCATCATTATACTTATCAGGGAAGAACTTTTTTCAATCGTCTACCAGAGGAAATCAGAAGCATCAATGATAAGGCCCGAATGCTGCTCTCTGTCAAGAGACATTTTAAAGATGTTCTTAAGAAAAGAACCACTGTCAACTAATCTTACAAATATCTTAGTTCTCCATAACATTCTTTCTTTAAAAAAAAAAAAAAAACACACACCATTATCAAATAAATACTGCAGCTCACATATATTTATGTACAATTAATTATTTAAGTACTAACTTATACCTAACTAATAACTAATAGCATTTATGTACACTCCCCTTCCATACACAAGCAAATGCTTTTAATGGAAGGGTAGTAAAAAAAAAAAAAAAACCTGTAAAACCTGTAATATTTTTGCAAAGTGATAGGTTAAAAATATGTTTTAGAGGTTGAATAAAATAACTTGCATATCTTTTGAGGATTATAGGTGGAATACAATCTGGGCCGACGGAGTATTTAGGTTTTAGCTTATAGAAAGCTGTAATAATATCGTCATCGTTAATTTCATGAATTTGTACAGGTAAAGAGTTAAATGACGATGAAGCTATAGAGGATATGTCAAGTTTGGGGATATTGTCGCTAAATACTGATTGAAAATAGTGTGCGAAACCTGCGGCGATCTCAGAAGATCCATCATATTTATTGTCTTTGTAGTTCATGTGATTAAGTTTGTCACAGCCGCGGCGTTTATCGTTAGTGTAAGACCAAAATCGAGTTGGGTCTGTTATTATACTGTTCTCGGCCTCACGTGTAAAGTCAGTGTAGGCCTGACCAATTAACCGTTTGATTGATTTTCGCAGAGTTTTAAAGTTAGCTACGGCATGTTCGGATTTTGTTTTTTTCCAAAGATGGTGCATTTTAGTTTTTTCTCGTATGAGGTGAATGATTTCCCCATTAAACCATTTCGGATATTGTCTAACATCTTTGAGCATACGTGTAGATCTTTTCTTAAAACAAATGTTGAAAATATTATTGAGCTGTTCATAAAACATTTCGACAGCTAGATTTACGTCAAGGCAATCGTAATGATTCCAGTGATGTTGTTCTAAGGCATTTTTAAGTGTGTTATCTGAGCTTTCGTGGAAAATCCAACCCATGTTTATGACTGGAGGCAATGTGTCTGTTTGTGTATGTGATTGAGTTGTGTAATCGAATGTGAATGAAAGTGAAGGGTGATGAATATCCTCTCTGACTAATGGGGAGTCATGGCGGCAGATAACAGCATTTTTAGAATTTACATTACTTAATACTAGGTCTAACATGTGTGCATTTATGTTATAAACAGTGTTGAATTGTGTTAAATTATAAAAAGAACAAAAGTAATCGAAAACGTCAATTGGGTTTTTCCCTGAGGGAAAGTTGAAATCACCGAAAATAATAATATTTTTTGATTGTAACTTTACACTTTCACTTATAGTTTTGTCGTAAAATAATTGATACTGTTCAGATGTTGTGTTTGGAGGAAAATATACAACACATATATAAATGATGACATTTCTATGCGATACTTTCACCCACAAGTCTTCACCTTGGGTTTCCATGCAGTCCATTCTTTCCGCGTGTGAGTGGCTGTCAGCTCGGAGGGCTAGGAGAGTCCCTCCTCCGCGACTGCCTCTATCCTTCCTGTAGACGTGGTATAGGTTTTCGAATAGCTCCGACGAAAAGGTGCTTGAAGTTAGCCAAGTTTCGGTAAGAGCAATCAGAAGTGGTTTCTGGGACATTACGTTTGTCATGAAGTCGATAATTTTATTATTCAGACTTCGAACGTTCTGGTATACTCCACTAATGTCTATCTTTTTCGGACGTCGTATCAACCGCCTTAGTTTGGGGTCGTGGTCTCGGAAATGACCACTCATTGAAGGCCACGTTTTCAGGCCAGACCGTGGGGTCCAGGAAAAAGTGGAAGTAATTTTCCGGTATGCCAATTTTGAAGGCAGCATAACGTTCATGCCTCGTGACCAGTTTTTCGACAGTGTAAATTAAATCCGGCTTCTTCTTTTTTAAGAATGAGAAGGATATGAAGGAAAAAAATATGAGGCGTGGGTAGGAATCTGGGGGTCAATGTGTCCAGGAGTGATGGATGTATGAATCCATCCAGCCTACTGCGGTACAAGGCGATAAGTCGAGAGTCCGGCTGGAGAGGTAAAAAGGTCTCCCATAACCAGTCTCTCCCAATTCGGCCCGCCACGCAGTAGGTGGGCACATGCGTTTGTGCCGCCAAGACCTAGACAAACCTTACCCCACAAACTCGGGCATCCCTGCTAAGTCACCAATCATAGCGAACCACTTGGGGTGACCTGTGGCAGAGTTGTTGATTATCCAATAAATGGTTCCCGGCGCGGCGGTACCCATACCGGCTTTCCAACACATAATTTAGAGCAACCGGATGATGATAATCCTCCGGTACGAGCTGATCGTTTGACATTTCAACACTTAGTTTAGAGTAGTTTGAATGGGCAAGATATAGAAGGCGATTACAATCATTGACACACAAAATTGTGTTGGTTCAAATTTATGTAAATGGTTTATCTTATCTATCACTTCACGTGCTGGGTTGTTAGAACTTGCATTACTAATATAACCATTTTCACCTGAGTTCCATTTCAAATTCGGAAGATTATAATCGCCGACGATAATTATTTTCGATGTTGAAATTTTTGACATAAGAAATTCGCTGCCTTTACAATGTTTCTTGTAAGTTTAAATGTCGAAGTATGACGATACGCACAGCCCTCCAATGATGATTTTTTGCAAGGGGATAATAATTTGTACAAATAATTGCTCCAATGAAGTATTTTATGTGATTAGTCTTTTCGCTGATAAATTTTTTCTTAGTTGTAATCAAAACTCCGCCTCTTCTGGATCCTGGATCTAGATTTTGGATTTTTGTCACGCCGAAATATCTTATGATTTGTAAAACCAAGTTCTGGAGATTTTATTTCTGGGACGAACAATGTAACAAGTAAGGATAAATATGTCTTGTCCGTGTAAAGGTACTGTTGTTTTGTACGAAGTCCTCGCGTATTTTGTTAATAGATTTTAATTACGTCAGGGCATTTAGTCAGGCATTTTCTACTATTTAGGTCGCATCCAATAGTGGATTTAGATTTAGATTTTTGGGACATTTTTTACTCTTGATGGCTTATCTTAATGTATAAAAATAAATGTTTTTTTGTTTGTCCCTTATGCGGTCCCTATCGAAAATAGAAACTAAATCCGTTTTAGCCTGCGAAATAATGAGATAGAATAATCGTTCTCCTCTTTGTGCGGTGCTTCGTAGCCTCCCCACTCATTGTGATTTGAAATTCGATGAAGTGAAAAAGCGACACTAAAAGGGACAAACACATTAATCTATAGGTTTTAGCCTGCGAGATAATGAGATAGAATAATCGTTCTCCTCTTTGTGCGGTGCTTCGTAGCCTCCCCACTCATTGTGATTTGAAATTCGATGAAGCGAAAAAGCGACACTAAAAGGGACAAACACATTAATCTTAAGGTTTAGCCTACGAGATAATGAGATAGAATAATCGTTCTCCTCTTTGAGCGGTGTTTCGTAGCATATCAGTCTCCTCTTTGTGAACTGCTCCATGGCCTCCCGGTCTCCTGCTGGGCGGTGTTAGCCTCCCCACTCTAGTTTTTTTTTGGAGATTTAATTGAATTAAAGGAATGAATAAAAGGAATCAATTCAAAAGGATAGGGGAATCAGACTGAATCGATTCACTCCTAGGAATCATTCTGCCCACGTCTACACCCCAAGTGGTTCGCTACGTTTGGTGACTTAGCAGGGGTGCCCGGGTTCGTGGGGTGAGGTTTGTCCGGGTCTTGGCGGCGGATGCGTCTGCCCACCAGCTGAATGGCAGGCCGGATTGGGAGAGAATGGTTGAGGGGGTCTCTATGACTTCTCCAGCCGTACTCTCTCGGAACATCGCCTTGCACCGCAGTGGGAGGGATGGATTCATTTGTCACTCTAGGACACACTGACCCCCAGATTCCTACCCACCCCTAATACCCTTTTCCTTCCCAGAACTTATTCTCCTTCCCTATCCTAAGAAGACCTGCATACAGCATCCCCAAAGATGACATAGACCCTGAGGGGAATATTTTACTCAGGGCCTCCTGTGTGGAGCTAATGTAAAAAAAAAAAACAGAACACGAAAATGGTTCTCCTCCGATTTTTGCACTAGAAAAACACATGGATTGTGTCTTTTGAATTGCGTCAGCAGACAGCTCCACAACAGGAATTTGCATTACAAACAAGAGTTATTTTAACTTAGAAATAACCAGCTTATATTTTATATTGTACTCAGAACACGTGAATGATTTTCCTGCATTTTGTAGCAAATTTATTGACTGCAATATATTTTTTAATTTAACTATTTTTTATGGCAGAATCCTATTATTGTATTATATATTATATTAATTATTATTTTTAATTGTTAAACTAACGTTTAAGACAAGATTTTTATGCATAGCACAAAGGGTAACAATTATTATAAGCAATAATTATCAGCCTGAAACACTCATCCACATTGAAAAAATCTTCCGAGAAAAAGTACATGACTCCAACGGGACTTGAACCTTGACTTGAAAAGGATTTCAGGCAGGGGAGTGGAGTGGGGATAGGGAAGGTGGAGGAGGCGGAGTTGGAACCCCCCTAATACTATGCGAGCGAAGCCGGGGGCAAAAGCTAGCATAATAATCAATAACTTTCGTACAGTGACACAGAGAGCACATTCAATTTTGCGCTCAATACTAATTAACAGTCTACAGTTGTTTTAAACAGTGAAACAGATAATATAACGAGCCAGTGACTTATTGCAAGTTTAAAGAAGTTGTAGTGCAAACCTGCTGGATTCTAAAATCATAACTGAGTGAGCATTTCAATATTAATAAAAGTCAAAACAATAAGTATTATTGTTACCCAAGCTACTACCGCCCGACCCGGCCCATACTTTCAAGTAGTTCAAGTCACTCCACCTTAAATCCAGGCTTAACCATCGTCCATTTTTCAAAAAAAAAAAATTTTTTTTTTTTTTTTTTAATTTTAACAAAATGGACTCCCAGGGATTTATCAGTCAGGCGAGAAACGCGGTTGAGGCTCTAACCGATCTAATAATAGACCCCAGAAACAAACTGAACAAAGATCAAATTGCGAAAATGATTCCAAAAACTAATGCTATTCTTGGAACCATAGCGCAAATAGCTACAAAAATGGCAGCACTCGAGGGTGAGCTAATAGCTTTTAAAGCATTAACCAACAAACCTAACCCATTAGAATCTACATGTGAAGCGGCCGATGAGCTTGAAGAGAGGAAAAACAGAGCAAATAATCTCATAATTATAAACGTTCCCGAAAGCACACAACTGAACCAAATTGAAAAAATCAAGGATGATAATTTACAAATTACAACCATTCTGAAGAAAATAGACAACAATATAGAACCAAATTCCATCAACACATTCCGTCTTGGAGCAGTGAGGCCTGATAAATCGAGGCCCATTAAAGTGATCTTAAGAAACTCAACTGAAGTAATGAATATTCTCAGAAAAAAAAACTTTTATCTTAACAACTCCCCTGTCAAAATTTTTTCCGACCAAACTCCGAACCAAAGAAAATATTTATCAGACCTACGTCAATCAATGGAAAGTAGGATTCAGGGAGGAGAAGTTGGACTAACAATCAAATATATCAACAGCAAGCCGACAATAGTTAAGAAAAATCCAAAAAACTCAAACACATCAATGGATACGGCCAAAACATCCGCGGCTGCCGAACCAAACTCTTAGAGTTGCAAACTTCTATTCCTTTACTTCAAAACGTAGATGTATTTCTCCTTACTGAAACCTGGCTTGATCCTGATATTCACACCGAGGAACTTGGATTCTCATCTTATAACACCTACCGCCTTGACAGGAATCCAGCCACCAGCAATAAAACCAGAGGAGGAGGAGTTCTCATATCCGTCAAAAAATCACTGCCATCCACTCGATTAATTTGCAAACATCTAGACGTAGAACAGGTATTTGTATTACTAAAAACTAAATCAAGTAAAATTTTACTGGGATGTGTCTACATTCCTCCTGGATCCAACATCACAGTCTACCGAAACCACATTGATGACCTCGAAACCTTTAAAAATAAATACCCTGATGCCAGAACAATTTTATTTGGTGACTATAATACCCCTAGCATTGATTGGATGAATAAAAACTCTTATAACAACTTAACCAGAAAATGCTCGTGAAATAATAGATATGACGAACTTACTCGCTCTACATCAAGTCAATCAAGTCTACAATACCAATAACCGGCTGCTGGATTTAGTGTTCTGTAGTGATCTCTCAATTCACACTGTTAAATCAGTTGACGAGCTCCTCCCCCTAGACTCCCACCACCCCGCTTTAAGCATAACCATCTTGATGAATAACTCACCAGACGACACAACTATTCTTCCTAACTTTACTTATAATTTTTCCAAAGCTGACTATCCTAATATGAACCAATATCTTACAAATGAAGACTGGTCATTTCTTCACCTCAACAACAATATTAACTACAATCTTGAAAATTTTTACACAATTATCAACAGGGCCATTGAAAACTATGTACCACTTTCACATTTCAAAGAAGCGAAGTTCCCGAAATGGTTTAACAGCGAGTTAATCAACCTGATTATTTGCAAAAAAACTGCACACAAAAACTTTAAAGAATCTAAATCCCTTAATGACTATAAGTTATTTCACAATTACAGAACTCAATGTAAAAAACTGTCAAAAAAATTATATAAATGGAATCGAAAAATCTATACCCTCTAATATACAAAACTTTTTCACACATGTAAACTCTCTTAGAAAAAACAAACAAGGTTTACCCATTTCAATGCACTTCAAAGATAAGAGTAGCACTGATATGAAAGTTAAGGTTAACTATTTTGCTGATTACTTCAAAAGTGTATATGACGAAGATATCCCAGAAAATTACATACCACCACCTTCCCTTATTGAGAGCATGCATATCCCTGCTGTACACATCAATATAAACGACGTTAAATCTAAAATTAAATCTCTAGACAAAAACAAAAAGGCCGGACCTGATAACGTGCACCCCAATATTCTCATAAATTGCATTGCTTCACTGGCTGAGCCGATTTGTCTTTTGTTTAATCAATCGCTTGATACAGGTTGCTTCCCGGACATTTGGAAACGTTGTTATCTAACGCCTATACTAAAAAAGGGTAATAAAAGTGATGTCACTAACTATAGACCTATATGTAAGCTATCTATAATTCCGAAACTTTTTGAAAAATTACTTCTTGATAAAATTTCCCCATATATTAACCGTCTCATTGTTCCAAATCAACATGGATTTTTGTCTGGCAGGTCAACTCTGACAAATCTCTCATTATATGAAAACTTTATATCAAATGCATTAGCTAACAAAACTCAAGTCGATTCCATATACACAGATTTTATCAAAGCCTTTGACAAAGTGTGCCATAAAATTCTACTGGTTAAACTACGTAAGCTCGGTATTGACGGAAAACTTTTAGACTGGTTTGCAAGCTATCTATCTGATAGAGTTCTACTTGTAAAAATTAATTTGTTTTATTCCAATCAATTTAAAGCTACCAGTGGTGTACCTCAGGGGTCCCATTTAGGCCCAATTTTGTTTTTACTGTTCATAAATGATATTGTTGACATATTTGATAAAGATGTGGATGTATTGCTTTTTGCAGATGATTTAAAAATATTTAAAATCATCAAAACCGCTGAAGATTGTGCCTGTCTACAAAATAATTTAAACAAATTAATTAGTTGGTGCTCTATTAACAAACTTTATCTGAACATAAATAAGTGTTATTCAATAAGTTTTTACAGAATAAGTCAACCAATTATTCATCCTTATGAACTTAACAACTCTACCCTTACCTCTGTCGCAGAAATTAGTGACTTGGGCATAATTTTCGACTCTAAATTAAACTTCATATCCCATATAAACTCAATCTATAATAAAGGTATCAAAATGCTTGGCTTCGTTCTTAGAAATTCCAGAGGTTTCAAGAATATTTCAACTTTAAAAATTTTGTATACATCCTTAGTACGTAGTCAAGTCGAATATAACTCCTCGATCTGGTCCCCCCATTTTAAAATACATTCAGATTCAATCGAAAAAATTCAACACAAATTCTTAAGACACATTAATTTTAACCTCGGTATTCCCATTGAAAACATAAATTATAATTACTTGATGAAAGAATTAAATTTACTAAGACTGTCAGATCGAAGAATTATATCCGACTTAATATTAATGTTCAAAATTGTAAATGGTAGAATAGACAGTCCTGATCTAACTAAGCTCATTGAATTTCATATTCCCACGAGAACTACTCGTTCTAAAATCCTTTTTAAATGTAACAATAATCGGACTGAGTATACGAAACACTCACTTTTACCTAGGTTGCATGAAGTTACTAATAGATATGCTGATGTGATAGATCTATTTAACTGCACGGAACATAGGTACAAGACGGCTATGCTATCATATTTTTTTAATGACTATTAATTTTATTTGTATTATAGATTTTTGCATGTAAATGTATCTCTGGTGTCACTTCACAATGTATCGTCACAATTAACTGTTATACATACACTGTTTTACCATTACTAATATTTTGAATATGAATTTGTGACATGTAATTAATGTTTATGGCATACTTATGCCGTTTGTATTAAATAAATAAATAAATAAATAAATAATATAAAGAAAGCACATTATATTTTTTTCCTTCCTGAATAAAATTGTATTCAGTACCGAGTTATTATTTCGATATTAATTTTCCTATCGAATAATAATAAGAAATTAAAATAAAACTAATAAAGGATGTTGGATCACGTATATATTTGTGTGTAACGATTTCTAGAAACATAGGTGCATATGTAAGTGCATACCTATCTAATAATAAGCAACGTTATCTGGGTTTAGTAATAATAACTTAAATATGTAAAAACACTGTGAAAGTAAACCATTCTCGCTTTCTGAGTGAATTTTTTGTTATTGTGCTTTCTGTGTGTAATTTTTTTTTCAACAGGCCGCACCAAAAGTGTTCGCGGGCCGCACCAAAAAGCTTCGCGGGCCGCAGGTTCCCCACCCCTGGCTTAGACAGTCAGCATCCAAATTATGTTTTCCTGGAGCATATTTTATGTTAATTGTTCGCGCTTTATTATATGGGATTGATTGGGTATTGCATTCGCAGACTTGGTGGGTAGCATATGTCAAAATCCTGAATTTATCCCACCCACCTAATCTTTCCATCCTAAATGTCACCATGAAAAATTGTTGCAAGAAAAAGTACTCAACTTTGGAAAGGTGACAGTGTGCTTTGCTGTTCAGTGCAAATAAACATCTCAGACAGGGCGCATGTATCGTAACCTCTTGCTATAAGAATATTACGATTTTTAAATTTAAACATTGTGAAGTGTACACCACAAACTGGAGTTCAGCGAGGCCCCATCTGCAACGGTGAGTCCTATGTGCCCTTTTCCAATCTGGGCTTATCTAATTTTCCAAAAGCACAGATCTGCACTATCGACTGACTATCCATCAGGTTTTGCGAGTATATGCTATTTAATCGTCCCGTATAACTTAGCGTTCACGTAGTTTCGGGACTGGTCCTTCGAGGGTTGCTTAGACTTTGCTCTGCAGCACTTAACGCCAATTTACAGTGATGTCGCAGTTTCGCAACACCATTAATAATATTTTTTTTTAAAATTTTTTATAATTTTTTAAATTTTTTTTTTTTAAATATATTTTATTAAGGCCCTAGTGGGTTTTTACAAGAAAATAAGCAAATACATAATAAACAATATTAATTACATGTATTACATAAACAATAAAACAGAATAAATATGAATGCAATCGACTCGTTAGGTAAAGAATATTACAACATAAAAAAGAAATGAAATGAAATAGTACAAGTTGTACTTACAAAAAACTAAAACAATTCAGCTTTAAATATTTATACATATTATTAACAATAATAATAAGACCTGACATAGAACAAAGTGTAAGTAGAACTGCAAAAATATTATAAAGTAAGTATACATTTTACTGGTGAGGTTTAGATGAGAAAATATTTTATTAGAAAAACAAAAAAAATAATAAAAGTTAATTATTAGCAGATAGAATCGAGATTAGTTGATTTTTGAAACATTCAAAACTGCCAATACTAAATATATCTATAGATTCGCAGTATTTATTCGCAAGATTATGGATTCTTGGTATTGGTGAGTATATAGAGTAATTAGTGTTGAGTTTATTGTTGCATTTAAAAGTATCTTTACTACGAGTTTGTCTAGCGGGTATGCTAATGCAAATTAGTTCCAACAAATTAGGGCTGTCAATTAAAGATTTTATAATTTTGTATAAACATAATAAATCAATTAACACTCTTTTATCTGATAATTTAAGAAGTCTGGTTTCAGCACGTAAGTAATTATAATTTATAAATTCGATTGGTATTTTCATTTTAAAATTGATGTACCGAAGAAATTTGTTTTGTACCTTTTCAAATTATTGAGAATGAACATTGTAGTATGGTGACCATACAGAGGAATTGTATTCTAATCTGCTTCGTACTAGTGAGCAATACAGATGTTTTAATGTTAACATACTTTTAAAATTTGCCCCCATTCTCAAGATAAAACCTAGTATTCTCATTGCATCGCTTATTATTTCATCGATGTGTACATTGAACTGCAGACTCTCGTGGAATACAACACCAAGATCACGAATCTGCGATACACGAAGAAGATTAACACCATTCATATCATAAGAAAATTTAAAAGGATTTTTACCTCTGTAAAAAACTAATCATCTGGCATTTACCAATATTTAGTTGTAAATCATTGACAGAACACCACGCGCATAGTTTGTTCAGGTTTAACCGCAGAATGGCGCGATCGTCATCGTTTCTAATTGTTCTGTAAATCTTCAGATCATCAGCAAATAATAGGACTTTGACATTACTAAAAATATTAACTATATCATTTATGAATAAGCAAAATAATATCGGGCCCAAATGAGATCCCTGTGGTACCCCACTCGAGGCAGCAAATGTATAAGAAGTAAACGAATCAACTTTGACCGCTAAGTACCTTCCCAATAGATAACTCTTAAACCATTCCAAAATACTCCCTCTCATTCCCAACAACTTCAGTTTTCAATATATTAAATTACCTGAAAGATAATATGTTAAATCACCCAGCTCTTCATCGGTTCTAGATTTGAGATTCATGTTTTCCAGTGGTTTGTAATCTCAATAAACTGTAAATGTTTATCAACCAGTATTGCTAGTATCTCACTGCTTGTTTTATAGCCAAACATTCTAATTGCTTTTTTCTTTTATTGGGCTCTATTTAGTTATTTTGAAAAGTAAGCTACTGGTTTTTCTTTTCCATCAGATTGTGTATTTTTAAATAGCTCCAACCTCCAACACATTCTAGAGAAGCATCTGTATATATATTAATTGGTAAATCTTGATAAAAAAATTCAAGGATTAGTTGTGAGCATAGCATGTTTTTCATCTTATCAAAGGCATTTTGGCATTTATCAGTACAAATGCTTTTGGTTTTTCCTTGGTAAATTATGCAAAGGATTTAGTACCTATTCACTCCACTCTTCGGAATTGGGGAACTTTTTTCTTGCAATTCTTCGAGGTATTGCTCACCGAACTGGAGGTTTCCATGTTTATCTACATTTTTTTTTCAGTTCTTCTGTCATGATGGCCCAGACACTTCTAACCTGGTACCCTTTCCAAACTATTTTTCACTTTAGTAAGCAGCAGCTTTCATTATTTCCTTAAGATGGCTGGCTGATTGTAGTAACTCGGGTTTTACAAACACTTTATCATTACATGTGACTATTGTGGTAATGCTAAAAATGTTTCACTTGCCATGCTTCCAGGTAACACTGTGAATTCAAGGCGAATTTTCTCCATTTTTAGTTTATAACGGAAAATGTTATTTAAAATATGGAGGCTTAATTCCTTTTAATTAATTTGTAGCTACCACGCATTGTTGCTACGTCACGTATTGGATTACGCCCGAAACGATCGATATGTGGCGAGTCAACTTAACTACCTGCGCTATGAGAAGTACTTACTTGAGAAGTACTTACTTAAGAATTCAAATTAAAGCAATTCAAATTCCAATTCTTTTGAACAGCAAGCTGAAACAAATGGTACCTATTCTTATTTTATTTTTCAGTCTGTCACACTCCATATGTTGTTAACATTGTGAAAATTTTAATGGCACATATAAAAAAAACTATCAACCGATGATTCTAGAGTTTTCTTTTAACTGTGTTTACGTAGCACGTACCATTGCTACATTGGTGACACCGACGTTCACATTAGTGACCACGAAGTTTACATTTGTGAATCCGACAGTGAGCACGACGCGTGCAAGTTCGTTTACCGCGAGCACGTCGCGCACGAAATAAACTCTTCGGTGATAAATTTCGCGCACCAATCATCATCATGTCTCTTGTGAGCGGAACATCTGAGGACAGCCAGCAACCAAGTAACCAGCAACCCAACATCAGGAATCCACCGCCTGAGGTCAACCGAGTGGCAGTACGCATTCCGCCTTTTTGCCCTACTGACCCAGAATTATGGTTCGCTATGGTGGAGCGCAGCTTTGAGGCAGCAGGAGTGACCGTGGATGCCACAAAATTTGGTGGAATAAATTCGGTGTTTGGGTTAAATTCCTAAAAAATAAAACTAGTTATTTTTATACTAATTTGGGGTCGGGGAATCCGAATCTGAAAGAATTAGGCGGCGGCAAGCAATATTAACAGAATTACACGACTTTAAAAATTTTTATACACATACAGGAAAATAGCCATATTGGAAGCATTTTGATTTCTAGAAAATCAAACTAGTTATTTTTATACTAACTATGGGCCGGGGAATCCGAATCTGAAAGAATTAGGCGGCGGCAAGCAATATTAACTGAATTAAACGACGTTAAAATTTTCTATACACACACACATGAAAATAATCATTTCGGAAGTATTTTGACACACGCAGTACAAAGATCATAGAAAAACAAGAAATATACAAAAACATGTGCCGGCAGTGTTACCAGCTCTCAAAAATATTTATCCCTATATCAATAATTTCCGACACGATAATTCTTCACATAACACATTAACCTGATGAATTACGACTATCTCAACGGCGTATTCTTAAACCAAAAGTATGAAAATTCGTAGTCTTAAAAATGCGTAACCTAACCTAACCTAACGTTAGGTTTGTGTAACATGGTTTGTGCCCCTTTATACCGCCTGCTCGCGTCCCTAACCTAACCTAACCTAACCTAACCTAACCTAACGCTAGGTTTGTGTAACATGGTTTGTGCCCCTTTATACCGCCTGCTCGCGTCACGGCAAAAAAACATCCCTGTTTTCAAGTAGTTTAGCGGCTACGCTAGGTTTGTGTAACATGGTTTGTGCCCCTTTATACCGCCTGCTCGCGTCCCTAACCTATCCTAACCTAACGCTAGGTTTATGTAACATGGTTTGTGCCCCTTTATACCGCCTGCTCGCGTCACGGCAAAAAAACATCCCTGTTTTCAAGTAGTTTAGCGGCTACGCTAGGTTTGTGTAACATGGTTTGTGCCCCTTTATACCGCCTGCTCGCGTCCCTAACCTAACGCTAGGTTTGTGTAACATGGTTTGTGCCCCTTTATACCGCCTGCTCGCGCCACGGCAAAAAAACATCCCTGTTTTCAAGTAGTTTAGCGGCTACGCTAGGTTTGTGTAACATGGTTTGTGCCCCTTTATACCGCCTGCTCGCGTCACGGCAAAAAAACATCCCTGTTTTCAAGTAGTTTAGCAGCTACGCCGGGTTTATGTAACATGGTTTGTGATACAAAAGAACGTGCCCCTTTATAATGCCTACTCGCGTCAAGGCATAAAAACTCCACAATACTAGTTGGTGTACCTTCCTAAAATATTTGAGAATCAATTATAAAAAATAAGTACTTAAAATGTAAACATGTTATTTTACGTTATAAATATTACTGCTTAATGGCAACACTTAATTTTGTGTGGTAAAAACATCTATGTTATCGTGTTTTTCTATGATCTTTGTACTACATGTGTCAAAATACTTCCGGAATGATTATTTTCATGTGTGTGTGTATAGAAAATTTTTAAGTCGTGTAATTAAGTTAATATTGCTTGCCGCCGCCTAATTCTTTCAGATTCGGATTCCCCGGCCCATAGTTAGTATAAAAATAACTAGTTTGATTTTCTAGGAATCAAAATGCTTCCAAAATGGCTATTTTCCTGTATGTGTATAAAATTTTTTAAAGTCGTTTAATTCAGTTAATATTGCTTGCCGCCGCCTAATTCTTTCAGATTCGGATTCCCCGACCCCAAATTAGTATAAAAATAACTAGTTTTATTTTTTAGGAATTTAACCCAAACACCGAACTTTAGCCAATTTGGTTTCATTCTCGGAGCCTTGGAGCCCGCCCACGCCCAAGAAGTCCGGGACATCATTGTGAAGCCCCCTGAGGTCGGTGCATATGCACTATTAAAATATGAACTAACCAGACGCCTCAGCTCCACGCAGGAGCAGAAGATAAGGAGACTTCTGGAACATGAAGAAATCGGAGACCGTAAACCCTCCCAATTCTTGAGACACCTGCGCACCCTCGCCGGCAGCGCTGTGCCCGATGAGGTTTTGAGAACCCTATGGATGGGTCGTCTTCCTAGAAGTATGCAGGTGGTTCTGGCTACGCAGCAAGACACTCCGCTTGACAAGGTGGCCAGCTTGGCCGACGCCATAGCAGACTATGCTGGTAGACCGGCAGTTAACTCAGTGGCTGTTCCATCGTCCGAAGATTCATTGGTTACACAGATGGCGCGGTTGATGCAGCCTCTCCAACAAGAGCTCGCTACCTTGAGGCGCGAAGTTTCGACACTACGCTCTGGCCAGCAGGGGAGGAGCGCCACCCCGCATCGTTGGAGCAATCGTTCCCGCAGTCGGTCCAGAGGTCGTCAGCCCGAGGGAACATGCTGGTACCACTGGAAGTATGGGACGAAGGCAAGCAAGTGCACCAAACCCTGCAACTTCCAGCAGGAAAACGCGCGGGGCCCAAACTGATGGCGACCAGCACTAGCCCCAACCAAGTCAGTCGCCTTTTTGTTACCGACAGGGTAACCCGTACCCAATTTCTTATAGACACCGGCGCAGATCTCTGCGTTTTCCCACGACGCCTTGTCCAGGGACGCCCCACTAAAGCGACATACGAACTGGCAGCAGCAAATGGCAGCACAATCGCTACTTATGGCAGCCTAACGCTCAACCTGGATCTGGGATTGCGACGCGACTTTACTTGGAGCTTCGTCATTGCAGACGTCTCCAGGCCAATCATCGGGGCAGATTTTCTCGCCAAGTACGAGCTACTGGTGGATGTCCGAAATAAACGGCTGCTGGACCAGGTGACGAATTTGACCATCACGGGAAAACGAAGCGACAACAAGATCGCTTCCATTAAGACGGTCACAGGAACGTCCCCGTATCATAAGCTTCTTCAACAGTTTCCTGACATCACTCGCCCTGACGGCGCCAGGAGGGAAGTTCGTCACGCAACACTGCACCATATTAACACCACGCCAGGACCTCCAACAGTCGAACGCCCACGACGCCTTGCTCCTGACAAGTTAAAACGCGCCAAGAAGGAGTTCGAGGCCATGGTCCGTCTCGGAATCGCTCGACCTTCCGAGAGCTCTTGGGCATCTCCCTTGTACATGGTACCCAAGAAGGACGACCAGTGGAGACCATGTGGCGATTATAGAAGATTGAACGCCAGAACTATTCCGGACAGATACCCCGTACGCCACATCCAAGATTTTGCACAGGCACTGAGCGGCACCAAGATCTTCTCAACGATTGATCTGGTGCGGGCATATAATCAAATCCCTGTTGCTCCCGAGGACATTCCGAAAACAGCAATCACTACGCCATTCGGACTCTTCGAATTTCCGGTGATGTCTTTCGGCCTCCGCAACGCAGCCCAGTCCTTCCAACGCTTCATGGACGAGGTTACCAGAGGCTTAGATTTCTGTTACGCCTACATAGACGACATCCTTATTGCCTCAACGTCAGAGGAAGAGCACCTAGCCCACCTCAAGATATTATTCCAGCGCCTGCAGGAATATGGTGTTGTCATCAACACCGCCAAATGCCATTTCGGCCTGACTAAAGTCAAATTCCTAGGATACCTGGTGTCCGACGCTGGCACTTCACCCCTCCCAGATCGAGTGGAGGCCATCAACAACTACAGCCAACCAGCTTCCATCAAGGATCTCCGCCGTTTCCTGGGAACAATAAATTTTTACAGAAGATTCATTCCCAACGCCGCGAGGACACAAGCTCCACTCAATGACCTCCTAAAAGGGAACCAAAAAGGCAAACAACTCGTGTCTTGGACTGCCGAAACAGTAGAAGCTTTCAGCAAGTGCAAGGAAGCTCTGGCCCAGGCAACCCTGCTCGTTCACCCGAAGTGCGACGCCCCACTCTCTATCGTCAGCGACGCGTCTGATACTACAGCCGGTGCCGCACTCCACCAATTCGTCGCAGGTCACTGGGAGCCTCTAGCATTCTTTTCGAAGAAGTTTTCGGCAGCTGAAAAGAAATATGGCGCATACGACAGAGAACTACTAGCCATCTATCTCGCTGTGAAATACTTTCGCCACATGGTGGAAGGCAGGTCGTTCACCATATTTACAGACCATAAGCCTATCACGTTCGCCTTCCAACAAAAAGCAGACAAATGCTCACCAAGGCAATTCCGTCATCTGGACTATATCAGCCAGTTCACAACTGACATCCGACACGTCTCCGGAAAAGACAACATCGTCGTGGATGCTCTCTCCAGGGTCGAGACGATAGATACTCCTCTGGACTACGCAGCGCTGGCAGCTGACCAGATGTGCGACCCTGAACTGGAACAACACTTGCAAGGAAGTTCTAGCCTACAACTTAAAAAGATTAATATTCCGGGTACTGACGCGCATCTCTACTGTGACGTCTCAACTACCATAGCCAGACCCTTCGTCACGAAGAAGTTCAGACCTGCGGCATTCAATGCGGTCCATCAGCTGGCTCGCCCTGGAATTAAGGCCACGGTTAAGCTCATAACTCAACGTTATGTCTGGCCGGCCATTAAAGCTGAGACTATTAAGCTCGCACGCAATTGCCTTCAATGCCAACGAAGCAAGATTACACGGCACGTGTCAGCACCCCTGGGAGTCTTTCCCAGACCCTCCGCTAGATTCGAGCACGTCCACATCGACATAATCATCATGCCTTCTTCAGAAGGATGCCGATACTGTCTCACGTGCTTAGACAGATTCACGAGATGGCCAGAAGCATTCCCGATCCCAGACCAAGAGGCTGAAACAGTGGCGCGTGCTTTCTACGAGGGCTGGATAACAAGATTCGGCACTCCACTCCGCATTACTACGGACCAAGGGAGACAATTTGAGTCGAGGTTGTTCAGGCAGTTGAATTTCCTGGCAGGCACGACGCAAATCCATACAACTGCATACCACCCCGCAGCAAATGGCATGGTGGAACGATTTCATCGTCAACTGAAAGCAGCGATCAAGTGCCATCAGAATAACCGTTGGACGGAAACACTTCCCACCGTACTCATGGGAATCAGAGCAGCTTGGAGAGATGACCTCGCTACAACCTCAGCCGAGCTAGTGTACGGCGAGCCGCTCCGCTTACCCGGCGAATTTCTATGTACAGCACGACCTAATGTTAACGACGACACCGGAAGCTTCCTAAAGGAACTACGGAAACATTTCAACGAGCTGAGACCAGTTGAAGGTACCCGCCATGGTTATGGACATCGTTTCGTCTTCCAAAATCTTCCCACAGCTTCTCACGTCTTTCTGAGGGACGACACAGTCAAGAGCCCGCTTCAACAACCCTACAGCGGCCCTCATAAAGTCGTTCGTCGGCACGAACGAACATATACCATACTGGTAAAAGGGAAGGAAATCACCGTGAGCATCGACCGCCTCAAACCAGCATACGTTGCTCAAGATCTTGAGAGTTTTACATCACACTCGCAAACCGCATCAGAGTCACCAGCCGCCACATCACAACCAACCCTTCCGTTGTTCGATGGCAGTAAGGATCGGACACACACAACCACTCGTTCTGGAAGGCGGGTTCGATTTCCCGATCACCTCGATATCTGACTATTCCTCTTTCCACCGCAGCCATGTCTGCGTTGTCTGGGGAGGGAGTCCTGTAGCAACCACGCATTGTTGCTACGTCACGTATTGGATTACGCCCGAAACGATCGATATGTGGCGAGTCAACTTAACTATCTGCGCTGTGAGAAGTACTTACTTGAGAAGTACTTACTTAAGAATTCAAATTAAAGCAATTCAAATTCCAATTCTTTTGAACAGCAAGCTGAAACAAATGGTACCTATTCTTATTTTATTTTTCAGTCTGTCACACTCCATATGTTGTTAACATTGTGAAAATTTTAATGGCACATATAAAAAAAACTATCAACCGATGATTCTAGAGTTTTCTTTTAACTGTGTTTACGTAACACGTACCATTGCTACAAATTGATGAATAAAACACTTGTATTGCTAAGTTGTGTAAGAAAGAATCGACGTTTATGTTTATTATATCAATCTATATAATACGTCCAAGTCAATCGTTATGGTTTTCAAATATAAAAACGAAATCATCCAAATACCCTCAGTATGGCTAGATGGAAGGAAAATGGATGTTAACCATAGCGTAAAATACCTGAGGCATATCATTTCAGACGACCTTAAAGACATCGAGGGTATGGAAAAGCAGAGAAGAGCGATATCCGTCAGAGCGGGTATGCTGTCAAGACGTTTTCACTTCTGCAGTTCAAACGTTAAAAGAATGCTGTTCAACGCTTTTTGCACATTGCTTGTACACGTCAGAATTGTGGACTGACTATACTGGATCCCAATGGAATGAGCTAAAAGTCGCATACAATAACGCTTATATGGCCACCTTTTCCGCCTACCGAGATACTGCAGTGCTACGGAAATGTTCCTGGAGGGACGAGTGCACACTTTACGAGCACTTCTTCGCCACCGCACGGATAGTTTATTTCGTAGACTGCGCCAATCGAAGAATGAGATCATCATCGTCATGATTGCCTGGATGAAGTCCCCCCCTGATGGCTCTCTGGAGATGGGAGCCGGTGAAATACCCTCCGCAAATGGCTTGCATCCGTTTTACTGTTTTTCAGTTTCATTTCTCATGCTTATTCGTTTTTATTTAATTTATGTGTTGTTTTTTACATAATTTTATTATTTGTATTTCTTTTGTTATTTCAAAATATGGAAAGTATCGCATTTCACTATCCCTGAATACATTCTAGAATAAATTATTATTATTATTAATTTCCTTTTTATGGTTTCTTCTAACAAATCGACGTTTTACAATAAAATATTGAAACAAGTGACTTTAACATTCTAACTGACAGTAAAACATTTAAAATCAAAGGGAATACTTTTCCGTTACATATGTACAATAATGTGGTGGTTATTTTACTCTAATTAAAATCAATTTTACTGTAGTATAAAATAACTAAAATAATTAAAATCAATTTTACTGCACGCACATCGTTGCAGAGTTTGAAACACTACATATCTGTATCGCCCTGGTTCAGATTTTTATTTTTTTTATTTGATTCACCTGATTTATACATGTGTGTTACATATTTGACTCACTGGGTGCTTTACCCGTGCTGAGGACCTCATTTTACAGTTTGATATGATTTTTTTTTTTTAAATTTAACTTACATATAAAATAAAAACTAAAGAAAAAAGAAACTCAAAAATAACATATGAGAATCAAAAGAAAGTGAAATAGAGCAAAACAAAATAGAGTAAAATAACACTAAAATAAAACAATAGAATAAAACTATATAAATAGGATAGATACATAATATAAACCGATAGTGAAATTAAAAGGTTTTATATATTAGTGAGTATTGCAATGGTGTTTATGTCTATGTGTTTTTATTTATTTTTTTTATGTTGTGATTTTTTTGTAAAGTTGCCTTTTTTGGTCTTTAATCCATCTTTTAATTTTGAGTGTGAAAAGTTTTTTGTTTTCTTCTTTTTTTAAATCGAGTGAAAGATGGTTGAATGCTTTTATTGCCTGGTATTTGTGATGTCTTTGTCCAAAGCTTGTGTTTATCGTCGGTGTTTTTAAGTTTTGTATGTATGCTTGTCTAACTGGTCTATTAATGGTTTGTGTTTGTTGGAGTTTGTGTTTTTGGTCAAAGACATAGTTAAGAAGTGTTTTTATGTATAATTGTCGTATATCAAGTCCGTCGAACAAGTTGAATATTTGGTCTGTGTCATTCATTCTGTGTTTTTTTAGTATGAATCGTAGCTTGAAATTTCCAGATATTTCCAAGCTTTTTTTTTCTTATTTCCAACTACTTCCCCTTCCCTTTTATTTAGGGCGACAACATTTTATTGCCAAACTATTGGACAAAAAAATAACAAAATTTGGCGCCTTGCATCAATTTCAATTAGAAAATAATCGATGATTAAATTCTCCGGCGAATCTGAGTAATTATTAGAAATACACATAAAAGAAAGAAAAATAAGTAGCAACAGGAAGAATAATTTAGTTAATAATAGTTCTTAAAAAAAGATTGTATACGATACGTTTTATTATCACTATCGCATATCTCTGAATTTTTGACAAATTAGGTTCCCATTTCAAAAATGAAAAAAAAACTGCTCGGGGACAGTGGGACTATGACATCTAAGTTTTGAGGAATATTCTGAGGCTGAATGGAGTGGGGAGGTGTGGGAAATAAGTAAAGTTAAATTGCCAATAAGTTTTTGATTCTCCAAATAAAAAATAAATAAAAATAAGTTTTTCCAATTTTGATGATCTTTTTATTTTAATCTTACCTAACATAATTAAAATTGCTTAGCCACCATCAATGTTTATTTAGTTTAGCGTGTTCAACCGTTCAACGCGGCCGATGGTGTGGAATCGCTCGCGGCGCCTACAAGCCCGCAAAACTCCCAGCTAATAAGCACCGAGTGTTGAGATCCGTTTAAACTCGCGGCGTTCTAGTAAAAATGGCGAGAAGTTTCGGTGACAACCATATTTATTTTTATTTATTTATTTATACTAGATTTTACAGATGTTCTCACTTAGGTGGGAACACTCCAGTTTTAAAAAATAATACACAAACAGGTATACACAATTACAAAAATCTGCCAATTAATCTCATAATAAATGTATGTAGTTAACTATTGAAATCAGAAGAGATAGACTTGCCCTAACGTGAAAATCGTCGAACTGGAGACAAACTACGTAAAATTAATTTTAGAACCAGGAGGGTTCCAGCATGTCTTGAATAAACGACGACATCATTCATACATTTGTTGGTAGACGAAGCAGGGGTGAAAGGTCACGAGTATGACTGGACGCCAGATAACGAAGATTACTCCCAAAAAATACATTTACTATGTAATAATATGTGGAATGAGCATTTTGAAAATTTATCTGCCAATAAGGGCGTATGGTATAGAAAGCTTCAAAAAGAACCCTTTAAAACACCATGGTTCACTGAAACCAATCTGAAGAGATCAGAAATGAGAGTCATTTTTAGATTAAGATCCGGACATGCACTAATGGGAAGAATATTGTGTCTGTTAGGCCTCTCTGATTCTCCAATGTGCTCTATATGTGAAGAATTCGAAGACATTGAACACACTCTCACAAAGTGCATTAAATTTGAACAACAGAGAGTAACAATATTGATGACCTCAAACCCATCGGAAATTCATAATTTGATAGCTTCAACCGACTACTATGCCATTTCAAGACTCATGAAATTCATTAGATGGTGCAACATGGAAAATATATGATACATTGTTTTATAAAGATACATACATATATTAATATTGCAACATTAATATATAGGATATATTTAAAAAAAAAAAAAAAAATTAAACCTTAAAATAAATAAAACAGATGAGGCAAAAAATGACAGCAGTATGCGAGTCAGAAGCCTCGATTAAATATTATAATATAAAAAAAAAAAAATACATTGACGTATCGAGACTCGAGACCTTCATCAGAAAAGTAAATTTCACTAAAGTAAGGTAACGGTTTACAGCTCAATCAATTGTGGCACTTTATGTTTTTAGTATGTAGCTACATTTAAATAGGTTTAGGAGTGCGCAACTATATTGGCGTAATTATATATAAATATATAAAACAAACCATGCGGTATTGTTAAGATACATCAATCATTTTAAAGACCCTAGTTGTATTGCGGTGTACTGGATGGATAAAAATATAACGTTCATCTATTTACCATTTAAACGCCTGACTTTTACGATACGATACGATTGTAACACCCCAGCCAGGAGCACTCCTGTCCCGGTAAGACCGGTATACTAGGGGGAACTGATTTCTCAGGACTTAGAACACATAATATACTCCGAGCAAAGGAAGGAGGTTGGAGTTTAATCGACTGATATACATACATTGCATAGATTTGATTGAATTTTTCGCCTTTGCTTATTTGTGTATTCCGGTTTCATCTCGCATCCACCTTCCAGCTTCCCGCTTCCATCTTTCCGCTTACAGCTTCCAGCGTATAGATTTTGTATTGTATCCCGCTGCTCATCGCTCTTCTTCTTCCCGTTTCCCGTTGCTTCGTGCTTTCTGCTTTCACTGCTTCTTGCTTCCTATTTCCTGCTTCCCGCTTACTGCTTCTGGTTTTTTTGCTTCCCGCTTCTCGCTGCTACTTACTTCCTGCTTATACATTAGGATACCTGGTTTCCACTTAACGTTTCCAGCTTCCAACTGCTTCTCACTTCACGTTTCACGCTGCTTCTTGTTTTTCGCTTTTCGCTCACGCAGCTTCTCGTTCTCCGCTTTTTGCTTCTCGGTGTTCACTTCCCGCCATGACCCCATAAGGAGAAAAATTCCAGTGACTACTTCACCGTGACTAGATACTCTATTCCCCGCCATTTGTTCATAACAGTTGATCTTCATAATAGTTACTATGTGTTTCTTTTCCTCATTTTCCTTTTCGAGGCGGTTTTGTGTTTTCTATGTATGGCTAGTAAGTGATTTCCTTTCAAGAAAACAAGGTTTCTTCTTCCAGTGTTCCATCAACCACCACAGCACTTTCCTATTTAAAAAAAAAGACCTATCCCGGAGTATACTTGAAAGTTATGACGTAACCGTGAAATTATTGTGTACTTTTCCAAATAGACTAATTTATGTCTCTCAATGCTCAGCTCAGCTTAGTGCTCCCAAACAATGCTCCACAACCCTCAATGCTCCATAACCCCGCCAAATCAGGCGAGAGATTGCAACACTGAGGGAATACAAGAAGGTGTTGCAAACGAGCGCAATACCTTTGCACGATGATGTCGTTTTTCGCCGCTTAAAGTCTCGAAAACCCTTCTGGACGGAAGGAGAAAGACTCCTTCGAAAGCCTCTCACCCCAGAAGATAGGTGGAAGCTTGAGTGGCAATCGGCCGACGTCAAAAACGCCCATCTCGTTCAAGACCCCATTGAGAGACAGCCTGGGTTCTCATTGCCTCGCAAACTCTAGACTGTCATCAATAGGATAAGGTGCTCCCATAGCCGTTGATGATGATGCATAGATGGGGCCTTAAAGAGTCGGCGCTGTATGAATGCGGTGCGGTGTAGACCTCCGAACATGTGGTCAACGAATGCCCGCTCCATTCATTTCCTGGCGGGATT